>OX276367.1:16014496-17374679 GCA_946251885.1 Cosmia pyralina
AACTTCGGGTGGAGTAATTACATTTCCAGGAATTTTACTCAAACTAATCACCAGACATTTTTGGGCAGATTTGAAAGTGAACCTGTTCCCATGGAAGAACCTATTTGTCTATCATATAGGCAGGACCATGAAAAATCTTATTCTCTTATTCCTCATCGTAATCCTGCTAAGATTTTTCGCAACTAAACATTACTATACAGGATGTAACTTAAGAAACGCACAACCTCTTAAGGAGTCATGTACTCATCATTTTGAACAACTTTTACTACAGGATCAAACCTAAAATCGCGAAAAAAAATCTGCTGTTCCCTACATTTATGTTCGCATATCTAACTCGTCAAAATGTAAATGGAACAGCTAATTTGTTTTTCGCGATAAAAAGTTTTACTTTGATAGACAGGCGCCTTACTTTGTGTACTTAAATAATTTCATCACCACTGCTCTCAAAACGGTGAAGGAAAACATCGTGAGGAAACCGGCATGACCTACCATCTACAACCCGCTCTGGGCCCGCGTGGTGGATACGGCCCTCGCACCGAGAGGAGGCCTGTGTCCCAGCAGTGTGAACATTATAGGCTTATTATGATATCATGTTTGTCAAAATTTACAAGTCCGTGATAAGACCTGTCGTACTTTATGGATCCGAATGCTGGGCAGTGAAGAAGACGAATGAAAAAAAATTGCATGCAGCGGAGATGAGAATGTTGAGATGGATGTGTGGAGTGACGAGAATGGATAAAGTAAGAAATGAGTATATAAGAGGAAGTTTGAAAGTGGCGCCAGTGACAGAAAAGTTGAAAGGAAATCGTTTGTCTTGGTATGGGCATGTAATGAGGAGAGACGAAACGCATGTGACTAAATGTGTGATGAATATACATGTTGATGGATGGAGAGGCAGAGGAAGGCCAAAGAAAAGATGGATGGATTGTGTGAGGAATGATATGAAAGAGAAGGGAGTGAATGATAGCGTGACGATTGACAGGGGAGAATGGAAGAAGAAAACGTGTTGCGCCGACCCCATGTAATATGGGATAAGGGCAGGAAGATGATGATGTTTGGTCCCATAGTAAAAGTTGTTCATAATGATAAGTACAGTGATCCCTTAAGAGGTTGTTCGTTATTTAAGTTAAACCTTGTATATTCAAGGGAACATTAGAGCAACTTTTATGCAAACACTAGATATACTTAAACATCCCATCAGAAACCACAAACAACCAATTTGCTAACCAACAAATCTACCATCTGTGCCATCAACCGACATTTCGAATACATTGTCCGCACAGATTAGTGTCAATAATATATGATGTAACGCTATTTATAAAATGTATTGTAAACATCTCTTACATTTATTTGCATACTCTGCTCTTATCAGCTGTGACCTTCTGTGACGTCATGTTAATACTTGTACGATGCATTTTGGTGCGATACTTAATTTTTTTGAATTAATTTTCATGGTTTCGGTTATGGAAGTTGTTTGATTTTTAAATTATGATATGGACCAGCTCTGGACCTCGATCTCGCCTGATGGAAAGCGATGGATGAGGTCTATGATGGAACGCGCGTGCGTGATTTTTTATTGTCTGTCTGTTTGTTTGTATGTTCCGGCTAATCTCCAAAACGGCTGGACCAATTTTGACGCCATATTCACTGGCAGATAGCTGATGTCATAAGGAGTAACTTAGGCTACTTTTATTTTAGAAAAATAATGAAGGTTCCGCGCAAGAAAATTAAAACCCATGAAGTCCGACATCCATGTGGGCGAAGCCGCGGGCAGAAGATAGTCTCTCAATATTGTGCGTACAAACTTACATTTGCAGTTGGAATGTAAGGGAGAATATGTTTTTCAACTACAATATTAAGGTTGTTCTTAGGATAAATTCATCCCAATTACGGAACCCTTCATTGTGCGTGGTCCGACACGCACTTGGCCGGTTTTTTTTTTTATAAATTGTATCTCACTGGCCCAGAATTCGGCTACGTGGTGGCGCCATCACAAGCGTCCATCAGTTCCTGTGACGTGCATACGATTACTGAATAACAATTAAAAATCAGCGTGAAGCTGCATCCACCTCCGCAGCGTCGGGGACTCTAACTGATCTGCAAAAACACCAAGAAAACTGTTGGTGCTGTCACAAACTCATGTCATCAGGGATGCACATCTTTTTCTAATAATGACTGCAAAATCATTAATATTATTGCGAATAAAGAGTATTCTATTGTATTCTATAATGAACTAATTACTTAGTCTTTTTTTGGGAGTTTTCTTTTTACTTAAATTAAATCTTATATCTTCGTAAACTTCACAAAATATTTTCATATCTATGCTGTGAGACTAGTTAAACGAATGTTATAAAACAAAGTCGGGTTTGTTCGAACACTAATAACTCGAGAACGGCTGGACCGATTTTCATGGTTTTTGATTTGTTGTATTTGTCTCAGTCCCGAATAGCAGAATAACTATTAAAAATATTGGAAAATTGACGAAAAAAAATATGAAGAAAATTCATTTTCTCATACATGTGGGCAGGGCAATGTCTGTCGGGAATGTTTCATTCTATTTAGAATTCCAAATTCATTTGTTTTCCTGCCGTTTGATTTATTGAAATTTTGACAGGATGTCTGGCGGGTCAGCTATGTAGTATTCTAAAATAAAAATCAAATGCCGACTAAGTTGCCCAAAATTCATATTTTATACTCAAAACAATTTTTTTTTTTCAAATTAATTGGCTCCAATTAATCTTTTTCATATTTTTGACTTTTTTACTTTAGATTTATTTCGGGTTTTTTACTTTTGAGCAAAAAAATCGTAGTTCAATTCTTAAAATATAAATTAAGTTTTTTTTACGCAATTCAAAATGTTCTCAGCTCGCGCCTTCGGGAACTTCGCGCGTTTACATTAGAATATTCATAGCTAAGACAGGACAACGTCTGACGGGTCAGCTAGTGATATAATATAAGAGAATTTGTAGGGGGAAAATCTGTAGACAGATCCTGGTACTCGTATGTGTTCAAATACAATCCTACGCAGAAAAATAAAAGAACAGGAAAACTTCGTCGTATATTTTGGTGTAAAGTTCAAGTAGATTTAAATGTAGTCTTAAAATTTATAGGCCAACTTATAATTGAAATGTGACCGTGTGAGTTAATAATAGGTAATTGACCTTGTAATTGTCGGATAGTAAAATAGTTTTAATTTGAATACCTACTAAAAGATAAAAATATGCTAGATTTGCAAATATTTGTATTTTCAATACAATATGGGTAAGACTTCAAAAAAGACACCTGTTGTAACATTTAAGCCATTTTTTAAAATATTCTTTATTACTAATTTGACCTTTTCACACCCAAACATGTTAATTGTTGTCGGCTATATTTTAATAGTCATTGATACCACTGTTTTTGTTTCTGCATAAAATGGTTGCAGCCCCTGTTTTTTCTTTTTGCCACTTGTCGCTCCTCCCGTATCGTCACGGACTATGAGAAAATGTAAAGGTTCAAATTAAATTAGCTAGTGAAACGCCGCAGACGTGATAAGTATCGATATTTAAACACGACAACATAAAAATGAAAATGATTTGATGGTTTTTTTTTTGAGTCAATGATGGTTGGTAATGGTGGCTGTTGTTTGAAGTGTGAGTTGATAAAATCTGTTTTATCATTTGAGATATCGATATGCATTACGTCCGTGAAGTTTGCTTATACAAAAAAAAACCGACCAAATGCGTGTCGGACTTCCCACATTTAGGGTTCCGTACAAAGTCTGATTCATCAGTATATTGGTATTTGTTAGTAAAATATACGTAATAATAAACATTATAGTTCATAGGTCAATGGGAAGTAAAAAAAATCTGCGGATCAAAATTTTCTAAAAAGGAAGCTGACTTTGGTGGCTTCTTATTTCTTTGTTTTCCAATATTTTTTAAAACAAAAAAATGCAGTATTTATTTACTCAATGAGCTCTAAACAACGACACACCACTCGATGGGTTAGGTCAAAAAAAATTTTTTTCGCTCGCCTTTAGCTGTAAGGGAGCCCCCTTAAAAACATTTTAAAATATTTTTTGACAATTTCTATGGCTTTGAGTCAACAAGATGCTTATACTGTGAAAATTTTAAGACTGTAGCTCCAACCTTTTGGCTGTAAAACCTGTGTGACAGACACGTGAGTGACAGCAATAGGGCGTGACTACACTACCGGCGCGGGCGGCGGCAGTTGATGACACAATAAAACATGTCAAATTAATTTATTTTTTGTTTTATCACGTTTAGATATCGATATCCATCACGTCTGCAGAGTTTCGCTAGCTAATTTAATTTAACCTGTAAATATTAACCAGTGAGTAAGATGATGAGGCTGACTGCTTAGGGTTTGCCACACTTAAAATAAAGTATTATCTCTCCTAGCTCAATCAACTCAGCCTATCGCAGTCTACTGCTGAACATGAGCCTCTCCCAGGCTGCGCCACAACACGCTGTCCTCCGCCTTCCGCTTCCAGTCAGCCCCTACCACCTATTTCAAGGTCCTGAAGGCTATTTTAGTCTAATTCTCAAAATCAAAACAATTAACTCACTTTTTAAAGGGGATTAAATATAATGAGTACCAAAAAAATTAAATGCTCACCAAAATGGATATTGCTCACTAAATCTGCGTCGACCTGCTGACGGAAAGCCTAACCCTAGACGGTCGACGTCATGAGCACCCCGAGGTTTGGTTGGTTAGGTTCCTTTAAACCCTGCACACAGAAATAGGAGTCCCGTGAAGCGGGGCTCCGTCAACATGCTGTCAGTTTTCTAAAGTTATAATTTCACAATAAAATGGTTTTAATTTTGGTGAGCATTTATCCATTCTGGCAGGTATTTCGAAGTTTTTGGTAGTAAAATAGGTACGTTTCAGGTAGGCGTTTAAACACAAGCCCTTTTAAAGTCAGTAAGCGCACTCTATTCAACTGTATGTACTGTAACTGTCTGTGCGTCTGAATGACGTCACGTCGTCGCTGAGCTTACAGCAGAACGCGTCTGGTTTATGAGCTTAGGCTGGTTGATAGAGAGATTAGTTAATAACACTTTAATATAGAGATGGGATACAGTAAAGCAATGATAATCTAGAAACAGAAAGAATTTCTTTCTATGTAACAAAAATATACTGCAGTCACCAATCTGCGTCTCAAGCGAAAAAATCTTTGTGGTGGTCAATGAAAAGCCGCTGAGTAGCTAACAGGTTGAGTTCATTCGAGTTTTTGGCAATATTCTGTGGCGTCATCTACATCGCCACATGCGAACTACGCATCACACTGACGCGGACGTCCTGCATCGCGCAAGCAGAGTCTACCGCGCGACTAGCATATACAAAGTATAACTTAAATAACGCTTATGCGTTAAGGGGTCATTGTACTCATCATTATGTACAACTTTTACTATGAGACCAAACCTGAAATCGCAAAAAAAAAATCTGCTGTGTTACAACTTGATGTATACAAATTCCCGACATCAGTCATCGGGCAGTAACCTACCAGACACAACACCCGTCTGGATGGAGGAACCTCCCTTTTCTACGGAGGATTGTTCGTCATACCTCTATAATTCTATGATAGTATAGGTACCGTAGCTGTCAATTGAAGGTAAAAGTTGAAGGCCCACCGAAATGATCTTGTATTCACATGTACGAAGTTAAAAGAGTATGTTATGCTCGAAGCACCATAGATCAGAATATTGGCGGAATTAGGCGGACCTAATCCCAGGGGAAAAAGGTTCGAGTCTTTTAACCTCATACCTGAGCTGGGCATGGGTTGAATAAGAATGTCTATCTCATAGGCTGCGCTATTTATAATAACTTTACTTTAGACAAAACATCCGTGCCTCGGAAAGCACGTTAAGCCGTTGGTCCCGGCTGTCATTCGTGGATCTTTGACAGTCGTTACGGGTCGTCAGAAGCCCGAAAGTCTGACAATCAGTCTTACCAAGGGGTATCGTATTACCCAGTTAATGGGTTGTGGAGGTCAGATAGGCAGTCGCTCCATGTAAAATAATGATATTCAGCTGCATCCGGTTAGACTGGACGCCGACCCCAACATAGTTGGGAAAAGGCTAGGCAGATTGACTTTAGACAAAACATCCGTATTTGTGTTAATAAGTATTAAGAACCTTAAGAACTATGTTAATAAACTACAAAAATAAAATACAAACGAAATCAAATAGAAACATGGAGTGCAATCTGTGTCTAAGAAAAGGACTGTCAACCGGACCGCTATTGAATTCAGAATGCTGTTGGAGCTAGCTCGGATACGGTGCAATATTGACGCCGTTCTCTTTCTCATGATGGCATGAAAGCCATCAATCTGAGCCTCCATAAACATGCCAGACGCACTACAGCATCTCGGCAGCCTCAACAACATCCTAAAAGCGTTATTACATTACAATGAGTACAGCTGACCCACAGGGTGCACGAATAAAATTATTGGCATAAAAATGGATAAACGGCGTTCTTGTATGAACATGGATGAAGCTACACGAGTATGAAAATGTTTGCTTTACTTGAGAAGAGACTGGATCCCACGAGTCCACGACACTGGGAATCCTAGTGTGCGGTTTAGGGAATTTGTAAAAATCTAGCACCCCAGGCTCCATAATCTGATACTAGTTTTTTTTTTTTAATACTGTACTATTTTTCTGAACTGAATAAGGTTTTTTTTGTATGATCGTAGCAGCATGGATTCTGCCAAATTCCATGGGAAAAAGGGACGAGTCGCAAACTCACACCTTTTGGGCTGGGCATGAGTTGTATTTAAGAACGTTTATATCTCCATAGGTGCGCTTGAGCAAATATCTAAAGTATAAATTAAACAAGTGCACTACACTCAAGTGTGTTCTGCATTGTTGATGACGTCACGTGTCACGACGCAGTACTGAGATTGCATCGGAATGACTCTGATTTACCAGTTTCCTGATAGAATAGTTGCAGCTCTTTATGTAAGTGGTGTATCTTCAAGAATCTGTTGATTAATAGGGATGAGCAGACAAAATCCCTTTTCTGTAAGCGTTAACGCCAACGAAAACATCAAATTGTATGGAGTTGACATTAGCTTCAGAGATATCACGTGACTGCTGATGTCAACTCCATAAAATTTGATCTTTCCGTTGGCGTAAACGCTTACAGAAAAGGGATTTTGTCTAGGCTCCCAGATGATACTGCTTCCTATGATTCAGGCCCTACATCCAAGCGTGGTTTGGCTCGGTGTGTAATGCTCGGTTCCTATAAACAAAAACGAATCGTTTTGTTTACCGATGGCAGAATTTTTTATCGTCAAACTGGGCATCTAAAGAGATTCATAGGCTTATTTTACCTGTGATAGCTACTTCCATATGGGAGGGTCTATTATGCATAGCTATGAGGTCTTTGGTTCATTATTGGTAAAGATACAATAGTCTTGATTTTAACCGATAACGGTCCGTAAATTATAGGAGTCGGCCATAAGTGAAATGGCGTTATTGGTGTCTAGTTTGAAGCGCGAGATAGAAGACTCACGCGCACCGGAATTATGTCGTAAAAGTGCAAATAAAATCGTATAAAATTAAAAATTAACTATTTAATAATAAATAATCCATCACTGGATGCAGTTTGGCATTTGAAATTTTATGGTATATTTTTAATTATAATTATAATTGTTAATGAAGGGATAAACTGCTTTTAAAGATTATTAAGAGGTATGTTTGAAGATTTTTTTGGTGCAATAAAGTATGTTTAATTATGTTTTGAGTTCCATCACTGTATGCAAAAAGGACTTGAAAATATCATATTTTTTTTATTTGTCAAAATTATTTACGGTTTATGAGATACACTGCTTTAAAAAACTCTTTGCCTTCACGAGGTAGCTAACTATTAGGTCTTTTGTCATATGGTACAACTAGCTGGAAAGATGATCTATTCATAATAGTACACATGGTTTCGAAAATACTGTACGCGTGATGCCATGCAATTTATATCAGGAGAAAATCGCTTTTGAATCTTGAGTACCTAAATGTACGGTCAGCAACAGAAGTCGGTTAACATTGCTACTTTTTGACATAATCTAAATTAACACAAAATGATTCGATAAACTGCTTTTTTTTTAGTTTCACTGTTAAGAGATTTGAATTAAATATTACGTTTAATAATTAAGATTAAAAAACTCTAAGTGATAATGGACTTTTTTTACTCAAGATACAAAAGCTATTTTATGCTCGTGACTACTGTAGCAGAAAAGCCATATTACTCATAAGCAAGTGTATGATAAATAAGGATATAGAGATGTAAAGTACGAACTGCGTGGTACTTATCTTTGGTACGAATCAACCCATCATTTACCTACCAGGAAACTTTAAACGTCAGAAAATTCTATCACCATCTGCCTAGCCTTTTCCCAACAATTTTGGGGTCGGCTTCTTATTTTACTGACTCCACTACCCACTGGGTAATACGATACCCCTTGGTAAGTCTGGTTGTCCGACTTTCGGGCTTCTGACGACCCCTAACGATTGTCAAAGATCCACGAATGACATACGGGACCAACGGCATAAAGTGTTTTCCGAGGCACGAGGTATTTGTATGTAAAGATGGTCACCCATCCACGGACTTACCTGATCCATCGACCCGTGCGGCTGTTATTACTTAGCCACAGTTCAGTCAGAAAAACCCAGTACAGTCCGCGAGGCCCATCATCATCATCAGTGAGAGTCATCTTAATGAGTGATCACCAAAGAAGCGGAGCTGCGTCGCGCGAGGGACGCACCGCGCCTCAGGCCGATTGCCAAAATGCAGTATAAACCTGTTTTAAACCAAGCAAAGGACGCGTCGCGCTCTAGGCCGACGTCACACCTACACTATGTGCACTCATACAAATGCATAGTTCAGCTTAAGCCTCGAGGACTGTACCTATATACTTAGTTGTTTCAAGTCGAGAAAGTAAGTGAACTCAAGTACAAAACTCCGCTTGCGACTATTGTCCTCTTCAGTAACGTCGCAATCTTTATTTTTATGTTTAACAACATGATAGCCTAGGTTTTTGATAACACTGGCATGCAATGACGTAGGTCTGTGATGTGTGAATTACCTATCGCGTCCTCGTGAAGTACATCATAAAGAGGTAAAATTAGTGAGTTTGTATGTAGGGGGTAATCTTTGGAACTACCGATCCGCTTCCGAAAATTCATTCACTGATGGGAAGCTATAGTATTGTCAACAGCTTAAACTACTTCAAATGGTTTAGCATGATCCTCCGTTAGGTCGAAAATACTGCAGCATTCATTTTGAAATAAATATATGGTAAAGTTGTTAAGTACTATGTTTGACAAAAGCTAGGGTTATATACTTATTCAGGTCTGGTCATCATCATCATCAACATTGGCAGCTTGCTCCACCCACTGTTGGGTATAGGCTGCCTCCCTATTGTATCATGGTTTCCTGGTCCATGCGAGTCTCATCCAGGTCTTACCCAGTTCTTATAATCACTACTGGTTGCAAAGCTCAGTAACGCCGATATCTAAGGAGCTCGTGGCTAAGTAATAACAGCCGCACGGATCGATCCATCAGGTTAAGCTACGCTTACTGGGGTTGATCCGTGGATGTGTGACCATCTTTACATACCGAGACTCCTCCGTGCCTCGGAAAGCACGTTAAGCCGTTGGTCCCGGCGTCATTCGTGGATCTTTGATAGTCGTTACAGTCGTCAGAAGCTTGAAATTCTGACAACCAGTGTTACCAAGTTGTGGAGGTCAGATAGGCAGTCGCTCCATGTAGAATACTGGTATTCAGCTGCATCCGGTTAGACTGGAAGCCGACCCCAACATAGTTGGGAAAAGGTAGGCAGATTGACAGTTTAAAGCTTGAGATTTGCATGCCTCAAGGCGTAATAAGGCTGAACTATGATCTATTTTTAACAAGTTTATGTAATTACCCCTATTAGCAAATAAATGATTTTGATTTGATTCGATTGATTTGTTACGACGATGTCTAGAGTCCTACTTAACACTGCAATCAGAAAATCAAATCTATTATGCATTCCATACAAGGCGATTTAACTAGTTTAAGGAAAACTGATGTTGACAGTTTTAGGGCTTCTAATTATTTTACAAAGTTACTTACGTAGGTATTGCAAAATTACCTACACCTGACGTAAAGTATCCGATTGCGAAATAAGGAAAATCTATCCATTGCAACATTTCTTAGATATTAATTACTTTTTGCCTGCAACTGCTTTTGCGTGGATTTCGGATTTTCCCTTGAGTACAAAGTTTTTACCGCGGATTGCAAAATATTTTATCCCTGTTCCTTCCTCAGAGCTTAAGCCCTCTTCACCTTCATCAAAGTCGGTTCAGCAGTTTGGTAAAAAACGAAAAAAACTTTCTTATACACTCGTGAGCAACCAAATCGACTCAACCCCATAGAACCCGTGCATACACAATACATAGGTAGTAGTTTTTTTTGTTCATAAAGGTTGTTATCCTCTTTATGAAAAAAAAAAAACACTTTTTTAAAGCCTTACTACGTATATCGGTTTACTTCTTTTCGAGTAATTGCTATTTAAGTCGAAATTTGCATGTGAAAAATGAGCCAATTTGGTTGCTCGCAAGAAGTGTATCATGGATATTTATATGACATTGCTTTATATGCATGTGAGCTTTATGTGCAGGAGCTCGTGGCTACGTAATAACAGCCGCACGGGCTGATCCATCAGGTTAAGCTACACTTGCCGGTGTCGGTCCGTGAATGGGTGACCATCTTTACATACCGAGACTCCTCCGTGCCTCGGAAAGCACGTTAAGCCGTTGGTCCCGGCCGGTCATTCGTGATTTGACAGTCGTTACGGGTCGTCAGAAAGCCCGACAGTCTGACAACCAGTCTTACCAAGGGTATCGTATTATACCCAGTTACTGGGTTGTGGAGGTCAGATAGACAGTAGCTCCATGTAAAATACTGGTATTCAGCTGCATCCGATTAGACTGGAAGCCGACGCCAACATAGTTGGGAAAAGGCTAGGCAGATTTGCTTTATATGCATGTCCGGTATTTTCTGTCAATGTGGGCACACTTTTACATACATAAAAAACTTTTTTACAAAAAAATACAACCGAGTTCCAAAAACAACACTACAAAGTGAAAAATAACTTTAATTTCGGAAGTCGGTGTCTAGTTAAATGTATTTTCGTTTTTTGCCACCGACTTCCGAAATTAAAGTTATTTTTCACTTTGTAGTGTTGTTTTTGGAAGTCGGTTGTATGTTTTTGTAAAAAAGTTTTTATTTTTCACTTTTTAGTTGTGTACCTACCCCACACAAATTCTAATACCACTACCTGCAAAACAAACTAGAACATCATCCATATAAAAGTGTGGAAAAAATACGTATTATTGAAGCTAACTCAAAAACTACCAAAGCAAAGTTAATCAATTTTATATGGGACCAACTGTGATGTATACCCTCTCGAATAAAACAAAAAAAAAATAAAATCGGTCCAGCCATCTTCGAGTAATCGGGGAACATACATAAAAAAAAAAAAAAAAAAAAAAGGTTCCGACGAATTGAGAACCTCCTCCTTTTTGAAGTCGGTTAAAAATAACATTACACCTGTAATTCCCGGTACACTTCTGCCTAACCCAGGCAGAAGTGTACCTTTAGTACGCCCCCATTTCGCCGGTTATGTTTAAGACCCATGTAATAGGGGGCGAGCCTATTGCCATCAACCGGGCACAAATCTGGATTTCCACTTCAGGCTGCTACTTACATCCCAATAACACTGCCCGACCTGGGAATCGAATCTGGGGATCTCATGCTCAGCAGTAGCGCTTGCGACCACTAGATCACTTTAGCATTCGAAAATATTGGAGCTGCTGCAGATTAAGAAGAGAGAAAACTTTCTTTGCATTGTTTAAATTCAATCTCTTCGAATTGTATAATTGCATAGCACATGTGTGAGCACTATGTAGCTCCTATTAAGCTACCTTTTACTGGGTACGTTTTTCACTGACGTGAATGTGCCCTGGCGGTTGAGAGTATGTCTTGCTCACTCAAATGTCTCGCTGGTGGTGGCGTGTGTGTTGGATCATTAAGTTCCCTTCAAAATGGTTGAGTTAATTGGTGCTGATCCATGCGTCATGTTCGTGAACGGGCGCCGTCAGTTGGGACTGGTCGTCTCTTAGCTGCAACGGCTTATTTTTAATTTAGTTGTATTTAATTTTTATTTTTTTATTACAGACGCTTTTTAACGTGCACGTCTTTCTACATTGTTCTCACATGTATATTTTCAACATGAACGATGTAACCAATATTTTGTAAAAATATTATGATTTAAAAGAGTGTCCGTGGAGTTTCTTGCCCGTTCTTCTCCAGAGGTACCTACTACGCTTTGGAATGGGCGACTAGCTTCATCTTTCTGACTGACCGACCCCTTGTAAAATGCCTGTAATTGGTTTATTAAAAAAATAATGCTAAAATTAATGCTTTGAGTTTGAGTTTGATCAACGAGGCAGTCTTTATTCAGTCAGTCGTCAATACTTTTACTTACGTAGAAAATAAGTGCATAATATGCATGAGTGTAATATTAGCTGAACATGTTTAACACTATTGTTCTTCACAGAATACATAGTTATGTAAATATTGTATGCTCCACTTCGTTCAAACGTAATTATTCAAATTTTATCTCCCGAGGTGCTTCAGAGATTTGAATTGGATGGATGTGTTATTATGTTCTTTATAATACTTTAGAAGCTGGTCACAATTTCTTGGTCAATTAGCTTTGCAATGCAATAATGGATCTTAATAAAACTAAATTTTTGGAAGCAAAAACTTCAACTTTTTTAATTTAGGATCTGAGGATCTTTGAAGTTAAAACTGGACATTTTATATTTTGGAGCTAAACATCGTGGATCTTTGACAGTCGTTACGGGTCGTCAGAAGCCCGAAAGTCTGACAACCAGTCTTACCAAGGAGTATCGTATTATTACCCGGTATTGTGGAGGACAGACAGGCAGTCGCTCCATATAAAATACTGTTGTTTAGCTGCATCCGGTTAGACTGGAAGCCGACCCCAACATAGTTGGGAAAAGTCTAGGCAAGTGGTCATTGTACTCATAATTATGAACAACTTTTACCAGTAGTAATGAAACTTCAGGCTGGCACAGGAACGTGGGGATTGGCACATCAATAAAACTTTTTTACAAAAAAATACAACCGACTTCCAAAAACAACACTACAAAGTAAAAAAATAACTTTAATTTCGGAAGTCGGTGTCTGGTTAAATGTATTTTCATTTTTTGCCACCGACTTCCGAAATTAAAGTTATTTTTTTACTTTCTAGTGTTGTTTTCGGAAGTCGGTTGTATTTTTTTTGTAAAAAAGTTTTATTTTTCACTTTTTAGTTGTGGTACCTACCCCACACAAATTCTAATACCACTACCTTCAAAACAAACTAGAACATCATCCATATAAAACTGGGGAAAAAATACGTATTATTGAATTCAACTCAAAAACTACCCAAGCAAAGTTAATCAATTTTATATGGGACCAACTTTGATGTATACCCTCGAATAAAACAATTTTTTTTCAAATCGGACATAAAAAAAAAAAAAAGTGTCGAATTGAGAACCTCCTCTTTTTTTTCGTCGGTTAAAAAGAGGCCTGTGCTCTACAGTAGTTGAAGTCAGGCTGTGGATGTTGATCAATGAGACTCCTATCCTATTAAAATACTGTCGCACTTAGTACCATATTTTCTCACGAACATCACAATGCATAACGAGTCCAAATGATATTGTTTGCACACGCGTCTTTCTCTCCAGAGAACTACTTATCAAAGATACAAGTGACGCTAATTAGTTCCCTATTGTCAGATAATTTAGTTGCGAGCTTGCGCGTGAGTCGAACATTGTTGTGGAAATGTGTTAATTTGTGGATATTGTTGTTTAAATTGTTTGGTAGATAGGTACTTATGTTTTTGTTTATTTGAAAAGGTTTTACTGATTAGGTACTATATTTTTGGTCCTTTGAGGCGCGAAGGCCTCCCGGGAAGCTCGCAACAATAGATGAGTAGTTAATTGTCTCATCATTACTGTGTCGTTACTTCATTAGTGAACGCTAGATAGGTTATTAATTTTTGTTTTTCTCGTCGCAAATTATTGACTGTACCAATCAGACATGTATTTTAGTTAGGTAGGACCGTACTTATTGAGTAACAAAAAAACGTGGGCGGCGGTCGAGGGACCCCCATCAGGAATGAAGCAACGTATGATTTAAAACAAAAACAAAACTTTATCAGCCGCCATATTGGATTTAAATTTTGACCTCATTATCGGCTTTGGCATCCTCGAAAACTATGAAAACGACACCGATAACACAAAATTTGAAAATTTTACGCAGCCGCCATCTTGGATTTTCATTTTGACCAAATTCAAAGTTTACAATTCAACAAACACAGGTGTAATACAATATTTCTTATAGTGTTTTCTGTAATGGCTAACAAAGATTTTATTAGTTATGGCTAAGAAAAAGTTAATCAAACCCTGAAATTATGCGCTAAAATTGTATCTTCGGAAATAAGAATGTTAAAATTCCATCTCACATAAGTAGGTATATAAGAGCTAGGCCAGGTCTTTCGAACCTTGATTGTCTAAATAACGACACAACCGAATGCATTAATAAAATTATTACACAGTGCAATCAATGTGCCTAGCCTTTTCCCAACTATGTTGGGGTCGGCTTCCAGTCTAACCGGATGCAGCTGAATACCAGTATTTTACATGGAGCGACTGCCTATCTGACCTCCACAACCCAGTAACTGGGTAATATGATATCCCTTGGTAAGACTGGTTGTCAGACTTTCGGGCTTCTGACGATCCGTAACGACTGTCAAAGATCCACGAATGACAGCCGGGACCAACGGCTTAACGTGCTTTCCGAGGCACGGAGGAGTCTCGGTATGTAAAGAATGGTCACCCATCCACGGACCAACCCCGGCAAGCGTAGCTTAACCTGATGGATCGACCCGTGCGGCTGTTATTACTTAGCCACGAGCTCCTCCGAGTGCAAAAGAACAAAATAATGTGATTTTTGCATATTTTTCTTACATTCTTTAGTTAGATAATGCCACTATATAATACGTACAGTCAGCGACAAAAGTCGATTAACACTTGCAGTTTTTTAACAATAATACACGAAATACTTATTTCAAATCGGAACAGAAGTACCTACTTAAAATTTTAAGAACATTAACTCTTAACAGTTATACGAAAAAAAAGCAGTTTATCGAATCATTTTGTGTTAATTTAGATGATATCAAAAAGTAGCAGTGTTAACCGACTTCTGTTGCTGACATTTGGCTGTATGAAAATCATTGTGAGCCTATAATGTTCCCACTGCTGGGACACAGGCCCACTCTGTGAGAGGGAGTGGGCTAAAATCCACCACGCGGGCACGCACAGTGCGGGTTGGCACTTTGGCAGATGTTCGAATTTTTGGTTGTGAAGGTTAGCCGCGTTATAACAATGATATCAAATCTCTTCACATTTTCACTGAATACCTCTCGTGGCTATATAATAACAGCCGCACGAGTCGATCTACAAGGTTAAGCAACGCTTGCCGAGGTCTGTCCGTGGATAGGTGACCATCTATTCCATACCTAGACCCTTCCGTGCCTCGGAAATCACGTTAAGTCGTTGGTCCCGGCTGTCATTTTTAGATCTTTGACAGACGTTACGGGTCGTCAGAAGCCCGAAAGTCTGACAACCAGTCTAACCAAGGGGTATCGTGTTACCCAGTAACTGGGTTATGGAGGTCAGATAGACAGTTGCTCCGTGTAAATTCAAGTATTCAGCGACATCCGGCTAGACTGGAAGCCGACCCCAACATAGTAGGGAAAAGTCTAGGCAGATTGATTGATCAAATCACCCGTAAATACTTCACATTTCCGCTAAATACCAGTAAAATGCATTCCAGTTTTATTGCGAAAATGATACATACTATACAAACAATAATAAATAAAGCATTCAAACGCATTGCCCTCAATAATAATAAAACGTATACATACGATTAGTTATTCTGCTTGCGTCAATTAAAGGAACTGTCGTATTGTTTCATATTAATAAATTATACACCGCTCAAAAAATGTTTTGTACCACTTGAGAGTGGCAGCTGTCTAGAACTACGTAGTATTGTAATTATCTGTGCTAGAACATAGGGCATCTGTCTTGAAACTAAAAGTATTTAAATTTTTCTTATCTTGTTGAAACCTCAGACTTTCTATTTTTATACTCATTGAGGTGCTTACGATATTAATTAAATTAATTATTAGTATGTTAACAATTGGTGCGATACTTTTTTTGACCGGTGTACAAACCAAAAGAATATTCAAAGAATTCTGTTAATGATGTACTGTATTAACTAATAAGGTTAAGTTTACATTGACTTAGATGTAAGGGATGTCCTCATTAACTGTGAATCATCCAAATTAATACGCACGATACGTTGTTTCACTTAAGTACACACTTTTCGTCAATGTAGTAGAACTTTTTGGAAGTCTAAAGGACCACTGTCTGTCTCTAATTCAACAGACCAGCTATAATCAATCTGCCTAGCCTTTTCCCAGCTGTGTTGGGGTCGGCTTCCAGTCTAACCGGATGCAGCTGAATACCAGTATTTTACATGGAGCGACTGCCTATCTGACCTCCACAACCCAGTAACTGGGTAATATGATATCCCTTGGTAAGACTGGTTGTCAGCCTTTCGGGCTTCTGACGATCCGTAACGACTGTTAAAGATCTACGAATGACAGCCGGGACCAACGGCTTAACGTGCTTTCCGAGGCACGGAGGAGTCTCGGTATGTAAAGATGGTCACCTATCCACGGACCAACCCCGGCAAGCGTAGCTTAACCTGCTGGATCGACCCGTGCGGCTGTTATTACTTAGCCACAAGCTCCTCCATCAGACCAGCTATACGAAATTATAATTGTCATCAAAACTACGTCTACACAAAATATCTGTTCTACTTCTAGGGTTGCAGAAAGTTGGTGAAAAGTTGAACACATTATTTGAACTACGGACGAAAATAAGAAAATCATTCTTCTGCCCTTATCCCAATCTATTTGGGGTCGGGCAACATGTCCTTTTTTTCCATACTTCTCTACCCCCTTTCTAGCCATGTCATCTTTCACACAATCCATCCATCGTTTCTTTGGTCTTCCCCTACTCTTATAGCCATCGACATTCATACTCAAAACTTTCCTCACGACATTTTCCTCACTCCTCCGCATCACATGCCCATACCATGACAGCCGATTTCCGTACAACTTTTCAGTCACCGGTGCCACTTTCAGACTTCCTCTTATGTTCTCATTAATATTGTTTAATGTTCTTGTAAAATATTGTGATGTGAATTAAGGATGGGTTGTGTGAGGGATGATATGAATGAAGAGGGAGTGAATGACAACGTTATTGATGGCTGATTGAAGTGATAGGGAAGAATGGAAGAGAAAAACTGTGAAAATTTTTTAATGTGTAATTTAATTAATTTGATTAGAAATTCGCCTAACGGCAAAACATAGTGAACCTATGTAAATGTTATGAGTCACATCTCACACACTGCGTAACTCTTGTATGCAAATAAAGATTTTGATTCTGGGATAACGGCAGCCAGATGAAAAAGACATGTTATTATTGATGTTTTTAAAAAGGTTCAGACAAAAGCCTGTATTCTCTTAAGGGTGGTGCAGAGGTGTAAAATGATGAACACTATATTAATGTTATTGACAGTAACACGAATATAAATGCAATGGAAATAAATACAATTTTTTTATCTATGGTCTCACATGATCCCCCACATTCGTTGTACGCACGAGTCAAGTGCGGCAAACGAATTAGTTTATTGATTCCAATCTATTTACTGTGACTATATCACATTGATGGAGGAGTTATTGGAAAACAAAGTACATAGTTGAATAGACGTACTCGTATTTTCTGCTACAATTTGTTAGTTGCGGTCAGTGAAAAATATTACAGATATAAAAACCTTTCAAATTTTGTTGGTGATGGTGTTTCATTGGTTTTTGGGTCACGACGTCTCTGAGTGTGGCAGTTTGTGACTACATTGGGTCTCGTAAAAACAAATGTAAGTGTTAATATTAAATAAATAAATAAACACACATATGGTCGATTTTGGCAAAAATGTTTCTTTAGATGTGGGCAGCGTAGGTAGCTGTGTCGATGTTTAATGGATACCTATTTCGCCGAGCAGTGGATATACGTTCTACTATTAAATTTGTATTGTTACCGACCTCTAGGAGGTCGATCGACAGTTAAGAGGATTTTTTTACGTCGTCGTCTGGTATGATGATAGCGATGAAATGATTGCATAAGTTTTTTTTTATGTTAAGAGCTCTATAACCTGAGTGTGCACTTACAGTGCTCATTAAAGCTACAATGATTCATAAAGCTTCTTGATTAAGATGTCAACTAATCTGCCTAGCCTTTTCCCAACTACGTTAAGGTCGGCTTCCAGTCTAACCGGATGCAGCTGAATACCAGTAACTGGGTAATAAATAGCCTTTGATAAGACGATTGTCAGACTTTCGGGCTTCTGACGACCCGTAATTACTGTCAAAGATCCACGAATGACAGCCGGGACCAACGGCTTAATGTGCTTTCCGAGGCACTGAGGAGTCTCAATATATAAAGATGGTCACCCATCCACGGACCAACCCCGGCAGGCGTAGCTTAACCTGATGGATCGACCCGTGCGGCTGTTAAAGCTTCTTGACTAGGATGTCACATAGGTAGTACAAAAATAAGAAATTGGTGCACGTACTCATCTGTGACCACAATGTTATGTTCTATTGACACTGCCTGTTCACAGATATTTTACCTCTGACAGATCTGAAAGCAACCCAAAAGCAACTTTATTGCAACGAAAATAAAGAACACTGTGATATTGACAGACTTGTCAATGGTAGCGACCGAATAGCAACCTTATCCCATCGACAATAAACATCACTGTGATTTTGACAATGATGCAAAATCAGAGGTGGAACAGAGTTATCATGAGAGAAATTTTGCCAAATTTAGGTTTCTTTGTCTTTTTTTAAAAACTATCAGAGACTATCAAAAACTATCTGTGACTATCAGTGACTATCAAAAACTATCAGAGACTATCAAAAACTATCAGTGACCATCAAAACTACCAGAGACTATCAAAAACTATCAGTGACTTTCAACAAACTATCAGTGGCTATCAAAAACTATCAGTGACTATCAAAAACTATCAGTGACTATCAAAAAGTATCAGTGACTATCTAAAACTATCAGTGACTATCAAAAACTATCAGTGACTATCAAAACATAATCCTATCAATCAGAAAAAGGCGTACGGTGAGAACCGTACATCTTTTTTGGTAAATTCTTCCCGTGACTTTCTTATACGATTCAGAATCGACCTCTTTATGGATTATGACGACAGTGACTTCATCCAAGCCGTTTATGCGAATCCATTCAATAAAGACCAGCTAGATAAGCCCCCTTAGATTTAATAATAGAAACTGTCTAACCAAATGGCACTTAAAAAATATTCATGTCCTCCAATCATTGAACTAGTTAAATGAATCAACTGGATATGGCCCGCGATCGTACGAAGACGCAAGACGAACGAGCGTACAATTTGCATATCGCTTCCGCTATTACAATCTGTGTGAACCACAGATTCATTGATAGATGTACTCTTGTCAAGTGGCAATACTTGGCGTTATTATGAGGGCGGCACTGAAAATTTCGGGAATCAAGGAAGTGACACAACATTGCTATTTAAAAATGTATTTATTGCTTTTCGAAGTATTCTCCGCGAAATTTGACACATTTTTCCATACGATGGAACCAATCATTGAAGCAACCATTCCATTCGGAAGTTGGGGTCTCCAAAATGGCCGTTTTGTAGGCGTCCACAGCTTCTTCAGGTGATGAAAATCTCTGACCACGCAATTTATTCTTTATTTTAGGGAAAGTATAGAAATCATTAGGGCTTAGGTCGGGGCTGTACGGCGGATGGTCTAATAATTCTATGTTTTCTTGTTCTAAAAACTCTTTGTTCTGTGCGCGGTGTGAGAACTCGCATTGTCGTGATGGGAGGATGATGCGGCGGTTGCAGTTCTCTTTACGGAGTTCAGAAACGACCTGTGGCAAACAAATGCTAGCATACCATTCTGCATTAATCGTTCTTTGTCCCTCAAGAGGAATAGTCGCAACATGGCCGGTTTTGGAGACAAACGTGGCCACCATTTTTTTTGCAACACTCCGTGAACGAACAATTTTTGTTGGCTTTAACTCATTTTCGAACACCCAAACTCGTGACTGGTTTTTTGTTTCGGGTTCGTACGCGTATATCCAGGATTCGTCACCTGATACGATGTTGTATACAGCATTTGAGGATCCTGCGTGGAATCTTTCGAGAGTTCTGACGCACCAAGTAACGCGAGCCGCTTTTTGCTCTTCACAGAGCGAATGCGGTATCCATCGGGAAAACAACTTTTTTACACCTAATTGTTCATGCAAGATTATTTGTATTTGACTCATGCCAATGTCTAAAGTTGCCTGAATTTCGCGGTATGTCTGTCTGTATGTATGTTTGTCCTTTGCGTCATGTTTACCGCAAATAAACGTATTTTCTTTCTTTCTTTCTTTTCTTTCTTTCACATGTCGATCTTCCTCAATCAGCTTACGCACAGCATCAACGTTTTCTTGGGTGACTGCAGTTTTTGGACGACCTTGACGGGGATCATCACTGAGCTTGACACATCCACGTTGAAATTCAGCAAACCAGCGATAAATTGTGGTTTTGGATGGGGTTTCATCACCAAATGCAGAAATCATCCGGTCAACGCACTGTTTTTGTGTTTTCCACTTCGAAAGTCATAATAAATCATCGCTCTTGAATTTTCTCGAGTCAATTCCATTTTCTCAACGACTAAACAAGTTTGACAAAACCATGTGACAAGACCGAGAATCTTTTTTTAAATAAATAAATGGTATTCGATTTTTAAAACCAAGGAGTTTTCAATTAAAAAGATTTTAATATGACAGGAGCAATGGAAATATTCCATTCCCGATACTTTTAGTGCAGCCTATGTATTAAACAATCAACCAATCCGAAGGGGTAAATAAGTCTCAATTATATAGGGGTTATTTCGAGAGTATAACGTCTTGTCTATACTCTCACCAAGAATTATAATTAATCTGGCTAGCTTTTTCCCAACTATGTTGGGGTCGGCTTCCAGTCTAACCGGATTCGGATGCAGCTAAATACCAGTATTTTACATGGAGCGACTGCCTATCTGACCTCCACAACCCAGTTACTGTGTTACACGATACCTCTTGGTAGGATTGGTTATCAGACTTTCGGGTTTCTGACGACCCGTAACGACTGTCAAAGATCCAAGAATGGCAGCCGGGACTAACGGCTTAACGTGCTTAAGAATCATACTATTACTATCAATCCTGTCTAGGAGTGATGTAATGATACTTGATGCTATTGTTAATACCTCGGGTAGGTATTAATAGCATCAATAGTATCATCAGTTTTGCTGAAGGGTAAAATAAGCCACCATATTAAAGGGATTATGTCAAGAGGAACACCAGCAGTGTGTGCAGTGCATGATTGTCAAGCGAGCTGATTATATTATTTATAATGATTGCAATCAGATAGTTGATAGCGATCATGAGGCCTCTGCCTCGAATTTCGCGGGCAGCGGGGCGGCGGCGGCGGCGGCGCGTCTCGCATTGTCCCGCCCCGTTACCGCGCCGCTGTTTTGGAGGTCCGGTCCATTTGTTTTTACGCATAAAATCCTGCCGCTCCCGCTCCGCCTCCGCTGCCGCCCCGCTGCCCGCAAAATTGGAGGCAGAGGCCTTAGGAAGCTTATCTTCAGTGGTTGAAGTTGATGAATGAGTTTACAACAAATTTAAAAACCTACCACTTTTACGCAAAATCACGCCTATATTATCCAAACACAGAAATATTATATATTGCTAACTTTTGTCGCTAGTTTTGCTTCCATATAGAAGGAAGTAATGGTAACGCCGAGAGGGGATGCGCTAGAAGGACATTTAGTGACCTTATCTATTGGTGATGTTCTTCAGAAAGGTTAGGTGCGCAGTACCTACTCGCTACCGGCGTGCGTGTATGAACAGACGTATGAACTATAACGAAGCAAAAGGATGTAAGGATCGTAGCATGTAGCGTTCTGTAGATTCTGCCTACCTCCATGGGAAGAAGGCGTGTATTTATGTATCATGTAAATCCAGCCACCAAGATGCTACTTGAAATTTTCCAAATCTCTGGACATCACGTTCAGCAGTGGTGCTGGCGACCACTTGACCAAAAAGGCAGTTAAACCAGAATCTGCTTACTACTAACTGCAGAGAGGCATCAGTAGTCTACACAACAGGGTCTAAAGCATCAATAAACAATTTAATGACACCAGATGAATGCAAGGAAGTAAAGCAAGCACAAATCAAAATCTAGAATTCCTAAACACCTAGACTATTATTGTTGCGGCGGCCTAAAGCCTTGGGGTGAAAATCGAAATTTTCTTAGTGGACTGTATGAGGGGCGGTTCGGTGACACAAGTAGGTGTTTTGGTGGTGTGGGAAAATGATGATGGTACCTGCCTGGTGAGCTATGGCGACACGACGAGAAGGGTTTCCTTAGCCACGTGGCTGGCGCGTCCAGGATATCACGTACGGACGAGAATCTGCACTTTCCACAACACACATACACGCACTTGCACTGTTCAATAGCAATCTTCGTTCTTCGCGGTGAAAATATGAGTCCTTTTTCGACTTGGGATTAATTTTACCCACAGGCGTCGATGTTGGTTGAGAACTGGCGGATCTTCTTGGCGGCAGCGTATGCGCGCCATTGCGGATCTTCCTTCTCGCTCTCACTTAGGGCTTTATAAGGGTTGTGGAAGGGAGAAGGAAAGCGGAAGGAACTTTATGTTACACAGATACTAATTAATTAGAGTTGCCAGTAATTAGGCATGAAATATAAAACTAAAGAAAGTAATGGCGTTAACAATTATTATCATACGTTAATATTCAGACGAACATCTTTCCTGTAAGATATACCTGTGACATTGGCTTTGTCCAAGGCGTTAGGAATATAGTGTTTGAGCTTAAAAACATAAACTCACGCCTTCTTTTCATGATGGTAGGCAGAAACTACAGAACGCCACCTGCTATGATCCTTACATACTCCTTATGCTTCTTTTAACTTCATATAGATGAGGTCATACACGCGCGCTGGATTAGAATACTACGCTCCTGAGGAAAGACCAGTATTTAGTTAATTAGACGTTTACTGAGTCACTGTTCTTTAAAGAGTAATACAAGTTATTCAAAAAAAAAAAAAAAAAACCCAGTACTTACATTGTCAGTACTTATTCGAAAATTCTCAGTTGCAGTCTGGAGTCATTTGACCACAGTTACCAATAGGCTAGTCTCTTATTGTCCCATTGTAGGGCAAATGCCGCTTCTCATACGGAGAAGGCATGAGCATTGATCACCACTCTTGCTCGCTCAAGGCGGATTGGCGATTTCAGACTTAGACGTTTGGAGGTATTAAATATTATATCTGGCAAAATGTGGAGGAGCTCGTGGCTAAGTAATAACAGCCGCACGGGTCGATCCATCAGGTGAAGCTACGCTTGCCGGGGTTGTCCGTGGATGGGTGACCATCTTTACATACCGAGACTCCTCCGTGCCTCGGAAAGCACCTTAAGCTGTTGGTCCTGGCTGTCATTCGTGGATCTTTGACAGTTGTTACGGGTCGCCAGAAGCCCGAAAGTCTGACAACCAGTCTTACCAAGGGGTATCGTATTACCCAGTTACTGGGTGTGGAGGTCAGATAGGCAGTCGCTCCATGTAAAATACTGGTATTCAGCTGCATCCGGTTAGACTGGAAGCCGACCCTAACATAGTTGGGAAAAGGCTAGGCAGATTGTCTCTGACAAAATGTGGATGCACTTTACGCATTTCTCCTACGGCTTCCGGGTCTACAGGCATGATTGATCCTTAATGGCTAGAAGTTTTGCTTAAAGACTATGCGAGTTATGCCCGGTTTCTGAGGTTTTTAATCAGAGTTCATCCATTCGATAGTGATTATTGGTTCGATATCGTGTTTCTGAACACTTCGTTAAGGTAGAATTTAGTTTAAAAGTCCAGTGAATTACTATCGAGGATTTATATGAGGACCTCAAAAAAGAGCATAAGATAGAAATTCGCTTTAACCCGTCGCGCGCTAATTAGCAGACACAATTGAAATTCTATTGTTATCTGTACACATGGTGTGCAATCGACATTTTAAGAGTTAATAGATAATTTTGCCGAATCAATAGCTGTTAAGAGTTTATCTGAGGATCTTAGAAACCGCATTAGAGACCCCCAAGTTATTCTAAACGTCTCTAACAGTTATACAATATTTTCTGTGACCTTACACAATGACGCTTGAGGAAGACCAATGCGCGTTGAATTCCGATGGTAATAGTCCTTGTTTTAGGCTAGACTATAGTGAATTAATTAGCACTAATGTAGGCAGCGTGTCATTAGTGGCGTGATATGATTTATTGATTGATTTTAGAAGTTATTTTTAGATTTTGGCGCCAACTTTCCTTGAAGAATGGCCTATGTCAGGGTTGTTGAAATCACCAGTTGTAGACGAATGAGTTAGTTCTACAAACATCACACATGTTGAAACTTATTCCTTTTTTCCACTGTGGTAGGCAGAAATTACAGACCATACTTCTTTCTGCTTTGTCCGCGTTCATACATCTGGTCGTCACTACCTTAGTTCCGAGTACCACTTGCCCTTTTCGAAGGACAATACCAGTTATTATCTTCCTGCCCTTATACCATGTTACGAGTACGTTGGGTCGGCGCATCACGTTTTCTTCTTCCATTCTCCCCTGTCAACCGTCACGCTGTCATTCACTCCGTTCTCTTTCATATCATTCCTCATACAATCCATCTATCTTTTATTTAGGCTTCCTCTCCCTCTTCATCCACCAGCATGTATACTCATCACTCTTTTAGTCACATACGTTTCCTTCCCTCCTCATCTTCGAAGGATATTACCAATAAGGTCGGTTTATGCCCTTCTAGGACCTTGAAGATACGTCTTGTTCATGGAACATGAGCAACAAATAAATAACTCAGGTCAATAAGCTTTTAGGTACGT
This sequence comes from Cosmia pyralina, assembly GCA_946251885.1. Lineage (NCBI taxonomy): Eukaryota > Metazoa > Arthropoda > Insecta > Lepidoptera > Noctuidae > Cosmia > Cosmia pyralina. Next base: position 16,039,727 of record OX276367.1, read on the forward strand.
CTTACCTTATTTGCGGCCTATAAGTGGCGAAGGCAACCATTATGTTTTTTAACCCACGAAAAAAAAAGGAGGAGGTTCTCAATTCGACACGTGTTTTTTTTTATATTTTTTTTTTATGTATGACCACGCATAATTCTTCACAGAGTCGTCCGATTTGAAAAAAAAATAGTTTTATTCGAGAGGGCATACATCAAAGTTAGTCCCATATAAAATTGATTAACTTTGCTTGGGTAGTTTTTGAGTTAGCTTCAATAATACTTATTTTTTCCCCACTTTTATATGGATGATGTTCTAGTTTGTTTTGCAGGTAGTGGTATTAGACTTTGTGTGGGGTAGGTAACCACAACTAAAAAGTGAAAAATAAAAACTTTTTTACAAAAAAATACAACCGACTTCCAAAAACAACACTACAAAGCAAAAAATAACTAATTTCGGAAGTCGGTGGCAAAAAACGTAAATACATTTAAACAGACAACGACTTCCGAAATTAAAGTTATTTTTTACTTTGTAGTGTTGTTTTTGTTTAAATCTTACTCATGTTCCATCAAATGATTTGTCTGTTCTTAATTCCCAAGACTATGTGCACTTCTATTAAAGTGTATTTATTGTGCAATTGTGATATTTATTCATGCTAATGGCTTTGACGCACTTGCAGTATGCGCGCGCAGTTTTGTACCAACTAATCCCCTCCTCCTCCTCCTTGTCTCTCCTTGTCCCCATACTCTATCCAAAGGTTGTCTGTAAAAGATCGCTTTTAGCGATAAGACCGCCCATTGTGTCACTCTATGTAAAGTTTCAACATTGTAACATTGTAACCTGTTATTTAAATGGTGTGCATAATAAAGAGTATTCTATTCTATTCTATTATTTTTGTTGACTTATTCCATTTGGAGAGCAGGTTGTGGCCCAGTAGGCACTTTACTACGTGTAAGTTCTTTCAGCACCACTACACTCAAAATGGTGAAGGAAAACATTGTGAGGAAAGTCTTAGAACCAAAAATTCGGAGACATGTGACATCTATCCGCACTGGGCTGGGCCCGCGTGGTGGATTACAGCCCACTCCTGTGAGGCCTGTGTCCCAGCAGTTTTAGTTATTATTTCTGGTATAGGTAGTCTGTGGTGTTCAGTCTGTTTATTACATTATATCAAGAAGGGTTTCCGGGCCCTAAATTCCCTAAATATCGGCCTGACCTCGAGTGCCCAGACATTCAATTTATCCAATCAAAAATCTCAGATGCTGTTGGCAGTTCATTTATTGAATTCTCTCTTTTAACAAATACAACAACACGATAATGCTTTATATCTGTTTAAAAAGGTTTTTTTACCTATTTAGATCTTTCGAAGACTGACGCAAATTGTTACCAAATTCTGCAAAATATTATCACTTTTTTTTTGCAATTTAGTTCTCTTTGACAAGACCTCATTGAAATAGCAAAAAAAAAAATACTTTTTTGTTTTTGATAAAATGGCAGTTTTCATTAGCGGTCAATTCAGCAGTTCGAGATTTGCGCAAACGCAGCGCTCATATCGCGCCTCGCAAAGGAAGAATCATAATGGGTAATTTGTACGCTCGTAAGGGGAAGACGGAGCGCGTTTCCATTGAACGGTACGGCACGATATTCATGACGTCCGACTTTTGATCTTTTTTAATTAACCTATGTTGTCCCTCTGTTGAACAAAAGTCTCCCTTTATTTATGAGATATTTAATAGTACTTAATTTAATAAAGATTAATTTTTAAGTATTTTGGGTAAGTATTTGGTTCAATAAGATACTAAAATAATTATATATATATATATATAAGCAGAGTGGGATAGTATGTTAGTACTTGTTTAAATTAAACTGTAATATTTTATACTTCCGATTTTAACCACGAATTACTTAATTGGAACTGACGCGTACTACTAATAGTAGTTTTCTGTTGCTATATGCTTTTAGAACTATTTCCAATATTTATTACCGCTACTTTGATACAATTCCAAACAAAACGAATGATTGTATTCTATTACTAGCTGGGGCCCGCGAATTCGTCCGAGTAAAATGTCTTGTTCCCCCGACCCACCCCGTCGCATCGCATCGCCTGCCCGCGCTATTATTTCGTTTTCGCTTATCGTTCTTTCTGATTTTTTTTTCTTTTTGCTTGGCTCCTAGCGTGATGTTTAATCTATAGCCTTCCTCAAAAATTGTGCTAATAAACGCAAAAAGAATTTTTCATATCCGACTGATAGTTCCAGAGATTCGGGCGTTGTATAGATAACCAGTTAAACAGTACCCATATCGACTTCCCTTGTACTTACTTAATTTCTTGGATCATCTGCTCAGACTCCTCTATATTACCTAACATTGGAAAATTCGAACAAGTGCTGCTGAATTGCTAGCAATTTGAATAGAGCTACTTCCAGCATCAGGTATCAATTTTATATCTAGGTTAAACCATAGCTGCTATGGCTGATTATGTTGTGTTTTTAATTCTGCCTATCCCCTCGGGGAATACAGCCTGATGAGATTTTATCACACTCGAATTTGTGTCCTAAAAACCACTGACATAGTTGTTTTTTGCACGCAACACTACACTCGGAATTTTCTCCTATAACGTGGGTGTTGTTTAAATCCCACTTCCACGCTAAATAAATCAATCAACTCAGCCTATCGCAGTCTACTGCTGGACATGAGCCTCTCCCAGGCTGCGCCACAACACGCTGTCCTCCGCCTTCCGCATCCAGCCTGTTCCAGACACCTTCTTAAGGTGGTCGATCCATCTAGCTGAGGGGCCTCCCACACTACGTTTACCGATACCCGTACTCCAATACTCGTCTGCTAAATATCATACATACATAGGTACATATTTCATATAATGGAAAAAAGCGTTTAATTGTGGTGACATCCTAAGTATTACAAAAAGTTTTTCTTCTGCTAAACCGCACAGCAGTTTGTTGGCAGATGTAGCCTTAGACAATTTTGTATTTTATCTTGTAGGTACTTTTCCATCAATAACAAGGATACATTTACCTCTAAACATTACCTATAACTAAACACTCATATTGGTTTCTCCTCCTTTCCACTCAATAAAAATTCTCGTCACGTCCCTTACAACCGGTCATTCCGTAATATCGTATCGTGTCGTACCTACATTGGACATGCGCACAACGGTATCACTCACGCCGGCTGTACTTCCTCAACTCATTGTAAGCAACTCCATGCGACCTGGCAGAAATGCTCACTTAAGCGATATTAGCGTGATAAGATGAGCAGACACATAAGAAAATTGGTAGTTCTGCGGAACAGTAGACCTCGCACAAACTTTTTTGCAACAATTAATGGTATATTAATTGCTAACATGTTCTTTTTTCATCAGATCTTCAACAAATTTTCATGATCCCAGATATTTTTTTAGATAAATAAAAAAAGCGCCCAAGTGGTGTCGGGCCATGCGCAGTAATAGGGTTCCGTAGTTGCAAAATAATGCGGTCTAAGAAGAGGGCTTTTTGTTGTTTCATGAATATTTGACTATTACTCGTAAACTTGAAAAGCCTACTTAGCTGTGACAGTTTTCCTTTTAGTAGTATATATACTACTGCCGTGAATTTTTCACCCATCTAAAATAATAATCTAACCTAACCGTTTAGCTGGCAGGGGCGGGGGGGGGGGGGGGGGGACGACGACACGACTAACAAAAATTAGCACTTTAAAGCTTAATATTTCAGAAACGGATCCCTAAATTTTTGAAAGACTCATCTATAACAACACCCCACACCACGGGGTAGACGAGAAAAAAAGAAACATCCCCACTTACGTGTACAGAGGGTACCCTAAAATTTTTTTTTTTTCAAGATTTTATTTTACCACTTTGTCGGCGTGATGAATATGTATATCCATGCCAAATTGTACCTTTCTAGTACTAAGAGTCTCTGAGCTAAGGTGCGAATGGACAGACGGACGGACATAGCGAAACTATAAGGGTTCCTTGTTGACTACGGAACCCTAAAAAGAACCATCGAAGAAATTCAGTAGCCTCCTTCTTGTCCCTTTTTGGAGGAAGTAGCCCTCCAAACAAAAATCCCCGACGACAAAAAAAAAATATGAAGTCGTAAAACCTATGTACCAAGTTTCATCCAGATCGGTTGTAAAATACGACCTGTAGAGGAATAGCAACGAACAGACAGACGAAAGCAAATTTCCAGACATGAAACAGAGGCGCTTCCCTCGCTACGCTCGCTCGGTCAAATAATAAATGGTCATCACATTCTTGTTAGTCCTTTTGTAAATAAGCGTTTTCTATTCAAGCAAATTAATTAAATGTCAGTCTTTTGAGTCTATAGTCCCTATAGCTGGGATGCACAGACCGCGGCCCTCCAGCATTATGCCAGTGGCCCGCCAGCAAAAATGTTCCCTCGTACATTTGAAGGAAAAATATTGCTGAGGTTTTACAAAGAGTAGCGCACGAATGCCCTGAAATGCGCCAGCTTATTTGGTTCTACTTATATAGGGTGACTGGTAATTAGTGACACATGATTATACTCATGATAACAAACAACTTTTACTATGGGACCAAACCTGAAATCGCGAAAAAAAATCAGCTGTCCCAAACATTCATGTTCGCATAACTCGTCAAAATGTAGGGAGCAGCTAAATTTTTTTCGCAATTTCAGGTTTGGTCCCATATTAAAAGTTGTTTGTTATCATAAGTACAATCATGTGTTTAAGTATCGGTCACTAATTACCAGTCACCCTATTTAATATGTGAACAAACATTTTCGGTATTGAATGAAAACAATAAATTGAAACCGCCTTGCAAATGAAAGTTTGGAAGCAATTTTACGTGTACAAGTCAATTTGAGCCAAATGTTAAAAAGATTGTAGCACAATGAAGTGCCACGCTTCAAACTAGTAAATTATTTTTCTTCGCTATTTTTATGTTTTTAATTTGTGCTGGTGGCCCGCCATTAGTTCATCATTTCCCAAGTGGCCCATGGTCTCAATAAGTCTGTGCATCCCTGCCCTATAGTCTGTTGTAGTTTGATGGGTCAAAGTAATTATTTTAACAGTGACATCGACTTGTGCGGCTGTTATTACTTAGCCACGAGCCCCTCCACGAGCGCTTTTCTCTTCAATACGACAGTAAATCAAGAAGGTTATCAAGTCACGATGAACTGGGCGCAGGGTGCGCCGGAGTCCGCCGGACGTGCTTCATGTACAGTCAGTGAAATTAATTGTCATCCTACGTCAGTTTTCGTGTTATAGCCAAGGAATGAGAGTTGTGACTTTAATTTACGGACAATTTGAGATGGTACTCAATTTGCTTTTGACAATTTATTTTCCTAACTTTACTCTAGTTTTGCATGTATAGTATACCTACAGGGTCAAATTAAATTAGCTAGCGGAACTCCGCAAACGTGTTGGGTCTCGCTATCTTAACATGATAAAACAAACAAACAAATTAATTTAATGATGTTTTTTTTTTGGGTTATCAATCGTAGTGTAGTCAGGAGGAGCTCGTGGCTAAGTAATAACAGCCGGGGTTGGTCAGTGGATGGGTGACCATCTTTACATGCCGATATTCCTCCGTGCCTCGGAAAGCACGTTAAGCCTTTGGTCCCGGCTGTCATTCTTAGATCTTTGACAGTCGTTACGGGTCGTCAGAAGCCCGAAAGTCTGACAACCAGTCTTACCAAGGGGTATCGTATTACCCAGTTACTGGGTTGTGGAGGTCAGATAGGCAGTCGCTCCATGTAAAATACTGGTATTCAGCTGCATCCGGTTAGACTGGAAGCTGACCCCAACATACTCGTAGTTGGGAAAAGGCTAGGTAGATTGATTGCATCATAGTGTAGTCACTTAAAATATTTTTTTATTGTGAACTTTGCAGTCCTGATGGGTATCGATATCGCAACACAGATTTTATCAACTCTCACTTCGAGTAACAGTGGTCATAGACCCCAAAAAAATTATAAAATCTTTTTATTTTGTCGAGTTTTTAAATATCGTTAGCGGAGTTTCGCTAGCTAATTTATTTTCACCTTGTATAATACCTATCATTGGTCATGTACAAAATGTAATGACAACACAATAGAAAGAAATCATGAATATGTAAGTAAGTAGTGCATGTAATCTAGCATTTAATTAATGTACATAGTGCAATATAGGGAAATCACTAAGTTTCCTTGTATGGACTAATTTGAAATAATGGAGGAAATCAATACAAGATCGTTAGTTAGCAATAGCTATTGCTGGCATAAACTAAATGGGTTTCCTGATGTATTTTTTCAATTTTTAGGGTTCCGTACCTCAAAAGGAAAAAACGGAACCCTTATAGTATCACTTCGTTGTCCGTCTCTCAATCTGTCAACTCAAGACCCTTTTTCTCAGGAACCCGTTAAGGTATCAAGTTGAAATTATCAAACATGTCGGTCTATGGTCCCTTGAAGCTCTAAAAATATCAAGCTTCTAAGTCAACGCAATAAAAAAATATGGCCTTATAATATGTGACATATTTTGATACTCGCAAATAAATCAAAACATAAAGGTACTTACCGTTGACGTAGAATCATGAAATTTTGCATGAAGCAAGGTCTCGTATAGCACAAATAAAAAAACGTCCGAAAATCGTTAATTTGTAATTTAATCACATAAAAAATATTTTTTGGGATTACAAACTTGCAGTTAATTGGAGAATTTACCGTGTTGTATATCAATGTATGAGAAAACACGTTTTTCAACTACAATGTTGAGTTTGTTTTTGGGATAAATTCTTTCAACTACGAAACCCTTCATTGTGCGTGGTCCGACACGCACTTGGCCGGTTTTTTTTATTGTAATTAGAATGCGGTATTTTTGGAACGCGGCTTGCTTGGGAGCTGACTGATAGAAATCGTCACTAAAAAAAAAGCGTTCTTACGCACTTTATGGAATCTCGATAACTCGAATCTCGTTAATGTTGATCCTGAAAATTTGAATTTCACGGGCTATCTTATCGCATCCCTCTTACTTAAGAGGATATATCGTTGTCATTGTTTAGCTCGGTGTGCAAGTGAAATGGCGTTATGGCTGTCTAGTTTGACGCGCGAGATAGAAGACTCTCATGCGCACAGGAACTAAACGTGCTTCGTTTAAATGTAGGTTTATGACAAAATGCTATACTTATGGCGAGTAGTGCTGTCAACTAGCGATAAAGAGATATGGAACATTTTGGAATTTCCTATGCTCACATGTTTAGTCAGATGAAGAATGACGTTTTGTATCAAAAAAATCAATACTAAACCTCCTAGGTTCGAAGCATTAGTTCGTTTTGTGAAAAAGTGCTTGGCCGAAAAAAAATAGTAATAAAATAATCACGAAAAACTTTTAGAAATGCAATGTTGCCAGTTCGTGTGGGACGCAAGATTGGGCCGCAATCGTAGTAGACCGGGAAAAGTGGTAAGTGGGAAGGGAGGCCTTTGCCCTGCAGTGACACAACACAGGGTTATAATAAATAATAATAATTAAGGGCTTTTAAAAAAAATGACGTAATAAACAATATTCTTCAAAGCGATCATGTTTATCATAATCTTCAATTTACAAAGGTAAAATGATGAGGATACCCGCCTCATCATGTTAATGAGTTCAATACCCTCAGGATGACCATAACATCTTATGTTATGTAGGTAGGTATGTATAATACAAGGTGTAACTTAAATAACGCACAACCTCTTAAAAGGTCATTGTACTCATCATTATGAACAACTTTTATTGTTCGGCTGTTCCCTACATTTATCTTCGCACAACTCGTCAAAATGTAGGGAACAGCAGATTTTTTCGTGATTCCAGGTTTGGTCCCATAATAAAAGTTTTTTATAATGATGTGTACAATGACCTCTTAAGAGGTTGTGCTTTACATGTTACGTGGGGTCGGCGCACACTTTTCTCTTTCCATTTTCCCCTGTCAACCGTCACGCTATCATTCCCTCCCTTTTCTTTTATAGGTATAATTCCGCACACAATCCATCCATCTTTTCTTTGACCTTATTCCTCTCTCTATCTCTCTCTCCATCAACATTTATATTCATCACTCTTTTTTATCTCTTTTAGTAATTAAATATTATTTAACTTATGTACAGAGGCCAGCAAATTAAGATTAAGATTTTCAACTTTATATCAAAGGAATAAGGTTCATATTCAATTGAGAAAATTTGACAGATTGGGGTAGCTTGATGTGCTGGCTTCTGTACCTATACTTTACTTTTATTTAACTTTTAATTAATTATTATGTGACTTATTTACTAATCAGTTATTATTTGACCTGCGTTAAGGCTCCCGCAGACAGACACGGCGCGGATTTGGTGGAACAATTTCTATGAAAACTTCATTAAAATTGTTCTACCGGAGTCGCGTCGCGCCTGTATGCGGGAGCCTTTAGTATTCTTTACGTTATTTTTTTAAGGAATTTTTCTCTCTTCATATTGGAACTTGGAAGTTAATCGACCCAAATTAATTAGTATCACTTAACATTTGTATAAAAGAAAAGTTTGCTCACCATAGCAACTTAGGTACCTACATCGACCAACATCCGCGAAAATCACGTGAATTCATTACTGCCGTCATTACGCGTTAATTAGCGCGCTATTAGAGTTGGGCTATCGATAAACGGCATTGTTATCGGTAGCGGAGGACGCTCTAACTGTTAAGGCAAACTGTGGTTATGTGTGAGGCAATGATAGTAGGCAATAAGGCTGCGGTCTGAGATGCGCGGATAGCGATTTTTAGGTGAAAAATTAATGTTAGATTTTAACTAAATTTGACTAAAGTGTTATAATTAATTATTTATAACACTTTAGTTTATAAAGTATATGTATGTAAGTTATAACCACCTTGACTATTGTACATACACATACACATTCCAAACCACAGACTCTCATGCATACTCATCTGTACAAAACGCCTTATATTATGACACACCCCACGAAACTCGCCGCGTACAGAACATACTTAACACTTATTATCTACATATCACACAGCACATGAACACACCACTCATAACACCACATAACACTAATCTCACCTATCATTCATCACACTGACTCACATTCTGACATTACTACACTCCACAGGTAGTTGTAGAACTTAATTTTGTTATACCTACCTACTTTTTTATTTTTTGGTTATTTTTCTTTTGGTATTTTAATATTTTTTTTTTGTTTGCTGCATGCATCCCTTACTTTTATTGTATTAATTAAGCATATATAATGAGAGAGCGCCTTGACTTCCATAATACAAGTCCTACTTAGTTTAGAAGTCAAGAGTTCATTTCCGTGTACGTTTTTTAATATGCAATAAACTTTTTTATTTAGTTTTTTTTTTATTATTATTATTTTGTTCCTTAGACGGATTGTGTGGTAGATAAAGTACTTAGTTAGAAATGGGGTTGAATACTGAGGTGATGGCTGATAGAAATGTATGGAAGAAATAGTTAAAGTAGTGCAAGGGGATAAAGCAGTGCTTTATGTCAAGGGCGCTAGATTGAATACCGAGCGTAGCGAAGGATTATTCAACGATTCTTCTAAATTCAAAGTTAACTCTTGAGCGAAGCGTTAAGACTAGAATCCTGAGTGCAGCGAGAGATTTAAGCTCGCCCAAAACGAACGAAGCCACCTAGCTAACCCCGTTGTAAATATTCTACTTTTCGCATCGTCTGCGAGGTACTTAGTAAAAACAATTCGATTTTTGGATTTATATATATTTTTTTATGTTTTCATTGCATACGTATTTTTAATTAAGGTTTCAAATTCAAATCACATTACTGAACAGCTGTTTATATTGGAATTCAGTACAATTATACCAAACAGGTGGTGTGAAAAATATATTTTACTAGCTGCGCCTACTAGACCGGGATAAAAAGTAGCCTAAGTGTTTAATCCAGGGTACCAGCCGCAGCCGTTTGAGCGTGAAGAAGTAACAAACATACAAACACAAATTTATGTCTCGTTATTTTAATTGTTGCCTTGACATGTAAAAATATTCGTTAATTCTAAAGTGCTGCATATTTAAATTGTTATTATTTTAATTTTCTATTTGATTGTGCTGTTAAAATGTTACCTACTTTAAAATTATTGTATGCCATTATGGCGGGTCATCCTCCTCCTTAGTCGTTCACTCTTGACAGAGTGGTCGTGGTTGATGACTCTGCATTTTCTTTGGCCAAAGCAGCCCTCGCGATGCTCCTCCACTTATTCCGGTCTGCCGCGTCTCGAAAGTTCTGAACTATGGAGGTTTGTGTTGACGCTTTGATAAGGTCTGTCCAACGCGTAGGTGACCGACCGCGTGACCGCTTGCCCTCCACTTGTCCCTGGACAATGAGTCGTTCCATGGAGTGTTCGTTACGAACCACGTGGCCGAAATATTTGATAATTCGTGTTTGCACAGTCGACGATAATCTCTCTTTGACCTTTAGTTCCTCCAGGATCGAAACATTGGTCCGAAACGCTGTCCAGGGAATCCGCAGCAGTCGCCGCCAGCACCACATCTCCAGTGCATCGATTTTGCGTCGGTCTTTGAGGCGAACCGTCCACGTTTCTGCGCCGTATAGGAAAATCGGGAAGACTAGGCTTCTCATTAGGCGGACTTTTGTGGCTTTGGTGATATTACGGTTGCACCAGACTCTTTTAAGCTTGTCAACGGCAGATCGTGTGATAGCACATCTCCTTCGAATCTCGTCTTCACATCCTCCAGTGTTTGTGATGGTGGAACCGAGGTACACATAAGATTGAACAACCTCGCAGTTGCCAACCATAGAGATGTCAGGATGGTTTAGTTCAGCTCGGTCCACGATCATCATCTTGGTCTTGTCTCTGTTGACCGTTAGTCCGAAGGAGAGGCTTGTTGTCTCTAGACGGTTCAGCAGGTGTTCCATGTCTTCTCTTGTTTGTGTGAGAAGAGTAGTGTCGTCGGCATATCTTAAGTTAGATACCTTCCGACCTCCCACTGAAATACCTTTGTCCCATTGATCCAAAACGATTCTCATAATACATTCCGTGTAGATGTTGAAAAGGAGTGGAGAGAGTATGCACCCCTGTCGGACACCAGCGTGTGTATGAAAACTTTTCGAGTCAACGTCGTCTATCCGAACAGTCGCAGTTCCGACCTCGTAAAGTCGGCGTATGAGACGAACTAGGTGGATAGGTACTCCCATTTGAATGAGTACGTCCCATAACTTATGCCATTTTACGGTATCAAAGGCTTTGCGAAAGTCAACAAAGCAGATGTAGATGTAGATGGTGTTCCTCGACCCTTGACGAATCCCGCCTGCTCAATAGCTATTTCGGGATTCAGAAAAGCTCGTAGTCTGGTATTGATAATATGAAGGAGTACTTTGCTGGCGTGTGTAATTATAGATATAAGTCTGTAGTTGCCACATTTCTTCGTTGATCCCTTTTTGTGTAATGGTATGAACATGGAGTGTGCCCAGTCTCGAGGCCATTTCTCTGTCTCCCAGACACGGTTGCAAATAACATGCATTATATCAACTCCGTATTCACCCATAGCTTTAAAGACCTCTATTGGAATGGTATCAATACCTACAGCCTTATTCCCCTTCAGGTGCTCAATTGCGGCTCGAACTTCACTTTTCAGGATTGGTGGTTCCACAGCATTCTGTGACAGTGGACTAATGTTACACGGTGGTGTTGTGCTGCTATCACTGAAAAGTTGCGCGCAATATTCCCTCCACACTCCCACAATGTCCCTGATTTCTGTTACGGTCACTCCATTTGCATCCTCAATGGCCCAGGTTTTCGATTTGAATTGACGAGTTATGGTTCGAATCTTCTTAAATAAATCTTTAGCTTCGTGGCGCTCTGCGTTTTTTTCTAATTCTAGGCATATGTCTTTAAGATGATTATTACGATCCTTTCGCGTAGAGGATTGGATCTGCGTACCCACCAAATTCAATTCCTGGACAGACGCCCCCTTGGCCTTCAACTCACGACGGTGCTCTACTAGACGCCAGGTGTCGTCTGACATCCAGTGTTGGTGTATGCCTATAGTTCTAGTAGGTTGCGACGAGCGTATAGTATTCTTTATGTGCTCTGTTGCGGATTGCCAGAGTGAGTCGGGGTCATCATCAAGAGCTAGTGACCTCCAGCTGCTATTATCTGCTGCCAGTTGGTTTCTGAAAGCCGTATGGTCTACTATTTCTAGCCTCCTGTTAGTTTTGCGAGGTATGGAGTTACGCAACTTTAGTTTGAGTTTACATACGAGAAGTTGGTGGTCAGATTGACAGTCGGCTCCGGGCAGAGTGTGCGCGTTCATAATTGAACTACGCCATCTAGATCTTATCAGTATGTAGTCAATCTGATTGCGGTGGTTACCATCAGGGGACGTCCAGGTGTACAGTCTTCTGCGGTGTTGCTGGAATACTGTATTCATAATGGTGAAGTTGTTGTCGGCTGCAAACTGGAGCAACCTCTCCCCTCTATCATTCCTTTGGCCGAGACCATAGTTGCCTACAATATTCCGCAGACCCATATCTAACCGTGTGTCACCCACTTTCGCGTTAAAATCGCCGAGTATGATCAGCAGTTCTCTACTTGGTATAGTTGCTATTGAAGATTCGATGTCATTGTAGAATCTTTCTACATCTTCATCTTTCGCCGTGCTGGTGGGCGCATATACCTGTATAATATTCAGCGGAGTAGGACATGCATCGATCTTCATTGTGATAATTCTGTTGCTGACCGGGTTATAACCTAAGACCGCTTTAGTCCATTGTTTGGGAATTGCAATGGCCACTCCAGCAAAGCTACTGGAGTCATCTCCTGAATAATAGATGGTGTGCTTATCCAAGTCCCTGTGGCCACTACTTTTCCAGTGAGTCTCGCTTAGACCCGTAATGGTGATGTCGCATCGCTGGAGCTCACTATCCAAGATGTGTAATTTACCCTCATCAAGGAGTCCTCGTACGTTCCAAGTGCCTATACAGGTGGTATGTCGTAATTGGAATCGTTTACTTCCAGTCGCATGATTTCCGGGGGATGCCTGGTTGCCTACATTGCCTCGGCCGGTAGCCAATTTCACACTGCGAGTCCCGGAAAACCCGCAGCGCCGGTCGCTACGCGGATTGCCATGCAAACGTACTTCTCTATTGTGTTGCATTTCATCATTCAACTCTCGTGGGAATTTATAATGTAGTAGTATCCCGTTGCTTTCTACATCGCGGTACTACAGACTCAATGTCCACAGAAATCTGTAAGTGAACCAATTCCGAACATATGGTTCTTACGCTTCACCACAGTACTGATGGCTACCGCTGCCCTCCATCAGGATCCAGGTACAACGCCCCTGTGGCTTGCCTCCTCCGCTGGTTGGACCGTACCGACAGCTGTTGTCCCCGCTCTTCCCACCGTTGAGGTCTTCACCCGTAACCCTGGGCACGGGCTCTGCGATATACCCCGCAGAACTGGGTCCCTGCAGAACTTCGCCATCTACACACTCCGGCCTACTGAAGTGTGAGATGCCCACCCCCGCGACGAGGACGCGCCAAACAGGAATTGCTCAAGTGGAGCGCAAAGAAGATGACTCTACTCTCCCAGGAGCCGGGTTAATGAACGTGTATGACCCCACGTCCAATAGCGGGCGGGTCATAGCTGTGTACAATTTCGGAAACATGTACCAACTTATTGATTACCTATGTACCATAATAAAGAATATTTGTATTTGTAATTTGTAAACACAAACTTCCGCCTTTAGTGATTCATGATGTGATAGTGTGATGCACCGACTCAAAACGGGATAAGGTCAGATGGATAATGTTGTGATGATGCTTTCATGTTTCTTAGGAGAACCAAATATTTCTGCGGATTGTTTTCCAAGAAACATTAAGTCCTATGTCCTATGCGTTGTGACTTATGACGAATTATACAAAAAAATATTGTTCATTGCAGTGATAACAGTTTTGTAAGCAATTAGTAATAAATTATGTACCATCGGCAACCTTTCCGGTGAACCACTTTTCGACCTTATTACTAACGCAATAAGGTTGAAAAATGGTTCACCGGAAAGTTTGCCGATGGTAGGTACCTAATTAAAACATCTTATTCTGGTAGATGAATCTTCAATCATTAATTTATATCTTCGAAAGTTTTAATGGTCGTGCTATTTTGTACAATTTAAGTATGAGATTCATACATAAACTCACGCCTTCTTCCCAGGGGGTAGGCAGAAACTACAGAACGCCACCTGCTACGATCCTTACATACTACTTTTGTTTCGTTTACGTTCATACATCTGGTCGTATACGCACGCCTGTCGCGAGTACTGCGCACCTGACCGTTCTGAAGAACATCACCAATAAGGTCACTATATGTTTTCCTAGGGCGTCCCCTCCTGGCGCCAGCGTTTCCACATCTGCCTTGTAAATACCTTTTGTTAGTCGCCTTTCATTCATCCTCTCAACATGACCAAACCATCTAAGCATAGGTACTCTTTTCAATGTTTGTTACTACATCTTCTTTTACACCGCACCGTTGCCTTATCACATCATTCCTCAGCCTATCATTCATAGTCACACCACACATACTTCGCAAGGAACGCATTAAGAAAAAGAAATATGAAATATTTATAAATAAACATAAAATATTATAGATTTTCTGCACATGATGTTCTTCAGATTTGGTCCTAGCCTTATGTTATGTCAATCTGCCTAGCCTTCTCCCAACTATGTTGGGGCCGGCTTCCAGTCTAACCGGGTGCAGCTGAATACCAGTATTTTATATGAAGCGACTCCACAACCCAGTAATAGAGTAATACGATACCCCTTGGTAAGACTGGTTGTCAGACTTTCGGGCTTCTGACGACCCGTAACGACTGTCAAAGATCCACGAATGACAGCCGGGACCAACGGCTTAACGTGCTTTCCGAGGCACGAAGGAGTCTCGGTATGTAAAGATGGTCACCCATCCGCGGACCGACCCCGGCAAGCGTAGCTTAACCTAATGGGTCAACCCGTGCGGCTGTTGTTACTGAGCCACGAGCTCCTCCTTATGTTATGTAAAGGTCTTGTTTTTTCAACTACTTACCATCTGCCGATATGAATTAACAAAATAAAATCATAACCCTCCTTTGACTTTGCCGTAGTCGGGTAAAAAAATAAAACAAACTTAGTTAATTATTACGATTCGGTTTTTCGGTCATTTTAATGAGATGTACATAAATATTATGTTTTTCAAATTAATGATTTATTATTTGAAAACCTTTTAGGTCTCATAAAAAGCGTACCTATATTCAATTAATACTTAACTGCATAACAAACAAAAAAGTATTAGGATTAACTTAATAACATGACGACGTTGATGATATCATTCAAATAAAAAGCGTTCCCTATAGGTACTTAATAATTATTTCTGCACTTAAATTTAAGTAGTTAAGATTAGTTTAATCAATATAAAAAATACAAACAAACAACACCCAAACATAATTAAGTGCTCATAAAGCTATCGCCATAAATCTCGGCGTCGCGTCGCACAGACTCCTGCGCAGGTCTCAGTCCGCAGCCTTAGTTTTCAGCTTCAGATGCGCGCGGGAGCATCGCATCTCATTAGTTTTGTTCACCTGGACGCGACGGACGGCCGCTAAGTAAAGGACAATCCGAGATACCGGAATTTTTTCAAAATTCAAAATTTAATGCAATTCGAATTCTGTGCGCAAAAAAATAAGGTGTAAAATCAATCGAGATAGCAGCTTTTTTCGAAAACTTGAAATGTAAAGTTTATGATTTCGAGTCCTGTGAGCTAAAGTTTACGGTGCATTTTTGAAATGCAATTTTATATTTAGTGATGTGAAAATTTCTTGACTGGTGGAAATTATTTTTGAGTGATAATCGCATATTTTTTATTATCTTTATTTGTTTGTTGATGATTGATTAGGTATAAACTCATAAATCATTGCCAATCATCCGTCTCATTATTTTAATTTCAGCCTAATTGGCGCCTCACGATAGGAAAATTTCATTGTAACTACCTTACCTAGTAAAAATTACATACAATCATAAGATAGGTAATCGTGGTCATTTTGAAAGACTCGTATTATATATCATACGCAGTTCGCAAATTATGCTGCATTTATATGTCGTAGGTATACTTACCTATCCTTAAGTTTTTTTTATGAAAATAGCCTCACTTTTGTATAAATTAAAAGCGAATAACTCATAAGGATATATCTTTTCTCACAAACACACTTTATCATCCAAAAAATACTAAGAAAAATTTATACTACCTTACCTAAAACATTATTGCATTTAATTTAAACTTCAACTTCGAATAAACAAGAAGCTCAACACAACTTTATCACTCACAGTCCTCTCGCATTATAAAACAAAACAAAACCAAACATATTCACATTCACACATAAACGGGTAAAACCGAAACCAAGCTCCTAATAATCGTAAAACCCAAACAATTTTCGCGTAACTTATACCCGCGTTTATCACTCACAAATAATTTTCATCAGCTCTATCGACGTAGCGCGCAAAGCTCCGCAAAAGAGTCCTTTTTTATAAATGTGGTGATACCAAAGTGGTGCTATGAAGTGGAAAAGGCAGACCCTGGTGTCAGGGGAGACCTCCGAGGATGAGATAGGACACAGCTACTTGAGCACTTTGGTAAGTGTTAGTTGATACAAGATGCCATCTTGGTTTTAGTTGGTTCTAAGGCCTTATGTTCCTTGAATTCCAGTCGAACTGATTTAAATAAGACTAGGAACTGATCGACATCTTGTTCAGTTGTACATATGCTTAATAAGTGCAGCTGGAGTGTAATCCAATAATTTTCATTCTGCTAAATGTGAAAGACGTCTAAGTGTTGCTGTACATTGGCAGACGTCTTTCATATCATTAAGAGACCTTAAGGATTGTTCCAATGACAGATTCTGCTGGTGGGAAAGACTCCACTAGCAGAATCCTGCGAATTTCACTAGTTTGTCGGTCCACTTTCTAAGGGAGCCTTATGTTCTTTGAATTCCAGTCGAACTGATTTAAATAAGACTAGAAACTGATCGATATCTTGTTCAGCTTTATATCTGCTTAATAAGTGCAGCTGAAATGTAATCCAATAATTTTTATTCTGCTAAGAGCTGATTTTTCAATAGGGTGATAACTTTTATGTGAAGAATAAATGTGACAGTTTGACATATTTTCTATACAAAAGCTGTCAAACCGCCATATTTATTCCTCTGATAAAAATTATCTGACTATTGAACAATCAGCCCTAAATGTGAAAACATCTAGGTGTTGCTGTACATTGGCAGACGTCTTTCATATCAAGAGACCTTAAGAATTCTTCCAATGACAGATTCTGCTGGTGGGAAAGACCCCACCAGCAGAATCCTGCAAATTGCATTAGTTTGTAGGACCACCTTCTAAGGGGTCGGTATGCACTTGAAATGATCACACAAACTTAATTCGAGATTATGTTATTCTAATCTAATTCATACGTTAATGCATTCAAGATGATGATATGTTTTTAATTTATAAAGCTATCAAAAGAGCCATCTAATCACGTGAAACTTATTACATCACATAAGAACCTTAGTTAATTACTTATCTCAATAATTAACAAAATAAGAATGTCTTTGTTGCGAAGTCCTCTATTTTTCTAGAATTACATCACCTAAAAGACCTACATCCATTACACCTTTTGTCGGAGTCGAATTTCCAATGGGAAGGACCATCATATACCTAACAAAAATCCAGTCCTGGACTTCCGTTTACTTCTTAAACAGAGCCAAAGTAACCTTTCTCTGCATCCATAAGACCCAATACACAATAATACAAGAGGTCATCGCATTTCAAATAATACTCCTCACGCAATAGTAATAATTTCTGCGAAATATATGCCAAAGTGGCATCAACAATTGCGTCTGAGTAGTATACGCCTGCAGATTCGCCTACGAGCTCCATATTAACAAGAGACTATCAGCTGATTCTTACTACTGACGCGTAAGGAATGTGGTTGACAGATACCTATTTTTTTTAGTGACGTTTTTTGGGATCCTTTGAATCGAGTCTCATTTGAATCGTCATCAATCTTGATTAGTTTTCTGGGCTTCTTTTTTTATAATTTTCAGTTTAAAACCATTTTTCCATTTTTTATCATCTTCTTGGGAGAAGAGGAATATAATTCTTATGATTTATCATTTAACCCAGCTGGCTCTAATAAGGCTCTTTGAAAACGTAGCTAATACTCGTCACAGCAGCAAAACCCACGCTGGGGTTGGATAAACTTGATTGATTAGCCACTAGTGGTACTGTTTCTGACTTCTCGTGGGGAACCCGGGAAACTGCAATAGTTTCAGAAGCTTTTGGTCTGAAAAAGTTCTTTTCAAACTAGCCATAATATCTTAAAACCAGAATGTCAGCTAAAGAGCGTTGATCGCGCGCGGGCTGGCAACGTCGCATTGCTAGAGGTTTTTCGTGATTATTTAATTAAATTTAAATCAAAGGACAATTTCCTCTGACAAATTCTTAGATCGTTGGTATTTTTAAGTATGTAAGTATGCTATTTTTTGACAGCTATTTTAGAATTTCCTACGAATAAATATAGAGTATGACCAACAAACAGACCAATATTGAATTTAACATGAACTAATTTGGAAAGATAACAATAAGATGTTTGAGAATTTAATTATCGATATTAATTCTGTTTCTTATTAGGTATTTCCAAATCCCAAGTTTCCGGCAGTGATAAAAAAGTTGTGGTTATTTATAAAAATCTTGCGATGATGAAATTTGTGACAGGTCACCTTAAAAACAAGTTAACGCATTAAATGCGGAAGTAAGTGTGTTTGTTACCTTTTCACACCTAAACCACTGAACCGATCATCCTGAAATTTTGCATACACGTTGTCAGGTGTACAGAAAGGGACATAGGGTACCTTTCATCCCGAAAAAAAGTACTGTTCCCGAGGAAAACAACAATAACGTTCGTATGATAATAGATGGCGCAACATGTCTTTCGAATCAAGCATTGAATTATATTATTACAAGCAGAGTACAACCCGAATTAATTGTCAAATTCTAAATTAACGCGAGCGAAGCCGTTGTAACAAGAGCTACTGCTGAGCATGAGGTCCTGGGTTCGATTTCTGAGTCGGTTAAAGTGTAAGGTTTTTCCATCTGATATTTCTCAGTAGCAGCCTGGAGTCTGGATTAGTGCCCGGTTGATGGCAATAGGCTCGCCCCCTATTACATGGGACAAAACGTATCTGTACGAAATATGGGTGTACCTACTATTAGCTACACCTCTGCCTGTTCCATAGGGGAAACAAGGCGTGATGTTATGTTAAGTTAAATTATTATTCTTACCGCAGATTTTATGATCTTATATCATTCCTAATAAAAGTAATTAATTATGACAGTAATCGTGCACTAAAGCAATTTTATTGAAAACAAAACTCGACTTTCTTGATTTTTTGGATACAAAATCCGGTATAGGTATATTTTTTTTTTTAAACTTTATTGGTCCCTTTATACGTTTTTCGATTTTTAATTAAGTTATGTATGTTAACGATGATTTTTGATGGTTTTGTGAAATCCAAAATTCTTGATTTTTATTTACCTTAAATTCTTGTTTAAGTCTGCTTTATGTCAATTTCTGGTTTAAGATATAATAAACACCTTTAATTATATGACTGAGTAGGTAGTCTAGGTATACAATGGCAGGCGTTAGAGATAACTGCAGCCATCTAGGTAAATACCGTAGGTATATTGTTAATTAACTGAGTAAACTGAGGCTTTTTTTTTCATAAAGAACACGCATTAATTAGGCATAAAAAATAAGTTAAGCGTACTCGATATAAAACTTTTTTACAAATAAATACAACCGACTTCAAAAAATAACACTACTAATTGAAAAATAACTTTAATTTCGGAAGTCGGTGTCTGGTTAAATGTATTTTACGTTATAAGCCCCCGACTTCCGAAATTAAAGTTATTTTTCACTTTGTAGTGTTGTTTTTGGAAGTCGGTTGTATTTTTTTTTTATAAAAAAGTTTATATTTTACACGTTTTGGCTGTGGTACGTACCTATCCCACACAAATTGTAATACCACTACCTGCAAAACAAACTAGAACATCATTCATATAAAATGTGGGGCAAAAATACGTATTAATGAAGCTAACTCAAAACCTACACAACCAAAGTTAATCAATTTTATATGGGACCAACTTTGAGGTATACCCTCTCGAATAAAACATTTTTCTTTCAAATCGGACGATTCTGTAAAAAGTTATGCGTGGTAAAACATTAAAAAAAAAATACGTGTCGAATTGAGAACCTCCTCCCTTTTTAACGTCGGTTAAAAATATTTCATTACTGACTAGCTTCTGCCTGCGACTTCGTCCGCGTGAATTTTCTTGTTCCCCGCCCCATCGCTTCGCGTGATTATTTCGTTTTCGCTTAGCGTTTTTCCTGACTTTTTTCTTTATGCTCGGTTTCTAACCTTCCTCGAGAATTGTGTTATCAAATGTAAAAGCAGTGATGAGCCAGTGGTATCGGTCCCGACTTACGAGTTGTAGGCACTTTACTTTGTGTAAATAATTTCATCACCACTGCTCTCAAAACGGTGAAAGAAAACATCGTGAGGAAACCGGCATGTCCTAGAACCGAACATTCGAAAATATGTGACATCTACCAACCCGCACTGGGCCCGCGTGGGGAATTACGGCCCGCTCCCTCTTACCGAAAGGAGGCCTGTGTCCCAGCAGTGGGAACATTATAGGCTGATTATGCTACTTAATGCAAATATAATTATTCAAATTCGACTGATAGTTCCAGAGTTTAAACCAATAAACAGACTCTTCAAACTCAAACTCAAAACTCAAAATCAAAGCATTTCAAATAAACCAATTACAGGCACTTTTGAATTGTCAATGGGTCGGTCAGTCAGAAAGATGAAGCTAGTTGCCCATTCCAAAGCGTAGTAGATCCCTATGGAGAAGAACGGGCAAGAAACTCCACGGGCACTCCTTTAAATCATAATATTTTTACAAAATATTGGTTACATCGTTCAAGTTGAAAATATACATGTGAGAACAATGTAGAAACACGTGCACGTTAAAAAGCGTCCGTAATAAAAAGATAAAAACTAAAACAACTAAATTAAATATTAAAATTAAAAATAAGCCATGGCAGCTAAGAGGCGACCAGTCCCAACTGACGGCGCCCGTTCACGAACATGACGCATGGATCAGCACCAATTAGCTCAACCATTTTGAAGGGAACTTAATGATCCAACACACACGCCACCACCAGCGAGATATTTGAGTGAGCATGACATACTCTCAATCTTATTATATACCTAACTATATTTAAGTATAGATAAACCCTCCCGAATCCTATGTTTTGGATGACAAAAAAGTCTTAGGTACATACAACAAGAACTGAATGACTGTGGTTAACAGTACAATAGCATATGAAAATTACAACCCTGTCCCTTAATTAGGTAGGTACAGTCAGTGTCAAAAATATCGGGACGAAAAGACTATTCAAAACGATCTCAGCAACTAAGAAAATTAAACTTTATCTCAATTGGATAAAGTTCTTGTCAGAATGACAGTTGTCGTTTACTGTTCAGTTTCATTATGAAACATTCTTTGTTCATGGAGTTAATATTTCATTTCATTTTCATAGTTGTTTATACCCTAAGTCATCAATTCAGATAATTTATGTAAACAAAGGTGATAACAGATCAAAAAAATATCGTCATAATGGTAATTCACATAAAATGGCGGAAAACAAGGCTATATTGGCTTTTATGTACTTATTTTAGAAATAATAATTAAACAATTATCATACCGTGTTAATTTTTATAAGTTTTCGGTTTTAAACAAAGTTATTAAAAAAAGAAAATTTTGTGGTATAAAAAATATTATGATACTGGTAACACTACAGGAGTTCCCAACATTCTCAAATTTCATTTGACATAATTTGCAAACTCGCGTCTTTTCAATACGTTCGTGTTCTTTTCTCCGATCATATTATTCGCTGCGTGTTTGTTAATTGTGCTTTGTTATCATCGTGTTAAGTGTTTCATTTTGTTGTTAGTTGTTATATTTCCTTGTTTTTGTATTTCCTTGTTTTTGATAAATTGTTTTGCAGCACTGTCCTGTCATTTTGACAGTGACATTTCTTTGTTTACTAAAATTATCTGAATTGATGACTTAGGGTTTAGATCATTTTGAACAGTGTTCGTCCCGATATTATTGACGGTGACTGCACATAAGCCAATACAGCAAAAAGTTTGCCGACTCTCGAGATCACCTTGACATGAGTTCAATCAAGTTCGACAAAACAAAACTTAACTTCTAAAGTAAACATACATATTATCGAACCCTTTTTTTGCACACAAATGAGGATATGTTGTGATGTGACCCCTGAATGCAGTTCCCTAAACTGGTTTTTGGTGAGATTACTGTTAAAATTGGCTTTATTCAAAATTGATAAGTGCATGTAAATCTTGGCTGGATGTGACAATGTTTATTGATAAAAAAACCGGCCAAGTGCGTGTCGGACCACGCACAATGAGGGGTTCCGTAGTTGTGATGAATTTATCCCAAGAACAAACTTAACACTGTAGTTGAAAAACATGGTCTTCCATACATTCTAACTGCAAATATAAGTTGGTTGACTATTACTCGTAAATTTGAAAAGCCTACTTAGCTGTGATAGTTTTCCTTTTAACTTCGTTTTGTTTATACTACTGCCGTGAATTTTTTGACCCATCCATAACTAACCGTTTAGCTGGGAGGGGACGACGACGACGACGACACACACTTGACTGTAACAAAAATTAGCACTTAGCTCAATATTTCAGAAACTTATCCCTAAATCGAAAAATTGTTTTAACAAACCCACAATTCTTTTTTTTTTAAAGACCCATCCAACAACACCCCTCACCATGTGGTGGACGAAAAAAAAAACATCCCCACTTTACGTTTACAGAAGGTATTAGGGATTTTTCAAATCTGACTGGCAGTTCCAGAGATTAGCGCGTTCAAGCAAACAAACAAACTATTCATCTTTAAATTATTAATACAGAAGTACGGATATAGATTTTTCTTTCATTATTATTAAAATTATCTGCAAAATCTTCAGTGTTCTGTGCAAATAACAATTAAAGTAACATTTTCTCAATTATGCTAATTAGAAACGAATGCTAATAGCAAACTAATGTCTTTATCGACTAGATGAGGAAAACTATTTAACAGAATATCCTCCAGACTTAAATGAAAGTCATGTGATTTTTAACATTCACTTATATTAGGACATTAGAAAAACATGAAGAAGACTTTTTTTATCAGAATTTAATAAAAAAAAGGATTTTTTCAATTTAAATAAAGTCATTTTATTTCAATGGCTCAGGCAGGACAGACGTGTGTGTAAAACGCAAAGGGAGGCCTATTTGCCCAGCAGTGGGGTGTTACGGGGTGGCAATCGCTACTGCTGAGAATGAGGTCCTGGGTTTAATTCCTGACAAAATAGAAGTAAGTATATCTGTATCGTAGCAGGTGGCGTTCTGTAGTTTCTGCCTAATATTATTAAAATATACATTCAGTCAACAAAGTATCGGAAGTCTGACCTTTTTCGTCGAATTTGTTCTCTCAGAGCAAATTCGACGAAAAAGGCCAGATTTGTGGAAATAAAATTCTCGGATTTTACACCAAGATAATGCGCCATCCCACAAGGCCATCATAGTCAAAGAATTTTTGACCAAAACTCAACAAATGCCATCGAGCAACCACCTTATTCACCAGATATGGCTCCAGCCAACTTCTTTCCTTTTCCTAAACTCAAATTACCACTTCTTGGCACCCGTTTTCATTCGGTAGAAGACATAAAAGAGAATTCGCAGCGAGACTGAACTCAATTCCGGAAAAAGCGTTCAACAAATGTTTTGATGATTGGATTATTCGTTGGCGTAAGTGTATCGTTTCTGAAGGAACATACTTTAAAGGCAATAAAATAACTTTGGATGAATAAATTAACATTTTGTGTATTATTGATCGTTTCCCGGTTCTTTCTTGACAGAGTAGTATATGTATTAAAAATATATCTAAATATATCTGCCTAACCTTTTCCCTACTACGTTGCGGTCGGCTTCCAGAGAAACTGGATGCAGCTTAATTAATGTATTTTACATGAAACGACTGCCTATCTGACCTCTATAACCCAGTTACTGGGTAATACCATACCCCTTGGTAAGACTAGTTGTCAGTCGTTTGAGCTTCTGACGACCCATAACGACTGTCAAAGATTCACGAATGACCGCCGGGATCAACGGCTTAACGTGCTTTCCGAAACACGGAGGGATCATGGTGTGTGAAGATGGTCACCCATCCACGGACCAACTGCGACAAGCGTAGAATAATATGATCGATCGACCCGTGCGGCTGTTCATCCTCTAGAAACTTATTGACCTTATAATAATGGACACTTTAGATTCCAGTAGAACTGTGACTCCACGCTACGTCCAAGTTGGTCGCAGTTACTTGGCTATTTATACTCCATTTGCAATAAGAGACATTTAAACAAACCTTTTTTACAGTCCGTTCAACCGATTTTGATTTCTATTGCGTTGGTGGCATGACAAATGGCAGCTGCAGTAAACAGTTGGTATTGTAACCACTTTTTTGACTGTAATGCCATTCTTAATACCTACGGAATAGAAGTCAGCATAGGTTGAACGGACCGTAAAAAAGGTTTGTTTAAATATCTAATCTTATTGCAAATGGAGTATAGTATTTTTAGGGCCCCAAAATACGAATTATTTGAGGTTCACAAAAAGAGCCGCAATCATTATATTAGAGTGTTCAATCATTATTATCGGTCCCATTAAATACATATGCCATACTAAACTTGGTAGTGCCAGCCCTAGAATTCGCACTAAACGCTCAAATTGGCTAGCGACACGAAATATCAATCAGCACATGATCTTGTGCTAATCATCGGCAATGAATAATTAGTATTCTCACTGAAAACGGCCATATTAGCGTAGTGTAGGTAGATCATAGTTTCATAGATCATGTGCGTATGCGCTTCCTTACGTCATAGCGATGGCGGGTAGTTTGACAGAAAATACAAAGATTTTGCTCTTCTTCTTTACCCTTGTACCATGATACTTAGCGGCGCAAAGAAAAGTTGGGAAAGGGCTAGGCAGATGATGAGATGGCTTTGATGGATTTTAGAAAAACGATGGCGCGATGAGCTAGCTCCGTTGATAATAATTGTAATTAGCGATTGTCAGTTGTTATTTATTGTTACTATTTACGTGTATTAGTCTGTAAGCTTTCCTAATATTGTAAAAATAAATAAATAAATAAATACTGGTCCTAAGAAGAGAACAAAATACACGCTCGTAATAATAAAGAACCAAAAAAGGGAAAGTATTGCCCGCCCATTATTTTGTTTACATATTCCATCGTTACGAGTCGTCAGAAGTTGAAAGTCTGACAACCAGTCTTACCAACAGGTACAGTACTTTTATCTTACGAAGCGACGCGCTTTACCAAGTGTACAAAGACGCTGTGAAAGTATGTGTAAGCGCAGGAGCTCTCGGTACCGTCCGAGACAATGGCGAAGTGGGAAGAGTGAGTGTTATGTGCTGACGCCACTTGTCCTCACGCACACATTCACAGCGTGTTTGTACACTTTGAAGTGAAAATACTATACCCAGTAACTAGGTTGTGGAGGTCAGACAGAAAAAGATGTCAGCAGTGATGGGGTCCGATAGGGCCGATGCCGTCGGGGTCGCGGGTTGTTCGAAAGAGATACCGTGGCCCTGGCACAGGCAACTGAAGCAACACGGGTGGGTTTTAGTCAGTAAAAGCCTGACACGCCTTCCCGCTCCGCCCAGAGCGGGAGAAGTCATTTGAAGATTTACCATCCACAAAAAAAAAACCACAGGCAGTCGTTCCATGTTCCGTGTGTACTGGTATTCAGCTGCAACCAGTTTGACTGGAACCCGGTAACATAGTTGGGAAAAGACTAGGTTGATGATGATTCCGATTTCGCCCGAAATAATGATTTGAAATATTTTCTGTACTTTTCTCATGTCGAGTTCATCATCTTTCTGTCCTTATCCCATGGTACGTGGGGTCGACGCACACGTTTGCTCTTTCCATTCTCCCCTGTCAACCGTCACGCTATCATTCATTCCCTTCTCTTTCATATCATTCCTCACACAATCCATCCATCTTTTCTTTGGCCTTCCTCTCTCTCTCTATTAATATTGCATCCAGTTAATGGAAAGTAATGTTTAATAACTATACCAACGACATTTTACCATTTTTGGTTTACACGAAAGAGTTAAATTAAACCTTGAAGTAAGCGGCACAACTCATTTTTTATTAACAACTGTAAAAAATAATTTATTATCCGAAATGTGCTTTTTATGATGGCTATATCTTTTACAACAGGGACGCCGTGTATAATATTTTAACTGTGCTTGTTTGGCCAATCTTGGTGTCAATAAAAAGTCAGTAGGTAAGTTAGTATTTAGGGTTAACATTCTGCGAAAATGGTCATCATCAATGACCATCTTTACATACCGAGACTCCTCCGTGCCTCGGAAAGCACGTTAAGCCGTTGGTCCCGGCTGTCATTCGTGGATCTTTGACAGTCGTTACGGGTCGTCAGAAGCCTGAAAGTCTGATAACCAGTCTTACCAAGAGGTATCGTATTACCCAGTTAATGGGTTGTGGAGGTTAGATAGGCAGTCGCTCCATGTAAAATAATGGTATTCAGCTGCATCCGGTTAGACTGGAAGCCGACCCCAACATAGTATAGTTGGGAAAAGGCTAGACAGATTGATTGATTCTGCGAAAATGAATGAATGTATAAAGAACAGTGGCAACCCTGAAAAGCCTATTGCCATCAAAATCAATCTGCCTAGCCTTTTCCCAACTATGTTGGGGTCGGCTTCCAGTCTAACCGGATGCAGATGAATACCAGCATTTTACATGGAGCGACTGCCTATCTGACCTCAGATAGGCAGGTTATCAGACTTTCGGGCTTCTGACGACCCGTAACGACTGGCAAAAATCCACGAATGACAGCCGGGACCAACGGCTTAACGTGCTTTCCGAGGCCCGGAGGAGTCTCGGTATGTAAAGATGGTCACCCACTCACTGATCAACCCCAGCAAGCGTAGCTTAACCTGATGGATTGACCCATGCGGCTGTTATTACTTAGCCACGATTACCATCAACCGGGCACAAATTCTCCGGGCTGCTACTGAGAAATTTCTATCGAAAAACACAATAACACCTTGCCCGAGCTGGGAATGAAACCTAGGACCTCATGCTCAGCTGTAGCGCTTGTGATCACTAGACCAACGAGCCAGGCACTTTGAACTTTTATCTCAAAACATAAATAAAAAATATATTTACCAAGGCAATCCCCATTACTTATTTATCAAAAGTTTATTCACTTTATAGTATAGTACCCGTAGTATAAACATGACACGAGTGACATTTATATCACAATATTAATAGCAATAACACATAAATAACATCATATGACTGTTATCTTCTAGAAAGTGATAATTACGAATCAAAGTTCAAGATGTTGTTTTGTTTATAATTTTATTAATTAGACATAGGACGTGTTGCTAATGCGTGTTATCGAAGCTTAGACAAGTGATGCCCGCTAAAACTATGCTAAAATTTGCTAATATTATAGGGCATTAATTAATTCAATTATATATTCCTATACAGGGTTACTGGTTATTGACCAATATCCTCTTAAGGGGTCACTGTACCTACTCATCGTTATGAACAACTTTTACTATGTGAACAAACCTGAAATCGCGAAAAAAAATCAGCTTCTCGCTACATTTTGACGAGTTTGATGTAGTTAAATGTACTGAATGTACTTTCTTTCGCGTTTCAGGTTTGGTCCCATAGTAAAAGTTCTTCATAATGATGAATACAGTGACCCCTTAGGAAACCAATAACCCTGTCTATCCCTTTTAGCCTATGGTGTACCTCTTTTCTGGCCACCCACTTGACCCAACTCTTCATCATCATCAGCCTAGCCTTTTCCCAATTATGTTGGGGTCGGCTTCCAGTCTAACCAGATGCAGCTGAATAAGCGACTGCCTATTTGACCTGCACAACCCAGTTACTGGGTCACACGATACCCCTTGGTAAGACTGGTTGTCAGACTTTCGGGCTTCTGACGACCCGTAATGACTGTCAAAGATCCACGAATGACATCCGGGACCAAAGCACGGAGGGAACTTGTTATGTAAAGATCGTCACCCAACCACGGAGCAACCGCTGCAAGCTTAGCTTAACCTGATCGATCGACCCGTGCAGCTGTTATTACTTAGCCACAAGCCCCAATAAATGAGTTGGGGCTTGTGGCTAAGTAATAACAGCTGAACAATCCTGATCAATTCCGTTGCGGGTTTCAAGGCAGTTTAATCATTTCTCCGGGACGTGTCGAGCTACATAGTCTCGGCACTTTTCTTGTAAGACATCACTGTAGATTCTTGGCTTACATGAGTAGTGTAGTGTGTAGTGTGTTAAGTAGCTATATTATGTATTTAGTTTAGTTAGAACACACATGTCAGTCGGCCTCCGTGCATTAGGATAGCGCTGGTGCATCGAAAAGGATTACAGTTGAATTATATTATTATTGGGTTGTCTTCAGACTTTCTTTTAATCAAAAATAATGGGAAAAGAGTGTAGCAAATGCATATGTGAAAACAAGGAAAGCATAATTTCACAGCACGGCAGTGAAAATAATGGCGGGGCAGATATCTCATCACACTTTCGCACGAGCAATATACTACTGGCGGTGATGGTTGCTGCCTGTTCAGGAGCTGTCCTGTACCTGCTGTACGCCCAATACAAGAGATGCCACAGTGACTGGGTGCGTACAGGGATACAAAACGGCATGCAAATGGATTTCATTAGGCGAATGCAAGAACGGATGTCGGGCCGAGGACGAGGCCGCTCTACTGAGGAGGATGCTGCTTAACGGATTGGACGAGTACCTACGCCAACAATGTTAAATAAATGAAAATAAAAAGTGAAGTGCATTAAGTGTCAAAAGTGCAACATAAAATAATAAAATAAAATAAATAAATATTACGAACTTCCAGTAAAATAAACCATTAGAGAACTGCGTTGTGTCTACGAAGATATGAACATTTTAAGAACCTTAAGTGATGATTTATAGATGGTGTTAGTGATAAATTGTCATTTATGGAAATACGGTTAAACAACATATATAAAGAGTTAGATTATATCAGAGTAAGTCTCAGGAAATTAGGTCCAGAGAAAAGATTACGAGAAGTAGGTATAAGTAAAATTAGAAGAGCCAAGAAAATATATAACTCTTATAAATTATGTATTAAGGAGTTAGAAGTGAAACACTTCACTACTGAATATTCAGGACTATTAATTGATAATTTGTGTAAATCTATAGAAGAAAATTATATAAAAATATTGAGTTACAGTGAGTCTAAATCATCTGACAACATGGCAAGTTTCGATTTAAAAACGGCGAATTCACTTGTTCCTGTGATGGATGGTAATGAAGAGACCACGGAAAAAATGATACAAGATGGCCTTCGAAATAGAAGACTCAGCACAATCATTGCGGCTCGCGATTACCAACAGCTGAAGGACGCCATTCGTGCAGCGATAGATGAGGAGCCGGACCAGTCAGGCCAACAAGAGGTAATGCACTTAAGAGGTAAGCCAAGGGGCAGAGCAAGATGGCAAAATAATCGCGGCCATGGGTTCTACAATCGAAATAACTACAATCAAGGTAATAATAATTATTATAATAATTCTTTCTATCGTGGACGCGCCAATTCTTCAAACTACAGAGGACGGAGTAATAATTACTACAATCGGGGACGAGGAAATAGTACCTCACGATTTCAATCACAATCAGGTTACGAACGTGGACGTAGTTTTAAAGGACAAAATGGACAATTTTATGGTCGAGACAACCAACAACAAGTTGCATATAGTGCTGAGCAACGAGCAAACCAGCAGCAGCAAGAGAGTACGACAGAAAATCGTGAGTTGGGTAACCCGAATACGTTTTTTCGAGCATAAAATATTAACATGTCAGGGGCTAGGTTGTGTTACATTTAGAATAGGTAATAAGCTGTGTTCATTCTTGGTAGATACAGGGGCAACATTATCAGTCATAGCTAAAAACAAAATACCACATTATGTCACATTAAAAAGTAATAATACAATAATCAAAGGCATTGGCGGTAGGATTTATTCCCATGAAATTGCAGACTTAACATTGCAATTGAATTACAGCCCACAAACACAGTCATCATATTCAACTTACAGAGAATCAGCGATGTTTACGTTTAAGTTCTATGTATTAAATAACATGCCATGTCAGGCGGATGGAATTATTGGCTTAGACTTTCTTAGAATGTATAATGCAAACATTGACTTATTAAACAATGTTTTAAAATTACAAAGTAATAACAAAGAGTTTTTAATAGAAATGTGCCAGAATAATGGTTTAAATACAAGTCTGTATTTACCACGCAGAAGTGAATCAATTCATTTTATAACAATTCAAACAAATTCACAAAATGATTACGTAGTTACTCCAACACAATTATCGGAAAACATATTTTTGTCAGGAAGTATAGTACAACCAAGAAATGGGACAATTCCAATCAAAATTCTAAACACATCTGAAGAAGATGTTAGCTTACCATATTTCAAACCCGAATTAGAAAAATTGTCTGATTACATTATTTGCCAATACAGCAACACAGAAATGGATGCACATCGCGTAAAAAGACTACTATCAACATTAAATCTAAATTATTTACAACCAGATGAACAAAAAACTATTGAACAGATTTGTGCAAAGTATGCAGACGTTTTTCATTTAGAAGGTGATAAGCTTAGTACTACTTTATAATGAATCAATCTATTAACTTAAAGCCAGGAGCTACGTCCAGTTATACGAAACCATACAGACTACCACAATCTACGAAATCGGAAATTGATAAACAAATTAGGCAGATGTGTGTGTGTTATTATCCGTAGTGTGGAGCGTGAAGTATTTTAGACCATATTTATATGGAAGAAAATTCACAATCATGACAGACCACAAACCATTAATATATTTATTTAGCATAAAAGATCCTTCAAGTAGGTTATTAAAATTCAGGTTACAGTTAGAAGAATATGACTATAACATTGTTTATATAAAAGGAAAAGATAACGTGATAGCAGACGCATTAAGTAGAATAACTTTAACTTCGGACGATTTAAAAAGAATCAATGAAAATATATTTGTGACTACACGAGCTCAAAGTAAGAAAATCAAAGAGGAAAATAGATTAAAAGAATTAAAAGGAGAAGAGAGTTCGTTGGATTTTTCTAGTAAACCCATCGATTTAAGGCCTGATCAACCAAAAATCGTGGAGCTATTTAAAAAACCAATTGACTCAGTGGAAATGAAATTTATAGGAAGTGAAGAGTTAGATAAACTTCGAGAGAAAAAATTAATAAGTAGAGAAGAAAAATGTTTAGCTTACGCAGAAAAGCAGTTAATTATTTACATTAATCTTTATTATATGTCACAATTCACGCGAGACGTATTTGTGAATATATTAAGTGAGTTTTGTAAGAAAATAAATGTAAAAGAAGTTTGTATAATTAAAGGAAAAAATAACGATAAATCTATAAAAGAATTATGTGAAGAAATAGATGGTAGAAAAGAGTGGTCCGGACCACCTCGTGTTCATATTTTAAGAAATGTAAGGAGAATTATCGATAAGGACGACATGAAAATCATATTAAATGATTATCATATATTGCCTTCGAGCGGACACGCCGGCGTTCGACGAATGGTGAACAACATTAAAAGTAAGTACTACTGGCCAGGACTAGAAAGCGACGTCAGAAATTACGTAAGTAAGTGTACTAAGTGTCAGGTGATGAAACACTCTCCCAGTTACAAGGAGCCTATGGTGATAACAACCACAGCGAATTCAGCGTTTGAAAAGATCTACTTAGATCTAGTCGGACCCTTAGACAGAGATGATGAAGGTAACCAATACATATTAACTATTCAGTGCGAGCTTTCAAAATATGTGAAAGCTTACCCGCTACCAACAAAGGAAACAGCTGTCGTAGCGAGGTCTTTAGTAAGTAATTTTATATTAAGGTATGGTGTACCGAGAGTAATCGCAACTGATCGTGGTACTGAGTTCATGTCTTCTACCATGACTGAAGTGTGTAAGTTATTAGAAATAGAAAAAATAAACTCAACTGCTTACCACCACCAAAGCATAGGTGCTTTAGAAAACACACACAAAAACTTACGTAACTTTTTACGTATCCAATGTGAGGAAAATTCATACACTTGGAGCCATTGGCTTCCCTTTTGGTGTTTTTCTTTTAATACTACAATACACACCTCAACTAACTATACACCGTATGAACTCGTATTCGGTAAACCATGTAATATTCCAAGTAGGTTAAAAGATGATTTAGAGCCATTGTATAATGCAGATGATTATGCTTTAGAATTAAAATATAGATTACAGTTAGCACATAAGGATGCCAGAAAAAGGTTAATAGATAGTAAGATGAAAAGAAAGGTCACTTATGATAGAAATAAAAATCCTGTTAGTTATAAGAAAGATGATTTAATTTTAATAAGGAATGAAAATACAAGTAAAATGGACAGATTGTATAATGGACCTTATGTCGTGATTGAAGAAGATGGACCTAATGTTAAGGTAATAAAAAAAAGTAATGTAGAAACGGTACATAAAAACCGTACAAAACCATAAAAAGTATAAAAAAAAAAATATATTTTAAAATTGTTTAGAAATAGTTATAAAAAAAAAAATAATAATAATACACTTTAAATAATAGTTTAAAAATTGTAATAAATTTAAAAAAAAAAGAAAAAAATGTATACCTACCAAAGGTAATTTTTTTTTTTTCCCTTTTAAGGAGGGTGATGTAGTGTGTAGTGTGTTAAGTAGCTATATTATGTATTTAGTTTAGTTAGAACACACATGTCAGTTAGGTGACAGTCGCTAAATATACGTCGTACAGAACACTCGTCTTTTATTCATACGTATATAACCACGTCCCTCTACAGTAGAATGGTTTTAAATAGGGCTGACCAAAAACAAAACCTTAGCTGATAAGGAAGATGGCTCTGGGATCTCTAGTGGAAACCACCGTTGCCAATCCTGTAGTACAAATAACATTGGCGACTAAAAGTTAAGTTGCATTTGAGAAATCGGCAGTAATGCCACGGTCTCCTAGAAGAGCGGTGACTGCCACTAACGCCGCAGTGACAGCTGTCAAGAAAATGATGGTAGCGGCAAAGATTTAAATCGTTAGATTCGCCCTAACGCGTCAAAAGATCGTCGCATTTCTGATTCGTTTTGGCACCTCTGACACACAATGGCGCTGGTCTACACTTGATTGTCATGGAAACGCTATTTAATAATGTGTGAGCTCACTCTTCTCAGTATGGACACTTTTTCTTGTGACTTAGTACGGTGAGGGCAAATCTAGCGATTTAAATCTATGGGCAGCTGGGTTTGACTTATTGCTAAAAACTAGTGAAAATGACAGGTTTTCATGGCGCCCGTGGTTTTCATATGACGGAACCGCTTTCCTATGAAACCAAAGTTTATTAAGGAACTGTCATTTAGTCATTTATTTTTGCAGAAAACACTGTTACAATGGTGTTATAGAAATTTACAGGTTTCAAGTGATTCTACCGTAAGGCATGCAAAAATGTAAACAATCATAGAATTTAACAAATAAACAAAAATCATAAAATTAAATCAACAAATAAATAAAAACAATCATAAAATATTATAAGGTATTAATGCAATGTCATACAAGTTAATTATTTATTTAATAATAGTAATATTTAGATTATTTCAATGTCATTCCTAGAAATTACAATATTTAGAGATACATGCTTATGAATTGTTATTATTTGATGTCACTGTGAGGTCTTAAGTTTGGAAAAATTATCATTTAGGAAGTCGTTTAAGTTGTAGTAACTTTTATTAACTAACAGGCTCTTTAAAGTTTTCTTAAATAAGGCAGTATTCATTGCCCTTATTTCTTTAGGTAATTTATTGAAAATTACAGGAGCCATATGAAACACACTTTTGTGCAATAAAGCGGTATATGTTCGGCGGACATAGAGGCGGAATGCGTCACGTTGTTGCCTATTATTCACTTCTGAGGCTAACGTAAATAATTCTTTATTGGTCTTAACAAATACTGAGATCTCATAGATATATAGACTTGGGAGAGTTAAAATTTTGTACTCCTGGAACAACGGTTTACATGTTTCGATCATTTGAAGCCCAAACATAGCCCTTATGCATCGTTTTTGTGCTTTGAAAATTAACTCAATATCAGTCGAATTTCCCCAGAAAATCACACCAAACCTCAGAGCTGAAGCAACCAAACCATGATATGCAGTTAATAATGTATTAATATTTGCAATCTTCTTTAACTCATGTAGCGCATAAACTGATTTATTGATTCTTTTGTTTAATATTTCAATCTGGTATTTCCATTTTAATTTGTTATCCACTGTAAGACCAAGAAATTTTGTTGTTTGCACTTCAGATACGGGTTCGCCCTTATAGGTAATCTGAGGCATAGTTGCATTCATACGCTGATTAAAATGGATTATTTTAGTTTTTGCAATGTTCGCTTTCAGATTATTGCTGTCTAGCCATGACTGAAAACTTGATTTGTCTAAACATCAAAGCGACATCGATAAAGACGTTATCACTATAAGCTAATTACTTAAAACATTAAACACGATATTATAATCATTATAAACAATCACATAATGTTCTATTTATATACAAATACATGAAAAACATTATTTCCTCTAATCGTGCGCATGCGCATTGAAGCGAACATGATCTAGATATCTGACAGATGATTTCCAATGTTTATTATGGTTTGCTTATGTAAAACTTGAGAGAAGTCATGACGAGTCTTACTTATTATTACTATGTGTAATTGTGCGTTGTCTTAGCAATGAGAGTTGGTCCCTTGTGCTGGAAATCGCTGTGTCCTGAATTAAAAAAAAAATGATTTTATTCATTAGCCGTTAACTTTTTCGGAAAGTATCTTATGGTAAGGTCAGGGTCTTATAACCAAAAACGTCTACAGAGTTTCCTCAAAAGACCAGTAAAACAGTAATTGGACTGGAAAACCCTGCTGACAATTTTCACCAAACTTGGAAAAGGGCTCGGTTATCAATGTCTGCGGTATCTTGGTAGGTACCCACTTTATAGTTTCTGTGACTCGTCAAGAGGATAATGTATTTTCAGCCTTTTCAATTAGTCGTCTGGGAATGCTTGAGGTTAATTAAAACTTCTCAGATTTAATAAGATCTTGTTGACATTTCCATCTCTGAGAAAAATCTCGGGAACGGCACTTGACTATCTGGAAAGACCCCATTCGTATATCGTTCATCATAGGAATCCCGCACAATAGATGGGAGCCAATACCAATTTATTAACTTGATCAAAAATATTCAGCGGACTTCCTATACTCGTAATCTACATACTCGTAGACTTGTTTAAAATGGACGTGTATTTAATCGGGTCACTAATCATTTCCGATTTGCGCTCCTAAAAATATTATTGAAGACTCTAATATATGATTGCAAATTTTTTTGTGAACCTCAAATGATTCCTATTCTGGGGTCTTAATAATACTAAATAGTTTGTTGGTCACAGTAGTGCTATTCAGTAAACATCTCACCGTGATAACTTAGGTGAAGTGAGCGTGAAGTGAGTCGTCATTCTACCTGATGCTAGGGATTGACACTATTGACAGCTCACTTTAAGATCACTTCACCTAAGTTTTCACGGTGAGATATTTACGGAATAGCACTACAGTTCCTTTTTTTACTTTTTTTTTTTCGTCGGGGTGGAAATCCTCGTGGATGTCCTCCGCCCTGGCGTGGGGTGGGGTGTGTGGGATGACACAGTTCTAGTTCTAACCTATCCTACCTAACCCCCTTAGCTTAGTTACTGCGAACAATTCGGCTCGCGCGTGGTTGTAACTCAGTTTCTTTTATATTATGAACGACACGCGCATTACTTGTGTTTACCAAGTGTACAGACACGCTGTGAATGTGTCCGTGAAGAAAAGTAGCGTACACATACGCACACACGTATTTCCGACATCGCCATTGTCTCGGACGGTACCGAGAGCTCCTGCGCTTACACACACATTCACAGCGTGTTTGTACACTTGGTAAACACAAGTAAAGCGAGTGCCGCTTCGCGACCAACTGTGAGAGAAAAAAAGAGGCTCAATTATTCAAATAAGTGGGCAACATTAAACAAAGCATAAAAGTTTCTAGAGGTTTATTAATTTAAGAAACTCAAACTCAAAGCATTTATTTCAAATAAACCAATTACAGGCACTTTTGAATTGTCAATGGGTCGGTCAGTCAGAAAGATGAAGCTAGTTGCCCATTCCAAAGCGTAGTAGATCCCTATGGAGAACAACGGGCAAGAAACTCCACGGACACTCGAAAGTGTTCATCATTAGAGGTTCAAAAGTTTTTAGTGGATACTTACTAATATTTCTCTTTAAAATACAATTAAGGACTAGTTGTCCTTGCGGCTAAACTTTTATCACCAGATAAAATATGTGGGCATAATTGCTTCAAAAGGTGTTCAAAATTTTGTAGCCCATTATAATGTTTCCCTCCAGCAACCCTGCGTAAACAATTCCAACTCGTTCTCTAACCTCAAATAAATATCCAAAAACAACATTTTTATGACATTTTTGGAAGTTAACCTGAATTCTGCTCTAAATGGTCTTGAAACGTTACTGATGTTATCTCCTTGCCTTCACACTGGCACGACCCACGCAGGACAATATAATGCATATTTATTGGTTAGGATACTCTTATTGTTATACTTAATTTTTTAACCGACGAAAAAAAAGGAGGAGATTCTCAATTCGACACGTTTTTTTTTATGTATGTTTTGTTGTGTTTTACAGAAGCGGCCGATTTGATTTTTTTTTTTGTTTTATTCGAGAGGGTATATATACCTCAAAGTTGGTCTTGGGTAGTTTTTGAGTTAGATTAGATTCAATAATACGTATTTTTCCCCCACTTTTATATGGATGATGTTCTAGTTTCTTTTGCAGGTAGGTATTAAAATGTGTGTGGGGGGTAGGTATCACAACTAAAAAGTGAAAAATAAAAACTTTTTTACAAAAAAATACAACCGACTTCAAAAATACTACAAAGTGAAAAATAACTTTAATTTCGGAAGTCGGTGGAAAAAAACGAAATTACATTTAACCAGACACCGACTTCCGAAATTAAAGTTATTTTTCACTTTGTAGTGTTTTGGAAGTCGGTTGTATTTTTTTGTAAAAAAGTTTTTTTCCCTAAAAGTGTCCTAGATATGATAAGAACGGAATAGCAATGGTACCATCCAGTTTTGACATCAAGAAGGACTTTGCCCAGCATTGGGAATTAGAA
Organism: Cosmia pyralina; assembly: GCA_946251885.1. Classification (NCBI taxonomy): domain Eukaryota; kingdom Metazoa; phylum Arthropoda; class Insecta; order Lepidoptera; family Noctuidae; genus Cosmia; species Cosmia pyralina. The sequence continues at coordinate 16,077,271 of OX276367.1, forward strand.
TGTTACTGACCAGAAAAGACTGAGAGGTCACGAAAATCATACGTCAGGTTTCCTGACCCCTCTGTGCAACTTGTAACCTAATTAACTCACGACCTCATAAGGGGTCATTGTATACTCATCATTAAGAAACAACTTTTACTATGGGACCAAACATGAAATCGCGAAATAAAAATCTTGTGTACATTTCTTTTTCGCGGTTTCAGGTTTTGAATTCTATCGTAATAGTTCTTCATAATGACGAGTACAATGTCCCCTTAAGAGGTTGTGCGTTACTTATGTTACAACCTGTATAAAAGCGGATGTAGGCACTCACTCCGACCATGCCATACAACCTCCCTGAAAAAAAAAAGCTACATAAAAATACAACAAAAAATACATATATACACACATCAAAAGTGTCTAGGGATCAAGCATTTTTATGCGGATTTCTTGAGATTGAGATGTGGCTTTGTAATAAATTTATGATTTTATAAATTTATATGGATCCTTTTTGGTGCATTTCATAATTTGAATCAGGAACTGTGAATCAAATTCGAGTAAAAGATGAAAATCAGCTGTCAATATTTTCCCTATAAAAACATACAACGCATTGAAGACATTATTAGTGCTACTGTTTCCCTACTACTGATTAAAACCAACGTTATTATGGAGCGGCGACGTCATTTAAGCAGGGAAGAAATGCTCAGAGCCGTGGGAATGATAGAAGCTGGTTCCCGGCAACGTACTGTGGCTTTAGCTCTGAATACAAGTCAGAGTGTTATCAGTCGACTTTGGACACGTTACCGAAGCACTGGTACCGTGGCTGAGCGCCATGGAGGACGGTATCGCTGCACCACACGGAGACAAGACCGATACATTCAAATCTTAACTCGAAGAGCTCCAACTATAACCGCCATGATGTTAGCCGTGAGGCTTCATCACTCTTCAGGGAACTTAATTAGCGACCAAACAGTCAGAAACCGCTTGCATGAAGTGAACCTTCATTCCCGAAGACCGCTATGGGTACCACCTATAGCAATGCACAATCGTAGGATTCGATATCAATGGGCTCTTGAACACAGAAATTGGGCAGAAGAACAATGGCGTTTCGTGTGCTTTTCTGATGAGTCTCGTTTTGGTATGAGACCGGATACAAGACGTATACGACACTGGAGAACCCCTGGACGCCAACAGCGATTAAAATCCTGCCAGGAAGTCCATCCTTATAGTGGTGGAACCATCATGGTATGGGCGGGTATTTGGATCGGCGGAAGAACTGAGTTGATTTGGATCAGAGGCAACCTCAACGCTCAAATTTATGCTGAGACGATTGTATCAGACGTCATCGTTCCTCTACAAGTGCAAATCGGTCCCTTATTTCAGTTAATGCATGATAATGCACGACCGCACACCGCAAGAGTTGTAAGACAGACTCTCGCCGCAGCTAACATCAATGTCCTGCCCTGGCCTGCTCAGTCGCCAGACTTGAACCCGATTGAGCATGCATGGGATATGCTACAGAGAAGAGCTCTGCCGAATATGGAGGGTATCCAGTCGCAAGAAGACCTTTTTTTGTTGTTGCAACGAACATGGGCGGCCATTCCACAGCGTGATTTGGATGAACTCATTTTGAGTATGCCAAACCGATGTTCTTGTGTTGTTAGTGTTCGCGGTAGAAACACGGATTATTAATTGTTTAAGTTACCCAATAAAATTTTAAAGAAAACTGTTATTTCAGTCTTTTTTTCGAACTTTAATGTTAGTGGTTCAAATGTCAAAAATCCCTTTATTAGGAAAATGGCAAATTTCTTTATTAATGCAAAGGTGACTTGGTTTATCGTTACTGTGACAAACGAAAACACTTTATTTGATGAATCCTTAAAGAAAATTTTAATTAATATCAATCAGGAGAAAAGTTATTGCAAAAATATATGTTGATCCCTAGACACTTTTGATGTGTGTATATTAACTTCAGTTGTACACTAACACTTATCTTAAAACTATGCAACGTTGCAACAATGGAAAAGAGTGTTTTCGATGAACTCTGGCACCCAAAGTAAGATTTAACTTGTGTTTAGGGTGCCAGCGTCCTCGCCTAAGATTTGAACATAAATCAGTAGTTGCAAGACGAGCACAGTACCAAAACAAATTACAATATAATACACTAAACTAACTAGCCAAAGCAGCTATGATGTGGCCTATTTCTGTACCTATGTATGAGTGTGAGGGAGAGAAATATGATATGACACAACAGGCACCTGGGGCCGTACTATGATGTGAAAAAGATCATGGATCCATTATGGTACTAGTGTGAGAGAGAGACTGCTAGAAAAGGCCTATAGCACCATCCTTTTTTCACAACGGATCCATGATCTTTTTTCACGTCATTGTACGTCTCCTTAACTGCTTTAAACAGGTCTTATAACGAAGATTGAGCTTGTAATTATTATCAATTCTTCAAATGACAATAAGACTTTTTTAAACTAATTGGATTGAAGAAATTAGCACTGAAAACGTTTAATCTAACAATAGATCATTAATTGTAGAACCGGAAAATAGAAATCAGCAGTTTTCCTTTATTTATTTTTTCTGGGAGAAAAGCCAGCATTGAACAAACCTTAGGCTGCTTTCAAATTGTGACACAAGTCAAAATGTTTGCAATTTGAGTTATTAATGGATTCTAGTTGTAAATCGCGTCCTTGTCTACTTTTTGCTACTATTGAATTCAGTCTCCTTTACCAACTACGTTGGGGTCGGCTTCCAGTCTAATCCGATGCAGCTGAATACCAGTATTTTACATGGAGTGATTGCCTATATGACCTCCACAATCCAGTTAAGCATTGGTTAATACGATACGCCTTGGTAAGACTGGTTCTCAGTCTTTCCGACTTCTGACGACCCGTACCTTACGACTGTCAAAGATTCACGATTGGCTTAGCGTGCATTCCGAGGCACAGAGGGGTCTGTAAGATCAACCCATGAGTCAGGAACAGAAAGACACTGAATAACATCCATAAGTCTTGCATGTTCTTACAGACATATATCTTAAAATGTCCGAATGATACACAATACGGACGTTCGTAAGGGATAAGGAACCCATTTACCTAGTTAAGATTTTCTAAACAGGATAGCAAAAGCCGGTAAACCGTAATGATGGCAAGTCGAGTCCTGCACGCAATCTCTTAAGGTTAATGTCAATGTAACCTGGGTACTCCGAAGCTAGTGGTTAAGCAGGTCAGCTCATAGAATGGTTGTTATCAATAGTTACGGTTTGGGTATTCGATGAACTATCGTTTTTAGGGTTCCGTACCTCAAAAGGAAAAAACGGAACCTTTATAGGATCACTTCGTTGGCCGTCTCAAGACAGATTAAAAAAAAAAGGAACCCTTCATTGTGCGTGGTCCGCACGCACTTGGCCTGTTTGGTATTGTTCGTCGAATCGTTGAGCTTCTTAAGTTCTGAGATGAGCTGCATGATTATTACTGACAAATGCGTGCACTGACTGGACAGGTCCACTCAATCTGTATGGTTCTTTCCTCAAAAGACCATTTCAGACACCAATCTACATGGTCTTCACATGATCTGACCTTTAAACAAGACAGTGTCCTCTGAGTTGGTTTCGGCCTTTCTTCTCAGAGTACTCAGATAGAAAACGCCGACCTCATGTAGTTTTAAAATATGATTGACGTGTAAAAGTGTTTGTAAAAACCTGCTTAATAAAATCACTTATCAAACCAAATGTAGGAACTTGGAAACCAAACACTACCAATCCAGACAATGAAGTATAGTAGTCTATCATATAATAGGTTTAGTCCAGAAAGGCTATACCTTTATCCTTTGAAACCCAACACCAATAAATGAGAAGCCATTAGCTCCTGTCCCCACTTCACGCGAGCCAATTGTGGTAATTGTGAAATTTACTTCATCAGACGGTATTTCCTTCCTCCCACTTGCAACACAATTGTGTAATAGCTGCAGAATTAGTCCAGGTGTTGTGTTTAACGCTTTGCAACTTGATGCCCAGGATGTGGTTTGTCCGGTGGAAACTGAGCTTAGCTACAATCCTCTGAAGGCTTCTTCAGAAGAAGGCAATTTGTTCCACCCATCATCATCATCATCTGCCTAGCCTTTTCCTAACTATGTTGGGGTCGGCTTCCACTCTACCTGAATACAGCTGAATACCAGTATTTTACATGGAGCTACTGCCTATCTGATATCCACAATCCAGTTACTGGGTAATACGGTGCCGCTTGTTGTCAGGCATTTCGTCATGTAGCGCTTTAAACGTAATTTTCCGGAAGCCACATTTTTCTGGCACAACTTTTCCAGCTTTCGAGATAGTTGTATCAATAAGTTACAGCTCATCGCATTTCATCACCGGATAAACATGATGGATCTGCTTTGAGGATCAAAAACCTCAGTGACTGTTACATGATGAATTGGAGACTAAAGTCGCCAGCACCCAGTTATGCTCTGCTGTAGCAGTAGGTACATTTTCTTTGAGAGATTCTGTTTTAATAAATGCTGACAAACCTTTCGGTGTTTCGGGACAAACATACTATCATAATATACCACCTTATTAGGCTCAACTTCTGGTAGTGCTTATACACTGAGCACGTTTAATAACTTGATTCCTATTGTCTAGGTGGTAATGTTTTTAGCCATAGCCATCGACATTATAGCCATCATAGAAATCTTTCTTACATCTATGATAGCCATCGAAATTCATACTCATGAGGAAAGTTTTGACTATGAATGTCGATGGCTATAAGAGTACGGGAAGACCAAAGAAACTATGGCTGGACTGTGTAAAAGATGGCATGGCTAGAAAGGGGGTGACTACCGAAATGACGACTAAGTAATAGAGAAGTATGGAAAATAACCGACCAAGTGCGTGTCGGACCACGCATAATGAAGGGTTCCGTAGTTGGGATGAATTTATCGTAACTCTTAAAATGTCGATTGCACACCATGTGTACAGATAACAATAGAATTTCAATTGTGTCTGCTAATTAGCGCGCGACGGGTTAAGAACAAACTTAACATTATAGTTAGTTAGTAGAAAAACATGTTCTCCCATACATTCCAACTGTAAATGTAAGTTTGTACTCACAATATTGATAGATTTACCATGTTATTTTAAGACCACAGACTTCTTATAGGTTTTTCTGTAATCTACAGGTAAAGATCAATTATCTGTATTTTTTTCAAAATTTTAGGCTCGGTAGTTTCGGAGATAAGGGGGGAATGGTCATTTTTCGTCTATTTTCTTAAATAACTTTAAAACAATTTATTTTAAAATTATAAAAAAAATATATTTGAGACCCTCATAGTAAGCCCTTACATTTGACATGCCACATGGTGTAGTTTGCAAAACCTTTTTTTTTTTTCTTATTTGCCCCCAAAAGTGACCTCTATATTCAGCATACAGAGCAAATTGGCTGTGACAGACGGACAGACAGACAGACAGACAGACACAAGGGTTCCGTTTTTTCCTTTTGAGGTACGGAACCCTAAAAAGTACATGTTGCGCCGACACCAAATAGATTGAGATAAGGGCAGGAGAATGATGAGGTGGTAATTTTGGTGCAGTCAGTGTCAAAAATATCGAGACGAACAGACTGTTCAAAATGATCTCAACTACTAAGAAAATTAAACTTTATCTCAATTGGATAAAGTTCTTGTCAGAATGACAGTTGTCGTGTACTGTCTTCATTCTGAAACATTCTTTGTGTCATTGAGTTAATATTTCATTTTCATAGTTGTTTAGATAATTTGGAACAGTGCTCATCCCGATATTATTGACGCTGACTGTACCTAGTATCATCGCATCCGGTAATATCAACAATCGTTGCTAATTTAATTGTGTCAGTTTAATTAAGCTATTATTGTGGGAACTAGGTACCAAGCTGAATGATCTCTAGCAAGCACTAGTTTAGGTACTTTAATTTCTTCTTATATTAGGCCTCTGTGGTTTGGTAGCTACAATAGTCTAGTGGTCGCTAGCGCTACTGCTGAGCATGAGGTCCTGGGTTCGATACCCGGGTCGGGCAAAGCGTATATTGGGTTTTTCCATCTGGAATTCCTCAGTAGCAACCCATACCCTAATTGCGTAATTTTTCGAACATACAGGGTTAGTTTTCAATGACCAGCCAAATTTTCACAGGGTGTTCTACCCATGATTATGAACAACTTTCACTATGGGACCAACTTTGAAATCACGAATAAAAAATCTGCTGTTTTATACATTTTGGTCGAGTAGGTATTGAACTTTTGTATGAAACAGCTGTTTTTTCTTTCGTGATTTTAAAGTTGGTCCCATAGTAAAAGTTGTTCATATTCACGGTTAGAACACCCTGTGAAAATTTGGCTGGTTATTGAAAACTAATCCTGTATATGATTATGAAGCAATGAATTAGCAATTTGCTTCAAAATTGTTCAAATTCTGATAAATTCGTACATAAATGAATATTTACATAATTTAAAATCTAACAATCATAAAAACAAAAAAATATGTACAAGTATATAAAAAAGGAGGGGAAATAATCATAGGGCATCAAAAAATTCGTCCGCATCGCTGTCGACAGGAAAAGTGCCCAAAAGGCTGGCAGCATTGCCACGTTGTATGGTAATGCTAATTCTTTGGCCAAAAAATAGGCCAGCCCTTTGGTCATGTGTATCAATTCTGATTGATAGTGTGTTTCGAAATTAGAGTGCTGGACTCTTGATGTGCGCCAGGTTGATGGCAATAGGCTCGCCCCCTTTACATGGGACTAAACGTAGCTGGCGAAATGTTGGTGTACTAATAGGTACGGTCAGCGTCAGTAATATCGGGACGAACAGACTGTTCAAAATAATTTAAACAACTATGAAAATGAAATATTAACTCGATGAGACGAGGAATGTTTCAGAATGAAGACGGTACACGACAACTGTCATTCTGACAATAACTTTGTCCAATTGAGATAAAGTTTAATTTTCTTAGTCGTTGAGATAATTTTGAACAGTCTGTTCGTTCAGATATTTTTTACAGTCCTGCCTATCTCTTCGTGGAATATGTTATGTTAGTGTGTAGTAATGTTATGATAGGATTGAAATGCATATAGCAGATTTTTTGCAACAAAATTGAAAATAGAACACTTAAAAGTTTTTTTTTTTTTTAACGTAGTAACTGAAAATCACGGCTACAATAATTTTGTATATTATTGAGTAACAATATAAAAATAGAAATCCAAGGATAATATCCACCATCACTCTGTGGTCAACTAATTATACATAACTACTAGAATTGACTAGTTAGACGCGAACAGTAAATGGTTCTGCTTAACCGCAGAAATCAATATCTACCTACTTTAGAAATGAAGGATTTGCGTTGTGTCATTTTCTTGGCTGGTTGGTGCTGATACTGCTCACCTAATGCGTAAAACAGAGGCGAATAAACTTAACCATATAGTTAGACTGGAAGCTGACCCCAAGATAGTTGGGAAAAGGCTAGGCAGATGATGAGGATCACCGCATGAAGTATAGTTAGTCTATCTCACGAAGTCTAGTCTTGAAGCCTCTATGTCGTTAATAATAAGGTTAAAATTGCAATAACTAATCAGCCTTCGTGAAATAGTTTAACTGAGCGGTGAGACGGTAGTGACTAGCACTTGCGCGCACACTATTGTACGGTCTTCATCATCATCTGCCTAGCCTTTTCCCAATATGTTGGGGTCAGCTTCCAGTCTAACTGGATGCAGCTGAATTCTATCTACCATCTTCATTACATCAACTGCTTATCAAAATATCCTGATAACGCAAAAATCGCTGTAGTTTTTAATTTACAGGATAGGTCGCTTTTGACATCTGTGAGGTGTTTAATTTTTTAATTATAATCTAAGATGTTAAGTTAATGCTTCCTTATCTGATTGCAAGTCACGGAAACCATATATTTCCTTGTGCTATTAACTGATTTTCACAACGAGATTATCCTGTAACTATAAACATCTAAGAGGAGGATGAAATTGCAGATAGATACATGTTGCTAATGAGTTTGTTGCGCCACCAAGTGGTGGGCTTTTTTATTTTCTAACTTTAGATTTTCAAAAAGTTTTTTTTTGTCTATTTTAAATAAAGCTAACTTAATAATTTGGAGTTTATTAATACTGATTTGAATTCGTATACCTTATTCCTACAATAAGGATGATGCCTGGGTAAAACAAAAGAAATTCTATTTAGTCCGTTTATGTTCTATTTAGTCGTTAGTGTTTTTTTATTGAGAAACTGAAAATGAGATACAAGTATCTTTTTACTTAGTTCAGGAGCCAGTTCAACCTGATTTTGATTACCACTTGTACTATCATGTTTAGTGTATCTGTTAATGTGTATCTCCTTGTATAATAAACTTATTATTTATTTTATTTATCATATTACTTGGGCCTTGAAAGAGAGGTTTGCCCGGGAAGTATGTAGAGTTAATTCGTGCTATGTACAGTCAATCTCGTACCTACGTGCGGTCGGCTGCTGGGAATACCGACGAGTTCAATGTGGCTGTTGGCTTGCACCAAGGGTCGGCTTTAAGTCCTTACCTCTTCCTGTTGATTATGGATGCTCTGACGTCGCATCTACAGAAAGTATAATCATCAAGCTATTCATTTCCAGTTTACACTGACCTCTCATTGTAAGGAAATCCTATACAATGCGAGATCAGCTTATACTGGAAATGTATAGCTTGATCTGTAGCCGTGCGTACATGGCAGGATAAGGGGGCTTACTATGAGCTCTTATAACAGGGCAGAAGTTGAACGGGTCCAGTGTGAGAGAGAGACGGAGCTATAAACTACTTATAGCACCATCCTTTTTTCACAACGGATCCATGATGTTTTTCACGTCATAGTACGGTCCCAGGACTCAAAACGAGCCTATTTACCTAACACCTGTACTAATTAGACATCATCACAATTACTTAAACACTAGTTCCAATGTCACGGCTTACGCAAATAAATTTAAAATCTGCATTTTTGCAAATATGTTAATACTTGACTATTAACAAAACGTGCTGAACATCCAGTCATGTGATACATTTTCATAATATTCACATAAAACCGTCATTATATACAGCATATTTACATAAGTTACATATGTATGTAATGCGACTATTATACAGAATGTAAGCTATCGAGGATAAATCGTGTTTTAAACGAGGGCAGTCGTTTTGAAGACAGTGGCTTGGCATCTTGTTTCAAGTCGGTATGAGCTATAAAAGAATAGCTGATGCCGTAGTTTCTAGCGAGGTTGATGCAAGCATTCTTACTTATGTATCGTCAATCGTGGGAAATGACTTTGGTTTTCTGTAATAGGTGCAGTTTATAGGTTCCTCCACTACCAATCAATCTGCCTAGCCTTTTTCCAACCATGTTGGGGTCGGCTTCCAGTCTAATCGGATAGATCTGAATACCAGTATTTTACATGGAGCGACTGCCAATCTGACCTCCACAACCCAGTAACTGGGTAATACTATACCCCTTGGTAAGACTGATGGTTGTCAGAATTTCGAGCTTCTGATGACCCGTAACGACTCAAAGATCCGCGAATGACAGCTAGGACCAACAGCTTAATGTGCTTTCCGAGGCACGGAGTAGTCTCGGTATGTAAAGATGGTCACCCATACACGGACCAACCTCGGTTCCTCCACTACCAACGTGCTTAAAACTAAATCCTGATTCAAAGTTTTGCCCACTAGCTGGACCCATCTCTTAGTAGATCTGGCTTGGTCGATTTTGGCCAATAGCATTTCTTCAATCGTGCTTTCCGAGGCACGGAGGAGTCTGCATGTAAAGATGGTCACCCACCCACGGATCTACATCGGCAAGCGTAGCTTAATCTGATGGATTGAACCGTGCGGCTGTTATTACTTAGCCATGAGGTCCTTCCATTCATCTCCATCAGTTGATATTGGAGTGTAAGCGCCATTCCTACCCATTTTTTCTTTGTTTTCAACTGAGAATTTCACGTTTACACTTGCTTGTAGCTGTGGCGGAATCTACATCGCCACATACGAAAGAACTACGCGTCACACTGACGTCACGCAATCCTGCATCGCGCAATCAGAGTTTACCGCGCGACTAGCATATATACAACGTCCCGACATCAACCGTCGGGCAGCTGCACACCAGACACAGCACCCGTCTGATCGGAGGATCCTCCCTTTTCAATAGAGGATGAGTGAACTTTACACCCTGTTCCTCATGCCTCTAAACTGGTGACCCCGATGTGATTTGAACACGCAACCTTCAGCTAGCTTACTTAGCTTAGCTTGCTTTATTACCTTACTATAATGTCTTGTTTACTGCCCTCGTGTATAACAGTCCTTATAATCTAAGCTCGTGACTGCTTGATTTAACCGTGTGGATTCAGTCGTAATACCGGTTACGTAATATTCTGTTATTGTGCGAAGATGTGTGAGATTTAATTATCTTAGATTTTGATCTTAATCACTTCCTTTGATGTATGCTGATGGGATTTTATACTTAATCATGCATAACACCACGCCTGTAATCCCCAAAGGGTTAGGCAGAGGTAGTAGTACACCCACATTTCGCCAGTTATGTTTAAGTCCAAAGTAATCAATCTTTCCATCTATCAGATCTAACTAGCCTGTACTGTCTCACTGCAAGACAAAGACCTCCTTGTCCCTTTTCCACACAATTCTGTCTTTTGTTAGTGTGAGCCAGTCCTTTCGATAGGAGCCAAGCTGCCGCGACGTCGTCGTGCGTTTACCCATCGGTGGTTCTCTTAGTTCTTCTGTCATCTGGCATGCGGCAAACATGTCCGGCCCAGTCCCACTTGAGCTTAACGGCTTTCTGGATAACGTCCGTGATCTTCTTGGTTTTGGCGCACAGTGTTGTGTTCCTTATATACGGTCTCAAATTCGAACCCCCAGGATACTGCGTTCTATGGCTCGCTGGCAAACCTCTGCTGACGTGTCAATGACCAGAACCAATTCTTACTTATTACAATGTTGGCGTAGGTTTCCGGTCGTTTTAATTTCCTGGATCATTAAGTATGTCAATTACATGATATCTAAAAACTTTAGACCTCGAGGCATTTTAATTTCTATTTCAACATTAATGATAGTCTGATTTAAAGTCCTGAAATTATCACTGGATTTTTTTTTAATCACACCCTTTAAGATGCGCACCGAACGTATAAGGTTAGAGGAAGCTTCAAGGTTGCAGAAATAGCGGATGAAGTAAAAGAGTCCAGGCTGAGATGGCACGGTCATGTACTTCGACGAACAGATGACCATGTCGTGAAAAAATGCCTTTCCAAGTGGGGAAGAGGAAGACCTCAAACCACATGGATGACGAAGGTACAAAAGGACATGAGGGAGGGACGTACGGAAGAGGACGCACAAAACCGGAATAAATGGCGTCGCATGATGGGGAAAGCTGATCCCGCATAACGGGAAAAGGCGAGGCCAAGGAAGAAGACACCCCTCATCAAGCACACTGCAGTTGACCACTGATGGGTATAAGCCCCCGCTTCATCATACCAAGCTTTCTCTTTCAATGTGTGTAGTCAGATAATGCTCCAAAAAAGTTTGATTTTTAATCACTTTGCAAGAAACCTTGCTGTATCAAAATTAAATCAGGGTTATCTATCATAAACCAGTGTTATTTTCTGGTCAGGGTTGTATGTGTTCTCGAGCTTTTCGCTCGGGTCACTGACACCGCTTGTGACGTCATTATGCGCAGCGCTGTTGCAGTTTTCTTATAACCTTGCTGCAACTAGTTTAACGACTTGTTATGCAATACGGAGCTTATTCATGAATTTAAAACAAGACTTTTTAGTTGTTACTTATTATAATTTGAAGTGGATTGAGTCATTGGCGCTTATGTGTCTAGATTTTTTTTAAGGTTAAAAGAAATGTATTATGAGAACTTTTGAATGACTTACTGAATGATATAATATTAATTGTTTGTTGTTTTTTTAATAAATAAAGAAAGTCCTTTTAAGTACAAAGTATTGGTCGGCTTATCATTATACTGCCAAGATTTCGATCGATCGATTTTTAAGACACCAGCCGCTTTGTATTAAACTAAAATCGACATTAATGTCATGACTGCTCATTTAAACATTATTTATGGACGAGAATAAGTTAGAAAACATCAACATAAGTTTATAGTCATCAATCGCCTGTTCAACGTGGTCTTTCTCACCGACCGATATAATCAAGAATCGTGCGTGGCAGCTGTTTCTGCTTTGTTGAATTCTGCCAGGATAACGGCCGTCTATCTATGTAATGTTCACGTAGGTATTCCACTCAGGCGCCGTACTATGACGTGAAAAAAGATCCATGGATCCATCATGGTCCCGTTGTGAAAAAAGGATGGTGATTGCTCCGGCTCTCTCTCACACTGGGACCATGATGGATCCATGATCTTTTTTCACGTCTTAGTAAGGCCAGCACTGATTTCAAACGTACTAGACCGAACGGCACCTGAGCTGTTCCACACTGAAATAAAATTTTGATAAGTGCGTTTCGGTGGAACAGTTTGTTAATATTATTTTCATTCCACGAACGACACTTACCTACGTTGAAGTAATTTTTAGTGAAGCCCCTCATATCTCTTAGATCAATTTTCCTACACATCTTGCCAAGAACGTGCACTATATATCCTATAAAGGAAAACCAATGTTCTTAAACCCTGACACAAATACTTGGACAAGCACTACCGTGCAATAAAAATGTACCAGCCACTGTTTACAGTAGACTTTCAAACAGATTGTGTACGTACGGATGAGCAGTTTAAGATAAGACCTACGTAGACAATCACGTGAACGATTTACCTTCGTGTTAAGGTAAATTTGCACAGATTAAGATTATCGAGCGAACTGATTTTCACATATTTGTTGGAGATAGCAATGTAGGTAGGAGACCCAAATACGTTTGTATGTTCATGGATACTCTATAATATGTTTAGCTATAGCTTCCCGGGGTTGGTCAGTGAATGAGTGACCATCTTTACATACCGAGACTTCTCCGTGCCTCAGAAAGCACGTTAAGCCGTTGGTTCTGGCTGTCATTCGCGGATCTTTGACAGTTTTTACGGGTCGTCAGAAGCCCGAAAGTCTGACAACCAGTCTTACCAAGGGGTATCGTATTACCCAGTTACTGGGTTGTGGAGGTCAGATAGGCAGTCGTTCCATGTAAAATACTGGTATTCAGTAATTCAGTTGCATCCGGTTAGACTAACATAACATAGTTGGGAAAAGGCGATGGCAGATTGATTGTTCATGGATACCTATAATATTTCACATGGAAAAGTTGAAATGCAAGCCAATTTGCAAAGTAGTTATATGCACCCGTTATAACTGTATCACGGAATAATAATTATTTACATTGGCCAGTCTTCGATTTACCTACTCGAAACAAAGGACTGTTAGGTGACCCATCTGTTTTTCTGCCGCTGCCGAAGATGATTTGCTATGATTGCCGTATAGAATAGAATAGAATAGAATAGAATAGAATGCATTTATTTGTCAGAATATTGTACAAAGCTGTTAGGGGAATTATGTATTACGATCATAATATTCTGCCGTTTCCGGCGTACAAATATGGTTTGTCAAATTATGGGTCATCATTACATTAAAATTAAATTATTATTCATTAGAATTAGAATTACAAATAATATAAATAAATTGAACAATAGTTGTAAAAGAGATTAATTGTATAAGTCAAAATTCAATGATGTCATGGAGATAAAGTCTGCTTAGTAGGCAATATGCCTATGATTATTTCGTGTTTTCTTCACCTCTGATAAAAACCACACATGATGACCATGTCTTATCAGAATGCAAAAAAAAAAAACAGTTTAGAAGTAAAGAAATTTATTTATTTACTAACTGCGCCCCACGGTTTCTCCCGCGTAGACCGGGATAAAAAGTAGCCTATGTGTTAATCCAGGATATAAGCTATCTATCTACGAGGTGCATTCAATAAGTACCTAGCCTCATCGCCAGAGGGCGCTGTAGTTTCAAAAGAGTTTTACCACAGTGTAGCACATTCTTTTTTAATTATTTTTTCAAATTTTCATTCCAATCCCTTCATTTGTTTTAATTTGACAACTTATGGAAGCGAACGTGTCGATCGGTTTTACAAAAATGGAAAAAGAGCAATATCGTTCGGTGATTCGATTCCTATTTTTGGAAGGGAAAACGCGCATCGAAATCAAAGAGCGCTTGGATGCTGTGTACGGTGACTCTTCTCCATCGATGGCCACCGTCAAGAATTGGTTCAACGAGTTTGCACGTGGCCGTACGTCGGTTTTTGATGAACCACGTCCAGGTGCACCGAAAACAGCTGCTACGGAGGAAAACATTAAAAAAATCCATGATCTCGTATTGGCAGATCGCCGATTGAAGGTTCGGGAGCTAGCTGAGACTGTAGGCATTTCAGAAGGAACAGTGCATCATATTCTTCACGAGGAACTCGGCATGAGAAAGCTGTCGGCGCGATGGGTGCCGCGTTTACTCACACCAGAAAACAAGCGCAACCGTGAGACTACATCGGAGACGTGTTTGGCGCTGTTTAAGCGGAATCCAGCGGAGTTTTTGCGTCGTTTTGTGACCGTCGATGAAACCTGGATCCACTGGTACACACCAGAGACCAAGGAGCAATCAAAACAATGGATCCAGACCGGGGAACGTGCTCCAAAGAAGGCGAAAACTGTAAAATCGGCCGGAAAAGTTATGGCCACCGTTTTCTGGGATTCACAAGGTGTGATCTACATCGATTACCTCGACAAGGGTAAAACAATTACAGGGCTTTACTATGCCGATTTATTGGGCCGATTCGACGCCGAATTAAAGAAAAAACGACCCCATCTGGCGAAGAAAAAAGTGCTGTTTCACCACGACAACGCACCGGTTCACACGTCTGCCGTTGCCATGGCCAAATTGGTCGAATTACGCTACGAATTGCTGCCTCATCCACCGTATTCTCCAGATTTAGCCCCTTGTGACTTCTTTCTGTTTCCTAATCTGAAAAAATCACTCGCCGGGAATAGATATGGATCGAATGAGGAGGTCATCGCCGCCACGGAGGCCTATTTTGCAGAGTTTGACAAAAACTATTTTTCGGACGGGTTAAAAAAGTTGGAGCATCGCTGGGCTAAGTGAATCGAACTAAAAGGAGACTATGTTGAAAAATAAATTGCCACTTTTCCAAAATTTTCGTTTACTTTTTGTAGGCTAAGTATTTATTGAATGACCCTCGTACATACCAAATTTCATCCCAATCGGTCAAGCCGTTTGAGCGTGAAGAAGTAACAAACAGACACACACATTCACACTCACAAACTTTCGCCATTATAATATTAGTGTGAAGTGTGATTGATGACTTATTATTTATTTTGTAAAAACCTATCTTATGTAAAACCTTAAATGATATAACATCAGTTTCTGTGTTTAGTCTGCCAGTAACGACACCCCATAGACGTATATCCAGATACAGTCCAGTCATACCAATATCATCCGCAGAAAATAGCCGCCAACTCCAGGAATTCCCTGCAGTCAGAACATAAAAACGAACATGCATACCTACAGACAGGTCTATAAATAGTCCACATCCCACGCATCTAGGAGACTAATTACTCACGGTTTTAATTTATAGTACTACGTAACGGGTATTATTAGGAGTCGTTTAGTTATTTCTTCTTTGGACCAGATTTCTCTTGAGTAGATGAGTTTTTTTTTTATTGCGTTGTGTAGTGTGAGATGTTTGTTAAGCCGTGTCTCCTGCGCGTGTCTTTTCGAAACTTTATACAAAAAACCTTACACATAATAGGTCTTTACCTATGAAATTTGAAACGAATTTTTTTCATGCATATTTTATTTGTATTAATCGAAGTAATCACCTATGCAATCAATGCATCTTTGCCAACGCAGTGGCAGTTTATTGATGCCCTTCTTAAAGAAATCAGCTGGACGGGAGGCAACAAATTCTTCAAAGGCATTTTGTACTGCCTCTCGGGTATTGAATTTTTTTCCCGCCAGGAAGTTACCCAAATTCTGGAAAAAGTAGTAGTCTGTAGGCGCAAGGTCTGGTGAGTAGGGCGGATGATGGAGAGCTTCCAACCCCAGTTCTTGCAACTTGGAGACCATCTGCTGTGCAGTATGAGGTCGCGCGTTGTCGTGCAGGAGCAGCGGAGACGAGCGATTGACCAATGCTGGTTGGAGATGTGCCAGCTTCTCCATCATTGTGTTCAGTTCTTCACAGTACACATCTGAAGTAATGCTCACCCCGTTTGGTAAGATGCTGTGATGAATCACACCGGCGCTAGACCACCAAACAGTGACCATCACTTTTCTAGGGGTAAGTTTTCGTTTAGGGCATTGTTTAGGTGCTGAACCAGGATCCAACCAACTTGCTGAGCGCTTGCGGTTATCAAACAGAATCCATTTTTCATCGCAGGTAACAATGCGGTTCAAAATTACTTCATTTGTGTGTCTGTTGAGCAGTGCAAGGCACGTCTCGACGCGTACTTCGCGCTGGCGATCATTGAGTTCGTGGGGCACCCATTTGTCAAGCTTTTTTACCTTACCAATTTGACGCAAATGGACCAATATTGTTTTGACGCTAACGTCGAAAGCTGCTGCTAATTCAGCCGTATATTGTGTATCATCAGCTTCCACAATCGCCTTTAATTCGTCATTGTCGACCAAAGTCTTCGGACGACCGCGAGGTTCATTTTTCAGGTCGAAATTTCCAGAACGGAAGCGAGCAAACCAATAACAAGTGGTGCGTTGGTTTGTAGTGTTAGCTCCGTAAACGTCGTTGATGTTGCGTGCCGCTTGTGCCGCGTTGCTGCCACGACGGTACTCATATTCCATAATTACTCGAATTTTTAACGTATCCATGATGACGAAAAAGATTGAAATGCGATGAAAATGTAACACTAATCAATAAACAAATGACTACTTTTGGAAAAAAAAATCCATGTTTTTAAAATAAAATTAATTTGAAATTAGAATTCTTAGCCAAACAAAAATTATTTTGATTTGAAATGGCCAGTACTGCAGAACGGCAATTTCATAGGTAAAGACCTATTCATTTGTTTTCTTAGACAAGCTGTCTTTGCGTATTCAAATATAATGTAAGCCACGCCTCTTTTTTTTTCGTTTTCTTTGTGTAAAGTTTCGAAAAGAGCGTGTCTTTTCGAAACTTTACGCATGGGACCCGGCTTAAGAAATTGTGCCACAGTGAAACATTGGTGTTTATGGGTGCTGAAACGTGAAAGAGAAGTCTAAAAGTATGTGTCAAAAAGTTTAAATTAGTAGTTATATTAATTTCGAACTTAATTCCTACCATAAGGACTGACCCACATTAGTAAAGAATCAGTGGCAGATAAGGAGAAAGACACTTAAACATTAGATATACAGGTTGTAATTTTAATCGTATTTATCCTTTTAAGGGGTCGTTGTACTCATCATTATGAACAACTTTTACTATGGGGCCAAAGCTGACATCGCGAAAGAAATTCAGCTACTCCATATATTTTGACGAGTTTGATGTACAGATAAATGTTCTGATATTTTTTTCGGGATTTCAGGTTTGGTCCCATAGTAAAAGTTGTTCAATGATGAGTGCAATGACCCAATAAGAGTATTAAATTTTCACCCTGTAGATAGATTTAATTTTAATCATCGACATTATTTTTGATTGACGATTGAATGACGTTAGATTTAGCGATTGCTAGAATTTTTACCACTTCTCAGTTCGATTTGGCAGTCACAGTGAGATTTAACATTTCATTGGTGTAGTCAAGAGTACCTACTGCTAAAGAAATGCGAGTAATAAGCGACGTATCAAACTCAGAGGAAGATCAAAATAAAACTTGTACCACCAAAATAACGATGAAGTATCCAAAATGCCTTATTGCGAAAACAGTAAATAAGCATTCAATGTATGGGCGTGATCGTCCCCCATTTGGTGAAACAGGTTCAGCCAGCAGCCTCCGGTTTACGACGACCCGACCCTTGAAGAACTGGGTTCGCTGCAAACCTGCAATAATATTAACTTGTTTTGGTTTCGGCTTGAAAAGTTGTACATACTCGTAAATGTCCAATCCTTTGCCTTTGTCGTCATTAGGTCAAAAAAGCCATCTCATCAATATTGAACAGGGTTGTGGTTTGTGGTCTTTGAACTCTTGGGCCCAATTAACAAAAAGTAGGCACACAAATAATGAGGCTGCAGTCTCTAAAATTTTCCCATGGATTCCTCCACTCCTATATCTGCCGCTAAACAGTTATCTGTTCCGGTTTCAAGAAAACCATATTGGTGTCGGTGAAATTAAAAGTTTAATTAAATTAAGTGTTTGTGATAATTGATAAATAAATAAATAAAATAAATAAAGTAACATGAGATCAGCACCTTTATCTGTAAGGTCGGTTATGTCAGCAATTCGATTGGTCTTGCTTGTAGCTGTGCTCAAACACATTTGTCATTACTTTCCAAAAACGTGGGCTTTATGTTGTATGTGGCTAAAAATTTCTCCCTCAAATTGGTTTCTAGGTCCTAATTTCAATAATTTGAAAGATATCCGCGTAAAGATACCTCAAAAGAAAGAGCGATTATCAAGCAAGTTTTCAAAAAGGTTTGAACAAAAAAAGCACCCTCCGTTTTTTTTAAATAATGATTACAAAAAGTATTAATGAATTTTTAAAAAAAATTATAAACTCTAAATGTCTATTAAAAAAATGTCTAACGCCATAGAGGCCTAACACATGTTTTGCTAGGTTGCTTACACATTACTTTAATAAAATAAAATAAAAATGAATTCATTTATCATTCTATTTGGACATAAATGAACAGTTTAGTTAATTTTTGTAAATTTAAAAAAAAAAACTTCGTCTAAGACAACTATGGCTTAAATGGTTCTAAATTGTCTGTACTATCTTCGCCTTAAAGCTTTGCACCCATCTTCCAATCACCCTGTATATCTGCCATATCTGATGAGTATCGAGTTTTCTTTCTTCGAAAGTTTTAACGTCTTCACCTTATTCTTGATGTACAAGATTCATTATTTGCGTTACACTTGTCTAAAACATTTTCAATACTACATAATCCATGGCCCGATTTCAGTGTGTCAATGGCCAATGCCACTTATATGCTACGCTAAATAAGCCACTTAGCGTCTTGACGCGGCCGATCGTCAAAGAGTCGTATTGGTTGAACCATTTTATACCAAACTTGCAATGTTGTCAGACAATGCCATATACTTAAGTGTTTGCGAGCTATTCCTATCAGGAAAATCATTCGTAGAACTCACAAAGAATACCAGCGTATCATTCTCCTACTGCAGAGCAAAGTCTTTTTCTCATACAGAGCAGGCATGGACTCACACACCCATGAATAAATCATACTGATATTTCTGCTCGCTTCGAATGCGACTTAATTATAATTGATCGTCCTCCAAAATTGGGCTAATAATACTCATATTCAGTTGGAATAAAGCTCTCTGCGAAAGAGCTCGTCTGTAAACGTACTACGTCCTTCCTCATTTTTGCCTCCAACCAGCAATGCTGTGTTCTGGTTTGAAAGGCACCTGTGCTGCCTCTCATATTGCAGATGCTCAGGCCGCGGAGGCCATTTACTACCAGGTGGGCCGCATGCTTATTCCACCAAATTACAATAAAAATATATTGATGTAAATGAGTAATCAAAATCATGGAATTTCTTGCACAAAGTCTTATTGATTCATTCCAGAAAGCTAAATTCCTTGTTTTTAACTGATGTATGATTAATCACACTAAAATTATAAAAGCAAAAGTGTGTGACTTCTTCACGCTCAAACGGCTGGTCCGATTTGGATGAAATTTGGTATGTAGAGTAGCCTGAACTTAGTACTTTTTATCCCGGTCTACCGCGGGTGAAACCGCGGGGCGCAGCTAGTAAGACAGTATCTTCTATCATCTTGCTACAATCACTGACCCACAACACCCCACTTAACACCTTGAGCTATCTAACCACAAAAATATAAAGATTTGGACAAAACTTATCGTAAACATGTGTTCTTGTCATGTTGCCTTGTAATACAACAGAATATTAGTAGGACATGGAAAATTCGCGATTTATACCTAGATCAATAAGGTCATTTGCTGATTTAGCGATAAGATCTGTATTTGTTTTGATTTTTATTGGCTTATCTGCGGATTAATGTTATGACTTATGAGTGGACTGTTGTTTTTTGGTAGGCATGATTTTCAATGAAATCACATGAGTTAAGCACAGGCTACACTGGGAACAAAGTGAAACGAAGCTAAGTTGGTTTAGCTTTCTTCCGTGTCTGTACATACTTCGTTCTATGAACGCTTTATACTTAGTTACTCATTAGGGGGCGTTCATTATTTACGTGAGGCGTTTAGGGGGAGGAGGGGGTCGAGCCCAATCTCACGTGGGAGAGTGGGGGGTCTCGGCAAATATCACGTAATTTTTTTCCGCAAGAAACAGTGTAAACTTGCGAGAAAATTGAGTAATGAATTTACAAAATAAGCATTATAAAAAAAAAATTAAAAGCAAGTTATGTTTATTTAGATAAATCCCACGCAATCAAACACATACTAACGAATAATTACACTAAAAATACGAATCGCATCATGAGATTTTTCAAAATGCGTATTTAATTACCCAGTTTTCAGAGGGTCGAGCCAAATCTCACAAGACATCTCATCTAGGGGGTAGGGGTCGAAAAATTGCCAAAATCGCCTCACGTTATTAATGAATACCCCCTTATTTGGTTGTTATATAGGATGTTATGGTATAAAGGAGCTCGTGGCTAAGTAATAACAGCCGCACGGGTCGATCCATCAGGTTAAGCTACCTTGCCGGGATCGGTCCGTGGATGGATGACCATATTTACATACCGAGACTCCTCCGTGTCTCGGAAAGCACGTTAAGCCGTTGGTCCCGGCTGTCATACGTGGATCTTTGACAGTCGTTACAGGTCGTCAGAAGCCCGAAAGTCTGACGACCAGTCTTACCAAGGGGTATCGTATTACCCAGTTAATGGGTTGTGGAGGTCAGATAGGCAGTCGCTCCATGTAAAATACTGGTATTCCGCTGCATCCGATTAGACTGGAAGCCGACCCCATCATAGTTGGGAAAAGGCTAGGCAGATTGATTGATTGATTTGGTTGTTATATACTTCACTCCACAGAACAGATAAAGTTCACTCTATGATTAGCTTTGAAATTGCCGTTGTTCCTCTCGCCTCTGTCACCATGTACGTCTGTCCGAGTTCGTAGTAGGTATCACAAAATACAAGAAATAAAACAAAGATCTATTCCATGATCTCATTGATATTCTCCTTTATTAAGCGCCTTCTCCTCGTTCACCAATCAATTTTTTTTGCCATAAAATATCATCAACATACAATATGCCAAATATCGGAAATTCCTACTTAATTTTATAATTGCGAAAGTTTGTGAGGATGGATGGGTGGATGTTTGTTAATCTTTCACGCAAAAACTTCTGAACGGATTTTGATGAAATTTGGCACAGAGATAGTTTATAGGATTCTTTTTATCCTGGTATTCCTAACCTTACGAGACTTACGTGCGTGAAGCCGCTGGGCTAGTCTTATATAAAATCATTCTTACAATCACACTTCACAAAGGCGAAAGTTTGTGTGTGTTATGTTACTTCTTCACGCTCAAACGGCTGGACCGATTTGGATGAAATTTGTTTTGTAGTTAGCTTATACCCTGGATTAACACATAGGCTACGGTTTATCCCGGTCTACGCGGGTGAAACCTCGGGGCCCTGCTAGCTAGTATATAAAACTGTTCTGCGAAAATGTACCAAACAAACTTACTTCATTTTTTAAGCCTGTAAGTCTAAGGTTTCAGCCGAGTTTAATCCACCACATATTTACCAAAAGTACCTACCTACTATAAAAGTCAAATATTGGTATTTTTCGATTTATTATCTTTGTTAAACACGAGATAATCTGATAGCTTCTGCAAACAGAACCTGGATTCAAGGCTGTTTTACACTAATTAGCCTTTCAGTAATTTTACTTTCTTTGTCGATAGCAGTTGGTTTAAAAATGTAATTGTTAATTAGTTATAACCAATTAATTGAATGCTTGATACGCAAGATGGATTCGCAAGAGATGGTCGAAAGGGGCAGCAGGGTTGTGGTTAGTAAATACATATATCACTAATCTGAAATAATGTGAAAGTAATCCTCGGGTTCAGAAAGCAATTTAATTGTGAAATCTTATGTCACCTCACATGATTATTTATAGTTGTTCGCTATGTTACTCACGAGAAGCTCGTAGAGCTAAGTAATAACAGCTGTACGGGTCGATCCGTCAGGTTAAGCTACGCTTGCCGGGGTTGCTCCGTGGATGGGTGACCATCTTTACATACCGAGACTCCTCCGTGCTTCGGAAAGTACGTCAAGCCGTTAGTCTCAGCTATCATTCGTGGATCTTCGACAGTCGTTTCGGGTAGTCAGAAGCTGGAAAGTGACAACCAGTCTTACCAAGGGGTATCGTATTATCCAGTAATTGGATTGTGGAGGTCAGATAGGCAGTCGCTCCATAAAAAATATGATACGCGGGAATAAAACAAATGTATTTACATAATTTTAATCATAAATATCATCAATACATCTCTCTATAAGGTATATTTCGTGCAGAGTCGTTAGATTTCGTTCGTTCGACCCCAAGTAGCAAACAAGAATAGTGATTAAATCTTACATACCTGTACTTTAACTATAGTTGGATTTTACTAAATCATAAAGGATTTCGTTAAGTATTTTCTTTCTTTAATACTAAATCGTTTTAAACTACCGCTACTTAAACATTATAGGAATACCAAAAACCAGGTTAAGTATTCTCAAAACTAGTTTGTATTAAGTATGCCTACAGTTAAAACTAAAAATATTTTTTTACTATACTCAGATTATTTGAAAGCTCACTTAAAACTAAATTGAATAATTGAAGAATCTTTTTAGACTCACAAAGAAAAAAAATATTTGATGATGAAATGACAAGTTAAGAAAATATTAAGACGTAATCTGGTCTTAACTAAATCAAACTATAGAATCACTTAATACCACCACCACCACCTTCACCAATACGGTTTTTAGTGTAGGTTAAGTATAATATTTCTTAACTAGCATTACTTGAAATGTAACTTGTCTTTACTTTATCTGAACTAGCCTTAGAAAATCAGTATTGTCTAAAATCTTACTTCCTTGGGAAAAATAAGATTTAACGCCATTTTGCACTTTAAGGTGAAAAAATAATAAAACATTTTCCGACGACACTTCATCAAAAACTAGAGTAGATTGAACTTATATTTATGTTATAGTAATTCTAACTACATTAATAACTTGCATATTTAGAGAAAATGTAGCACTTTAAGCCACAAAATTTTTCATTTGCAATATTATTATACCTAATTTTATTGTTTGTTTTCTAGTATTTTAAAAGCCGTGTGTTTTATAGCACTATCTACAGATTTTACACGAGAAATAATCATGCGTTTTAAATTTCCAATGCATTCAATGACATATGAAAGCCTTTTCTAGACATAAAAATTTGTTGTATAATCGCCATTTTCATAAATCTTAAAACAGTTTTTGTAATCATTTAAAAGTTCACCATATTTTATAAAATAAAGTTACTTAAAGCACTTTAAAGCAAAATAAGTTTTTAATTTTACTTCACTAAGATAAGATCGAATATCTGCAATTCAATATTGATAGTTTTAATTAGGTATTGCAGATATCTTTAAGTCTATTTCTTGATCTGAAGTCAACCTACAAGATATTTTGAAACAACATGTTTAAAGTTCTGCAAAACCACATTCTTAAATAGGGTTAAAGTTTATCTAAACATTAGTATTAACTCTTTCTTAACATGTCGTTAAATACTGTGCCCACTTTTACTTAACTGACCCTTGGCGTGTATCTAGGAGACATCTTGAGGGACATATTGGTTTTAACCAAGACAACAGCTGGAATTCATCTACTTGCCTTCAAGATATCTTAAATAACTTTTTAGGACATTTGTTTGCTACTTGGAACGAATCTGCACGAAATGTAACTTAGATAAATGTATTGATGATTTTCATGGTTAAAATTATATAAATACATATGTTTTATTGCCGCGTATCATATTTTGATCAAGATAGGTTCCTGACACGGACCTGTGAATTGTAAAAAACCCAAAAAAAAAAAACAATTTCGCGCGCTACCATAGCGCATCCTCCTTAAGTAAAACGGAAAATAGTGGCCATCACTAATCTCCGTTTTAAGAATTATAATAAAACTTAACAATGAAAAACTACTGTTTATAATAATAATACCGTATAGTCTTGTGGAGCACAACTTACTTAACGTACTTATTTTATGAATTTTCATTCTAAAATAAAATAAATAACCAAACAAACGATGAGGGCGCCACTGCGCGCTCGGTAGCCTCTTAAAACACAAAACGTAAACATTTTAATTTTTATTCATTATGTACTCATAGTTAATTGTTGTTATTACTTACTAAATTGCTATGTATTATCTTTAGGAGTTATTGTAAGTTCTATGTTAGAGGATTTGATTTCCGCACTTAGTCCTTCTGGGGGTCCACATTGTGCGTGGACGTTATTGTATTACAAATTAAAATACCCAGTTTGTTAACGACTCAATAAGTTATATCTGAAACAGAAGAAACAACAATCTTAACAAATATCTAAATAAAATGTGAAAGAAAACCATATAGGCACTTATTATTTGCACCAAAGACAGCCCCATTTCATATCCAGGCAAATCACTGTCCATTCTAAGGTTGCCTGGAAGAGATTGCAGAAAGCGATAAGGCCGCCCATTGTATATTTTGTAGTGTTTGATTATGTCTTTTTTTTGTTATGTATTTTTGTGGTGTATAATAAAGTATATATAAATAAATAAATAAATATTTTAGCAAACGATATTAGTGTTTAAAAAATCTTTTTCAATACAGTTGTTAAACATGGCGTACTTTCAGAGGCTATAATTATGATTCGAAAATTAAATCATTTGCATAGGCATCTTTCTGTTACGCGCTCGTGACTTTTTTTTACGAGCTCGATCATTAGTTTTGCAGTTGAGTTTTAAATTGATAAGTCAATTTAAAAAGTTTAGTACCAAGGAGTTTTCATACATATAATAAAACAGGATAGATTTTATAAGAGGAAAAATGAATGAGTGCGTACGTCTTAGCATTGAATTGTCAAAAGTATTTTATATCGATGTTTAATATATTTAATTACCAGATTTAATTTAATTATTTTCACATCACCATTTGTCAAAAATCGAATAGGCTGTATAGGCTGTTTTCGTTGTAAAAAAAAAATATGTCCAGTTGCAAAAACGCGCCAATTTTCTGAAAATTTTAATTTTTTGTGTGATAATTTTTTTTTTGTTATATGAGTTCAAGTACAAGTGATGAAATGGAATTAACTCCACCCGATATTTTATCTGAGGCGAAACTGCGCAAGATGAAGTTTTGCCCCCAAAATCTCGAGAAAGATATATGGCGACTTACAATAATTTTATTTTATGGAAAAAAACAAAAGAAAACTAAGTCATTTTCAGAACATGTTTTGTTAGCTTATTTTCATGAATTGACGGGCAAATATAAACCATGTACATTGTGGTCAATTTATTCCATGTTAAAAACTACTCTCAAACATATTTCATTCTTTGATTTGTTTTTTACTATTTCCCACAACTGTATTGAAAAACGTCGTGTGATACACGGGTGTGTAAAAACCCTCTCCTTCGGCTCGGGCTTGTTAATGACAGCTCGTTTGCAATAACCAACTTTCCACCCTTGTATCACAATGTACGAGTACTATTACTGTTTAACATAGTAAACAAATAAATTAATCAATGTCCTTCTTCTTTCCAGATGTATGGTCGCTATCAACGCGACCTAAGCGAAGCGGCTAGAGAAGAAGCAAGAAGACTCAGAAGACTTCGGAAGAAGAGAAGAAAAGACGACAAGCTCCGACAGAAGGAACTAGAAGCAAGCGGCAAACACAGACCTCGGGGGAAGTTTTTTAAAGTATTAGGTGAGTGTCTCCTTGTCCAAGATTATAATATTATGAGTCTATTTTTGTCCCACTGCAGGGCAAAGGCCTCTTCTCATACACAGAAGGCACGAGCATTGATCACCACACTTGCTCAAGACTGGTTGGCGATTTCCGACTTACATCCTAAATAATATTATAAATGGGAAAGTGAGTGTGTTTGTTTGTAACGCTTTCACGCTCAAGCGGCTGAACGGATTTGGATAAAATTTGCCACATGGGTAGACCATGACCTGGAAAAGGACATAGGCTACTTTTTATCGACATACCACGCGGGCGAAGCCGCGGGCGTCAGCTAGTTAAATATAACAATCCCTCCAAAGCAAGATGCGACCTTTGGCAAGAGCTGCTTAAACCCCCTGATGCCTTTATAGGACTTCAGAGAGCCTCCCACCTGGACACTAGTTGCCGTAGCCAACTTGGAAAAACTTAAATAGACTTCGTAGCCATGTCGGTCGCAGCAAAGACAATCTCCACTGCTGGGGGTTCATGAACGGCTTAGACCCCCGCTGTATGCGGCGTCTCTCCACAGACAATGGCCCACCTACCATCTTGCACCGCATTGTAATCTGCACACATGAGGACCTAATGTCTGTGTTAGCAGACGGTATCAGCGTTGCTGAATTTTGGGGAAAACAAATTTAAAAAACGTTTAAGTATTTTGTGTTATTTTGCCATCGACACGCTAAGAAGAAGAAGCATATTATGATAAGCTTCAGAGTCATCATCATCATCTTTATCCTGCCCCTTTCCTTAATTTTTTTCTAGCCATCTTTCACACTTCCCGAACTCATAGTCAACCACATTAATTATCATTTCACTTTTAATTAAACAGTTTCCTCGAGCCATATATAATTGTGGTGGTGTTGTGATCGATAAAAAGAGTATGTGGAGTACTTTTAAACTTCCCCTCATTACTAAATATTCACGTGCATGAAGTTTGTCGCAGGCTATGTGTGGAGGCATACGTTCGCTCGGCTGGGGGAGGACTGGGTGTTCCTGGCGCTACTGGGCATCATTATGGCGATCGTTAACTTCGCCATGGACAGGGGCATCGCTGTTTGTCAGAATGGTGAGAAACATTTATTTATTTTTTAGCTTTACCTATTCACACAAAAATTGGTATTTTCTAGCAGACGAACTTTTGGGTAATTCGTAGTGAGGATAATGTAGTCTGTAACTAAAAAGGATTTAAATAGTGCGTAAGCGCAATCGTGCAAATACAATTGACCAGTGAGTGTCGGAAATATATTTTCTGTAGGTATAATCTATTAGAAAAGCATATATTTTATTTTGTTCTTACAAAATTAGTTAAACTTAATTAATTGGGATACTATTTTAATGAAAATGTCGAACTTAACTGCACTTTATGTTTTTTCACGCTTACCGTAAAAGGATGAAAGTTGTAAGTACCGAGCGTTATCTTGTCAATGATTAAGTATCTATCGACTCAATCTGCCTAGCCT
Source organism: Cosmia pyralina (assembly GCA_946251885.1). Classification (NCBI taxonomy): domain Eukaryota; kingdom Metazoa; phylum Arthropoda; class Insecta; order Lepidoptera; family Noctuidae; genus Cosmia; species Cosmia pyralina. The sequence continues at coordinate 16,104,840 of OX276367.1, forward strand.
TTTCCCAACTATGTTGGGGTTGGCTTCCAGTCTAACCGGATGCAGCTAAATACCAGTATGCAGCGGCTGCCTATCTGACCTCCACAATCCAGTTACTGGTTAATTCGATACCCCTTGGTAAGACTGGTTGTCAGACTGTTAAAGATCCACGAATGACCGCCGGGACCAACGGCTGAGCCTGCTTTCCGAGGCAAGGAGGAATCTTCTGTATGTAAAGATGGTCACCCATCCACTGACCAACCCCGGCAAGCGTAGCTTAACCCGATGGATCGACCCGTGCGGCTGTTATTACTTAGCCACGAGCTCCTCCGAGCTCCACGATCTGCTTCTGTAAAAACATTTATTATAAATTCCCCTAATTTGTCAAAAGCAATTTTCTCCGATGTTAGACTTTAAGCCGCTCTGCAATTCTAAGCTTAGCCCTATGTTCCAGCACGCATGTGGATGTACAATGACCTGGCGACATCTACGTTCAGTCAGTACGTGGCGTGGGTGTCGCTACCAGTCTGCCTGATACTCTTCGCCGCTGGATTCGTGCATATTGTTGCTGCCCAGAGTATAGGTAAGATAAAGTTTTTATAGTTAAGTTTCTAGTAGAATATCTGTTGCATTTAATCCTACGGGAACTACCTTTCTTTGGTTTTTTTCATCCAAGCCGCAACCAACGTGATATGGTAACTCAGGCTAAAGAAACGCTAAATAGGATGGCCGGACTCCTTTTTTTTTTGTTCCGCGGTGGAAAATCCTCATTGATGTCCTCCGCCCTGGGGCGATCTTACTGACTAAAAACCACCCCGGTGTTCCTTTTCCACACTTGGAACGGGGATCATGGGCACTTGTGCGCCTTCCACGATCCGCGGCCCGCGGGGGGAATAAGGTGTAAGACTCCACTGAACTCCTAAGGAGCCCTGCAGCTGGTAGGCGTCCTTAGCATATACCTAAGGAAGGAGACACCAACATCAGAGGAAAACGCCACTTTGGGAATGGCAATTTCAGGCAAAGTCGCAGTTCGCTTGACATATTCTTGCCATAATCACTTAGACGCTATTTTCGACGCCAATTCCAAAACAAAAAGAAGATTGCTACATAGTTCTTGATAAAAATTAAACTGCTATTTCACATAGGTAATATATTCTGAGATTATACCATATTCATTAAAGTTTTTTTACACAAGTTAAATAATGATATATTTTCACATAACTTACCCAAAATTCTCCTCTCACAGGCTCAGGTATACCAGAAATGAAGACGATACTCCGAGGAGTACATCTAAAAGAGTACCTGACGTACCGAGCTATGATATCCAAGATCGTCGGTCTTACTGCCACGCTGGGCTCTGGTTTACCACTGGGTAAAGAGGTCAGTATCATCAGCATTATAAAATACATGAACTCGCCGCACACGGATAACGCCAGTGGTCGATCGCTAACGCGATAGGCCGCTTCTCACTTCGTCAAAATTACTTTAAAGACTTTGCAAAACATACAAAATATATTTGGACGTGTGTTCCCACTAACTAGCTCCAGATGGCCGAAACTCGTCCAGTTCAAACTGATTGTATAAAATAGTAAAATTAACTAGCGAAACTATTCAAACATGATGGGTGTGGCGGCATCTACATCGCCATATACGAACTACGCATCACACAAATCCTGCATCACGCAATCAGAGTTTACCGCGCGACTGGCGTATAAACATACAACGTCCCGACATCAACCGTCGGGCAGTTGCCCACCAGACACGACACCCGTCTGGTAGGAGGATCATCCCTTTTCTGTGGAGGATGAGTGAACTTTACACCATGCCCCTCATGCCTCTATAATGGGTATCGATATTAAATCATGATAAAGATTCACATTTACCACGACACAATGAGCCGTATTGGTTTGTGTATTTGCCATGTTTTTTTAGGTAGTGATAGGAACAGCTAGACAGCAGACAATCAGTAGTCCAACGATAACACAATCATCAGTGTCCTAGGTCATGTCTTGTCTATGACGGTTTGCATACATGCAAAACGGGTTTAACAAAGCTAGTATTATAATACAAAGTACAGATTAAATAATCGTACACATAAACTCACGCCTTCTTCCCATGGAGGTAGGCAGAAACTACAGAATGCCACCTGCTGCGATCCTTACATACTCCTTTTGCTTCGTATACGTTCATACATTTGGTCATAAGTACACGCACGCCGGCGTCGCTTGCGAGTACTACGCACCCGGCCTTTCTGAAAAACATCACCAATTGTCTTCCTAGGGCATCCGCTCTCAGCTGCCTTGTAAATACGTTTTTTTAGTCGCTTTTCAGTCATCCTCTTAGCCTGACTAAACCATCTCATATTACACTTTTCAATTTTTGTCACTACATCTTTTAAACCGAACCGTTGCCTTAACATATCATTCCTAAAAAAAAACGTGTTTTAACATTATATCACCTCAATACATTATTTCCTAAAGATACAGGGGCGTATTCTTAATAATGGGGAAGAAAACTGCCAAATTAGTTCCGCGTAGATGGCGCTAAGTGTTTTTTTCTTGTCGCCGTTTGGTCGCTTTGTCTTCAAGATGACTTTAACAAGTGACAAACACACAGCGCTCTCTCGCGGCGAAGCTTCCGGTAAACAACCCCATTGTGGTAAATATTATATAACGTCTCGGTAATTCCTAGCGATTTACGGCTATTCTAGGATTATATAGATATTGCACCACTAGTGCCATACTAGTGACAAACATTGCTAAGATAGAAATTTAATAACTTCTACTTCACCAGGGTCCATCAGTCCACATAGCATCAATGGTAGCCACTCTCCTATCAAAACTGGTGACAACCTTCCAAGGGATCTACTCCAACGAGTCCAGGACCAGTGAGATGCTGGCTGCGGCGTGCGCAGTGGGTGTAGCCTCATGCTTCGCTGCTCCTGTTGGAGGTAACACCAGTCCTTAAAGTATCCTACAAAGGAAATCTTATGAATGAGGATCATCATGCAGGGGTTACAGAACCCGTTTAATTAAGAGTTACCAGAAAACTTAGCTGTGCACATCGCCCTCTGATTGCTTTGCGATTGCAGCATCTTCTTAACAGATCATATCCTATGAGCTCAATATCAGTTGAAAGGAAAATATTTTTGTGAATCAATTTCGTTGGGATGAAAAGTGCCAGGGATTTCAATCAATCCAATTTTCTAATCTTATTATGTTAGCCACTGCCAGTGACCTAGTTTGAATCAGCACGGCACTTGATGCGATGGCTCAATTGGTTATTGAAATTTCATTAATTTATGACAATTCGATTGATTATGACATTGGATGACAACCGACCGTAAAATCCTAAATGGTATGATTCCTATGTTGAGGAAAGTTTTATGCAACAATACCAATAGCCGAGGCGAGAGGGAGATACATACATAAACTTACGCCATCTTCCCACGGGGGTAGGCAGGAACTACAGATAGCCACCTGTCACGATCCTATTGCCTCGATAACGTTCATACACGTTCGCCGGTTGCGAGACTACGCACCTGACGTATCTGAGAGAGGGAGAGGTTGGAAAAACAGTATATCTTCTTATATATAATTATGTATATCAGTAATCTTTTAAGTGAGGCGCCACTGACGCATGCAATCCGCGCTCTCAACCTCATAGCTAGTGACACGGACCTATTCTGTTGTTCTCTGAGTGAGTTCACAAAGAATGCATTGTTTGTAAACTATGTTGGGGTCGGCTTCCTGTCTAACCGGATGCAGCTGAATACCAGTATTTTACATGGAGCGACAGCCTATCTGACCTCCACAACCCATTAACTGGGTAATACGATACCCCTTGGTAAGACTGGTCGTCAGACTTTAGGGCTTCTGACGACCCGTAACTACTGTCAAAGATCCACGAATGACAGCCGGGACCAACGGCTTAACGTGCTTTCCGAGGCACGAAGGAGTCTCAGTATGTAAAGGCCACCCATCCACGGACTAACCCCGGTAAGCGTAGCTTAACCTGATGGATCGAACTGTGTGGCTGTTATTACTTAGCCACGAGCTCCTTGGTAATGATAGATGTAAGTTGGAAATAAATACTTACATAAATATTTTTACCCTTCTGTCAATGATGGTCATCAAAATTAACTGTATTCTTCATCAGCCTAGCCTTGTCCCAACTATTAGGTTGGGGAAAAAGTCTTTTCGCATTCTAGTATGTATGAACTTAAAACTATTTGCTCTTTGGCTATACTATTTGTATCTGGCTGGTTTTGGTATCATTGAAAGTTTAAATTTTAAAGAACATAATTCCAAATTCAAATTAGGAAAATGTGTGATTTTCATTTGTTTTTCGTACTGTCAAGATGAGTGAATCTAATGAAGAAATTCGATACATTTTAAAATTTTACTACAAAAAAGGTATAAATGCAACGCAAGCCGCGAAAAAAATTTGCGATGTTTATGGACCCAGTGCAGTGTCTGTGAGAGTAGCACAAATTTGGTTTAAGCGTTTTCAATCCGGAAATTTTGATGTCAAAGATGCACGTCGCTCTGGTCGGCCTATTACGGATAAAATGGATGCCATTTTTGAAAAAGTGGAGCAAGATCGGCATATCAGTGGTTACGACGTAGCTGATGAACTGGGAATTGACCACAAAACAGTTTTGGCGCATTTGAAAAAAACTGGGTACACAAAAAGGCTCGATATTTGGGTACCTCACGAGCTCACTGAAAGAAACCTAATAAACCGTGTACTCATTTGTGATTCTTTATTACGACGTAATGAAACCGAACCATTTTTGAAGAAGCTACTAACTGGTGATGAAAAGTGGATCACGTACGACAAGAACGTGCGAAAAAGGTCGTGGTCAAAGGCCGGTCAGGCTTCACAGACTGTGGCGATACCCGGGTTAGCTCGCAACAAGGTGATGCTGTGTGTGTGGTGGGATTGGAAGGGCATTATTCATTATGAGCTGTTACCACCAGGCAGGACCATCGATTCTGAACTCTAGTACGAACAACTGATGAGATTAAAGCAAGAAGTTGAGAGAAAGCGGCCGGAATTAATCAACAGAAGGGGTGTGGTTTTTCATCATGATAACGCTAGACCTCACACATTTTTAGCCACTCAGCAAAAATTAAGAGAGTTTGGCTAGGAGGTTTGACTGCATCCGCCGTATAGTCCTGACCTTGCACCTTCAGATTTCCACCTGTTTCGGTCTCTTCAGAATTCTTTAGGCAGTGTCAGGTTAACATCACGAGAGGACTGCCAAAACCACTTGTCGCGGTATTTTGATCAGAAGTCCCAAAATTTCTATAGCAATGGGATCATGTCCCTACCTACAAGATGGCAAAAAGTTATCGAACAAAATGGTACCTACATACTTTAGATAAATGTAAATAATGTATATTAAAAAATGTTTTGAATTTTCTTAAAAAATGCGAAGAAACTTTTTCCCCAACCTATTATGTTGAAGCGGGTGTAGCTGAGTACCAGAGTCAAAATCAAAACTTATTAGTAACTAATTAAAACATTCGATTGCAGGTGTGCTGTTCTCCATTGAAGTAACGACCACGTACTTCGCTGTACGTAATTACTGGCGAGGATTTTTCGCGGCCTGCTGCAGTGCTATTGTAAGTTACAATCTTGTACCTACAATACCACATAACATGGGGGCCCTCAAATGAGAGTGGCTCATTGCATTACCTGTCCCCCTCTTCATAAACGAGAAGTAAAGTTAAGCATAACTTACACATCTAAAAATGTTGAACTCTGAAGTTTAGCAGATATATTCCATCGGCCTTGAGTGGTTAGCTTACGTGTTCTGTGCTGAGCTCACGCAACGCGTCGTACAGTCAGCAACAAAAGTCGATTAACAGTTCAGTTTTCTAAATCATAATTATTGAGAAAAATACTTCATTAAAATCGGAGCTAATGTAAATTTTAATGAAAATTAACTCTTATCTAATAAATGAAATGCTAAAAAGCAGGTGTAGTGGTATGTTTACCCACACATGCACGCCACTTGCGAGCTTATAAGTACCTATGACGTTCACCGTCACGTTAAGTTCGAAGTCACGCGTTGTCACGACAACACATATTACATAGTCGTTTACTAACGGCTACTCGCGTCAATCATCATATATATCATTTCATACTAATCATCATAAGTAATTGTACCGTGTTTAGTTGTAGTAAATACATTATTAAATTCATAGTGTAAATCTGAATCATTTTGTGTTAATTTAGACGATGTCAAAAACTTGCAGTGTTAACCGACTTCTGTTGCTGACCGTACGTTCACCCAGTAATAGGACTCGCCCATCAAGGAGCGCTGTCCCAAATTAGACGCATTATTTATAAAATTTATTATACATAAAACAAAAGGTATTATATTAAAACACGTATACTTACAATAGTTTTTATTTCTCTACTATAAACAAAACTTAATTAAAATATACAAGTTAACACTAAATTATTTAAACTATGTACAAGTATATAATAATAATAAAAAAGGGGAAGAGCTCATAGGGCATTAAAGTATTCATCCGCATCGCTGTCTGTGGGAACAGTGCCCAAAAGGCTGGCAGCATTGCCACGTTGGATGGCAATGCTAATTCTTTGAGCTAAAAATAGGCCAGCCCTCTGGTCCGTGTGGAATCGACCAACCGCTTGGCGATGTCCCGAAATACTCGATGAGCACTCGGACCCCAAGGCCCTAGTGTTTCAACCCCAAACGGCTCAAACATATAGCTCCCAATAAGGTTGTTATATGAGCTCTTCCCCTTTTTTTTAAATTATTATTATATACTTGTACATAGTTTAAATAATTTAGTGTTAACACGTATACTAAAAGATAAATAATTAAATTATCTTTAAAATGGTGAAGGTTTCATAAAAATACGCTTGATAGTTTTTGCGGGATTCTCAGTTTTTTATCCGCGTTAGACATAACTTTACAAATTAATTACACTATGAAATAGAAACATAATCTAAAATATTCACATATTAAGTTATTAAGAAAATGCTCTAATTTAACATATTATAACATATTATTTAATTATTTTAACATATTATTATATGTGTATTTTTTTTTCAAATCATTAACGCTACTCGTTTAGACGTGATCTTCAGTTTAAAATAATTAAAAGTCGATTATCGTCCCCTTAATAGACTGGTTGTAACTTTACTCCGTGTTTTTTTAATAATAAGTCATACTTTCGAATAAAAAAGCAAAAGTTACTCTGTCTGTTTATCTGTTACCTTTTCACACCTTAACGACTGAACCGATTTGTATGAAATTTGGCACACGAATAGACCCTGACCTGAGTTAAGATATCTAAAGATACTTTTCATCCCGGGAGTACGTTCCCGTGGGATAATTTCTTTATCCACGCGGACGAAGCCGCGGGTTAGTGAATAATGTGTGCCTAACAAGAGATTTAGGATTTTCAAAAGCTAGAATAGTTTCTGAAAGCCTTTGATCTCATAAATTAGCAGTTATGATTATCTAATAAACCGAAATAACGCAGCCAGTGAACCACAGTATAATAAAATAAGCAGTAGTACATCTTCATAGAAAACGAAACGACGCGCTTCGAAATCTCAGTATATACCAGTAGGCAACAGTTCGAGTGCGCGACAGTTAGTCGACGTTCGCACGGACGTAATAAAATCGCGGCGGGTTACCGCGCACTGGATTTTCAACTCTCGTTGTTGAGCCGCGCATTGAGAATCCAACTTAACAACAGCAGAATGCATTCTAGTGCGTCGAAAAAACACATTGTTGGACTTCCAACTCTCGGCGCGAAAAAAAATCGCCGTGATATTTTTACGTCTCTGCGAACGCCGACTTACGCACGGACGGACGCGTATTTATCTACAGAGCGGCCGTAGGTAATTGATTCAAGGTCACTGCCCAGATAAACTACTGCAGCTTTATTATACTGTGCTTATAGTAATAAAACTTTATTGTAACGGAACATTATAGCAAATATTCATTAAAGTTCACGTGTGCGTATCCAGAAGTAATCAACATATTCATTTGTTTGAACTAGAATTATCTAGTTCATTAAATACCAAAACTGCGCGCGCTCATTTAGACTAATTGATGAAGAAATTCTGCGCACTTTGTATGTACTGAACAAATATAGTAAGTAGTGAGATCCATCATCCATGTCATCGCAATGATGACATGGATGATGGATCTCGTTAATGTTGTGTGCTGTCTGTGCTGCGTTGGTGCCACGACGGAACTCGTATTCGAAAAAAAGTAAGCTTAAAAACTAAAACCCGGCTACTGAAAAATCACGGTCTAAAAAGTATGAAACAAGAAAATTAATATTCTCTTCTGAAATTAGAAAAAGACCGGTAAATTAAAAATCCGGAGTCACACGTAATCTGTTCGATTTATGCTAACATGACGTGTGACTCCGGATTTTTAATTTGCCGGTCTTTTTCTAATTTCTGATGAGAGTATTAATTTTCTTGTTTCATACTTTTTAGAACGTGACTTTTCAGTAGTCGGGTTTTAGTTTTTAAACTTACTTTTTATTTAAATTATTTTGGGGTTTTATCTCCGTCATAAAGTATTTGCAGAGCCACTTTACACTTTTAAACAAGAATAATTATTATAATATAACCTATCCAAAATACATACATATAATATCAGTATATAAATATATGTATGTATTATGTGAAATGTGCTAATTAAGCCCTTTCATTTGATACCCAACACGGCATCATTAAAAATCATTTTTTTTAGTTCATGACTTTATGTCCTCTAGAGGGCGCCATATTTAATTTTATGTGACGTCACATAGCCTATAACCAGCAAACAATCGAGACATTTCCAACGATACCTCATTTGTCAAATTATGATAAGTAGTTTAGAAGTTATCAGGGAACTCAAACTCAAACTCAAAGCATTTATTTCAATTAAACCAATTACAGGCACTTTTGAATTGTCAAGGGGTCGGTCAGTCAGAAAGATGAAGCTAGGCGCCCATTCCAAAGCATAGTAGGTACCTATGGAGAAGAACGGGCAAGAAACTCCACGGACACTGTTTTAAATCAAGATATGGTTACAAAATAATGGTTACATCATTCATGTTGAAATTTCATATGTGAGAACGATGCAGAACGTTAAAAGCGTCCTTAAAAAAAAACAATTCAAATATTTAAATTAAATTAAAATAAGCCCTGACCGCTAAGGCATGCCCAGCCTTCACTGACAGCGCTTATTCACGAACCTGACGCATGGATTGGCTAAATGATCCAACACGCGCCACCATCAGCGAGACATTAGTGTGAGCGTCACATACTCTTAGTCGCCAGGGCACATTCAAGTCAAACAAAGACGTACCCAGTAAATGGTAGCTTTAGAGTATGTACATAGTACTCACACATGTGCTATGCAATTATATAATACAAAGGAGATTGAGTCTATACAATGCAATGATAGTCTTACAATCTTCAGCATCTCCAACAGTATCTTCAAATGTTAATTAATTAGTTGTGGTTGTGGAGCAGGACCAGCATTGAGCCAAGCATTTTTATCGGTTATGTAATCCCCAAACTTATAATATGCCTGCCTGCATAGTGTGCGTTTTATACAAGTTTTGAATTTAGTCTCATTGAGTTGAAGTATGTGTGGAGGTATTTTATTGTAACATTTTAAACAGTATCCCATGAACGACGAGTCTACTTTAGCTAGTCTGAAACCTGGTTGAGCTAATAGGTCCCTTTTTCTAGTACTATAATTATGCCTTTCACCTCTTTTACTAAAAAGATGTAAATTTTTCCTTACGTACATGATATTTTCGTAGATATATTGACAAGGTACCGTCATGATGTTAATTTCCTTAAACAGTTCCCTTAGAGAATCGCGCTTGCGGAGATTATATATGGCTCTAATGGCTCTTTTCTGCAGAATAAAAATTGACTCGATGTCTGCAGCCCGTCCCCAAAGTAAAATACCGTAAGACATGATACTATGAAAGTAACTAAAATAGACTAGCCGCGCAGTATCTACATCAGTAAATTGACGGATTTTTTCGGAACAGATACATACATACAGGTCAATATCATAACAGGCGCGAAGACAAATGAACAACAGATTATGTTTTAAATGGCATGCTATTATTATAAAATTAATTTGAATTTGGAATTCTAAATAGAATGATCTTCACACTAGCCGGTATCAAAAATCGGCAATTTTATAGGTAAGGGCCTAATATGTATTTTATCTCATTCCAGATGTTCCGCCTACTATCAGTATGGTCGGGCGCCATGCCTACAGTAAAGCCGCTCTTCCCCACCAACTTGCCTCAAGACTTCCCCTTCGATCCTCAGGAGTTTGCTGTGTTCGTTCTATTAGGGTAAGTAGTCATCATCGTCTGCTTAACCTTCTTCCAACTATGTTGGGGTCGGCGTCCAGTCTAGCCGGATGCAGCTGAATACCAGTATTTTACATGTAGTGGCTGTCTATCTGACCTCCACAACCCAGTTACTGAGTGTAAGAGTAAAAACTAAAATAATAATTATTTGCGCTTCATTCGTCGACGCTTGAGATACTCGTATTAACAACCTTAGTTCTTTGTGTGTAAAGTTGATTTTAGAATGACAAAAACTTAAAAGTTGAATTTAAGTTACAATTTAAAGATTCACGATTCCAAAGCACGTTTATTTTGAACTAAGTGGCTGATGTATTAATATCATTTTTTTTTCCTAAAATGTAGCATAGTTTCGGGTCTTCTGGCAGCGTTATGGGTGTTCCTACATCGACAATATGTGCTGTTCATAAGAAATACCAAGACGCTCAGTAATTTCTTGCAAAAGAAGTAAGTATTTTTTTATATTATCAAATGAAATACAATCGTATGCTCGGAGTTTCTTTGAAAGATAAGATGGGAAGTGAAGTTATCCGGAAAAGAACCGGAGTTACCGACATTGTCTGCAGAGTAAGCAAACTGAAGTGGTAGTGGGCTGGCCATGTTTGTCGAAGGACCGATGGCTGGTGGAGCAGACGAGTCCTGGAGTGGAGACCGCGTATCGGTAAGCGTAGTGTGGGACTAGATGGACCGACGACCTTAAGAAGGTGGCTGGGACAGACTGGATGCGGAAGGCGGAGGACAGAGTGTTGTGACGCAGCCTGGGTGAGGCCTAGATGTGCAGCAATGGACTGGATAGGCCGAGTTGATTGATTGATCTCTTTAATCTTTCCAATCATTTATTTTACTTTAGCGTCCATGAAGTGTTCCATTTTTTCTTCTATCGTGGTTACCTGTCAATAAATAAGCAACTTCATAGGCGTGCTGGAAAGAGCGACGTCTTTTGAAATAAGCACGCCGCAGCGCGCAGGATACGGGAAGCGCAGAAGCGGTCGAAGTGGCGGTGCTTGCGGGAGTCCTATGTCCACGCGTCATGTTCGTGAACGGACGCCGTCAGTTGAGACTGGTCATCTCTTTTCTGCGAGAGCTTATTTTTAATTTTATATTTTGACTTGTCTATAAGTTTTTTTTTTTTTTACATTGTTCTCACATGTAGATGTGATGATGATGATGTGATGTGTGATGTAGGTGTGATGTGTGGTGTGTGTGTGTGGTGTGGTTTTGGAATGGGCATCTAGCTTCAACTTTTTGACTAACTGACCGACTCTTTGACAATTCAAAAGTGCCTGTAATTGGTTTAGTTGAAATAAATGCTTACCGTCTTATTACAAAACAAGGTTCATCTTCAAACCCAGGTTTAAACCATGGACCCTTTTTTGAATTTCGAACTTTATTCCGACACATTAAGATGTCAGTTTTACAAAACTGACAACTTAGTACCGGACTAAATTGTCAGTTTTGTATAAAGAACTATATTTCTATCACAGCTAGGTTCTTATTACAAAAACTGGCTCGATGGTTTAAACTATGACGGAAGAAAAATCTAGTTTTGTAATAAGACCGTTTGAGTTTGAGTTTGAGCAGTGGACGTCTTTCGGCTGAAATGATGATGATGATAAGGACGCCTATGAAGTTCTTCCTTGTTTATTGGTAACCATTTGGTTGGGAAGTGTATCGGGCCAAACATTGTGATCAATGTTCTAGAAATAATCTCTTCTTTATACAAGAAGTGCCTTTTACCCAACATTAGGAAAATATAGGGGGGTGTTTTAACTCTCTAATTGTTATTTTCAGCCGCTTCATATACCCAGGCTTCATAACGTTAGCGGTGATGTCTATACTCTTCCCGCCCGGTATCGGCAAGTATATGGCCGCGGATTTAGGAAACCAGGAACAGGTAAATAATTGTTTAATTTAATTTACTAATACTATACTTTAGCGCGGCTTGTGGTAGGGGTAAACAGACATTGTGACGTAACGAAAAAGCGTTATGCCTTAGTTTCAATTGTCAAAAGTTTTGGTTTTTGTTTTTTTAATACAGAGCCATTTAAGAGGACTGTCGCTTTTTGGCTCCTCGCTCTCACCGGACCAAATTTTGAAGATTGTTAAAAACGAAAAATGCTTTTTTGAAAAATCTAATGAATTAGCGACCTAGTACATGATAATAGGTCTTTACCTATGAAATTGCCGTTTTGTATGAAAAAATTTAAACGAATTTTTTTCATGCATTTTTTATTTGTATTAATCGAAGTAATCACCCATGCAATCAATGCATCTTTGCCAACGCAGTGGCAGTTTATTGATGCCCTTCTTAAAGAAATCAGCTGGACGGGAGGCAACAAATTCTTCAAAGGCATTTTGGACTGCCTCTCGGGTATTGAATTTTTCTCCCGTCAAGAAGTTATCCAAATTCTGGAAAAAGTAGTAGTCTGTAAGCGCAAGGTCTGGTGAGTAGGGCGGATGACGGAGAGCTTCCAACCCCAGTTCTTGCAACTTGGAGACCGTCTGCTGTGCAGTATGAGGTCGCGCGTTGTCGTGCAGGAGCAGCGGAGACGAGCGATTGACCAATGCTGGTTGGAGATGTGCCAGCTTCTCCATCATTGTGTTCAGTTCTTCACAGTACACATCTGAAGTAATGCTCACCCCGTTTGGTAAGCAGCTGTGATGAATCACACCGGCGCTAGACCACCAAACAGTGACCATCACTTTTCTAGGGGTAAGTTTTCGATTAGGGCATTGTTTAGGTGCTGAACCAGGATCCAACCAACTTGCTGAGCGCTTGCGGTTATCAAACAGAATTCATTTTTCATCGCAGGTAACAATGCGGTTCAAAATTCCTTCATTTGTGTGTCTGTTGAGCAGTGCAAGGCACGTCTCGACGCGTACTTCGCGCTGGCGATCATTGAGTTCGTGGGGCACCCATTTGTCAAGCTTTTTTACCTTGCCAATTTGACGCAAATGGACCAATATTGTTTTGACGCTAACGTCGAAAGCTGCTGCTAATTCAGCCGTAGATTGTGTATCATCAGCTTCCACAATCGCCTTTAATTCGTCATTGTCGACCAAAGTCTTCGGACGACCGCGAGGTTCATTTTTCAGGTCGAAATTTCCAGAACGGAAGCGAGCAAACCAATAACAAGTGGTGCGTTGGTTTGTAGTGTTAGCTCCGTAAACGTCGTTGATGTTGCGTGCCGCTTGTGCCGCGTTGCTGCCACGACGGTACTCATATTCCATAATTACTCGAATTTTTAACGTATCCATGATGACGAAAAAGATTGAAATGCGATGAAAATGTAACACTAATCAATAAACAAATGACTACTTTTGGAAAAAAAAAATCCATGTTTTTAAAATAAAATTAATTTGAAATTAGAATTCTTAGCCAAACAAAAATTATTTTGATTTGAAATGGCCAGTACTGCAGAATGGCAATTTCATAGGTAAATACCTAATATTAATTTAATGGGTACAGTCAACAAAAGAGATATCTAGGCAGGCACACCAACACATTTGTATGTGAATTGCTTCATATTCAATGTTATATATATTATTCTGTTTTTGCAATACTACTACATTGTAACACACCAACACAAAATTGTATATTTTCACGAAATTGAACATGAAGCAATTCACACACAAATATGTTAGTACACCCTGCCCAGATATCTGTTTTGTTGACTGTACCTACATATTAAAAACACATTTCTGTTGTTATTAATAAACTCAGCTAAAAAAAAATTATCTGTTTCTGAAATGAGATAGATAAATGCCACAATAAAAATGTGTTTTTAATAATCAATCTGTCTAGCCTTTTCCCAACTATGTTGGGGTCGGCTTCCAGTCTAACCGGATGCAGCTGAATACCATTATTTTACATGGAGCGACTGCCTATCTGACCTCCACAACCCAGAAACTGGGTAATACGATACCCCTTGGTAAGACTGGTTGTCAGACTTTCGGGCTTCTGACGACCCGTAACGACTGTCAAAGATCCACGAATGACAGCCGGGACCAACGGCTTAACTTGCTTTCCGAGGCACGGAGGAGTCTCGATATGTAAAGATGGTTACCCATCCACGGACCGACCCCGGCAAGCGTAGCTTAACCTGATGGATTGACCCGTGCCGCTGTTAATACTTAGCCACGAGCTCCTTATATTACCTATTAAATTAATATTATTCACTAGTCCGCTAATTCATTAAATTTTTCAAGAAAAGATATTTAATGTGAAATACAAACTTTTGAAACTTGAGCCCACATTAGATGGCTCTGTATAAATACATAATATACAGCAAAAGGAACTTCGCTCCAACCGAGTGTCCCACGACACCTCCCGACACCTCCCGACTTGTTTTTAGTACGTTGTGCATTTGTTTTATTATGTTTTATCTCATTCTAGCCTCATGACGTTTGTATTATGATCTCATTTTTTTTCTCATCTTTATTTAAAAAGCTTTTTCGATAAATGCGAATATGACACTATAGGTATACAAAAGGTTAACATTCATTTAAATTAGTACCTACATTTTACAGCTAAGTTCTGGGTCTGTTCTTCAAGGCGAACTTAACCATATTTATTATAGGGATTATATTATCTGATGACGGGTTTGATAGGTTTATGTTATGCGCGCCAATTTGTGTTCTGAGCGATTGATTCCGGACACATCTCATCAAAATATGATATGTGTCCTCATCTTCGTTACACGTTTTGCAAACAGGTGATGTTAACTTTTTCATCATGAAACCGAATTTATTGACAGGCATACTCGTATGTCCTGAACGAAGCCTTAATAATATGGTTAAGTCCTCCCTGGTAACAAAACACTTATCAATCCAAGGTGAATATGAAGGTTGTGAATGGATTATGATCTCATTTTTAAACTTTACAACATCAATACACAGAGTGTATCTTTAAAATGGGAGTTATAGGCGAAATCGAAACCGATCGCTCTTGCAGCAACATAAAAACCCCGTTTTTTTCCACCAAGTGATACTTATATATACTTATTGTTCGGATATAGATGTCTAATTCATTTGTAACAAGGAAATATTGCCTATAAGACATGTGTATCCATTGTAAACAATTATGAAATAAATAAATAAAAGGTTTATTCACAATAAAGATACAGAAACACACTTAAAATGTACATTACATTACAGTTCATATAATGCAAAATCTGTATAAAAGCATATAAACCCTGTCTCATAGACTAGGATAGCCTGTATTCTAAAAGACAGTGTTCGGAAAATAAACTTATTATCTGTATAAATAAAAAGAGAAGTCCTGACTGACTGACTGACTCATAGAAAGCTGAAATTTTGCACAGAGGTTCCCTTTATAATGTAGACAAGGAATGAGGAAGGAATTCCCGGTAGTACGTTCCCGTGGGATTTTTTACGACATCCACAAAAGCCGCTGGCAAAAGCTAGTTATATCATATTGCTCGTAAGAATTAAATCCTCTTTGCCCGGGCTTGCCCCCTGTGGATGAAATCAGGCTGACACATTCAGACTTCATTACATGGCACTTAAGCATAGCCAGCGAAATATAGTTGTTAGGGTTCGGTACCCAAAGGGTGCCAAACGGAACCCTATTACTAAGGCTTTGCTATCCGTCCGTCTGTCTGTCTGTCAGCGGGCTGTATCCCATAAACCGTAATAGGTAGACAGTTGAAATTTTTACAGATAGTGTATTTCTATAACAAAAAACTTTTTTACAAAAAATACAACCGACTTCCAAAAACAACACTACAAAGTGAAAAATAACTTTAATTTCGGAAGTCGGTGTCTAGTTAAATGTATTTTCGTTTTTTGCCACCGACTTCCGAAATTAAAGTTATTTTTCACTTTGTAGTGTTGTTTTTGGAAGTCGGTTGTATTTTTTGTAAAAAAGATTTTATTTTTCACTTTTTAGTTGTATACCTACACCACACAAATTCTAATACCACTATCTGCAAAACAAAGTAGAACATCATCCATATAAAAGTGGGGAAAAAATACGCATTATTGAAGCTAACTCAAAAACTACCAAAGCAAAGTTAATCAATTTTATATGGGACCAACTGTGATGTATACCCTCTCGAATAAAACAAAAAAAATCCAAATCGGTCTAGCCATCTTCGAGTAATCGGGGAAAGGTTCCGACGAATTGAGAACCTCCTCCTTTTTGAAGTTGGTTAAAAAAATTTTTAAAATTCTGGGGACCATACGGGAAACGTGTTTTTGTAAACTGATGTATATTTTTAAAATATGTACTTAGTGTTAAATATTGTACGTTGGTACGGAACTCTTCGTGTGCTAGTCGAACTCGCACTTGGCCCGTGTTTGCTCATAAGAATTAAATCCTCTTTGCCCGGACTTGCCCCCTGTGGATGACAACAAGCTGACACACAAACTTTATTAAATGGGACATAAGCATAATCAGTGAAATGTGGTTACATTCTTATATACACCTCTGTCTACCCTTCTCGGGAATACACGGTCAAATTAAATTAGCTAGCGCAACTCCGCAGAAGTGAAAAAATTTTTTTTTTAAATGTTTATTTTTTTTTTGGGTCAACGACCACTGCTAGTATTGTTATTTGAAGTATGAGTTGAGAAATCAGTTTTTGTTTAACCTTGTTTAGATATTGATATCGATACCCGTCACATCTGTGAAGTTTACACAAATAAAACTGATATTTCAAGTGACTGCACTACCTGCGGTTGATGACTTCAAAAAAACTCTTCAATTAATTTATTTTTTGTTTGATCATGTTTAGATATCGAATATCGATGCCATCATGTTTGCGGAGTTTCGCTAGCTAATTTATTTTGAACCTGTAGAGGGTGATGTTATATTATTTAACTCTCTTTCCAGGTCCTCTCGCTCTTCTCAAACTTCACCTGGACAGATGAGCTGACTGCAGAGCAGGCATCCGTGGTATCCCACTGGCACACCCTAGAAGTGGACCACTTCGGATGTCTCATTATATACTTCTTCTCTATCGTGAGTATTCTTCTACTTCTCTGGCATCAGTTTTAGGATAATAGCTTTCATCGTAGTGAAAAGATTAGTGCGGCTGAAATGTCCTGAATTCAAGGAAATTTTGTACAACTCTTCAGAAAGCAATCAAGGAATTTATTGAGGCATCATTTGCCCAACTACGTCAAGGTCGGCTTCCAGTCTAACCGGATGCAGCTGAATACCAGTATTTTACATGGAGCGACTGCCTATCTGACCTCCATTCTGACTAAACGTATCGACTGTCAAAGATCCACGAATGACAGTCGGGACCAACGCCTTAACGTGCTTTCCGAGGCACGGAGGGGTCTTGGTATGTAAACATGGTCACCCATCCACGGAACGACCTCGGTAAGCGTAGCTTAACCCGATCGATCGACCCGTGCGGCTGTTATTACCTAGCCACAATTAAATATAGGAGTAAAAATACGTGAGCCTCAATCTGATGAGGTGCAGATTGCTGACCAAAGGGAAAATAACTATTGCACTAACCCTAGCTGATGGCGAGCAGCTGCATTATCCCACGTTCGCAAGGACGTAACAATATCGCGGCGGGATTTTATCCCTCACTCAATTTCCAACTCTCGGTGTTGAGCCGAGCGGTGAGAATCCAACAGAGCACATCCCAGCATGTCCAAAAAACACACTGTTGGGTTTTTAACTCTCGGCGCTAAGCAGAGTGTTGAAAATACAATGCGCGGAAAAAAATCGCTTGGGCGAACCTGGGCTAAGTTAGGGTTGGCGGTACGATCACCAACTTGCTGACCATTGACAACAGCTCGCAGTAGTCCTGGTAGTCACATAATTATGATGTGTAACATCTGACATCTCACCTTGGTAAAAGTACTTTCTAGTTCCATACCAAATTTCAACCAACATTTCAATCCGTCACTCAAAACTTTTAGAAAAATATTTTCACGTCCTGTTACACACTTCCGTCCCTTTTCACGAAATCACTCGCACAGATTGCAGGGAAGCGAGAGGAAAGATGTTACACGTCAAAACTGCACACAGATTGCAGGGAAGCGAGAGGAAAAATGTTACACGTCAAAACTGCTAACAAATCATACTGGCATATAAAACATTTTGATTCTAGGCACATTTTCTCAATAAATGTACCAAAGTAAAAATTTTCAGTACGGTGCAATTATTGAAAAACTGTACCTATCTAAAATTATATTTATAGTTCACAATCGTACCATGCACATCTATCAACAATTCGGCAAAAAAACATTTTAGAATGCAAAGCAGTTTATTTAATAAACATGCTTTTGTGTAAAAAAGTAATGATTTGACTACCCGTTTTTAACAGCGTCCTTAATATATTTTTCAAACATCAGTATTAATAATTTAACCTTCTTTTGTTATGATATCACAATTAAAACCAAAAATCCATCTCGACGAGGATGGGATTCGAACCCACGCGTGCAGAGCACATTGGATTAGCAGTCCAACGCCTTAACCTCTCGGCCACCTCGTCTTGTGACTAAAGTATCAATTTATAGTCTGCGTACTATAATTAGCATCAATTATTTATTTCTTTTAGGGCTGATTGTTCAATAGACAGATAACTTTTACCTGAAGAATAAATGTGACAGTTTGTCATATTTTCAATACAAAAGCTGTCAAACAGCCATATTTATTACTCAAATAAAAATTATCTGACTATTGAACAATCAGCCCTTATTTGTACAAGTGTTCTTATTGGCAATAAATCATGTAAGTTATTCAACAGTTGTGGCTTTATTTTATTGATACTTACTTCTAAACTAATATTATAAAGAGAAAGGATTAGATTTTTTGTATGTTTGGTTGTAATGGAAAAAATACTCAAGGGGGATGCACTAAGGTAGCCCAAGAAATTCAAAATTTCTTACCTTGTTTTTGCAATTTGCAAGTCAGTAATAGGTTGTATGTGGATCTAAATATGATTCGCGGCCGTATCAAATATTTATTTATAGAATTATAATCATAAAAATAATCAATATAACTCTCTAAGTTCATATTACCCTATTGAATGACTATTTCATGAAATCATGAGATTTGAGGTCAATTCTAACTTATGGAGTTGTATTGCTGATTCTAATGTTTATAATTCTGTAAAGCCATGATATTTATGGGCGCGAATCATATTTTAATCAACATACGAGTACAACCTAACACTGACCTGCAAGTTGCAAAAAACGTAAGAAAATTTGAATTTCACGGGCTACCTTAGCACATCCCCCTTAACCGATTTTAAAAATTATTTTTGCATTTGATAGCCTAATTCTTGACGAAGGCTATTTAACATCACGGTAGGACCCTTAGGAGCCGAGCAAAATAAAAAAAGTCAGAAAGAACGCTAAGCGAAAAGGAAGTAATAGCGAGGGCAGGTGATGCGATGCGACGGGGTGGTAGGGGGAACAACAAATTTAACCGGACGAGTTACGAAGTAAATAGATGGGCATTATCAACACCAATCTGCGAGTGTACCAATCTGCCTAGCCTTTTCTCAACTTTGTTGTGGTCGGCTTCCAGTCTAACCGGATGCAGCTGAATACCAGTATTTTACATGGAGCTACTGCCTATCTGACCTCCACAACCCATTAACTGGGTAATACGATACCCCTTGGTAAGGCTGGTTGTCAGACTTTCGGGCTTTTGACGACCCGTAACGACTGTCAAAGATCAAAGAATGATAGCTAGGACTAACGGTTTAAAACGTGCTTTCCAAGGCACGGAGGAGTCTCGGTATGTAAAGATGGTCACCCATCCACGGACCAACCCCGGAAAGCGTAGCTTAACCTGAGTGATCAACCCGTGCGGCTGTTCTGTTCGTATCATGATTATATTGATTAAGTTAATCCAAAAACTAAGAATTCTTAAATCGTACATATTATATCTTTAGCCAAACTATAAATAGCCCGTCTGTCAATCATCATTTACATACAGTTTTTAAATAATCATCCGGCTTACTCTTGAGTACACAGCTGCGCTATCTCACTTTAGTAGTATATTCGCGTGGAGGTTATGCCAAAATAATATGTGAAATGGTGTACAAACAGCACCTCACGTTATACCAAACTGTCAAAGTCAAAGTCAAAGTCAAAGTCAAAGTATTTATTAGTGTGTTTTTTGGTGATACATTAGGTCTTATACTTAGGTTATGGTGACTCAAAAAACTACCCATTAGGGCATACACTATTTATCAATATAAGAATTTAAAATCAATATTACATGCAAACAAATTAACAAACATTTCAATATTTAAAATACCTACTTAATTACTTATAATAAATTTTTATAATAAACATTTAGAATACAATAAATTATTATAATAAATATTCACATAATTAAATTATCATTTAATTTAATACATTTTGTCAAGAAGGAATTCGTCAATGGTATAGTAGCATTTTTCAATTAAAAAATTATTTAGTCTCCGTTTAAATTGTGTCAGGTTTAAATCTTTAATATCATTTGGTATTTTATTGAATATTTTCGGAGCCATGCAGAGAATGCTTTTGTGCATAAGGGCAGTCTTTGAGGCTCTTAGACATAATTCGTGACGATATTCTTGTCTTGTCGATCTATAGCGTTGCTCTGAAGCTTTTTTAAACAGTTCACTATTCTTCTTGACGAACAATGCAGTCTCATATATGTAAAGGCAAGGTAATGTTAGTATTTTAAGAGATTTAAAATACGGTTTGCAACTATCCGTTGGTTTAAGACTACTTATCGATCTAATACACCTCTTCTGTGCTTTAAAAATGTTGTTTTTCTCACAAGAATTTGCCCAAAAAATTACTCCGTAACGTAATATGGAATCTACATAGCCATAATACGCTGCTACAACAGCTGCCTGATTAACTACTTGCTTAAGTTTATATAGAGCAAAGGCGAACCTACTTAATTTTGTTTTAAGAATTGACGCATGTTGTTTCCAAGTAAGTTTAGAGTCAATTGTCAAGCCTAGAAATTTTATATGCTCTACTTCTTCAATTCTGTTATCGTCAAAAGTTATATCTATGTTAGGAGTGGTCAATCTTTGTCGAAATTGCATAATTTTAGTTTTATTTAAATTTAATTGTAAATTATTATGTTCAAGCCAGTTAATTGATTGTTGCAATGCGTCTTTGATGTCACATTCGTAGCTTCTATTTTTATTATTTCTTACAATTATAGTGCTGTCATCAGCAAAGAGAACCATAGGAAAAGCGACGTGTTTTGGAAAGTCATTTATGTAAGCTAAAAACAACGGCGGACCCAATACGCTGCCCTGTGGTACGCCAAAATAGATTTTACGTTTTCCTGAAATGTATTTAATTTCTTTTTTATCCTTTTTAGAAATCCGTCTAATTTCCGTACACTGCGTTCTATTGTCTAGATAAGAATGTATAAGAGAAAGTGCATTGCCCCTTATTCCATATGCATTAAGTTTCTGTAGTAGTATATTATGATCAACTAGATCGAATGCTTTCGTCATGTCCATAAATATAGCGCTAATAGGAATTCTTTCATCAATATCTGTCATTATAACATTAAGAAAATCATAGATAGCCATATTTATAGACTTGTTTTTTCTGAAACCCTTCTGTTCCTTCACCAAGATGTTGTGTTTCGTGAAAAAGGAATACATACGGTGATAAATAGCCTTCTCAAATATTTTTGATATTACTGGTATAAGGGCAATGGGTCTGTAGTTATTAATATTAGTTTTGTCATGTTTTTTAAATAAAGGCTTAATTATAGTTGGTTTTAATTTATCAGGATAAATTCCAGAGCAGATACTAACGTTAATGATGTGGCAAATGGGGCCAGATATCACATCGGAAACAAATTTTAAAACTCTTGTTGAGATATCATCATACCCTACGCTAACTTTATTTTTTAAATCCTGTATTAATCGATGTACTTCATTAGGTGTAGTAGGGGCTAAGAACATTGACTCACAACATGTATTCGGAGTCTCATAGCTCGCAGACCTTGAGGTCTTCGAAAGTAATTCTGCTTGATTCACAAAGTGATCGTTAAATGCGTTTGCTATGTCACTGGGGTTTGTTAATGTAATCCCATTATTCTGTATATCTGTTATATGTTCATAGGGAGGGCAGTGTTTATTTTCATTTATGATCTTCCATGTATCTTTTGATTTATTTGTTGATGTCATTATCTTATGGTTATTTTTTGCCTTTTGTGTTAGTTTTATTAGTTTCTTAAGTCTTCGTGAGTAATTTTTAAGTTTATCAAAGTTATTGCTATTAGGTTTTGCTCGTAGTTGCCACAGAAGTTGTCTTTTATTTTTGCTACAACGTTTTATACCGGGTGTTAACCAATTCGGATTCCTTTTTAACTTTATTTTTTTGTTGATAAAGGGGAAACATAAATCATAAAACAGCTGAAAAACTTCCATAAAATTATCGTACGCTACATTAGGATCATTAGCTTGATAAACATCACAAAACGATAAAGGATATATACATGATCTAAATTTCATAAGGTTACCGCAACTGTAATCACGCGCTGTAATATTCCAACTGTTTATTGTACAGGTTTTTTTTACGGGGATTTTTAAGATTTGGGCTGTGTGATCTGACATGTCAAGGTCAATCACATGGTGGACACACTTTTGCGTAAAATTGTGCGCAAAATTATCTATACATGTGTTGCTTTGTAACCTAGTGGGCTGATCAATTTGTAATTTTAGATTATAGCTTAATAAGTAGTTGGTAAACTCAAGGGAAGTTCTATTTTTCTTTAATATATTAATGTTAAAGTCACCACATATAATGACATTCTTGCGCGCCTTGTAACAAATCTTGGGTAAAAGAATATTTAATTTTGAGTAAAAAGTATCAAGATGATTTGATTTAGGTATTCTGTAAATACATACAACGATAATGTTATGCTGCGTTAATTCGATTGCGCAACATTCGAAAACTCCCTGAATTGACAGTTTCTTGATATCTTCAAGCTCTCTATATTGATGGTCGTATTTTATTAATATGCACGCTCCTCCTCTTTTTGTATCTCTGGAGTAGCACGCTGCCAATTTATAATTAGGTATAGTGAGAAAGTCTTCATATCCAGTTTCCATGAAGTGTTCGGTCACACAGATAACGTCTATGCGGTTTTGAAGATCAAGTAGGTGCAAAAGTAATTGGTCTGCCTTCTTTATTAATCCAGCGATGTTTTGATGCATTATTGACAAATAATTATAGAAAAAAATGGTTTGACGTGTCTTCAAATGTGTCCTTCGTGTCAATATCACTACTATTTTCCATTTGGATTTCACAAATAGTCTTTTTGAGATTCGTAAATACGTTTTTCATGCCTGTGTCGTTCAGGAGACCTTGACGACCCGAAAACATTGTGTTATCATAACATAAGTCAGCGTTTGAGTCCAGTAAATAAGCATATTCATATGTTATGTTATGCAGATACAAAAGACTATTAAACATTTCAACCCGTGAGTTGTATATTGTTGTGTAATAACCACATTGTCTGTAGGTTGGGAGACATATAATTATATTGGTATGGCGTAGTTTTTCGATGGTATCCTTGATAAGGTAGATTAAATCGTGATAGTTTTTAGTTCTTAAGAAGTCTTTTTCTCCTATTAATATGACACAATAATCGGTTTTATTATAATGTTTGATCTTATTTTCTATACCTAGTAAGAGTTGTTCAATGCTACCATTTGGATACGAGTAGTGGCAGAAGTCATAATCAGTTGCAAAAGAATCTTCTATAATGCTTAAAAGTCCATTTCTGTTGTTAGCGCTTATTATACTTAGTTTACTTTTTATTGTTTCTTGGGTCAGGTGTCGTTTGTCGATGAAATCCTCACGCATTGAGTGTTTTATTCCATAGGTGTCACATTGAGTTGTCTTATTAACCATCTGGGGTATAGCTACCGGTGTTGATTTATCAGCCATTTTGGGAGTAAGGTTCATATCTTTCTTCGTCGATTTAGGAGTGATGCTGAGATCTATTATAGGAACTTTTTGAGAAGATTTTTTCTTTTTTGGAGTGTTATTAACAATGTCCGCTGTAAGTTTTTTGTAAATGTTTTCCTTTTTTGTTAAGTTTTCGATGGTCTTTTTGAGATTAGTGTTGTCCATATTTAGGGATTCAACTTCGCGGTGTGCAGTCTCTAGTTGAAGCGTCAATTCTTCTATTTTGTTTTTTAATTGAAGAATTTCTTGGCAGTCCTCATCGTCCGATATATTTGGTAGACTGTTACTAGTAGTGCCATCTAGTTCACTATTTGTTAAATTCAAATCTTCACTTTTAGTTTCGGAGGTTCTTCGATTATGACGACGTTGTGTGATGTTTCCAAAGAAGTTCATGTTGATTTAAATTTGAGATTTTAGGAAACTTAAAAAAGTTCAATAGTTCGTGAGATCCGAACCGGCACTCAGTGTCACAGCAATACAACTTAAATTACTTCGGCCATTTGAACATTACTTGGCTCGTCGAAATTTACAACTGTTTGTGGGAATATAATTCTAAGAGTTTTTTCACACAAGTCCAAGATCAATTTTAGCTTTTTTCTTCATATGTTTTTTTTTTCTTTTTTTTTTCGGTTATTATACAATTTGGTGAGATTTGAACCCGGCTCCACGGGTCTAGTAGTTGTTGTAGCCACAAAACCAAACGTACAATGATTGCACGAAATTTATAATCGCTTCCTATCAGCTTGTTTGGAACGGTTTGCCAATGTACTTTGTGGGTTGGATTAGTACCGTTAGACACACAGTCCGAAGTTCACTTTTACGTTCATTTTTAAACTTATTACGATTTCGTTATTTTATTCAAATGTTGTTTTGGAATAGTTCCACTACGTATATCACTACAATTTTTTCACAGATTGTCACTTATATATTGCACTTTATATTTGTGAATACTCTATAGCAGATAAGTTATTTTAAACCACTTTAACAAATTAAAATCGTAAGGAGAACTGACAGCAGGTCTGTACGCGATTATGCACCTACCCACTTCTAATTCAAATTCAAATTTTAATTTAATTCAAAAATTAAAGTCAAATTTCTCCAAATGATTTTAAACCTAAAATGTTGATGGTTAAGTAAGAGGAGCTCGTGGCTAAGTAATAACAGCCGCACGGGTCGATCGACCAGGTTAAGCTACGCTTGCCGGGGTTGGTCCGTGGATGGGTGACCATCTTTAGATACCGAGACTCCTCCGTGCCTCGGAAAGCACGTTAAGCCGTTGGTCCCGGCTGTCATTCGTGGATCTTTGACAGTCGTTACGGGTCGTCAGAAGCCCGAAAGTCTGACAACCAGTCTTACCAAGGGGTATCGTACTACCCAGTTACTGGGTTGTGGAGGTCAGATAGGCAGTCGCTCCATGTAAAATACCGGTATTCAGCTGTATCCGGTTAGACTGGAAGCCGACCCCAACATAGTTGGGAAAAGGCTAGGCAGATGATGATGTTGATGGTTAAGTTCAAAATCGAATGAGAAAATTTGACAGTTTGTTGTAACTTGACCTGCTGCTTAGTGTACATGGCATTCTGAAAATGATCATAAATAATTAATTTGTGAAAACAACTACAACAATAGGGCATTACACCCATTTTTGAAAAGTGTCTGAATTAGATTCTATAGTGCTAAAAAGCCACAAAAAAAAAATTCAATCCCTAAGTGCCGTGCCATAAAAATGCTTTTTAATTTTACATTTTCAAATTTCGCGCGTAATTTGACGAAAACGCTGGGAGCAGTGAACGCCATATTGGCTTGTGGTCATTACGTCAGTTGGCTGTGTAAAGAAACACTTTTCTTACGCTGATCACTTGACAGTTGACATTGACACTTTTTAATTTACGTAGCCGTATGACGTAATAAGTTGGCGGCTACTTTCATGGTGTTAGAAAACAGATTAAAAAAACTGAAAACTTTGAATTGAATTTTAAAATTTATATTGTTATTTTATTAACTAAAAGTAACATTTTCCGACTGCTTTTTGTCTAAGCTATCTAAATAATATATTTTTAGATTTTTTCTCATCTAGAGTAAAATACCGTATTCTAACCTATTTACCTGAGCACTATTGTTACTAGTAAAACTGTGGACTTTAGTCTGATATAAAGTTTTATTTATTTACAGCTATCTTCAATATCTTACTAAATCTACCTTCCTCTTTCTCCACAGTTCTTCCTAAGCCTGGTTTCCTGCACACTACCAGTTCCTGCCGGAATTTTCGTGCCAGCCTTCAAAATGGGAGCTTCCCTAGGCAGGTTCACTGGAGAAGTGATGCACTACTTCTGTCCGCTCGGCGTCGCCTATGGCGGACATATCCAGAAGATATTGCCTGGTTAGTATTGTCCCTTATCATCTGCTTACAGTATTTTCATCTCGCGAAGTGACACGCGCTTTACTTGTGTTTACCAAGTGTACAAACACGCTGTGAATGTGTGTGTAAGTGCAGGAGCTCTCGGTACCGTCCGAGACAATGGCAGGCCGGACGCATTCCGCATTGTAGATATGAAGCTATGAAGGAACGGGTCGCCGAAATACTTCAAACAAATAATTTCACATCAGCTTCCTGGTCTGAATTGAATGGTCTGCCATGAACGGCACGCCGAATGGCATGATCATGATTCTGACTGACAATTGTGGGTGCAATAAAGTTATTACACTTACACCACAACCACTGGAACTGTTTCTTGTACACCTCCAATAATATTTGTCTTTATTTTTTTATTTAGGTGGTAAGAAAATCCATCCACTATTAGCACATGTGCGCCGCGCTTAGATCTTACTAAATTGCACGCACTCATTTTTCTCAACAATGCTTATATGATAATTATATGCACGAAATGTTTTGTTTTGTCATAATGTCAACCATACACCGCAAAATGACTAATATTGTGCATATCCTAAAGAGGAAATCACTGTATGTTATGATAAGACCTACACCAGGAAGCTGATGTGAAATTATTTGTGTTTGAAGTATTTCGGCGACCCGCTCCAACGGTAAAGGGTGTTGTAGCTGAAGCGACCATCGATGAACGGTGTTTTCGGCGAATAGTTCTATCGGCGATGGAATTATTCGTGGAACCAACCGTCGACTAAGAGTGACTTCGGCGAACCGTACCATCGGCGAAGAGTGATTCGATATACCGTTCTGAGCTCAAAGTGTGCGTAATTGCGTATCCTTGAAAGCTTTAATTTCGAAACAAGCCGGATAATCTCGAAAATTACAATAGATAAAAACAATGAATTCTCCTGACATAAGGGGACTACAGGACCTATAACGCGGTCACTGTCGGACTCCATAGAAAAGAAAGAGAAGAGCGAAGACACAACGCTGGTAATTGATTGCAAAATCAATCAATCTACCTAGACTTTTCCCAACTATGTTGGGGACGGCTTCCAGTCTAACCGGATGCAACTGAATACCAGTATTTTACATGGAGCGACTGCCTATCTGACCTCCACAACCCAGTAACTGGGTTACGCGTGGGTAATCAGAAGCCCGCAAGTCTGACAACGAGGCTCGTTGTCAGACTTGCGGGCTTCTGATGACCAGTAACGACTGTCAAAGATCTACGAATGACAGCCGGGACCAACGGCTTAACGTGCTTTCCGAGGCACGGAGGAGTCTTGTTATGTAAACAACCGCGGCAAGCGTAGCTTAACCTGACCGACCGAGCCGTGCGGCTGTTACTACTTAGCCACAAGCCCCTCTAATTTATTGCAAAATATGAAATAATTATCTATTAATGTTTCAGGAGGCTACGCAGTGGTGGGCGCGGCGGCCTTCACTGGCGCGGTCACACATACCGTATCTACGATTGTTATTGTCAGCGAGATGACAGGACAGGTACACTTCTAAATCTTATTTTAATTTGGTCCATTAATTACGTGAGACGATTTTGGCGATTTTTCGATCCCCCATCATCCCAAATCTCATGACATCTCATCAAGGGCCCGACCTTGATGAGATATCGTGAGATTTGGCTCGACCCTCTAATCTCAAGTGAGATTTTTCAAAATGCATATGTTTTGTGTAAATACGTTAATCAGTGCTTGATTGCGTTGGATTTATTTAAATAAACATAATTTGACATAACCTACTGACCTATTTTTTATAATATGTAGGTACTTATTTTTATCAGTAAGCATTGTAGCACGTGACGTTCTATAGTTTCTCCATGGGAAGGAGGCGTGAGCTTATGTATGTGTGTATGTACGCACAGCTACAGATCAAGCTATACAATTCCAGTATAAGCTGATCTCGCATTGTATAGGATTTCCTTACAGTTAGAGGTCAGTGTAAACTGGAAATGTATAGCTTGATGTGTAGCCCTGTGTAGTTATTTTTTATATGATAATAATTATCCACTTTTTTCGCAATTTTACACTGTTTCATGCGGAAAAAAAATTACGTCATATTTGCCGAGACCCCCTATCTGGGCGACTGCCTATCTGACCTCCACAATCCAGTTACTGGGTAATTCGACACCCCTTGGTAAGACTGGTTGTCAGACTTTCAGGCTTCTGACGACCCGTAACGACTTTCAAAGATCCACGAATGACAGCCGGGACCAACGGCTTAAAGTGCTTTCCGAGGAACGCCCCTCCGTGCCTTGGTATGCAAAGATGGTCACCCGTCCACGAACCAACCGCGGCAAGCGTAACATCACCTAAACGATCGACCCGTGCGGCTGTTATTACTTAGCCACAAGCCCCCATATCTAATTTACCTATTCTACATTATAATCTATTTTGTCGTTCTCAGGTAACACATCTGCTACCAATAATGGCTGCCGTGCTGGCAGCAAACGCGACGGCCTCCTTGCTGCAACCATCTTGTTTCGACAGCATAATACTCATCAAGAAGCTCCCTTATCTGCCTGACCTGCTGTCTTCGGCTAGCCGTGAGTATTTTGATATTTAAATTATTAACAGCGTTCATCCCGCGCGGGTTGGCAACGTCGCATTTCTAGAGGTTTTTCTGATTATTTTATTAAATTTAAATCAAAGTACTATTTTTTTTTCAGTCAAATAACTAGATCGTTGTATTTTATAATTATTTTTAACATTTACTCTATAGTAAATAAAAATATTTATTGGTAATACTGCAAACAAAAAATAATTGACAACAATGTCTAAGTTTATGAGTAAATACCAAAATAACTGTCAAACAATAGTTAACCGAGCGAGCGAAGCGTCTCTGCTTCAAGTCCGGCTACATTTGCTTTCGTCTGTCAGTTTGTTGCTACTCCTCTACAGGTCGTATTTTACAACCGATCTGGACGAAACTTGGTATACAGGTTTTACGACATTATTGAATTTTTTTGTCGTCGGGGATTTTTGATTGGATTGATGCCTCAAAAAGTGGCAAAAAGCAGGCTACTGGATATCTCCGCCTTATGAAATCCGATTACGATGGTGCTTTTTTTTATTTGAAAGGCAGTAACTTTAAGTCCATCTCATAATTTGATGAAGATCTGATGAGCATTATCGGCGTTCTCAAAATGCAGTAAATTGTTCATTTTTAGATTTCTACCCACCGGGGACCACCTTCTCACTACAAAACTAGAGAATTCTGAAAATATTGCAGTTGTTTTTTTGTATTTCTTCTTAAAAACCTATTATTAAAGCAGACGACTGGCAATACATTTAATCCTTGATTTTTTTAAATTTAGAACGTCTTGGTTTGAAATGCTGGAATTATTTATTGTTGCAAAAAAAAATTGTACGCGCGAGGTTTACTGTTCGTAGAATTATTATTAATATTTAAATTGTCAACAAACAGAAAACATAAGTAAGGACCAGCTTAAATCGTTGAGCGCAATTGAAATTCAACTTTATTGCTTTTCGTATGGGGCTGAAATTGGTATAACAACAAAAAGCATCAGTAGACTCGTCATTTTATTTTACTACATTACATAAATTTGAGCCGTATCATTAGGTGTATAGAATTGAATCTCAATTGTCGTAGCTTTCAATTGCCAAGCGACGGTCAAGTGCTATATAGCAATCGTGTTGAGATATCTATAACCATCACGTCTGCGGAGTTACGCTAGCTAATTTAATTTGACCCTGTGTGGCTGCATCTAGAACGCCAAATGCGAATTACGCATCAAAGACCCGACGTCATACAAATCCTGCATCGCGCAAGCAGAGTTATCGCGCGACTGGCAATTATATACAACACTAGCTGCGCCCCGCGGTTTCACCCGCGTAGACCGGGATAAAAAATAGCCTAAGTGTTAATCCAGGGTATAAGCTATCTACATACCAAATTTCATTCAAATCGGTCCAGCCGTTTGAGCGTGAAGATGTAACAAACATACACACACACACTCACACTCACAAACTTTCGCCTTTATAATATTAGTGTGATTATTACACATCAACCATGATCATCATTGATAATCATGATTGATGATCATAATTTAAATACATCAACCGTCGGACAATAGCCTACCAGACCCAACACCCATCTGGTCCAAGGATCCTCTCTTTTGTAGAGAGGATGAGTGAACACCCTTTTCCTCATACCTCTATACCTGTATATTCACTGCTATTATTCCGTTTACCACATGTGGCGATTGAGGCTACGATCAGTCCGTTACTTGAGAAACGGGCTTATTGGCTTAACTTGAGAGAGGTCTGTAAACCAGCTGTGGACAGAGAAACGATTATAAATATAAAATAATTAACATAATACCAATCTTTGTTACCCACGTTCGCATGGACGTAAAAATATCGCGGTGGGATTTTGTCGCACACTGGATTTTCAATCCTCGGTGTTGAGCCAAGGGTTGAGAATCCATTAGCGCACGACGCTTGGAAAAGACTCGCCGTTGAAAAAAAAAAATCGCCGCGGGAAAAATTGCTCGTTTGTACGTGGCGTGGTGTACTGCAGGGCAAAGGGTCTCATATATATGGATGGAAAGCAGCACATGAAGTAATTTTTTGCTCTGTTGGTGTAATTGCTGTATGGCGTTCCAGTTGGAGGATAAATAAATAAATATAGAGAAGGCTGGGATCACCATGCTTGCTCATGGTGGATCAGCGATTTCAGACAAAACACAATAAATTAAGGGCGAGAATATAGCCTGTAACTTTCACAAAACAACATAGCAACTTCTGATTGGTCAATGTCACAATAGCATGCCAGATACTTGCATAGTTTTGTACAAGTTACGGGCATGTGTATTCCGCTCTAATAGTACTGAAACAACTGTAATTAAATGCTACATTAATAAGAGTTATGACTAGAATCGCACAAGTGTTTACAATGTGCAGTTTTATTTCATTATAATGTTCACAAGACGAGGTGGCCGAGAGGTTAAGGCGTTGGACTGCTAATCCAATGTGCTCTGCACGCGTGGGTTCGAATCCCATCCTCGTCGAGGGAGTTTTTTTAGTTATAGGGAAGTGAGATCAATGAATTTATAGTAATTTAAATAAAAGACAACAAAAAAACAAGAGTTTATGCAACTTCGCTGTAAAAGATTTTTATTTATTTTTTTGTGTTTGAAATGGGTGTGTCAACATTATATTATCAGTTTGCTATTGTACTCAGACAATCAATCTGCCTAGCCTTTTCCCAACTATGTTGGGGTCGGCTTCCAGTCTAACCGGATGCAGCTGAATACCAGTATTTTACATGGAGCGACTGCCTATCTGACCTCCACAACCCAGTAACTGGGTAATACGATACCCCTTGGTAAGACTGGTCGTCAGACTTTCGGGCTTCTGACGACCCGTAACGACTGTCAAAGATCCATGAACGACAGCCGGGACCAACGGCTTAACGTGCTTTCCGAGGCACGGAGGAGTCTCGGTATGTAAAGATGGTTACCCATCCACGGACCGACCCCGGCAAGCGTAGCTTAACCTGATGGATTGACCCGTGCCGCTGTTAATACTTAGCCACGAGCTCCTCTTCTTGTTTGATGTACTCAGACAATACGTAAAAAAAAGTCTTGACTCACAGACTGAGACTTAGAAAGCTAAAATTTTGCACAGATGGATAGATAAAGCCATTTAGTGCACAAAAATAAAAATAGCACAATTAAATTATAACAAACTGGTTAATGGTTAGTACTTATATGAATCTAAAGAAAATACAAGGTTCGATAATACAAAAAAAAAAAAAATGAAACAACCCTTTCAGTTAAAGGTATTGCGATAGGTAAAACAAAATGATTTTAGTGGACTTTTTTTGCGGGCATGATAAATAAATTCATGGGTGCCGAGATGGGACTATACCAATTTCTCAGCCGCTGCCTGGAGTCTACATTTGTGCTAAGTGAACCAGACGTTGTCCTGTCCAAATTTCAATAATTCGTACAAAATTCCTATAGAAAACGCGCTCTCAGTTTTCGCGAATTTTTAAATTTTCCCGGCAACTTTTCCAATTTTTCTCTTCATAAGAACCTACCTCAGACTTCAACGAATATTTGAAAAAAATAAAATGGCCGTATCGGTCCAGCCGTTCTAAAGTTTTTCAATTTCTTTCAAATATTTTTTTTTAAACCACCCCTGTATTAGAGCAAACAGGACAAAAAAAAATATTCAAATCGGTCAAGCTGTTTTAGCGAGACTAACGAACAGCAATTTATTTTTTATATAGATACATTAAACATACTGGCGAAATGTTTGTGTAATTTACACTTGTGACTATCCTCTTTAGAGGAATAGATGCGTGATGTTACGTGTTAGTAAATGATCTTCACAAAGTTGAATGGCAAAGGCAATCAGAGGTTACCACAATATTATTGTGTTTAAACAAGTGCTAGTGAATATTTATATACTTAACATCAATATTGCCACTCAAATGACGTTGTATTAGACGTTATTATAAAGTTGTCAATATTATTATTTGAGGCAATGAGTCTGGTGAAAGAAAACATCGTGAGGACTTTACCCTTCATTTATGCGTAAGTTTGTATGTTTCTTAATCAATCACGCTTTAACGGCTGAACATATTTAGGTGAAATTTGGCACTCGGGTAGACTAAAACTTGTATTAAAATATATAAATGATATTTAGTGAATTAATGATATTTATTTGCAAGAATATAGGTACATAAGTTCGTAACATCTGTCATGGGTTTCACTATACTCGGTATTTCAGCCGTACAAATATTTAGATTTTACATCTTTGTTAACTTATAGCATGCAGTACACATTTAGTAACATAACATAAAAATATTAATCATAATTTCATAATTTAAATTGAAATTTAGATCACAATGAAATTAATAAATTATATTATATTTCTATAAAATACTTATTATCGTTGTTTTATTAATTTATTGCCAAAGGATTCTATTAAAACTGCGGGTCAGTGCTTATTTATCAAAAATAATCATTTATTAAACTTGGCAACTTAAAAAAGGTACAGCAAGAATTATTTATTTATTTATTTATTTATTTATTAACTCATCATCACTATCATTACTGGATATTCCTAATTCAATAGTGTGGCCATAATTACAGTTTTATTACTGGTATTTACCATAACATATTCTGTACATTGCGGATTTTGTGAACTCACTCAGAGAACAAGTAAAGAGATCTATGCTATCTGCTACGTCATTAAGTACACGCAAGGTACGCGTTATAGGGGCTTTACTCAGTAGATTAGTTCTACTACTGGGCACCGCCAATAGACGTGGCCGTCGTCTTCGCAATACATAATTGTCGGGCACACACAGGTTTATTTCTTTTAATATACCTGGGTTTGAAGTCTTGCCACGCAATAATTTAAAAATATAGGTAGCAAGAGCTATGTCCCTCCTTGTTTCCAATTTATTGTATCCCACCATGCCTATAACAAACAAAGTGGGATACATCAATGGATAAAATGGATATACACCATACCACCTTAGATAAAGAAACCTAGTAAATTTATTTTGTATACGCTCCAGCATGAGACTAATTAATGTCGCTACACTAGTAGTACAATAACAGATTTACCGAACTACTAAAACTTAGGCTTCATGTACACGACGCCGCAGCCGCACCGGCGCCGGACCGCATGCTTGTGTATACGAATGAAAACCGCACATGCGCCGCACCGACGTCGCACCGGAGCCGCGCCGGAACCGCTTGTAGGCACACCGTATTGATGCTGAGTTCAGTAAAGCAACGATCACAGTTCAGTAAAGCATTGCCAACGAAACTTTAAAGAAATCTGCTTTTCATTTTAATCTAATAATAAGGAGTTCGTGGGGCACCCATTTGTCAAGCTTTTTTACCTTGCCAATTTGACGCAAATGGACCAATATTGTTTTGACGCTAACGTCGAAAGCTGCTGCTAATTCAGCCGTAGATTGTGTATCATCAGCTTTCACAATCGCCTTTAATTCGTCATTGTCGACCAAAGTCTTCGGA
Organism: Cosmia pyralina; assembly: GCA_946251885.1. Lineage (NCBI taxonomy): Eukaryota > Metazoa > Arthropoda > Insecta > Lepidoptera > Noctuidae > Cosmia > Cosmia pyralina. Next base: position 16,139,578 of record OX276367.1, read on the forward strand.
CGACCGCGAGGTTCATTTTTCAGGTCGAAATTTCCAGAACGGAAGCGAGCAAACCAATAACAAGTGGTGCGTTGGTTTGTAGTGTTAGCTCCGTAAACGTCGTTGATGTTGCGTGCCGCTTGTGCCGCGTTGCTGCCACGACGGTACTCATATTCCATAATTACTCGAATTTTTAACGTATCCATGATGACGAAAAAGATTGAAATGCGTTGAAAATGTAACACTAATCAATAAACAAATTTGGAAAAAAACTTTTGGAAAAAAAAATCTATGTTTTTAAAATAAAATTAATTTGAAATTAGAATTCTTAGCCAAAAAAAAATTATTTTGATTTGAAATGGCCAGTACTGCAGAACGGCAATTTCATAGGTAAAGACCTAATATTAGAGTGATTCGTTTCATTGCCTTATTTATTTCTTGCTTAAATCGTTCCACTTAAGGGCAAAGTGTCCGTCCACCATTATGAGTAAACAAATTAAACGCTATTAGAAAGTATTCCAGAAAGATGCTGTTAGGGATCTTGACCATTTTCCGGGCTCTAGTTTTGTTCTGATAGTCGTGGAATACCTCTCCACTCCTCAAGCACCTCAGGACATGTTGCCCCCTTGTCGCTACATCACTAAGTGCTAGCGACAATTTCCGGGGGCCCATTATTGAGTGTGTAAGTCACCCCCTGCTATTTTATCCGTGAATTATGTTAACATTGGTCAGGCTGGGGACATAGTTCTTCCATAGTTCAAGGTAACTAATCCACTATAGCCGCCCAAACCCATAGCCTAATATGTTTTGTTTCCATGTTCTGCAATAGTCCTGCACCCACCGGGGTTTGTCCTTGGGTGCACTTGCATAGTGCATGCGGGGATAATCGTCGATTGGTGCCTGATTTTATTCAAAACGTATAACGGGCCTCTGCGAGTTGGCTTCGGCCCCTCGTTCGCCTTACATAAGTCCCCCAAAAAATGTCAAAATCGTAATAATGAGATTTGCGCCAATAATACACACAACATAATATATTTACATTGTTTCTTTGCAGGTATGTACGACATTTGCGTGGAAGACTTCATGGTGCGTGACGTGAAGTACATTTGGAACAGGATGACCTTCCAACAGCTCAAGGATCTGCTCAAAGAGAACAAGGTAAGAAAGCCATTCTTTTTTTTTTAATTTTCAACGGTGTGCTTGAATATCTCGATATTCGAAGGCATTCATCCTATAAAATAGCGACAGGTTTTGAACAAATTGTATTAACCCTTCATAGGAACATATGTACTTATGTATGAACCCAAAACCCCAGGGGGAGGGAAGGGGGGGGGGATTAGTTGCGAACCCCATAGGTTCACAACTACTGATGATGATTTTTTTCCCATAGGATGATGTTTTTTTACGTTTATGTATTAATATATAAGCTTATATACCTATTATGTAAAGGATTTTAAAGGATTTTGCTTATGCACACATGGGGTGCAATTGGTGCATCAGAAGCCAAGGTTAATAGATGTTCTCAGACATAATACAGTATGGAAACGACATACACATCGCGAAAAAAAAGTAGTCCCTTACATTTTGACGAGTTATGCGAACATACATGTAGTAGTAAACAGCAGATTTTCTTTTTCCGCTATTTCAGATTTGTTTCCATAGTAAAAGTTGTTCATAATGATAGATAGATAGAATACTCTTTATTATGCACACCATAAAAATTACAGATATATATAACACAATGCTATAATGACACAATGGGCGGCTCTAATAATGTTGCCCTTAAGAGGTAGTGCGTTATTTAATTTTACACATTGTAGAAAAAAATCTTTTTTACAAAAAAATAGAACCGACTTCCAAAAACAACACTACAAAGTGAAAAATAACTTTAATTTCGGAAGTCGGTGTCTTTGGATCTGTATTTTCGTTTTTTGCCACCGACTTCCGAAATTAAAGTTATTTTTCACTTTGTAGTGTTGTTTTTGGAAGTCGGTTCTATTTTTTTGTAAAAAAGTTTTTATTTTCCACTTTTTAGTTGTGGTACCTACCCCTCACAAATTCTAATACCTGTAAAAGAAACTAGAAAATCATCCATATAAAAGTGAGGAAAAAATACGTATTTTTGAAGCTAACTCAAAAACTAGCCAAGCAAAGTTAATCAATTTTATATGGGACCAACTTTGAAGTATACCCTCTCGAATAAAACAAAAAAAAAATCAAATTGGACGACTCTGTAAAAAGTTATGCGTGGTCATACATAAAAAAAAGACACGTGTCGAATTGAGAAGTGACGTTATATAGATTACGTTTTTTTTATTTTCCCCATAATACGTTCGTTCACAAGAGCTTTTCAACCCACTTACTTCTGGAGTGTATTTTCTAAACCGCTTTTTTTGTGAATGCAAATTTTTGTCGTAACATAATATGTATTTTTCCATTCACAGACGATTAAAAGCTTCCCCCTAGTAGACAGTCCATCCTCCATGGTCCTGCTCGGTTCCATCCACCGCTGGGAGCTGGTGAAGGTCATCGAGAAGCAGGTGGGGCGCGACAGACGGCTGCAGATCGCGGCGCTGTGGCACAGGGAGGCGGAGTTGAGGAGGAAGGATGAGGAAGCCAGGAAGAAAGTTAGGAGGCCTTCGAGGTTTGAGGTGAGTGCAGGTTTTGTTATTAAATATCATTTTACTGCTGTCTCTTGTAAATTTATGGTGAACTAGCTTTTGCCAGCGGCTTCGCCTGCGTGAATGTCGGAAATTGGAATTGTCCACGGAAACCGTACATTTTTCCGCGATAAAAAATAGCCTATGTGCTATTCCAGACTATAATCTATCTCTGTGCCAAATTTCATCTAGATCCGTTCAGCCGTTCTGGCGTGATTGAGTAATAAACATCCATCTATCCAAACTTTTGCATTTATTATATTGTAGGATTGTGGCGATAGGACTTTAGAATCCACATACTTAATTTTTTACTGCCGTACTCAGTTAGGTCACCTAAAATTAATCAATAATTAGTTTTAATTGACCAGTAAGTATATTATCTTAGCACATGTCAATGAAATTGAAATATTCTCAAAATGTCTTATTTTTTACTGACAGCGCGGCAGAGCAGCGTTCCTAAATATGCCAGTCAATTAAAATTAATTATTTATTATTTTCAAGTGACTTCTTTGAATGTAAATGTTGTTTCCCCTTCGCGTAGTCAAAATTGATTATCTATAGTTTGACCGATACCGCTGTACCGCACCCTAGGTACGTGCGCGGCTCACGAGGGAGCAGTGCAGGCCGCTCATTCGTCAACACTCACGGCGTCCCCGCCCTCCGCGGTACAGTGGTATCGGTTAAATTATACAAGACAATGTCTTTGTTTTTTGTAATAGAACTGAGAGAATAGAAAAACGTTATTATTTTATAAGTTTTAGTTAATCGCATAAATTACTTTTAAAAACATTTCTTAAACTTTCACTGTTTTAATTTAATATGTGTATTTTCTAGGTTACTCCAGCGCCAGATATGCTGCAAGTACCGGGCACCGGCATGACCAGGGGATCCTCACTCACCACCAAAGATCAGGGAGGACTTATACCCGGTTAGTACACCCACTACGATTTTTGCATTGCGATGGTAACACTTGATATCTCTTGATAGCTGATATAGATATACCTCGTTAGACATGACAACAGACTGACAGACAAAAAAAACTATTCGCCTCTGTTAACTGACTGTTTTTACGTGAAGTGAGCTATCAATAGTGTCAATCCTTAGCATCAGGTGGAGTGACAGCTGACTTCAAGCTCACTTCACCTAAGTTTTCACGGTGCGACTTACAGAATAGACGGCAGGTGGACCGGTGGCACCTTCCGTCTGTTGCATCATCATCGTTCTCCTGCCCTTGTCCCAATACATTTGGGGTCGGCGCAGCATGTCTCTTTTTCCATACTTTTCTATTAGTCGTCATATCGGTAGTCACCCCCTTTCTAGCCATATCATCATTCACACAATCCATCCATCGTTTCATTTTATATACAGGGTCAAATTAAATTAGCTAGCGAAACTAGACCTGTTGGGTATAGATATCTAAACTCGACAAAATAAAAATGAGTTGATGATTTATTTTTGGGTCAATGACCGCTGGCAGTGTTGTTACTTGAAGTGTGAGTTGATAAAACTCTGTTTTATCGTGTTACAAATATCGATACCTATTAGGTCTGTGAAGTTACTAAAAACAAAACTGATTTTTAAACTGATATTTTAAGTGACTACACTACCGGCGCGGCGGTTGATGATGATGTTTTTTTTTGGGTTATTAATAACCCAAAAAAAAAACATCATCAAATTAATTTCTTTTCAATACACTTCCTCAAAAACTGGTTCATATCGCACTACGAATAGGTTCACAATGCAATGTATTTCACACGTGTGCGATTTTTCATTTTCCAACACGTGTGCGGGAATAAAAATTGCCACATATAATTTATACCTATACTTAGTCCAAATTGGTTCAATGCAATACATTCTCTATTCGGAGGTGAATTTTTTTTTTTATTCTCGGCAAAGAGATGCGTCTTTACGGCGTTAATATTTTTTTAATATTTAAATAATGTTTATAAATAAAATATCATCAAAAACCATGATTATTACAATAAAAAAAATGTTTATGAACAAATTAACATTTATTTGTGTTCTAAACTCAAAAATATTTGAATTTTCTATTTTTCATATTAGGCTGTTTATCGGCTTTATACCTTTGCTTCTCTTTCAACCTGGCGAAAGCAAAGCGCGAAGAAAATTTAAATCATACGAGTAGTTTCCTAATAAATAATTCATGGCAAAAATATTTTTCGTTATTTTATTTTATTTCTTTAAAAGGTTATTGAAAAACGTCGTTTGATACACGTGGACATTTGTTATTGCAGTTCTTGGCTCAAAAACAACCTCGCCTACGGCTCGGGTGTTAATTCCACCTCGAATGCAATAACAAAAATTCTCCACTTGTATCAAAATGTACTATTTTTGTTTTATTATGTTTAGATATCGATGTCCGTCACGTCTGCAGAGTTTCGCTAGCTAATTTATTTGACCCTGTATGTATAATACTTTCTTCTGGAGAGCTATTACATCTAAATCTGTGTCACGTTTTTTTAATAAGATCTCGAAGTAAATACTTTCCTACCAATGTATGAAAACGTAAAAATGTAACTTCAACCATGTTTATCCTCAGCGCCAGGCCAACTCTTCCGTCCGAAGTCGATCCTCAAGAAGACAAACTCCTTCACCCTCACGCGTGGTCTCTCATCAGGGGGAACAGCTCCTCAGACCCCCACCACGCCACAACCGTCTGTCTATACCACTGTCACCGGAGCTGAGACTAGGTAAGGCTCTTGAATGCATCATTTTTAGCCTTCAAAAGTTGCGTTCTGAACTTCAGGGCCTCCTAGTGACAATCAATGAAGAAATTACCTAACCAATCGTGGTAAATATACAGGAAAAGATTTTAACTCTGAAATCACGAAAAAAAATCAGCTGTTTTATACTTTTTGGTCGAGTAGGAACTTTTGTATGAATCAGAAGTTTTTTTTTTTTTTTTTTTTTGTTATCATATTTATAGGTAGACCCTGTGAAAATTTGCGCACTGCTTAAAAACTTTTCTTGTTGTTATTTAGCGGTAACATGGCTGCTACCAATCTTCTTGGCGATATCATGACGCACTCACAATTTGAGTTCGATGGTCTGATGTTAATCGCTTATAACACGGATTAATGCATAAAACGTTGCTGCTAATTGTAACAATGGAAACGGCACACGCAACTCGCAACTTTTCCAGATGCTGCTGGGAACTTACTAATATTGGATGACTTATTACCATCTTGAAAAAAATAGGCGACAAAAAAGAAAAAAATAGGTGAATGGAGTAGAAACCTATGGCATACCTAGTTTTTTTTATTTTAAATGTAATAAAAAAAAACGAAATTCAAATCATAGGTAGGCACCCTGCATATGATTTGAATTTCTATTTATTTTAACGATTTATTATTATTTTTTTCAAAATTCCGGTTTTTATTGTTCTAGTATGAAAAGTTTACTCGAATTTGTAGTATTTATTGATACTTAGATCAATTTCAGTATAAGCTATTAAAAAAAAAAAACGGTATGCCATAGGCTTCTACTCCGTTCACCTATTAAACCCGATTTTTTTCAAGACAGTAAAAGAGTCATCCGGTATACTACTGAATAGAGATGATGACTAAAAATTTTTTTATCTGTGGTTTAGATCGGACACTTTTTTTTTACGTAGTTAATCAAAACTAAGTATCTGACTGACGGACTAAATAGAATTTCTGTTTTTTTACCCAAGCATTATCCCTATAGTGATATTGATATACATTTTAGCTGTTAAATTAATTCCAATTGATACACGTTACACAAGAGGTACCTACATAGAATTTGCATACCCTGATGTGCGAAGCTTGTATGGTTCTGATCGATGCTAGTCCGAATAATTTCGAACGTATAAATAAACTGTAAACTACTACAACGCCTTCTCTCATTACTCAGAATCCGAGCAGCGTTCGAAGCTATCTTCAAGCGCTCATCACTCCTACAAGACGTGGAAGGAGGCCTGCCTGACCAGCTGAGTCCCACCTCACTGCCGAGGAGTCCGTCCATCAACAAGAAAGTTCAACTGGTCAGTATACCTTGTTCAACAGCGAAGTCTCTTCCAAATAGGAAGTAACACTGGAGTTTATGAACTAATTTATCTTCTAACTCATCCTGAAGTTTGATATTCTTCTTACTAGCCGACCCGATAGACGTTGTCCTGTCCAAATTTCAATAATTCATACATAATTCCCATAGAAAATGCACTTTCAATTTTCCCGGCATCTTTTCAATTTTTTCCTTCCGATATTTTGACGCCTCACTGGTGGTCTTTTCTTTACAATGAAATTCACCAAGACTGAAGACAATTGAGTGATACCCACACGATAATACCACAGTCTATGCATCATACAGTCGTCCGACGAGAGCCCGAGCTGCTTACGTAGTTCGCTAAACTTCGTATGCAGCTCGGGCTTCGTCGGACGACGGTATGATGTATAGACTGTTATAATACACTGAGTTCAATTAACAACTATTGCTGGTATTTTTTAAAATAACAGGTATAATAATAACGTTCTACAACTTTTTTAAGTACCTACTACTTTTTTCACAAAACGACCAAAACAATTTTTTTTTCGGATGTATCAGATAAAACTATGTAAGAAACTGAACAACTAAACGTCAATCTGTCAATCCCGTCAAAAAATTTATATCTCACTCGCTTTTTATAAGGAGATTTTTTAACCAAAATTTTTCACTTTTCCATAAAATTTTTCAAACATTTTCTTTCATACAAACCTTGTCCTGACAATTACAAATACAACATAGGTGCAACTGTTCTGAAGTGATGCGCGTACATACATTTGGCAATTGATTTTTATTTATTTATATTATATTATAACGAAAGTGAGGAAGGATTTTTAAAAATTCATCCCCTAAAGGGGTTATATAGGGGATGAAACATTGTATGGAAGTGTATAATTTTTGCCCACGGGTTAATACCATAGGAGGAGCTCGTGGCTAAGTAATAACAGCCGCACGGGTCGATCCATCAAGTTAAGCAACGCTTGCCGGGGTCGGTCTGTGGGTGGGTGACCATCTTTACATACCGAGACTCCTCAGTGCCTCGGAAAGCATGTTAAGCCGTTGGTCCCGGCTGCCATTCGTGGATCTTTGACAGTTTTTACGGGTTGTCAGAAGCACTAAAGTTTGAAAACCAGTATTACCAAGGGTTATCTTATTACCCAGTAACTGGGTTGTGGAGGTCACGTAGGCAGTCGCTCCATGTAAAATACTGGTATTCAGCTGCATCCGGTTAGACGGGAAGCCCACCCCAACATAGTTGGGAAAAGGCTAGGCGGATTGATTGATTGGAAATATCTAATAAATCGTCTTTTCCCCCAGCCTCGCGAGCGCGTGTGCGACATGTCTCCGGAAGACCAGAAGGCGTGGGAGCAGATGGAGATGGCCAAGGAAATTGACTTCGACCGCATGCTGCAGATTGCAAGGAAACGAGATATGGTAAGATAATTTTAACCTTCTTCCTATTTTTTTGTAGAATTTTTATTTATTTATAAAGAAAGAAAGAAAAGTATTTATTGTGACTCGCACAGGAAGATCATCAACTAAACTAAAAACACAATAATAAAAATAAAATAAAAAAACGAAAAAAAAAAAATTAAAAAAAAAAACACAAAGCCCTGTACGAGGCCAAAAGGCTCCTGTCTCAGCATGATGCAGCAACATTTAAAATAAGTGTCGCAACGCTGGTATTCTGAAAGGGCCCGCTGTGATGTCACGGGCAGATATACAAAAATACATAAATAATTATCAATAATAAAATAGATAAATATAAAACGTTACAAATAACTTAATTCAAACCGCGTGTGAGCGATCAACGTTACCACATTACTTGTCTTTTATCGAGGATCTTCAACAAAAGATGTACATAAAAAAAAAAAACTCAATTTATAGAGGTACTAGCTTTTAGCGGCCTCGCCTGCGTGGAGGTCGAAAATGGTCCCACGGGAACGTACTACCGGGATAAAAAGTATCCGATGTCCTAATCCAGGTCATGTTCTACCCGTGTGCTAAATTTCATCCAAATCCGTTCAGCCGTTTTAGCGTGAAAGCGTAACAAACAAACTAAACTCACTTTCGCATTTATAATATTAGTTTGGATTCAGTTTTAGTCCAGTGCACTCCTGTCAATAAATTACAGAAGGCCACAGCGTGTGCTTTATCGACTAAATTAACTTAGAACTATAATCAAAACTCTACTTCTAAAAAAAGCAGTTAAAAATAAAAAACCTACTTCGTCTAAGACATTTATGGCTCAAAATGCTGCAAATGTTGTCAACTATCCTACCCAGCATCCAAACCTCCTGTACAAAAAATGACTCAAAAACTTCTTCCAAATATTTTAGAGATTTTCAAAACTTCTTGATAAACGTCCGTAGCTAGATGACTTGTAAAATTACTATTAAACAAAAGATATATCGTGCTGTTTAAAAACTAAACTAAGCAGATTTGTTACCATAGAAAAGTAAAATTGACATCGCTTTTGTCTCGTAGCAATAAGGGCGATTTTCGTAGATCAAGTGTAACACTTGAACTCATAGGAATATCTCCTACGGTCAACCTCACGTTTATTAATACTTACGTTTCTAAACAGTTTATTATATTATAGTTTGACCGATACCGCTGTACTGCGCCTTAGGTAAGCGCGTGGCTCACGGGACGCAGTGCAGGCCGCTCATTTGTCAACCCTCACAGCGTCCCCGCCCCCCGCGGTACAGCGGTATCGGTCAAACTATAATACAACAGCCAATCAAAACGCAAGAAGTGAAATTCGACCACTAATGAAAAAACTAGGCTTTTGGCAAACTGTGACAATAGATGGAAACTTCAGACTTTAAGGTGATTGCGCTGAGGTAGACCGCGAAATTCAAATTTTCAAACGTTTTTTGCAATTTGCAGATTGGTCTGACTTCGAAATTCAGACGAATCCGGAGGAAATCTAACTTAGAAAGATATATTGATGATTTTTATCGTTAAAATTATGTATATATTAGGTCTTTACCTATGAAATTGCCGTTCTGCAGTACTGGCCATTTCAAATCAAAATAATTTTTGTTTGGCTAAGAATTCAAATTTCAAATTAATTTTATTTTAAAAACATGGATTTTTTTTTCCAAAAGTAGTCATTTCTTTATTGATTAGTGTTACATTTTCATCGCATTTCAATCTTTTTCGTCATCATGGATACGTTAAAAATTCGAGTAATTATGGAATATGAGTACCGTCGTGGCAGCAACGCGGCACAAGCGGCACGCAACATCAACGACGTTTACGGAGCTAACACTACAAACCAACGCACCACTTGTTATTGGTTTGCTCGCTTCCGTTCTGGAAATTTCGACCTGAAAAATGAACCTCGCGGTCGTCCGAAGACTTTGGTCGACAATGACGAATTAAAGGCGATTGTGGAAGCTGATGATACACAATCTACGGCTGAATTAGCAGCAGCTTTCGACGTTAGCGTCAAAACAATATTGGTCCATTTGCGTCAAATTGACAAGGTAAAAAAGCTTGACAAATGGGTGCCCCACGAACTCAATGATCGCCAGCGCGAAGTACGCGTCGAGACGTGCCTTGCACTGCTCAACAGACACACAAATGAAGGAATTTTGAACCGCATTGTTACCTGCGATGGAAAATGGATTCTGTTTGATAACCGCAAGCGCTCAGCAAGTCGGTTGGATCCTGGTTCAGCCCCTAAACAATGCCCTAAACGAAAACTTACCCCTAGAAAAGTGATGGTCACTGTTTGGTGGTCTAGCGCCGGTGTGATTCATCACAGCTTCTTACCAAACGGGGTGAGCATTACTTCAGATGTGTACTGTGAAGAACTGAACACAATGATGGAGAATCTGGCACATCTCCAACCAGCATTGGTCAATCGCTCGTCTCCGCTGCTCCTGCACGACAACGCGCGACCTCATACTGCACAGCAGACGGTCTCCAAGTTGCAAGAACTGGGGTTGGAAGCTCTCCGTCATCCGCCCTACTCACCAGACCTTGCGCCTACAGACTACTACTTTTTCCAGAATTTGGATAACTTCTTGGCGGGAAAAAAATTCAATACCCGAGAGGCAGTACAAAATGCCTTTGAAGAATTTGTTGCCTCCCGTCCAGCTGATTTCTTTAAGAAGGGCATCAATAAACTGCCACTGCGTTGGCAAAGATGCATTTATTGCATGGGTGATTACTTCAATTAATACAAATAAAAAATGCATGAAAAAAATTCGTTTAAATTTTGTCATACAAAACGGCAATTTCATAGGTAAAGACCTATTATATGATGTTCTTATTGTCGCTAATCATATTTTGATTAAGATACACATAGATAGACATTGGTGCCGATTCTGTTGTACACCGAACTAAACTAACTAAACTATCACTAAAATTCCTTACTTTTTGCTATGAGAATCTTAGAGCTATTCTGCAAAAAAAAAAAACCTCTAAATTTAATAACAATTTTGACACAACTAAAATCGAGTTTGACAATCGTGACTCCGCGTGGTATAGTGCCTGTAGTATATTTGACCCGGTGGCTTTAATTGGAACTAACGAAATCACTATGAAGTGACAGGCTTGTCATATTTTGTTCACCGACATCGCTGTCGTTACCGGTTCAAATATCTTTTAGAGCTGGAGGGGCGCAGGGAGGGGGCAGCTTCAACGTGTTTTATATGGAATGTAGGTATTACTACCTTTTTTTTTTAGTACCTACATGTTGAGTGATAGTTTATGGGTTTAATAAAGGGGGGCCAAATTTTCATTATTTTTGCGATAGGTCTCACCGTTTTCGAGATATATGCAAAAGAAAAGAAAAAAATACACTACTGTTTTTGCATCCGAAGTCAAGGTCTCGGTGTGAATTTTAGTTCATGTCAACTAATTTTATTCCACACCTTTTTAATCGCGATTAAATATAGTCTGATTAGTTTGACAATTAAAATTTTAGGTGAAAACAGTCAAATTCAGAATAGCAAAATTGCCATTTTCACTAAACTAATAACTCCGTACAATCTTAGTCCTGTCAAACTAAAATATAGTTAAGTTGTGTCACTTTAGTCAATTTCAGAATGGGAAATCGTCGTTTGACAGGAATAAACTAAATTTTAGTGATTTTTAGTCTAGTTTAGAGGCATTTGTGACAAGAGAATCGGCACCATTGACCTGCAAATTACAAAAAACGCAAGAAAATTTGAATTTCGCGGGCTATCACAGCGGATCCTCCTTAACGTTACAGGTAGTTCCGATATGATAAATCAAAAATCAAAATCAACTCAAAAGTCATTTATTCAAACTGGGTTGAGAATCAACACTTTTCGAACGTCAAAATTACATAAGACAGTCCTCACAAAACGCCCGCCCTTCATTACTTCCTAGTGCTTTAGCTGGGAAGAAGAAGTGGCGCAACAAACTCCCTAGCAGCATGGCTTTCTGTTCAGTTAGAAGAACTTTATTCTATACTAAAATAAAAGTTTATATCCCTCTTACAGAATCCGGACGATCCAGAATATGAAGACGAGAACCTGTACATCTGCCACATTGACCCCGCACCCTTCCAGCTGGTCGAGAGGACCTCGCTACTCAAGGTAACACAAATGCATCGTTATTCTACTTATTTACTAACTTTATTGAGGTTGGTAGCCAGGTCCTTTTTAAAGTTCCGTACCTAAAGGGTAAAACGGGACCCTGTTACTAAGACTCCGCTGTTTTTCCGTCTGTCTGTCCGCCTGTCTGGGAAAAGGCTAGGCAGATTGATTGTATTGGTCTGAGATTTTATCAACGCGGGCGCATGTTTTCTTCTAAACATTACATGCACTAAAGCTACAGTAATGTTTACCAAACATAACATAATCAGCCTATAATGTGCCCACTGCTGGGACACAGGCCTCCTCTCGCTGAGAGAGTGGGTCGTCATCCACCACGCGGGCCCAGTGCGGGTTGGTAGATGTCACGTGTCTTCGAATTTTTGGGTCTAGGACATGCCGGTTTCCTCGCGATGTTTTCCTTCACCGTTTTGAGAGCAGTGGTGATAAAATTATTTATATAAAATAAATTTTCTGCTTGGGTTCGAACTCACGAACTAATCGTAAGTCGCGGCCGTTACCACTGGGCCACACTGCGCATTTTTAGCAAAACAATACCCTATGCCCCCCCCCCCCCCCCCCCCTCAACCCCAACTTTTATTAATAACTAGAATTATAAATCCTGATTTTTCTGATAGAAGTGACTATATCATAATTTATTTTATTTGCAGGTCCACTCGCTGTTTTCGACGCTGGGGGTAAGCAGAGCGTACGTGACTGCCATTGGAAGGCTCATAGGAGTCGTGTCACTCAAAGAGGTAAGTTTACACAAAAACAGAATGTTTAAAAAAGTGTTTTATTACTACGCAGCGTAAGACAATCCTCAAGTAAGTTTATAGACCGAAATCTAATGACCATTAACACCATTTAACAATTAATTCTCCTCCACAGCTCCGCAAAGCCATAGAAGACGTGAACTCAGGAGCCCTAACCCTGGCCAACCGACCCGAGCCGCCGAGCACGCCAGTACCCAACCTCATCAAGGTGACCGCGACACAACCTGCACCACCATCAGATAGCGAGACTGCTAAACTCACCACCGCTGTTGGAGACCACTGAATAACATGGTGGAAAGGAGCTACATGAAAAGAGGTTTTATTGTAACTGAAGGAAGTACGACAAAGGTTAGGTATAAAATGTAGTAGTTGTACAAATACAGGGTTATTTTAAATTGGCTAGCTAAACTTCGCAGACACGATGATTTGATGGTTTTTTTTGGAAGTTTACAAAACATATTTTTTAAACTGATGACCCAATTGTTTTATCATTTTTAGATATACGATACTCATAGCGACTGCGAAGTTTAACTAGCCAATTTAAAATAACCCTGTATTAACGGCTGAATTCTCAACTCAACTTTACGCCATCGCAAAATGTCTAACTTGTCAACATTGTCCTTTCACAGTAATGTTACGACTGATTTTGCATCACTGTCAAAATCACAGTGAACTTTATTCTCGTTTAAATAAGGTTGTTTGTGGTTTGCTTCTGTCGGAGGTAAAATAATTGTGAGTGGACTATGTCGATTGATATTATGTGACAGTTGAATTGAAGTGCCTACAGATTTATACTCGATTTCAACGATAGACTCCTTAAAAAAGTCTTTTCCAAAAAAAAATCCTGCAACGATTTTTTTTTTTCGATCGCGTAAGATTATTATTAAGTTTCATTGATAATCTTAAGGCAGTTATACTTATCTCCTTATTCATAAATTTTATTGAAAAGTATTTTGATTGGTGTCTTATTCCATCAAACGACGAGACAAAGACGATCAAGGAGACGAGAATATGTTGTACATACATATGTATAAACGCACGTCTTCTTTTCATGGGGGTAGGCAGAAACTACAGAACGCCACCTGCTACGATCCTTACTACTCCTTTTGTCTCGTTTACGTTCATACATCTAATCATACACGCACGCCGGTCGCGGTCTCGGCATTTCCACTCACATCTGCCTTGTAAATATGTTGTATGTTTTATGAATAAGGAGTTGGGTTCCTTTTAATTAATATTAATCATTAAATAGTCACTACGCGTTCGAAGTAAAGAAGTTTAAACAAGTTACAAAAAAAACCTCGGTTGAATGAAGCTGACTAGAACTTTCTTAGTTTCCAGTGCTACATAGCTATAAAGATAGCAAATACTATTTAAAGCCACTAGTAAGGCTAAACGGTTAATACCGACCCCGTGATCTATGATTGGGAAATATTCCTAAGACGTAAGAATTTGATATGGGAAAATTCCCATTCAAAAGTTCTTGAAGAACTTTCTTGGTAAGTATTGTAGTTTTTAGTAGCAAATGTTTGAAGTGTTGAGGTTCAATTTCAAAGCCATGGAATATTACAGTAAGCGGCCGTAAATATGGCATTGCTAGTGTTAGAAAGAGTTCGGTTTTGTAACTTGTGTTGTCTGTGCCACTCATAACTATGTGACAGTCAAAATCAATCCGCCTAGCCTTTTCCCAACATGTTGGGGTCGGCTTCCAGTGTAACCGGAAGCAGCGGAATACCAGTATCTTACATGGAGTGACTGCTTATCTGACCTCCACAACCCAGTGACGGGGTAACACGATACCCCTTGGTAAGACTGGTTGTCAGACTTTCGGGCTTCTGACGAGCCGTAACGACTGTCAAAGATCCAAGAATGACAGACGGGACCAACGGCTTAACTTGCTTTCCGGGGTACGGACGGGTCTTGGTATGTGAAGATGGTCACCCATCCACGGACCGACCGCGGTAAGCGTAGCTTAACCTGATCGATCGACCCGTGCGGCTGTTATTACTTAGCCATGAGCCTCATAACACACACACACACACACACAGTAACTAGTACAGTAACACACAGACAGTGTGACAGTAACTAGTACGTAGTAGTAAAGTAAGTACTCTTTTTAAAGCTCGTTGTGTCATAATCTACGGCCGGGCAAAGTAAAAGATTATTCTTAGGTTAGGTTCGTGTATCAAGTTCCTTAATATCGTAATACAATTAATATTCTGTGGCTTAGAAACATCTGTGATGGACTGAAAGTCAAAATAGATGTGATTAAAAAAATTGCTCGTCCAAAGATTAGAAAATTTCGATGGGGATTTTCCCAGTTCAAGTTCTTCCCATTACTGGGAATGTATCTCAATCAAAAAGAGTAAATTAATAGAGAAAATTTCTCACTATGCATAATTTAAGACTTGTCATGCGAAGACATAACGATTATTTTACATTAGTACGTAAAATATCAGAAATCGTCACAATTACGTAAATTTTTATTTTTTTGTTGTAAGGTAAGTAGGTGTATTTTTGATAGATATTTTTGATGTGTATGGTGCTTCCGAAATGAGATTAGTATGAGAGTGATTTGATATTTTTTTCTTGCGTGTCCCGACAAAGTGCGAGCAACCGAGCAATTTTTTTATTGAACGAGCAATATTTATTATAGTGTATAATTTATTTGAAGGATATTTTAAATAGAAATACTGCCAATTAACGTTATTTTTCTTAAAATTGCTTGCATGCACGCATATTGCTCGGCACGCGTTCAAACAGAGCAATAATACTCTAAGTACATTGCTTGAACTTACTGCCTTAGATTTTCGATACTTTTATGTACAGGCCGTTGTACTTTTAATTATATCTTCTATATTATTTTGGAAATACTGTGTAAGAAGAAAATAATACTATCTTCTTGACTTCCTTGAATGTTGGGATACGTGAAAATGTGGAAAACAAACATGTTTTTTATTCAACACTCTTTAATATTTATAACGCATTAATATGCATTGCCAGTGCAATTATTTTCGATATTATTTTGACAACTGTTCACCCTATGAACGCTTTATTTATTATATTCTAAAAGCAACGCCTGTACATTAGACCAAATTAATTATCCCAAGGCTTGTGATCGTCCATTCATTCCAAAAGTGTTGTTTCTTAGTTATTAAGTTATACTTATTAATTATTTTAATGTAATAATATCTTTATCCGCTAGGAGTCTTATACATTTGTGTCCAGTAAAACAGTTTGGAAACTGGGTTTATAATTGATGAAAATAATTTCGATATTATCCTGTATAATTATGTCCAGTGCTGGAAACAGGCCTTCATAAGGCCCGGTTCACATTAGGTCCGGCCGACAGTTTTACCGTTGGCCGACTGTCGGGTCTTGCTGTTCACACTATAAGCTGCCGGGCCGACCTACCACCGTCGTTACCGTCGATTTACCGCGGCCCGGCTCGTCACAAAGCAATAATTGTGAGTTGGCTTCTATAGAGAAATCGAAACTTCTGTATTTATGTCGCACTACATGTTTAAACGAGTCCTCCCTGCGTACACGCCACCGAAGTCATGTACAAACTGGTGGCGAGAGCGGGGAATGAGCAGGTGGGGGGAATGCGGGCGGCTGGTTTCTACGGCGCACTACAAAGCTGTATGCCAATATTATGCCGACCAAATACGTGGCTGAAGGCCCGGGAAGTCGACGTTAACACGGACGTAAAAATATCGCGGCGATTTTTTTTCGCGGACTCGATTTTCAACATTCTGCTTAGCGCCGAGAATTGAAAATCCAACAGTGTGCTTTTTCAACCACACAGATCAGATCAGGGATGCAGTCTATTGTTGTTAGGTTGGATTCTCGAAGCTCGGCTCAACACCGAGAGTTGAAAATCCAGTGCGCGATAAAATCTCGCCGCGATATTTTTACGTCCGTGCGAACGTTCGGCTTAATGCGCTATTGAAATACATATGCTAATATGCATCCGACACATTTGTCGTTCCGGTAAAACTGTCAGTCTGACCTAATGTGAACCTTGGCCTTAAGAACACTAAAAGTCATTAATACTTTAGAGGCGTACTATAATCATCATGCCTAAAAAGTGGAATGGTGATCGCAGTATCGCAAAAAGTAAAAAGTGCCTTAAACCCTAGAGTTAAAGGTATTTTTTACCTAGGTATCCGAAAGGTTTTGTACCTGATCTCGGACCTGTCAAAATTGAAAAAATCTATGGGCAAAAAAGCAGAAGTCTATATATAATATTTAAGGCTGTAGATCATAAAATCGTTGCATCCCTGGTGGGAATTATTACTTAAAGTAAGGTCAATTCATAACTAGAGGCTATTTTAGATATGAAAGATAATATATTTTATAATCATCAATATATAAACCCAGTCTATTAGTGCCATTTATAAATTGAAATAGCAAAACGTGCCATAAACCGATTGGCTAAATGATATATTAAAAATTATTATAAGGGCATTCACTGTTATTATGACATGTTTACATAATAGTTATATAAATAACTAGCTGACCCGACAGAGACGTTGTCATGTCTAAATTTAACTGTCAAAGTCACACTGTGTACCGTAGAAAGATAAAGTGTCAAATCTACGGATGCATTCAAGTAGATATTACATTGTTGCCATCCCTAGAAATCACGGCTAGGAATAGTTTGTATGGAAAAAAGAAAAATGTGGTTTTAAGTTTTTTCGTGCAATTTTCCCAATTTTTCTCTTCAATAGACGACCTTCCTCTGACGTCGACGAATTCTTGAAAAAAAAAAATTGTCAAATTCGTCCAGCCGTTTTCGAGTTTTGCGCTTAGTAACACATTTAGCCATTCATTTTTATTTATATAGATAGATGATTGTAATACTTATGGCAAGCCTATGTGCAATTTTTTTTTGTGGCAACAATTTTTCTGTTAAAATCTGTCTTAATCATGACTAATCGAATCAGTTGCTGAATACTACATGCGTAATACGGTCGGCAATTTAATTATATCGATATTAATATTTACATAGTAAAGTTACATATTTTTTTTTTTTATATAAAACTTCTAAATTATGTTTCTAATTAAGTATAGTGAATGCCTATATTTAGTTTCCCAAATAAAAATGTTTCTCGTAATTTTGATATAAAAATAATGAAAAATGGTTGTGCAGATAGTGCAATCCACGAAGACGCGCCCCACTATTCCTCCTAACCGTTTATAGTATAAGCTTGCACACATATACTATAAACGGTTAGGAGGAATAGTGGGGCGCGTCTTCGTGGATTGCACTATCTGAAACAATCATATCTTGTACATCCGTCCTGCGAAAATTATAAAAAAAAAAAAATTGCAAATAGAGACAATATGTAGAACTTGCAACTGCTGCCGATTGCTTTAAAAGACGTTGACGATGATTTAATTTATATTCGATAATTTACATAAGTTTATCTATTGCCCTTACTTATAATAATGTACGTACCTGCTTACGTATTTATTATTCATGGACATATTTTAGTGACTACATTCAGAGCCCATATTTCAGCTTGAAATACCATCACATCGCGATGTAATGGTGTTTTAAGCTAAAATGAACTTGAGGCCAATCTGACAATTTGATACGACCTAACGAATCTACGAAGTCGCAAATTTATAGTTAACCAAATTGGGCTTTACATAAATAATATAAATTAAATGGACAATGTATTACTTATCAATGCTTTTTTAATTATGTTTTTTTACAAAAGACAGCACTATTCTTAGTGTACCATCGCACAAAAGCAATCGTTATCAGTTGCAAACTAGTTGTAGACTCCATAACTTTGGACATGCTTGTATCCTCAAATTCTGTGATTTTTATAATTATTTAATTATATACAAGAAATCGAGAGTGTTGTCTGGTCACCCTCTTTATTTAATTTATGTTTTATTTCTGTTTGGGTGAAGGAATTTGGTTATTTAAAAAAAAAAATGTTCTAGCATCAATCGAGAGTTACGATTTTACCACAGTCGATTGATCTTATTAGCCAATTTTACTATTTAATCGTCAATTTCCAAAAATCGACCAAAATGCTCCACCCGAACAAAGTATGTTATAAAAAGTATTTTAAAAAGTGAAGTGATGAGTTGCACGAATGTTAGACTTAAGAAATAATTTATAGACGAAGCCCGTGCGATAGGCTGTCGGCTATCGGCCGTGTCCGCTCGATGGCTTATTGTTTAATACCTGTTCAATGGGCTATAGTTTGAAGATGCATTTCTATTGTGATTTGTTGGTATTGTAACTATTAAACGTGTCCCGTGTCGTTAACTAAATATTTTGTTTTATTTGGATGTTTGTGTGCAGTCAAGTCTTTTATACGTTCGTCAGTTTTGAAATTCATTCCTTTATCAGTACCTTTTTCTACGACACTGAGCAGACTATTGCATAGACAACTACATTTAAATAAATACATACACACATACACTCACGCCTCCTTCCCATGGAGCTAGGCAGAAACTACAAAACGCCACCTGCTACGATCCTTACATACTCCTTTTTCTTCGTTTAGTTCATACATTTGGTCATACACGCACGCATTGCGAGTACTACGCACCTGACCTTTCTGAAGAACATCACTAATAAGGTCACTATATGTCTTTCTAGGGCGTCCCCTCCCGGCGTTTCCTCTTGTTGCCTTTCATTCATTCTCTCAACATGACCAAACTATCTAAGCATTTTAAATACTTGATAACAAATATCAAAATAGCATACACCTTTGACCAGTTGAGTTGACATCAACATAAAACCTTTTTATTGGCCTGGCCTTTTATGAGATATATTTTTTATTGTCCGAGTCTGTCAGTGTCACATTTTTAATTCGGTCTGACATGACGTAAAGAAGATGGCTGAATGTCATTCTGCAGTATTGACATACCACGCAATGTATTGCGCAATATACAATGTGTCTCAGAAAGGTGCCGCGAAAATGAAGGGTAAGGGGAATACGATATTAGTCCCCGGGAGAAAGTTCTTCAGTTTGATGATCTGTACCACACCCTTAATTTTCGCCACACCTTTCTGAGACGCATCGTGTATTGTGTCATTATTATGTCAATACTGCAGAATGACATTCAGCCATCATCGTCTTCACGTCATGTCAGACCGAATTAAAAATGTGCGGTACCGTGATAGCCGTTTTGTTGGGTCACAGTTGTTGGCAAACAACTGGGGCCAGACAAAAAGTTTGCATACGCGAAAGAGATGGAGAAATTATGTTTCTGTCTCGTTTATTCTTACTGCTGATTCTAACAAGTGTGTTATGCTCGCAATATTATTATTTTTTAATGACTTGTTTAATGCTCATAGGTACTGTCTACGAGATATTCAGTCTAATTTGACAGCTCTGACTTTCCCCCCTTTCCCCCAGCTCTCTACATAGTTTTGTGTGTAAGAAAAGGATGGCAATATTTGAAGTCATTTTGTGCTACTTACACAAAAAAGACGTAGATAGGTCACCTACTCAACATTCGATGTTCACAACTGGCACAATGTCGAACTATCAGATGACACGTGGAAGTAGTACGGCATGTCGTAATTATCGAGAGCGAAAAAGAGACAAGACGACGAAAATGTGGCTAATTAGCCAGATTTTGACGTGCCACTTGCGGAGCGTACTACCTATGTACCTTTTTTTACTTGTATATAATGTCATTGTACCTACACCAAACCTTGTTGAAAGCCAATGTAAATAAAGGTCAGGAGATTAGAATCAAACGACAGATTAAAAGAAAACTTATTTATTTTGTAATATTTAAAATTTTTTTCTTTAAATTGGCCTTAAACTATAATACTTAGACACCGTTGTGACGAAATCAATGAATAACTGGGACACGACATGTATTTAAGTACATTTTTATAAAAAAACTCCTTTTACACAATGTTAAAGACAGTGCCTTTAGTTCAAATAAATGGTTAAAGTATGTATTTGGAAACACTTCATAAGTTAAATGATATTATTTTGGTGACAGTTTAGGCCAAAAATACTAATAACTTACCGAAAACTAAAAAAAAACATAAATTTTCCAACTATTCTTTCGGTGATTTGTATTTTTGGCCTAGCATTGAATTTATAACTTAAACTATAGGAACGAAATCTTTACAGAAATATATCCTTAACTTATCTAACTAATTACAGTAAAAGTTTGATAATTTATCATACTTAACATTTACATTACAATTAACGTAAATATCTCATTTTATAATAATACGAACTTCAATATACTTTTTAATAAAAAGAAAAATACACAACTTTTTACAGACTCCGAATTTTATATAAAGATATGTGCGTCATCGTAAGTCTATCAACGACCACGGGTGTTGAAAATCGGGCACAGTGCAACGTCAGATATCGTGCATTTAATATTAATAAAATTGGTTAAGCAAAATGAACATTAATCTCAAAATTAAAGACTTGACACACTTCACACAATATAATCTCAAAGTTATATTGTGTGAAAAGTGTCTCAAGTCTTTTTCACACAGTCGACTGACTGTTCGCAAGTTATCGCAGAAATTGCAAAGTAAATATATTTAAATTCAAATACATAATTATTATAAGACACATTAAAATTACAAATCAAATAAATGCACTGGTTTAAATTAATCTTACAATCACAACGTTAGTTACTAAAATCGTAACTGAAGGAGGCAGAGCTAGAAAAGCAGAAACACTCAATTTATAAGAAATTATAGGACTCGCGAATAGTTATTTGAAATTAATTGATATGACAGAAATAGGGCTTTTTAAATTCTGGTTAGAAAACACAAAACATAACATTATGCCTGTAATCCCCGAAGCGTCAGGCAGAGGTGTACCTATAGCACACTCACATTTCGCCACTTATGTTTAAGTCTTATGTAATAGGGGGCGAGCCTATTGCCATCAACCGGCACAGATCCAGACTCCTGGCAGCTACTGAGAAATTCCAAATGGAAAAACCCGATAACTCATTGTGCGACCCGGGAATCAAACCTAGGACCTCATGCTCAGCAGTAGCGCTTGCAACCTCTAGACCAACAAAGCATTAAAAACAAAAGTGTACAATTATTTGTTATTTCACCATTAGGCAATCTTGTTAGTTCGTAATAATTTGGCAAAGTAAAATTTCAAAAACCAGTAATTTTGTTTTGAGTTATCTACCTCATTAAAAAGCTCATATTCTTTTAATACTATTTGTCCTCCTTTTGTCACTATCTCCTTCAATTACTAACATTTATACGATATCACATTTTGCTTATAAAGAACACAATACACAAAAATGCTCATCTTATTCTACTCACACACACACAAATAATTACTCATCATCTGCCTGGCCTTTTCCCAACTATTCTTAGGGTCCGCTTCCAGTCTAACCGGATGCAGCTGAATACCAGTTTTTTACATGGAGCGACTGCCTATCTGACCTCAACCCAGTTACTGGGTAACACGATACCCCTTGGTAAGACGAGAAAACTTGACCAAGTATACGTCCTAGCGTATCTAACGATTTGTCTTAGAAAAATTAACTGCCTCTGTACAAATTGCACTACTTTCGTTCGAAGTTTTTATGAGACTGAAGTTATCTTTACCTTGGATGCACAAGTAGCCAAGTTTTTGCTTTAATCCCCGAAGAAAACAGTGCTTACCTTAGTCAAATCTTCAACCAAAAACAGCAAAACCATAATGGTTTTACCTGGATACATTTCACTTGTAACTTCTAACAAGAAGACTTCGTATACCACTATATTTTATACCACATTGCAGTCCTTTCACAAGCTAGCGTGTCTAGCTAGTGTTTCAACTCTCACATACACCCACAAGACTCTACCACCATGTTTGGTAGAGTTTTCTGCGTCACCGTATTCGTAGAGTCCATGTACAGCAGCTGTAGAGAGCTGAACGTAGTAGGAGCGCAACATGGCTTGAACTCTGCCTTCCTTTCTGATACCGTGTAGAAGTATTTCTGCAAAAAATAAGGTATTGTTAGAAATCAATCGTTAAAAGGAAAAATAAAGAAAATTAGGTACTTCTTGAATTGAATACCTGCCACTGTTTCGGATAGGTATTTCAGAAAAGGACTAATTAGCAGTCCTATTTAATGAAGATTTTCAAATTCGATTTTCAAAGTGCTTTAAATTGGGTAACAAAAGAGCTGCTTCTAAGATCATAGCATCCATACTTTAACATTTAATCTAAAAATAAATTATTCAAATTAATACTCACTCTAATAAAATTATGATGATAACTATCAGTATTCGTCAACGCAGATATGGGCGCGCAAGAACCCTTGCAGAAGTAAGCATGATAACCGGCAGGTCTGATGATCCAGTCGTCCCAGCCCAGGTCTTTAAAGCTGACGTAAAGGGGCTCCCTGCAGCACTCGCTGGTGGTGGCTCCGCATTCTAGGGCTCTGCCTCTGCGACGCTTGCCAGCGTACTTGGTGTAGAGGACCAAGAAGGGGCGGTGTTTTTCGTGGAAGGAGAGAGGCGCGCGGCGTAGCTGGGGGTAAGAAAGATTTGAGGTTAGTTTTGTTTGCATTTTGAAGCTATACCTGCCTGCCTAAAGAACTTGGGTGTTAATATGATACGTTATACTTGAGAAAGAGATTGATACACAAGTAGAAATGTCAGAGATAACGATCTCCAAGGTTGAACTCGATGTCCCATATTTATGACCGGATGTTGTATATTCACTGGCTGCACCACTGTTTTAAAAATACTGGACGGTTACTAAAGCATTTAAAAGCAAACTAATACCAACGAATTTCATATTGCACTTATTTTAGACACTATTCTAATAGGTTAAAGAGTAGTTTCATCCGATTTTAAAAGGTTAAAATCTTATCACGTGACTACGGAAAGAAAAATCGCTAATTTTAATAGACATCTATCTAACTTTCTCCATAATCAAGACACTATCCAATGAATCAAGATAAGATCCTTACCTGACAAGTCCTACACGCCACATGCAACGTATGCAGCCTCTCCCTTCCCTCCAGCCACACTCGAACAGCCCAGGCGAGCTCAACCCGCACCCAGCCTTCGCCTATGTCCGTCTCTTTGATGGCAATAGGTTTCGTCTTCTTGAATTGTTGCTGGCTGTCCCAGTGAGCCGCTTCTGATATCACGAACGTTTGGTTGTATTCGTCTAGTGGGTCGCGTTCCTGGAAAAGGGAGTCGATTTGTTAGACATCATTTTAATAAGGAAGGTATTTTTATTGGCTTCTTGCACGTATGTCAACTATTCTACACTGCGCGATGTAGAACGAAGGCTGGGGTGCGAGCCCCTGTCCGCCGACTTTTAGAAACCTCACTCACTCACTCACAATTCATTGGTTTTGATATTTTCGCGTTCCCGCAATCTAAATTTAAAAGACTGGTTTCACAATCTCTTGCAAGTCGCCAATAAGACGTTTGCTTATGTCATCCGCTTTCTTCGATTCGTCGGTATAATTATAGTGTTTTTTCTTATAAATATGTACTTTTTATTATTTTCTTATTTAACATGCGTTCGCTGTCATACTTCAATGTTATTTCGTGGACAATAGTGTGGGTTATACGTTTTTTTCGATTGTATAATTTAAATGTATAACTGTTTTTTGTCCCAAATAAATAAAATAAAGTATGTATTTTAGTAAGAGAATGGCCTTTTTTACGTGGTTTGCAATTAAACTAGATGCAGATACAAAGCAGTGTTCGCTGATGTCTGTTTAGCATTCATAGTCTTTTTCGACAGACCAATAATAAAATTTAGATTTCTTTTGAAATTAAGAGAATATTTGTAGAGATTTCTGAGTAGCTTGAACTCAGCTTCATAGTGAAGTTTGGACTCTTATTTCAGCCTCAGGGTCTGTGACAGCACCTCTGGGTAATTCCCTATTAACTTATCTGGCAGATACTTTCATACAAATTCTCTTAGTTTTTGGACTTATTTAGTATATAGTACCAGTTCAGACGTGTGTGCAAAGTGCAAGTGCAAGACAGGCACAGGGCCCTAAGAACAATATAGTCTAGATTATTGTTTTAGACATAAACATTGTTGATACATACCTTATAGAACCATAATTCGACCACATTAACTTCTTCAGGTTCCACATCAGGTGGTAGCTCAAACTGCAGGCACTTAAACGGATATCTGCCTGACGTTAGGCATTCACCTGGAAAGAAGAGAGGACTAATTTAAACTAATATTCTATAGAACATACTAGGCTGAAGTATATTAATAACATCGTCACGATAAAGAAAGAAGGAGCACATTTTTTACAATAATTGTGTGATTTAAATTAAAAGGCATGGCAATAATAATTGTGAAGTGCATATAGATGAAGCATAAGATACATAGAGTAGGTAAATAATACCTTAATAGCAAAGGCGCTATTGTGTTTGAGATATTCATCCTACAATATATAATTATGTAGTAGGTAGGTAAGGTACCTACCATTAGTTAAAATAGGATTTGCGTATGAACATAATGGAGATTTAATTAATTTAATAGAAAGTTGAATCTGATGGACAATTAGCGGAAAATCGATTAGCTAATATATGCATCTGATATTATATAACAATTTCAATTACCTACACGTGGAGTAGATTAGAGAGTAAGTACGTCCGTATCTGAATTTTAAATTAAAAATATTAACAACCAATTAGGTAGGTTTCATTTCAATCAATAGTAGTAGGTACTTACCTAATCAATTTAAAGATTAAAATAATATTGTTTTATTCTTATACTATTTCTCGTGACTGCATTAAAGTTTGAAAATTACAATATCGTTATACTGAAAATAAAAATTTCCAATTTGTTATATGAAGAAGATTCAGCAGGAAACTTATGAATATCTACCTAATCTTAGAAACAGGATTTTAACATTTTTATTAGTTTTATCTGTTTGTACACAAATGGGAACAAAGTACAACAGTTTTATCAACAATAACATCCGTGTGTACCTTAGAGGTCAAAAATACTACAACACAAATTAAAAATTCATTGGATGTACCTAAGCCAAAACAAAATTACCTGTTGTTCAAATCTAAAGTAAATAATTATCTCACAAAACACGATAGGTACATAAAATACACGGTCTGTATGTATGACCTATGTTAATTGGACCAAGGAGCGACCCTTGGGGCATTCCAACCGATAACAATTAATGAACATGTGTAGGTATGTAATCGTTTTACCCACGACACTCTTTTAATAATCGAAAGAAAAATATTGTTGATTCATTTTGAAACCAACTTACTGTATAATTACGATAATTGATCACATTTTGGTGATTGATTCAATCATTGCCTTTGCCCGGAATTTGTTTATACTGATAAGATATACGTGACTGAGAACAGCTGGAATAATCAAAAGATTTGTAAGAATATCGAAATTGGGAGAATAATGTAAACGTTTCAAGATTGTAAGAGTAATTTGATATTAATTATTAATTTACATTGATTGTAAGAGTGAAATCATTCATTGTACAAATGATGCTGTATCTACAGATGTTGCAAGTCTCAATGTTTGCATTTTCTTTGAAGAGTACGATTTATTGTTGCTCTCGATTGCCATATTATTATAACCTATTATTATAATTGGGTATAAGTAATAACAGTCAACACGTTAAGGATGTTATTGTATGAACATAGGTACGGTATAGAAAAAAGAACAAAACTTAGGTCTTCAATAAGCTTCAGTACGTCTATCTACTTTGATAACGGAAAAACACTACCAAAAAACACTACCTGCCTAAATTTAAGAGGACTTAAATGGAAGCCAGTCACAACATAATAGGTAAGGGAAAAGCTAGGCATTAATCAGCATTTAAATCCTCCTCATAATAAGGATGAAAACAATGATGATTCAGACATTTTTTATCATCAGCATCACTTTCATCAAGAATTCCAAAGTCCACACACAGTAAGATATTACGATGTATCTTTGATATTGTCCGCATGGCGCATCCGGTAAGGTGTAGATAAGGATGACTGAAGTGTTTACAATTAATATCATTTATACGGAGGAGAGTCGTACATAAGTAGGTATAAGGGTAGCGCAGAGAGGTCAAAGACAAGCACCTGTTTGCGTGTTTTATAAATAAAGTAATAAACAAGTGTTTGATCCCTAGATAGACTGTTTTGTTTGTGTACTTAGTGAAAGTAGAGGAGATTGCTGAGATTTACCATTTTTATTCTTTTAAGATCTTGAGAATGCTAAAAAATAAGCAATAAGTTTAAAGTTGGTTGAGACTATGACATGAGTTTATAAGAAAATTACACCGGTGACTGAAAAGTTGTGTAGAAATCGGTTGTCATGGTATGGCATGTGATGTGGAGGAATGAAGAAAATGTCGTCATGAAAGTTTTGAGTATGAATGTGGATGGCTATACGAGTAAGGTAAGACCAAAGAAATGATGGATGAACTGTGTGAAAGACGATATGTCGAGATAGGGAGTGACTATCGAGATGACGACTAATTGAGAAATATGGAAGAAAACACATGTAACGCCGACCCCAAATAATTTGGGATAAGGGCAGGAGAATGATGATTCTAAGATCTTGGATAGGTACTTAATTGATCATGTTCTTCGTTTTATTTCCAGGTCTTGTTTAAAGACCTAAAATAAGCATAGTTATGTTTTAATTTGTTTTAAAGTTAGCTACGACTACAGTCACGGCTGGAAGCGAAGCACCTATAATATGAAAAGCTACAGTACCTTCGTCTAACAACTTAGTAATAATACACTACAAAAGACTATTATAGACTACAACTCGGCTCAGGTTGCTGGCTAGTTCAGGTAAACCTGAACTAGCCAGCAACCTGAGCCGAGTTAACTAAAGTTAAATTAGAAACTGAATCCCATAATTGAGTTGATTATAGGTACACTCTCTGGATACGTGAGTATCCGTTATTATAATAATATCAGGTGTATGCTATACATGTAGCATCCATGACTCATGTAAAGTCATAATATTACGAAGTGTGTAATCATGTAACCCATTGGATAGGAATTTCTCTTTCAAACAAGCCTTAGCTACACTACCTAGGTATATAGGATCTACTATTTATGTGATCGAAAGCGTGTTTGCTCAGAGCAGGAAGATGATAATGATCGATAAGGTAGCTTATTAATTTAGTCTCATTAGGACTGGTAGGCTTCTTTACTAAATGTATATACTTTGTGGGGACGCCAGTAACGTCACGGACCCTGAGCGGCTTCGGGTGTAGTTAGATGGCATTATGGAGTGACCACCGCTAAATTTACCTTACCAAGACACCGCTACTCGGGTGTATTTAGTAGTGACAGTTTAAAATAAATTATTATATACCCTATTTCAACACTAAACACTTAGGATGCCGGGACTTTCGGCACCTGGAATCGGACAGGTTAGGTTCGAAGGGGATGGGGGAATGTACCTACCTATAT
Organism: Cosmia pyralina; assembly: GCA_946251885.1. Classification (NCBI taxonomy): domain Eukaryota; kingdom Metazoa; phylum Arthropoda; class Insecta; order Lepidoptera; family Noctuidae; genus Cosmia; species Cosmia pyralina. The sequence continues at coordinate 16,168,010 of OX276367.1, forward strand.
AGAAACCCAATAAATTTTCAACTTCCTTGTTGACACAGAATTTTCTGTAAAATATAAAAGTTCTTAGTAAATATTGTTCTCGATTTGAGAAACGCAGTAGGCACATTGATACATATAATTAATTAAGATAATTAATGTATTTAACTACTTAGAAGCAATTGTTTATCAATAAGCTTTTTTTCTGTACGAGGTAAACAGTATTAATTGGTATCTTGTAATGTATTAATAATTTAAAGTACCCTACTTAGAAAAAATCAAAATATGTTTAAGTGACCCGCAACCGCGACTTTTTGTTTTTCTAAAACCCTGTTTTATGCTCGGTTTCTGAGATATTTAAACGGAGTTTATCCATTCGATAGCGATTATTGGTTCAATATCGTGTTTAAGGAAGAATTTAGCTTAAAAGTCGAGTGACTTTCTATCGAGGGTTTATCTGAGGACCTCAAAAACCGAGCATAAGGAAGGAATTCGCTTAAATAGATAATTTTGTCAAATCAATAGCTATTGAGAGTTTAAACTCCGTTCAGAAACCGGGCATCAATCATTTAAAAATCACATTGTTTAAAAATATTTAGCTATTTACCTACTATTTTTACCAGGAGATTCCAGGCACATTATATTAACTTGGTTTAAGTGTATAAGCCATACGTCTAGTACGCTTGCATTGATGCTTGTAACAATCGTGTTAATTAATATAATAAATAACAGTTGTCTGTTTAATTAGTATAATTGGCTCGAAAACGCTTTAATTAAACAAATAAACAAACATTTCAAAAATACGCACTTGTTAACTTTGTAGCATATTGATAAATGTTCCCATGTTGATTGAAATAATAGTCATCTCCAGCACCTTAATTGCGTAACACAACCTCAATCGGAATCTCAATCATTTTGAAGCAAATTCCTTCCTATGTTCGAAAAATTTCTCTATTCAACCACGTAAATAACGCAATGAATGTTGTTGAACTGTCAAAATGAAACCTATTCCGATTTATAGTGTGTATCGCAATTGCCCCGCATATGTTTTCAAATTACATGATACTCGTAGATTCAGTTAACTGTGATTGAAAATATAGTTAAAGGTAGCCTAACATAACTGTCTTCCAAGCATCGTGTCGTAAAAGTGTGGCAGTTTTTCTCTTTTGACCATTCGTTCGAGCTATTTTTGGAAGGTACCATGTTGAAGATTTCCCGAGTAGTCTTTTCAGCTTATTATGTGAGGCAGCTAGCAAACTGCTTAGTAATCTCAGTGGCTAAATCTAAAAAGTAAAAAAAAAATGAAAGTTTCTTTAGACACAAAAAAGGTGTATCATTTTTAATTGAAGCCCTACCTCCTGAGCTAGGGTGGTACCCGTGTTACAGAAGTCAGTGTCTTCACCAGATTTTGCAACATTAATAATTTCATCATCATCACCTTCCTGCAACACGTTTTCTTCTTCCATTCTCCCCCTGTCAACCGTCACGCTATCATTCACTCCCTTCTCTTTCATATCATTCCTCACACAATCCATCCATATTTTCTTTGGCCTTCCTCTGCCTCTCCATCCATAAACATGTATATTCATCACTCTTTTAGTCACCTGCGTTTCGTCCCTCCTCATCAAATACCCATACCAAGCCTAGCCTAGCTGTTGATTTCCTTTCAACTTTTCTGTCACTGGCGCCACTTTCAAACTTCCTCTTATATACTAATTTCTTACTTTATCCATTCTCGTCACTCCACACATCCATCTCAACATTAATAATTTATTCAATAAAATTTTAACATCGTAAAACGAAGGGAATTTAGTGCATGCATGCTCTTGAGTGGTGTGTGTTTGTTCTGTTTGTAATTCGACAATGAATTGATAAGTCGAGAATCATGGGAAAAGCATAGACTTCGAGCAACCCAAAGCAAAGACAACTTGGGTGAAGCAGAATGCTTAGCCACAAACAGCCTTTTATCACAAACTCTGGCACTATCAAAACAAATAATAGTGCAGGAATTGTACTACTGTTTCCAGTCGAAAAGCAGATTTTCTTCATGCATAATTATTGTAACTAATGCTTACCTATAATCTACATAATACATAACTCAGCGGTTATATACACTCAAGAGGTCATGTTTATCTTGGTCACAGCCGCGCGGCGCGTGATCATCGACTTTAAGAATAGGTGCTTATAGATAAACGGGATATTTTAAGATTACTGTGCTGTGTAGTATTAGTTACATACTGTAGTAGGAATTTAGTAAATAATAAAGAAGCCACGTAACTATATAAAACAGAATAGGTACAAGGATATCTTGTATGACAAATAAACTGTAGATATCTTTCACTTCGTGATATCGATATATATAATATCTGTATATAATATCTGACAGTGTTCACGCGATATCTGACAGTGTTCACGCGATATCTGACAGTGTTCCAACTTTTTTGTTTTTTATTTAAGGCGAGTATATCTGCTAACTGGCAGCGCCACCATTGAACATTTTTGGCGTTAACTGCTATAACTTCGAACCTAGGAGGTTTAGTGGTGTTTTTTTTGATACAAGAAATATATACGAGTAGTGAGTATATACGTAAGAAGTTGGAAACATCCCAGCGCTTGATTAACTTTGCTTGGGAAGTTTTTGAGTTAGCTTCAATAATACGTATTTTTTCCCCACTTTTATATAGATGATGTTCTTGATTGTTTCGCAGGTAGTGGTATTAGAATTTGTGTGGGGTAGGTACACAACTAAAAAGTGAAAAATAAAAACTTTTTTACAAAAAAATACAACAGACTTCCAAAAACAACACTACAAAGTGAAAAATAACTTTAATTTCGGAAGTCGGTGGCAAAAAACGAAAATACATATAACCAGACACCAACTTCCGAAATTAAAGTTATTTTTCACTTTGTAGTGTTGTTTTTGGAAGTCGGTTGTATTTTTTTGTAAAAAAGTTTTTTCTCCTCTACTGATCGTTATTTCTGCTTACAAAGTTTATTCCGTTTATATATATGTATGTATGTAGATATATAATATCTGTGTATTTATTATTGTATTATATAGTTATTTTCATATTATCTATCCCTTATGTTGCACCTGCCATGTCTTCTCTCTGCATCACTCTAAGGTTGACTGGTAGAAAATGCCTCAGGCATTAAGTCCGCCTTTGTACAGTATTTTTTTTTTACTTGTGCATAAAGTTTTAATTTAAGGATGGTTTTATAATTTATATTAATTGTCTATGTATTCAAGGTGGCAATAGTACTATTATTTATTCTGTGACAATACTACGACATTAAACTTGTCCGTTTTTGTAGTTGTAGCGCTTTGCTACGATCGCTACGACAATCCGTCTACGTCCTACGAGTGCTACGAAAAACTTCTCTGCGATATTTTTTAATCGATTTACGTGATTCTTATTTTATTTGGTAGAGGAAACTCTAAAGTATTGAAGTAGAAAAGTATTCTCAGTGTCTGTGGAGTTTCTTGCCCGTTCTTTTCCTACGCTTTGGAATGGGAAACTAGTGTCATATTTCTGACTGGCTATACTTGACAAATTCCAAAGTGCAATTTAATCATTGAAATAAATGTGTGGGACATCGGATTTAGATTTCTTACAGGCTGACCGATGCCAAAGATGGGAAGACGGAAGAATATGCCCCATACATTACTCGCTCCGAAAGGACAGTTAAACCTATAAGGAGTGTACCTACAGTTTTTTTGAAGGGGGATACTGTGCGACATGGTATTCACATTTCTTATAGGTGGACCGGCGGCATACCTGCAGTGAGTCAGACTCTGTGACGACAACCTCGATGCCACAAAACGTCATACGGATAAACGTCAATATCAATCTGCCTAGCCTTTTCCCAATTATGTAGGGGTCGGCTTCCAGTCTAACCAGATGCAGGTGAATACCAGTATTTTACAAGGAGCGACTGCCTATCTGACCTCCACAACCCATTAACTGGGTAATACGATACCCCTTGGTAAGACTGATTGTCAGATTTTCGGGCTTCTGACGATCCATAACGACTGTCAAAGTTCCACGAATGACAGCCGGTACTAACGGCTTAACGTGCTTTCCGAGGCACGGAGGAGTCTCGGTATGTAAAGATGGTCACCCATCCACGGACCGACCCCGGCAAGCGTAGCTTAACCTAATGGATCGACCTGTGCGGCTTTACGGATAAAAGTCAATAGAATTAAATAATTATCTAAGCGACTCTATACTTATTATAAATTAAAGTGGCTTTCGTGTCTGTCTGTATGACCGCATTGTTCTTCTAAACTACGCAACGGATTTTGATGGGGTTTTCACCATCATTTTTAGAATTTATTCCGGAAGGTTTTATGTGTCTCAAACTCAAACTCAAAGCATTTATTTCAAATAAACCAATTACAGGCACTTTTGAATTGTCAATGGGTCGGTCAGTCAGAAAGATGAAGCTAGTTGCCCATTCCAAAGCGTAGTAGATCCCTATGGAGAAGAACGGGCAAGAAACTCCACGGACACTCTTTTAAATCATAATATTTTTACAAAATATTGGTTACATCGTTCAAGTTGAAAATATACATGTGAGAACAATGTAGAAAGACGTGCACGTTAAAAAGCGTCCGTAATAAAAAGATAATAACTAAAACAACTAAATTAAATATTAAAATTAAAAATAAGCCATGGCAGCTAAGAGACGACCAGTCCCAACTGACGGCGCCCGTTCACGAACATGACGCATGGATCACAATGCAATCAAATCACAATGCAACGCATGGTGTACAATACATTCATATTAAAGTTATTTATGATGTAGAAATCTCGATGTTTTCTAAAGTCCTAAAACCGTCCGAAGCGGGGCGAGTATAAAATATTCCTTCAAATCGTTATTTTACTGAACAATTCAATTAAATATACTTAAAATGCTTTGAGTTTGAGTTTTTGAGTTTTTAGGCATTTTTGTGTCCCCAAGACAAAAGAGCTAATTATAATAGCGATGAATGGCCTCTATTGGAGGGTTTATCAAGTGTCACCGTTAACACGCCTCGTGATATCTCTTAAATTAAATTAGTTTAATTACTACAGCTCAGGGGTCAAGCTAACAGTTTTTTATTACCTCTCCCGCTCCACTAAGATATAATTAATTAAAATTCAGTTCCGTGTCACATTTTGTTTTAATTCTTGGAAAATTACTGAGCTTTCTGTTAAAAATTAACTAAGTATCTGTAAATCTTCTGTAAAATTTGAAATGAATAAATCATAATAAAATAATACCAGCCGCTCGGGCGATCGATAAGGCTTGCCGCCTTGGTCCATGGACGGGTGACCATCTTTACAAACCAAGACCCCTTCGTGCCTCGGAAAGCACGTTAAGCCGTTGGTCCCGGCTGTCATTCGTGGATCTTTGACAGTCGTTACGGGTCGTCAGACGTCCGAAAGTCTGACAACCAGTCTTCCCAAGGGGTTTATCGTATTACCCAGTTACTGCCCGGTTAGACTAGAAGCTGACCCCGACAAAGTTGGGAAAAGATTAGGCAGACGATGATGATGATGATGTAACCTCTAGATTTGAACAGTTGAACTGGTTAATATTTTTGACAGGGCAAGTGCTTTTCTCGTATAGTTGAGAGAGACAAAAATGACAATAGAATCGAATTCTTATTGTGTTTCATTCAGGTCTGCGTTCAACAGTAGACATTGTACAGTTGCTGTTTATGTAATCACTCATTCGTCTATTTTCTCTAAGAGCTCTTATCTTATCGTGAAAGTAGGGATAGCCACATGCGACTAATTACATTCATCAGGTCACGGTACGTGGGCAAACAATGACTAATACTTACTTGATATTAATTAACCTAAGTAAGTAATTAAATTTATTTATTGCATTATACATTGTTACATAGGATTGCCAATACATTGTCATAATATACATTATTATTTATGTTACAGGTCAAACCTGATTTCAGGCCAACCGTTTATCCTACGCGTGATATGTCGCAGCCGTTAGAAGTAGCGCTCGCCGGCCGCTGCCGAGTCACGGAAAAAGGCTAAGCGCATTGATGTAGCGAGTCCTTATGATAAGGCACTGACATAATTATGTAGTCTCTTAACAAAGTCTGAAAACTTTATAATTAAAAACGTACGTACCTATCACAGGCCTTAGTGCGAGTTTTTATACTTAACGTAAACTTCAATTTGTACTGAAACTGAATAAGCGCCGTCTGGTGACTATGATGGGAAACACAACACGCGATAGAGTAGGTAAGTATAAAAACTCGCACTTCTATATAACGTGTTGTTTCCTAGCGCAGGAGTCAGGGTTTCACTTCGCTTGTACACATTTTTTACGCCAATAGAGAATTTTATTTATTTTATAACTATTTCGAAAACCAATCAATCTGCCTAGCCTTTTCCCAACTATGTTGGGGTCGGCTTCCATTCTAACCGGATGCAGCTGAATACCATTATTTTACATGGAGCGACTGCCTATCTGATCTCCACAACCCATTAACTGGGTAATACGATACTCCTTGGTAAGACTGATTGTCAGACTTTCGGGCTTCTGACGACCCGTAACGACTGTCAAAGATCCACGAATGACAGCCGGGACCAACGGCTTAACGTGCTTTCCGAGGCACGGAGGAGTCTCGGTATGTAAAGATGGTCACCCATCCACGGACCAACCCCGGCAAGCGTAGCTTAACCTGATGGATCGACCCGTGCGGCTGTTATTACTTAGCCACAAGCTGATATAACTATTTCGAAAAATAATTGCTAATTAATATGATTCGAACTGCCGAGACTTAAAGGTGAGTAGGTAAAGTTAAGCCAGTCTTTATCAGAATAATCTTTTCTACCATTTATTTTAGTTTTCAAGAGCTCGAGTACTAATCAATTAGTGATGTCCTAATCAATATTTTATAGCAATCGACTTTATTTATGAAGAAGTTTTAATCAATTTAACACATTGATAGCGTCTATGAAGTATTGCATTTTGTCTTCTATGGTTGCCTGTTAATAAATAGGAAAATCATACGCGAGCATAAGTTAAAAGTGAAATACTTAGAGATGGTTAGAAAGAAGTTTATTTTCGCTGTAGTTCCACGAACAACTGCGTCTCAATACTCAATGATAACCAGAAAATACCAACAAACGACTTCTTTTACTACAATGTAGTAAATATTTGTAATGTATCACCGATATATGGGTCAGGATCGAGCATTATCTTCGAAGATAATAAAGAAGTATTCACATGTTTTGTTTCCCGTGTAGTGTAGGCATAATAATATACCACCTATAGCTTTATTATTTTTGTTAATTCATGCTGATAGAAACCACATAAAACGTGACTTCTATTTTTCTGTCGAACTTATAAAGGATATAAATGATTCGTGCTCGGTTTCTGAGGTATTTAAGGACGCTGTTACAAATGGGTAGTCAAATCATTACTTTTTTTACACAAAATCATGTTTATTAAATGAAATGCTTTACTTTCTTAAATTGTTTTTTACCCAAATTGTTGATAGATGTGCATGGTACGATTCTAAACTATAAATATAATTTTAAATAGGTACATTTTCTCAATAAATGTACCGAAGTAGAATTTTTCAGTCCGAATCTAACTAAACTGTACCTATCTAAAATTATATTTATAGTTCAGAATCGTACCATGCACATCTATAAACAATTTGGCCAAAAATCATTTTAAGAATGTAAAGTATTTTATTTAATAAACATGCTTTTGTGTAAAAAAGTAATGATTTGACTACCCATTTGTAACAGCGTTCTTAAACAGAGTATCCTTTCGACAGTAATTATTGGTTCGATATCGCGTTTCTGAACTATCGTTGAGGATCGAAGAACTTAGCTTAAAAGTCGAATGAATTACTATCGAGGGTTTATCTGAGGACCTCAAAAACCGAGCATAAGGAAGGAATTCGCTTAAATAGATAATTAAAATCACAAAGCATGCCACACGTACGCAAAAAGACGCTTCAACAGATTTAGAAAAATAAAAATGAGAAATAGAATTTGCAACAGTTCATTAATTAAAATTAGGAGTTGAAAATTTTCGAAACCTTCAGGAGAATTACAAGTGAGTCAGTCTCATGTTTTTTATTATTGTTTTAAATATAACATGATTATTTAGGATACATTAAAGGCTCCTTCAAACATGCGCGAAACGCGTCACAAAGGCACCGCGCGACGAGCAGTTCCGTTATGTTGCGCGCGATTATATAGCGTGTCGCGTCTGTTTGTAGAAGCCTTTGATCAGATGAATGGAGGCGGGAAATATGTCTAGATGACGCTGTTCTAACGTAACTGATGCTTGTGACGTATCAGCTGATATTAAATCATTTGATTACGTAATCATAACTGATTAACTAATTATTATAATTAGCATACAAACACAATTGCTCTATTTAAAACTCGTGCGTGAATGAGTATGTATTATTAGAATGGTATAATAATATTGCTGAGTTATACGAAACAAAGAGCAGTGGTAACGGCAGTAACTTACCAGTCGCAGTCAGAACCCAGACAGGTGCTTTACTCTGTGTAAATTATTACATTACCACTGCTCTCAAAACGGTGAAGGAAAACATCGGGAGGAAACCGGCATGTCCTAGAACCAAAAATTCGAAGCCATGTGACATCTACCAACTCGCACTGTGGTCGCGTGGCTCTACCGAGAGGAGGTCTGTGTCCTGGCAGCGGGAACATTATAGGCTGATTAAGTATGCGAAATAATGTCGTCATTGACAGAGAAACAACGCCGTAGATTTAAATAATGCAGATAAAAACGTTTACCTGAGAGGTGTAGTGATGCACTCCCTATGGTGGGAGTTTCGGGTGCAGAAGAAGTGGTGAATAGTAAAAAAATAAATAAATATATATACGGTCGAATTGAGTAACCTCCTTTTTTTGAAGTCGGTTAAAAAATGGAAGACTGTAAGTCTCCAAGTTTTACTCTAACACCATTCGCTGACGCAGACATTAGGTTCCGCAAGTGTACAGGTGCAGGTTTTAAAAACGCGAAACTTTGGGTTGAAGAACCTCGTTATTACCGCAGTATTTTTTTAATTTGTATACTTATTATTTTATATTGCAAATTACCATTAGATGAAGCCCCCAGCAGCAGCGGGTCAAACAAATTATTCGCAGACACGCACCGTGGCAATTTTTTTATTATAATAATAAGCCCTTTTTATTGTGAACATCTTTGCGTTGTGGTATTTTCAGTAGTTTACAAAATGTCTCTTAGTTCAGTGTGCCTTCTGGCAAAGGCCTCCTTTTACAACTTCCACTGAGAGTCCTATCTCTCGCAACTCTTCTCCAACTTGTACCCGCTGTGAGCTTCAATTCATCTTCCCATCTTTTATATTATCTTCTCCCGTTCCTTTTGCCATCTCTGGGGTACCGTCAACTTTACTCCACTTGTCTTGAATGCCTCTTAACAAGTTGCCTGTCAATTTTTTTATTACCCACACTATTTTATTATTGTATGTATTGTGGCATTACGCACCCTTGCCCCCACAATATGAATATTTTCCCACTAATCTAAACAACAATAATTATGATTGCATCGTAATGGGCAGTAGAATTATGTCTACTCAACGGACGGCACGGGACGACAGTCCCCATCAAATTAAAATAGCTGGTGAAATGTGGGTGTACCTTATGGCACATTCTCTGCCTAATCATCGGGGATTACAGGCTTGATGTAATGTTTTTGTGTCAAACTAATAAAGATTTATTAGTTTGACACAAAAAATTTACAAAGGAAAAAGAATATTCAGTGAGATCACTGAATATTCTTTTTCCTTTGTAAATTCTTGACATCATCATCTGCCTAGCCTTTTCCCAACTATATTGGGGTCGTCTTCCAGTTTAACTGGATGCAGCTTAATACCTTTATTTTACATGGAGCGACTGCCTATCTGACCTCCATAACCCAGTTACTGGATAATACGTTACGCTCTTGGTAAGACTGGTTGTCAGACTTTCGGGCTTCTGACGACCCGTAACGACTGTTAAAGATGTACAAATGACTGCTGGGACCACGTGCGTTTCGAGGCACGGAGGGGTCTCAATATGTAATGTATGGTCACCCATCCACCGACCAACCTCGACAAGCGTAGCTTATCCTTCTATCGACCCGTGCTGTTGTTGTTAATCAGCCAGGAGCCCTGTAAAATCTTGACATATCACTTATGAAATAAATGATCAGATTTTACTTCATTGGAAAAAAAAATCGTAAGAAAGTACACCTGCTTCACTGTTCGTTACATAGTCAAAACTATCAAATCAAAGTCCACAATTTATTTTTAGCAAAGTTTGCAAAAACTATTACAAGCAACCTTAGCACACTAACATGCTGGTATGCCGTGTAACGCTAGGTCCAAAGTTCGATTTCTGCCCCAGCACAGTTAACTGGCTAGGTAAGTGTATGCAATTATTACATCATCTTTTTCAGAACTGTGATTATTATAATGACTTAATTATAAAGTTAATTACTTACCTATTAATTGTTGTACAGATTACCTCCAGCACGATTAATAATTTTGGGTAAAAGAGTGACTTACAATATAAAAAAAAAAATATAGGCAGTTAAGTTAACCAACACGCTTCTGACCGTGGTGTCGGAGAGTGGACAGCCAAATCCTGAGGCATTGGTCGCTCATGCATGTTCAAAATAATAATTGTTTTAAATTTTACTAACACAGCTATAAGTATCAACCTACTAACGTAATATGGACTTATATTAATTACTGTGTGCTTGGACTGAAATAAATATTTTCAATTTCAATTTGAATAAATAAGTTTGGGAATAAACACGTCATACTCATATCTACAGATATACTGTTAACATTACCATGTCGCAGACTCGCAGTGACGCGAAACTCATAAGATTCTCCGCTACCAAAAATCGCTCAACGCACCTAAAGAAGTTTTCACTTCAAAAATTGTGGTGGTTTCAGGCTTGTCATACTCAACGGTGATGTTTTTGTGGATTGCTCCTTTTACGGTTATAAGTATGTCCTGAATTTTCACGACATGACGTAGAAAAATTTACTTTTTTTCACTTCGTTTGACACACTCATACCCAAGGCAAATTTGAGGCAAGACTTTTCAATTAAATTTTTTGCAGAATTTGCTTCTTCTCAAAACGTCTATATAAAATGTTCGCAACGGTGAATAAATCAAAAACACCGCCCTGGGAAATTGTGTTCTAGACGTATATCAGCAGTTATGCTGGCCTGACCCAAAAACATAAGGGTATATACACCTGGCGCATATTTAAATTAACAGTAGAGCCATATGTCGAAAAAATTGTCAAAATATATACGAGGCATATTAGCTTCTGTACCTTAAAAGTATGAGCATTTTGACTACCCAGGGAGGCTTAGCTTGGATGACTTAATTAATTAAGTTGCTAACAATGATATGATATGCAATAATGATTAGCAACAGTTTTTTTAAGGGAATTATTATCTGTAATTGCAATTTTTTTTTTCGGTTGATGCACACATAGTTTTTTTATAATAAGTTTGTTAAAGCAGGACGATGTCCAGGAGACTATGTATGTAGAGTTCTTTCAGACTATAGTAAGTTATATATGACCAGTAATTAGAGATTTTTCGCAAACTCCCTTAATTTCTAAATTATAAAAATTAATCATGGTTTGCCAGGAAGAATGTCCAACGAGAGTTATGACTTACAAAAACCTTTCTGCGAAGCTAAGCGGCGTCTAATGAGCACTGTGTAAAATAGCTAACTCTAGCCAGACTGCAAAATACTTAACCATTCTAAAATAGACCTTTAATAGTTAGCCATTATGTCCAATATAGATTGCTCAGTGTAAAAGCTTACCTTCAACAGGGAAAATGATCTTCTGTTCAGTTCTGCCATAATAGTCGTCGAATTCCGGTGGCTTGTTGGTACCCTCACTGAGGGTCTGTCCTTGCGCCACCGGCATGGGCAGGCTGTTCACAGGCAACGCCACTGCCGGCTTCTTACTGAGCCGTAACTTCTTCAGAATCTGCTGCTTCACGAACTCGATCCGCGCCTGAGTCAACTCAGTCACACTCAGATCCCCGTTCGCGCAATTCGCACAACTACCCAACAACTCTCCCTCTAAACTTAAAAAGTTACTGACTAGTACAAACACGATCACACTCATTAATTTACCCATCGCGGTAAATTCCTACGTCGTAGACAATTGAAATAGTAGAGGAGATCGAGCCGCATGCGTGCGGTGACTGCGACGGCTGGTGCGCTACTGACACGCGTGAAAAAATACACGGATTAATATATAGATGCGTGCGCGCAGGTTTTGTTCGCGTTGGGGGTGTTCCGTGGTAATTTTTTTTTGCGCTTATCAGAATATTGTTCGTTGTATGGCCACCCCGGAGGTCGCGGCGTGGACAATGGACTTGCGTGATACTCCTAGATATAATAAATCAATGCTTTCACTGGCATTTATTGTGTTTTCCTTGAGTTTACGATTGTGTGGAGCTTTAGTGTCGATGTTTTGTTGTTTGTGGCGCTGTCTCTGTTTAATAATGTCCTGGGGGACAAAGTCTCGCCTCGCTGGAGATGCATTTGTGTGGTACCTGATGTGGGTGATAGCGATTTTGTAATAGGTATAACTTTTTGTAGTGTAATGAACTCAATGCTGCCTACATTTATGGGTAAAGCCAATCAGTAGTTTTGGATCAGAGTTCAAACTCAGAGCATTTTTATAAATTTAATGTAAAATACTTACTAGATTTATTAAATAAAGTCTTAATAATCATATCGAGTAACAACAGAACTGTAGGTACTGTGTACTTTTTTGTATCCGTGGTGAAATCAAGATGCCTTAACTTCACCTCTTCGTAAAACGCCGCTACTAAACGTGACAGACTGAAAATCAGAATTTACAAAAGATCTATGAATCTACATTTTTGGTATTTTACTTTAGCTTAAATAAGTTCTTTTGCTATTGTCTATTCCCCTGACACTCTTTGTGCTCTTACCCATCACCACGATAAAAATTCTGCGACCGAAATTTGTAAAGAAAGTTAAAAAAGTAATGGCATATTCTTTATTGAAACACTCTGATGCTGCATTGCACTGCATTTTACCCGACCGTCTTCCTTCCAAAGATCGCGTTCCTTATTGACGATTACCGACCGCCTCGCTTCCTCTTATACTGCTCTCCTCGTCCGCGTAAGGAGGTCAAGCAGTATCTCACAATGTAGTACGCGACCTAAACCGGACTCTACCGGCAAGTGGCAACTCTATCTACTCTGCGACTCTATTGTAGAGCTGCTTATCGGTCGACAGTTCCGGAGTTACGGCGTCCGGGGTTGAAGTCTAATTACACCCCCATGGAAGCAATGTTATAGATAAAATACAGGGAATAATAATAAAGCAGATCCTTTTTTTAATCAAGAACCGCTTAGTTGAAAGTTATAACTACTTAATAATTTAAAAAAAAAATAAGTTATTGGATGGCAATCAAACCGACGACATTCTAACTAATGCCAAGTGTTCAAATTCAAATTCATTTATTGGTGTGATTTTTGGTACATTTTACTTGAGATCTTAATAATAAATAATTCGTTCCTCAAAAATCTACCTTAAAGGTGTACACTCTTTCACGTAGTTATTATAAAAAACAAAAAAAAAAAGGATAATTACCTAGTCAACATATTAAAATAAAATCAGCTTTGCAATAGAAAATAAAAGAAATTACAATGTCAAAGATGCATGCAATGTCAAATTATAAAATTGTCATAATAAAATAGGGAAAATGTCATGAAAATAAAATAAAAAATAATGAAAATACATAAATGTCAAAAGATTGCAAAAACACAAATAAAAAATTTTAACAATTTAAAATATAAATTATAAAAATTGATCAAAATTTGTCATCCAGAAACTCCTTGACTGAATAATATACCTTGTCATTTAGTAGCTTAAAGAGATTACTTTTGAATTCGTTGTTATTCTTACTATTTCTAATATGACAAGGTAATTTGTTATACAATTTTGGTGCCATTGCATAGACACTTTTATAAGCAAACGCAGTTCTGGTGACTATTGTTTGTAACTTATCTGAGCGACGTTGACTTTCTACATGAACCACCACCTCCTCATCATCATCGTCATCATAAACTGCTTATATTGTACCCATTGCTGGGACACAGGCCTCCTCTTGATGAGAGGGAGTTACACGTAGGCTCAGTGCGGGTTGGTAGATGTCACATAATTATCTTCGAATTTTTAGTTCTAAGACATGCCGGTTTCCTCACGATGTTTTCCTTCACCGTTTTTGAGAGCAGTGGGAACATTTGCAGGCATCGCAGATACGTAGCAAGCCCAGGGCTTAAGCTGAAATAATATAATTAATTAATAATCGTTTATTGGAAACAGAAAATAAATACATTCAGAGATAACAGCGCTAAACGATGGTACACACTGTGGCGCAGCTACCAACGCCTGATTCCTAGGAGAGTTGTTCCAAAATTAAACATCAATCAATCTGCCTAGCCTTTTCTTAACTATGTTAGGGTCGGCTTCCAGTCTAACCGGATGCAGCTGAATACCAGTATTTTACATGGAGTGACTGCCTGTGACCCCCACAACCCAGTAACTGGGTAATACGATACCCCTTGCTAAGACTGGTTGTCAGACTTTCGGGCTTCTGACGACCCGTAACGACTGTCAAAGATCCACGAATGACAGCCGGGACCAACGGCTTAACGTGCTTTCCGAGGCACGGAGGAGTCTTGGTATGTAAATATGGTCACCCATCCACGGACAACCCCGGCAAGCGTAGCTTAACCTGTTGGATCGACCCGTGCGGCTGTTATTACTGTTATTAGTGTGGTTTTCCTCACTCATGTGTTTTGTGTTTTATTTTCACACTAGCTGCGCCCAGCGGTTTTAACTGCGTAGACCGGGATGAATGTGTTAATCCAGGGTGTCCTCTATACCAAATTTTATCAAAGTTGGGCCCAACGTTTGAGCGTGCAGAAGTAACAAACAAACATAAAAAAAAACAAACACATATACACACACAAACACACATACACACACACACACATACGTACAAACTTTCTTCTTTAAAATATTAGTGTGACTAACACTACACTTACACACATTCTACTAAAGGCTTCCTCTCCTGAGGACTTAGTGCGAGTTTTTATACTTACTCGATTGCGTTTACGTTCACGTTACCTTACGTCAATTAGTATGGAATAATTGTGTTTCCCATTATAGTCACCAGACGGCGCTTATTCAGTTTCAGTACAAATTGAAGTTTACGTTGACGTGATCGAGTAGGTATAAAAACTCACACTAAGGCCTCTGTATACTGTGCCACTCTTGACATCGTCGTCTGTTGCAACCAATGTAAATTTCATTTATGTGAGAATGCTGGTATCCATAACAAAAGTTAAATCTTTTTTTGGATACCAGAGTTCATACTATTTTTGTATACGCATGGTTTAATAAAAAAAATTTTTTTTTTTTATTACGTAGCCAAGATTAAACATAACAATGATATTTTAATAAATGTTCAAAGAAATAAAATAATATATTTAATAATACATTTGAGATAAGTGCCGTGTGTGTGAGTACCGAGAAGGAGAGGGTGTGTGTTGTGTCTCCAAGCTCCCAGAGCCGCTAGACGTTACTTATTTTCTGATTCCTAAAATGTATAGGATAGAGTAGTGTTAGTATGTACTTTGAACGTACGCTCTGCGAGCTAGGACCGACGGCCAATTTTTAGGTATCAGGTACCAAAGTTACGTAAAAATATCACTCCTTTTCTTATGAAAGTCTGACTGCTGATTTTTATGTATTAATAATCAATACTGTCAGACACTTCCCGTCGGCGGTTTTTTCCGCCAGACACTTTAAAGCTCGCAAAAAATTACGTCATCTTACTTAAAGTTTGAGTCCTAATTCTTATATAATGATACTCGGGGAACTATTTATTTCACTACTATTTGTAAGCAGCCAGATCAATCGTAGCCGTCAAACATCCCCCAGGCACAGTTAATTTTGTCTGTCAAACATCCCTGAGACACAATTGTATGTGTCTGGGGGATGTTTGAAAGACACAATATACTGCTAACTATTCTTCACCACTCAATAAGTCAAAGTTGTCGAAGTCTTTCAGTTTCTCAGAATAAGAACGCCAATTAAATTTGGCCAATTTACGCAAAAAATCACGATCGAAATGTGATATGCCTCTTAATACTTCCTTCTACAGAAAACACTCCTTAATAAAACAGTCCACAAACCTAGACTTCTTACAGTTAGATTCGTGCTCGGTTAATAGCACAAATCGCCATAAAAAAATTGCACTCAAAAATTCAATCAATGGGTTTTAATTCCTACACCTTCTGATAGATAAGTACATAATACAGACGTGATTTTGTGTATATAATAATTAAATTCAGTCACAGCTGTGGTTAGATTGTTGCCCGGCCCCAACACACTTAGCACAAGCCTGGGCTGATGAAATCGAAAGGTATTTTACGTGATCCGTTTGCCATAGATAATACTTACACCTTAACTCGACTATATGGGCATAGCGTTAATAAAAAAATAAAAAAATAGTAAGTTTATTGTAGAGGGAGAAACACATACAATAGACGTGATAGTACAAGTGGTAGTCAAAATCAGGTTGAACAGCTGGCGTAGCTAGTTATCGTAGCGTCGTTATTTTTTTTAATTTATCCAGCGGGGTAATTAATAAATAAAATAAATAATAAACCATTTATTTCAGGCGACAATGGCCCATACCTTAACCTAAACATCATATTTGAATATAAACAAAACTTGTGTTAATAAAATAGGCTTAAGACTATGTTAGTAGCACTCCCCTTTGCACTAGCTTGAATTTAAGTGCTGCCCTGTGGAACTTGTCCGCGGAAGCGACGGAACACCACGTCCTGCGGCCAAAAGTCTTCCTCCATGACGAGGGGCAGGTAACAGTTCGGTACACGCACCACGAACGCCTTGAAGTTGACGTTGCGGCGCGACTCCAGTAACTGTACCCTCGGCGTTTACCTCATCTTCTGGCGCACGTACTCCACGATGTCCTCCGCCTTAGTGGTGTAGTGCAGGCGGGAGATGTACACCGGTGTGTTCGGCTTTGCGGCACGCAAGCTCACTTCGGGCTCCGCAGAAGCTTTGCCGCAACGGTTCTTATTAATTGCGTTACACTTACAATAGAGATGAGGAGCTCGTGGCTAAGTAATAACAGCCGCACGGGTCGATCCATCAGGTTAAGCTACGCTTGCCGGGGTTGTCCGTGGATGGGTGACCATCTTTACATATCGAGACTCCTCCGTGCCTCGGAAAGCTAGTTAAACCGTTGGTCCCGGCTGTCATTCGTATGGATCTTTGACAGTCATTACGGGTCGTCAGAATCCCGAAAATCTGACCACCACGCTTACCAGTAACTGGCTGTGGAGGTCAGATAGGCAGTCGCTCCATGTGAAATACTGGTATTCAGCTGCATCCGGTAAGACTGGAAGCCGACCCCAACATAGTTGGGAAAAGGCTAGGCAGATTGACACGCTTGGGCAATCAAAATTAAATTAAGCTCAGTAAGTTGACTTTGTTGACATTAATGCCACTAAGCTTCAAAACCTGTTACTACAAATCCGTTGGGGGCATTATCCTCCAACACATCTAAACAATCATCTTAGTAAATAATAATAATTAATGTATACCTAACAGTTTTATTCACTGTGAGAAATAACTGTTATCTTCTTGTGTTAGGTAAGTATTTAAAATGTAAGTCAATCACGAGTTTTAAAATAATGTGTGTCATGCCATGCGGGGTGTACATGCTATGTTACAATATGTTATATCATTCAGTACTCTTGTACTTCTTGCTGACTTGCGATTGTTTTTTTTTCTCGATGAAAAAAAAAACAATCTCAAAAATCGGTACTGGGTAAACCTTTTTTTTTGTGAATGGGAAATCATCAAATGACTTCTCCCGCTCTGGGCGGAGCAGGAGGGCGTGTCAGACTTTTACTGACTAAAACCCACCCGTGTTCCTTCAGTTGCCAGTGCCAGGGCCACGGATCTCAAACTCAACTCAAACTCAAAGCATTTATTTCAAATAAACCAATTACAGGCACTTTTGAATTGTTAATGGGTCGGTCAGTCAGAAAGATGAAGCTAGTTGCCCATTCCAAAGCGTAGTAGATCCCTATGGAGAAGAACGGGCAAGAAACTCCACGGACACTTTTAAATCATAATATTTTTACAAAATATTGGTTACATCGTTCATGTTGAAAATATACTTGTGAGAACAATGTAGAAAGACGTGCACGTTAAAAATAAGCCATGGCAGCTAAGAGACGACCAGTCCCAACTGACGGCGCCCGTTCACGTTGTTCTCTTTCGAACAACCCGCGACTCAGAATTCAGAGTTTGTAACCTTTGAGATAGAGGTGTCCACCCGGAATCGAGATAATTAAACTATTCTACCTAATACTTTTAGATAATTACATGAACCTGGTGCCTATCAGTAAAAGGTTAAACGCGATGATTAAACAATGACTTTTTTTCTAAACTAATTTAATTAAATGTTTTGTGTTTCGTAACGTTAATTACTTTGCATACTATTGTATAGATTAAAGTTCTTCTAACTGAACAGACAGCTGTGCTGCTGGGGAGTTTGTTGCGCCACTTCTTCCCAGCTGAATCACTAGCAAGTGGTGAAGGGCGGGCGTGCTGGGGGACTGTCTTTTGTAATTTTGAGGTTTGAAAAGTGCTGATTGTCAGCCTAGTTTAAATAGGTAAATGAGTTTTCATTTTAAAACAAATGATTTGAGATAAAGTTAGGTAAGTAATTTTATCTATATTTTGATTATTCCATTGCGAAAATATTTAACTACATCTACCCAGAAAATTTTATTTTTCGTATCGGTTCGACCGGCGCGGCGTGGCGGGCGGCGGCGGCACCTCACTGCAGTCATCTCCCTGTTAGTAAGATTAGTTACCCAGTTAGCAAAACGGGGTAACTAAACTTCAGAATATAAGTACCTACCCCCACTCACATTGAGAAGACAATACGAACCACATATTTTGAGTAAAAATACGAGTTTTTTATATGAATAGAAAATTAAAAACCGGCAAAAAACGTACTTATTTATTTTCCTACTAAGTTATTTAAATTATCAAATCCTGCATCCAATGAATATGTATAATCATTCAGACCGTTACCAACAATAATTGCGTAACACACCGTCGTAATCGGCTTCATTTTGACAGTTCAACAACATTCATTGCGTTATTTACGTTGTTGAGCAGACACATTTTTCGAACATATGAAGCAATGGATAATTAGCAATAAGCTTCAAAATCATTTAGATTCTGATTGATAGTGTTTCCGGTGCAGTTTATGAGCACCGGTGCATTAGATTTTTCCAGCGGCTTCGCCCGCCTTAATGTCGGAAATTATCTAAAGGAAACATAGCTGTACCCAGTGACTAACAAACATACAAACTTTCAAAATAATATTAATAGGATAACTGAAATTATTCAAGAAGCTTACAGTTTCGATGACATTAAAAAGTTATCCAAAATCAACAAAAGTTAATGCAATATTTGCTTACAATTCCACGACACACACCGCTTCAGAATATCATCCATAAGCCATTGAAGATGCAATGCTATCAAACCGTTGCGCGCGCCACTCGGAACTTACTAGTTTTGGAACACATTTTATTCCATTCAACGACAACTGACCCTTGTGTCACAGCATTATACGGGTTATTTTGCGATAACTTACATCAGACGTCACCTGCAAATAATTCTACTACTTACCTATAAGATAGTGGTGGATTTAACGGATATAGTTAACATTTGTTAAGTTAAGCATTGATATCTGTGAGGTCAGACGTTTGTAAATCTAAAATAAGCTTCTCTTTGATAGCTTTCTGTAGGTTTTCTGATGTTGCAATAGTAAACGAACGTTGCAATGGTTTTGTCGAGTTTTATCGTGCTCGTGCATCTATCATGGACATCATCAGCTCTTTGTAAGGGAATACTTCTACCTTTTAACCGACAAAAAAAAGGAGAAGGTTCTCAAGTCGTCGCGTATTTTTTTTTATGTATGACCACGCATTATTTTTTACATAGTAGTCCGATTTAAATGATTCTTATTTCAATATACATGTATAATGTATTTTTCCCACTTAGTCTATGTGGATGATGTTATACTCGTAATAATTTCCTGTCACTGTAATTTATATTACAGGTAGTTGTATTTGAATTTGTGATGGGTAGGTAAGTACCACAACTAAAAAGTGAAAAATACTTAAAAACTTTTTTACAAAAACAAACTCTACAAAGTGAAAAATAGCTTTAATTTCGGATTTCGGTGGCAACAAACGAAAATACAAAATCAAAGACACTGACTCCGAAATTAAAGTTATATAATGTCATAAATTAAAGTAATTTAATAAACAAATTCATTCATTCATTCATTCAAATATTTTTTTTATTTCAGTTAACTTTACAAACATGTTGCATACTTTACAAACTAACTACTACTACTACTATTTAATATATCTGGAAAAAGGTTGAGCATGAGGCATTCATGCAATATGGCGCAAGAAGTGCTCGTTTCTTTCACTATTTATATACTATTATACAATAAATTGCCAAAGTGTATCAGAAGTGAGGAAAATGTCAGCCATTTTAAAAAAAAGTTGTTCCTGTTTCTAGTTGAAAAGACTTATTACTCGATTGATGACTTTTTAAATGACAAATTATGACTAAATTTAAATTTCTTTGACATTCTAATTAATTAATAATATAATTCAATTACTTTATTTTATGCGGCTCCTGACATTTTTCAATTGCTTCATTTCTTTTATCTTAAACTTTATTAATTATGATAGTAAAAATAACCTGCTTACTAATATTATATTTGTATGCCGATTATTGGCCGAACATACAGATCAGCTAAAATGTATAAATAACACCTTTTTATACTTATGTTCACAAATAAAGATTGATTTGATTTGATTTGATTTGATATTTACCGGACGTGCAGTATTGAATTTTTTTTCACAGAAATTCGACCACGTCCTATCAAAATGATCATTGCGCGAACACCTCACTGTCGCGTTCATTTTTTCTCCCGCGTCCTATACAAAGCGATCGGCCACGCGAATACGCGATCGCGTGTTCGCGCGGCCAGTCGCTTTGGTTACACGGATTATAGAGTGTGAGCGAGACGCAAATAATAATAAAGGTTATGCAATCTCATTGTTCTTTAACCCAGCCTTATGTAACTGAAAGAATAAGCTGTCATACTGTGTTATGTAGGTATGTAGGTACTGCCCAGCAGTGTGACTGATGTGCTGATTATGCTATACCTACCAAATTTTTTTTAATGTCATAGACGAGTCTTAGTCAGTGTTGACGTATCTTAAATCGTTCGGAAATAGATAACGCATCAAATTAAATGCATAGAATTCGATATTAGTACTTAATAGTGATGGCACAACGTTAAGAATAAAAAAAATTCTTGGTATAGAATTCACACCACGTACAGTATAAGGTAAAATGATTCCACGGACCCGATTCACACCACGCTCGCGTGAGCGGATATGTCTTTGAAAAAGCTTTCAAAGTTTTGTACAAAATATCGTAGACATGTTTAGGAAAAGTTCTGTAAATAGTTAGTAGATATCTGAAAGCGAGGTAAGTATAGCGTAAGCAACGCATAATTTGTAACTCAACGTAAATGTCGCATGTTGTTTTCTTAATTTTTGATGAATAAACGTCTTCGGCATCTTCCTGTCCTTGTCCACACACTCACGGTCGGCGCAACACGTTTTCTCTTTCCATTCTCCCCTGTCAACCGTCACGCTATCATTCACCCTCTTCTCTTTCATATCATTCCTCACACAATCCATCCATCTTTTCTATGGCCTTCCTTTGCCTCTCCGTCCATCAACATTTATATTCATCTTGCTAATGTACTCTCAACCGGTGTGCGATGAATGAACGTAAACGAGGCAAAAGGAGTAGGTATGTTTAGATTCTAGCAGGTGGCATTCTGTAGTTCCTGCCTTCCCCCGTGGGAAGAAGGCGCGAGTTTATGTATGTATAATGTACCTAATATCTGATCTACTTAACAATTCACAATTATGTTTTGCATTCCATAATGTTGGATGGGTGACCATTCTTTACATACCGAGACTCCTCCGTGCCTCGGAAAGCACGTTAAGCCGTTGGTCCCGGCTGTCATTCGTCGATCTTTGACAGTCGTTACGAGTCGTCAGAAGCCCGAAAGTCTGACAACCAGTCTTACCAAGGGGTATCGTATTACCCAGTTACTGGGTTGTGGAGGTCAGATAGGCAGTCGCTCCATGTAAAATACTGGTATTCAGCTGCATCCGGTTAGACTGGAAGCCGACCCCAACATAGTTGGGAAAAGGCTAGGCAGATTGATTGATTTCATAATGTTGAAACATTATTAGGGACCCTGTCGGGCAGGAGAGAGGAGGAAGAGCGCTTATGTTGTGTATAGACGAGTTTTATTTATTTATTTTGGTAGTTTTTTTTTTTTTAATATCAGCAGAAATAGCTCATAAGGCCTCGCTATTATCGGATCCCCCTCTTTGGAATCACTACATATTACATGTGATGAGATAACCCCGTGCCAAATAATTATATTTAATATAAATATTAAACAATACCCAATATTTCACGCGTGGCCCACACGTGGTGCCTACAAGATAACATTATTGCTCCAAATATTTTAAATCATTCATTTGGGATTGCCGGATCTGCATATTTAAAAGGAAAAATTGCTTATAAATCTACTTGAAATATCACTATTTATTTATTTACTTATGGTGTCATTACCTAATAAATTATTTTATAAGTAGGTTTGTACAAACACTTTTGAGGTCGGTGGTTCCTAACTGACTACTCTGAGAAGAAAGGCCGAAACCAACTCAGAAGTCACAGTCTCTTTTAAAGTCCAGACGTAATCTTGGCCAGCTCATGTGAGGACCACTGTGTCTGAAGTTATCATACGAGGAAAGAACCATACAAATTGGAGTGGGCGTGTCCAGTCAGTGCAAGCATTTGTCAGTAATCGTGTGGCTCAACTCAGAACCTAAGGAACTCAACGACTCGACGAATAATTTTAAAGAAAGGTCATTTGGCTTTTATATTTTTATGGGTAGGCCGCATACACAAATTGCTAGACCATCATTAAAACTAACTGAGATAGATAAAAAGAAAATAATTACTCACTTATTCTAAGGACTATGTGAGTAATTATTTTCTTTTTATTTATTACTAAAGTTACATAATAATTTAGAAAGTACTTAAATACAATTTTTCCTATTTTTTTTTTTTCCATTGACTTAGAAATCACAAAATTTTATCTAAGTACTGTCAAATTTCATAATCACTACTTGACGATTGGCTGTCATTTATTAACCGGCTTCAAAGAAAGGAGGAAGTATTGTTGAACGGCCTACATTGTCCTCCCATACCTATTTAACACTGTTATTTGAAAATATTGTAAAAGCCAATTATTTTTAAAAGAGTAACCGTGGAGTTTTCTTGCTGGCTCCATAGGAAACTACCACTTGGAACCATGCACCTAGGCACCAACTTCTGACGTTTCATAAGTGCCCATATAGGTTTATGTGAATTAAAATATTTTGATTTCTTTTTTTTGGAGGAGGTTCTCAGTTCGTCGGAATCTTTTTCAGAACTGACGAGATTTACTGACTTTCAAACTTTCGGTGGTCGTGATCATCTACACAACGCATCTAAGTATTTCCTTGATCCTCAACATGTCGGGGTCAAGTTGTTACCATAGTTGAAGCGGATATCAGTAAAATTGTTCACTGAAAAAACTGCCATTTGACCTCCACAATCTAATTGCTGAATTATATCTGGTTTGTTGGTCGGTTGTCAGACTTGCATTTCATTGTTTTACACATAACATCACGCCTGTACCGCAGGGTCAGGCAGAAGTATACATAATTAGTACCTACAATATTTAGCTACTTATGTTCAAGTTCCATGCAATAGGGGGCGAGCCTATTGCCATCAACCGGGCACAGATCCAGACTCCGGCGTGCTACTGAGCAATCCCTAATAGACAAACTCAATAATACTTTGCCCGACCTGGGAATCGAACTCACGGTATATCGCTTGCGACCACTGACCACCGTAGCAGTTCATAGTTTTACCATGATCTCTAGAGGAGCTCGTGGCTAAAGTAATAACAGCCGCACGGGTCGATCCATCAGGTTAAGCTACGCTTGCCGGGGTCGGTCCGTGGATGGGTGACCATCTTTACATACCGAGACTCCTCCGTGCCTCGGAAAGCACGTTAAGGCGTTGGTCCCGGCTGTCATTCGTGGATCTTTGACAGTCGTTACGGGTCGTCAGAAGCCCGAAAGTCTGACAATCAGTCTTACCAAGGGGTATCGTATTACCCAGTTACTGGGTTGTGGGGGTCAGAGGCAGTCACTCCATGTAAAATACTGGTATTCAGCTGCATCCGGTTAGACTGGAAGCTGACCCCAACATAGTTGGGAAAAGGCTAAGCAGATTGATTGATCTTCATCCTTATCCAAAGCAGCCAGGGATAACTCAGGAAACACTTATTGTAGAATACTTAGTAGAATTTGGTGGTATTTTTCATATTACTTTGATAACAACTATCGACTTACGAAAAACAAATTTTATTCGGTGTGTGAATAAGGGTTTTGTTGGCGTACCGGATACTGGCCATTTTTAAAGTAAGAAAAATATTTGATGCCTAAAAAAATCAATACATATAGATTTTTTCATAAGATGAAAGTTGTTATCAATGTAACTGTAAATGTCACGAGTCGCGACCTCACGGGATGTCGTGTGAATCACGATGTGTGCGCGTGAAAGCGCACGCGCACAATTTCAGCAATCGCACATATTTGGGCACTGTAAACATACCTAACCAAAAGTGTGACAGATCATTAGGAGGCTCAAGAATAGTTCTCCGTGGTCATTGAATGAAATCAATTATTAATTAATTGACTGAAAAGTTGTGTGGGAATTGATTGTCAGGAAATGAGGAAAATGTCGTAAGGAAAGTTCTGAGCGTAAGTGAACTTAAATAGGTAATAATCATGCAGTAGACTGAATTTGGGAGACAAAGCCAGTTATTACAGCATAACTTGGGGCCTCGACTTTGTCTGGTACTCCGTGATACCTGGGCCACTCTCAGATTTGTTTTGTACTTAGTACGATTTTTTTTTGATTTTGTATTTTTTAAACCTTCAAACTTCGCTTTGTAAATGTACGACATCCCTTATTTTTTAGACCATACAACAACCAACATTTTGTGTTATGGAATATGTATAATGTTATAAACGACTTTAAACATGTTCCATAACACAATCAGCAACTCACAATCAGCAACTCACAATTTGTAAGCAGCTACCGATACTGTGATTTAATTAGAGGCTGATAACCGCGGGCCAAGCATCGCGAGATAAGGATGGCGTGTGCGACTGATGATGTGTCACAATCACAACCGCACTCATCAATCATTTTTAGCACGAGCAAATGGGTATGTACCAGTTACATGCTTTTTACCGCGAGCGTATTCAATAAGTATTAATAACTAGCTGCGCGCCGGGGTTTCACCCGCGTAGACCGGGATAAAAAGTAGCCTATGTGTTAATCCAGGGTATAAGCTACCTACATACCAAATTTCATCCAAATCGGTCCAGCCGTTTGCGCGTGAAGAAGTAACAAACATACAAACACACACAAACTTCGCCTTTATAGTATTAGTGTGTAGTGTGATAATTTGTAATTGTAAATAATTTTCTACCCCGTTGGCTTTGTGGTCGCGCTACTGCTGAGCATGAGGTCCTGGGATCGATGCCCAGCTCGGGAAAAGTGTTATTCAGTTTTTCTATAAGGATTTTCTCAGTAGCAGCCCGGAGTCAGGATTTGTGCCCGGCTGATGGCAATAGGCTCGGGACTTATCATAAGTGGCGAAATGTGCGTGTACACCTACGTATTATTGGTTCACCTCTGCTAAAACCTTCGGGGATTAAAGGTGTGCTGTTATTTATTGTATTCCATGGTGTGACCTTTTAATTTAGTTAAATTTTTCAATCGTTTTTAGTTTTTATTATCTTTAACTACATTACGGACGCTTTTAACGCGCACGTCTTTCTACATCGCATCGTTCTCACATGTATATTTTCAACATGAATGATGTAACAATATTTTGATTTGCAACAAGTGCCCGTGGAGTTTCTTGCCCGTTCTCCTCCATAGGAACCTACTACGCTTTGGAATGGGCAACTAGCTTCATCTTTCTGACTGACCGACTCCTTGACAATTCAAAAGTGCCTGTAATTGGTTTTGAGTTTGAGTTTTTTGAGTATGTGGTTTTTGGCACATGCTTCATGATTGTCGACCCTGTCGGACTAGGACATAGTATGTGTCCCATATAAATAAATAAGTTACGTAAGTACCTAAACGATGCTATAATTTTATTGAAACTAGGAATAAAAGCCCAACTGGTGTCATAAGAAAGCAAGAAAGTAGCAGCCTATCTTTAAAAAAAAAACTACTGTCATTGTGTTATCATTATCACATCTGTCATATAATTTAAGTACTACGTTACAATATTTACAACTCGCATGGTGCGTGGTTCAATATTTGAGCAGTACTTTTATGAAATTTCAGATTCATTCTTTCTAACTCGTATTTAAATTAAATATTGCATTGCATTGTGCAATATCTATAGCTACACGTACTTATTTCCGTGTCTGTCTGTGTGACTCCGCTGTTCTTCTAAAATACGGAAGAGATTTTTTACCATCCTTTAGAGATCGCGACGGTTTATAAATGCGTAATAAAAATAATACATTGATATTGGCGCAGGCCCATCCAGTCTCCGCAAATACACCAACAGCATAATACGCTACCTACCCTATGGAACTGTATTAGGTAAGTATTGTAGGAGTGAGGCGTATTTATCGAAACAGTTAAAAAAAAACAGGTTTTTAAAAGTAACAACATGGAACAGATATCTCAAAACCAAAAAAACAGTTCCTCTCTGTTTCGCCTGTTCTACAACCTACAACGGACATTGCCGTAACTGGTGTGTGTATTTGTGTAATATAACAAGGTCTTCTCTATCTAGCTTGTGGATGTTTACTTTGTTAGAAAGAGAGAGATACAACGAAACTGACCCGGAACAGTTTGCAACAAGCTCTTTTCTCTTCCGACTTATTGTAATAGAAAGAGATAGCACCTGTTCTCTGGAACAAGCTCTTAAAAAAAATAGAACTTATTGTAGGTCTATTACAATCATAGAGTCTTTGGTTGCAATGTAACAGACTATTATTTTGGAACAGGATTTTGGAACTGTTATTTCCCTGGAACTGGAACAGGTGAAACAGGTTTCTAATTTTACCTGTTACAGACCACCTCTAAAATATTGTCGCAGTTTTGGTATATTGGCTTATTGCAAAATTATAATGACTCCGGCCTATGTAGATACAGGTATGTATTCAGGTATTCGATATTTGAGTTCTTAATTAATTATCAAAATATTTGTTTGCAGTAAACAATGGACTGGTTTTATTGACTAGACTTCAGCCACATTTGTGAACTGGATACTTTACACTGGCGTACGGTAAAGGAAAACATAGGACACCTACGCAGCCCAGCTAATATAGATTCATTTATTTGCCTGAAATATGGTATTTTTACAGATATTATAAGTTATTTATAACACATAAATAAAAACTTTTTTACAAAAATTAATTTCGGAAGTCGGTGTCTGGTTAAATTTATTTTCGTTTTTTGCCACCGACTTCCGAAATTAAACTTATTTTTTACTATACATATAGTGTTGTTTTTGGAAGTCGGTTGTATTTTTTTGTAAAAAAGTTTTTATTTTTCACTTTTTAGTTGTGGTACCTACCCCACACAAATTCTAATACACTACCTGCAAAACAAACTAGAACATCATCCATATGAAAGTGGGAAAAAAATACGTATTATTGAAGCTAACTCAAAAACTACTCAAGCAAAGTTAATAAATTTTATATGGGACCAACTTTGATGTATACCCTCTCGAATAAAACAAAAATTTTTCAAATCGGACGACTCTGTAAAAAGTTATGCGTGGTCATACATAAAAAAAAAAAAATATATACGTGTCGAATTGAGAACCTCCTCCTTTTTTTTCGTCGATTAATAACAGGTTCATCATATTTCGCAATTTAGGATACCTGGTTTTTTTTTTGTTTGCTAAGGGAAATGAATTATTTTATTTGTATTAAATTAGAAGCCTAATATTATTTTCACAAAAATTTACACAATAATATTATATAAATAAAATAATTAATTTCCCATGTCAAAAAAAAAAAACAGGTATCCTAAATTGCCATTTTTAGGGTTCTGTACCTCAAAAGGAAAAAAAAGGAACCATTATAGGATCACTCGTGTGTCTGTCTGTTTGTCCGTCTGTCACAGCCAATTTGCTCCGAATCTAATGGACCGATAAAGTTGAAATTTGGTACATATGAATTTCTGTGACCCAAACACGGACGGGTAAAGTAATTAAATGAATTTTGAATATGAGGGTCACTTTTGGGTGGCTAATAAGAAAAATTAAAAAAAAAAGGTTTATAAATTGCTTTAAAGTTATTTAAGAAAATAGACGAAAATTAACCATCCTCATTTCAATTCAATTTTAGGCCAGTAGTTTTGGAGACAAGGGGGGGGGGGAGGGGCATATATCCGAAACTGCTGAGCCTAAAATTTTGAAAAAAAATACAGGTAATTGATCTTTACCTGTAGATTACAGGAAAACCTATAAGAAGTATGTGGTCTTAAAATAACATAGTAAATCTCTCAATATTGTGAGTACAAACTTACATTTACAGTTGGAATGTATGGGAGAACATGTTTTTCATCTACAATGTTATGTTTGTTCTTGGGATAAATTCATTCCAACTACGAAACCCTTCATTGTGCGTGGTCCGACACGCACTTGGCCGGTTTTTTTTCTATAAGCTTAACGGATTGCAGTCACGAAAAATTCGCAATTTTTAACAAAAATTAGTTTGAGAAGCAGCATAAGGTTGGTTTTGTCGTTTTTTTGTTTGATTTGAACACAATTTTGGTAACGCTGTTAGAAGTTCGTCAGCGGAATGCCTCCCCTGGGGGTCTTCGTCTTCCAAGCGCGGTGTCGCACGTGTGGGGGGTTCACTCGTGGTGAAGCTAGCCCCCCCGCCTGCGCCACTGCGGGCTTGTTAGCCCCCAACTAGCCACTCTACAGCCCCCGCCAAGCAGGTGACCGTGAAGCGCCTCGGGTGTTTTACTATATACCCAGAGAGAGGACGGTGATGAGCTGTTTTGAACATCTTTCTATATCAGGTTAGTTATTCGATATAGATAAGACGCCCGAGGCCAACCAGGTCAACCCACATCAGGTGAGCCCGGCTAGCGGGTCGGTCGATGAAGCGACCCCAGGGGAAGACCAACGGTTAGTCATCGTCGGCCGTATATATGCTACAGTGCAGGAAAACTTCGCTTGCGCGATGCAGGACTGCAACTTTAAAGCTGAGTTTTCTCTTAAATTACAAACTTTTCTAATAGTGATTTTATATCAAATTAAGCAGTTTTAACGACTATTTCATTTGGTGACGTTGTCTAATAAGATTTATCTCAGGAAATGTAAGATTTTTCCATTTAATTCTTTTCAATGTTCGTCTTTTTTCTGACCAATAGCGGCACGATTCTGCAGGGGAAGTACCAGTTTGATACAAATAGTAAAGCTGACTCAAGCATATTTCTTTCGATTCTGGCTTTTATGTTGGAGAGTTTAGGAGTGAAGTTGTGCTGTACTTCGATATCAGTTAGTGTGTTAATGTCCTATTGTTCATTTTAGTTCGACCACTGACTAACCAGCACGTTATTTATTTCCGGAAGTGTGACGTTTCATGTAGTGACTCATTAACTGACGGAGGAGTTGGTATGATTATTATAATATGATCCTTCTTGCTTGGGTACCTACGTGTAATACTGAGTGGGGACTTACCTAGTATGAAGTGAATGGTGAGATCGAGATGTAAATTGATGAACCGAGGTTTCCGGCGACTGGGACCGCAATTAACTGGGACCGCGGTCCCAGTCGCCGGATCCGTAAAAAATAAATATTTTTCTTCCAGCGACTGGGACCACTCATAGATAACTTAAAAAAATCTATTATTCAAGCCAAAATTAGTACAGTCAAACGAAAAAAATTATAAATTATTTATATGAATATCATTGACTCGTTCTAGACATGATTTTATCTTATGCGCTTAGTAATAGATTAAGCTAGCCCGTTTTGACATAATTTACACATGCAGGTAAATACACACAAAGGGAATAGCATTGTATAATACTATCCCTCTCTAACTCGAGTCCGTTTTGCCTGTCGATTTCAAGGTCAGGTAGCCCTTTTGTTATTGTAGTGTATGTAGATTATACTATATACTAGATTTTGTAATAAACAATTACTTTCTGATTGTTAATTATTTAAAAATTGTTGATTGTTATGCACGATTTATGTGTTTTTTTTTTTGTTGATTGTTGTTGATTGTTGTTAACACGATCTAAGTGTAAGTTTTAATTACGAAAGTTTTAAATAACAGAACTGTAGTCAGTGGTTGTTTTTCTTATATCAATAAATGATGTTTTTAAATCAAAAAGGATTTTTCTTCAACGCATGCAACGGTATTTTAATTAAAGATAAACTGGAAGTTGGTTGCATTAATAGCTAGGTACTTGTTTTTTTTTTTTACAGATCTTATACCTAATTCGATACCTACATAATATTATTTATATCAGGTATATTTATAAGCAGTCGCTCCATGGAAAATAGGTAAGTACTGGTATTCAGCCGCATGCGGTTAGAATGGAAGCCAACCCCAACAAAAATGGGAAAAGATTAGGCAGATGATGATGAAGATAGGAAGCTTATGTCAAATGTTCAAAGATTTGACTTAAGTGATTATGGCTTATGTACAGTCAACAAAAGAGATATCTAGGCAGGGTATGCTAACTAATTTGTATGTTGAGCTAATTGGTACTGATCCATGCGTCACGTTCGTGAACGGGCGCCGTCAGTTGGGACTGGTCGTCTCTTAGCTGCCATCGCTTATTTTTAACTTTAATATTTAATTTAGTTGTTTTAGTTTTTATCTTTTTATTACGGACGCTTTTTAACGTGCACGTCTTTCTACATTGTTCTCACATGTATATTTTCAACATGAACGATGTAACCAATATTTTTGTAAAACTACCTATTATGATTTGAAAGTGTCCGTGGAGTTTCTTGCCCGTTCTGCTCCATAGGTATCTACTACGCTTTGGAATGGGCAACTAGCTTCATCTTTCTGACTGACCGACCCATTAACAATTCAAAAGTGCCTGTAATTGGTTTATTTGAAATAAATGCTTTGAGTGTGAGTTTGAGTTTTGAGTTTGACTAGGTGAATTGCTTCATGTTAAATTTTGTATATATTACTTTGTTTTTACAATACTCCTACATTGTAACACACCAACACGAAATTGTATATTGTCACGAAATTGAACATGAAGCAATTTACATACAAATTTGTTAGTATACCCTGCCTAGATATCTCTTTTGTTGACTGTACAATACGAATCTACTGTCGTTTAAACGATTGACACAAATGAACATTATAAAACGCTAAACGTAGGTAACGTTTAGCCTTCAAATATGAAGTAAATCAATAATGCCAGTTTTTGTACTGCCACTTAGGCGCCATCATCCAATTACATACGAAATATCTTTTAATCTATGTAAATAAATTAAAAAATGGGGTCTCTCATTAAAAATGTGAACAACCTTGCTTATCTCCGTGGCAGCGGTCAGTGAGCACGCGTTCACTGAGTGATCGGGACTTCTACTATAACTACGCAAGGTAAAATTTAATTACTAAGTAATTAACTAACTTAAAAGGGTTCCAAATCATATCGTACAAGATTTAACACTATGTACTAAATAATTTATTATATTATATTAAATACTTTCGTAAAAGAAACGAGAGGCGATATAACAATACATATCGCAAAGATAATTTTGTATTTCATAATGATACTATGAATTACAAGGTTAGTTTTTGCAGTTGCAGAAAATCGCCCATATTTAAATAAAATACCTTATGTATGACTCAGCGATTTTAGTGTAATTGCTGATGAAATACAAAATATGGTACATAATGTACAGAAGTTTCAAATTCCTAACTTGTTTAATTGATGCGATCTTGCGATAGAGCTCTTACAAAAATGGTCTAAAATTGACAACCTTTACGGCCCCTATTTCTTCATTTTTGAAGATAAAACTCTACCCGATGAGTTCTAGACAATGACATGCTAGGGTATGATTTTTTTATTTCAAAATGAAAAGTTTATTTATTGTACGGGGAGGGACCCCTTAATTCATGTCTTTATTTTATTTTTATAATTTTTTTATTATAGCCGTAATAGAAATACACAATCTGTGAAAATTTCATCTGTCAACATATTACAGTTCATGAGATACAGACCTGTGACAGACAGACGGACGGACGGACAGCGGAGGCTTAGTAATAGGGTTCCGTTTGCTACCTTTGGGTACGGAACCCTAAAAGTAAAACTACTATCTGGCTAGCTTTTTTACGTAGTAAAAATGACGAATTTAATTAATGCAGTTTGGCAGTTTTTATTTATTTAAAAGAATGAAGTAGATAAGGAATGGTAACGTTTTAATATAATTATTTGCCTCTCGCTCGATCATATTTGGTGTTTTATTAACTAGTTGTCACTACTTTGAGGGAACTTTAGGGGAGCTTGTTGTAGTAAGAAGGCGAATAACGAATGAACTGTCATTTATTGCAAACCACTGCTTATATACTCTTCCAGCTTACAGAAATCAAAATAAATAAGGTACATATGTAAAATGAAGGTAAACACCATTTAGTAATGTCGGTAGGATGTGCCGCGCTCCCCACGTTGTGCGAGCGTGATGATACAGCTGGCCGGTTCACATTCTTTTCGCCTTTGTCTCAGCCATAGCAGTATGCGCGGCGCGCGCTGCCGGACGGTCGCTGGGCGCGCTCCACTAACTTGTATGACTATAGGCGTAAGTATGCTGCTACAGTGAGTGGGAAGCATTTTCTTTTATGTATTTCAAACGTGGAACCAACCAGACTACACACTATAGGCCCTTTTTACACACACGATTTTCTTACCGTGAAAAACTACAGTTTATTCGCCGTGTGTAGGCACGGTAGTCAGTGTTGTATGGATCACTATGGAAGTTTATTGACTGACACGTTTTGTCTACGGCGCGGTTTATACGCCGTACCGTAAGCAAGCCGTGCCATACAAAGGGCCTTACACTTTAAAAAAAATGTAGGTCTAAATAGAACGGCTATGTTATAATTTACTAAATAAAGACGGGTATACGATTCACGGATTTTCAAAGAACTGTGTATTACTAGCTGCGCTGCGCAGTTTTACCCGCTTAGACCGAGGTAAAAAGTAGCCTATGTGTTATTTCAGGATATAAGCTATCTTCATATCAAATTTCATACAAATCGGTCCAGCCGTTTGAGCGTGAAGAAGTAACAAACATACAAACACACACACACACTCACACACTCACAAACTTTCGCCAATAAAATATTGGTGTGATAAAAACGAAACAGTTTTAGTGCATTTAAGAAGTTCTTTTATGCACTAATAAAAATATTTCACTGAAGAAAACACGTCTTGATTTCTTGAAAGTAATTAATGTTAATTTCAAGAAATCATTATTAATGTTTATCATCGCCCCAGAGCTACTGGTAAATGTGTAATTAGAATGTGTATATTATTTTTTGTTAAGTTCGGTTTTACCATTCATTATTATGTTATCTGCGCATAGGGGTGAAAGTCACACACATTTCCATCTATGCCATACTTTTACATCACATCTGTGATCTGTATTGCCACTAAGGGTTAGGCAGACAAGTAAGTAAAACTACTATGTAAAATAATAGGGGCTGAATCTATTGTCCTATTAAGGCGCGGTATTAGTTCAATATTCACAAAAAATGGTTTCTTGGATTGTCGAGTATGACGTAACGCAATGAAACTATCCGACGCAAAAAATACAGTGGACAGAGAAGGGCTTAAAGAAAAATTTTAACCGAATAGAATAGTAAAAAATAGTTTGATATTCCCAATAAAAAATTTGGAAGTTGCTCCACAAAAATAAACTTTGGCGTCGAACATCTCTGTATTTTCAGCGATAAGTACTGTATTATTTTTTTTAAGAATTTAATAGAATTAGCATTTTTTTTAAACTTTAACCGGACAATTATTTTATTTATTGTGTATATTCTGAATAATCTAGAAAACTTGTAAAATAAATGCACATTCGCAGCTTAGTCACATCTCTGCAACACAAATATTATTCTCAAGTTTCAACCTTATTTCAAGCATGCTAATGTTGACAATAGATTACGCGGTTCTGTGCCGTTTAAAATCGAGTCAGTACGTGCCTTAACTGGACACAAATCTAAACGCCGCGCCGCGCGCCGCCGGCTGCTAATAAACCCAATACGAATAGCCCAAACTTGGAATCGAACCCAGGCTAACAGTCGTCCCGGGTGTCACCATTGTGTGGATCGCCCGGAGGACACGGTGGAGCATACAGTGGAGGCTGCCGGCTTGGGCGGAGCACCGCCGCGTTCTC
The DNA here is from genome assembly GCA_946251885.1 of Cosmia pyralina. Classification (NCBI taxonomy): domain Eukaryota; kingdom Metazoa; phylum Arthropoda; class Insecta; order Lepidoptera; family Noctuidae; genus Cosmia; species Cosmia pyralina. Next base: position 16,202,801 of record OX276367.1, read on the forward strand.
ACGGCGGCGATCTCTCGCGTCCAAACCTGGTCCAGGCCATGGTGCGGAGCGAGAGTGCATGGGAGGCCGTCACCTCGTTCTGCGAAGCAGTAATGCTCGCGAAGGAGGAGGCGGAACGCGTGAGGGAGAGGCAACAGTCGCGCCCTCGCGCCCCTAGCCGCCGCAGGAGACGCCCTTGGGCGGCGGGAATCCATTGCCGATTCCCGGCCACCGTAGGCGCGGGCTTGCGGACGACGAGTAATGGGCAGCTCGCCGTCCGGTAAGGACCAGGCCCGGGTCGACGGCGCGTTGTGTTCCACGCGCGCCTCAAAGAGATGTCGGCAGTGACGGGGTCCAATAGGGCCGATGCCGCCGGGGTCGCGGGTTGTTTGAAAGAGATACCGTGGCCCTGGCACAGGCAACTGAAGAAACACGGGTGGGTTTTAGTCAGTAAAAGTCTGACACGCCCTCCCGCTCCACCCAGAGCGGGAGAAGTCATTTGATGATTTCCCATCCACAAAAAAAATAGAAGGTTAATAGTCGTGTTTTTGACCACTAGACCAACTTGGCTGTCTATGAACAGTTGTCGATCACAAATCTTTCAATAACCGCTGCAGCGATTGCCTGTCTATAAAGTAGAAAACTGTTTTTCTTTCATTTTAATTCAAAGGCATGACGCAAGCCACAGCTGATATTTACTAAGAAACAAGCATATTGTTTACATCTTTCTCTCAAATCCACGTGACTAATAACTTAGCAACACAATCTAGGTACCTACTTATAAATAAATTGTTTATATACCCATCCGAAGCAGAGGTCAATGCTCTCGGGAATTCGTTCATAATCTTTTAGCGAAAGGTTCATAACCCGAATTTGCTCTCGTTTTTAGATATATCAGTTTTGAGTGGAAGGTTGTTTAGCTAGTAATACGAATTTTCGATCTACTACTACTTTTCTCGTGGCTCCGCCCGTGTATGTATAATAGCTTGTTTTCAAAGTCAAAGCATTTATTTGCTCAATGAAGGTGTACAAAAATATATTGAAAAAAACCGGCCAAGTGCGTGTCAGAACACGCACAATGAAGGGTTCCGTAGTTAAAAATAATTTATCCCAAAAACAAACTTAACAATTGATCCCAAAAAAAAAGTTGTATTTCATAAAACTACACATTAACAATTTTCGGACTTTTTCCTTTACTTGTGCTGGGATACCTTGCTTCTTGCCAAATTTTATGATTCTAGGTCACCGGGAAGTACCCTATAGGTTTTGCGATAACTTAGAAGCTTGAGTTTTTTAGGACTCCAAGAGACTTACGCATTTGATATTAATTTCAACTTGATACATCCACGTGTGTCTGAGAAAAAGGGTCTTGACAGACTGACTGACAGACAGACAGACAGATGGACAACGAAGTGATCCTATAAGGGTTCCATTTTTTCCTTTTGAGGTACGGAACCCTAAAAAAAATGTGTGTATGATATTCAGAAATCAAACTACTATAGTATCTAGTTATTTAAATGTGGTATTTTAATTCAATTTATTATAGTTTTATCTGATTGCTGTGTAAATTACTTCCAAAAGAGACTAGCGTTTAAATTAAGAGTCATATATATATAGTGAGATTCATTGGCTCATCGTCCGCAGCGCAACAGCAGCGTAGCCGCGCTGTAGACTCAGCGTAGGCAAGGGCGGCGTAGCAACATCATCTTAGGCAAAGCGTAACCGCGCCGTAGGCACAGCGTAGCGCAGGAACGACGCGCGGTGTAGCACCCACTTACCGCTACTTACCGTTGCTTCGAGGGGGGAAGGGGATTCCAAATAATCCATTCCTGGACGCTGCTTACGATTACACGTCTGAATGTATAGACGAGAAAATTGGAATAAGCACTTTAATGATTGTCATGACTTTTTGGAAAAATTGTGTTTTCTAATGAACTTAACAATAAGGGTAAGGGGGGGTAAGGGTAGGGGTTAGGGGTAGAGGGGGCTAGGGATTTAAAAAGGGTAGGTGGGCGTTAGATATAATGTTGTTGAACGCCAAGCCCAAAAACCGTGTTGCACTTTGGTGTTTTCTTTTCAGACACAAGTTTTGATCAAAAAGTCGTACATAAAACCCACATAGACCGAATTATCCATGGAGGCCAGAGGTATTAGAATTCATAGTAAAATGTATTAAAATGTGTTTCCTGGCGGACACACTGGCCTCCGAATAAAGCACTGCCTCACTGCCTGTGTTTCCGGAAGGATACACAAGGCGCTTAACGTGTTAATACAGCTGTATACAATATAAATCCAACACAAATTAGACAAAGGTCAAGGGCGTTAAGGTCAATTACAAGTCATCCATTAATCTGTAGACAAACTTCTCAGGGGGGATATGAAAATTTCATTATTTTTGACCTACGACGTCTAGTGTCTGAGATATTTGCAAAAAACTCAAAAAGGGGATTCCTAGTTATCCATTTTTGGAAGCAACTAGTAGGTAACTGCGAGCGAAGGGTTACCGTTACGTTACGTTAAGATCATCCACTTGTCTGTCATCATCATCATTCTCCTGCCCTTATCCCAATCCATTTGGGGTCGGCGCAAAATATCCCTTTTTTCCATACTTCTTTATTAGTCGTCATCTCGGTAGTCACTCCCTTTCTAGCTATATCATCTTTCACACAGTCCATCCATCGTTTCTTTGGTCTTCTCCTACTCATAGAGCCATCGACATTCATACCCAAAACTTTCCTCACGACATTTTACTCATTCCTCCGCATCACATGCCCATACCATGACAACTGATTTCCGCACAACTTTTCAGTCGCCGGTGCCACTTTCAAGTACTCATTTCTTATTCTATCCATTCGTGTAACACCAAATATCCCTCTTAGCCTTCTCATCTCTACAGTGGAGGTCTGCCCGGCTTGGGCGGAGCACCGCCGTGTTCTCACGGAGGCGATCGGCGGCGGCGATCTCTCGCGTCCAAACCTGGTCCAGGCCATGGTGCGGAGCGAGAGTGCATGGGAAGCCGTCACCTCCTTCTGCGAAGCAGTAATGCTCACGAAGGAGGAAACGGAACGCGTGAGGGAGAGGCAACAGCCGCGCCCTCGCGCCCCTAACCGCCGTAGGAGACGCCCTGGGCGGCGGGAATCGATTGCCGATTCCCGGCCACCGTAGGCGCGGGCTTGCGGACGACGAGTAATGGGCAGCTCGCCGTCCGGTAAGGACCAGGCCCGGGTCGGGTCCAGGTCAGACCAGGCGCGGGTAGTTCGAAAGAGATACCGTGGCCCTGGCACGGGCAACTGAAGGATCATGGGTGGGTTTTAGTCAGTAAAAGTCTGACACGCCCTCCCGCTCTGCCCAGAGCGGGAGAAGTCATTTGATGATTTCCCATCCACAAAAAAAAAAAAAAAAAAAAAAGCCTTCTCATCTCAGCTGCATGCAATTGCCTTTCATTCATCCCTTTTGTGGCCCTACATTCTGATGCCTCTCATCATAATATATATCCTAGGAATAATATAACACCCCTATGTCCGCCTTTTCGAAAGTCTGTGCTTGGTGCGAATTCTCCGTTGCCTAGATTGTGCAGAATTCTTAATGGCTGCAGTGACTTAGTGGATGTACACCATGATAGTTTAAATAAATTCCTACGAGCTTTTGTAAATAATCCATTAGAGATTTAATTTTATACTTACTCGATTTCGTTTTCAATTTATTCGATTTATTCAGTTTATTGTTTAAATTTATTTAATTTTAATTTTCTTATCTGTTTACAATCATTATAATTTTATTCATACGCTAATTAATCAATTGTAATTTAATCAATTTATAATTTGATCAGTCATTTTCTAATTCTGTATTAGTTAATCTTAAATTTTAAGTTTAATTATTATTGTATAATTTCTAGTTTCAATTAATATTATGAATAATTATGTTGTAGAAAGCCTTTTCTTGTGCATGTGGTGTTAACCTATAATTAATTGTTGCACGTGCAAATGTTACCCTAGTCATTAAGTCAGAAATGTATGTAGTGTAAACAATTGTTGGTTAACCTAAATAAATAAATAATATTAGAGGTATTGCACTGTAATTTGGCGAAAGAATAACGGACCATATTTTATTATAACAAACAGGTTTGTCAACATTCTGTTTAATTGTGTTAAGTAAACCGTTTTATATCGTTTTATTATTCATCCCGTTAATCACCTTATATTTTAGAATAAAAAAAATATTTTTACCTATTAAGGTAGATAACTGTTCTTTCTTAAAATAAAAGCAACAGAAATAATACATCTCACTAATATTATAAAGGCGAAAGATTGTGTGTGTGTGTGTGTATGTTTGTCTCTTCTTCACGCTCAAACGGCTAGACCAATTTGGATGAAATTTGATATGTGGATTGCCTATACCCTGGATTAACACATAGGCTACTTTTTATCCCGGTCTACGCGGGTGTAACCGCGGGGCGCAGCTAGTATGTTTCTAAGTTCATTGCTTGAGTAGTGGTGGCCCAGTGGTAACTGCCGCGACTTACGAGATGTAGGTCGTAGGTTCGAATCCAGACAGGCACTTTACTTTGTGTAAATTATTTACTCTCAAACGGTGAAGAAAAACATCGTGAGGAAACCATAGGCATATCCTAGAACCAAAAATTGGAAGACATGTGACATCTTACCAACCAAATACAGTTTTCAAACTGATATTTATGTATCAGACAATCTATGTACCAGACAATATAATTTGTAATTTTCTCCAATTCCATGTTTTCTTTACAACACAATATGTAAATTTGTTAATTTTTCTTTTAATTTTGTAGGTTCTTATTTTACCTAATTGCGATTTTAGACTTATGTTATGTAATATCATGACTAACCATTTCTATCTGAATGAGCCGGTGATCTGTAACTCAGGGCCCTCCTACTTAATCACGGTACAGCGGACTGAGCTCCGGCGGGATCTCATGGCGACATGGAGAGTGCGATTGTCGCAACCCAGCGCTGGGCACGCCACAATTGCGGCGATAAGTCCCCTCTTTGAGGAGTGGTTGGAGAGGCGCCACGGCGTCCTCACCTTCCGCCTGACGCAGGTCCTCACCGGACACGGTTGTTTCGGGAGGTTCCTGTTTCGGATAAGGCGGGAGGAAACGCCCAGGTGTCACCATTGTGTGGATCGCCCGGAGGACACGGTGGAGCATACAGTGGAGGTCTGCCCGGCTTGGGCGGAGCATCGCCGTGTTCTCACGGAGGCGATCGGCGGCGGCGATCTCTCGCGTCCAAACCTGGTCCAGGCCATGGTGCGGAGCGAGAGTGCATGGGAAGCCGTCACCTTCTTCTGCGAAGCAGTAATGCTCGCGAAGGAGGAAGCGGAACGCGTGAGGGAGAGGCAACAGCCGCGCCCTCGCGCCCCTAGCCACCGTAGGAGACGCCCTGGGCGGCGGGAATCGATTGCCGATTCCCGGCCACCGTAGGCGCGGGCTTGCGGACGACGAGTAATGGGCAGCTCGCCGTCCGGTAAGGACCAGGCCCGGGTCGACGGTGCGTTGTGTTCCACGCGCGCCTCAAAGAGATGTCAGCAGTGACGGGGTCAATTGGGCCGATGCCGCCGGGGTCGCGGGTAGTTCGAAAGAGATACCGTGGCCCTGGCACGAGCAACTGAAGGATCATGGGTGGGTTTTAGTCAGTAAAAGTCTGACACGCCCTCCCGCTCTGCCCAGAGCGGGAGGTCATTTGATGATTTCCCATACACAAAAAAAAAGAAAAAAAAAAGGGCCCTCCTACTTCAGGCACCTTGCTCTATTTAAGATTGTGCATTTATATTATCTAGTGCCTGTAATACTGATGTTGAGATAAATAAAGATTTATGATGATGATGATGATGAACCCGCTCTTGGCCCGCGTGGTGGATTACGACCCACTCCCTCTCACCGAGAGGAGGCCTATGTCCCAGCAGTGGGAACATTATAGGCTGATTATGCTACGCATATGCTAAGTTCATTGCTTACTTTACCTCTGTTTCTCACCTCAGTGAACTTTCAGATAAATCGTTGTTTTTCTAAATAGGTACAACAAATAACAATGTTGTTAATTTAACTGAAGAGGTTACTCACATATTGACGCGTGTGAATCTCCTCAACAAAGTTACTGGAGAAAGAAATGTGATAATATAAATGGGTCATTGTTTATACTTATCATTTTGTAGTGGTAGGTCGATGACCTCAGCTTAACATTCTGTGTGTAGCTTTTTCACAAAATCTTGGGGTTGCTTGGGGTCGTAATAATTCAGCGCATTGAGGCGCATTCACGATCAAATTTGAATGACGTAAAACCGTAATGCTAATGACGTAAGTCATTGCAATGATTGTTATCACAGTAATATTATAAAGGCGAAACTTTGTGAGTGTGTGTGTATGTGTGTTTGTATGTTTGTTACATCTTCACACTCAAACGGCTGGACGGATTTGGATGAAATTTGCTATACAGATAGCCTATACCCTGAATTAACACATAGGCTACTTTTTTATCCCGGTCTACGCGGGTGAAACCGCGGGGCGCAGCTAGTAAATTATAAATTATAGGTAATGATAGCCGTGAGTTAGATAAAACTCTCGTTATAATAATTCTAATAATTTATACTTATCGAGATAACTTTTTACTGTGGCTACGCTTGCCGCGGTCGGTTCATGGATGTGTTACCATCCATTAATATCGAGACACCTCCGTGCCTCGGAAAGAACGGTAAGCCGGTGGTCCCGGCTGTCATTCGTAGATCTTTGACAGTCTTTACGGGTAGTCAGACGCCCAAAAGTCTCGGGTATCGTATTACCCAGTAACTGGGTTGTGTAGGCCAGATAGGCAGTTGCTCCATGTAAAATACTGGTATTCAGCTGCATCCGGTTAGACTGGAAGCCGACCCCAACACAGTTGGGAAAAGGCTAGGCAGATGATGATTCACGATCTGAATGACGTAAAACCAATAGCAAGTCATTGCAATGAGAATGTCATTGTTATAATGTACTTACAAGTAGTTTAGGTAAATTAGAATGATACTACTATAACAGATGATGATGATGATTATAGCAAAAAAAAAAAAAAAATATTTTATTGTGCGAATTAATTTTCGAAAGCTTTTTGGCAGTTATTATAGTTGGTAAAACTTGAAGGAAAGTCGACTTGCTGCTAGTGTTCCGGTAAAATGTACATAAAATATATTTAACGTCAGAACGGTTTTCGAGTGCCGGGCTTCTAATCTATCATGGTGACAACAACAAGGTCCCGGCGATGTTAACCGACTTTTAATGATTTTAAACTGACGATCACGTCCAAATTTACATTTTAGAAATAGCCATATTCGTTAGGAAAAATTTACATTTCTTCTCCACAGTAGCCGAAAACAATAGATTTACAAAAAGGGACCCCACCAAGTTAAAAAACCAATTTTGTAACAGCACTCTCCACTACAGAAACAGCTACCTTATGTCCATAAAAAATTACAACCACATTCCAAAATTAATGAGAGAACTGCCATTTAATTGTTACAAAAAAGAATTAAAAACATGGCTTAGTCAAAATAACTTTTATACTCTAAAAGATTTTTTTTTATTATAAGGGTTACATTAGATTTATAATTAGGTTGTTGTTAGGTTGTTTGTTTAAGTTATTGTTGTGTTTTTATTGTTTAATAGAGAGAGAATAATAATTAATGTGTCTCTATGTCTATAGTTTTAAGTGTTTTATATTGTTTTGTAGAGTATAGGTATGTAGTTTTTAAGTTAGGTTTTATGCCCATGCGCACATATTATTGTAAATATTCGTATGCCGCTTTTAGCGGCGGATGTGTCCTGAACACAATTATTTTATATACCAACTTTGTTGCTACCATATCCGACGAATAAATGTCTTTGTCTTTGTCTTTAAACAAGTAAGTAGTGTTAATGATTTGAAAAAAATATATGTTAAATTAGAGCATTTTTTTAATATATGAATATTTTAGTTAATTGTTTACGTGATAGGTATAGTGTAATTAATTTGTAAAGTTATGTCTAACGCGTATAAAAAAAAAAACGGAGGATCACGCAAAAACTATCAAAGGTATTTTTATGAATCCTTCACCATTTTAAAGATAATTTAATTATTTATGTTTTATTATAGGTACTTACTTACGTGTTTTATTAGAATACCTACATTTTGTTTATGATTATTAAATTAATAATGCGTCAAATTAGGGACAACGCTCCTTGATGTGCGAGTCCTATTACTGGGTGGACGCACGACGCGTTGCGTAAGCTCAGCACAGAATACGCAAGCAATGCACTCAGCAAGGCCGTTGGCTTAAATCGGCAGAATGGTTGTTGACATGATGACCTAAGAAGACAAACGAGGATAAACCTCACAGATCCATTGAGCCGAGCGGTCATTATCTAGCAAGGGTTGCTTACCTTTTAATAGCAAACTTACTAGTACTTATAATAATACCTTTTCAGTCAGTGAGCGCGTCAGCAGCGGTCATTGGGGATGTTGGTATAATCACCACGCTTTTGTTGTTTGGTGATCGCTGCTGCCAATACTTTTGTTTTTTTTTTTTAATAATAGGTACAGGGGAAAATTAAATTAGCTAGCGAAACTCCGCGGAAGTGATGTATAAGTATCGATTTCTAAAGATGATAAAACAAGATTTTGATGATATGTTTTTGGGGTCAATGCACATATTACCAGGTATATTGTCAGGGTCTGTACATGGGGGGGTCTATGGATCAGCTACACCAAAAGATCGCTAGATGTCTTGCGCGTCCAATGTATACATAATAATATTTTCAGAACGCTCTTGACTGCCCCGTTTCTGTAGTGCGTCAGAAATGTTAGCATAGAATCGAACTGACGGATTTCATGCGATCATCCGGAAAAAAATCGCATCGTTAGTAACTAGAACGCGGGGCAGTAGCAACAGCATTCTGAAAACAGTGACAGAGAATTTCTATTCTCCCATTGTGAGGCATCTTGTGGAGAGAATGGCCGGGTGAGAAACTTTTACCTTACTCGGTCATCTTCTGCGCAAAATACTTCAAACTCTAAAAGTTACCTCAACATTACCTCTAATAATAATATTACTTACAAAGATCCATGTTAGTAATATCGTATAGCTAGTGTCTAAGATATGACTAACATGGATCTTTGTTGTCCGAATTAATAAAATTTTGATTTGGTTTGAATGACCGTAGGTCTATTTTTTTACCCGACTACGGCAAAGCCAAAAATAAGGGTTATGATTTTAGCAGTCTATGTATGTATGTAAGTATGTAGGTATGTAAGTTTGTATGTAAGTATGTATGTATATAAGTATGTATTTACGTGTTTCACTGAAGCGCCTAAATTACTGAACCGATTTTAAAGAATGAGTTATCAATAGATTCGTAATAATGGTCCGGGTGACATAGGCTATATAAATTCTCCCTAAACCTAATATGGTGGACTTTACACGTAAATTTCTGACCACGAAAAAAATTAAATTGAGATTATAATGACATGTTTGGTATCAAAAGAAAGGTCTTGACGAGCACATTACAAATATGTATATATGTTATATTGTTTAAGTAAATAAAATGTTTAAATTGATAAAAATAAGTAGAAGTGGAGGTAAATAATATTAATTTAATTGGTTACAGACCGACCGCGGCGAGTGGATTTTTCAGTAGTCGGGTTTTAGTTTTTGAACTTACTTTTTATTATTTTAGTAAATAAACTTCACAGACGCGATGTGTCCAGATATATAGGTATATAGACACGTTAAAACAAAACAAAAACAGCAGCAACCGTACTTCAAGTATCTACATCACCAGCGGTCGTTGACCAAAAAAAGGACATCAAATATTTTTTGTTCTACCCATCACATCTGCGGAGTTTCGCTAACTAATTTAATTTGACCCTGTATACTTTTATATGTTATCGACTGGCAAACAATCCGACGGTTCACCTGCTGGTGAGTGGTCACACCACATCACCACCGACTGTGGACACCTTCAGAGGTGTGTTTGCATCCTTGACACAAGGTTGATTGTCTTATTAATTTGTAAATTAGCATAATCAGCCTATAACGTTCCCACTGCTGGGACACAGGCCTCCTTTCTTCGAGAGGGAGTGGGCTGTAATCCACCACGCGGGCGCAGTGCGGGTTGGTAGATGTCACATGTCTTCGATTTTTGTTTAGAGATGGCCGGTTTCCTCACGGTGTTTTCATTTAATAATTTACACAAAGTAAAGTGCCTGTCAGGGTTCGAACCTACGACCTACATCTCGTAAGTCGCGCCCGTTACCACTGGGCTCCCTGTAATTATTTAATTTTAATTCAATCTGTAATTATTTCATTTTAAACACTATTTTAGCGTTGAGACGTTTTAAATGAGAAAACAATATAAAATCCGGAAATGTTTATGTTATCTTAGTCGTGACTATCACTCAGGTTGATCATGATACGAGTCAATATTTGGGTTATAATAAACTTCTTTCATTTTTATATTTGTTTAGATTTTGTTACTTTATGCTGCAGATAAAATTAAAGTCCACTGTATACCTATACCTACCTACTTATTTGCACTAGGACTACCTACCTATGTGGAATCAAGCACTTCTTAGCTATGTAGTTAAAGACGTAGTTAGGGGCCTTCCACATTGGGCATGCGCCGGGCGCGCGCGTAAGGCTTCTGCCTCGAATTTTGCGGGCAGCGGGGCGGCAGCGGCGGCGGAGCGGTAACGGCAGGATTTTATGCGTAAAAACAAATGGACCGGACCTCCAAAACAGCGGCGCGGTAGCGGGGCGGGACAATGCGAGACGCGCCGCCGCCGCCGCCGCCCCGCTGCCCGCGAAATTCGAGGCAGAGGCCTTACTTCGAGTGAAAGACACGAACGCTGCGTGCGCGTCGCAACTATGCGGGGAGCACGTCTCGCTTTTCCAGCGTGCGGCGTGTGTACAGCTCACACGCCACGACAATGCGGCGAGCACGTCGCGTTTTACGAGCGTGCGGCGAGTCTACAGCGCGCTGCGTTGTTGCGACGCGAACGCCGCGTGCGGACGATTTTGTATTTCATGGAGATAAAATTCTCTGTATTTTAACGTGTGTGTGCACAACACTGTCCGCCTTGTGACACTGACTGAGGCACTGCATGGCTAAGGGCGGCGCAGGTAGAGGGTGAGGGGGACGCCGCTGGCCGATCGCTCATAGAACGTGACGCGAGCTCGGCGTGTGTGCCGCACTCGCGTTGCATGCTGGATGCCCGGGGCGGCGCGGCGTCCTCGCCGCGTTGTCGCGGCGTGCGCGCTGTACACACGCCGCACGCAGCATTCGCGCGCACGCCCAATGTAGCTCCGGCTATTCGATGATAAAGCTCAGTTGGTCATCTTCGTTATGTCGATGATTCCATTTATATCTTACCTCTAAATCTATAAACATAGCTTCTGTCCGCGTGAAATTTCTTGTTCGGGTTGTTCCCCCGACCCACCCCGTCGCATTGCATCACCTACCCGAATGGTTAGACTTCACTAAGGTATGAAATACAAGCACTTACATGTTTGTGGATTTCATAATCGCTGGGGAGTTCGTTGGCTGCCATGACAGATTCCATTACTGAGTTACTAAAGTGTGTAGGTAAGTAGCGGGCGAAGTGCTACTCAGGATGAGAGGGGATTTTTGGTTTCCTCTATTTTTGGTAACGACTAATAAGCCATAATTGAAGTGTCTAAATATTATTGCACTGTTGGGTTTTCAACTCAGCGCTGCTAAGCCTAGCGTTGTAAATCCAATAGTGTACTATTATTTAGGCATTCATTGAGCTGTTACTTAGTGTTGTTGAAAACGGGCATTACTTTTTCAGGTCTTAGTACAGTTCAACGTGTGTCTTACGTCAAACTCCATACATAGAAAACCGGCCAAGTGCATGTCGGACCACGCACAATGAAGGGTTCCGTAGTTGAAAAGTATTTATCCCAAAAACAAACATAAGAGGCCGTAAGTACACGAAATTTTGCCGATTTCGCTAATTTACGTGATTTTACAGTTAGATCACTGTATTTCTATAAGTTTTAATGCACAATATGAAAGATCATTTCAATTATGATCTAATTTATGAGCTAGGTACTTTTTATTTTAAAAGTAGCTCATTCATTAGATCATAATTGAAATGATCTTTCAGAACAGATATAGAGGTATTTCTATCTGTTCTGTGTGTATAGGTAATAGATATGAGCGCCGATGGCCAATTCCACGGCGGCGGCGTGGCCTGTTAATTTCCACAGCGGCGGCGGCGTCGCGGCGGCGTGGCGTGGCCGGTCGTGGGCCTGAGTTTTTTTTTTTCAGGGAGAGTTTTCTTAAAAATAACATAAAGAAAACCATATTGTTAGTACCAAAAAAATCTATATAAAGGAACGTATTTATTCATTACAATTTTACAGTCTTCTAAATAATAATTGGGATCACGTTTACTGAAAAATAATCATTTCTCTCTCATCTCATCTCGAAGTTGCTGCCATCGTTAACACAACACAATAATACACGTTTACTCGGTGAAATATTGAACTCGACTGCGTAAGCGACGAGTGTGCCGAAACGACTAGGCGAACTAACGCGGTCGGGCCGCGCGTGCAAGCGAGAAAGCAAGTTATGAGTAGCCGCGACGGCGCGCCGCGTGCTGCGCTCGGCGGCGACGCGCCGACATGAACTCACGGCGACGGCGGCGCGCCGGCGCGGCGCTCATATCTAATAGGTAATAACGTCTATAAAATCACGTAAATCAGCGAAATCGGAAAAATTTCGTGTACCGCCTCATTACATTGTAATCCCAAAAAAAGTTTTAATATGATATTTTTTTTTATTAGCCTACATTGTGTCCCACTGCTGGGCAAAGGCCTCCCCTTTTTCCTTCCAAACCTCCCTGTCTTGTGCGATCTCTGGCCATGTTGGCCCTGCAAACCTTATCTATTTAATTTATTAAGGTGATAAAATTACAAATTAAAAATTTTAGGACTTTTTCCTCTATTTGCGCTTTGAGACCTTGCTTCTTACCAAATTTCATTATTGTAGGTTAACGGGAAGTACCCCATAGGTTTGATTTACTTGCGAGTATCGCTTAAATGGCCGTATTTTTATAGTGCGTTGACTAAAAAGCTTGATCTTTTTAGAACTCCAGGGGACCATTAGACCTACGTATTTGATATTAATTCCAACTTGATACCTTCACGCATTCCTGAGTAAAAGCAGACAGACAAACTGACAAACAAGTGATCCTATAAATAGTGCCTCGGGCATGTTTGCCGAAGCTAGTGTTGATTGCTTTTATGCAATAATGTGTAAGCGGAGCGCGTCCCTGGTGCGCAGGGTGCGCGGCAGCCCCAACAGCGTGCTGATGATGATAGCGGACAGGCTCGACTGTCCATATATTAGACGCTGCAGTGACTTGCATGTCACATACAGTCGATCACGAATTTAAATGTTGAATAGTGTGGTGGTTACTCGTATTGTTTTGTTTTGTATTGTATTTGTACTGTAATGTTAATGTATTGTCTGTTGGTAGTGTAATGTATAATATTATTGTGTATGAGTCATGTCACTTGATTAAATAAATGAATAAAAAAATAAAAAATAAGGGTTCCGTTTTTTCCTTTTGAGGTACGGTACGGAACCCTAAAAATACGGTAAGACATGCGCTGAACATGTCATTGTGTTTAAATCTTTTGTAATAAGACCGAGTGGATATTTCATTGCTGTGTGACCAATGCATGAAATCTAATTTATGTATACTGTAACCACATTACTGCCGATAGGGTATTATAAAAACTTATAAAGATAAACTCTGCCGAAGCAGAGTATTTCAAAAACTACTTAGGACTCATTGGAAAGTCTTATACATTTGACGAAGTCGGAGACCTAAATACTGTATTTTGTGCGAGCTGCCGCTGCACCCCCGTCAGGGCCTTATTGACATATTACAACCCCTTGGTTTTTTTGATCCAGGATACTCGGTAAATGATCTGGAGCTGAATTTAACAAAAAAACATGAATGTCAGTAAGGACTAAATTTGCTTGACACCATAGAAAGTGTCTAGATCATTATGCACATCATTTCTAAGGTTTCAAGCTAATTTCGACCTTATTGATATTTTACAACCCCTTGGTTTTTTTGATCCAGGATACTCGGTAAATGATCTGCAAGCTGAATTTAACAAAAAAAACATGAATGTCAATAAGGTCTAAATTTGCTTGACACCATAGAAAGTGTCTAGATCATTATGCACATCATTTCTAAGGTTTCAAGCTAATTTCGACCTTATTAACATTTTTCAACCCCTTGGTATTTTTGATCCAGGATACTCGGTAAATGATCTGGAAGCTGAATTTAACAAAAAAACATGAATGTCAATAAGGTCTAAATTCGCTTGACACCGAAGAAAGTATCTAGATCACTAACTACATCACTAACAGCACAATAGAGTCGGTGGTGTCGTGGGGAATAGTAGTTCCTGTCATTCCCGACGACACTGGTATCGTTTTCAGTGGTGTCGCTGTGGTGGGGAATGAACGGAAAGTAGAATGGCGCGCGGCGCGTGGTTTTGAATCGTACGGGTATTTATGATCTTCGTGTCAGTCAGATTTTAAATCCACCTTATTCACAAAAATAAATAAGTATACTTATTTTTATTTATTTTAACTGTTCAAGTTTACATAATTTATCTAAAACTTTAAAAAATACTTACTAGAAAAATAAAACAAAATAAACTTATACTTATCAATTCAAGTTTATCTACTGCATTGCTCTATTCTGTGACGCAACTTAGTACAGTCGAGTTCATTAATATATTGGCACTGTCAAGGATTCAAAATATTGTGAGCGTTGGAAAGCTCAATAAATTCTATAGAACCAATAGATCAAAAATATGTCCTCATGTGAACGGTTCAATAATATATGCTGTGCATTGTGCAATAATATGTGATCATGAACAATTCAATAATATGTGTTCACCCTTTTCAAAAATATAGTATTGGCTTTTATAATATCTGAGCAGGGTAAGCTTCTTAATTATCTCTACATGCATGGGAAAGTCAATTATTTGCTCGAACAAATAACATCTAGTTTACATTGTTACAGAAATGACAGTAGTTTCCATTGTTTTCCTCGCGTTTGCGTTTGTTTTTAAAATGAGTGTCTTTCAATGCCATATGTTTTTCGTACAGCATGGCCATTTAAGAATTGTAAAAAAATTATGTGCCACCTGTCATTTATATAGCAATACGATTCGACCTTAAATTTGATTACTTTGCCACCACAACTTTCTTATGACTAACGAAGTTGTTTGCAGTGAATTGAATTTCACGTCACGGGAAAGAAAAGAATATCATTACATTATAGTTTAAACTGTATTATTTGACAAGTATATCTAAGAAAATATTAAAGTAATAGGCAACAAAATAGCACATGACTTACGTTAAAAAAAAAAAACAAACAATATTATTATTTATCTTAAACTAAAATTAATCTTAGTTATAAACAATTATTGGCGGCCAAATTTCTACTATTCCAGATGTCATATGCATGAGCCTTTAAATTCTCTTCCGAGCGAGCCTCATTACAGTCCCAATTCTGTACCATTAACCCCCATAGATTCTCTATGGGGTTAAGGTCCGGGCTTTTCGGTGGAATTTTTATTAATTCCAAGTCTACTTGCTCAGCTATCCAATTTTGAACTTGTCTGGCATTGTGAACGGAACTATTATCCTGTATAAAAATAATTCAATGATTATCAGGATAGACAATTTTCGCACTTGGTAAAAACACGTCTTTTAGAATATCTAAATAGGTATCACTCCTCATTCGGCCAGATATTGCGCATAATTCTATGGGTCCACCGGAATTTATCCACCCCCAAAACCCGATCATAATGCGTCCACTGCGTCTATTTGGCACTACATTCTCTTCATCATATCGTGTATTGGCTGCACGATACAAAGAGATCCGCCCGTCCGCCGAAGAGACAAAAACTTTCTCGTCCATGAAAGCGACGTGTTCAAAATCATAATTTAAATATCTGTTAGCAAATTGTAAACGTAACATTTTATGCCTTTCCGTTAGTAACATTTTTTTAGCTGGAATTCGGTGATGAATTCCCGCTTCATTAAGTCTTCGTCGTATAGTTAAGCTGGATACAGGCAGATCAGCTGCAAATGTAGATGTTCTGATAAATCTTGCATTTCGAACACTTTCAACCAGTTGCATATCTTGATCATGAGTTGTTTTCCTAGGTCGGCCAAAAGATACATGTTTTGTAAGATTTCCTTCTTCTTGCCACCTTTTCCACCATAATGTAACAGTATTTCTTTGTTAAAGAACGATTTTATTAAATTACCACATTAGAGATCACAGAAAAACATGGACGAATACCTAAAATTACTTTGCTTACCGATATGCCTAATTCTTTTGCAATGGCTGATTTAGAAATAACTTCCTCACACATATAAACTATTTTATGTTTCGTATGCTCATCAATTCTATACATTTTTATTTTAAATGGGTAGGTATATTTCAATAGAATTAAATATTGTATAGTAAATCGTAGAATTAAATCGTTGAATAACATGTGCGTCAGATATAATTTTACTAGGAAAACATAACGTCATTTGAAGTTAATCTAGCCAGTGATAAATTATGTTGCAAACTCCTTGACCATGCAATTTTAAGATTGCTAGTAAAATCATCTTTATGAAGTAAGTGATAAGGTTGAATTTGAATTACATTTACTTGTTTAGATATTATTGTATTCATGTGTGCATACATAATTGTGAATCCTACAATGTTCAGATAATATGATCTTAATGTTGTTCATATAATAATGTGCTTTTGGCTGTATACATGTTACTGAGAAAAACGAGTCACATATTAATGAATCTAAATCTTGACCACAATTTAATGATGCTGATAGTTGTCACAATATTATGATTTTTTTTGACGGTCATATATTTTTGAAGCCTGAAAGGGCCAATATATTAATGAACTCGACTGTACCTACTCGAGTTCGTGAACTCGTGAGCGGTGCGCTTGGCGCGCGCGTCCCCCGCGCATCGTAATTTATTACGTATCGCTACTCCTTGCGGGGGCTGCGGTAAACGTTAAATACCTACGGCGCTTGAGTTATCCTCGCCTTAAGACTCTCTGCCGTTTGGTTGGGTTTCTTGGGAACAAAATATTGACGTGGCGCTTATAAGTGAGACGCTACTGGGGCCTGAGGACAGGATCAGGTTCCCGGGATACCTCACTTATAGGCAAGATGAACGGTCAGCTCAACACAGGAAATACCGTGGTCTGGCGGTGCTTGTGAAGAGAAGAGTCGTCCATCAGGAAATCCCCTCGCCGACACTCAACACGCTTTACGCGCTGGGTGTGCAGCTGCACGTGGCCGGCGAGGACATAAACATCTACGCGTGCTGCAAGCCGCCTTCGGCCCGCCTCGACCATACCGAGTTGCGGGCCCTATTGCACGCGTCGCAGCACGCCACCATCCTAGCCGGGGACTTTAACTGCAAGCACCCAGCGTGGAACTCACTGCTCCACAATATTGAGGGGAGACGGCTCTTCGCGGACGCAAAAGCCTTCGGGTACACGGTGTCCGACCCTGAGATACCTACCCACTACCCGGACCAAACGCAGCACTCACCGGACGTGCTGGACATCGTAGTCCGCCGGGGGCTACACTGCCAGGCCACGCAGCAAGTGATAGACGACGAGCTACAGTCAGACCATCAGCCGGTACTCGTCGTCTTATCGGGTATGCCGACCCGACTGAAGCCAATACCGCCACGTCAATTAACGGACTGGACGGAGTTCGCTGAGAAGCTAGAAGCCACCACGCCGACTCGGCCTATTGCTACCGCCGCGGACGTAGATCGGACTGCGGACGAGGTCACTGCTTGCATACAGAGCGCCCTGAAAGCGGCGACGACGACGCAGCCGCAGGGGAGAGGGCTACTGCCGCCCCTGCCGGCGCGTATCATGTCATTAATCGCCGAGAAGAGGCGCCTTCGCAAGCAGTGGCAACAACTCAGATGTCCAACACTGAAGAGGGCACTCAACCATCTCGCGGAGAAGGTAAACGCCGAGTTACAAGCCCATACCGTCGCGGGCTGGGAGGAACGCATAGACGCTACGACGGACAGTTGGCTGTCAGTACACAAGCTCTGCCACCAGCTCAAACTCAAACTCAAAGCATTTATTTCAATTAAACCAATTACAGGCACTTTTGAATTGTCAAGGGGTCGGTCAGTCAGAAAGATGAAGCTAGGCGCCCATTCCAAAGCATAGTAGGTACCTATGGAGAAGAACGGGCAAGAAACTCCACGGACACTCTTTTAAATCAAGATATGGTTACAAAATAATGGTTACATCATTCATGTTGAAATTTTACATGTGAGAACGATGCAGAACGTTAAAAGCGTCCTTAAAAAAAACAATTCAAATATTTAAATTAAATTAAAATAAGCCGTGGCCGCTAAGGTATGATCAGCCTTCACTAACAGCGCTTGTTCACGAACCTGACGCATGGATTAGCTAAATGATCCAACACGCGCCACCATCAGCGAGACATTAGAGTGAGCGTCACATACTCTCAGCCGCCAGGGCACATTCAAGTCAAACAAAGACGTACCCAGTAAATGGTAGCTTTAGAGTATGTACATAGTACTCACACATGTGCTATGCAATTATATAATACAAAGGAGATTGAGTCTATACAATGCAATGATAGTCTTACAATCTTCAGCAGCTCCAACAGTATCTTCAAATGTTAATTAATTAGTTGTGGTTGTGGAGCAGGACCAGCATTGAGCCAAGCATTTTTGTCAGTTATGTAATCCCCAAACTTATAATATGCCTGCCTGCATAGTGTGCGTTTTATACAAGTTTTGAATTTAGTCTCATTGAGTTGAAGTATGTGTGGAGGTATTTTATTGTAACAAACAGCAGCTGTCGAATACCCCAGCCCCGGAGCCCCTGGTGCCGCCGACGGTATCTTCAACACGGTGCTGCGCCACTTGCCGTTCCATATGGTAGCGGCACTGGCGCGCCTGTTCACGGCGATACTGCGCACGGGGGCTTTTCCCGCTTCGTGGAAGGAGGGGCGCGTCATTATGCTGCCCAAGGCGAGAAAAGACACACTGAAGCCGGAGAGTTATCGGCCCATCACTCTGCTATCAACAGTGTCCAAGGTGCTCGAGGCGCTCCTGCTGCGACATCTCCAGCCACACATCCCACCACGACCGGAACAGTTCGGGTTTCGGTCGGAACATAGCACGACGGTTCAGCTGTCGAGGGTACTGTACCGTCTCTCGGCGGCTATAAACAAAAAGGAATGCGCGGTTCCTCGACATGGAGAAGGCCTTCGACCGCGTGTGGCACGAGGGCCTAGTATACAAACTGGCCACCTCGGACGCGCCCCGTCGCGTTGTAATGGTGGTTTCTAGCTTTCTCTCCAAAAGGACTTTCAGGGTGGTGGTCGACGGGGCGCTATCTAGCGTTCGCCCGGTGCGCGCCGGGGTGCCGCAGGGTAGCTGCGTCCTTCCTTATTCCTTGTAATACTTAATATGATTCGAAAGCCACGTGGCGCCATCTATTATCATAAGAAAGTTATTGTTGCTTTCCTCGGGAATAGTACTTTTTTTCGGGATGACCTTTCATCCCGAAAAAAAGTACTATTCCCGAGGACCTACCACCTAGACCTAGGACCTATGGTACCTTTACTATATGTGAATTATGTCCGTTTCTGTACACCTGACAACGTATATGTAAAATTTCAGGATAATCAGTTCAGTGGTTTAGCCGTGAAAAGGTAACAAACAAACAAGCTTACTCGGCAAGAATCCTCTTGCTATAAGAGGCGTCTTTCACGATTTACTAAAGTATATTGTAGGTCGGGCTGTAAATAAAAGTCAAGAGTTCATACAAAACCCACTTTATTTCTCATCTATCTCCCTTAATAACCTCTGTAACTGTACGTAATACTATCATATTTACAATATACACAATTCAACATATTAGGTAGATATACCAAAATAAATACACAGAAAAATAATGTCCTTATAATTTCGATATGTTATACTTATAATACAAAATTTTCCAAAATAAAAACAATAACTAACAGCCATGATTTATAATCTCACAATAATAATAAAAAATCATAAGAAATAATAATAATTCATTAATAAATCTAATTTACAGTAACTGGTGTTTATTATAAATTGTTGGACATTGAGAAAATGCGTTTTAATCAGTAAGGAAACGTAGTATTGTTTCGTCATTTTGTTTAATTAGCAAATGATTATATGGTTCAAGACCAATTATCATTTTTCTGATGTAAGCTTCCACGAATAGATATCTGCGCAATATCTGTAATTAATTAATAATTTTACATAAGTAAAACTCTATTAAGTCTAGTAGTGTCTTCTATATAATAATTATGTATTACTTAATTTATTGTGAACTTCTGGGAATCAAATAAATAAAACCAGATTTTTTCCTCATTTTGATAAAAATAAACTTTAAGGAATTTAGCTTCGTAATCTCATAATTTCCAAACTCATATTAAAACCTGTATTCTTTACTAATTAAAACCATTTTCGCTCGATGTCTACTAAAATAAAATTGATTTAAAATATTTAAAATCAGCTACAAAAACTTTATTACAGCCTGCCTGCCTGATTCAATCTTTAGTTTCTTTTAGAAACCGTATCAGGAAGGGCTATGAATGCCCTCTTAAATTAAAAGTATCTAATCATCATTTTCACGTTTATCCATTCATTATACCATAAGGTAAGTATTTTTTTAAAGCCTTAAAGGCTTATCACCTGCACCCTAATTGCGTAACACGCTATCAATCGGAATGTGAATAATTTTGAAGCACATTGCTTCATATGTTCGAAAAATTTGTCTGCTCGCCAACATAAAAAACGCAATGAATGTTGTTGAACTGTCAAAATTAAACCGATACCGATTGATAGTGTGTTACGCAATTGCCCCGCTGTATGCCTATTTACTTGGGCAAATCATTTAGTACAATCTCCTATCATTATTTTTTTTTATAGTATTAATTAAAAAGTTAACTTTTCATTCAAAACGAATTGTAGTATTGGGCCCCGAAAAATTCTAGCCTTAGCTGCATAATTTGACTACTTAAGGACGCTGTTACAAATGGGTAGTTTTTTTTTTTTACATTTTTTCAATAAATGTACCGAAGTAAAAATTTTCACTCCGGTACATTTATTGAGAAACTATACCTATCTAAAATTATATTTATAGTTCAGATTCGTACCATCAACAATTCGGCCAAAAAACATTTTAAGAATGCAAAGCATTTTATTTAATAATCATACTTTTGTGTAAAAAAAGTAATGATTTGACTACCCATTTGTAACAGCGTCCTTAAAAAGTGCCTTCCATGTCCAAAACCACGAAAATTTTTAAAAGTACAGAAGTATACATTAAACTACGGCTAAAACTTGTAGTAAGTAGTTGATACTATTTAGAATATTAATTTAGTGGTCTGCGTTTGGTCAGAAAGACTTAGTTGCTATAAATAGTTGCCTTCACTGAAGTTTTTTTTTTTCTATCACTTTTAATCCTGCTAAAGTCGATACAAAATTAATTACGCGCGTGTGATTCGAGCCTTAGGACGCAGTTTCATTACTACCCACGGCAATACCCTATCTCACTAGGACACCAGCAACCGCGCGACCATGGTCGCACTGCCAAAAATGTTTTGTTGGTTGCGCAACCTATCGGACACCTGGTGAGATACCCACCATAAAGGTGTGTATATTTTGCTGGCAGCGCAACCATGGTTGCGCCACCATGGTGTCCTAGTGAGATATAAGCCTTGATTAGCTTTGTATGAAAATGTAGGCGGGATCGAGCACTGCGACCTGCGGCCACGCTACGCACGAATGCGTGGTTACGTACAATCATCTCACAGTTAAATTACGTCCGATATTGTATTACTGTGGAAATCGCAGTGATCTTTATTGTCTTCACAATAAGGTTGCTGTTGGCATGCTGCTGTCAGAGTTAAAATAACTGTGAAAGGACGTAGCAATGAAATTGCGCCTTTATAAGGTAACTGCTGTAGTAATTGGACACGCTTTAGTAACTGGCCACTCATTAAAAAAGAGGTAGAAACAAGCTAATGCAAGCAAGCTCATTAATGAAAAGGACCAAAACAACATTTTTCGTCTTTTTCATTCATGAGCTTGCTTCTTCTCCTTGTTTCTACCTCTTTTTTTATGAGTGGCCAGTTACTAAAGCGTGTCCAATTACTACAGCAGTTACCATATTTGTACGATATCCCATAAAGTTAGAGTTTGTTTCACATGAAACTTATATCGAGTTTAAATAGTTTTTGTCGGTCAGTCATTCTTATTTGAAGCATTATTGGTGCCGATTCTGTTGTGCACAAACTAAACTTAATTTAGGCTATTGCTAACTTTTTCTCTCTATTATGACAAGAAAGGGACGGAAGTAAATTAGAGCTGTCAAATTAGTTAGAACTAATTTTTCCATAGACATTTAGACGACACGTAAAAACATGTCGACTAAAAAACACGGTGAAGCGCAAGGCGTGAACTAGTTTGACATCTCCAACTTAGTTCATAGCTATAGCCGTCCTTTTCTCGCGCTGCCTGTTAGTAAAAGATAGCGATTCTCTAATTTTAGTTTAGTGCGTTCACAAGAGAATCGGCACCATTGTGTGTTCTACTAACTATTCAGTAATGTTATGAATCGAGACATAGTAACTAAAGTTGTAGAATTTTGTGATATAAAGCTACAAGTTTATTTTGGCGGAAGGCCAAAATCGCAACTAATGACACCCCATACATTTGGGTCGAGTAGGTATTGAAGTTCTGTACGGGACAGCTGATAATTTTTTAGGATTGATCCCGTGGAGAAAGGAAAACACCTTTCAGAAAGGTGTGGTAAATTTGAGAGCTATAAAATGAATGGAAGGTCTTACTTAATAAGCTGCAAATCTGTACTTGACACCAGAATCATGATTTCTCCCACTTTTTTTCACCTTTTCAT
This sequence comes from Cosmia pyralina, assembly GCA_946251885.1. NCBI lineage: Eukaryota > Metazoa > Arthropoda > Insecta > Lepidoptera > Noctuidae > Cosmia > Cosmia pyralina. The sequence continues at coordinate 16,225,864 of OX276367.1, forward strand.
CGTTTCCTTTTTCTTTGTTTGTGTTTTAATATTTAGTCTGTCTTCTTCCTGTGCGAGTCCCAATAAATACCTACTTTTTCTTTTTCTTATGTCAGTGTTCAGCAGCCGGTACTGTGTCTGTGGTGGTGGGGATGGTGGAGATGGTGGCTAGAGTGGCGAGTGCCGTGGTGATGGGAGCGTCCTTGTCGAGCGGGCGGTACGACCAGTTACCGCAACCGTCGAATTCTAGCACGTGGGTGTGGTATTTCCTGTGAGATAACATGATAACATGATTTCAATTAAATATATTCAGGACAATCAATCAATCTGCCTAGCCTTTTCCCAACTATGTTGGGGTCGGCTTCCAGTCTAACCGGAAGCAGCTGAATACCATTATTTTACATGGAGCGACTTCCTATCTGACCTCCACAACCCAGTAACTGGGTAATACGATACCCCTTGGTAAGACTGGTTGTGAGACTTTCGGGCTTCTGACGACCCGTAAAGACTGTCAAAGATCCACGAATGACAGCCGGGACCAACGGCTTAACGTGCTTTCCGAGGCACGGAGGAGTCTCGGTATGTAAAGATGGTCACCCATCCACTGACCAACCCCGGCAAGCGTAGCTTAAACTGATGGATCGACCCGTGCGGCTGTTATTACTTAGCCACGAGCTCCTATTCAGGACAATGGGTTCTAATTCTAATAAATGAAAAGCTATATAACGCCACGAGAATGTTGAGATGGATGTGTGGAGTGACGAGGGTGGATAAAGTAAGAAATGAGTATATAAGAGGAAGTTTGAAAGTGGCGCCAGTGACAGAAAAGTTAAAGGAAAGCGGCATGTGATGAGGAGGGACGAAACGCATGTGACTAAAAGAGTGATGAATATACATGCTGGTGGATGGAGAGGGAGAGAAAGTCCAAAGAAAAGATGGATGGATTGTGTGAGGAATGATATGAAAGGGGAGGAAGTGAATGGTAGCGTGACGGTTGACAGGGGAGAATGGAAGAAGAAAACGTGTTGCGCCGACGCCTAGTAACTTGGGATAAGGGCAGGAAGATAACGATGACATGGAACGCTATAATAGTAATTTATTTTTCGTCACTCAAAATATCAGTAAGCTGTAATATCAAACTTTACAAAAATGACCCCAAAAGCCAAGCCCAAGCTGACCCCATAGTAAATGATTTTGCTGCCATCCCATGTAAGGGGGCAGTTCATTAATTATGTGAGGCGTTTAGAAGGGGGTGGTGGGGTCGAGCCGAATTTACGCAATCACACATGGGGAAGAGGGGGGTCTCGGCAAATATCACATAATATTTTTTTTTGCAATAAACAATGTAAAATTGCGAGAAAACTGGGTAATTAACATAAAAAATAAGTACTTATTATAAAAATAATTAAGCATATTATCTTTATTTAAATAAACCCAAAGCACAGATACACACTAAAAATACGTATTTTGAAAAATCTCATTTGACATTAAGGGGAGGCGAGCTAAATCTCACCAAAGGGGGAGAGGGGAGGGGGGAGGGGTGGCCGAATAATCGCCAAAATTGCCTCACGTGATTAATGGACGCCCCCTAATTAAATAAATCACAATTAAATTATCCAGAAAATCCAGAAGATTATGATAGAGCCGGTTTCGGGGCCAAGTTTCTTCATGATAATAGGTTTTTACCTATGAAATTGCCGTTTTGTATGAAAAAATTTAAACGAATTTTTTTCATGCATTTTTTATTTGTATTAATCGAAGTAATCACCTATGCAATCAATGCATCTTTGCCAACGCAGTGGCAGTTTATTGATGCCCTTCTTAAAGAAATCAGCTGGATTCCCGTCCAACAAATTCTTCAAAGGCATTTTGTACTGCCTCTCGGGTATTGAATTTTTTTCCCGCCAAAAAGTTATCTATATTCTGAAAGTAAAAGTTATATTCTGGAAAAAGTAGTAGTCTGTAGGCGCAAGGTCTGGTAAGTAGGGCGGATGACGGAGAGCTTCCAACCCCAGTTCTTGCAACTCGGAGACCGTCTGCTGTGCAGTATGAGGTCGCGCGTTGTCGTGCAGGAGCAGCGGAGACGAGCGATTGACCAATGCTGGTTGGAGATGTGCCAGCTTCTCCATCATTGTGTTCAGTTCTTCACAGTACACATCTGAAGTAATGCTCACCCCGTTTGGTAAGAAGCTGTGATGAATCACACCAGCGCTAGACCACCAAACAGTGACCATCACTTTTCTAGGGGTAAGTTTTCGTTTAGGGCATTGTTTAGGTGCTGAACCAGGATCCAACCAACTTGCTGAGCGCTTGCGGTTATCAAACAGACTCCATTTTTCATCGCAGGTAACAATGCGGTTCAAAATTCCTTCATTTGTGTGTCTGTTGAGCAGTGCAAGGCACGTCTCGACGCGTACTTCGCGCTGGCGATCATTGAGTTCGTGGGGCACCCATTTGTCAAGCTTTTTTACCTTGCCAATTTGACGCAAATAGACCAATATTGTTTTGACGCTAACGTCGAATGCTGCTGCTAATTCAGCCGTAGATTGTGTATCATCAGCTTCCACAATCGCCTTTAATTCGTCATTGTCGACCAAAGTCTTCGGACGACCGCGAGGTTCATTTTTCAGGTCGAAATTTCCAGAACCGAAGCGAGCAAACCAATAACAAGAGGTGCGTTGGTTTGTATTGTTAGCTCCGTAAACGTCGTTGATATTGCGTGCCGCTTGTGCCGCGTTACTGCCACGACGGTACTCATATTCCATAATTACTCGATTTTTTAACGTATCCATGATGACGAAAAAGATTGAAATGCGATGAAAATGTAACACTAATCAATAAACAAATGACTACTTTTGAAAAAAAAAATCCATGTTTTTAAAATAAAATTAATTTGAAATTAGAATTGTTAGCCAAACAAAAATTATTTTGATTTGAAATGGCCAGTACTGCAGAACGGCAATTTCATAGGTAAAGACCTAATATCTGTATGAGACAACTTTCCATAATAACCAACTAAACTTCTCAACTCACCACACACTAGGCCTATGCGTGATGGACAGCAGAGTGATGCCTTCCTTCACAGCCTCCTCATACATCACCACCTCGGTCTCCATGGAGACGGCGCTGGTGCACTCATCCAGTAACGCGTATACGGGTCTGGAAAAATAAACAAAGATATGGTGTTAATGTGGAGCTAACGAGTTAGCAACGCAGTCAACGATTGGGCAACTTGGGCCCGCGGAAGGGCAACGAGGCCAGCTAGTGGGCAACTGAGTCCAGCTAGTGGGCAACTGAGTCCAGCTAGTGGGCAACCGGGGCCTACAAGTTGACAAGGTAGACACGACAACAAGGAGTGGGCCAAGGAGGCCGAACGAGAGCATGAAGGCAAGCACATATTACAGTCACATCGTGTCGCAGCGCAACGCATTCCAAGACAAAAAAAATACAAATATGCGATGGTTCATACAAAATTTATGGTGATTTTTACAATGCTTTAAGAGTTGCGTTACGATGCGGTCAGTACAAATGTTGACTCGCCTATTGAGAGACTTTCATGTAATAGTAAAAGTTACCTGTGGTAGAACATCCTGGCCATGGCCATCCTCTGCTTCTCCCCGCCCGACAGCGTGGCGCGCCAGTCGCGCACGGCCCACAGCCCGCCGTGGCGCGCTGCGCACGCGTCCAGGCGCACGAGCTTCAGGATGTGCGCCGCGCGGCGCTCGGCCGCGAGGTCGCCTTCTTTGGCCCGGGAGGGGTAGGTTACTTGGTCTATTAGGGAGCCTTGGGACATGTACGGCCTGTGGAGAAAAAAAAAATTGTTAGTTAGGTACGTACCTACATCAAACTTAGATCTCGAAATTACGACATATAATAATTTTTGTAATTTTTTGCGAGCATTATGCGTCTGGCGGAAAAACCGCCGACGGGTAGTGTCTGACAGTATTACATAATCAGCCTACCTTTAACGTTCCCACTACTGGGACACAGGCTTCCTGGCTTCGAGAGGGAGTGGGCTGTACCTGTATCTACCACGCGGGCCCAGTGCGGGTTGGTTGTAAAAACATGAAGGTATCTATATTATTTATGTAAGTTAAATAATAGGTTGGGGAAAAAGTTTCTTCGCATTTTTTAAGAAAATTCAAAACATTTTTTAATATACATTATTTACATTTATCTAAAGTATGTAGGTACCATTTTGTTCAATAACTTTTTGCCATCTTGTAGGTAGGGACATGATCCCATTGCTATAGAAATTTTGGGACTTCTGATCAAAATACCGCGACAAGTAGTTTTGGCAGTCCTCTCGTGATGTTAACCTGACACTGCCTAAAGAATCTGAAGAGACCGAAACAGGTGGAAATCTGAAGGTGCAAGGTCAGGACTATACGGCGGATGCATTAACACCTCCCAGCCAAACTCTCTTAATTTTTGCTGAGTGGCTAAAGATGTGTGAGGTCTAGCGTTATCATGATGAAAAACCACACCCCTTCTGTTGATTAATTCCGGCCGCTTTCTCTCAACTTCTTGCTTTAATCTCATCAGTTGTTCGCAGTAGAGTTCAGAATCGATGGTCCTGCCTGGTGGTAACAGCTCATAATGAATAATGCCCTTCCAATCCCACCACACACACAGCATCACCTTGTTGCGAGTTAACCCGGGTTTCGCCACAGTCTGTGAAGCCTGACCGGCCTTTGACCACGACTTTTTTCGCACGTTCTTGTCGTACGTGATCCACTTTTCATCACCAGTTAGTAGCTACAAAAATGGTTCGGTTTCATTACGTCGTAATAAAGAATCACAAATGAGTACACGGTTCATTAGGTTTCTTTCAGTGAGCTCGTGAGGTACCCAAATATCGAGCTTTTTTGTGTACCCAGTTTTTTTCAAATGCGCCAAAACTGTTTTCTGGTCAATTCCCAGTTCTTCAGCTACGTTGTAACTACTGATATGCCGATCTTGCTCCACTTTTTCAAAAATGGCATCCATTTTATCCGTAATAGGGCGACCAGAGCATCGTGCATCTTTGGCATCAAAATTTCCGGATTGAAAACGCTTAAAACAAATTTGTGCTACTCTCACAGACACTGCACTGGGTCCATAAACATCGCAAATTTTTTTCGCGGCTTGCGTTGCATTTTTACCTTTTTTGTAGTAAACTTTTAAAATGTTTCGAATTTCTTCATTAATTCACTCATCTTGACAGTACGAAAAACAAATGAAAATCACACTTTTTCCTAATTTGAATTTGGAATTATGTTCTTTAAAATTTAAACTTTCAATGATACCAAAACCAGCCAGATACAAATACAGCCAAAGATATTTTATTTTAAGTTCATACATACTATAATGCGAAAAGACTTTTTCCCCAACCTAATATTAATGTACTATACATATAAAAACCTACTGCCGACAAATTGCTCTGCAGTTTGGCTGGTGTTATGTGAAAGAGAAAATTGTATCATTATGAATTAAATAATTAAAAAAAAATATATATATATAAAACTTCCGGAATAAATTCTCTAAATGATAGTGAAAACCGCATCAACATCCGTTGCGTAGTTTAGAAGAACAACGCGGCCACACATACAGACACGAAAAGCGACTTTATTTTATAATAACTATAGATATATAAAAGATATAGATAGATGGAAGTTATGAGTTTATACCATTGCTGACATTGCCTACGATTTAATTTCGATTCAAATAAAAACTTTTTTACAAAAAAATACAACCGACTTCCAAAAACAACACTACAAAGTGAAAAATAACTTTAATTTCAGAAGTCGGTGTCTGATTAAATGTATTTTCGTTTTTTAACACCTACTAGTGTTGTTTTTGGAAGTCGGTTGTATTTTTTTGACTTTTTGTTGTGGTACCTACCCCACACAAATTCTAATACCACTACCTGGAAAAGAAACTAGAACATCATCCTTAGAAAAAGTGGGGAAAAATACGTATTATTGAAGCTAACTCAAAACCTACCCAAGCAAAGTTAATAAATTTTATATGCGACCAACTTTGAGGTATACTCTTTCGAATAAAACAAAAACTTTTCAAATCGGACGACTGTAAAAAGTTATGCGTGGTCATACATAAAAAAAAAACAAAACGCGTCGAATTGAGAACCTCCTCCTTTTTTATCGTCGGTTAAAAATAAAATCGATTTCGACTTCCTAGAAAATATAGACAAATCTAAGAACGTAAAGATTTTGATTGCGTTCAAATTAAGACATAATAATATTACTGATCCTGCGTCCTGATAAGTGAAAGTAGTATTTTTGAAGATCCGTTAATTCCCCTGCTTCATAGTGGAGTGGAAATGCGCGCAATAGATTCGATTGCCGACAGAATAGATCTGTTCTCATGTTCACTGAGCGACACGTGTTATGTTTTTAATTTGTAAATCCTATATGTTATAAATTATTTACACTACCGAATTTAATGGTAGCTCAGTTATGTTTGTACAGTCGGAAGCAAAAGTCCATGGACAATACAGAAACAAAATCGTGTGAAGCGACAAATGACGCCACCTGGCGTCAAACCAGTTATCGACTAACAAAACTTAATTATGACGTTACTAGATGGCGCTGCTTTGCTTTAAATGATAAAATATTTTTAACAGTTTCTTTTTGTCTCTCTATACATTTAAATAATTTATAATTGTTACTAACTATTAATTTAAAATTGAATATCGATGTAAAAGTATCTCATTTTATATGTTTTAGTTTCTAAACTTGAGAGGGTAGGTTGAATATGAATTTATAAATAATTGGTAGGTAGGTAGTATAAATAATTCTTAGAAGAGTTATGAATAAGCTCAATTGATCGTTCGCTAAATTCATTTCGATTACCTCGTTCGAGTGCCTTTTCTTCAGTTTTTATTTTTAATTAGGTGAATTACTTATTTTACTAAAATGAGTACGCACTGTAATATTGATTTCGTTACAAGAGCTCAAATAATTGCTTTGCATAAAAATATTAAAAAAAAACTACCTCCTTTTATTTCCGGAGGGATCACCTACAGGTGACACTGGGTATTGTCATTGTGTAAAGTTAAGACACAAGCGATTTTTATTATTCTTTAGGTAGAAATCAAAAGCAAAATTACCTTGTGGTAGAAAAAAAGCATTATAGTTGTGAAGAAACCAGCGCCATCTAGTTTATATTTTCGAAAACTTGAACTCAAACGTTCACAGGAAAATAGACACGAAGATATCCATGCAATTTTACAGGTGATTGCACATAAATATATAAAAATAAACAATTTACAAAATAATGCGAAAGTGAGTGTTTGTTTGTTACACTTTCACGCTAGATGCACAGGACCGGCTGATGATGCCTATGTCCATCGGTGGACGTCTTACGGCTAAATCATGATGATGATAAACTTACCTCTGCGGTATATAGAACATGATAGGCCTGGATGTGCAGAAGCCCGTGTCAGCGAGGTTGGTCTCGTCGGCGCAGTGTGCGCAGGCGCATGGTCGTGGCACATGCAGCTCGCCGCCGAACACCGGCCATAAGCCGGAGATTATGCGGAATAAACTGTGGAGGGAAATAATAATGGTTAGACTAAGGTATGAAATACAAGCACTTACATATTTGTGGATTTCATAATCGCTGGGGAGTTCGTTGGCTGCCATGACAGATTCCATTACTGAGTTACTAGTGTGTAGGTAAGTAGCGGGCGAAGTGCTACTCAGGATGAGAGGGGATTTTTGGTTTCCTCTATTTTTGGTAACGACTAATAAGCCATAATTGAAGTGTCTAAATATTATTGCACTGTTGGGTTTTCAACTCAGCGCTGCTAAGCCTAGCGTTGTAAATCCAACAGTGCACTATTATTTAGGCATTCATTTAGCTGTTACTTAGTGTTGGTGAAAACGGGCATTACTTTAATAACACAGAGGTCTTATTACAGTTCAACGTGTGTCTTACGTCAAAATCCATACATAAAAAAAACCGGCCAAGTGCGTGTCGGACCACGCACAATGAAGGGTTCCGTAGTTGGGATGACAAACAACATTGTAGTTGAAAAACATGTTCTCCCATACATTCCAACTGTAAATGTAAGTTTGTACTCACAATATTGATAGATTTACCATGTTATTTTAAGACCACAGACTTCTTATAGGTATTCCTGTAATCTACAGGTAAAGATCTATTTTCTGTATTTTTTTCAAAATTTTAGGCTGAGTAGTTTCGGAGATAAGGGGGGGAATGGCCAATTTTCGTCTATTTTCTTAAATAACTTTAAAACAATTTATTTTAAAATTATAAAAAAAAATTATTTGAGACCCTCATAGTAAGCCCTTTCATTTGATATGCCACACGGTATAGTTTGCAAAACTTTTTTTTTTTAATTTTCTTATTTGCCCCCCAAAAGTGACCTCTATATTCAAATTTAATTTATTTACTTTACCCGACCGTGTTTGGGTCACAGAAATTCATAGTCCATTAGATTCGGAGCAAACTGGCTGTGACAGACGGACAGACAGACAGACAGACAGACAGACGAACAGACAGACAGACAGACAGACAGACGAACAGACAGACAGACAGACACACGAGTGATCCTATAAGGGTTCCGTTTTTTCCTTTTGAGGTACGAAACCCTAAAAACGGTAAGACATGCGTTGAGTATGTCATTGTGTTTAAATCTTTTGTAATAAGAGTGAATATTGTATTGCTGTGTGACCAATGCATGAATGCACTAAGCGAATGCATTTAATCTAATCTCAGTATACTACACTATACAGTTACCAAATTACTAGTGATGTATATTATAAATTTAATTAAACTCTGCCGAAGCAGAGTATTTAAAAAATTAACAAATCTTTTAGACTCGATTTTTCGCAAAATATTTCAAATCAATCACAGAATAGAGACCCTCCCAATCAAACGGCAGAGAGTCTTATCACCGCGATTCAGAAATGTGACGTCAACGCACAGTGACATCTATTGCTCAAAAGTGGAACTAGTGGATCTCGCTACACCTCCGTCAGGGGGTGCGGCAAACGGTCTCAGGGCGTGCCGGCGTGGCCCCTCTCCCGCGGAAGCAGCACGTTGGCCCGTTACTACGGGCCCCTCATTATGTCGGCCTACTGCGGCCAAAAAGATGATGGGACGCGAATGGTTCTGTGTATGGTTGCTATAACTGTGTCTGTAGGCACCCACGACGCTGTTAGTCAGCGTCGCTTTCTTCACCGTATCCCCTACCAGGTGGAACTCTCACCTACGTGAGAGAAGCCCAGCAGGAGGCGACCAGCGACAGACATACGGACTCGGCGTTCCTACAGAAGGGTGAGTGGCTCCCGCCCGCCCCACTTTCAGAACACGGGGTAGGGAGACCGTGTCATGGGTGTGTGAGTGGCATTGTACTGTGTGACGTCACCCGGTGTCTACGCGACTCGCACGCCCACGCTGCGCCTTCGCGTGTGTATTTATGCGCCTGTTTAGAGGCGAATGTCTGATGTTTGCTACGTGACACGCCTAAATTATCCTAGCACGCGCCACGCAACACATGTATGTTATGTGTGGAGTATATTGTCACAAGTGAGCCGCGTGTAAACTGAGAGCGACTCACTCGGAAGTCCGGTCCAGTGATGGAGTCACTCGTCCGCGAGCAGGTTGCGGGGCAATATGGAACTAACTATTTAGTTCCACATTTTAGTAACTGTGCGATGATGCTGTAAGATGGCACTGTGCGTGTGTGTCACTAAACACGTATAGGTTTAGTTATTAATAAATAACAGATAAGCAAGAGACGGGCAGACTTATTGCTGGGGAGTTCGTGGGCTGCCACGTAGGGGAGAACAAAATAATGACTAAAGCTGGGGTGTGGTCACAATAGGAAGTGTTTTTGTAATACCATTGTAGTTACATTGATACATACTATCTATCCTTTACTTAGGCATTTTTTAAGAAATAGTTTATAATACTTGTAATGTCATGAACGAAGTGGTACCGTCTGTAAGTACGGTCAGCAACAGAAGTCGGTTAACACTGCTACTATTTGACATCATCTCAATTAACACAAAATGATTCGATAAACTGCTTTTTCGTTTAACTGTTAAGAGTTGATGTTCTTACAATTTTAATTACTTCTATTCCGATTTGAATTAAATATTTCGCTTAATAATTAAGATTAAAAAACAGCAAGTGTTAATCGACTTTTGTTGTTGACTGTACATAATATACAGGAGTTTATAATCTTTACCATGTAGAGCACTAATCCTGACTAGACAGATACAAATAGTTACTGATCAATCTAACTTGTCATTTTGCCTGAGTTTAGTTATTTTTTTATAATTTTTCGAGGTTTATTTATGATTTTGAATTTAGTGGGTACTGACCTAGACTTCCCGCATCCATTCGGCCCCACTATAAGCAAGTGTGTCCCGGGCGCGATGTCTAGTGTGACTCCGCCCGCCACGACGTCACACGCGGGAGTTACTATGGGCACGCCGCGCAAACGGATCGCTAGGTCGTTTGTGTAGATTATCTTGCCTGGAAAGAAGAAAAAGGTACATGAGTACACGTAAGAAGAGATGAGATTCAAAAGCGCCAGTTGCCGCAAATATTTTGGATGAAATAGCGAACTATTGCGGTCACCGAGCTCCGCGTTCATGGCTTGTTGATCAACATGTACCGAAAGTGGAGTTCCGTCCTTGTATGTACTATCATATGAATATGATAGCTCGTGGCTAAGTAATAACAGTCGCACGGGTCGATCCATCAGTTTAAGCTGCGCTTGCCGAAGTTGGTCCGTGGATGGGTGACCATCTTTAGGTACAGACCAAAACCGTGCCTCGGAAAGCACGCTAAGCCGTTGGTTCCGGCTGTCATTCGTGGATCTTTGACAGTCGTAACGGGTCGTCAGAAGCCCGAAAGTCTGACAACCAGACTGACTGGACTGGTTGTGGAGGTCGGATAGGCAGTCGCTCTGTATAAAATACAGGTATTCATTTGCATCCGGTTAGACTGGAAGCCGACCCCAACATAGTTGGGAAAAAGGCTAGGCAGATAATGATGATGTACCGTAAAATGAATACCCCCAGTACATTAGCTGTGCTCTTTTCGACTATGTAACAGTATAACTCAAGGTATACCTTCCGGCACAGGCCTGTTGTCCTTGAAGGTGACCTGGAAGGCCGCGTGCTGCGCAGCCACGTGCACGCTGCGCACGCACTTGCCGCGCGCCACCTCGCCGAACACCACCAGCATGTCGGACACGCGAGTCGCGTAGCCCGCGAGGGTTACTATTTCCTGTGAATATAGAAATAAAGGTTTTAATTTACTAGCTCTTAATTTCCATAAGGGTTTATAATGACCAAGTGGCATAAATCACTCAGGTATTTCTAGTTTAAAAGTCAGGGTTTCAACTTTTGTGCGCCTTTAATTATTGTGAAAGGATTTGTATCAATCTTTACATTGTATAAAATGACGTCGCTTCCGCTGTCTGTTCGCTTAGATCTTTTAAACTGCTCAACGGATTTTAATGCAGTTTTCAGCATTACATAGAGTGATTCAAGAGGAAAGTTTATATATTGTATAATAATACATGGGAAGTAACGACACCCACGTGGGCGAAGCCGCGGGCAACAGCTAGTAAAGTATAAATAGATTGTGATTGTGATTGATTGTGTAGTATTAATTAGATTATTTTAACATAAGATATCTTTTCACAGTAATGACGTAGCCGACGCTAGTATATGATGCTAAAACAACGTTACTCCGATTCCGTTCAGGTTCAGAATCTACAATTCCCAACGGTTTCAAAATGTCCAATTCCCGAAATGTTCAATTTTCAAAATGTCCAATTCCCGAAATGTCCAATTCCCGAAATGTCCAATTCCCAAAATCTTTGATAATGTGGTTTAACCATGAGGAAAGACTCTATATTTTTGTATAGTACAGAATGTTTCTGTAAGAACACTGCAAGAATTTCTGCAGCAAAAAAACATTATTTTAAGATAAATATTACAGGTAAATAAAAATTGTTATGTTAAGGTAAACAACCTTATAATAAACGATTTTTTTAAATTGTAATTTTTAGTAGGCACATAGTTGTAAATCCTACTAAAAATAAATAAGTACCTACGTAGGTACCTATTATAATTAATTTGCATGCCCTAAACAGGCAAAATATGGACTGTTCGTAAACCACCAATTTTTACATCTAGTAAAACCTGTATTTTCAGCAAATAAATTATTCTTTTTCATAACACACTTCGCTCTAATATTATAAAGGCGAAACTTTGCGAGTGTGTGTGTGTTTGTATGTTTGTTACTTCTTCACGCTCAAACGGCTGGACCGATTTGGATGAAATTTAGTATGTAGATAGCTTATACCCTGGATTAACACATAGGCTACGGACTTGTACAGTTAAAAACAGATTTTCGAAAGGGTGAAGGGTAGGGAGAGTCAACGGCAATACGTCCGTGCGCGGTCATAGGTAAAAAACACCAGCCCTGTCTTACTATCGCAGCGGAGCGCCGCTAAGCACCCCCCCCCCCCCCCCCGGTCCCTTGCGTCTCCCGCGCCTTCAATGAGCCCTGGATTTATATACAATATGATTAAGATTATAAAACACAAAATTAGCAAAACACAACAGGATCACGCGTCGCCTACAACCCCATTAGGACTAGTTGCAAGGGGACGTTCAATGGACGTTTACAGAATACTATAATATCAAGATTTTACCTTATAACTGGACATGAGCCTTTCTATCGCGTCGGCGGCTGAGTTGAGAAGATTTCTTGACGTCGTCATGTATTCTGCTCGATCACTTATACTGCTGCCTGTAACATAATAGATACAAAATGATTTGATATGGAATGTTAAGGGATAGAATAGACTTTATTGTAGGTACCAAAATTGTCAACAGAGCTCATAGACAATATTGCCCATTCTATTGGGTACACACGGCTACACATCAAGCTATACATTTCCATTTTACACTGACCTCTCATTGTAAAGAAATCCTATACAATGCGAGATCAGCTTATACTGGAAATGTATAGCTTGATCTGTAGCCGTGCGTATAATGGCGGGTAAGAGTAAATGCCTGTGTCACCACCTACGTTCGCACGGACGTAAAAATATCGCGGCGGGATTTTATCACGCACTGGATTTTCAACTCTCGTTGTTGAGCCGAGCGTTGAGAATCCAACTTAACAACAACAGAGTGCATTCTAGCGCGTCGAAAAAACACTGTTGGATTTTCAACTCTCGGCGGTAAGCAGAGCGTTGAAAACCCAGTGCGCGAAATAAAATCACCGCGATATTTTTGCGTCTGTGCGAACGTCGACTACTCAAGTGTTTAGTATCGAAACAGGGTATATTTAGTAATGATTTATTTTAAACTGTCACTACTAAATACACCCGAGTAGCGATGTCCTGGTAAGGTAACATTTAGCGGTAGTCACTCCATAATGCCATCTAACTACACCCGAAGCCGCTCAGGGTCCGTGACGTCACTGGCGTTCCCACAAGGTACAAAATAATCAACAAAGAAGCAGCGGAGGCTTAGTAATAGGGCTCCGTTTGGAACACTAAAAATAAACGAAACGTTGGATGAAAGTCGTCATTGAAACATGCTAAAAGGGTCTAGCGGAAAGATTCATTGTCCGGAATAATAGAGATTCTACAGTTCTGACACATTGATATATAGATCGAGCTTGTAAGCTGTAAGTCGACTTTAGTTTTAGACGTGGCTAAGTCACGAGTGACGGGTCGATCGAATAGGTTAAGCTGCGCTTGCCGCGGTTGATCCGTGGATAGGTACAGACCAAAACCCTGCCTTGAAAGCTCCTAAGCCGTTGGTCCCGGCTGTCATTTGTGGATCTTTAACAGTCGTTACGGGTCGAAAGTCTGTCAACCAGTCTTACCAAGGGGTATCGTGTTACTTAGTAGCTGGTTTGTGGATATCAGATAGGCAGTCACTCCATGTAAAATACTGGTATTCAGCTGCATTCGGTTAGACTGGAAGCCGACTCCAACATAGTTGGGAAAAGGCTAGGCGGATGGCGATTCCACTTTAGTTTTCCAAGTGAAAAAACTTTTTTACAAAAAAATACAACCGACTTCCAAAAACAACACTACAAAGTGAAAAATAACTTTAATTTCGGAACTCGGTGTCTGATTAAATGTATTTTCGTTTTTGCCACCGACTTCCGAAATTAAAGTTATTTTTCACTTTGTAGTGTTGTTTTTGGAAGTCGGTTGTATTTTTTTGTAAAAAAGTTTTTATTTTTCACTTTTTAGTGGGTCTGTTTATAATTTGTATAAGTTACAATAGTTAAATGTCAATTGCTCATCACATGTTACAAAATATTGCTTTTCCCGATGCTGGGACGTTAATTGTTGAGGAGTTCTGCTGGTAAGAACCAGGAGAACTCCTCAACCACTCACCACACGCATTGTGTGACGAGCGGAAATTGCTTAGCAACCATATTAAAGTAATCGAATCGCAACCCGTGAAATATTTATCATTGAGTAGTTCCAGTAGCCATCTGTGGTCTTCATCATCAGTTCCACTTCACCAAGTGGTGCTTTCCGAGAGCAAATACACGAGTTACTATAAAAAATACCCAAATCGCTATAGGTGTGCCTATAATATTTGAAGAGTTCCTTCGATTTCTCCAGGATCCCATCATCAGAACTGGATTTTGACAAAAATGGGACCATTTGGGAAGTATACCCTTTCAAACAAAAAAAATTTTTTTTAAATCGGTTTGGCAAGCGACGGAGTTATGCGCGAACAAACATAAAAAAAAAAAAATACAAACATCCGAATTGAGAACCTCCTCCTTTTTTAGAAGTCGGTTAAAAAATATGGGTAATCTTTTTTTCCCCAGCAGTGAGAAAACTTATGTTATTACGCAAAAATAAATGTTCTACTGACCATACTGACCTGTCTGGCTGTTAGACTGTGTGGCCGTCAGTATAGGCAGCGCTAACATGACCATGCCCGTGCCCGACCACACGTACTTCATGCAGAACTGCTCCAGCATCACGTACCACAGCTTCTTGTTGAATACTGACGTCATTTGAGCTACTAGTTCCTTGTAGGCGGATTGGAGTTGGCCGAGTTCCACCTGGAATTTGAGAAGATGAATATCATCAATCAGGAACTGTTTTTCATAATCGTTCAAAATTTGATTTCTTTGACGACAATTTTACTGCCAAAATCTTTAATCTGGCAATAGGTATCAGAAATCGGGGGATTGCTATAATATATTATTCTTAGGATTCTTCTAGTTTTGTACTCTTCTAACTATGCTCAC
The DNA here is from genome assembly GCA_946251885.1 of Cosmia pyralina. Lineage (NCBI taxonomy): Eukaryota > Metazoa > Arthropoda > Insecta > Lepidoptera > Noctuidae > Cosmia > Cosmia pyralina. The sequence continues at coordinate 16,241,137 of OX276367.1, forward strand.
TGCTTTTGTTTTCTTGTTTGTATAATATGTAACCTGTGTGTGTCAATAAATTAATTTATTTATTTATTTATTATAAATCAACTTATTTCATCTTCTCATTCAACTATGTTCCTATCATAGTCCGATTAAGGTTTTTAGTAAAAGAAAAATTTGAATATAATAGGGTATTGTTTTTTTGTACGTCTAAGTCGACGTTCGCACGGACGTAAAAATATCGCGGCGATTTTATTTCGCGCACTGGATTTTCAACGCTCTGCTTAGCGCCGAGAGTTGAAAATCGAACAGTGTTTTTTCGACGCGCTAGAATGCACTCTGTTGTTGTTCAGTTGGATTCTCAACGCTCGGCTCAACAACGAGAGTTGAAAATCCAGTGCGCGATAAAATTCCGCCGCGATATTTTTACGTCCGTGCGAACGTCGGCCAAAAGTGGTTGAAAAATAAAGTTAATCCTAACTTTATATTATAAATGCTAAAGTGAGTTTGTTTGTTACTCAATCACGCAAAAACTGATGGACGGATTTGGATGGAAATTTGCACACAGATAGAGCATGACCTGGATAAGCTCAAAGGCTATTTTACATCCTGGATCGCAGACGAATTCGCGAGCAACAGCTAGGAGAAACAGCCCGGGAAAATTGGAAATAACGGGAAAAACTGTAAGAGCTTTTTCCACTGGGATTTTTGTGTGAATTCAAGATCACAACAGACTCACGATTCGAGCGATGGATATACGTAATTCTTTTTATGTTTTGTTCGTTGAAATTTGGACAGGACAACGTCTGTCGGGTGATCGGGTCAGTCCTATACTTAAAAGTAATTACCTTGTGTCCTCCATAGAAGGCGACCTCCTCAGCATGTGCAATGAGCCTCGCATGCACGTGCCTCAGGTTGGCCTTCATTCGTGCCTCTTCACCAGCCAGCGCACCGAACCTGGGACTTAACAGTCGTAACAACTGACCGGTCATGCAGATCACTACTGTTGCTATGCTGGGACCTGGAAACGTGAGATTTTTTAAGTGACTTATCTCTGAGGAAGTAAACTTTTTTTTGCCCTCGGGCGGTATTTACAGCTTCACTAGTTTTCGACATAATTTGTTTTTAGAATCCTAAAACAATACTCCGTAAGACACTTTAGAAACCATTCACTTTTAAACCTGGTAATCAGGTTACAAACTTATAAGTCCCGACTGTCATTCTACGAATATTTGACAGTCGCTACGGGTAGTCAGAAGCCTGAAAGTCTGGCAACCAATCTTACCAAGGGGGTGATGTTACCCAGTAACTGAGTTGTATAGATCAAATAGGCAGTCGCTCAAAGTAAAATACTGGTATTCAGCTCATCACACTGACGTCATGCAAAAACCTGCATCGCGCAAGCAGAGATTACCGCGCGACTAGAATATATTATACCCGAAATCATCATCGGGCAGTAGCCATCAGACACAACAGCCGTCTGGTCAGAAGATCATCCATTTTCTATGGAGGATGAGTGAACTTTACACCCTGTTCCTCATACCTCTATAAGCTGTACAGGTTAAGACTGGAAGCCGATGCGAACATAGTAGAGTAAAGGCTAGGCAGAGGCTAGACATAAGACATTTCCGTCACCCCGCGTTGCCTGTATTGCATTTTAGATTTCCATAGTCGGAGCCACGTCGGTGACTACTTACTATCTGATGAAATTCTATAGACAAGGCTTGTATCAATACCTTTTTTTTTTCTGATTCTTTCTTCTTTAATTGTTGACTTACCAATAAATATGTTGCCCTTCATCTTGTTGGAGTAGGTGGCGAGTGTGAGCACGATGAGCAGCAGGTCGAAGCAGGGCTTCGTGAGCGAGCTGTACAAGTGTGCCACGGACTGCGTGAACACTGACACGTCTTCTGTTAGCCTGGAAGTTAAAAGGAACAATATGTTACTCTTGGTCATAATCTAGATAAATCAGTAGAAGAAAAATGTAAAAACTCCATTTTCGTCTGTAACTCTTGTTAATCAGAATTAAACAAGAAACAGATGGTACGGTCAGCAACAGAAGTCGGTTAACACTGCTACTTTTTGACATCATCTAAATTAACACAAAATGATTCGATAAACTGCTTTTTTTTTCGTTTAACTGTTAAAAGTTAATATTCTTAAAATTTTTAGTAGGTACTGCTGTTCCGATTTGAATTAAATATTTCGCTTAATAATTAAGAAACAACTGCAAGTGTTAATCGACTTTTGTTGCTGACTGTACCACTTAGATCAAGGAAAGCCTATTGCGTGAGTACCTAATGTCTTTACGTGCAGTTAGTGGAAGCAATTAATTTCTCGAATGAGACTACAAGTGTTGGCTCAATATCAGGATCCAATCAAAATAATCGACTATTGAATTTAAGATCCATCAACGTTTTCAAATTCAGTCCTATTGCAGTGGTATATAACCCACACATGAACACAAGAGATTAAGTATGTATGACGTCGCACGTCTGCTAAGTTCGAACACACTCGACGTCACGACAACAACGATACAGTCGGTTACTTACTAACCGTTGCTCGCGCCATTCGTGTCATTTCATAATCGTCCTTATTAACCGACATCAAAAAGCAGGAGGTTCTCAATTCGTCGGAACTTTTTTTATTTTTTTTTTATGTATGTTCCCCGATTACTCGAAGATGGCTGGACCAATTTGGATTTTTTTTTTGTTTTATTCGAGAGGGTATACATCACAGTTGGTCCCATATAAAATTGATTAACTTTGCTTGGGTAGTTTTTGAGTTAGCTTCAATAATGCGTATTTTTTCCCCACTTTTATATGGATGATGTTCTAGTTTGTTTTGCAGATAGTGGTATTAGAATTTGTGTGGGGTAGGTACACAACTAAAAAGTGAAAAATAAAAACTTTTTTACAAAAAATACAACCGACTTCCAAAAACAACACTACAAAGTGAAAAATAACTTTAATTTCGGAAGTCGGTGGCAAAAAACGAAAACACATTTAACTAGACACCGACTTCCGAAATTAAAGTTATTTTTCACTTTGTAGTGTTAATTTTGGGAAGTCGGTTGTATTTTATTGTAAAAAAGTTTTTTTCTAGTTAGTGTACCGTGTTTAGTTGTAGTATAGTACATTTTCATACAAGTGGAGAATTTTTGTTATTGCATTCGAGGCGGAATTAACACCCGAGCCGTAGGCGAGGTTGTTTTTGAGCCGAGAACTGTTACTGCAATAACAAATGTCCACGTGTACCAAACGTTTTTCAATACACTTTTGAAGAAATAAAATAAAATAACGAAAAATATTTTTGTCATGAATTATTAGGAAACTATGATTTAAATTTTCTTCTTTTTCCGCGCTTTGCTTTCGCCAGGTTGAAGGAGAAGCAAAGGTATAGCCGATAAACAGCCTAATATGAAAAATAGAAAATTCAAATATTTTTGAGTTTAGAACACAAATAAATGTTAATTTGTTCATAAACGTTTTTTTATTGTAATAATCATGGTTTTTGATGATATTCTTTTTATAAACATTATTTAAATATTTAAAAAATAATAACGCTGTAAAGACGCATATCTCTTTGCCTAGATTTAAAAAAAAACATTCACCTCCGAATATAGACGGTGTGAATAGAGGCATTGAACCAATTTGGACTAAGTATAGGTATAAGTTATCTGTGGTATAATCTGTACGATCTATGCTATCTATACATATAAAAATTAGTCCCTATTTCCCATGGTCATCGCATCACGCGTGAACGGATGGAACAATTTCCCTAATTCTTTTTTTTTGTTGTGTTTATGATTGTCAGGAGAAGGTTCTGGTGAAAAAAAAATTAAGAAAATTTCAGAAAAAACATTTTAACTTCACGCGTTTACATTAGAATATTCATAGCTAAGGCAGGACAACGTCTGTCGGGTCAGCTAGTTTATGTATAGTAATTACGTGTTCAAAACCGTTTATCAAAAATCAAAATACGACGAGTAGTTTACGAGTTACGAGACGTACATAAAAACCTGTTAAAATCATAACCTTCCTTCAACTTTGCCGTAGTTCGGTAAAAACCAAAAACAAACTCACCTATGATCAGCATTTTCAATCCTAGCATCTAAGTTGGCGACCCTATAGTAAGTCTGGTTCTTGAAGTACAGGTCATACGCGTGGTTGACCAGCCTGGTCCGGAAGGCGAGCGCCAGGCGGCTCTCCAGGTATCTGATCATGGAGTTGATGAAGGTCGCTGGGACGGCGATGCCGAACCATTGGAGGAGAAGGGCTGCGAAGCGCTTCATATCTTTCTGGACTATGTGTTTCACTGGAAGGGAAGATATTATGATTACGTTGAGGCGAAATGGTATGAAATGGAAGCCGACCCCAACATAGTTGGGAAAAGGCTAAGCAGATTATTGAGGCGAAATGGTATCGTACCGTGGTTTGGAGCATTGGTATGGCCAAACGGAGCATAGAGAATTTTAAAAATATTTATTTTTAAGAATCTATATTGCTCTGTTACATGAAAATAAACCCTTAATCCCCTTATGTCTTTAATGGTGAACGTGAAGAGGAAATTTTACTGAAATTGCTTTAATTACAATTGAATAAAACAGTTTTTTCTCATAAAAATGCAAATATTTAGGAAACTGTGCCAATCGCGTTTTGGCCTTCATAATTTACTAAAGAAAGTCTTAAATTTTTAAAGTCATGAAAAAGAATAAGGCAAAGATTTTGAGGACAAAAATTGATTTTGCGTGCAGCCGAAATGCGTCAAAATATCTTCTTTAGAACCCATTTCAAGTTAATGACATTGAATTAAAAACGTTAAACACGTTGAAGGATATTGCCGAGCACGTTAAAAATGTACTGTCACGATTAGGGTTGCTATTCGTCCCGATACGTTGCGACATGTCACCGTTATTAACAGTGGTGTCCCGACGTCCTGACAAGCTATAAAATGTCCCGACAAATACATCAGCATCTCGACTGATACGGAACACACCGAATCGACGAATACACGATTCGGAATTGCGTACGCTATGTGCTAAAATATTCTTCAATGTAAAATTAATTTTAACATGAGTTGTGAAGAATTTTATAAATTCGTGAAAGGTAATCCACAATTATTGACCCAGGTGAAATCATCTGAAAAATATAAAAAAGAATGATTGTATCCTCAGTAATTAAAAATAAATATTTATCAAATAAACATTTTTTTTGTTTTTTTGTTTACCTATTTCACCTACAAAAATTTCCCTTCGCTTTAAATGCCCCGACAGTGTCTCGGGAAAATATGGCAACCCTAGTCACGATGCATGAAGTTATCGGAAAAGAATCATGTCGGAAATAGTTTAGCCTTTCTTTAACTTTCTCTTCTTGGTTCTATTCAACAAAAACTGAAAGCGGTTAATTTTTTCAGCTCATAAACAGATCTTTTGCATTTTGACGATAAAAGAACAATTCAGTTAAATAGCGGACCATTGTTTATTAAAATTCATATTCATATTCATTTATTTGCGTTCCACAAGGTGAAACATACTGTACGCCGCGCCGCGCCGTTTCAAAAGTAACGGTATCTTATTCACTTTTGAACTACTTCTTACAGTAACACATTTACATAAAACTGAAAGGTTAAAACATGAGAAAAACCGGCCAAGTGCGTCTCGAACCACACACAATGAAGGGTTCCGTAGTTGGGATGAATTTATCCCAAGAACAAACTTAACATTGTAGTTGTAAAACATGTTCTCCCACACATTCCAACTGCAAATGTAAGTTTGTACGTACAATATTGAGAGATTTACCATGTTATTTTAAGACCATACACTTCTTACAGGTTTTCCTGTAATCTATACGTAAAGAACTATTTTCTGTACTTATTTTTTTCAAAATTTTAGGCTCAGTAGTTTCGGTGATGTCAGTGGTCAATTTTCGTCTATTTTCTTAAATAACTTTAAAACAATTTATTTTAAATTATAAAAAAATATAATTATATATTTGAGACCCTCACATTGATAATGCCACAAGGTTTCATAACTTTAAAAAAAAAATCTTATTTGCCCTCTATAGTGACCCCCATATTCAAAATTCATTTACTTACGTTACACGTCCATGTTTGGGTCACAGAAATTCATATGTGTACCAAATTTAAACTTAAACGGTCCGTTACATTCGTAGCAAATTGGCCGAGTGCTGTGACAGACGAACAGACAGACACACGAGTGATCCTAGAAGGGTTCCGTTTTTTCTTTTGAGGTACGGAACCCTAAAAACAGTACTCCAATAAATGCCACTCACCAATGGATCCTTCCAACGAAGCCACGTAAATAGACAAGAAGGTTCTTGTGAACAGGCACAGCGTGTGCGCCGACAACAAGGCCACCTCATGACTCCTGACTCCTGGCACCATTATCCTGGCGAGGGAGATCAGCTGCCGGAGGAACTCAAGGTTGAGACCTGGGATGTGCTCCTCCACTGATTGTGTCTCGTCTGCATCCTCCTGTGGAAGGAGCTTTGGGGTAGAAAATTATGCATCTTTAACATGTTAGGCGTGTAGGTCAGAAGGGATGGGAATATCAATTATTTTAGCTCAGGACAGAGCAATAAGTATTAGGGTAACTGCTGTAGTAATTGGACACGCTTTAGTAACTGGCCACTCATAAAAAAAGAGGTAGAAACAAGACAATGCAAGCATGCAAGAGGTTCATGAATGAAAAGGACAAAAAAAATGTTTTCTTCCTTTTCATTCATGAGCTTGCTTCTTCTCCTTGTTTCTACCTCTTTTCTTATGAATGGCCAGTTACCAGTTACCCTACTTCCACTATGTACAAATTAATGTCACTAAGGACCAATATTCATACCTATTCATATCTTTATTTGCATTCAATGATGTTTATAGGTGTAATGGCTACTACTAAATACTGACTAGTTTTCTTAGGATTTACAAATTGCAAAAAAACGCAAAAAAAATTGAATTTCGCGGGATACCACTGCGGATCCACCTCAAAGAAATAAATGACTAAATAGATAATGATATCGTCTACCTATATTATTTCTTTAATATCTATAATATTTTTTTGCATATTAATGCGCTGCTTAAGAAATCGTAGTTACCTATTCAAAGTCAATCTGCCTAGCCTTTTCCCAACTATGTTGGGGTCGGCTTCCAGTCTAACCGGATGCAGCTGAATACCATTATTTTACATGGAGCGACTGCCTATCTGACCTCCACAACCCATTAACTGGGTAATACGATACCCCTTGGTAAGACTGATTGTCAGACTTTCTGACTTCTGACGACCCGTAACGACTGTCAAAGATCCACGAATGACAGCCGGGACCAACGGCTTAACGTGCTTTCCGAGGCACGGAGGGGTCTCGGTATGTAAAGATGGTCACCCACCCACGGACCAACCCCGGCAAGCGTAGCTTAACCTGATGGATCGACCCGTGCGGCTGTTATTACTTAGTCACGAGCTCCTCGTAGTTATTTAAAGTACTTACTCAAAATGATTGGAATCTGACAAAAAGCTTAGACGAATTCCAGACTCATGACTCAGAGTGTCCGTGAAGTTTCTTTCCCGTCCTTCTCCATAGGCACCTACTACGCTTTAGAATGGGCGACTAGCTTCATCTTTCTGAGTGACCGACCCATTGACAATTCAAAAGTGCTTGTAATTGGTTTATTTGTAATAAATGCTTCGAGTTTGAGTTCATGTTAAATACATTTAACGTGAGCTAATGATACATTGCAGTAAACAATAATAGCAATTGGAAATACGAATATAACCAATCATTTCCGATATGAAACAACACAATATTATTTAATATTGTGTTGTAAAAGCTAAACATAATGTTCTATGCATGGTGAATTTTAATGGCCAATTACTTGCATAAGAACATTTGTGCAGTCAATTAACTATAACTGTTATATCTTTTAGCAGCAATTCATGCTTTGTCAATATCATAGGACTGATTATCATCAACATCAGGCACGCCAAAGCCGGTAGGTACCTGAATCTCTTCAATTTTCAGGGTAATTTAATCACTATATTTTCTAAATACGGGTGAGCTAGATTTTAGATAGAGGAGCTCGTGGCTAAGTAATAACAGCCGCACGGGTCGATCCATCAGGTTAAGCTACGCTTGCCGGGGTCGGTCAGTGGATGGGTGACGATCTTTACATACCGAGACTCCTCCGTGCCTCGGAAAGCACGTTAAGCCGTTGGTCCCGGTTGTCATTCGTGGATCTTTGACAGTCGTTACGGGTCGTCAGAAGCCTGAAAGTCTGACAACCAGTCTTACCATGGGGTATCGTATTACCCAGTTACTGGGTTGTGGAGGTCAGATAGGCAGTCGCTCCATGTAAAATAATGGTATTCAGCTGCATCCGGTTAGACTGGAAGCCGACCCCAACATAATTGGGAAAAGGCTAGGCAGATTGGATTGGATGAGCTAGATTTTGGCTCTGAATCTCCATATGGAACCAGCATAGGTTGAATTGTAGGAATGGACAATTTCAAGAATGCGTAAATATTTAATATCATCGTCTCCTTCTCGCCTCCTTTCATTTCAACCAGCCTACTTAATTGCAATATTGACTATATCAAAATAGACACATAACAACGTGACGTTTTGCATCCTCCTCAAATTTCAGGGTGTGATACAGAACATCAAACCGAACAACTTTCTCCATGGGACCAACATCGTAATCGCGAAAAAAAATTTCAACTGTCCCATAGAAAACTTCAATACCTAGTCGACGCAAATGTATGAGACGGCTGATTATTTTTTCGCGATTACGGTGTTGGTGCCATGGAAAAAGTTGTTCGGTTTGATGGTCTATACCCATAAATTTGACGAGGATGCAAAACGACACGTTGTATATGGATATACCACATACACACTGACTATAATATATCTAGTCAATTATAATTAATTATCTGTGGTTTGGACAACATACGATGCTGTCTAAACCACAGATAAGTTCTAAAATATATTAATTATTACTTACAATATTCTGTTTGTTGTCAGTGTCGGCATCTCCTCTGCAGAGTGCGCACTGTTCCGCTCCACAGCGTCCGCCGCATGTGTCACCGTTTGCTGTGCCGTTTTCAACGTTGTGTAGCTTGCCATTCTTAGCGACCTAGGAAGAAAAATATGTGTTAGGAAGGTGGCTTATATACTATATAATGTGTTGTCTAGTTCTAACTTTCTGCAACTGAGGAGCAGTTATTGAATTGCTCCATGTTTTCAACATAATGGTTTTTAACTCTTAAAGGCGGAGACTGACTTGTAACGATTGTTTGTAATGTATCTTTCGAGGCGAGCTTGGTTACAAAACGTCAATACACTAAACATGGCGAACGCTCGCCTCGAGCACATGGCTCAAGCGCGCCCCATTTCTTGTTACAAAACTGCGATACATTAAACGAGGCGATCGTGGCGAACGCTCGCTTCGTGCACTTGACTCACAGAATGAACAGAAGAACGTAGGGGTTGTGTGTGCTTCTTTAATTTTACAGTCCAGTGGAGGATCCGATCTGTAACGCGTTACAAAAACTCGATACATTACAAACAAACGTTACAAGTCTGTCTTCGCCTTAAAGTTAAGCTTGCTCATCCTATGCTTCAGTTTCTATGTTGTCTTGGTTGAGAAGGTAAATTAATGAAACCATCGCATTCAGTTGACTATCAGAACTTTAATCAGCATTGTCTAAAATTAAATATACAAGGTGGTCCAAAAGAGAAATCTGAGTTCCTCATATTCCGCGATTTTTTATACATAGTTTCTGAAAAATCCAACTACAAAAAAAGATATGAATTTTTGAAGCTCCACCCACCGGCAGAAAACTGTAAATAATTACAAAAACAAAAATAACTCGAAAACTACAAAAATCGCGAAACATAAATATGAGGTATTTTCGAATAACCCTGGGTATGAGGAATTCAGATTTTCCTATTGGAGGTTTTCCTGTAATCTACAAATAAAGAAATATTTTTTGAATTTTTTCAAAATTTTAGGCTCAGTAGTTTCGGAGATAAGGGGCGGGGGGAATGGTCAATTTTTGCCTATTTTCTTAAAACACTTTAAAACAACTTATTTTAAAATTATATAAAAAAAATATTTGAAACCCTCATAGTAAGCTCTTTCATTTGATATGGCACATGGTAAAGTTTGCAAAACTTTTTTTAAAATTTTTTTATTTGCCCCCCAAAAGTGACCCCCGTATTCAAAAGTCCGTGTTTGGGTTACTTAATCGGTCCATTAGATTCAGAGCAAATTGGCTGTAACAGACGGACAGACAGACACATGAGTGATCCTATAAGGGTTCCGTTTATTCCTTTTGAGGTAAAAAACAACTCACCTTATAATTATTATTATTGTTGCACGGAGGCGTCTGTTTCTTATCCCTCGTCCCATATACCGCACACGCCGCTAACGCGACCCCTACTCCAACCCCCAACGCTATCGAAGGCTGTACCCTCGACGCCTGCTCCCTAATCTTTGTCAAAATCGCAGGCATTTTCACAGAACCAGTCTTCTTCTATATAACTGTGATCATTAATGCTTATCCTTAGGAGATCTTTTGACTTAAAACTTAAATCACAGTGAAATATGATTGTTGGTTTGACTCAGGTCATTGTGATTGTTCTTCGTCCATTGTTCTGTAACAAAGAGAGATTTAGATTAGATTTATATTTTGGAAATATGTCTGTAGAGGGGCTCGTGGCTAAGTAATAACAGCCGAAGTCATCGGACTTGGGGGAAGTCTTTTCCCAATAATGGGATGATGCACGCTGACAGTACAATTTCAACAATTGAACTTTGCCAACAAATCAACTGAGGGGCTTGGGCTTGTTTGTGGGCAAATCATAGCTGCCGCACGGATCGATCGATCAGGTTAAGCTACGCTTGCCGCGGTTGGTCCGTGGATGGGTACATACCAAGACCCTTGCGCGTCTCGGTAAGCACGTTAAGCTGTTGGTCTCGGCTGTCATTCGTAGATCTTTGACAGTCGTTACGGGTCGTGACAACCAGTCTTACCAGGGGTATCGTACCCAGTAATTGGGTTGTGGAGGTCAGATAGGCAGTCGCTCCATGTAAAATACTGGTATTCAGCTGCATTCGGTCAGACTGGAAGTCAACCCCAACATAGTTGGGAAAAGGCTAGGCTGATGATGATGTCTGTAGGTGGAAACAAATTTAGGCCAAGATCTACCTACAGGATGAAATTGAATGGGCATCCTCTTAAGGGGTTATTATACTCATATTTATGAACAACCTTTAATATGGGACCAAACCTGGCATCACGGAATAAAAAAACAGCTGTTCCCTACATTTTGACGAGTTATGCGCTCATAAATGTAGGGAACAGCAGATTTTTTTTCGCTGCTGATGCTTATTTCTACTTATAGAAATATTATCCAAATGTCTGTATTATAAATAGCTACTTATGAGTAATATTTTACATCCGAGATTTATTTAATTGATAAACTTTAGCACATCGTGTTACTTACCTACATCATTTGCATTTTTTTTTAATTGTACTTAACTCAGTAATATATAATTTTATGAAGGCAATTAAGCAATTTTAAACTATTCACAGTTCACACCAAAACGACAACGTTTAGTTAGAATTTGTTTGTTTTAAGTACTTAACTTTTTTATTTAAGTATATTAATATATTTACCTACTTATACTAGTTTTAATTATATCCTTATTCCAAGCCATTTTAATTTTATCTTTTCTACAGAGCTTATTTTTTAAATTTTTTTTTTAATTATTTTATTAAAAAATCTTGGAACCATTGTATTTTAGTTTTTAATTTAATATAAGTAATTATGTTGGAATACAACAAAATATATCCGATCCACTTATGTACGGTAGTTTGAGAGTCTCTCTCTTTCATACTTACAGTGTGCATAACTTTATATATTTCAAAACCCAACAAATTAAAATCTAGCCAAGATTTACATTACCTACATACTTATTTATTTAAATAAACAATAACCTCTTTTTTTATTTTTTTTATTTCTTAAAAGTTAATAGCGGGTTTTTATCCACATGGATACGCCCCCTATTGTACCTTATCACTACTCTTACGCCACTAAAGTTAACATATAATAACACTATTCTTATAATCCTAACAATAACCTCTAGACCACTTAGTATAATAATATCTAGCAACATCATCCGCCTCGTAATTAGTAATTATCGTCAAACAATTACTGACATTTGACCCTGAGAGCGAAACTTTCCATTACATTTTTCTAATTGTTTCATAGTATGATGATAATTATAATTCATTAATTTCTACGTTACAAAACTACATCATCATCATCTGCTTAGCCTTTTTCCCAACTATGTTGGTGTCAGCTTCCAGTCTAACCGGATGTAGCTGAATACCAGTATTTTACATGGAGCACCACAAAACAGTTACTGGGCAATACGTAAGACTACATAGTTGACAGACTCGGGCTTCTGACGACCCGTAACGACTGTCAAAGATCCGCGATTGACAGCCGGGACCAACGGCTTAACGTGCTTTCCGAGGCACGTTACGAGGTCTTGATATGTAAAGATGGTCACCACGGACTAACCGCGGCAAACCCGTGCGGCTATTGTTACTTAGCCACAAGCCCCTTTAATTACAAAGCTACGTCAATCTATAAATGAAGATAAATTATTTTAATGGTGTTTTGTATTTCAGGTTCAAAGTTTAATAATAATACATTACTTATTTTATCATTATTGTTTACATTGTATGGAAAACAAAACACGCGTCAAAATCAAAATCACTTGTTGACGCGAATCTTAATTAGGTACGGGAAGGTATAGCATTGTTTGGCTAAAACTAAAAAAAAAAAAAACGGCCAAGTGCGAGTTGAACTCGCACACGAAAGGTTCCATACCACCGTACAATATTTAACACTACATATTAAAAAAAAAAAACTAAACGAAGAATGTTTCCATCTTAAATTTTAACAGTCGCAAAGATAACTTTGTATTTCTTAATGATACTGAGAATTACAAAGTTATTATTTGCAGTTGCAAAAAATCGCCCATATTTAAGCACTTATGAATCGATGTTTTTAGTATTTTTTGAATAAATACAGCAGGTACATGATATACAAAATAAAATTAATTTCATAAATTAAATTTAAAAAATCCTAACTTGTTTAGTTATTGCGATAGAGCTCGTACAAAAATCGTTTAAAAGTGACAACTTTTGCGGCACCTACTTGAAAATAAAATAAAAATTATATTTATACTTTAATCGTTGAGTTCTAGATAATGATACTCCACATGCCAGGGTAAGAAAAAAAACCCACGCCCGCCCGGGTGTCACCATTGTGTGGATCGCCCGGAGGACACGGTGGAGCATACAGTGGAGGTCTGCCCGGCTTGGGCGGAGCACCGCCGTGTTCTCACGGAGGCGATCGGCGGCGGCGATCTCTCGCGTCCAAATCTGGTCCAGGCCATGGTGCGGAGCGAGAGTGCATGGGAAGCCGTCACCTCCTTCTGCGAAGCAGTAATGCTCGCGAAGGAGGAAGCGGAACGCGTGAGGGAGAGGCAACAGCCGCGCCCTCGCGCCCCTAGCCGCCGTAGGAGACGCCCTGGGCGGCGGGAATCGATTGCCGATTCCCGGCCACCGTAGGCGCGGGCTTGCGGACGACGAGTAATGGACAGCTCGCCGTCCGGTAAGGACCAGGCCCGGGTCAACGGCGCGTTGTGTTCCACGCGCGCCTCAAAGAGATGTCAGCAGTGACGGGGTCAATTGGGCCGATGCCGCCGGGGTCGCGGGTAGTTCGAAAGAGATACCGTGGCCCTGGCACGGGCAGCTGAAGGAGCATGGGTGGGTTTTAGTCAGTAAAAGTCTGACACGCCCTCCCGCTCTGCCCAGAGCGGGAGAAGTCATTTAAGGGTAAGAAAAAAAACGAAGCAAATCAAAAGTTTATACATTTTGTTAAAACGGCAATAGAAATACAGCCCGCTGACAGACAGACGAATCGACGAACAGCGGAGGCTTACTAATAGGGTTCCGTTTGACACCCTTCAGGTGCGGAACCATAAAAAGCTTTTTTTTTTACATTTCTAAGAACTTGTGTAACACATTTAATTTGTCATTAAAATACATTTTTAGTCTAAAAATAGCCGTAATTATACTGTATTTTTTTATGTTATACTGTTTAATTACCAACAAATAACACCAAAAGTTATTTATCCTTTATAACATTAAGTTTTTCATAGTCTTAAATTATCAAATACTTTTAACTCATTCTACTATCCATAGATAAACATTATTTATGTAATTTCATTTCACAGATACATTTTCCATTTTCCTTCACTTTTGGCTTTCCAAAACAATTGTGTAATATCTCAAGTTTTCCTGAAGTTACAGTGTATTCAGTCATCATCAAGATAGCTTATTTCTCTGATTCATTGTTTTATGCATGTGGTGTTTACATTATAAATAAAACTAACTGTTGCACTGTTATTTTACTTTTAATAATTAATAAGTTCAAAAACTAAAACCAGACTACTGAAAAATCACGCTCGCCGTGGTCGGTCTGACCTACACTCGACTTTTACTTATTTTTAACAATTTAAACATATTTATTTACTTAAACAATATGACATATATACATATTTGTAATGTGCTCGTCAAGACCTTTCTTTTGACACCAAACATGTCATTATTATCTCAATTTAATTTTTTTCGTGGTCTGAAATTTACGTGTGAAGTCAACCATAATAAATTCAGGGAGAATTTATATAGCCTATGTCACCCGGACCATTATTATGAATCTATTGCTATCTCATTTATTATAATCAGTTCAGTAATTTAGGCGCTACGGTGGAACACACGTAAATACATACTTATTATACATACATAGACTGCTAAAATCATAACCGTTCGTTTTGGCATTGCCGTAGTCGGGTAAAAATGTATTATGTGTTTGTCAGTGCAATTGTTGATGAACCTAATAAAAGTAGTAGTTTTGCGTTCGCAGAAAAAAAAGTTAAGAAAAGAAAAAAAAAAAAATTACCTATAAAGTCGTAAAACCTGTATAGCAAGTTTTGTCGATCAGTTGTGAAATACGACATGTAGAGGAGTACCAACAAACTGACAGACGAAAGCAAATGTAGCCAGACTTGAAGCAGAGACGCTTCGCTAGCTCAGTCAATAAATAAATAAATCAATACATCACAGGATGTTACATCGACCCAATCTAATACAGTTAAAATAGTTAAATCATGTTACAATAGCACAATAACTGCAACAGAAAGTGAATGGCTATTCTATGAATGCACACAAAGCGCATGCTCACGCGCATCTATGCAACTGCAGCTAAACTAACGCAATTCTGCGCACACAATACGCATCCTGCGGTAATTACGTAACACACATAAAATGAATGGTTTCTTTATGACAGTTCATCCACGCTCATTGCGTTATTTACGTTGTTGAGCAGACGAATTTTTTAAACCTATATGAAGCAATGGATTAGCTGTAACAAAACTCCCGGATTGTGATTAAAACTGTATTACGCAATTAGGTTCAGGTTAATCACTTCAGGTTGGCTAATTTTTGGTGACGTCGGCGATTTGTGTTTTATTTTTTATTTTTACAATTTTAAGAAAGCTTACAGACTAAGCTACTAATACACGTAAATGGTAATAAAAAATTACAACTGACAATCGCTAATTACAAGCTTTTGTAAGCTTTTGGAGCGCAGCAATGTGCTCCTAACACAGTCGGGTAATCAGACTCCAAGAATGCTCTCTGGCAAACCTCAAGCTTGAATTAATTCAATCTGCCTAGCCTTTTCCCAACCATGTTGGGGTCGGCTTCCAGTCTAACCGGATGCAGCTGAATACCAGTATTTTACATAGAGCGACTGCCTATCTGACCTCCACAACCCAGTAACTGGGTAATACGATACCCCTTGGTATGACTGGTTCTCAGACTTTCGGGCTTGTGACGACCCGTAACGACTGTCAAAGATCCACGAATGACAGCCGGGACCAACGGCTTAACGTGCTTTCCGAGGCACGGAGGAGTCTCGGTATGTAAAGATGGTCACCCATCCACTGACCAACCCCGGCAAGCGTAGCTTAACCTGATGGATCGACCCGTGCGGCTATTTTGACTTAGCCATGAACTCCTCGGCAAAGCATGTAGGTAGGTATAAATCAAATTGAATCCTGAATAAATTGAAACGGGCATAACCTTTTTTTTTTTTGAAATAACATAACCAGATTATTTTAATTTTTTTATCAGTAAACATAAAGAGTACCTATGCAGGGAAATAAAAAATTGAACTCTTGTTTATTTAAAGAAACGGAATGTGCTTATATTAGGACATATTTCTATGAAACTATGCAGTACCAACTTCAATAATGCAAGATATGTTTGCATCAAAGTTTGCCGCTCTGAAACCAGGCTTCCGATACATATGGCATGGAGCGCTGAACGCTACAAGCTTGAATTAATTAAAAGGTAGAAAAAAATAAAAGCAAAAATTAAAGATGACTTTGGACAGGCAGGACAGGCAGGAACCTGTATCTCGAAAGACACGGATAGTCCAGTAATATTTTAGGAAAAAAAAAAAAAATCTCTAGATGACCAATGACTGTTTTGAGATTTAAATTCTCGTTTCGAAGATTCTAGTGGTGGTATTATTTATTTTGTGTTATGTGAAGGACATTGTTCATTTTTTGTCCGTATCAAAATTCTAACAATATTAAGTATATAATTTTAAAGCTTTGTTTTAATTTTTTACTAGCTTCTGACCGCGACTTCGTCAACGTGAAATTACGTGTTCCCCCTACCCACACCGTCGGATCGCATCGCATCGCCGCGCTATTACTTCGTTTTTGCTTAGCGTTCTTTCCGACATTTGTTTTTCTTTTTGCTCGGCTTCTGAGGGTCCTAGAGTGAAAGTTTAATAGTTAATAGTTGGTTATAGTTCTCAAGAATTGGGCTATCAAACGCAAAAAGATTTTTTCTAATCCGACTGGTAGTTCCAGAGATTAGCGCGATCAAACATACAAACTAACAAAAATACCAACTTTACAGGTTTATTATTATTATGTTATAAAAGTCACAACAGAACAGTATATAGAGTAGGTAACAATATAATTATTATAAAACAACGTAATTCTCATGATGACCACATCACACTATTCACAAGGAATATTCTCGAACATAAGACGCGTCCATTTTGGTTAGGACATGGTCGCATTAGATCACTTTTTACAGAAGCAAGGTGAGCTAAATCTCTAATAATAAATCTTTAATATTCCTTACAATTGGTGGTAATGACGCTGAGATATGATTATACAATTTGGCCCCTTTCAGTTTCTGTTGCAAAAAAATAAACAACACAAACAACAACAACAACAACAAAAAAAACAACAACAACTAAATAAACAACTTTTACTATGGGACCAAACCTGAAATCGCGAAAAAAATCAGCTGCCCCATACATTCATCTTCGCATAACTCGTCAAAATGTAGGAAACAGCTGCTTTTTTTTCGCGATTTCAGGTTTGGTCCCATAGTAAAAGTTGTTTGTTATGATATGCACAATCATGTGTTTAGGTATCGGTCACAATTACCAGTCATCCTATATATATTTCTTTCTTATTTGCAAAATAGTTGGGCAAACGTCATCTAAAACTGTTCCAAATTTCAAGTTGGTAGCATTAGTAGTTCTTGAAATATCCAGCTGTGACAGACGGACAGACAGACATACAGACTGAGTCGCACCATAAGGGTTCCCTTTTTTGGTACGGAACCCTAAAAACTGAGAATCACGCAAAAACTATCAAGTGTATTTTATCAAGTTATTTATCTTTTATTAGACGTGTTTTAATATAATAACATTTTTTGTTTTACTTATTATAAAATAAAGTTGTTCTTCTAAACTCCGCAACGGATTTTAATGCGGTTTTCACTATCATTTAGAGAATTGATTTTGGAAGGTTTATATGTATAATACATTAATATTTAACTTTGATATAATATAGAAACCTTCATGTTTTGTCAAGTCGTAAAAACCGTGCGAAGCAGGGCTGGGTCGCTAGTGTATAGTAAATTAATAATGCGTATATGTTCGGACGTACACAACGCCCCATAATATTGAGAGAAACTATTTCAATCTTCCACCATTCCTAGCAATACCAACCTACAGAAGTACAAAATGACCGCTACTAGCCATTACCTCACGAAGCAATGCCACAACACCGCAACCAAATGACATAAGAGGTCGTTGCTGGCCGGTTGGGTAACGTTCATCTCAGTAATCGATTACCTAGTGTTTAGGTGATAGAGCGGTGGAAAATGGACATGCTGATGCATAAAGGTGAATGTAGACTTGTCAGAAAGACAGGAGCTCGTGGCTAAGTAATAATAGCCGCACGGGTCGATCCATCAGGTTAAGTTACGCTTGCCGCGGTTGTCCGTGGATGGGTGACCATCTTTAGGTACAGACCAAGACCATGCCTCGGAAAGCACGTTAAGTCATTCGTGGATCTTTGACAGTCGTTACGGGTCGTCAGAAGCCCGAAAGTCTGACAACCAGTCCAACCAAGAGGTATGGTATTAACCAGTTAATGGGTTGTGGAGGTCAGATAGGCTCAATGTAAAATACTGGTATTCAGCTGCATCCGGTTAGACTGGAAGCCGACCCCAACATAGTTGGGAAAAGGCTAGGCAGATTGATTGAGACTTGTCAGAAAGACGCTGCACGCACTGGTAACAATAATATTATTCTGAATGAATTAGGTATAGAATTTTTAGGCTCGACTCCGACCGCGCGGCAGTAGGGATGTTGGCAAATTATTTTTTTATCTGTCATATAGGTTATTAAAAAATATTGGACACGTACTTTTTCTTCTTTTACGTAATGAAAAGATTACGGCAATACATTGAGTTAAAATATGGCAAGACGTCACTCCTTGCCAGATTTTATACATTTTTTTATTAATATGACAAAGCAAAAAATACGTGTCTAATATTTTTTTATTATCTGAATGACGGACTAAATAGAATTTATTTTTTTACCCAGGAAACATCCCTATTGCTTAACACACTATCAAGCGGAATCCGTTTCATTTTGACAGTTCAACAACATTCATTGCGTTATTTACGTTGTCCGGCAAACAAATTTTTCGAACAAATGAAACAATGGATTTGCTTTAAAATTTGTGTGTTACGCATTAGTGTGCCGATATGAGAGTGCAATGAGCCTCCCTAAATGCCCTCGGAAGTGTTTCCTATTAAAGGCAGAGTAAACGACAGTGCGGTTGAGTTTCAGTGACAATGCTCAGACAAAAGCAACAAATTCTTGTTACCATGGACACAAGTGCCAGCCTTGCCCTACTTCGAAAACACGAGTAGGTATTTTCTTTAAGCCGTAAACAATACGACTTTCCGGAAATTGGACGACGCGTCGCGTGGCGCGCGGCAGCCCACACCACACTGAATTAGCCCGACAAGTCGAGCCCGCCATACGCGTACAGGCGTACTTGTACCTTCATACCTAAAATGCGGAGTGCGCCTGGCCTGCCTACGGCTGATCGGTATATAAATACTCATTCGTCCGAGCGTAACTGCCGCGCGCTCGAACTGTTGCCTACTGAGATTTTGAAGCACGTCGTTTCGGTCGTTTTCTATGAAAATAAAGATATATAGAGATTGCAGAAAGCGATAAGGCCGCCCATTGTATATTTTGTAGTGTTTGATTATGTCTTTTTTTGTTATGTATTTTTGTGGTGTACAATAAAGTAAGTATATATAAATATAAATAAATAAACTACTGTAGCATTATTATACTGTCATGAAAAGGAATATAGATAAGACGAATTGACTAGATGGTAAGACTCTGCCTGATCTAAG
Source organism: Cosmia pyralina (assembly GCA_946251885.1). Lineage (NCBI taxonomy): Eukaryota > Metazoa > Arthropoda > Insecta > Lepidoptera > Noctuidae > Cosmia > Cosmia pyralina. The sequence continues at coordinate 16,261,016 of OX276367.1, forward strand.
GTACAACATGCACTAATTCCCACTGGCAACATGTGTGTTAAGAATATTGCAATGTCTTTAACCTTTATTTTTTTTGGCGAGGCTGGTCTATTTTTTTTTTTTAATTTTAAATTAAATCATTTATTTCAGACCAAGTCTATAGTTCCACACATTAGGTATAAAAATAAAAAGATAAAATCACATAAAAACACATTAGAATAATTAAAACAATAAAATAAAATTACACATCACATTTGAATTGCATACAATTAAATTCATTATAGACTAAAATTCAAATAATACAAGTTAAACAATGAATAAATCAAAAACAAAATTAAACATACACAAAATAATGAATCTAAATAAATAAACATCTCAAATAATACGAGGAGAGGCGCTAACATGAAGCTGCAACCACCTCTGTATCAGGGACAGGTCCCACCGCTCGGACAATACCCTCAGGAGACCGTTCGAGCTGCTTCGTAGGCGACTTAACAGTGAGGCGCTCCGCTTCCGTATGATCGCGAAAAAATCATCAGTCCGCGCCTCAGCAAACATAGTCGAAGCACTACAAAACCGCGGAAGCCTAACAGTATCCTGAAAGCACTGTTGTACTGCACGCGCAGTGCGCTATACGCCCGCTGCGTAAAGTTGGTCCACAGGCTGCACGTGTAAAACGACTGACAATATGCCTGAACTGTATTTTATCAGATAAATCATGTTGAAAATCTTGAAAATGAACAAAAACAACACTACAAAGTGAAAAATAACTTTAATTTCGGAAGTCGGTGTCTAGTTAAATGTATTTTGGTTTTTTTCTACCGACTTCCGAAATTAAAGTTATTTTTCACTTTGTACTGTTGTTTTTGGAAGTCGGTTGTATTTTTTTGTAAATAAGTTTTTATTTTTCACTTTTTAGTTGTGGTACCTACCCCACACAAATTCTAATACCACTACCTGCAAAACACACTAGAACATCATCCATATAAAAGTGGGGAAAAAATACGTATTATTGAAGCTAACTCAAAAACTACCCAAAGCAAAGTTAATCAATTTTATATGGGACCAACTGTGATGTATACACTCTCGAACAAAACAAAAAAAATCCAAATCGGTCCAGCCATCTTCGAGTAATCGGGGAACATACATAATAAAATAAAATAAAAAAAAGGTTCCTCCTCCTTTTTGAAGTCGGTTAAAAATATTGTCCTGTGACGAAACTATTAGTTAAATTCAATTGAATTTTTGTACGCAGATTGGGTTCGTGATTAGGTATCAGAAGTTTAATTAATTGTTGTATTGTCGTATCCACTCTGTATAGCAGAGCGAGTAAGATGTGCTATGAAGGTGCGCAGCTCGAGCTATGCGATGCATCAACAGTAGGGAAGGCACGAAGAGCGGCGGCTACACCACTCACATCTCCCACCCATAGCACGCATCTACAGCACGCATCCTTCCATTTAAGGCCCTACATCCAAGCGTGGTTTAGCTCGGTGTGTAAGTGAAATGGCGTTATGGCTGTCTAGGTTTGACGCGCGAGATAGGAGACTCACGCGCACCGGAATTATGTCATAAAAGAGCAAATAAAATCGTATAAAATTAGAAATTAACTATTTAGTAATAAATAATCTGGATGCAGTTTGGCATTTGAAATTTTATGGTACTTATATTTTTAATTTTAATTATAATTGTTAATGAAAGGATAAACTGCTTTTGAAGATGTTTGAAGATGTTTTTAGTAAAATAATAAAATACTGATATTCAGCTGCATCCGGTTAAACTGGAAGCCGACTCCAACATAGTTGGGAAAAGGCTAGGCAGATTGATTGTTTGAAGATTTTTTTGGTGATTTAAAGTATGTTTAATTATGTTTTGAGTTCCATCACTGTATGCGAAAAGGACTTGAAAATATCATATTTTTTTATTTGTCAAAATTATTAACGGTTTATGAGATACACTGCTTTAAAAAACCACCTTTTTCACTGTTATCAAGAAATCTCCGCCTTAAAAAACATAGAATTTTTAGAACGTGACAAAAATTGAGAATCTTGTTTTTATTAAACACTGACATTGAAATATTAGGTCTTTACCTATGAAATTGCCGTTCTGCAGTACTGGCCATTTCAAATCAAAATAATTTTTGTTTGGCTAAGAATTCTAATTTCAAATTAATTTTATTTTAAAAACATGGATTTTTTTTTCCAAAAGTAGTCATTTGTTTATTGATTAGTGTTACATTTTCATCGCATTTCAATCTTTTTCGTCATCATGGATACGTTAAAAATTCGAGTAATTATGGAATATGAGTACTGTCGTGGCAGCAACGCGGCACAAGCGGCACGCAACATCAACGACGTTTACGGAGCTAACACTACAAACCAACGCACCACTTGTTATTGGTTTGCTCGCTTCCGTTCTGGAAATTTCGACCTGAAAAATGAACCTCGCGGTCGTCCGAAGACTTTGGTCGACAATGACGAATTAAAGGCGATTGTGGAAGCTGATGATACACAATCTACGGCTGAATTAGCAGTAGCTTTCGACGTTAGCGTTAAAACAATATTGGTCCATTTGCGTCAAATTGGCAAGGTAAAAAAGCTTGACAAATGGGTGCCCCACGAACTCAATGATCGCCAGCGCGAAGTACGCGTCGAGACGTGCCTTGCACTGCTCAACAGACACACAAATGAAGGAATTTTGAACCGCATTGTTACCTGCGATGAAAAATGGATTCTGTTTGATAACCGCAAGCGCTCAGCAAGTTGGTTGGATCCTGGTTCAGCACCTAAACAATGCCCTAAACGAAAACTTACCCCTAGAAAAGTGATGGTCACTGTTTGGTGGTCTAGCGCCGGTGTGATTCATCACAGCTTCTTACCAAACGGGGTGAGCATTACTTCAGATGTGTACTGTGAAGAACTGAACACAATGATGGAGAAGCTGGCACATCTCCAACCAGCATTGGTCAATCGCTCGTCTCCGCTGCTCCTGCACGACAACGCGCGACCTCATACTGCACAGCAGACGGTCTCCAAGTTCCAAGAACTGGGGTTGGAAGCTCTCCGTCATCCGCCCTACTCACCAGACCTTGCGCCAACAGACTACTACTTTTTCCAGAATTTGGATAACTTCTTGGCGGGAAAAAAATTCAATACCCGAGAGGCAGTACAAAATGCCTTTGAAGAATTTGTTGCCTCCCGTCCAGCTGATTTCTTTAAGAAGGGCATCAATAAACTGCCACTGCGTTGGCAAAGATGCATTGATTGCATGGGTGATTACTTCGATTAATACAAATAAAAAATGCATGAAAAAAATTCGTTTAAATTTTTTCATACAAAACGGCAATTTCATAGGTAAAGACCTATTATAATGTAATTGGAAATGAAATGAAAAGTTTACAATTATTATTGAGAATAAATAATGTAAATATTTGCATTCGCTTCCGTTTTCTTTATGTGATTATGAATTCAATTTTAATTAGAAATGCTTTCAAATCTAGAAATCATATTAAATTAAATTAAAAAAAATACTTTGAATTATTCTTTTATGTTAATTAATGCCTCATAGCCGTTAATATACAATTTATTTTTAATTTACTTTATGATAATCTTACAGATATACAAAAACTACACGTAGTAGAAGCCAGTTGTTCAAGAAATCACATTGAAAAAAGCGGAGTGCGAGTTGGACTCGCACGCGAAGGGTTCCGGTTCCGTACCACTGTACAATATTTAACACTACATATTAATAAAAAAAACAAGACGTGGTGTAGCAGTGGTGTATGGGGACCCCTTTTAATTTTTAACTTTATTTTATTTATATTATTTGTTGTTATAGCGGGCATAGTAGTACACACTGTGAAGATTTTGAGTGTCTACCTATTACGGCTCTTAAGATACAGTCCAGTGACAGACGGACGGACGGACGGATAGCGCAGCCTTAGTAATAGGGTCCCGTTGGCACCCTTTGGGTACGGAACCCTTAAAACTAACTTCAGTAATTATATCTAGTTAAAATACTTTACTTTGAATAATTATTTATACAATCTGCACGTTTTTGGCCCAGACTAACTAATTTATCAACACTAAGAGAACTTCGCACGTATTATAATCTGTGACCTTCTTAAAAACTGCAGGATAGTTTGTCGAACAATCTAGACTCGAGATTTTTATTTAGGACCACTATTTAACAAGTTTTTTTCCTCACAAATCACCATCAAATAAATTATCTTTTATGGACACCTACCTACAATTCTTTCCATAATACGAACCACGTAATCGATATGTTATCTTAAATACTCAATCAAGTTATTAATTTACAAATATATTAGATGAATAAAGAAATGATAAAATTTTATGAATTTAAACAAACGCTGCTTTTACCCCAGAACCGTCCTAACCACGGAATTTTATTATTCCGTGGTCCTAACCTTTTGATAATAAATTCACCTGTTATAATAACCAACCCACATACACAATCTAAAAACGCTCCATCTACAAAACTCCTTCCATTCAATCATGCCAGAGTTTCCAAAACAATGATCTAACACATCATTGTTTTATAAGTACCACAGGTCCTACCTAAGCACACTCCTTGCAGCACTCCTCACGTGTTTACTCTACTCGGTACTAGAACCTTGACCCTGACGTGAGTCAGATACACTACAGACAATACTTGGCACCGACCTCTGCCTCCAATAATGATTTAAATAGGAAAAACAATGAAATAAGCGAGAGGACACAACGTTAACTTGTGATAAACACTGTCAGATGCCTTTGTTAGATCGAAGTATTTATTCATCGCGTGTATATTCTTTGTATACTTCATACGGAATATTATTATAATATTGTTGTATTTTGCATTGGTCTGCAATCTACTGACCTTAATAAATGGCTATAAAGAGCAATAAGCACGAAGATTAAAAGAATTGTTGTATATTTTTGTATACTGATGACTTAATGAGATACCTACAATATGAATAAGTAATTTGCATTTCAAATTCTAAATTGAACTCTGTTTTAATCACCAATTGAATAGTATAATTACGCGGCTAATTTGAATTCAAATTATTCTACGAAATCAATTATTTATACACGAGAAGATATCCATTCTGCAGCTTCCTGAAATTGTTCCCAGAGAAGCCTTCCTTATTAAGGAACAGATAAAGGTCCTATAGAAAAAATCTATACTTATCTATGATTTACTATACTAATAAAGAAGCTGAAGAGCTTGTTTGTTTGGACGCGATAATCTCTAGAACCAGCAGTCGGGTTTTAAAAATACTTTTTGTTACATTTGATAGCCCAGTTCTTGAGGAAGGTTGTAGACTATTTGACATCTTCTACGACCCTAAGAAGCCAAGCAAAGAGAAAAAAAAGTACGAAAGACGCTAGGCGAAAACGAAGTAATAGCGCGGGCGGGCGATGGGTTGGGGAACATGAAATTTCACGCGGACGATGTCGAGTAAATAATGACTTTCATTGAAAACATAATTATGCTGTCAACAAAATGACTAATTGCAAAGTAAGGACAATATTTATTTGCTAGTTAAGCTGTTATAATGAGTAAACATTGCAAAGTCAATAAACAATTATACAATACTAGCCGTTGCCCGCGGCTTCGCCCGCGTGGATGTCGGAAATTATCCCACGGGAACCTACTGCCGGGATAAAAAGTATCTTATGTGTCAAACTAATCGAAGCATGTAGAAGAACGGATAGCTGATCCAATGCGAGGTCATACTGGAAATGTACAACTTGATATAATCATCGTGTTTACAGTTTACCATCTAAGGGCCCCTTCACACGTACCACAACTACATCGCATGGCAGCGACAAAATGTGGGCAAGCAGTGGTTAGTAGTGTCGCTGCAGCTTCTTGCAGTTGCGTTCTGGTAACTACAAAATCAAATCAAATGGACGCCACAACATTGTGTTTGCGATGTGGCCTGCCGCCAGTACGCGGGCTCGCTGGTGGTTGCGTTGCGGCTGCGACGTGGTCGGTATCGCCGACACGGTTTTTAGTGTAGTTGTGTGTGAATGCTCATAAATAGGAATTCGTCCTTCTTCACAATGTGTTACGGGTAAATTCCGATGCTTTTTTGTTTCGTTTTCCTTTTCTCTCTATGTATGAATGGAGTTTGTAATGACACTTTGTTGGGTACTTGGAGCTGTGTTTACCTCGTATCGTTTAGTTATGGGCTTTATGGACATACTCGCATCACGTTGATATTTATCAAATGGACTTGTGACAATAGGTCAGAATAAAAACAGTAACTCAGTACCTAACTACTTAAAGATATCAACAAAAAATATCCTAATTCTATGAATTAAGGGTCCTACAAACAGGCGCGACTCGCGACGCGAATCGCGCGCCACACGCGGTGCCTTGCGTCCCGTGTCGCGTCTGTTTGTAGGACCATTAAAATTGTGTTACAATTCATAATGCTGGCTGCGTTTGGTGCTTAATTAGAAAAAGATCTAAAAAAGAACATATTGAAAACGGAGAATTATGAAGAAATTTTTGATTTAAAAGTCAAAAGCCGATTCTAAAACATCATTAATCATAAAAATAAAGTATGCAATTAAAAGAAACACGTTTTAATTGAAGTTTAAGTTCAAAGTTTATATGATGACAATAAAAGCAAAATAGTGTTATTAATCACATAAACGTGATTTTTCAACGAAATAGGTACCTATACATATTTGATTTAGATAAGATTATAAACAACGTCATATCATTAATTCCATTCATCATCACGAATTATAAGGCAATAGACGAAAAACCGGTTCTTTTAATGATAAATCAATGATTATGACAACACCACTTGCTGCAATCTTTGATAAATTCTACCATTATTACTTTTTGTGACTGAAGAACTCGTGGCAATAATAACAAGTAAGTACAGCCGCACGGGTCGATCCATCAGGTTAAGCTACGCTTGTCGAAGTTGATCCGTGGATGGGTGACAATCTTTACATACCGAGACTCCTCCGTGCCTCGGAAAGCACGTTAAGCCTTGGTCCCATTCGTGGATCTTAGACAGTCGTAACAGGTCGTCTGACAACCAGACTTACCTCTTATTACCCAGTTACTGGGTTGTGGATATTGTAAACTGGCAATGTTATTACATTTAGTTGACAACATTAATTTAATTATGTTTGTTTGCAACACTGTGCTGTTTTCTGTTCTCATAATCTCCTTGTCAAGCGTGTACGAACTAAAAGCAATTATACTTTTGTGAAGAATTTATCAGCATCTTTTATTTAATCGCAACAGGTTATGGGCCCAGGCACATATACCGCGAATGATTTTGTAAAAATTGCTGAGTTGTTGAAATACTGCACTCGGATTGACCGGCGAGTTGAGGTTAGAATAAAACCGCAACGCCACGTTGTGCAGGAAGGCAAAGAAATAAAATAACAAAAAGGAAGAGCATCTTATGAGGTGTATTGATCAAGATGGACAGCAATCAAAATATTTTGAAGCTGGAAGGTTCAAGGAACTGGAATATTTGGAAATTCCAAACTAAAGTGCTGTTGCGTGGGCAAGGTTGGCTGGATATAGTAGAAGGCCGGCGCGCAAAACCAGAAGTAGCTGGGGAGAAAACTACTTGGGAAAACCAGGATGCCAAAGCTCAGACTTTAATAGTCACGAGGATGACTGATGATGTCATGTTACATATTATATCATGTTCAACTTCAGCCGAAATGTGGACAAAGTTACAGAGTGTGTATGAACAAAAGACTGAGACCAGCATTCACATTGTTCAACAAAGATTTTTCCAGTATAAATATGAAAAAGGTACTGCAATGTCTGTATTCCTGTCTAAGATTCAAGAATTGCAGAACAATCTGAAACAAATGGGTGAAGACATCTCAGACAAGTTTGTTATAACTAAAATACTCATGTCGCTGCCAGAAGAATATAAACATTTTGTTTCTGCTTGGGAATCAGCTCCAGACGAAAAGCAAACCTTGGATAATTTAGTGGCCAGGCTGCTAATGGAAGAAGAAAGGTTATTGGAGAAGAATGAAGAATCACAGCAAACTTCATCGTCGTCTGCTTTTGTAGTGAAAAATAAAAAGACTGGAAAATGTTTCAAGTGCGGAAAAATAGGACATTTCCAAAGCAACTGTAAAAATGATCAAAAGAACAGTGAAGAGAATGTAAATAACAAATGTTTTTACTGTGGTAAATCAGGACATAATAAATCACAGTGTTGGTTCAAGAAAAATAAGGACAAAAGTAACGCTAAGAAAAGTAATGCATTTGTTGTGTCAAATACAGCATATGATCAGTATCAAGAATCTAAGTGGCTGGTGGACTCTGGTGCAGATGAGCACATGTGTTGCGATCGCGCATTATTTACACATTTTACAGACATTTCACAAAAATCAGTCATAATCGGTAATGGTACAGCGATTAGTGTGTTAGGCTGCGGACAGATGGAAGTAGAGGTACGAAACGGAAAAGAATGGATTGAGACTACCATAAACAATGTGTTGTTCGTTCCTGATTTGAAAGTTAATCTGTTCTCGGTCAATCGCGTCACTGAAAGAGGTTATGTCATGATGACAGATGACATCTGTTGTAAATTTTACAAAGATGGTGATGTTCGTGCGATTGCAAATCGAGTCGGAAGTGGTTATTTTATGGATTTACGATTTAAATGCAATGCTGCAAATGTTGTTAAAACTGAGCTGAATGATTTAAATATGTGGCATGAAAAATTAGCTCATCAAAACTTCGATTACGTCAGGAAAGTGTTACAGAAAAACAACATTGATGCCAAACAAACTTCTGTTCCTAAATGTGAGAGTTGTTTACTAGGAAAAATTCATCGATTACCATTTGCAAAAAGTGATTACAATAGCACAAAAACATGTGAATTGATACACGCCGATACGTGTGGCCCGATGGAAGAAGTTTCATTAGGAGGTTCGAAATATTTTGTGTTGTTAAAAGATGACTTCTCAAACTTCAGATATGTTTACTTTGTCAAAAATAAATACGAAATCAAGAGCTGCATTGAAGATTTCTTGAATAAGGCTGAGAATGTCACTGGAAATAGGGTTAACATTTTTAGAAGTGACAATGGTACGGAGTTTGTAAACAGAGAGGTCAAGGATATGTTCTCAAGGCGCGGGATAACTCACCAAACCACCGTGCCATACACACCGGAGCAGAATGGTAAAGCGGAGAGAGAAATGAGAACTTTAGTTGAAGCTGCTAGGACGTTGTTGCATGCAAAGAATTTACCAAGAAAACTATGGGCAGAGGCCATAAATACGGCGGCCTTTGTGCTTAATAGGACTGGAAAGAGTAAAGAAGATGGGAAATCTCCGTTTGAAGTATGGACAAACAGAAATTATGATATTTGTCAATTGAAGGTTATTGGTATACCAGTATACGCACACATCCCTAAAGAAAGGAGAAGAAAGTGGGACAAAAAGGGTGAAAAGGGACTGATGGTTGGATACAGCGAAGACGTGAAAGGTTACAGGATATATTTTTCCCAAAAGAATACTGTAGAAATAAAAAGGGACATAGTGTTCTTGGAAAAAGAAATGAATAAAGTGCAAGAATCAATTGAGATGGTAACTTTAGAAGACCAACCATCACAGGAGACTAAAACTGTGGAAAATGAAGAAAATGGAATATCAGAAGATGTTGCTTGTGTGAGTCATGTTGAGGAAAGTTCGTTTTATGAAACCGAATCTGATAGTGAATATGAACCATGTTCGGATGAGTTATTAACTGATGATGATAATACACCACCACTCGACAGTGAGAGATCTAGGAGAAGAAGGAAACAAACCTCTTTTTATAAGTGTAACAATGTGAACATTCATGTAGATCCCGATCCGGTGACTTACAAGGATGCTATGAGTAGGGGTGATTCTTCCAAATGGAGGGAGGCCATAGAAAGAGAACTTCAAACACTAACTGATAATAATACGTGGGAAGTGTCTAATGTGCCAGTTGACCCAAGTAAAATTGTAAGCAGTAAGTGGGTGTTCAAAATTAAAAGTCCAGGTCAGTATAAAGCCAGGTTAGTCGCAAGAGGGTTTGAACAGGATGATTTGTTTAGTTATCAAGATATCTATGCTCCAGTAGCAAAGCTGTCAACATTTAGACTCTTTGTTGTTATTGCTACTAAATTGAATTTACCAATCTTTCAAATGGATGTAACCGGGGCATTTTTGTATGGGGAAATTGAAGAGGATGTTTATATACAGTTACCTGAAGGGGCTTACTCTAATAATAATAATATTGTTAAACTGAATAAATCATTATATGGTTTAAAAATGTCTCCTAAGTGTTGGAATGATAAATTCAATGGAGTAATGACTAGGGAGGGTTTTCTTAGATCAAACTGTGACTCATGTTTTTACAATAGATATATAACGGACAAGATAAAATGTTTGTATTATTATATGTTGACGATTTATTAATCTTTGGTACAAACAACTCTGATATTACTCAATTTAAAAGGGTTTTGAATCGGGAATTTAAAATGAAGGATTTGGGATTGATATCTGAATTTTTAGGTATTAATGTAAATCAAAACTTAAAATCTGGTATTACTGAACTTAGTCAGAAAACCTATTTGCAAAATGTTCTTAAAAGGTTTAAAATGGAAAATTGTAAACCCATGGCCTCACCAATGGATAGTAATTTCAATTCTAAAATTTTTGAAAACCAATTTGTTGATAAAAATATTGAGAAATTGTGTAGGCAAATGATAGGAAGCTTAATGTATGGTGTACAAGGTACCAGACCAGATTTATGTTTTGCAGTTTCAATGCTGAGTAGATATCAAAAATGTGCTAACAATGTGTTATTAGCTGCTTTTAAAAGAGTATTACGTTATGTGAAAAATACATTAGATTATAAGTTAATTTATAAGTGCACAGATGTAGGTTTAGAAGGTTTTTGTGATGCTGATTGGGGTGGTGATTTAAAAGACAGAAAGTCCACCTCTGGCTACATGTTTATGTTTTCTAATTGTTTAGTATTATGGAGTTCTAAGAAACAAGCATCTGTGAGCCTGTCTTCAACAGAGTCAGAGTATGTTGCAATGAGCATGGCTGCCAGTGAAGCTTGCTGGTTAATAAACTTGCTTACTGATTTTGGTTTTCAGAATATTTGCCCAGTAAACATTTTTTGTGACAATCAGTCAGCAATTTTAACTGCAGCCACTGAGTCTATTAAACGTTTGAAACATGTAGATATTCGTTTTCATTTTGTTAAAGATCTAATAAAAAGCAATAAAATATGTGTAAAGTACATTAGTACGAGTGAGCAACCAGCTGACATGCTTACAAAAGCATTAAATAGAGAGTTATTTGTGAGATGTATTAAGAAATGTTGTTTAGAGAACATAGGTTAGTTTATTCTTTTGCCAAATTTTGTTTTGGAGTAATTGAGACTTATTTTATTTTGGAAATGTAATTACATTGAGGGTGGGTATTGTAAACTGGCAATGTTATTACATTTAGTTGACAACATTAATTTAATTATGTTTGTTTGCAACACTGTGCTGTTTTCTGTTCTCATAATCTCCTTGTCAAGCGTGTACGAACTAAAAGCAATTATACTTTTGTGAAGAATTTATCAGCATCTTTTATTTAATCGCAACAGTGGAGATTAGATATGCAGTCGCTCCATGTAAAATACTGGTATTCAGCTGCATCCAGTTAGACTAGAAGCCGACCCCAACATAGTTGGGAAAAGGCTAGGTAGATTGATCAGGTTTCGTGACTAAAGTATGTAAGGTTTGAAACTCCTTTGAAAATGGTTAATGTGATAAAGTCCTACGGGTTAAATTGCGTAACACTTACAATAAATGTTCATTTTGACAGTTCAACAAGATTTATTCTGTTATTTACGTTGTTGAGCCGACGAATTTTTCAAGCACATGAAGCAATGGTTTAGCAATTTCCTTTAAAATCTGCCGCATTATACAGAGTGGTCCAAATAGTGACGTCAAAAAGAAAAATCTAAATTCCTCATACCAAGGTGTATTCGAAAATACCCCATGTATGTTCCGTGATTTCTTTGTAAATTTCGAGTTATTTTTGTTTTTGTAATTATTTAGAATTTTCTACCGAGTAGAGCACTTTAAAAAATTCATATCTTTTTTTGTAGTCTATATTTTTCAGTTTTTTTTTGTGACATGAAAGTAACATTCAAGACGATACTGTCACAAAACAAAATCTGAAAAATACCCACTACAAAAAAAGATATGAATTTTTGAAGCTCCACCGGCAGAAAACTGTAAACAATTACAAAAACAAAACTAACTCGAAAACTAGGTACTTACAAAAAATCGCGGAACATACATGGGATATTTTCGAATACCCCCGGGTATGAGGATTCAAATTTTTCTTTTTGACGTCACTATTTGGACCACCCTGAATATGCAGCATGAATTACGAGTGCATGTAGCTTCATTTCACAAAGCCAAAACTATTCATAATTATATTGTTGACTATGGTATTATATCCATGTTACTAAGAGATTTTTATGGGATATAAAAATTCACATGGTCAGGTTACGTCAATACCATAGGTACCATGTCATCATATAATATGTAGTTTATGGAATTGACATTGGTCAGCAAAGTCACGTTTTTCTTAACTGTCTATTAACAATATTTTTTATCCCAATTATTAAAGCCTTATAAACATATAGCTTCAAAAAAAAAACATGTTTTCATACGCACCTATCAGCTTTTTGTTTCCTGATTTCTGAAACAAAAAAAAACATTACTTTGAGTATACAGGGTTACAGGTTAAGTCGACCTATTCCCTTTAAGGGCATGTTCTTTACATTGTTTCTGATTGATTTGGCTATGAAACACCCTATCCTAAATCTAACCGTTTTCGAGATATTTGAAATTAATTGTTTTTTATAAAAAATACCCGATTTTTGTCTATCAGCTCAGATATTGTGAAACGTGTAAGTCTTATTATTACTGTTATTTATTTTTTACATGTAAAATAAGATGCTTTATGACCTAAATAACCAAGATTGTCCATAAAATTAATAAATAAGTCGTTGTAGATGATTAAACTTTCAAAAAAGTAATTAAAATTTAGAAAGCTTAATTTTTGTTTAAGGATATCTAAAAAAAAAATTATGGCACTTGTTTTGCAGATGAGCTTAAAAATATCTACGTTTCATCAGCTATCCAACGAGGTATGATAATCTAGGGTTAAAAAAAACAGTCATAGAAAAAACTTAGTTGCGAGCCCCCAGGTAGTAGACCCTAGCCTATTGTCCTTTAAGGTTAATGCGGTGAGTGTGAGCGAGATACCTTACTATACGCTTTGTGCAGGTGTGAGTGGGAAACATAACGTGAAGAAACCGGTTTGGTAATACAATGCGCTTTGTGTTTGGTTATCATTATCCAACAATAATCTGTTAGTCTGCTTATGTGATTCGTCCGTGGTAGATGCGATATTATTTTGTTCTCTGTTTTCTATTCGACTTGGCTGTGTTTCTGGACTGTTTCTTCTGATTCCTGACTTACTGTGCGTGTTAACTGGATTCTGATTGTGCTTGTGATACGGAACTGTTCAAGATGGCAGCCTACACGAATGAGGAATATGCTGACATGCTAATTTGCTATGGATACTGCAATTGTGTGTCTGCGCATGCTCGCAATGAGTACATAATACGCTATCCCGACCGTCGAGTGCCGGATGTGAGCGTGTTCAACGGAGTTTATCGAAGACTTCGAGAAACTGGCTCCGTTTCAAGACGACGTACAGACTTGGGAAGACCACGTGTGATTGATGACGACGAAAAACAAAATAATGAGATAGTGGAACAATTTCGATTGGATCCAACCACTTCCACTAATATTGTTGCCCGTGCTCTGGGACTCTCGCAATGGAAGGTATGGTTTACCGTTCACACAGCGGGCCTATACCCTTACCATTATACGCCGGTACATGCTATCGAAGAGGGAGATCCTGCGAGAAGATTGGATTTCTGCAGATTTATGTTAAATGCTGATTTCGAAGACCCGACTTTCCTTAAAAAAATCTTGTGGACAGATGAGTCTAAGTTTGATAAAGATGGGATTACCAATTACCATAACGCTCATTATTGGGCCCCGAAAGAACAGAGAAATCCAAACAAAAAGAGAGTAAAGGGGTCACAACGAAGATTTAGCCTCAACGTGTGGATGGGTATTATTTCAAATAATTTGATTGGGCCTTATTTTCTCCCTGATAATTTAAATGGAGAACACTATGAAAATTTCTTACGAGGAGACTTAAGTGATTTACTAGATGATTTACCACTAAATCTAATAAGAGACATGTGGTATCAGCATGATGGCTGCCCCGCCCATTTCAGGAGAAGTGTCAGAGAATGGCTGGATACAAATTATCCAAATAAGTGGATTGGACGAGGTGGGCCTTTACCCTGGCCAGCTAGAAGTCCTGACATAACCCCCATGGATTTTTACGTATGGGGGCACATGAAGAGTCTTGTATACAGTGACCCCAACCCAGTTTCATCCGTTGAGGTATTGAGAGAAAAAATAATTAATGCGGCGAATGAAATAAGAAGAACTTTAACTACTGGTGTTGTTAAAAGTGGACTTCGAAAAAGAATGCGAAGATGTGTGCAAAATAGAGGCGGACATGTCGAACACGAAATTTAGAAATTTAACAGTTTTAATAGTTTATTAAAAGCATCTTGTACTAAGCGATTGTTTTATTTAGTATTTTTTTTTACCTCCCCTATAGCCAATGAAATTAAGTTTTGCTCTGCATTTTTGATAAAACCCCAGATTATCATACCTCGTTGGATAGCTGATGAAACGTAGATATTTTTAAGCTCATCTGCAAAACAAGTGCCATAATTTTTTTTTTAGATATCCTTAAACAAAAATTAAGGTTTCTAAATTTTAATTACTTTTTTGAAAGTTTAATCATCTACAACGACTTATTTATTAATTTTATGGACAATCTTGGTTATTTAGGTCATAAAGCATCTTATTTTACATGTAAAAAATAAATAACAGTAATAATAAGACTTACACGTTTCACAATATCTGAGCTGATAGACAAAAATCGGGTATTTTTTATAAAAAACAATTAATTTCAAATATCTCGAAAACGGTTAGATTTAGGATAGGGTGTTTCATAGCCAAATCAATCAGAAACAATGTAAAGAACATGCCCTTAAAGGGAATAGGTCGACTTAACCTGTAACCCTGTATAAGTTATCATTATCAATCACCTTTCAACTTGAACTATAAAACCGAAATTAAGACTACACACACATGACTACATGGTTTTTTTATTCAGAATTAAAATACCATATACGTAAATAATAACTTTTAGGTAACTAATTAATTAAAAAAAAAAAAAAAACTAAAACTACTCGTATTCACAAACTAAATTATGGCGTCGTAAAATACTTCCGCATCGCTGTCGACTGGTACCTAATGTAGAACTGGCGGCATTGCGACGTTATTATGGCAATTAATTATATTAATTATTTAAATTTAGATGCCCATTTTAAATAGTGGACTAGTATCACCTTTTTAATCTGTTTGAACATAGTACTAAAACAGTAACACAACACGTTTCTGTTAATAGTAATTACTGCATTCAACCAATTAATTTCCCCTTTTTCATATTGACATTTTATTCTTTTTTTTTATTAATTTTACGTATAAAAATAAGGACCCGGGCACATCAACATTTTATTCAAAACCTAAACCTAACTTTCTTGCCCGTTCTTCTCCATAGGGATCTACAACGCTTTGGAATGGGCAACTAGCTTCATCTTTCTGACTGACCGACCCATTGACAATTCAAAAGTGCCTGTAATTGGTTTTTTTGAAATAAATGCTTTGAGTTTGAGTTTAAGTTTGAGTTTAACCTTAACCTAATGTTTGATTGAAAACATTTCAATATTCGTACAAAGTTTATCGGGAAAATTCTTTTCTATTACATATGAGTAGCATGTTACAAAATATCATTTGTAACTTGGAATTGATTGATTATGTAGTCGTGATGGTTTATTTAAGCTAAGGGTCTTAAAACAAACAAGAAATAACAAACGTTTCGCCATTAGACATGCATAATTAATAAAGTAGTTATGAAATGACATACGAAATATCAATACATAATGAAGTTTGAGTGAGCAAAGTCAACAAGCTACAAATATTAGCTTTGCATCTTGTCAAATATCGTGGAATCTTTGTAATCGCCATAAAATTTACAAGTAGATGTAAAAGTTCAGTGCAATAATCTAATGAAGAATGAGAAAAAGACTAAACGACAAAAACACACAGGCAGACAAACAAACATATAAGATTAGATATCAAGATCTTTACTCAAGTAAGGAAGAATTGAAGGCTCTTCAGCCATAACTAATCTTTTTCTACGGGAGTCAATACATTTCATAAAAGAATTGAAAGCAAACCCACACCTTTAAATAATTTTACCCAAAAAACACTTTGATACCCTTGATTACCAATTCCCACTACACTGAGGATGAGAACTCAATCATTACTCGTACCGTACATACAAATGAAGAAGCTACTTCCACCATAGCAACAGAACTAATGTAAGTAAAGACATCAACAGTGCGTATAATGTTTCGCACTATATTGAATTCATAATTAATTATGTCATTGTCTGATTGTCGTCTGACATATTAACGATATTCTTTTTAACTTTATGTGTCAGACAGACGTACTTGATGTGAAATAAATTGTATGCAGAAGAATACGAGTAGGTAAGTGATTTTTACATTTAGTATTCATCATCAGTGACTAGGACTACAGAAGCTTAGGCTACTTCTGGTGCTAGCAGTCACTTCTATTTACATAACACATTCGATCAACTACATTATTCTCATTTTTTATTAGATCTTGGCATCATGTTTAATAATTCTACCTGATACAATTTTGTTAAGTGAATATTTACTTAAACAACCATCATCTCGCACACTGTAACTACCTTGGCTTCACTGTCTTCGCGATTTAAATTAGTTTCTTGAGGAAATTCTAACAAAGTGGCAATATTTATTACGTCGCTGGAATCTAAAACCTCATCATACTTCATAACTCCATTAAAAAAACCGTTGGCATAATTTCCAAGGAGAGATCGAATATGCTCAGCGGCGGCAGCGATCAGACGGTAAACGAAGCCACAGCGCTCGCCTTGACCGAGCCGCTACTCTCTGCGTAGCAATTACTGACCACAGCTAAGTTGAAACAGTTAAGTATGCTATGCTCATTGAGCTTTCTAATGCATGCAAGATACAAAAGATATAGTCAGGCGGTTATGAGAAGCTGAAGTAGTTTCTAAGATTAGGGAGCGAAAACAAAACGAAGATTATCTTGACATACAATAAGCAAAAGCAGCTTCAATTTTGGATGTCACCGAAATAGTTTATCAAGTCACAAAGCTCCATAGTTTGAATAAATCTGCAATTTAACCTATTAGTTCGAGATGTAAATTAATATTTGGAATGTTTCAAGCTCCGATCAATAATAACACTATTGATCGAAGGTTTCAAGGTTTGCAGTCATATCAACTTATCTATATTGAACCCCTGTGAAAAATGTGTATATAGGGTGACTGGTAATTAGTGACCGATACACATGATTGTGCTCATTATAACAAACAACTTTTACTATGGGACCAAACCTGAAATCGCGAAAAAAAATCAGCTGCTGCCTACATTTTGACGAGTTATGCGAACATGAATATATGGGACAGCTGATTTTTTTTTCGCGATTTCATGTTTGGTCCCATAGTAAAAGTTGTTTATTATCATGAGTACGAGTATAATCATGTGTTTAAGTATCGATCACTAATTACCAGTCACCCTATATGCCGCAGTAAGATGGTTGTAGCCGTGATATCGTTATATCTCTAGCGATATAGCTGTCTTAGTTATATCCCTAGATATATTGCTATCTACCGTAATATAGTTATATGAAAACTGTCGGAGTGCCCTAATTTTGCTACTGCGACCATTTTCGACGTAGAGCTCGCCGGCCGCTGCCGCGGTACTGTCCGCTTCGCTCACTCGGCTCACAATTCTAACCTAACCTATTTGGTCAGAGTGCCCTAAAACTTATATTACTAGATCATACTCGTATTATAGTTATTTTCCCAGTAAGATAGTTATGAACCGCTTGCATATATTACGGTAGATAGCTATACGAGTATCCCTAATAACGATATGACGGCTACAACCATCTTACTGCGACATATATAACGGCGGACATAGACGTAGTGTCAAAAATTGGGACTGAACGAACCTGTACAAATTATTAATTATGCGTGTTCTCATAGATAACATAAAACTTAATTAAATTAATGTTAATCATCATTAACGCCATGGTCCTACCAAACAAGGAACTAATAATAAAACCATGACCTTTTGAATCATTGATCTAGCAGCAATCTATCACACCTTAGCTAAGGAAACAGATTAGCAACCTACATATTTTAATAAATTCGCATATTATATGACCGTTTCTTTTACATAATATACCTACTATTTAGTATTAAACTAGTGACCCGGCCCTGCTTAGCACGGTTTTTACAACTTGACAAAACATGAAGGTTTCTATATTATACATAAGTTAAATATTAATGTAATAAACATATAAACCTTCCGGAATAAATTATCTAAATGATAGTTAAAACCGCATCAAAATCTGTTGCGTAGTTTAGAAGAACAACGCGGTCACACAGACATCACGAAAAGCGACTTTATTTTATAATAAGTATAGATAACTTTGGGCATGCTTTAATCACGTGAGGCTTGCGTGAGACAAGACCGGACTGACGCGATGACCGAAGAAGGACGAGATTCTTTTCTAATATTTTTTCATCAACCTTTTGTCCTACTATTCCTTTATTTAATTCTATATCTCTCTTTCTGCTCTCTTTTGGATCGATTGTCGGATGATTTTGTCCCGATCTTGGATTTCCTTCATCCAATTCCGGCCACTCTATCAAAAACGGTTTCAAGTTCAATGAGGTGTTTCTAGGCCTGCGTGTATAACGCCCGTCTTCATGCACCTACCGCCTGCTTTCAACTCAGTCTATCTGCAATCCATCTTAATGCATTTGCCAGACATGACCCACCCAATCTTAGTTTGGCAGTATCAGCTATCTCTATCTTGGAGTGTACTATGGCTGTATGGTCAATTTGAACTTTAATATCATCGCTCTTTGGCATCTTCCGAGAACCAATCCGATGGCGGCTAGTAACAATGTCATAATTAATGTATTATATTCTTAAATCTAAGCACGTAATATCAATGGTATTGGAATAGCCGCCATTTGACATTTGACAGACGTCACACTCAATTCTGATCCGAAGAGTTAGGTGGTGCGGTGCCTACATGACTGGAATCAAGCAAGAGATAATTTTTGATCGAGAGGAAAGGTCCCTGTAACTATTGTTAGGTTACTAGAACGAACGGTAGTTAATTATTACAGTTAGACACAGACAGAGATGGGGGGGGAGGGGCTGGACTCTTAGACTGGTCCTTAGCAGAAAAGTAAATATGGAAGTCTCGGATGCAGTAGGAAATTATAGGTTTCTAATAAAATAACTAATAAGTGCTCATTTTTTTAAATTGATTTTTTTATGATTTTTATGATTGGAGCTACGAAAATGGATAAAGTATGAAAAACTTGTCTACAAAAAAAAGAAGCAGCAATTAGGCAGTCGTCGTAAAAAACTTGGTTTTATGAGCAGGTCTATAAAAAAAAAAAAACATATTAAATAATAATAAGTAGACAAAACTCGTGTTTGACGTTATATCAACCGGTTCAAATAACCTGCATTACATTATATGCGTCATACATAATATTAATGTTATTGTGGTTTTTTGGGTTTATTCTGTACAAATCTCACCGTGAAAACCTAGGTGAAGTGAGTTGTCATTCTACCTTATGCTAGGGATTGACACTACTGACAGCTAACTCCACACTCACTTCACCTAAGTTTTCACGGTGAGATTTGTAGAGAATAGCACTGCCGTACCCAAAGGGTGCCAACTGGACCCTATTACTAAGATTCCGCTGTCCGTCTGTCCGTCTTACTCTTTTGAAACGTAATAAATAGGTAGACACTTGAAATATGCACAGAGTGTGCATTACTATGACCGCTATGACAAGAAATAATAAAACAAAAAAAAAGTAAAACATTAAAGGGGTCCTCCACAATAAAAGAAAAAAAAATGTTTTTTAATAAAGTGCTTATTTAAAAAAAATAAATACCTACCTAGTGTGAAATATTGTACGGTGCTACAGAACCCTTCGTGTGCGAGTTCCGACTAGCACTTGGCCACCTTTTTGTATACATTTTTGCACGCATATAATGCGTGTGACCTTGTGAAAAGGGCTCTGGCAGAAAATTGTCAAGTCATGATAGATTGCCTTACCTTGGTATGTAACCTATTTCTTTTGAAAGATTAAAGTAAGTAAACACTTTGGAGGTGGACTAGACACTTGGCTAGACGTGGTGATGGTAGGTGGAGCTGAAACCTTGCGGAATGGTTGCCGAGGAACGGTAGAAGGAGCTTGGCAGACTAAACTCAAACTCAAAGCATTTATTTCAAATAAACCACAGGCACAACACACAACAACAGGCACTTTTGAATTGTCAAGGGGTCGGTCAGTCAGAAAGATGAAGCTAGTTGCCCATTCCAAAGCGAAGTAGGTACGGTCAGCAACAGAAGTCGGTTAACACTGCTACTTTTGACATCATCTAAATTAACACAAAATGATTCGATAAACTGCGTTTTTTTCGTTCAACTGTTAAGTTAACGTTCTTAAAATTTTAAATACTTCTGTTCCGATTAGAATTAATACACTTCTGGACACATCTATTGGCCCACCTTAGAGTTTAGGTTTCGATTGCCCCTACCGAAATATGATTGCTAGATTGAACAAAAACTGTTGATGCAGTTTTAAACCTGATACATTTTACCATCTTTTTCGATCGTATTGTTTTAAATTTGAATTCAGAATACCATACGACATGGAGCTACGCCTAACAAGTCGGATATGCGCCTTGTTAAAGGCAATTGATTTTTGAATAAAAAACATGTTTTATCAAATAAAGGTTTAATTTAATAACGCGTGTTGCCTCCATGGGCATCTACCACAGCTCTCATACGATTAGGCATAGAGTTTATCAACCGCTGTATGAAATTTTGAGGGATCATCTCCCATTCCTCTTCTATGGCAGTTTTCAACTCCTGCATCGTCTGGGCAACTGGCTGACGAGCCCTAACACATCTTTTTAGCTCGTCCCACATGTGCTCGATGGGGTTCATGTCTGGGCTTCTGGCTGGCCAGTCCATAACTGTGATGTTCACATCCCGAAGATATTCCCTGACGATGCCGGCCGCATGGGCTCTTGCATTATCATGCATAAAAAGGAAATTTGGCCCCACATAGTCCGCGTATGGTATCACGTGAGGTTCTAAGCACTCACGAATGTACCTTTCAGCATTTAATGTTGGCAGCCGTGGTCCTGTAACAACCTCAAGTTGAGTTTTGCCGCTCGCGGATATACCGCCCCAGACAGTCCATGAGCCACCGCCATAAGCAACCCTCTCTTCAAAGCAGCATTGTGCGAAACGCTCTCCCTTACGTCGGTAGACCTTCTTCCTTCCATCATTGCCATGGAACACAATTTTAGACTCATCAGAAAAGAGTACACGGCTCCAATCTTGCTGTGTCCAATTTAAATGACTGCGTGCGAAATGAAGGCGCGCTGTTCGGTGGGCTCGCGTTAGTTTGGGGCCATTAGCTGGCTTGTGTGGTACCATATCGCGTTCTTTTAACCTTCTCCGAACAGTTCGAGCGCTCACAGATACTCCGTGGAAGTCGCGAAGTTGGTTTTGTATCTCAATGGAGGTAAGGTGACGATTTCTCAAGCTGGTCGTCACCATGAATCGATCCTGCCTTTCAGTTCTGACCCGAGATCGTGGCCTTCCTTGGCGACGAACAAAGCCGCCAGTCTCTAGGTACCTCCGATAAACATTTCGGACCGCAGATCGACTTAAATTAAGTTGAGCACTCACGTTTCTTTGGCTGTGTCCGGCCTGAATAAGTGCCACAGCTTGGGCGGCGACTTCAGGTGAAGTATCCATAGATTATTGATAGAACCTCACCTTAATGTTAAGAATAAGTAATGTTTGTTGCAAAACCAAAGATATCAATCACTTTTTCAAGAATTAAATCCAAGTAAACCAATAAAACCAAGTTTTCTTAGTATTCGATTGTTTGATATCAACAAACAGGCTCCAAATTGTCTTTTGTTTCTTTAAATTCTGTGTTCGAAATTCAAAAAAAGACTATTGAATGAAATTGTGAATGTGCCAGGTTCAAAACTGCATAAAAACTTTTTGCTCGACCTAATATAAAATTTTAGCTAGGACCAAACGAAACTGAAAATACAAGGTGGGCCAAAAGATGTGTCCAGAAGTGTATTTCGCTTAATAATTAAGATTAAAAAACTGCAAGTGTTAATCGACTTTTGTAGCTGACTGTACCTATGGAGAAGAACGGGCAAGAAACTCTACGGACACTCTTATAAATCAAAATATGGTTACATCATTCATGTTGAATTTACACATGTGAGAACGATGCAGAATGTTAAAAGCGTCCGAAATAAAAAAGTATAAAAAAAAAATAGGCCGTGGCCGCTAAGGTATGACCAGCCACCACTGACAGCGCCTGTTCACGAACCTGACGCATGGATTATACATATAGCTCTAGCCTGGTGGATGGGCGACCTACAGAAGCTCGCAGGGAAGACCTGGCTGAAACTCGCACAGATCAGGGAAGCATGGTACAAAAGGGAGGAGGGTTACACTCAGCAGTGGGTGGTACAAGGCTGCCAATGCCAATGATGATAAAGAAGGTAAATAATGGTAAATAAGCCTTTGTCATGCTAATCGTAGGCAGTATTACAAGTATAATGCAGAGTTTATTGCAATTTGTTCTTGTCATCCGGCAATCATTTGTAAAAGCCGTCGCAAATTGTAGGTTTACCATTGTTAGTCATAATATTACCTTCGGTTATATTACATTCATATTTCCATTATTTGGTGAAATTAACTAGTGCAGAAATACTGAATAAGATAATAATTCGTACTGTAAAGGATTGATGCTTTAATCAAGCCTCGTTAATATGATACGGCTGACATTCAATCATTCAAATATGGAATATTTTCTGTCAAGAAAACGATCCTCGTTTTCTTTATAGGATGACATATAGAATCTGGCGAGGGCTCGGCATGGAACTAATTTAGTAGGAGTGTGAATTTATATGAAGCTT
Organism: Cosmia pyralina; assembly: GCA_946251885.1. Taxonomy (NCBI): domain Eukaryota; kingdom Metazoa; phylum Arthropoda; class Insecta; order Lepidoptera; family Noctuidae; genus Cosmia; species Cosmia pyralina. The sequence goes on from OX276367.1 coordinate 16,284,356, forward strand.
AAAATATAGAGGGCTTGAGCCCCATTTAAATAGAGTCCCTCTAGTTTCATTATTTATTTAGTAAAACTCCTATTGTGAGGTTCGAGCCCTCACATTACTAAGCCCGAAGAAAAGTAACAATGATGAAAGATAAACTAAAGGGATACATCGATAATTTTGTGTTTTTAAAATTCCTATGGGGTGCCCACATTGTGCAGTAAATTACACTCGTGCTTAGTCCTCGGTAATTATCCTGATTTAATACACGCGAATATTCAGAGAATAAATTCTGCAAAAAACTTTTATCCAGCTTATGACATTCATTATTTTCGCGTCGTGTAGCGCACGTCGCTTTGAAAAACATTGTATTTTTATATAAAGAATTATTCAAAAAAATTATAAAAACAATGCCAGACGACAAATTGTGGAAGAAATTAAAGAAAATAGAAAAGAAACTGCGTAGGCGAGATATAAAAATATTTAAAAACTTACAAATATTTTTGTCTTAAATCAACATTTAAACGAAGCGCGTTTAAATGTATAAAGAGACGTGTAAAATGTGTAATGTAAGTAAGTTAGTATAAGATTTTTTTAAACAATCGGGGGCGATTTGGGGTAACTAATATTCAAGGGGGCGAGACACTTAAGCAATTAGGGGTAAGATCCAAGGGGCGGGCGGAGCCCAACCCTAAACCACGCTTTGACATAATCCTCTTAATCATCATGATTGGACTCAAAAATAAAACAATGAGTCACAGAACTCACAGACAGATGTATTAATTACTGCTTAAACTTTCACTATATTCTTTAGGTATATTGATTTTTTTTTATTCAACTTACTGCTTACTACTTACTGCTCTCAATATTTTACATAACTGGTTTTTCGAAACGCCTTTTTTTTGCCGACAGTTATGTTTTTAAACAAGTAGGTATCTGAAGAAAATTTTCTTGCCTTTTCCGAGTCTACCTATATTTCGATGATTTTCGGCTCTGATCAAACAAAATCAAATGGCACAAAAGAAACATTTGTCAATCTCTCGCTAGCGTTCGACATCTCATAAATATTAATGAGTTAATGGTCACATAGTATAATATTGTACCTATAATATATGTATGTTAAGTGCGTACGTCAATGGCGCTGATTTTTTTACACTACTTTTAATTTGTGACTTTTAACGTACTTGAAATGTGAGTAAAATTTTTAAGTAATGTAATAAATTAGATATAGACACTACATAACAATAAAATTACCTGAACAAGACGGATGAAGTAATTGTCTACTTGATTGACAGACGTTGCTTAAAGTTTTATTAGGTTATCAGACAAAAGAGACATTGGTTTAGTGCGGGAGCAAGTGCTAGTCACCGCCTGAGGTATGTGAGCGGTGAGAAGGGGCAGGCCAAGATTGACAAGATTGACAGACTGAATTAGCTTCACCTTTATCTCCCCCGTCTTACCGCTCACATACCTCAGGAGGTGACTAGCACTTGCGCGCGCCCTATAAATGAAAACAGCCGCATGGGTCGATCGAAGGCTATGCTACGCTATCCGCGGCCGGTTCGTGGATGGGTGACCCCTGGGTGACATATCGAGACCTCTCCGTGACTACCTGACGATAGGTAGAGGTAGTCAGAAGCCGAAAAGTCTGACCAGCAATCTTACTAAGGGATATCGATCGTGTTATCCAATAACTGGGTTGCGGAGGTCAGATAGGCAGACGCTCCATGTAAAATACTGGTATTCAGTTATATCCGGTTAGACTGGAAGCCGAACCCAACATGGGAAAAATCTAGTAAGTAGATTGATTGAGACGAATGACTTCGGGCAGATTTATTCAATGCCAGACATTTACCGAGGAATAATGTAAAATTTTTCCATACAAAGCTACATGACGTCAATTTTATTCCACAGATATGAGATATTTGATGTTTGAACAACATTGGAACTCCGGAAAGAAATGATAACACCTTCCTAACCTAACCCACTAATCTGTAAAGCGCTGAGCAGACGGACAATTGTCCGCGACGATAGAACGCACAAACGGAAAACGCACACGTAGGACAAAATATAGACTCCGAAAAGGTGTAGGAGAATTAGATCCGGCGAATGAATAGTCCGTGGTCTGCTCAGCGCTAGTAGTAATGCCAACTAGCGCCACCATTGAGAAAAAAAACATGTCTGGAGCTATGGAACGTTTTGAAATTTCCCTTGTTCACATTTTTAGTCAGATGAGGTTGAATGTTTTGTATCAAAATAAATTTACTTTAAAAAAAGTAAAAACCGACTTCAAAAACCAAAATTAATAAAATAACTTTCATAAAAAAACACTTAACAGCTTCTGAAGTCGGTGCCAAGCTAAGGTGCATTTAAGAATTGAAGACACCGACTTCAGAAGCTGTTAAGTTTTTTTATGAAAGTTATTTTATTCGTTTTTGGTTTTTGAAGTCGGTTTTTACTTTTTTTTTTAAGTAATTTTATTTTTCCATTTATAGTAGAATATACAAAGCCCAAGACGAACGAAAAGAAGAATCATCTAAATCGGCTTAGAAATGCCGGAGATACAGTACATCTATGCATATAACTTCGTACATAAGAATAATTACATAATGTATTATATACTAAAACCTTCCTGAAAGTATGTAGGTTACGTTAGTGAAAGAATCATCAAAATTGGTTCATTAGTTTTTGAGAAAATCGCGGACAAACAAACGGGTCGAATACAGAACCTCCTTTTTTGAAGTCGGTTAAAAATGAACACTAAGTGATTGAGTTAGTGTTGATTTTTTTGACCTCACCTGACCTACCTCAACAGATTAAAAATGTGAGCATAGAGAGGAAATTTCAAGATGTTCCATATCTCCAGACTTATGATTTTTTTGTCAATGGCGGCGATAGTTGGCATTACTACTCGCCAAAGACGTATAGACCTGACAAAAACCATTTTCTATAAAAAACCTAGAACTAAACCAACCAACAATAGTCACACTTACTCACAATAGGTTGCCATAATTTATCATTTACGGTACAAGACTACCGTCGGAGTGAAAGTGTAGAGATGAATAAAAAAATGGTGCCACGGTACTGGCACGCATTTTTTTTTTATAATTTCACCGTCGAGAACATTTTGAATGAAGTTTTTTTTTTGACTGTATGACGGAGTATAGTTTTGTAAAAGTTGATTCAATTTTGTTTTTACACCAGCGTGATAGAGGTACTCGAATCTCGATGGTTCTATTTTTAAAACCATCCATTTAAAAATAGACTGGCCTAACCATCGAGTCGAGCCTTTAATGTCCGTAAAGGGAGTAAAGGTTCCCGCAGACAGACACGACGCGACGGTGTGACGCGACGCGATTCCGGTAAAACAATCTGCCTAGCCTTTTCCCAACTGTGTTGGGGTCGGCTTCCAGTCTAACCGGATGCAGCTGAATACCATTATTTTACATGGAGCGACTGCCTATCTGACCTCCATAACCCAGTAACTGGGTAATACGAAACCCCTTGGTAAGACTGGTTGTCAGACTTTCGGGCTTCTGACGACCCGTAACGACTGTCAAAGATCCACGAATGACAGCCGGGACCAACGGCTTAACGTACTTTCCGAGGCACGGAGGAGTCCCGGTATGTAAAGATGGTCACCCATCCACTGACCAACCCCGGCAAGCGTAGCTTAACCTGATGGATCGACCCGTGCGGCTGTTATTACTTAGCCACGAGCTCCTCCGATTCCGGTAAAACAATTTCCATAAATTTTTCATAGAAATTAATCTACTAGAGTCGCGTCGCGCCTATTTGTCTCCCCCTTTAAAAGGACTAAACTCAGAAATCGAATTCGAAATCAAAAATATAAACAAAGGTCTTGCCAATTTTAAATAATAACCTCAATTGTGCAATTTGCCGAAAAGTACTATAACATAGTGCTAAAATTGTAGGCACATCTTAAACAGGTAAAATATAATATTGTACACAGTTTTCAGCTTTAAAGTGACGTAAACTACGATCCAAGAATAAAATATAACTGTTTGAAATAAAATCCTGCAATTATTTTTATAATACTGGCAATAAGGCAGAAGCTCTAAACATTTGGACTTTCATCAATTATTTTCTATTTATAAAATGTTTTTCCTTCTAACTATGTGAATCGTTAAAAATATCGTAAATAATATTGCGTTATCCTAATAATCGATTCAAGTTGAGCGTCCCAACCTGGTCGGCATAAAGAAAAGTAAAAGTACTGTCATCCGATTTCAAAATCAAATAATTAAAATGACTAGGGAAATGTTGGCTACCCATGAGCTGTCACTTTTATAATGACATTTCTTTGTTTACATTTTTGATCTCGAATTCGATTTCTGGGTTTAGAAGAATATATTATTCTTGGTTCGGGCAAGCGCTAAGCAGTCTCTTGTGATGACAGTAGACCGAACAATAAAAAAATCAAACCTTTTTATCATTCACTGCAGAGTAGGTATTAAACGTCTCGAAATATACTTACTCATATTCGTTCAAAGTGCAAACATGCGTCATTGACTAAGAAATCAATGTTACAAAAAACTCTACACAGTTTGTTGACATCTTGTCAATGATATGTTAATGTCTTTGACTCAGGTATACTATCAGTCACAATCATATTTCGTTATAATGTAGCGTTATTTTCTTGCACAAATGCAGGTTCAATGATTCTCTACATATCTAAATTAATCTTTTGTGCACATATCAATACTTATTTGAGGCTTGCATGATTTGGTATTAGCACCATAAAAGTGCATCTACAAATATTTGATAAATCGTAAAAGGAGTGGGGTGCCAAAAGGCTGGTTGACAGGTAGACATACAGATAATGTAAGTAGAGAAATATGCTACTTATCGCAAATACAAATAATTGATTAGCATCTAGAAAAGCACTGTTTTTGTAGTATTCGCATTATTCTATCATAATTTCAATAATTTGTAACAAAAACTTTGATCTTGGCAAGTTTTCATTCATAAAACCATATTTGTTTTGTGTATTTTTAAACCTTGTGTTGTGTTCTTAACAATTTTGTTGTCAATGTGACCATATCTATAAAAAGAAACTGTATTAAGGCTCCCATAGACAGGCGCGATGCGACAGCGCAACGCGACTCTATTAGAACAATTTCTATGAAAACTTAATGGTAATTGTTCTATTAGAGTCGCATCGCACTATCGCGTCGCGCCTGTGTGCGGGAGCCTTTAAAGAATATTAAACTGTGGTTCAAACTGTAGAGTTCAGTAAATTTTGTAGCCGTTACTCAAGTTATTAGTTAGTGCCTCGGTTGGTCCCGGCTGTCATTCGTGGATCTTTGACAGTCATTACGGGTCATCAGAAGCCCGAAAGTCTGACAACCAGTCTTACCAAGGGGTATCGTATTACCCAGTAACTGGGTTGTGGAGGTCAGATAGGCAGACGCTCCATGTTAAATACTGGTAAATCAACAGCATCCGCGGTTTAAAGACTGGAAGCAGACTCGAAAAGGCTAGGCATATCATGATGATGTTTTCTTCGGTAACTGTGACTCTACGGCGAATTCAATAAATTTTATAGCCGTTACTCAAGTTATTTACGAAATGTGGTTATTTTTATACTATTACCCATAAATATGTCCAATATATTAATGATTGGTGATATAAGTAGGTATATACATGAAAGAAATGTAAATAAAGTGATTAATTAATAGAAAAAGATAATACTAACACACACACGGATGGCTCAGTAAAATACAAACCTATGATGACACATGAGCTTATAGCAATTAGGTGCAGCGCAGACGACAGACTATCCGTGACGCACTTTTTAGCCTGTGAAAATAGAACCTAGACGCGCAAAAAGGCCGGCGCACAAAAAATCCGTAACATTCTGTATGGCAGATCACGCCGCGCCGCGCTGCACAAAAGTGCGCGAAAAAAATAGAACGTTTGCTTCAACACGCGCTAACGCAGACGGCGCATACTTTTAGCATGCAATCTGCACTGGTTAGTGGAGGACATACTCGTAGCGTCTACGTTCCTACATTTTTGCCGACAGAATGATCGAAGATGTGCGTCGTGTGCGTTGAGTCTGCGTAAAATCCGCGAAGGACTTTCTGCATGCCACGCAGACATTTTGTGCGCCACAGACTCGATCGCACAAAAAGTGTGTCGTCTGCGCTGCACGTTAGGTATTAATTAAACAAACAGATGACAAGCAAATAATTAAAATGATTAATCTTGTATATTATTAATATTAATGTTCATACCGGGAATTTTCTAGAGATGAATATCTCAATTTGGCAGTTTTTCTAGTTAAAACATGTTTTTTGCGAACCCTTCTGCAAGCTGATTGTCCTGTTTCAGAGACGGAGCGTTTATACCAAACCTAACATTTTAAAATAGTTTTAAAGAAAAATGCTGTTTAGCGAACTCAAATCAGCTAAATTGGGAGATGCCGTCAAAATATCGCGTCAATATTTACCTAAAATTCATCATCATTCTTATCCCAAATTATTTTAGATCGGCGCAAGCGCAACATGTCTTAACTTCCTATTAATCATCATCTCGATAATCGAATCACTCCCTTTCTAGGCATATAATCTTTCACACAATAAATCCACCGTTTCATTGGTCTGCCCCTACTATTACCCAAACTCAAACCAAAACTCAAAACTTTAATTCACATCATTCTTATCCCAAACTAGCTTTTGCCAGCGGCTTCGCCCGCGTGGATGTGGAAAATATCCCACGGGAATGTATTACCGGGAATTCCTTCCCTATTCCTTGTCAACATTACAAAGGGAACTTCTGTGCAAAATTTCAGCTTTCTCGGTCTACGGGTTTGGGCTGGGCGTTGATAAGTCAGTCAGTCAGGACTTCTCTTTTTATTTATATAGATTATTTGGGGTCGGCGCAAGCGCAACATGTCTTAATTTCCCATGTTTTACAAAACCTAAGTATAAATTCTTCAAACCTATACAACTTCCTTCCAGCAATATTCCGGAAAGCGAATATATGCAATAAATCACATGAAATATGAAATCAACAAAATTAGATAAATGACCGCTCCGCCAACCTTGCAGTCGCCTTGATAGGATAGTATTTCGTAACAGCTCTATTAGTTCGGCTGGAAGTTTCGAAACACCTGTTCCGAACGGGCGGCAGTGCCTTATTACAAGTTGATTAGACTTTATACAGGGTTAAATTAAATTAGCTAGCGAAACTCCGCAAACGTGATGGGTATCAATTTAAACATGACAAAATAGAAACGAAATTAATTTGATGATGTTTTTTTTTGGTGTCATCTAGAATAGGGATGATGACTAAAATTTTTTATTCGTCGTCATTTATATTCCCCAACCCAGTGACTGGACCTACGTATTTTTTATTTTGTTTACATAATCAAAAGATTAGGGCGATACATTGAGTTAAAATATGGCATGACGTCACGCCTTGCTAATTATACGTAGAAGTGACGTAGCGAGCACTCCCAACTTTAATGCAATTTATCCAAGTAATTTTTTATTAATATGATAAAGCAAAAAATACGTGTCTAATATTTTGATATTATCTGACTGACTGACTAAAAATAGAATTTCTTTTTTTTTAACCAGACATCATCCCCATTGCTTGACAAGAACGTGATTTTTTCATGCAATTTTGACCGTCTAGGGACACCATTAGGATTTTGCGATCGAATTCGGTAGTAAACCGATCGCTATCTATGTCGAGACTGCAGCCCCAGGTCGTGTCGCCAACAAAATGTATGGTGGGCTTCGTAACAAAGCGGACACCAGATGGGCCACCCACCATTACCCAGTTTTAAACATACATTTAGTTGGCAGCGCGTCCTGGTGACTTCGCAATGGCGTCCCAGTGAGGAATGGCTCTAAAATCAATAAATAAGTAAGTACCCACTTAAAAATATAATCAATACACATAATTCCATAATGTGTCTGAGAAAAGGTTGTTTGCTTTTGGAGCCCAAGATAATAATATTAAGTCCCACATTAGTTTTTGTCATCACCTCAACAGTTCATTGCACCTATGTGCAGGACGACAATGTTCAAAGGTCCCATCGTTTATTTTCGAAAAAACCGAACTTTGCCGAATTAAATGTGACTTGTCCAATAGGGGAGAGTGGGCCAACCTATAATAATTTAGGTGGGAATAGAATAACTAGCTATTCCCCACGACTTCGCCCACGTGTAAGTCAGAAGTTAACTCACTGGAACGTATTACCGGAATAAAAAGTATTCTATGTCGTAAACCCAGGTCTATTTATGTGTTTTTTTGAGGCATGAAGAGGTAAGGGACAGACAGACAGACGGACAGAGTTACTTTCGCATTTATAATATTAGTATGGATTATATTTTGTATACTGTCCACCTTTGCGATTGAAGAATTTTATTATTGTTAATCCTAATATAATAAAGTAAAATAACAGTTTCTCTATGTTTCCGTTAGTCTTTATGGAAGGTTTACCATGGAAACGATCTGAAAACCCTCAAAACTGGAAAAGTTCAAGTGAAAACTCCCACAAACACGGGCACAGTTGCGGTAAATATTATCTGTATCAATTTACTCGTAATTTGTGTTTCAGTAGTCTTGTGCTAGAAAAAGTAGTATTTTTATTCTTGACCGTAAAAAAAAATACTGGTTTAAATTAAAAACGAGGAATTAATTCAAAATCTAGGTTTAAAATGCTTCTGTACATGATTGTTTTGATTATGGTATGCTAGCATAGGCCACTGGTCATTTGTAATTAATAATACGTTTCCGGCAACTCAAGAATTTCTCATGATAATAAAAACATGCGGAACCAATGGCGACCTTCGGCTTAGTTTTTTTTTTAAATCTTTTTATACAAGGGCGTTGTTAAACATAGTTTCCCAACACTGATGGCAGCGGCTGATGCCTGTCCTAACTCCCAAGTGGAAATGTTGAATTTATTCATGAATTATGGGAAAAAATAATACTTATCGTATTATCCGGACTACTGCTGGAGCTGCCGTCTCGTCATAGATACCGATTGCTTTACAACAGAATTCGGTCCCAGTCCTAAAGACGGTCAAAATTGCTTGACAAGCACATGATTTTTTTCGTGCATGTCAAGCAGTTTTGTCCGTCTAGGGGCCCCCTTAGGACTGCTACCGAATTCGGTTGTAAAGCGATCGCTATACAGGGTTCAATAGTAAAAGTTGTTCATATTCATGGGTAGAACGCCCTGTGAAAATCTGGCTGGTCATTGAAAACTAACCCTGTACAAGTCGAGACTGCAGCCCAACATAGACCTCTCACACACACACACACACACACACTACACTACAATTACCAATCTTAAGTATTGTAGACAGAAGGACACTGAGGGCCTAAAGAAAGTGACATTCTATCAGCGATAGACAACGATTTGGACAGTCAAAAAGTATTGGATTGATATAAGTTAGGTATAGTTCGCGTCATGTAAGTTTGCCACTCTGAAGTAGGCAACGAATGACACAGAACACATACTAGTTCTCGTATAAGTACAGAAGATTCACTCCGCAAAATCATTTAAATAAATAACGACTCTTGCTACGACACAATAAAGTGCAATTCAGGTCGCACAGCGTTAATTACCTACAGTTATATTCACCTAGAAGTTGCTCTCTCTATCGCGTAACTCTTATACCTACTGACTCGTTAGGGTTGTCTTCTGTTACGACGTGGCGCGAGAGTGAGTATCGAACTAACGTGCGAGCCGGGCGGTGCGCGGCAGCCCACACTGAATTAGCCCGACAAGTCGAGCCCGCCGCGTACTTGCAGCTTCATACCTAAAATTCGGAGTGCGCCTGGCCTGGCAGTAGTCAGTATCTATACTAATAAAAAAACAGCGCGCCATGCCTTGCGCCTCGGAAAGCCTAGTTTAGGAGCGGAAAAGTTACGTGAAGCGAATTAATCATAAGTACCAAAAAGCTTATGTCAATCCTGTTGAAAGTCGTTGTACAAAATATGAAAGGCTTTGACAGCGCTTGCCCACAGATGTGGTAGTATTTTACAATAGCTCAGACGAAATAAAAAACCCAGACATAGCCCAGCATACAGTGAAGCATGCTCAAAACTACACCTCGTTCTGTGCATCACACGCACACATTTACACCAAACTACAATAAAATTACACCTCATTAAGTGCACACTTGTTTACGAAACTCGAAACGTGCGGCCTCACGTCACTGTTGACAGCGCTATGTCTTGGTTTTTTTATTTAGTCTGAGTACAATGGTTACTCAAGTCAAGCGAGGAGGCGTTTTTTCAAATCTAGTTAATTTACGACGCCTTCAAGGAACAACGAATAATTATAGGGTTAAACAATGAAGGAAGATGAGCTAACGATAGAATAATTAACATAATCCTAACTAATATTATAAATTCACGCCTAAGCCAGTAAACCGATCATCCAAAAATTTTGCATATACGTTGTCAGGTGTACAGAAACGGACATAGGGTACCTTTCATCCCGAAAAAAAGTAGGTACTGTTCCCGAGGAAAACAACAAAACAATGGCGCCGCGTCTTTCTAGTCATGATTGAATTATATTATTACGAGCAGAGTACAACCAGAATTAATTGTCAAATTTTAAATTAACGCAAGCAAAGCCGCGGGCAAAAGCTAGTTTAATATAAAAACTGACTCCTAAAAAATATACTTAAATGACCAAAAAAATTTAGGTTCATTAATTTTCAAGAATCAGAAGGTCATTCAGCTCATTTTTGTTTTTTTGTAAAATTAAGAACATAATCAAAGTTCTGCATAATGTCAAAAAAAGCTTAGTGTCAATTACGTAATGTTTTGACAAAAAAAAAAAATATTTATGGTAGAGATGTTAATACCGCACGGAATAGAATAAATTATCATTTTTATTGCAATGGTGTGGCGTTTTTTTATTGTTGTATGTTATTCTATTTATATACCTATAAATATTCTGTTTATTCTGTTGTTACTTCACCCAGTGTTCCGCAGTGTATGTTTGAACTGTGACAATATTTAACTACGATAATCTGACAAAATGGTTGTATGTACAAGCTCAATTTGTCCATAGCGCCGTTTGGTAAGTGTTAATGTTTTATTCTTTGTGCAATAGGTAAGTACAGATAATAACTTGTAAAAATCCCAAGTAAGTAGCTAAGATTTCCCATCAATATTGAGAACATGTGGCATTTAGTAACGGATTGTCTAGGAAGCTTCAATGAAAACGAGCCTCAGCTGCTAAATATGTATGTACTATCGATAAACCCCAGACCTTTCTAATTTCCAAGTTGCAGTTGTAGGACAAACAAAGGACCATAGGGGCAGGGTGAATCAGTGTGTATAACAAGTGAATTATTTTTGTTTTTTAATCTTTTTTAAAATTTTATTTTTTAATTTTATTATTTAGGACCAGAGTCCTTGTCAATACGTATCAAACGAGCCCAAACTCGATAGGATTACGGCATTTCTTACGGAGTTCCTGTGGCCACCTCCCGGCTTCATCATCAGATCAGCTATTCAGCTCGATGGTAGCAAAATATTGCATTGTCACCGATTTTACATACATGTGCCAAATTCCAGCTTAATCTAACACCGGGAAGTGGGTCAAATTTAACTTGAATTTTGAGGACAACTTACATACGAACATTGCAAGTTAAAAAAAAAGCTTGTAAAAAGCAACTTTAAGCTGTAAAGGCAACCGTTTTGTCGATAGTACGTACGGTGCACCCTGGGCAGTTTGCCCCACAAAGTACCTACCTACATGTCAGTCCTACCACCAGCGCAGCTGACCGATTCTTCTTTTCATAACGGCATGAGCTCTCCATGATGAGCTCAATCCCATAAATAGATTCAATATGATTTACGGAGAGATATAACGACTATTTAACTACTACCATAACTCCCATGTAATAATTTCTCAGATTCCTAACGGGGTCAGACACGAATCTCTAACAGTAAAGAAATGCGTGTCGGTAATAACATAACGAGTTTAAAGATTGCAAGTGAGTAAGTAAACATAATTGGATAAACGACTGAAGATATTGCCTACGTGACTTCCAGCAAATAAAGAGTGGAAACTTCGAGTAACAATATGTAAAGGATTAGGCCGAGTGTACTATGGACAAAACTTAAGCATGCTCAGATAAGAAAATATTCCTGCGAGATCGCAGCTAGTGACCAACGGACATTGTGCGATAGAGTCGTGAGCCATGCTATGCGATTATCGCCTTTGAGGTGATCATGCGGAACTTTGACCCATAGTACCTATAGTACATCACATTTCCCCATGTTGTAATAGGGTGCGAGCCTATTGCCATCAACCGGGCACAAATCCAGGCTCCGGGCTGCTGCTGAGAAATTCAAGATGGAAAAATCCAACACTATACAGGGTTACTACATAGTACGTACGTCATAGTAGGGTGGGTTAAAATGCAACAAATTAAGCCACTAAATGTTCTACCGAAATTCAGTATTTTTTTTTTTTGTAATTTTTGTCTAAGAAAAATATACTTAAATTACGAAAAAATAAAATGTTTAATTAGTGATCTTTGCCAAAGTTTTAGGCATTTTCCAACTTTGAATTTTTAGTAGAGATCTGCCACAGCATCAGCTATGATAATAACTTAAATTCCAGTAAAGTCGCGCCGTAAATCATTTTGAATTGTATTTTTCATAAAAAAACTAAAAATCTAACTAACTCAAAAACTATTGAATTTCGGTACATTTCCAAATGTCAGGGGATTTCCGTTGACATTCCATTTTCAAAACTATCGATGAATAACTTAAAACAAAACTTATAATAGGAAAGTAATAAAGTCATTTTAGAAAATTATACATAATTATTACCTGGTATGACTATCTTACTCTGCTTTTATTTATTCATATAATTTCCATAATTTCTATTCATTTATTTATTAACAATTAACATTGTGTTGAACATTACACATTAAATAAAATTATCACATGCAGAAACTATACATTTAAAAGCCTTATTAAAATAATATTGAAGTGAAATATTTACTTCAGGAGTCAATTAAAATAAATAGTCAAATTAATAGATGTTTATTGTCAAATTCAATGTCAAAATATTAAGAGTACAACTTCATCAAGGTCCTAAGTATTCGATATTACGTCAATTATATAATTCCCCGACCGCAATAATAAATATTAATGTACTATGTGAACCTTCAACCGACCGTAATATTCGTACTAATCTAAATATACACGAAGGTTCATCATTCTCCTGCCCTTATCCAAATTTATATGGGGTCAGTTCAACATGTCTTTTTCTTCCATACTTTTCTATCAGTCGTCATCTCGGTAGTCACTCCCTTTCTAGCCACATCATCGTTCACACAGTCCATCCATCGTTTCTTTGATCTTCCCCTACTCGTATAACACCCACATTCATAGTCAAAACTTTCCTGACGACAGTATCCTCATTCCCCCGCATCACATGCTCATACCATGACAACCGATTTCCACACCGAAAAAATATACGAAAGTTCTATACATAAAACATAAAAGTAGGAAATAATATAAAATCAGGCAAGTTGATTTCCATTATGATATAAGTAGCAATACATTTTTAAGACGGTCACGCATCACGTTTTCCTCAAACCAGTAATCATAAAAATCGCCATGTTGAGACCAAACCGTGAGAACTTGATGGACTGACAAAAATCACTATTGACTTAAAGCAAATTTATTCAGAATTAAAATAATATGTGCGTAAATAATAACTTATACCTAATTAATTAATAACAATAACAAAATTTTATTCTAAATTGTAAGTTAAGTTATATTCACTTTTGTATTTATAAATATTAGCGTGAATATCTAGGTCGACTAACGTATAGGTATATACCTATAACCCAGATAGGAAGTTACATAAAATTTGAAAGTCTAGGTTATTTGCTGTCTAACCTCACAAATAATCGTTACAATAACCAGTAATAATAGTAATAGTAATAGTAGTTTATAATTAATTAAGATATATTTATTTTAGTGTTCTTTATATAAGTATTCCTCTCATACTGAGCACCTGCCATCTAATCTCTTCACCACCCTTGGTTGACTGGTAGAGAATGCCTTTTTTTTTTTTTTTTTTTTTTTTTTTTTGTGGATCATCAAATGACTTCTCCCGCTCTGGGCAGAGCGGGAGGGCGTGTCAGACTTTTACTGACTAAAACCCACCCATGTTCCTTCAGCTGCCCGTGCCAGGGCCACGGTATCTCTTTCGAACTACCCGCGACCCCGGCGGCTGGTAGAGAATGCCTAAGGCATTAAGTCCGCCTTTGTACGTTTTGTGTGCGACTAATAAGTATTATTAGATAATTTAAATAATAAAAAAATCTATATAAATAAAACTGAATGGCTAAATGTGTTGCTAAGCGCAAAACTCGAGAACGGCTGGACGAATTCGGCAATATTTTTTTTTTTCAAATATTCTTTGAAGTCCGAGGAAGGTTGGTGGTTTTTCTTATGAAGAGGAAAATTTGAAAAGTTGCCAGAAAAATTGGAAAATTCGGGAAAACTGAAAGTGCATTTTCTATGGGAATTTTGTATGAATTATTGAAATTTGGACAGGACAACGTCTGTTGGGTCAGCAAGTAATAAATATATTCTATAATTTTTATTTTGAGACACTACTTCTGTATGTTGTAAAATTGTAAATTAATGACATTAATTTAATGAGTATTTTAGTGTCTTAATCATAGAGCCCTTGGTTCCTAAACTAGGTTTATAGCATGTCAACAAATAATATGTGCAAGTTTTTATTTTACTACAAACACATCGTTAATATAATTTCATAATCCATCAAATACATATGAACTAAAAAATGTCGACCAAATCAACTTTCACTAGTGTGTGATCGAAACTTCGAGATCACTAAGTGATGCTATAGAAAGTTTTTGTGTTGCCACTGCACAGGTTCGATAATGCATGTTATATGCATGATACTGTGTGCATGCTTCCTCATATTATGCTTGGAGCTGATGTGCGAGGTGTGTTGGTGTATCATTTTAGTGTGACAGAAGTTGAAATATGCTAAAATATTGAATAATTTATTATAGACATGTTATTGTGTTTATTTTGAAAGACGAATATGAATATTGTTGAAAATAATTGATGGGCTGTCGTAAAAAAAAAAAAAAAACTTCGATGATGAACACCTGGTCAAAGACCTATCAATAAATCTAACATCACTAATTACAGAGATAAATGCCATCACTTATTAGACACTAGCTTCCACCCGCATTGTATGTCGATAAAAAGTAGCCTATGTCCTTTTCCAGGTCGTGGTCTAATCCGTCAAATCCGTTCAGCCGTTTTAGCGTGAAAGCGTTACAAATAAACCAACAAACTCACTTTCGCATTTATAATATTAGTTATAAAAGTAAATAAATAAGTACTGTTCATTAATCCAATCTCTTCAAAGAGCATTATAACGTTAAAAGTTAAACAAATAATTAACCAAACTGTTTGTAAATAAAAGTAAATAAAGCCATATACAGGAAATTAAGGTTCAGACAACCACAATTTCTTAAGAAACTACCATTAACTATTTTTGAAAAAAAAAAACTGGATATGACGTATCGCCAGAGAACATCCTTCTTTTTGACATTTGACATTATAAAGAGGTTTATACTACGTCATTGGGTTCTGATCATCATTACTACCGGGTTCTTTTCAAGGTTGCAGGGATACAAAAAAGACAAATTAATATCAGTACCTACTTAAATTATTCGTTTTTTGAAGAAAAATATCCTTGATGAAATCCTTTACAATGTAAAGGAATCCAATGAATAATGATATGTTCTCACAAATTAATCTGCATTTATTATGAGTTGCATGTTCATTTCCTGGTTTCTGAAGATTTTAAAGATGATTTAAGAGATCCGTCTTCAGAAACGATAGCTAAAACTGAAGTGAAAACTTAGCTGAAGTGAGCTGTCATTCCACCTGATGACACTACTGACAGTTCACTTGACCTAAGTTATCACGGTGAAATTTTTACAGAATAGATACTTATGCTGATCTTGAGATTAGGCAAAGATGTACTCATTACTAAGAGATATGAACACAGGGAATAGTGGAAGGCTATGGGGAAAGAACTCTGCACAGCGGTGGTACAGTTTGGTAAAAAAAAAGTAATATGAATGAAAAAAGAGAGGATGACAACTTGGTGACTGGCAGAGAAGAATGGATGAGACGAATATTTTGCGCCGACCCCAAGCAACAGGCGACAAGGGCAGGCAAAGACGAGTACCAATTTCAATTGCTGGTTAAAGATCCTGTATTGCTATTGCTTACTTTGAAGAACATCCACTTTACTGCGACAAAAACATGTTTATCATGATGAGTTTGACGTAAGTTTGACACTAGACACGCGTTGAACTAGTGTCTATAGGTTTGTGGTAGGACCTTTAGTTTTGTTTGCTGTCGTTGCTAATATCACAGAATCTAATATGTTAAAGAACAGTATGTAGCAACGAGTACCTACTACATAACCATGAGACCATGACCCCAAGACCCTGAATAAGGTTCCAAAATTAAAAAAAAAATTATAATAATTTGTCCATCTTCCTAATTTAAATGATTTACATAATACTTCACTCAAATTATTCAAATCAAGAGAAACATTTCAATGTTACGAAAACTGCATTGTTTAAAATTAATTATGAATAATTACAGGAAAACCTTCAAAAACACAAAATAATAATGATGAGGTACGTATGCAATTACCCGAAAAATCTGATTACAAAGATCGAAATTATTACTCACACTTTGATAAAACCAAATACCTATGATTTGCTAAATATATTCCAAACTAATCGTTGACTTATCTAAAGCATTCGATAATGGTAAGCATATCTATACTATATCGATTTGTCATTATCCTATATAATGACTAGTTGGTAGTCTGCTTAATGTGATGTGGAGGAATGTGGAAAATATCGTGAGGAGAGTGTTGAGTAGTTTCTGGAAGACCAAAGAAACGATATATAGACTGTTTGGAAGATGATATGGCTAGATAGGTGACCACTGGGATGACGACTTACATTAAAGAAGTATGGAATGAAGTATTGTGCGCCAACCCGAAATAAATTGGGATAAGAACAAGAGAATTATGTGATGAAGTAGTCTGCAAAAATATGTGGGGGCCTGTGGCTAAGTAATAATAGGCGCACGGTTCGATGGGTGACCATCTTTACATACCAAGACCCCTCCGTGCCTAGGAAAACACGTTAAGGCGATACCAAAATAAATTGGGGGGCTTTATTGTAACCATTTATTTCACTATTACAGCATGGTTGGATTTAATTGTTGATTGATATTTGACTCTGACTGAAGGAAAACGCAAATGGTTACATTTCCTCGATATAATTTAATTCCACAATGACCTCTTCTTTTTTTTTCTGTAACTCTAAAATCCTAAGTACTTTCATTGCAAAATTGCATTCAAAAGGTGCGTAATTAAAAACTCTGGCTGAAAATGTTTTTTCTAGGTTTGGCGCTTTTATTTTGGTTCCGGCGCATTGTTGCGCTCTCTTTTTTCGCATGTGGTAGTAATTGACTGTGACACTTTCTTATTCCCGCCCAGTTTGCCTTTTACTACCACCTTAAGCCGTTGATCCCGGCTGTCATTCGTAGATCTTTGACAGACAGAAGCCCGAAAGTCTGACAACCAGTCTTACCAAGGGTATCGTATTACCAAGTAACTGGATTGTGGAGATTGCAGATTGCAGTCACTTCATGTAAACTACTGGTATTCAGCTGCATCCGGTTAGACTGGAAGCCGACCCCAATATATTTGGGAAAAGGCTAGGCAGGTGATGAGTCTGCTAAAAAGATAGTTTTTTTCGGTTGGCCCACTTCAAGTTTGGTATTTTTAGCATTTCATTTCAAATTACAAAGCCTTGAGTTATAAATAGTTTCTAGATTGTAAAGTAAAACATTACCCAACTGTCTGTCGTGCATTTCGTAAAGTTTCTAAATAATGAAACAGTTAAACTGTAGACTTATTTTATCTTCATCTAAACTTTTACTTGCGAGTCTGCAGAGATAAAGCAACACACGGAAACAGCTAAATTAGAAATATGTTGAAGTAGGTATTTCAAACAATCTGTGCCTTCAATATACAGTTACTTATTTCATAACTGCCCGTTGGTCTCGTGGTCACAAGCGCGACTGCTGGGCGTGGGGTCCTGGGTTCTATCCCCAGGTCGGGCAAAATGTTAATGGATTGCATGGAGTGGAAAAACTCCACTAGGAATTTCTTAGTAACAGTCTAGCGCATTTGGTCTATTTTAGCTATTTCCACAGCATTATGTGGTATGGCATTTTACTGTGGGGTCCATTTGAATCCATCTTTAATTTGCAAAAGAGAGCTGTCAGAGCCATTTTATAATCTACGTCGCCGCGAATCTCTCTGGGAATTATTTTAAAAGAACATTGTAAAACATTTTAAAAGAGTAACGGTCGATTTTCTTGCCCGTTCTTCTCCACACGAAACTACCTTGGGCTAGAATTTTTTATATTTTTTTTTGTAAATTTTGGCGTTCAAAAGTGCGATGTTTGAAATAAATGATTTGACTTTGGCGGGGAGGAGCTCGTGGCTAAGTAATAATAGCCGCACGGGTCGATCCATCGGGTTAAGCTACGCTTACCGGGGTTGGCACGTAAAGCCCCCAAAATAGTTGGGAAAAGGCTAGGCAGATTTATTTAACTTTGGCGGTGTGGCCCCGTGCCTCGGTCTGATCTCTCTCCGGTCGTGTCGGATTGCGTGCCATCGGACTTTGAGGTGAGGCTTACCTCTCTCTTAAGAGAGTGAGCTGTGTCTGCATACACACGCCTGCACAATAATATCCCCCGCGCAGCAGGCTAGTGTGCTTTGAGATTGGTGCCATGCCCGAAATACGTTCTGGAGGAAAGCTTATTTCATAAAGTCAAAAGTGAGTTCATGCCAATAACAAGGTGTTAGCACAAAATATGTATAATAAAAATTAAATACCTCTAACGTGATATGACCGTGGATATCAGTCATTTATGGTAATATTACAACAATAGACTGTAATAGAAGCAGATTTTTTCTACCACCCATCCGTGTAACATCCTTGTCAATTTAAACATGTTTTTACTCGAGTTTTTATTGTTATGTGTACATCTTACTTACATAATACCTACTTTGGTAAATAATTTTATAAGAAATCTGATGTCTTTTGGCTCCCATGGATCTTTTTCGGATCCAAAGACCAGCCAGAATTTTATATCATTCTGCTAATGATCATTTTCGAATATTATACGGACTTTTGATAACGTCTGAGCCCATCCAGACTTAATATTTATTAGCTCTTCAAGCGATAGAAATTTTAACAATATAATTTAAAATATAAGGGGCTTGTGGCTAAGTAATAACAGCCGCACATCGATGTTCCGTGCATGGGTGACCATCTTTACATACCTCGTGCCTCGGAAAGCACTTATTATCGGTATTCAGCTGCATTCGGTTAGGCTGGAAGCCAACCCCAACATAGTTGGGAAAAGCTAGGCAGATGAGGAAGTCATTAAGGCATTTAACTCATGTAATTTTTTATCTAACAAGTCGTTAAAGTCTAGAAAACCGGAAAGCTAATATCATCGCGTGACGATGCATCAATCAAATCGTCATCTGATGCAATACTATTAATACTACGTAACACAATACTGATAAAACTATAACGTAGGTAGATATGTATATTTAGCAAGCTGTTACTGCAAGAAGAGTTAAAGAAAATTCACTCAGTACTCCCGTAGAGGAACGTAAAATTAAACTAGATCACAATGCGGATATACAAGAATATATACAGCTGGTTATTATCAGACTAGCAAATGTCTGCTTACGTAGAATGATGAATTGAAGGTCTACCTACTTTGATATCTTGTATCAGCACGAACCTACATGAGTACATAACATATGTAGCTCATGCCGAAGTAAAAAATATAATCCGATCCAGCCTGTCCCCTATTGTCCTCCCCCCAGCGACTGACTGCCAAAGTCGAGGCCTATACCCTCAGGGGGTGCCCTTAGCGAGTAGTCGCTTAGTTTATAAGTTTTATGCCCTGTCTGGAGGGCCTTAATTTATTGAGCCACTCACAGGAAAGTCCGGTTAAGCAGCCGTCAACCTCCTAGGTTGACCTGCGAGATTCCATACAAAAAAATAAAGTAGTAGTAAATAATGTAGCCAGTCAGCTTGTTAAAACAGGGCAACTGCTCAGGATTATAATATTAAGGTATCGTTCGCTATACGTAGGCGCTATTTTAATGCAACAAGGAACATTACATTCCGGCCGGTTGACAGGATGCGTTTCTGATACCTGTGAGTTGAACAATTTCTTGTAGTAATAAGAATCAAATTCACAAAACACATATTCGTTAGTATGAATTTGATAGATGTCAAGAACATGTGAAAAATTCTCTCGACGGCTGAACATAATAATATGACGGATGAAAGAAAATGGCTAAGTATTACGTCGTATTACTAACTAACCACGAGAACATCGATAGTTAAGCACGGTAATATCGTACTTAATCTACAAATTGTTTGGTTGAATCAACCGTTAACATATGTATAATTTGTTACATAATGAAATCTTTCCGCTCGTAAAATATATACGATTATGACTTGTGAATGGTGCATTGAATTGGCGAATTGATAATTATTTTATTGCAGATCATTTTAATATTACTCATCTTTCCGAATGGAGTCTGAAATTTTAATCAACTTTACTAGTTACTATTCCAACACAATGAATTATGAATGTAAAAATTGCGTTGAAAGAAGCATCTTGGTTTACTAAATAAAAGGTTCAATAAATAAAAGCAAAACGACTTTCTATACTAACATGTCTATGTCTTGTCAAGAGTCTTTTTATTAACATATCCGTAACATAGGTAGATTGATAGAAACTATATAATCATTTCAAGGACCAGTCAAGCATAGTAAACATAATCACACGTTTAGAACTAGAGCTTCAAGTAATAACAATAACAATAGAAAAGCGAGGAAAGAAGGTCAGTAACTTATCAATTATAAAAAACTTAATGTTCTGTTCCACTCCGTTAATTATTTAATTTATGAATAACTACTGTGAGAAGGCAAACAGCTGATTCATACAGTTTTTATTTATTCTTGACCGATATAATATGAACGAATATTATAATCACGTACACTTGTGTTTTCGATAATGAAATAGATACAATCTGAACTATGAACTTCTAAATATAGATTCGTTTAGATGAGCCCAGAAACAATCATGTCATCAAAGTTATCAATCACAGCAGTTTTTTCCTCATCAACAAAACACAAAGTCATCTTGTTAAACACAACAACGATAAAAATTGGCTTTTCTAAAATCTAATAAATATCAATAAACTAAAAACTTACCAAAAATCTTGTCCAATTAGAAATAAAAATCACAAAATAGAAACACCACTACCACAACACTACCGATGTATTCGATTTTCAAAACTGTTTGAATCGTGGACCGCTATGAACGCGTGCGTCGCTAGTCGCGGCTGCAAAACGACTGTCGTCTGGCGCTGGAAATCGACTTGAGTCATTGAGTGAGACTTGAAAATCTCCGAATACTTGATTGAACGTAGGTTGTTTTGTATGTATGATTCCGCTATTAAAAAAACAATGGAGTTTTTGCTAAAACATAGTTTGTTGCAGTTTTACCTAACCCAACAGCACTTACAGTTCGGCCGTCGAAAATGCGTTCCTGACATAATGTCAGTTAGACAATTTCTAGTAGTAAAGGATCAAATACGCAAAACACATATTCGTTAGTATGAAACTAACAGGTGTCAATCACAATCACTCCAGGTAAGCTTTTACGTGGTGTCAAAACTAGTACTAACATTGATGTTTTGTCCATATCCTAGCCCAGATATCTGGGATCAATGATTATTCTACCAGATGGCATTCAGGGTCACGGATGAAAAAAGATTGCATGCAGCGGCGATGAGAATGTTGAGATTGATGTGTGGAGTGACGAGAATAAATAAAGTAAGAAATTAGTATACAAGAGGAAGTTTGAAAGTGGCGCCAGTGACAGAAAAGTTGAAAGGAAATCGTTTGGCTTGGTATGAGCATGTGATGAGGAGGGACAAACGCATGTGACTAAAAGAGTGATGAATATACATGTTGATGGATGGAGGGGCAGAGGAAGGCCAAAGAAACGATGGATGGATTGTGTGAGGAATTATATGAAAGAGAAGGGAGTGAATGATAACGTGACGGTTGATAGGGGAGAAGGGAAGAAGAAAACGTGTTGCGCCGAACCCACGTAACATGGGTCAAGGACAGGAAGATGATGATGATGATGGTATTCAGGGTCAGAATGGTTTAGAATTTTGTGTGTCAGATGATATGGCTAGAAAGGGGGTTATTACTGAGGTGACGGCTAGTAGGTAGAGATGCATGGAAGAAGGTATGCTGCGCCGACCCCAAATAAATTAGGATAAAAGTAGGCAGGAAAGTGGTTGGATGATTGTATTCAAGGACATGATGATGGTTTTGATGACTAAATGTAGGTTGCAAGGTCGAGATCGTGTGCTTAATTAAGGGGACTACAGACCTAAAGCGCAATCACTGTCGGACTGCATAGAAAAGAAAGAGAAGCACGATGACACAACCCTGGTAATTTATTGCAAAATATGAAGCAATTATATAATTAGAAAAAATCTATTGATTGGA
Source organism: Cosmia pyralina (assembly GCA_946251885.1). Classification (NCBI taxonomy): domain Eukaryota; kingdom Metazoa; phylum Arthropoda; class Insecta; order Lepidoptera; family Noctuidae; genus Cosmia; species Cosmia pyralina. The sequence goes on from OX276367.1 coordinate 16,307,077, forward strand.
CTAAAAAATTAAAACACTATTACGTTAATATGTAGCTTATAGAATAATCTGACCAAAAAACAGAATGATCGCATTTTTTATTTTATTTATTGAGGGATTATAAACAGCTACAATATAAAATATGACATTTTGAAAAAATAATATAAGGAGTGTTAACAATATTGTGGCCCACTACATTATCCGCATGTTACAAAACAAATATGGTAAAGAGTGCCACTAGATGAGCAATAAAATGAATTAATAATATTATACGATAATAATACAATAAAAAATAATAAAAAGAGAAATAAAAGACTTAACAATATAACAATAAACAAAAATAGAAATATTAAAAATATAGAAGTAAGATTCATTAATAATATCATTACTCGTATTACTACATATGTATACACAAAAAAACCAAAAATTTTAATGGTTAAAAGTAATTTTTATAGGTATCTTCAAAGATACGATAGAAAAAATCAGACAGTGATCTGCATAATACAACTAATTAGTATTGTTTTCAACACACTATCTAACTAGCATATATCCTGAAGAATATCATATACTTTTCTGATTTTGTTTATTTGTTTACTGCAGTGGATCATAATACTTTCAGGCATTATAAAACTTGCGTTTGCGTCACTCTATATTATGAGCATGTCTTGACGATTTTAAAATACTTAGAAGTGGAATCATTGAAATTAATTTCAATTAGGAAACATAAAATTGTATCCATAAGTAACATGAGGATCCGATTGTAAGAATTCCGTAATTACTGATAAAGTAGAATTTGAGCAACAAATTCTTCTATCTGTGATGTAACAGATTAAAATATGTATTTCGGTGTTCACGTAGGATGATAAGCTGATACAGCCAGAATATTAATTATAATATATCTGTAATTAACAGTATTAGATCTAAAATAGAAGGCCTAATAACTGTTGAGTTGATAATTACTAATCCAGCTGGCAATTTTGGAGGTAAAATGTTAACATGTTTTATAATGGTTTGACAATGAACTTTGTAAATCAACACGACTTGATTAGTGTTGAAGGCTCTGGGTTTATTCCTGAGAATTCAAGTTTTATGGCCTTAAATTTTGTTGATGCGAAAATATTTTTTGGAATTTTACTGTTGTTGTTGTCAAAGCAAAGTCAGATGGTAGCCTTTGATTTGAGGAATTAGCATTCGTATCTAGTTCTTCCTGCAGTTGTATAACTTCGGTCAGAACATATTCTTCATAAAAAAATTGTTTATTGATATGAACCTCTATTTTAACTCCAAAAAATGCAAACCATTACATATCTTGAGTTTTCTCGGAGAAAGCTTTTGATTTGATGCGTTAACTTCTCTCAGGCATGCATAAAACCGTTAGCAGGCCGCTATTCACCATAAATATAAAGGTTTATAGAGCGTGGCTTAATCACCTTATCAAAACATTAAAACTTGTTAGATAGGTATTCTGAGAAATTAAGGTACCGGTACCGAGTAATGACGTCAAAGGCCAAATAACCGGACAACAAACTCAAAGCATAAAAACTCTCACGGTTGACTAGATTTTGACTGATGAAGCGTAAATGTTTCTTATTGAAAATCATAAAGAAATTTAGACAAAAACTTTTATATAGCAGTAAATTGTAAAACTTGAAGAAATAGCGGTGGACGCAATGAATTTCTGCGAAATGAAGATGTAAGGACCAGCTAAGTTAAACTCAAAAGAGTCTGGTAATAAGGCTTATATGTCACTAGGACACCATGGTCACGCTGCCATCCAAATATACACAGCTTTATCCCCAGGCGTCCGATCGGTTGTGCAACCAATCATACTTCTTTGGCAGTACGACCATGGTTGCGCGGCCGCTGGTGCCCTAGTAAGGCCCTTAATGTAGGGAAAGTTATATCAGTGAAGACATTGATGGCGCATTAGATATAGAAGGAAAAGATGAAAAATATTTACAAAGAACAAACCTAAGTAATTCAATTAATTCATTACCATCACTATTCTTGAGAATCTCAAAAAACAAAACCACATAAACAGCTCATCTATGTTCAGTGCAGTTAACTCTAAGCCATTTATGAGCGACCTCATTGACGTCATAGCGTAATGATATATCGGCGGGTGTCGAATTGACGATAACGCTTTACGCAAGCTGAATACAGATAACTACAATACATGTGTTTATAAGTTTCTACTGATTGATTCAAACGCACTTTGGGTCATTAAATAAGAAGCTACAGAAGGCTAGTAGTAATATGGATAACACTTAAAAAACATAAAAAATAAACATTTTTGGAATGAAGTTCCTTATCGCATGTTGCACTCTGTACAAAAGAGAGCTAGAACGAAAGAAGTGTAACATTTTGACCGTCACGACCATAGAAATATACAGGATGTTAGGTTAAACGAAGGACATATCTACTTTAACGGAGTGTAGTACTCATGAAAATGAACAACTTTTACCATGGACCTAACCCTGAAATATGTAAAAGAAAATCAGCTGTTCTCTACAAATTGCAAAACCTACGCGATCAAAATGTACAAGACAGCAGATTTTTTTTTTTTTTCATATTTCAGGGTTAGTTCCATGTCGCCGGGGTCGCGGGTTGTTCGAAAGAGATACCGTGGCCCTGGCACAGGCAACTGAAGGAACACGGGTGGGTTTTAGTCAGTAAAAGTCTGACACGAAGAGCGGAAGAAGTCATTTGATGACTTCCCATCCACAAAAAAAAAGGGTTAGTTCCATGGTGTTCATTTTCATGAGTACTACACTCCGTTAAAGTATGTCCCTCGTAACCTAACACCCTGTACAATCTTCTTTGATAAATCTATGGTCTCGACACTTCAAGTCTGGCTCTCATTCACCAAGTTTGCAAAAGCGAAAGGAACTTCGTTCCAACCGGATGTCTCACGAGGCCACGATACCTCTCGATTCTTTTCTTTTATTTATTTATTTCTTTTCTTTTTAATGAGTATCGTAAGGAGCACTGCGACTGACGCATCAGAATTCAGAAGATAACTATAGCTATAATAAACCTTATTTATTCCTTGTACCATGCGTTGTTCTTTTGCTTCAAAAAAACTTACTTGACAAAACCATTTATATTCGGGCCTCTTACTCAAAATTTCTTACACCCATCTCAAGAGAAGGAAGCCTAATCTGAACAGCCATCTACATCAACATAATTGATCGCCTTTTTTAACCGACTTCAAAAAGGAGGAGGTTCTCAATTCGTCGGAACCTTTTTCCCCGATTACTCGAAGATGACTGGACCGATTTGGATTACTTTTTTTTTTGTTTGAAAGGGTATACTTCCCAGGTGGTCCCATGATCATCAAGTCAGGATCTGATGATGGGATCCTGGAGAAATAGAGAGAACTCTTCCAATTTTATAGGCACACTTGAAGCGATTTGAAGTTTTTGGAAGAGTACTTTCTTGCAGTGGTCCCATTTCAATTTGGTGAAGATCTGATGAAGAACTTCTGAGATAGGCAACGGAACTCCTCAATAAATGATAGCAAATGGACTGGGATTGCTGAAATCTCATGTCTGTTTGTTGTTTACACCAGTTCATAACATAACATCACGCCAGTACGCTGTGAAGGGGTAAGCACATGTGAACCACTAAAAAGTGAAAAATAAAAACTTTTTTACAAAAAATACAACCGACTTCCAAAAACAACACTACAAAGTGAAAAATAACTTTAATGTCGGAAGTCGGTGGCAAAAACGAAAAAACATTTAATCAGACACCGACTTCCGAAATTAAAGTTATTCTTCACTTTGTAGTGTTGTTTTTGGAAGTCGGTTGTATTTTTTTGTAAAAAAGTTTTTTATGAACACACTTTGATTTTAGGTTAAAATCCTTGTTTGCGATATTTCATTTTACATTATGCAATTGTGTGACTTGTCCACAGAGCATAATTAACCTTTAGAAATGACCCTCCTATACGCACTCTATATTAGTATCGAAGTATTGATTCTCTTAATAACATAAGAGGCGCGTGATGCATCGGTAATTCAGTACTGTCGTACTGACCGAGTTCACTTGTGAGTATTCACGAGAATGGAATCTGGTTTGAACTCGAAACCTTATTAAAGAGACTGATAATTATAAAATGTACGCAGTTGTGAAGGATCAGAATTTTACGGATACTTCTGTAGTTGAGGGAAACATTAATTAAACCTAAACTTATTACACACCTGCCGCATGTCAGACGATCGATTCGATCATTTAGCTAATCCATGCGTCAGGTTCGTGAACAAGCGCTGTCAGTGAAGGCTGGGCATACCTTAGCGGCCACGGCTTATTTTAATTTAATTTAAATATTTGAATTGTTTTTTTTTTAAGGACGCTTTTAACGTTCTGCATAGTTCTCACATGTAAAATTTCAACATGAATGATGTAACCATTATTTTGTAACCATATCTTGATTTAAAAGAGTGTCCGTGGAGTTTCTTGCCCGTTCTTCTCCATAGGTACCTACTATGCTTTGGAATGGGCGCCTAGCTTCATCTTTTTGACTGACCGATCCCTTGACAATTCAAAAGTGCCTGTAATTGGTTTAATTGAAATAAATGCTTTGAGTTTGAGTTTGAGTTTGATCAATGGGCCAAGCTTACGACCCAGTGGGAACAACATCGCGGCAGGCCCAGACGGAGATGAGCTGGACTCCTTTAATAAAGATTGGTCCTTGGCAGCTCTGGACAGAGAAAGGTGTAAAGAGAGCAGGGAGGCCTTTGCCCAGCAGTAGGACAATTATGGCAACTAAAAAAATTTGTCTGCGTCTGCAGCAAACGTGCAGGAAGCGTGGTAATCAATATACGCGCTCCTTTCCTTGCTACTGAAGAGAATATCATATAACTAACAGCCGTTTCAAGGCTATTTAGAATGCAGTACATGAATGATTCAACTTAACAATCCGCTAAGTAAAAAACCTTGACAAGTTAAAATAACAACACGCAGCCCAATTATTTCTGTTGTGTAACTCAACCCAATTAATACTAAAAATAAGATTATTATCAAGAAGAATTCTGAAGAATTCAGCAGCACTTATTGGATCCCGAAACGCGAGACCGCAGAAATATTAAAGAACTGCTTCTGCTATAAAATGATTCAAGTCTTGCTGGTCACGGTCACAATTTACAATATACTCGCGTTTGCGTCGAATGGATTTAACCAAGATTCTTTATAGTCACGTTCGACCTATTTCTGACAGAACCACAAATAACGCATTATGGTTTGGAGATTTGCCTTAACGTCAATATTGCTATGATTACATTTTGCAGTTTGGTTTAGATCGTGAGATTGATCTGAACGTCAATAGACGTCATGAGCTGTTATTCGTGGTGGAGCATAGCTGTTAGAATATGTATATCAGGATGTTAGGTTAAACGAGGGACATACTTTAACGGAGTGTAGTACTCATGAAAATGAACAACTTTTACCATGGATTATGAAAAAAAAATCTGCTGTCTCGTAAATTTTGATCGCGTAGGTTTTGCACTTTGTAGAGAACAGCTGATTTTTTTATTCATATTTCGGGTTAGTTCCACGGTAAAAGTTGTTCATTTTCATGAGTGCTACACTCCGTTATATATGTGTCTTGTTCTCACAGGGGTAGGCAGAAACTACAGAACGCCACCAGCATACTCCTTAGGCCTTTTGCTTCGACGTTCATACATCTGGGCATACAAGCACACCTGTTGCGAGTACTACACACCTGACATTTATGAAGAACATCACCAATAAAGTCACTATATGTCGTTGTGAAGCATCCCCTTCCGGCCTTTTTACTGGCATCTGTCCCTATGGAGTGTAGGAGTGAGTTTATGAATGTATGTGTTATACAATCTGCTGATGTGCAAAAGGAAACGGCTTATACAGCCTGAATAAGGTCAGTTAAACTTAGTGACATGGAAATCCAACTACAGAAGTAAAAATTAAAATGGATAAAGGAGGAGCAAAACATTGGAAGCTAATAACTCTGCGTTGAATGTCTTGTTGTTATGTTAGATTCTCTGTATTTTTTAATGAAGTATCGAATACATGTTATTTTAAAATAACTGTGTCAAGGATTTTTAGTTAGTGCAAGTAAATATTTACTTAAAAGTTTAGATATAGATACTTAACACGTTTATCAATCAATATATATATATAAACTTTTTTACAAAAAAATATAACCGACTTCCAAAAACAAAACTACAAAGTGAAAAATAACTTTAATTTCGGAAGTCGGTGTCTGGTTAAATGTATTTTCGTTTTTTGCCACCGACTTCCGAAATTAAAGTTATTTTTCACTTTGTAGTGTTGTTTTTGGAAGTCGGTTTTATTTTTTTGTAAAAAAGTTTTTATTTTTCACTTTTTAATTGTGTTACCTACCCCACACAAATTCTAATACCACTACCTGCAAAACAAACTAGAACATCATCCATATAAAAGTGGGGAAAAAATACCTATTATTGAAGCTAACTCAAAAACTACCTAAACAAAGTTAATGAATTTTATATGGGACTAACTTTGATGTATACCCTCTCGAATAAAACATTTTTTTTTCAAATCGGACGACTCTGTAAAAAGTTATGCGTGGTCATACATAAAAAAAAATAAAAAAAAACATACGTGTCGAATTGAGAACCTCCTCCTTTTTTCGTCGGTTAAAAAAGGAACGAAAAAAACGAAAAAGAATGACGAAAAAGAATTAGCAAAATTGTTCCATTCGTTCACGCGTGAACGGATGGAACAATTTTGCAAATTATTTTTTTGTTGTGTTTATGATTGTCAGGAGAAGTTTCTTATGAAAAAAAAATATATACGTGTCGAATTGAGAACCTCCTCCTTTTTTTAAGAAAAAAAAAATTAAGTAAATTTCGCAGAAAATTGGAAATTAAAAAAAAAAACATTTTAACTTCACGCGTTTACATTAGAATATTCATAGCCAAGACAGGACAACGTCTGTCGGGTCAGCTAGTAACCGATAAAAATAGAAGATGCAATTACTTAGTACCTTCAATAATATTTTTAATTTTATTGAAGCTGACTTTAGAGATCATAGAGAGATCATAAAAAGACAAAAATTACTGTCACACAGTCGCTGACAGTCAGACATATAACTTTACTCAATACATACAGGATACGTTTTTAAGCAGTGCGCAAATTTTCACAGGGTGAACTACTCATGAATATGAACAACTTTCACTAAGGGACTAACTCTGAAATGGCGAAAAAAAAATCAGCTGTTCAGTATATTTATCTACACCAAATTCGTTAAAATGTAGGGAACAGCGATTTCAGAGTTAGTCCCTTAGTGAAAGTTGTTCATATTCATGGGTATGTGAGCGCACTGATTAAAAACTTATCTTGTATAATATGTATAGCATTCCACATGTTAAACTTAGGTGGTGGTGGTCACCTCCTTCTGCGATGCAGTAATGCTTGCGAAGGAGGAAGCGGAACGCGTGAGGGAGAGGCAACAGCCGCGCCCTCGCGCCCCTAGCCGCTGTAGGAGACGCCCTGGGCGGCGGGAATCTATCGCCGATTCCCGGCCACCGTAGGCGCGGGCTTGCGGACGTTGAGTAATGGGCAACTCGCCGTCCAGTAAGGACCAGGCCCGGGTCGTAGGCGCGTTGTGTTCCACGCGCGCCTCAAAGAGATGTCAGCAGTGACGGGGTCAATTGGACCGATGCCGCCAGGGTCGCGGGTAGTTCGAAAGAGATACCATGGCCCTGGCACGGGCAACTGAAGGAACAAGGTTGGGTTTTAGTCAGTAAAAGTCTGACACGCCCTCCCGCTCTGACCAGAGCGGGAGAAGTCATTTGATGATGTCCCATCCACAAAAAAAAAAAAAAAAGGTGGTAGGTTTACAAATTTACAAAGACATGATCATTGCGGACCCTGTCGAGCACAAGCTAAGTTAACAACTTAGTTTTTATAACTATTGTCCCACTGCTGGACAAAGGTCCCCACAGCTTTTCAGTCTTCCCCCTTGTGTTGCCTTCTCCACCCAATCTCCCGTAAACGCCTCTAAGTCATTACGCCATGGTTTCCTAGGCCTCCCTCGGCGACGACGCCCGTTTCCTGGCATCCACTAAGCTAGAGTAAAATAAAACGAGAAAAGAAACAGATACAGCAACGCAATAACGCTAACTAAACTGATCCACCGTTAATCATAAAAAGAAAGCTTCTGAAAATTCACACTGTCGTGTCAAATAACGGTCAACAAATCACAAAGTCGCTAAAAATATCTATCTATCTATCTTCTATATAAATAAAAAGAGAAGACCTGACTGACTGACTGACTGATTGACTGACTCATCAACGCCCAGCCCAAACCCTTGCACCTAGAAAGCTGAAATTTTGCACAGAGGTTCCCTATATAATATAGACAAGGCATAAGGAAGGAATTCCTGGTAGCACGTTCCCGTGGGATATTTTCTGACATCAACGCGGGCGAAGCCGCGCGGGAAGTGCTAGTAATATATAATTTTAAGATCTATCATTTTTAACCGACTTTTTCACATACATACTCGCACTCGACTTTGTCAAGTGAAAGCTTTTAATCTTTCACTTGACAAAGTTTGGGTGCAGTTTAATTAAGAAATAATACTGAAACCGTTGCATTTGTTAACATACTCGTATCTTCTGAAATTCATATTATCGTCGAAGGAGACTGAATCCTGCGACACAGGGTATCCTAGTGCAGGATCCAGTGTCACAACAATTTTGTACACATGTTTTATGTTATCAAATTTTTTTTTTACTTTTTTTTACACACTTTTTGATTGTAAGAATTGTTTGTAGTTTTCGCCTAGTTAGTTTAGTTTTTTGTATATTTTATTTGGTTTTGTAGTCTCGATGAGGCTAACTAGCTTAATTGTAGTGTAGCCAATTTCAACTTTTATTTTAATTAATTTAATTTGAAAATGATCAAAACGTATTTAGCTTAATTGAAATAACTACATACTATGTAACGTAAATAGAATCATTGAATAGGATTCACCAGGGCACACAACCTCTTTGCAATTGCCGACCTAGGGTTTGCTAAAATGTTTTAAATAGCCCAACGTCCAAAATTTTCAATATTAATTTTTGTCAAAATTTGAGGTGACAAAATACGACAACCCTCTTAAGTGGCACTCCAAAAATTTTTTTTTTTTTGTTTAATTCACACTGACCTTTATCATTAAGCGAACTTGTGTTAGCTTCCTTGTAACTATGACACGTTTTATTGCTTTTCTAATTAAGGCATCTGAATGTATGGTTTCACAAAAACATATCATTATCAGATTTAACTCTCGTTACCGCAAATTACGTTTGTCATTATCAAAGTACTTGTTGGTAAAGCTGTAATCTTCCAAACATTAAATGGTCGATCAAGATTAATCAGAATCACTCTTACGCATCATCAAAATTCCGGGTTTCCGGGCTTGAATCTTCACTCAATATGGCATCACAGCGGGTCCTATCAGAATACCAGCGCTGCGACACTTATTTTTAAATATTACAGCATCATGCTGAGATAGGAGCCTGGTCTCGAACAGGGCTTTCTGTTTTTTTTTTTACTTTATTTTCATACTAGCTGTTGTCCGCGGCTTCGCCCGCGTGTATTTCGGAAATTATCCCACGGGAACCTTCTACCGGGATGAAAAGTATCCTATGTCTTAATCCAGGTTATAAACTGTCTGTATACCAAATTTCATCTAAATCCGTTCAGCCGTTTTTGCGTGATTGAGTAACAAACATCCAAACATACAAACTTTCACATTTATAATATTAGTAGGATAAGTAATTTTTTTTTAATTTTATTTTATGATTGTGTCTAGTTTAGTTGGTAATCTTCCTGTGCGAGTCACAATAAATACTTTCTCTTTCTTTCTATGGATAAGTCTTTGTTTGATTTTACCCCAATCTTGGTTTTAATTGAATTAATCTAATGACACACATTCGTTGACTCTCAATTATAATGGTGGTTAAGCTCATCACAAATTCACAAATCATCAAAATAGCCTACATATCTCCCAAAAAGCCCTAAGCCCCAGCAGTGGGAAAATCATCATCTGCCTGGCTTTATCCCAGGTAGGTTGGGGTCAGCTTCCAGTCTGACCTGATACAGCTGTATAACAGCTGTGGCAACAATATAGCCTAATTAAAAACTATACTATCTACTAGATAAAAGCCTTCAGGTATATTATATTAGGTATAATAACAGCCGCACGGGTCGATCTATAAGGTTAAGTTTCACATGCCGCGGTTCGTCCGAGGATGAGTCTTTACATACCAAGACCCCTGCATGCCTAGGAAAGCACGTTAAGCCGTTGCTCCCGGCAGTCATTCGTGGATCTTTGACAGTCGTTACGGGGCGTCAGAAGCCTGATCTGACAACCAGTCTTACCAAGGGGATCGTATTACCAGGCAGTCGCTCCATGTAAAATACTGGTATCCAGCTGCATCTGGTTACATTAGAAGCCGACCCCAACATAGTCAGGAGGCTAGGCAGATGGTGATTCTATCCACTGCTTCCCGTCCCTACTCTTGGCACAAAGTCGCAAACTAACCTGAGAATACACCACATTGAACAAATTAGTAACGGCAACCGCCAAAACTGCCTACAACAAATGCAAACGCTAGCTATGGCAGTACCATCATTCATCATTACCGTACGCCATTACCGCAGTCACAGACCGCACCTGACGTCCATTGTTTGATTCCATTACTATACGGAACTCTGGTGGCTGTGTGCCTCCGAGGTCGTTGGCATTAGTAACCTTATTATCAGGTATTAGGTTACTTTAATGTAATGTTTTCGTTCGTTTTAGGGTTTTTTTTTTTACTGTCAGATCTGGGGCATGGTTTACAAGCCGCCGCGCCGGGGTCGCGGGTTGTTCGACAGAGATCCGTGGCCCTGGCACAGGCAACTGAAGGAACGCGGGTGGGTTTTAGTCGGTAAAAGTCTGACATGCCCTCCCGCTGTGCTCAAAAAAAAATCTGTATAAAGTGTGTTGGGTTAATCGGGAGACATATTTTAACGCGAAATGGTATCGTAACAGGATTTGGAGCATGGCTAAACGGAATATAGAATATAAAATTCTATTATGCTCTTATACATTTAAATAAACCCATAATCCCCGGACATGTACTTAAGCGAAATTTTATTGAAATTGCTGTATTTACAATCAAATAAAACAGTTTTTTCCCATATAAAATGCAAATTTTGAGGAAACTGCGATTTTTTTGTATCGAGCCAAATAGTGTGGTGACTAACATTTTTTTTCTGTCCATCATGTAGAGATTATTAAAAAATATTGGACACGTATTTTTTATTTTTTTACATAATCACAAGATTACGCTTACGTTGAGTTAAAATGTGGCATAACGTCCGTCACTCGTTGCTTGATTTTATACGTAGTTTGTTATAGTCAACACTCCCTAACTTTAATGTGTTTATAAATATGATAAACCAAAAAATACGTCTCTAATATTTTTTATCTAACTGACGGACTAAATAGAATTTCTTTTTTTTATCCATGAAACATCCCTATTGTGTTTTGGCCCTCATAAAGAAAATCAGAAATTTTTATAATCATAAAAAAGCGGCAAATTTGTAGTTTTTGAGGACAGAAATTTATTTTGCGTGCAGCCGAAATGCGTCACAATATCTTCTTAGGGACCCATTTCGCCTTAAGGGGATGAAAATGATCAACTTCCACTAGGACCAAGTCTGAAACATAAGAAAAACCTGCTGTTCTCTATTCTGTTCTTTACATTTTGTCGAGATAAGCGAACATCGGCAAGCGTCCCAAGTAGCAAAATTTTCCTATAGTAACCGACTTATAAGAATAAACGTCATTTATGAATCTAATAGACGTTTTGACTAAGGCAGTGATCTTACAACAGCATTTAAAAGAGGATTTGTGCTACAAGTACATACGATCCTATAATTAATTTTATAAACGTTTACAGGATTACTTTATAAGATTCTTACTAGTAGTTGCAGTCTTATAAGCGCATGTTATAAAACTAATTAGGAAAGTGTCGCTTTTCGTCCTATAAACGCATTTAATATGATTGTTTGCTCTTGTTAACGTCTTGTTTCATTCTTCTATAAGACATGCACTTCTATAGACGTCTTAGATATAACTGCTATAGGTCAAGGATATTATAGGATCAATTTGTCTTAGTCGTGACTTATAATGGATTGTTAGCACCAAACTAGCATGCCCTCCGATATTTATAGGTATGATTCTACTTAAATGTGTTCTACATTTGCTATTACTAGAGTAATCATCCATTTTGCTTTCATTTTGTGATTTGTTAAAGAAAATAGAAATGGATTTAAACAAATGGAAAAGATTTAAGCGTAGTGGCAGTTATCGAAGACGAGTTTCGAAAAAGTACCTTGAAATGAAATCGGGGTCAGATTACCAGTCGATACTTTTATTGAATAAACGTGAGTTTCGTGAAGTTTGTGATGGTTCCGTACAAAGTAAAATCGATATAGACCTAGAAGACTGGGAAGATAACTCTTCTGATATTTGTTATAATCAAGAAGATAATGAAAATAAAAGCGGAAGCAGTGATAGTGAATTTAATGATGACAACAATACTGATTTGGAAAAAAATATGAATTGCGGGAGAATTTAAAACAGTGGGCTATTAAGAATAATATATCACATTCATCATTATCTGAACTTTTTGTAATTTTAAATAAAATAATAAAATATGCCTTACCTAGGGATGCCCGCACTGTCCTTACAACTAACAATAATAAAATAGACGTTGATACTGTGGGCACAGGATATTACTGGCATAACAGTTTAATAGACCAGTTGAGAAAGGTTTTAGCAATTGTAGATCAAATACCAAATGCTATTTCCCTTAATATAAATATCGACGGACTACCGATTTACAACAGTTCGAGACAACAATTCTGGCCAATATTGTGTAATATTTTCGAAATACCAAAGTTATCTCCACTAATAATTGGTAGGTATAGACTTGTACATATTTTTATTACAGTCAGACATTACTTATTTTGATAGATACACACAACTTACTTTCCTAATTTTAGTACCTATCTGTATGTTTTAGGTATATATGCGGGAACCAGTAAACCATCCAATTTGAATGCTTACCTGAATCCCATGGTAACCGAACTAAAAGAACTTGAAAGTGGGTTGGTAGTCAAAACTAAAACTGGGAACGATATGACAGTCACAGTTGAAATCAGAGCTTTCATTTGTGACTCTCCAGCTAGAGCATTAATCAAAGGTATCTTAACATATGCAGTAAAATCTAGAATTCTATAATGAAACCCTGTTAAGATAGCGCTTAAATGAATATAACACTATTTGTAGGCATATACCTAATGTTTTATATTCATATGAAACGAAACTAATAGTATCTTATTTAGCAAAGTAAACTCATAGTACCTATCGTTCTTGAGTACAAGGGTTTGATATAAAAAATGTAGGTCTGTAGGTAGGTACTTGTAACAATAAAATAATTTATATGTTTCTAGGTGTTGCCAATTTCAACAGCAAGCATGGCTGTTTGAAATGTACAGTTGTGGCATACTTCATCACAATCATGTGTTTAGGTATTGGTCACTAATTACCAGTCACCCTATATAATTTATTCCAACACTATTCTGAAAATATTCGTTCTGTTTAAAACATTACCATACATATACTGGCATGTAGGGGGTTCTTTCTTTTGTATTTTCTAAAAGAACCCTAAAACTTAAATATGGTGGCCAAGTAGGTATATCCTGTAGTAGTCTTAACTCTGACTAAGTTGGTTTATAACAGTTTTGATAATGCAATATTATGGCACGGGATCCAGATCCTATGGCGGCTTATAATTTGATGAGTATTTGTTAAATATTATCGAATAAAGTTAATAACAAATATGTTTAGTTTTGAAGGGGCATGAAGATATGTTTATTATCATCGAACACTTTATCAATAAAATTAATTTCGCAAGTTGAGTAGGCATTCTAAACACAACAGTCAAAAGACAAAAGTTCTTACCTATTGTAAATAGATATTAGAATGTGGAATACTTACCCTTTGAAAATATTATATTTTTTCTTAAGACACCTGCAGTACGTCACCGTTACAAGAAGTGATCAAATGAATGCTCTAGTAATGACATCGCGCTGCCAACTGTTGGATCAATTACACCAGTAGCAGCACTCGTCATATCGTTAGAGGACTAATCGCGCTTATTCAATGCGTTTACCGGATCTTTATAGAACAATAATATCTTGTAAAAACACCTAATAAGATAATTATAAAATCGAATTGCACTTTACCGGACCGTAAAAAAATGATTATAGGGCATAATCGTCCTATAAACTGCGCCCAAATGCGGTTTTGTAAACGTTTGTAGGATTCCAATAGGACAAAAAAATACATACTCCTAAGATATTTACAGGACCAAATTTTGCTACTTGGGGTAGTGCTACGCTTGCTACACTACGCTTACTCGGTCCATCTGGACCACAGAAATCTAAATAATAAGGCACTTATTATTTAGATTTCTATCTGGACCGACGACCTTATAAAGGTGTCTGATACAGATTGGATGCGAAAGGCAAAGAAGAGGGTGTTGCGGCCTGGGAGAGGCCTATGTCCAGCAGTGGACTGCAATTGGCTGAGTTGATTGAAATATACAGAGCAGCTGATTTAATTTCACGATTTCAGGATTGGGTTCTCTTAGTAAAAGCTGTTCATTTCCATGAGGTCTAAACTCCCTTTTTTTTTTTTTCTTTTTTTTTCGTGGATGGGAAATCATCAAATGACTTCCCCCGCTCCGGGCAGAGCGGGAGGGCGTATCAGACTTTTACTGACTAAAACCCAGCCCGTGCCAGGGCCACGGTATCTCTTTCGAACTACCCGCGACCCCGGCGGCTTCGGCCCTATTGGACCCCGTCACTGCTGACATCTCTTTGAGGCGCGCGTGGAACACAACGCGCCGTCGACACGGGCCTGGTCCTTACCGGACGGCGAGCTGCCCATTACTCGTCGTCCGCAAGCCCGCGCCTACGGTGGCCGGGAATCGGCGATAGATTCCCGCCGCCCAGGGCGTCTCCTGCGGCGGCTAGGGGCGCGAGGGCGCGGCTGTTGCCTCTCCCTCACGCGTTCCGCCTCCTCCTTTGCGAGCATTACTGCTACGCAGAAGGAGGTGACGGCCTCCCATGCACTCTCGCTCCGCACCATGGCCTGGACCAAGTTTGGACGCGAGAGATCGCCGCCGCCGATCACCTCCGTGAGAACACGGCGGTGCTCCGCCCAAGCCGGGCAGACCTCCACTGTATGCTCCACCGTAGGTCTAAACTCCCTTAAAGTAAATCCCTCGTTTAGGAGGATACATCGAAGCGTGGTTTAGCTCAGTGTGTAGGTAAGTGAAATGGCGTTATGGCTGTCTAGTTTGACGCGAGAGACATAGAAGCCTCTCACGCGCACCGGAACTAAACGCGCTTCGTTTAAATGTAGATTTATAACTCATCATCTTCCTGCCCTTATCCCATATTACTTGGGGTCGGCGCAACACGTTTTCTTCTTCCATTCTCCCCTGTCAACCGTCACGCTATCATTCACTCCCTTCTCTTTCATATCATTCCTCACACAATCCATCCATCTTTTCTTTGGCCTTCCTCTGCCTCTCCATCCATCAACATCTATATTCATCACTCTTTTAGTCACATGCGTTTCGTCGTTAAATACAGCATTTAGTTATAAATGTAGATTTATAACTAAATGCTGTATTTAAATAATGTTCAGCTTAATAAGTTCTTAACATATTTAAATACTCGTACCTTCGATTTAAAGTAAATTTTACTGCACAATAAGGAACTGTTTACGTATAATCGTATAAAACAGAAAATAGCCGGAGCCATTTTGGAATTTTTTTCTATCGAAAAAATTTTAAGTAATCATGTTTCGGTTTTAGTACAACAGCAGAAAATATAGTCAAATAACACATATGGAAAAACATTTGGTTAAACACAAAATTGTCGATGTAGCCCCTTAACCTAACACTGTATTTTCGCCTCAATTCGTTCTTTGCCCGAGCAAAGACACTAACACACAGCAGCTATGACATCTTGAGGACACTTGGTGTTCGTGTTGTTGTAGCCCAGGTTTTCTTTTTGCGGTCCTGCGCCAGCCTCATCGGATTTTGACGTTTGATTACTTTTTACGACATGAATAATATTATCAACTAATTTCGTTTTTGAACCCAGCTCATTGCAGCTTTGTGTCATTTCAGAACAGAACAGGTAGGTAGGTACGTGACAAGTACTAAAACTTTTTGTTTTGAGACTCACGAGTGATTTTCGGAGGATTTTTGTATAGCTTGAGTTCCATACGTTCAGAGGGCTTACTAGCAGGGCAGAAGTTGAACGGTTCCAGTGTGAGAGAGAGACGGAGCTATATACGACCTATAGCACCATCCTTTTTTCTCAACGGATCCATGATGGATCCATGATCGTTTTTCACGTCACAGTACGGCCCCAGAACACTAGACAATAAAGCGCTGAGCAAACGATGGAGCATTGCTCCGCCCGGACAAAAATTACTGCTTTATTTCTTCTATTTTAAGCCTATATTTTGTTCTATGTGTGCATTATTCTATACGTTCTATCGTTCCGGACAAATTGTCCATCGCCTGCTCAGCACTTAAGAGGCCGTAGGTATACGAATTTTTTCCAATTTCGCTGATTAACGTGATTTTATTTTACAGTTACAATACTGTACGTCTATAAGTTTTAATGCACAACATGAAAGATAATTTGAATTATGATCTGATGTAGGTATGAGATACTTTTTTATTTTTACTATTTAATTTAGATTAATCGACTTAAACCGGCGACAGTTCTGTAATGTTTTGCTGCAAGAGGTTTAGAATATCACATATTTACGAATCGTTTTGACGTCTGAAGGGTATGAAAAATTACATTGTATTTTTGTGTAAGTCGTCTATACAATGTATGAAACACCTTTTACCACTTTCACATAAAATTTTCGACTAAAAAATATTTATCTTAGTCAAATTTTAGAGAAAATGGACAAAGAATTGCTTTTGATTTCGCCTTCTTAGAACTCTCGTTCATAAAATTAAAACAACAAAAAAATTAGAAAGAAATGGCAATAAAAAATCTTTTGAATCAACCTAGTTCTCGCATAATAAACTCGACGCAAAATAAAAAAAGAATCTCATTCGTTAGATCATAATTGGAATGATTTTCATGCTCACCATAGAAATATCATATATCTATGATGCTCACGATGTTCGAATAGCCACTAGGTACTCACCGAATAAATTCGAAAATGGAACAGGATTTGTATGAAATTATCTGCCAAGTAAGATAATAGGAACTTAATCGTAGGTGGTGAAACAACCCCTTAAACTTATAAAAATACAGTATTTTAACTGTAAAATCACGTAAATCAGCGAAATCAACACGTATACGGCCTCTTAACTAGCTGGTATGAAAATAAATTCAAAAGCCACGAACAACTAACCTATTGATCTAATTACAATGTAAGTAATATATTTCCATTTTTATCGCCTGCTAAAATATGCTTACAAGATGTTTCTCTGCGCACCCAGTCTTTGCAATAAAAGTATCATTAAGGACGCTGTTACAAATGGGTAGTCAAATCATTACTTTTTTACACAAAAGTATGTTTATTAAATAAAATGCTTTACATTCTTAAAATGTTTTTTGGCCAAATTGTTGATTGTTGTGCGTGGTACGATTCTGAACTATAAATATAATTTTAGATAGGTACAGTTTCTCAATAAATGTACCGGAGTGAAAATTTTTACTTCGGTACATTTATTGAGAAAATGTACATAATTAAAATTATATTTATAGTTCAGAATCGTACCATGCACATGTGTCAACAATTTGGCCAAGAAACATTATAAGAATGTAAAGCATTTTATTTAATAAACAAACTTTTGTGTAAAAAAGTAATGATTTGACTACCCATTTGTAACAGCTTCCTTAAGTAGTACATGTGTACCAGTTGTTACGTGTATGTATTTAGCTCGTCCTATTTATCGGAGCTGATTGGTTCAATATCTGAGTACAATGTCCAGCTGTTATCTATATGAAATACGCAATAGGATAAACGTCACATCAGCACTGTCCCGGATTTATTTCCATGGAAATATTCTACTACCAATACTACTAGGGATCATCCCTAAACTAAAAAAAAAATTATGTCCATCTTGTATGTACATTATTAAAAAAAATTGGACAAGTATTTTTTATTTCTTTAAGTAATCTAAAGATTACGGCGATACATTGAGTTAAAATATGTCATGACGTCACGCATAGCTAGATTTAATACGTAGAAGTGACGTAGTATTTTTTTATTAATAAGATAAAGCAAAAAATACGTGTCTAATATTTTTTTATTATCTGACTAACGGACTAAATAGAATTTATTTTTTTTACCTCGGCATCATCCCTATTGCGTAAAACACTATAAATCGGAATCTGAATCATTTTGAAGCAAATTACAAATCCTTTGCTTCATAATGTTCGAAAAATTTGTCTGCGACGGCGACAACGTGAATAACGCAATGAATTTTGTTGAACTGTCAAAATAAAACGGATTCCGATTGATAGTGTGATACGTTACGCAATTGCTCCGCAGGTTGTGGCCATTAGCCCCCGTTCCCACGGGCGTAATAAAACCGCGGCGGGATTTTATCGCGCACTGGATTTTCAACTCCCGTTATTGAGCCGAGCGTTGAGAATCCAACTTAACAATAACAGAGTACATTCTGGCGCGTCGAAAAAACACACTGTTGGGTTTTGCACTCTCGGCGCTAAGCAGCAGAGCGAAAAAAAATCGCCACGATATTTTTACGTCCGTGCGAACGTCGATTTACTACAGAAATCCGTCAAACAACAACAAAACATACACAAACACACAAAACATACAAAATTAAATATAAATTATTGACAAAGTACTTATCTTCTAATGTTTCAGAAAATATCAATTTCACAGTGATTATTACTTTGAGCATTTTATGTAAAACGACACAATCAATCCGCCTAGCCTTTTCCCAACTATATTGGGGTCGGCTTCCAGTCTAACCGGCAGCTGAATACCAGTATTTTACATGGAGCCACTGGCTATCTGACCTCCACAACCCGGCAGTAAC
The DNA here is from genome assembly GCA_946251885.1 of Cosmia pyralina. Classification (NCBI taxonomy): domain Eukaryota; kingdom Metazoa; phylum Arthropoda; class Insecta; order Lepidoptera; family Noctuidae; genus Cosmia; species Cosmia pyralina. The sequence goes on from OX276367.1 coordinate 16,326,244, forward strand.
TGGGTACTACGATACCCCTTGGTAAGACTGGTTGGTCGGGCTATGTAAAACGACACAAAACACATTATTTATAAGCACGTGTGGTGCGTAAGCTAAAACACGTGTCATATACATGACACGTGTTTTAGCTTACACACCACATACCTATTGAATAACAATATTATAACACAGTCAGCTGAAGAAAGCAAAAGCCATTCAAACGGCATTTCAAAACTCCCGAGACTCGCTAGTGATGGCAATGCACAATATCGATAACTTTTATTTAAATGCAAGCGGTGATAAATTATTATTTTTAGTGTCTTTTTTTTAGAAAGAAAGAAAGAAAAATATTTTATTTGGGACACGCACAGGAAATACAGTTAAAAAAGAGCATATAAAAGTAACAAAATAAACATTAAAAAACAAAAAAACAAAAAAAAAGAAATCAGACTAAAAAAAAAAGAGACCTGTGCGAGGCCAAAAAGGCTCCCATCTCAGCATAAAGCTGCGATATTTAAAAAACAAATACCGCAACGCTGGTAATCTGATAGGGCCTGTGTGATGCCACGGACATACCCACGGATATCAATTAAAAATAGCAAGGGGAATAAAAACAAATAAAATAAAATACAAATACTAAAATACTTGAAAAGAACAGTTTTAAGAACAGTTTTACAGTGGATAAGTTTAACGCAGAAATATCAATGCCAGGATACTCCTTTGCTGTGAGTGCTAGCAAATTTATTGTTTATGTTTACCAATTTTTATAAATTGGCAACACAGAAAGATGCTGTTGTCTTATCTAAACTACTATCAGAAAACCAAACCAATTGTTTGCCTTAAGTGTGTTAAGGTGAATGTGCAATGATAGCCCGCGAAATTCAAATTTTCTCACGTTTTTGCAATTTGCAGGTCAGTGTCAGGTTGTATCTTGATCAAAATATGATTCGCGACTGTAAAAATCATCAATACATCTCTCTAAGTGATTTGTTTGAAAATGTCATGATTTCCGAAATCAGATCAAAAGAGAACAAATCTTATGGTTTAACCACAAATCAATTGCTAAACACTAATTAACAATTCACTAAACATCTAAATAATCTTTTATGCTTCTGCGCATTATTTTTACCCAAATACCTTATCTAAAGCCGTTTATTTATCAATTACAAATATTATCATTTACCACGAATAAGCATTAATAGTAAGATATTAGTGTGGCATTTTATTATTTTGTAATTAAATTCTAATTACTTGAATCACGCTTATCGCAAGTTAGAAGGAAAATAAATTATACTCAATACAACTACAGTTTTCTATAATTATGTATTCAGGGTCAAATTAAATTAACTAGCGTCTGATTTTAAAACTGACAATTTAAGTGACATTACCGGTTGACGACCCCAAAAAAAAACATTTTTAAAGTAATTTTTTTTTAGTTTTATCATGTTTAGATATCGATACTCATCACGTATTCGTACGTTTCGCTAGCTAATTTAATTAGACCCTGTATAATGTATACTAACTTTACACTGACAAAATGTTGTGTGTTGTGAACTTGTGACAATATTGCCAGACCATGGCAAGAGATAAAATAGGGTTATGATCTACATCATACATAACCCTATTAACAAAACCATTATTGTACCAAGTGCAAATAAAAATACTCTATTCTGATCTATACGTAGTGTCTAGAAAAAAAGGATTACTACACACAAGTGCGAAGTAATCCTTAAACAGTTGTTTCAGGTGGTTTGCTGTTAAATTATCTAGTTGATTTTTGCAAATAATATCGTAGGTAATCTGTTGGAGTTGGACTTTGTAGAGATTAAAATTTTCAAACTTTATTCATGTTTATCAAGGTCGAAGAGTATGCAAAACAATTATCAAATAATACCCTACTGATAACATTATCTTAATCTCAGCATGCTTAAGATATCTATGCCCTCTTCGCGATCTAATTCTCAAACGAATCTATAATTTTAAGTAACGAGTAAAAGAATCATACTATATAAAAAAATAAAAAAAAACATAAAACACCCAAAAGCATGTCTTCACCGAATTATCCATTGAATTTTAAGAATAAAGATATTAAGCCTTGTATGCTCCGCACTCTAATTGCATAAAACACTTTCCATCACAATCTAATAAATTATTGCTAATCCATTGCTTCATTAAGTTCGAAAAATTTGTGTGTTCAACAACGTCAATAACGCAATTAATGTTGTTGAACTGTCAAAATGAAAGCCATTGCTACTGTTCGTGTGTTACACAATTACCACGCTGTTTTCATTAACATTGTAATTCCCCTTAGGGAGCGTTCATTAATTATGTGAGGCGTTTAGGGGGGGGAGGGAGTCAAGCCATATCTCACCCAATCTTACGTGGGGGAGAGGGCGTCTCGGCAAACATTTTTTTCGCAAGAAAACATGCGGGAAAACTGGGTAATTATTTTAAAAAATAAGTAAATATTATTAAAAAAAAATTTAGCAAGTTATGTTTATTTTAATAAATCTGACGCAATCAAGCATAGATTAACGTATTTTTTCACTAAAAATACGCATTTTTATAAAGCTCACTTGAGATTAGGGGGGAGGAGTGGAAGGGGATCGAGCCAAATCTCACGACATATCCAAGGGGGAAGGGGGGTCGAAAAATCGCCGAAATCGCCTCACATAATACATGAATGCCCCCATAGTGATTCTGGTTATCTCCAGTACGTGACTGTAAACCTATTTAATTACGTGTAACCACCTATCTTATCTAAACAGATACAGATAAATCAGAATAATTTAAATATTATTTTCACGTGATTGGTACAGATAATGTAGTCAAAATAAGTCAAAGACTATGATAGAATTAGACAGTAACATTATGTACGTCGTTTTGAACTATATTGTAATTTCACTGACGTTAAATGTTAATTTCCCATCCCTACAGACTACAGAAGGAGCGGAACAAAAATTCATCTATTGTACTGCGCGAACGCAGGTTGTTTTCTTGTACACAATGATATAGTGTCCAACATAATGCATAACGTATGACATATTCAACTAAGAGACGGAATATTTTGTTTTATTTATCGATTTTTACATACTTTCTCGAGTTCATCGATATTATCAATAAAATGTCGCATCCCTATGGGTGCGGAAGAAAAGCTGCGAGCTTTTGTGTGGTGCACGGACGCCGGTCAACATCTTGAGCACAATGACCCAGTACTGCATTACACAACCGTTTGTGGCATGGGAGATTCTCTTTCTACAGTGTATCAGGGATGTGTGTATTTAACATTTGGGTCGAGAAGTATTGAAGTTTTGTATGGGACAGCTGATTATTTTTTGCGATTACGATGTTGGTCCCGTGGAGAAAGTTGTTCAGCCTTATGGTCTGTACCACACTCTTAAACATGATCACACAATTCTGATACACGTTGCATAGTATTAAATATCTATTATCTTTCGTAAGACTCGTTATTGGTTTGGGATTGTCCGATTCGTTTCGGACTCGAACGGAACAAATAATTACGAGATAGCTCGTGAACTCGCTGCATCATATCTCGATGAAGGAGAACTTAGTAATTACATAATTTCCATAATTGCAATTAGTGTAGTAGGTATAAGATAATTAATTATTATACAGATTAATTTCACATTATTTTCTATAGTTACATTTTATCGATATTATTAATAGAATGTCCCAACACTCCCAACCCTAAGGAAGCGGAACGAAAGCTCGTCGATTGCGGTGCGCAAACGCAACTTTACAGGTCACTTTCTTGACACAGTCCACTATTACATAATCCAATGTAGCACATGGAAGATTCTACATAGATATGGACTATTTTGCAGATTTTTATGCGATCATAAAAATAAATGATGTCATTAGTAGGACGCAAATGTCATATTTCGTCAGATATTGGCCAAATATGGCGCGAATTTTTTTCAAATAGCCTTGCAAAAAATTAATTGACTAGATAGATATCTAGATTAAAACATTTTATGGGATGCTGTTAAAGTATGAAAAATAATTAAGTAAGTATGTTAGTTTCAAAACTTGGTTTGGTTAGTTAATTTATTAATTAAGTTATTTTCCTGCTGTCGTAAATATTGTACTATGACCGTGGGACATTATGCTTTTGCAAATCAATTTTTTTTGTAACTAACAAACTACCTATACAGGATGTATCAGAAAAAAAAAGGTGTGGTCATTGAAGCTTTGTATGGGACGGCTGATATATTTTTCTCGATTACGATGTTGGTTCCATGAAGAAAGTTGGTTCAGTTTAAGGGTCTGTAGCACGCCCTTTCTGATACACTTTTTAATACTGTTTTTGAAACAACAATTTGATATTTTATTTTACTAATAATGTCAGTCTGAAAGAGGTGCCGACGATACCATGAGGGAGGGCTACATCGAGGTGATGCAAAAAAGAACTTGAGTGGGATGTCATGGCTGAACAAAAAAAAAGTTGTAGGTAGTCTGTGTCTCTTTGTCCTAGTGGTCGTAGTCGCATTGCTGAGTGCGATGGGTGCGATTCCATGTAAAATACTGGTATTCAGCTGCATCCGGATACACTGGAAGCCGACCCCAACATAGTTGGGAAAAGCTAGGCAGATGATGTATATAATTCACGTATTATCGGTAAATATTCTTTGAAAAAATAATACATGCACAGCTCACGGACTAGAAAAAAAAAGGACTCCGCGCCACGCATATCGAAAGTGAAGCACAGTAAGTATGCCGGGACCGTTTGCAAACATGCACCTCACGCACACATTTACACCATAGTATGCCGACCGGCCAGGCGGCCGCCATCATGACATGACGGCCGGCGTCTTTGTCAAATCACGCACACATAGATCGGTAAGGTGGTTCAGTTTTGATACGCGTGGCGCGGAGTCCTTCTTTTTTTCTAGTCTGTGGCACAGCTATAACTGAACTCTGTGAAATAACAACGTACGTGTACTTACAATGATTTTGATTTACTGATGATCTGGTGTGCCTGAAACAATAAAATAGTTACTCATTAGAAAATGTCATTACTTAGTTTATTCATAAACTAGCGAGGTGCCCATGCTTCGCTCAGGTACAATGGCGACATATCAAAACAACGAGATTACCGAGCTATATTTCTACTTAAGGGGGATCCGCAGTAATAGACGCGAATTTCAAATTTTCTTACGTTTTTTTGCAATTTGCAGGTCAGTGGTGCCGATTCTCTTGTGAACGCACTAAACTAAAATTAGAGAATCGCTATCTTTTACTAACAGGCAGTGCGAGAAAAGGACGGCTATAGATATGAACTAAGTTGGAGATGTCAAACTAGTTCACGCCTTGCGGCTTCACCGTGTTTTTAGTCGACATGTTTTTACGTGTCGTCTAAATGTCTATGGAAAAATTAGTTCTAACTAATTTGACAGCTCTAATTTACTTCCGTCCCTTTCTTGTCATAATAGAGAGAAAAAGTTAGCAATAGCCTAAATTAAGTTTAGTTTGTGCACAACAGAATCGGCACCAATGTCAGGTTATATGTTGTTAAAAATGTGATACGCGGCTATAACAAATATGTACGAGTATTTACATAATTTTAACCACGAAAATCATCAATACATCTTTCTAAGTTACATTTCCTGCGGAGTGGTCTGATTTCGGAAATTAGACGAATACGCAGGAAATCTAACTTAGAAAGATGTATTGATGATTTTTGTGGTTAAAATTATGTAAATATTTGTTATAGCCGCGTAACATATTTTTATCAACATACAACCTGACACTGACTTGCAAATTGCAAAAAACGTAAGAAAATTTTAATTTCGCGGCTATTACTGCGCAATCACCTTAAGTTAAATGATAAGGGATTTACACATAAACCTTCCGGTATAAATTCTCATAGGCCCTTAGTACACCTCCGCCGCGAATGATGTTCGCGACTCGAATCGCGATTCGAGTGGTTGAATTGAACTACTGCGGATCGCTGCTATGGCTTCATGGCGGAGGCCCTAGAAGAATAACGCGGACACACAGACACGAAAAGCGACTTTGTTAATACTACGAGTATGTAAGAATGATATCAATCTGCCTAGCCCTTTTCCCAACTATGTTGGGGTCGGCTTCCAGTGTAACCGGATGCAGCTGAATACCAGTATGTTACATGGTGCGACTGCCAATACCCCTTGGTAAGACTGGTTGTCAGACTTTCGGGCTTCTGACGACCCGTAACGACTGTCAAAGATCTACAAATGACAGCCGGGACCAACGGCTTAACGTGCTTTCCGAGCCACGGAGGAGTCTCGGTATGTAAAGAAGCGTAGCTTAACCTGATGGATCGAACCTTGCGGCTATTATTACTTAACCACGAGCTCCACTCTAGTCTGTTCCTAAAATATGTGAGTACAATATAGCTGCAGTCTCAACATGAAGCTCGCTGAGCAAAAACACAGTCCAGACAGTCTGCCCATAGGTCAACGTCCGGCTCACTACTACCTAACGAACAGCTGCCCAGTTCGTCTGCCTTTGAAAATAAAATAAAAAACCGGCCAAGTGCGTGTCGGACCACGCACAATGAAGGGTTCCGTAGTTGAAAAGAATTTATTCAAAAAACAAACTTAACATTGTAATCCCAAAAAAAATTCAAATTGACAATTTTCGGACTTTTTCTTTTACTTGTGCTGTGAGAGCTTGCTTCTTGCCAAATTGCATAATTCTAGGTCAACGGGAAGTAAGCCCCTATAGGTTTTGATTTAGATACTTGAGTATCAAAATTTGTCGTATAACGGCCGTATTTTTATTGCGTTGACTTAGAAGCTTGATTTTTTTAGAACTTCAAGAGATCATGAACCTAAGTATTTGATATTAATTTCAACTTGATTCCTTTACGCGTTTCTGAGAAAAAGGGTCTTGACAGACGGACGGACAACGAAGTGATCCTATAAGGGTTCCGTTTTTTCTTTTGAGGTACGGAACCCTAAAAAGCACGTGCCAAATGACCTTTAACCTTAATACAGCTGGATACGATGAACTTTCAAGTTATTGTTTAACTTCACAAAGAGAAGTAAATATGTCAAGTTTGACACGACCTTATTGTTCGAAGAAAGTCAGGGTAAAAGGTTATTGTGCTTTGTTCTGAAATGGTTTATGTCAAGATATACAGGGTGGCACGGACATCGACAGACAACCTCTTATACCACTGATTCAGTACATGATTCGGACACCCTGAGTTGAAATTTTTCGTCGGATATTTAAAAAAAAACCTTCTGTTTCCTACAAAAGTGCAATACTACGCGGCCAAAATGTATGGAACAGCAATTTTTTTTTTTAATAACCGGTGAAAAAATTTCTGAATCCATAAGAAGAATAATATTTATTACACACACAAGATTCATGATAGGTACACAAAAGCAGATGTACAAAACAACAAAACACAGATATCTACATAAATCTACACAGATTATGTAACCCTGTCTCCTAAACTAGGTAGTCCTGTATCTTAGGAGACAGTGTTAGGCCATACAGGGCAGTTTATCATAAAGGTATAGCTGCAGCCAGAGTGTTTAGCGCGAGGGAGGCCAAGTCACACATTTATGTGCCGGCGTGTAATGTGTGTGAGTGTGTGCGTGAGAGAGAAAGTATGTGTAGTGTAAGAGTATGAGTGGTGAGTATGGGGGTGTGTGTGTACCTCTAAGGGGGCAAGTGAGAGTGAGTGAGTATGCAGGGACCAGGCCTGAATAGATAAATGAGTGATCAATTATAGTGTGAGTTGGGTAGTATAATGATAATAGGGATTATTCTATGAATGTAAGTAAAGACTCCGTGGATATGTAGTTTTTTTGTTGTAGCCATTCAGTCAGTTTGTTTTTCAGATTGTGAGAGTTTAGATCCATTATTTTCAGTTGTTTATTGACTTTGTTGTACAGATAAGGCCCAAGAATGTAAAATTGGTGCCGAGCGAAAGTGGTCCTGGGTTGGGTACTGGGTAAAATTTGAGTGCGTTTGGTCCGGTCCAAAGGTGGGAGGAACTTATGTATCCTTAGTATAGCCTTGAGCACAAAGATGGTAACAGGGTACGCGACGATGTCCCTGCCACTCTGTATATTTTAGGTCTATCATCCACGACGCTACTCAACAGTACCAGTAACAAACTCAAATCACCACTAAGTAGCTAGAATGTCACAGCACTATTGTATAGTATTTCAATGGTAGTCCTTACAGGACGGGACTTACGCCTTATTAACTAGTTTGTGATTGGTTTTGTGGACGAACGAGCTTAGAGCCACTGCCACTTTTTGTGCATGAACGGGCTTAGAACCACAATGCGACTGTTTTGTGGACGAACGAGCTTAGAGCCACTGCCACTTTTTGTGCATGAACGGGCTTAGAGCCACAATGTGACTGTTTTGTGGACGAACGAGCTTAGAGCCACTGCCACTTTTTGTGCATGAACGAGCTTAGAGCCACAATGTGACTGTTTTGTGGACGAACGAGCTTAGAGACACTGCCACTTTTTGTGCATGAACGGGCTTAGAGCCACAATGTGACTGTTTTGTGGACGAACGAGCTTAGAGACACTGCCACTTTTTGTGCATGAACGGGCTTAGAGCCACAATGCGACTGTTTTGTGGACGAACGAGCTTAGAGCCACTGCCACTTTTTGTGCATGAACGGGCTTAGAGCCACAATGCGACTGTTTTGTGGACGAACGAGCTTAGAGCCACTGCCACTTTTTGTGCATGAACGGGCTTAGAGCCACAATAGGACTGTTTTATGGACGAACGAGCTTAGAGCCACTGCCACTTTTTGTGCATGAACGGGCTTAGAGCCACAATGCGGCTGTTTTGTGTACGAACGGGCTAAGAACTGAAAATGAAAAAATGCGACTGTTTTGTGCCATACCACCTTACACTATGAAAGACAAACGCTCTGGTCAAAGCTAAAAGCTACAATGAAAATTAAAAAAATAAGATTGTATAAGCAGATGATCAGCTTCAACTATAAATAAGATTTCCGAATGAGTTTGCCGAAATAATCGAAAACAAACTAAAGCACCGACAAAAACCTTATGACGGGGATGTACCAAAACCAAACCCTTTTAAATTAAAACAAATAAAAGCACGCAAATTCAATGAATCATCAAACAAAAATAATGGTCATCTTTAATCTTTAAAACAGATTCGACTGTTTACATCGGAAATGAAGATTCTAAGAAATATTTTCATAACCTTCGTATTGGAGCTAGGAATCCCCGCGGTATAGGCCGTACAAATCAAATTCATTTTAAACAAACATCTGAAGGCTTACAAACTTTTGTTTTAATGAACTTAAGGATAAAGGTTACTCCATAACTTCAACATGCATTCAAAGAGTCTACAAGAATGACGATACCTAAAAACGTCCAAAGAACCCTAACTTTTTTCCAAAACCTGAGCTATATTATTCTTGATAGATATATGCAGCTGGAATGAGAGTGAAAATCTAGAATAATGGCGTACGATAGAGGCATATATCCAGCAGTGAACTTCTTTAGACTGATGGTGATGCTGATGATGATTCGTATGGTCGTGCTAACTAGAGGGAGAAAGACGGGGAAGACCATCTGCAGTCTTATGATATTGGTAAGGAACCCGATTCTATCTGCAAAAATATCGTTATCAAGTGTGAAGACAAGCATGCAGCACGTTTGAATGTTGCACGTGCGAACGTTTAACCAAGATTATACAGTTTGTAACTAGGTTAAGCAAATTGCAATATTATACCATGTATTGACAGTTCACGTCGCCTCCGAGCTGAGATTAGAAGCTGGTTTCTCTCAAAGTACTGAGAGAAACCAGTTTCTAATCGCGCCAGACAAGTCTGGATGAAAATGAGCTGAGAAATTTTTGCATGATTTGTCTAGCCCTTTTTCCTGAATATATATTAGGGCGGTTCCCAGTCTAAATAAAATATCTGAAGGCCAATTCTTGTACCTAAAAACGTTCAAATTCAAGTCGCAATCTCATGACAATCAATCAACTTTTGACATTCAATTTTTGACAGATTGAGACTGAGATGAGATTGCGAACGTACGGGAATTGCCCCTCAGAGCTAATCCTGATGTAGGAGATACTACAATTATAATTAATAACATAAGTAAAACTAATCCTCTTTTGAAACTAAATTATGCCAAAACAATGGAGGAGGTGTATAGAACCCACACAACACAAGATTGGTTGAAAACACATGTCAATCTGAATGTCAGAGGACTGTCACCTGTCTGGACCAGAGGAGCTGACATGGAAACGAGATGGGCTAGATGCCCAGCAATAGGATTGTTGAGGCTAAAGAATGGTTTGCTAAAGTAGGAGCATACCATGCTCTTACGCAAACCGGACGTTAGTGACGGAAATCTAGTAATGCTCTATTAATATGGACACAAATTCTGTCGAAATTCATAATAATTTTAAGTATAAGTACTAGTCGTACTACAAAACAATAATCTTATTGTACTTGTTGTATCTAAATTCAACCAAGACATAGCGCTGCGAACAATAAGTGAAGCATGCAAAACTACACCTCGCGCTAAGTACACACACGCTCACACGCACACATTTAACCAAACTACAAATAAACTACACCTCACTAAGTGCACACATGTTTACGAAACCGGCCTCCCGTCACTGTTGCCAGCGATAGGTCTTAGTTTTTTATTTAGTCTGAGCTAACAACATCACAATGATAGTAAATTGTATATTAATACACATACATTTATGTGCGGTGTATGCAACCGCTTATCCAGCAAGCTTTTGCAACCTGCGCTTGCGCATGCCTGACCCCGTTGTGCACCAGCGGCTTCTGTCCACTACGGTTACTTGCAAAGAGGTTAGTTAGTGTGTGTTGAGCTTTACAGAGGTAATAAGGGCGTCCAAAATATGGTTGATTTATGCCTTAGCCTTATGTCATGGTGAAGCACAAATTGCCCCTAGAATGACTAGTTAGCACAACGATGCATAGGATTAGGAACGTAATCAACCTTCGCTTGCAACGAGTAGGTCCTAACACTTTATTTTTAAATGCAACGAAATGTAGATTGATATCATAAGAACTCAACCTTGACATTTGCTGCATTCAACCTGTATAATGCAGTGGTTTCAAAAGTTTTAATTAGCCAAAATTTAATCAAGAACAAAAATAACTCTAAAAACTTTCAAAACTATTAATAAATTAATTTAGTGTCGCAATCCCTTTTACTTCCCATCCTTGACTACGCTGATGCCAGTTATCTCGTTATCTCAATCTCACTGAGGCACAACTAGATAAACTTGAGCGACTTCAAAAATTTTGCATAAGATTTATATTTGGCCTCCGCAAACATGATCACATTTCTGAATTTCGTACAAAGCTCAAGTGGCTTCCCATACGTTTTCGACGGAATTCTCATAATTATGTTGTTTCAGCTCTACAGTATTCTGTTCAATCCTACAACCCCCTCTTCTCTTATAGGGCGTTTCAAGTTCCTTCATAACACACATAGATATCCGAGGTCATCGGAAAACTTGAGACTAGAGATGTACAGTGGGCTGCATCAATTGGGTACCCCAGATGGATTAAAATTTTAATACAACTGGGGTACCCAATTGATGCAGCCCACTGTACATTCCACCAGCTTTTATGACAAGTTTTTCACAGTTCAAGCTACTGCTTGAACTGTGAAAAACTTGTCATAAAAGCTACTATGGAACTATAAGCTACTATGTACTATGTGTTACGACGGGTGGCCAGATATTATAGATAAATAAGACGACCAGACTATTTTATGTATCGTGTATTCAGCCATTGCATGACGAGCGATCGGAGTCGGTGACAAGACAACAGGATCCGGAAATACCACAGATAATATATATTTTATAAAGACTGATACACATACGTAACATCTCCCTTATTAAGAAAAGAAAATGGAATCATTACGTGGAACATGGTACGTAAGTATACTCTTTTTTTTTTTTTTAACATTAACAAAATTCTTATATACTAGTAGACTAAGTGGAACGGAACATCTCTAAGAAGTGACAAGTTGACTTGACTGACATTTACATTGCGACAGTTCTGACAGTGACGTCTATCAAATTGACTTAACTAAGTTTTGACAGCTACTAACAAAACAAAATTAGGTTTGACAATGCTTGTACAACAAACAATACATTTAGTATATTAAATTAAAACTAAGTACAAATTAAGAACTTAATCTAGACCAATTTTCAAAATCTTCGGGGCTTTATTATTGCTCTACCGAATGAAGAATAAGTTGTGTGTTGAGTTTGTTTATTTGGTGTATGTGATGTGTTTGTTTTTGTTTCAGATTCTTGGACAGGATTACTTGTACAAGGAGATTGATAATTAGATGGAGATGACGACGGCAGTATATTGGAAGGCGACGGTGGATCAGTGTCAAGTGGAACTGATGGGGATTGAAGTGAACTTCTTCTACTAGGAGCGGACTCAGTTGGTGAATGTTTTGGCTGTAGGATATGTTGGCGATTACGGCGAAAAGTACCTTCCGGGGAGACAATAGTATATGATCTAGGCTGTGGACCTATGTCTGACACAGTACCAGGTGTCCAAATACTGTCTGGCTGTTTCTGGAAGTAAATTTTATCACCAATGTTTAGGGAAGACAACGGTTTAGTATGTTTATTATAATAAATCTGTGATTTGTTCACTTTTATTTGAGTTTTATTTGTTAGAGACCTGTAGTTAGGTATTTTAGGTTTCAGAGTTTGTTCTAAGACTGGAAGTTTAGTTCTGAGTGTCCTGGACATTAGTAATTGGGCAGGCGAATACATATTTTCTTTAGGTGTATTCCTATACTGTAATAATCCTAGATGAGGGTCTGTATTATCAGTAAGACATTTCTTTAATATGTTTTTAACCGTGGCTATGGTTCTTTCTACAAGACCATTAGACCGTGGATAATAGGGACTTGATGTAATATGTTGTATTTGCCAATCTAAAGCAAAATGATTAAACTCTTTTGAGTTAAATGGGGGACCATTGTCTGAAATTAGAATGTTGGGTATTCCATGTCTGGAAAATATAGACTTTAGGTGACTAATGACAATTTTACTAGTAGAACCACCTGCTAGCTTTACAAGCTCGACATATTGGGAAAAATAATCTACGACTATGACATACTTGTTTGAATTGAAATCAAATAGATCAACTCCGACTTTATTCCAAGGGATTGGTTTTACCTCATGGGGCTGTAGTGACTCTTTGGAATTGCTGCGTCTGTTAGTGAGACAGTTATGACAATTATTAACATATTTTTCTATATCAGAGTACATATTGGGCCAGTATACTAGATTTCTTGCCAATCTTTGGCAACTATGAATACCTTGGTGACCTTCATGTATCTGTTTCAAAATGTCTTTTCTCATGGCTACTGGTATAATGACACTGTTGTTTTTGAAGACAATACCATTAATTATATGTATATCGGTTTTTAAAGGAAAATAAGGCCTAAGTATGTCTGGAAGCAATTTTTTATGTTCAGGCCAACCTGTTATGCAATATTTACTTAAGAGTGACAATTCATTGTCTTGGGAAGTCTGTTCTTGAATAGATTTAAGTTTATTTGGACTAACTGACAGTGATCTAATGACTAAATTGACATGTAAATCTAGATCAGAATCTAGATCATGTAATGACTGTTCTGGTAAAGCTGCTCTAGACAGAGTATCAGCTACATAAAGATATTTACCTGGTTTGTAAGTTACGTTCAGGTCATATGGTTGTAATCTTAGCATTATTCTTTGAAGACGGGGTGGAATGTTATAAATTGGTTTTTTATACAGCGATACTATTGGTTTGTGATCTGTTTCAACTAAAGTGTGGCGACCATAGACATATTGGTGAAACTTTGTACAACCAAATAGGATTGCTAACAGCTCTTTCTCAATCTGAGAGTATGACTGTTGACATGAGCTTAATGAAGCTGAAGCATATGCTATGGGGTGTTTATCATGGCAAATCACTGCACCCATGGCATCTTTAGACGAATCAACTGACAGTGTAATTGGTTTATTTTGATCATAATATGTCAAGACAGGGGCTTTTGTTATACATTCCTTTAATTCATTAAATTCTACATTATGTCTCTCTTGCCAAGACCATTCATTATCTTTAGACAGAAGTGTTCTTAAATTAGAAGTTTTATCTGACAAATTCTCTATGTATGAGCCTAAGTATGTAACCATACCTAAAAACCTTTGTAATTCTGTGACATTTGTTGGTGGTGGCATACTGCAAATGGCTTTCACTTTGTTTTCATCAACTCTCACACCATCTTTAGAAAAGATGTGTCCTAGGTACTTGACTTCACTTTTACATATATTAGACTTGTCTTTATTAAATTTTATTCCTATTTCTCTAGCTCTATCTAAGACTTGTTTTAACCTAAAATCATGTTCTTGTTTAGTTTGACCGTAAATTAGGAAATCATCCATCATGATTTTGACTCCTGGAATATCACTGAATCTATTTGTCATGATGGAATGAAACAGTTCTGGGGCTGCATTTATCCCGAAGGGAAGTCTTAGGAATCTATATCTACCTTGAGGTGTGATGAATGTACATAGTTTTGAGGAAGCTTCATCTAACTTTAGCATATAAAAACCTTTGTTTGCATCTAGGGTAGTGAAATATTGTGAACCAGAGAGGCTGGATTTAATTTCATCAATAATTGGAAATTGATAATGAGGACGCATAATGGCTTTATTAAGTTTTCTTGGATCAATGCACAGGCGTAGTTTACCATTTTTCTTTGATGCAATTACAATTGAGCTTACCCATTCAGTAGGTTCCTCGACTTTGACTATAATTTGATTTTTTTTTAACATGGCTAATTCTTCTTTTAATTGTTCTAAAAGACTGAATGGAATTCTACGACAGGCATCTATAGACGGTACAGCATCAGGCTTCATTGACAAATGACATTCATAATCTTTAAGACAACCTATTCCTGAGAAGAGATCTTTATATTTGTCAAGCTGTGATACATTGAGTGACTCATGAAATTGGACATTATGGACTCTTTTAACTAATTTTAAATTCTCACAACTGTTGCGACCAATAATATTCCTACAGGGTATATCTATAATGTGGAAATTAACATTGTATAGTTTGTTGTTATGTGTGACAGACAGAATGCATTGACCTACAGTCGGTAATACTTCACCGCTAAAGGTTGATAGTTTGTGACTACTTTTCTTTAAACTACTCAATGGCAAATTAAGTTTTTTATAAGAGTTAAATGATAAAATGTTAGTGTCAGCACCTGTATCAAGTAAAAAGTCTACATTCTTACTATTTATGGACAAAGTTGTATGATAAGGGTTTTTTTTGCTGACAGAAATCTCATTAGTGAAAAGACTATTTAGAAAATAAGTATCAGTACCCGTACTTTCTTCTTCTTCTTCTATGGATCTCACATGTTTGCTGCGGCAACACTTGGCAAAGTGATTGGGCTTGTGGCAGTTGTTACAGATGACTCCTATGGCTGGACATTTTGTTCGGTGAACTTGACCACATCTGGAACAATTCTTGGTTGACTGTTTGGATTGAGGTTCTTGACTGGACGATGCTTTACTTGATTGACGACTTTGACTTGTTTGAGACTGATGACTTTGACTTTCTTGACGGCTATGACTTCTTTGACGACTGTGACTTCTTTGACTGTGACTTTTTTGATTGCGACTCTCTTGACTACGATGTGTTTGGCGACTGTGATGCGATTGACGACTGGCAACGACACTTACTTCTTGGCTTGATAAAGCTTTAGCCTGTAACCTAGTATTTCTTAGTGTTTTAGCGAGACTGACGGCGGCATCAAATGTTGATGGTTTCTCGATCAGGATACGTTCTCTGATGTACGAGCAAGATGAATTTAAGTTCCATGAGAATATGTCCTTTACTATATCATCGGCAAGACCTTCAAAATTGCATTGGATACTTAGATTCTTGAGATCCGTGGCATATGTCTCAATTTCTTCATCTGGACCTTGTTTTCTGTTGAACAGCTTATGTCTTTCGACGGAAATATTGACACGTGGTGTGAAGTAGTCTTCAAATTTGGCGAGTAAATCCTTATAGGTGATCTTGTCAATTTGTATGTTAAACGAGTAAAATATCTGAAGAGCGTCTGGGCCTATGATTTGTAGTAAAATGGCTACCTTTCGTTTGTCTGGTTGTTCTTCTAAATTGTTGGCTATCATGTAAATCTCTAGACTTGTGTTGAAATTTCTCCAAGCCAATGGCATGTTCGAGTTGTTGATATCTAAGCTGAAATTACTCGGCGGCAGGGGATAACTTGTATTATTTGCGTTTTTATTTTCCGGCATTTTAGGGCTGGACCACGCGGCGACGTTTTACTCGAAATTTTTTTTTTTTTTTTTTTGACTGTTTGCGGCACTTACTTTTGTGGTTTTTTGTGACTTCTTTTTCTTCTGTATCTTCTGACACCATGTTACGACGGGTGGCCAGATATTATAGATAAATAAGACGACCAGACTATTTTATGTATCGTGTATTCAGCCATTGCATGACGAGCGATCGGAGTCGGTGACAAGACAACAGGATCCGGAAATACCACAGATAATATATATTTTATAAAGACTGATACACATACGTAACACTATGGAATGCCTTTTACCCTTGTCGATAAGGCGTGCTCAATCATTGTCCACTTTTAAAATGTTGGTAAAAAACATTTGCTCTCTCTTTCAACATCGTCATTACATGTATAGTTCCTTGCTCTTTTTACCCGACTACGGCTAAGCCAAAAGGAAGGGTTATGATTTTAGCAGTCTATGTATGTAAGTATGTATGTATATAAATAGGTATGTATTTACGTGTGTTCCACCGTAGCGCCTAAATTACTGAACCGATTATAATAAATGAGATAGCAATAGATTCGTAATAATGGTCCGGATGACATAGGCTATATAAATTCTCCCTAAATTTAATATGGTGGACTGTACACGTAAATTTCAGACCACGAAAAAAAATTAAATTGAGTTAATAATGACATGTTTGGTATCAAAAGAAAGGTCTTGACAAGCACATTACAAATATGTATACGTTATATTGTTTAAATAAAAAAATATGTTTAAATTGTTGAAAATAAGTAAAAGTGGAGGTAAATAATATTAATTTAATTGGTTACAAACCGACCGCGGCGAGCGTGATTTTTCAGTAGTAGTGTTTTAGTTTTTGAACTCACTATTTATTCATGTGTATTATTGTATAAGTAAGATATATATTTTTGGATATATGTATGTATATATTGTACACGAATTTGGTACACCACGGACTACCAACAGTATTGTCTCTCCTTCTCCCCTTAATTCATCCAAGGGTTGTCTGCATAGATATATGAAAGAAGGTTGTCTGTAAAAGATCGCTGTTAGCGGTAGACCGCCCATTGTGTCACCCCTATGTAAAATTTAAACATTTATATCTGTAATTTTTATGGTATGCATAATGAGTATTCTATCTATCTAGTGTTTATAAATCAGTTATTTAGTTAACTTAACCAGAAGGCCAGACTAGAATGCTAGTATTACGCCATACTTGCCACACTAACTGGGTACGTTGGATATATTGGCACATTGGGCACACATTTCGAGATGTAACTAGGAAGGTGAATGAGGATATGGGAACGAAGGTGAGTAAGGTTGGTTTATGTGCCCATCCTCAAATAGTTGATGATTGCAACACGGTAATAGTTAGTTACACAGAATTGATTTTAGTGCCTGATAGGCAGGTACATACATCTTGGGCGTGGCTTCATATCTTCTTCAGGGTATGAAGATATAAGAGATGTAAGTATGATTTTAATCTCTATAGATTAATAACTACCTGTATGGGTGACCATCTTTACATACCAAGACCTGCCTCGGAAAGCACGTTAAGCCGTTGGTCCCGGCTGTCATTTGTGGATCTTTGACAGTCATTACGGGTCGTCAGAAGCCCGAAAGTCTGATAACCAGTCTTACTAAGGCGTATCGCATTACTCAGTAACTGGGTTGTGAAGGTTACATACACAGACGCACCATATAAAATACTGGTATTCAGAAGCATCCGGTTAGACTGGAAGCCGACCCCAACATAGTTATTAAGAGGCAGATGAGATTAATAACTAAGACAATATTAGAACAATGTTATAGAGGTAATTAAGTGCAAAACTTCTCGCTATAGCATTTTGAGATGTAAATATTAGAATTTGAATAACACACACATCAGAAATTCTAACATTGCAAGATTATCAAAGTAAAGCAGAACTGTGTTGCACAGGTCTCTACAGAAAGCCTGCTTGTCAACTAATTAATAAATTAATTTTGAATCACACATAACTACCCCACGCCTTCCCTATTTCTTCGTCCCTACCCAAATTATGTCTTGACCTAGTTTTGGCTTCACTAAAACCGTAAAACACATGACCTTGACCTTAGTAAACTAAATGGCCCTGCGGAAGGAACACATTTTATTTTCCTAAGGTTTCGCCACCGACCACCGCATGACCGTATCCGTTGCTACTCATATTTCACCACGCAAATATTAAATTTATTTCCATTTAATAAAACTAAACTAGATTTACTAGCTTTGCGGTTATTCTAATTAGTTTATTGGCCATATCGTTATTATAATG
Source organism: Cosmia pyralina (assembly GCA_946251885.1). Taxonomy (NCBI): domain Eukaryota; kingdom Metazoa; phylum Arthropoda; class Insecta; order Lepidoptera; family Noctuidae; genus Cosmia; species Cosmia pyralina. Next base: position 16,344,896 of record OX276367.1, read on the forward strand.
ATTAAATAACGTATGTTGCTTTCATCATCATTATCATTTCAGCCCGGAATCCCCCACTGCTGGGTCAAATCAATCTGCCTAGCCTTTTTCCCAACTGTGTTGGGTCGGCTTCCAGTCTAATCGGATGCAGCTGAATACCAGTACTTTACATGGAGCGACTGCCTATCTGACCTCCATAAACCAGTAACTGGGTAATACCCCTTGGTAAGACTAGTTGTCAGACTTTCAGGCTTCTGACGACGCTTAGCGACTGTCAAATATCCACGAATGACAGCCGGGACCAACGGCTTAGTGTGCTTTCCGAGGCACGGAGGAATCTCGGTATGTAAAAATGGTCATCCATCCAACCCCGGCAACCGCAGCTTAATCTGATGGATCGACCCGTGCGTCTGTTATTACTTAGCCACGAGCTTCTAAAGTAAGCAAATGCTGAAGCGGAAACTTTATAGACGAAAAATAAGAGATATCGCTGAAAGTAAAACTAGTAGAAACTAAGAATGAACTTTAAGATTGCCTTGTGTTATGCCAGAAAATTTCTTCAAGTAAAAACAAACCGTTTGTATGTACACTGTCAAGTGTGACTAAATATAATAGTCAATAACACAATCCCACAAACGCAACTGTGTACATATCCATCGCGACATATGAGTAATCGTGACTACGAAATAGCCCTTCACTGTACTAGAATATTGTGTTTCTATATATAGGTAAGTTTTCTTCTTATGTTGATAAAACACTTGTCTTTTATTTATAGATAACAAAAATACTATTACCCTTTTTATTTCCGAACTCATCTAGGTCATTTCCTTTCTTGCTTCCTTTTATTTCCTACCATGTCTATGTGTTGATAGATGTATGTTTTCTATCAGCTCTGCCTTGTCTTTCATTTTCTTTCTTTATCATATTTCTTTATTTTTTGTTTTTCTTCATTGTTCATTGCTTTCCAATCCAGTGTTTCTGTCCTTTAATATTTTCTAGCATTACAAGAAACAAAGATTTCAATCCTTTATATAGCCTTTAGCACTAATCGTACACTTGCTTCCTAGGTATCCAATATCTACAAGCTCAATCATTATTTCTCATATTTACCCCAAGGGACTTTCGGCGTACCATTCTCCAACGCCCAACCATCTAATCTACAAGATATATAAACGTGTATAAGTTTACAACTTAACTTTAGATACAAGGCAGTATATTTTACAAGCTGATCAATAATTCAGGAGTTACGTCCAGTTTCCGAGCGAGTGGTCTGCGCACTTCCTTTCATATCGACGTAGTACTCGTAGATGGTGCAATGCAGCGAGTTTTACGATAATGTAAGAAACAAGCAATATATGTGTTGTAAAATGGATATAGGTATTGGTTCTGTTTTGAACGAGAGTTAAGGCGAAATGTATACGATGTTGAAGCCTACGTGAGAGGAACATAGGGCCTAGACAATGGCATACGCTTCGGAACGATTCTATTTCTACAAACGCTATAGCTTCAGTGACATTGACATGATCACGTGACATTTCTTATATCAACCCTATACACTTTTTGCACAGTCTATACATCATCGAGAGCCCGAGCTGCATACGTAATTCGCCGAACTTCGTAAGCAGCTCGGGCTTCGTCGGACGACTGTTGATGTATAGACTGTGCTTTTTGGATTTCCTACTAGCGTCATCGCTAATCGAATGTTACTTTGTCTAGGCCCTCTGGAGAAAAACGAGAAAAATTATATAATCTTTCAAGCATCCTTTCGAAAGATTGTTTTATTATAAAAATAAACCTAGACGAAAAGCGCAAGCAAATTGAATAAAGAGTCTGCTAATTTTCCTCATAACTTCCAAATTCACGCAAATCGATCAAGATCAAAGGAACAAAAATATGTCTAATTTGATCAGCACATATCCTATGTTTATATTAGTCTAGTTACCTAGTTCAATGCTAATTGAACTGCAAATAACTATTAGTATTCAATTTGTTTAATAGTCAGCTGCTGTGATACGATTTTTTCCGTATCATCCTTATCATGAATATAGAGCAAAGGTTACGCCGAATGTGTCATAATGTGTAGTGATAAATAAGTACACAAGCACTCATAATAATTTTGTATTGATGACATGACTGCATCAATCTGCTCTGATGAAACTGGAAATATAATAGTAAAGTTATTTTCGAAGACACACTTTATAATGTTGAATGAAATTAGTGAACAAAGATGATGAAATAATAATGGATGTAGGTAAATGGAGTTGAATAAAACATGATTCTAAAAAACAGACATCAATTTTGTAAAATCGCAAACAAAAATATATTTAGAATAGCGGCTTGCATAGCAGGTGAAACAAAATAGCCTCCACTAGTGGCGATACTAACATAGGTACTAAAATTTTGCTCAGCGCAACTTAGGCACTTAGCCTCGCCACCATATTGCTGCTGGCTGCTGGCATAATCTTTTAATCTTAAATAGCTAGAAAGAAAGAAAGAAAAAGTATTTATTGGGACTCGCACAGGAAGATCACAAATTATACTACACAATCATGCAAATAATCTGCCCAGCCTTTTTCCAACCATGTTGGGATCGGGTCTAACCTGATGCAGCTGAATACAAGTATTTTACATGGAGCGACTGCCTATCTGACCTCCACAACCCTGTTACTGGGTAATACGATACCCCTTGGTAAGACTGGTTGTCATACTTTCAGGCTAACGACGACTCGGCCGACTCAACTCTCTTTCGGGCTTTCGGGTTTCGTAACGACTGTCAAAGGTCCACGAATGAGTGCTGGGACCAACAGCTTAACGTGCTTTCCGAGGCACAGAGGGTTCTTGGTATGTAAAGATGATCACCTATCCACGGATCAACCGCGGCAACCGTAGCTTAACCTGATCGATCGACCCGTGCGGCTGTTATTACTTAGCCACGAGCCCACTCACTAGTTCGTGCAGATACAAGAAAAAGAAGATGCAGAAGGAACTTAAAAATGGAGTCAAACACATTTTGGAAATATATTCAGATATTTACATATAACCTTCATCGGTTCTTTTGAAAATGTATTTCTGGTCTGCATAAAAACCTACACTTTGTAAAAGCGATTGCATAATTTTAAAACAAAATAATTCAAGGTCTCCAATTTGAGAGTACGCAAGATTGCGCAACGTGGATTTGAATTTTTAAAGTTGAAACTGACGGTTAAAACATTGCAGCATAAAATTAAAATTTAGTAGTCACGTAGGTTATTTCTAATATTAGAATTAAGTGATATGCAATCATTGGCTAGCTTAGATCAAATAATTTGGGATTTCCGGACAAGTAGTGCTATTCTGTAAACATCTCACCGTGATAACTCAGGTGAAGTGAGCGTGAAGTGAGCCGTCATTCCACCTGATGCTAGGGGTTGACCCTATTGACAGCTCACTTTAAGATCACTTCACTCATGTTTTCACGGTGAGATATTTACAGAATAGCACTAAAGATGCTTCAAATTAAACTTAATTTTGTGGATTGTTTAAACAGCTACAAATATTGATACGAGCATTGGGAAGGAATACTGCCATTACAACATTTACAACTAAACTTGCGATCGGATTGATAATCCACAGGTAGGTAACAATGATCTACTTGACTTATATATTAATTGACCTAAATGATTGACTATTAATATAATATTGCAAGTCTTTAAATTATCGTATGCCTAAAGGCGGGACATAGATGTACTTCATTGTATAAACTGTAACACCATATTTTTACCTGTGTACCACAATAAACTTTTGAATTTGAATTTGATCATAAGGAGATGCTGCTAACCTTCCCTACTAATCCCTTTAGTTGAATTGTACGAAACCATTAATGTGTCATCTACGGATGAATCACGGATTCTAGGATCATCATCTCCAACATTGCTAAAAAGATTTCCTTTTACTTTAATAACCGCAAAACTAAGTACCCAATTGGCACAAACAGCGCACTTAACATTCATATCGATCCTAAGTATCATAGTGAAGTGAAACTTGAGAGAGAGGCGCTAATAAGTGTTTAACGTATCGCCTTTTCTACTAGAAAGTGGTTTCTTCCGAGCCGGTTGAACTAGTATCTGCTATATGGCCTTGGGATTATAAATTATTAAAATTACTCAATGTGGGTAGTATGTAATTCTATGTGACATTTGACATCTATGCGTGTCTAACGATAATTTGGTAACGATGCGTTGCAAATGCAAAAGCAGTTGGTATATAGTATATGGTATGTATTAGCAAATTGGTAAATGTCAGAATACATCTTGGCCTCTACTCAACTTTCGAGATCGAAGTTGTCATTAATCAATCTGACTAGCTGATTGCAGTTAACTGTTGGTTCCAGGCCTATCATTAGTTTCGACACTGTGTCCGGTTCTTCGTGTTTCAACTCAACCTCTAAAACATCCTTCATGTCATCATTATCATCATCGTTTACGCCTTTTTCCATCTATATTCTGCAGAATATTGGCCTCCTCCTTTTCCATTCCTATTATAGAGTCGATTCAGGATGTAGGACTCTTTAATTTTAATTAGAAACAAAATAAGTAGGTCGTTTTGTTTCCGTTATCAAAGTGTGTTTATTTACTTTTTTTGCGCAAACGTACATAAGCAAAGGTAAGGTAGGCATAAGGTTCAGTGTACTTGTATTTACATTCATATGATAATGTTTAAATTAACCTAAAATAGCTCGTTACGAATTTAGATTCTAATTATAATAATTAAATCTTATTTGTTTAAAACCGGATTTGGTCTAGTTTATTGACTTGACGTTCTAGGTCTACGTACAGTTGGACAGTTATATTAGTGAATACCACAAAATCCTGCAAATACAGTCTGTTGGCAATGTCGGCATCGAACTTTCCTTTCCTTTCCTTTCCTCTCTCTCCTCTCTCTCTTTTAGTCAAAGATGTCCATGCATGACTGTTGCATTTAGCATTAGGTTATATAGTTGGTGATCGTAAAGCAATCTTAATTGGTGCTAGTCCATCAGGATATATTTTTGGACACAATATTTCATTACTAGATTTTGATCACATGGTTACTAGATAGGTTTTGTTACTATTAAAAAACTTTTTTACAAAAAAATACAACCGACTTCCAAAAACAACACTACAAAGTGAAAAATAACTTTAATTTCGGAAGTCGGTGTCTGATTAAATGTATTTTCGTTTTTGCCACCGACTTCCGAAATTAAAGTTATTTTTCACTTTGTAGTGTTGTTTTTGGAAGTCGGTTGTATTTTTTTGTAAAAAAGTTTTTATTTTTCACTTTTTAGTGGGTCTGTTTATAATTTGTATAAGTTACAATAGTCTAATATCAATTGCTCATCACATGTTACAAAATATTGCTTTTCCCGATGCTGGGACGTTAATTGTTGAGGAGTTCTGCTGGTAAGAACCAGGAGAACTCCTCAACAACCACTCACCACACGCATTGTGTGACGAGCGGAAATTGCTTAGCAACCATATTAAAGTAATCGAATCGCAACCCGTGAAATATTTATCATTGAGTAGTTCCGTAGCCATCTATGGTCTTCATCATCAGTTCCACTTCACCAAGTGGTGCTTTCCGAGAGCAAATGCACGAGTTACTATAAAAAATACCCAAATCGCTATAGGTGTGCCTATAATATTTGAAGAGTTCCTTCGATTTCTCCAGGATCCCATCATCAGAACTGGATTTTGACAAAAATGGGACCATTTGGGAAGTATACCCTTTCCAACAAAAAAATAATTTTTCAAATCGGTTGGCAAGCGACGGAGTTATGCGCGAACAAACATAAAAAAAAAAATAGAAACATCCGAATTGAGAACCTCCTCCTTTTTTAGAAGTCGGTTAAAAAATCAAGCGGCCCGCCCCGGCTTCGAAAAAAAAAAACTTCACAGGATCACCCGCTGGGCTAATCTGAAGATTGACTAACATAAAAATGGCTCCAGCCGCTTCGAAGTCCATAGGGAACATACATACGCACATCAATTTTTAAAAAGTCGCGTACAGAAACATGAAGCGGTCTAACGGGACACCCAGAGACGTTAGAACTATTATTTATTCTGTGCCCAGACCATTAAAACTAGTAAAAATTTACTTTAATAAAAGTAAAAACCGACATCAAAACCAAAAACGAATAAAATAACTTTCATAAAACACTTAACAGCTTCTGAAGTCGGTGTCAAGCTAAAGTGCATTGAAGAATTGAATACACCGACTTCAGAAGCTGTTAAGTGTTTTATGAGAGTTATTTTATTCGTTTTTGGTTTTGAAGTCGGTTTTTAGTTTTTTAAAGTAAATTTATTTTTCCATTTTTAGTTGAATATACAATTACAAGACGAATGAAAAGAAGAGTCATCAAAATCGGTTAGAAATGCCGGAGATACAGTACATTTATGCATATAACTTCGTACATAAGAATAATTACTTATTGTATTATATACTAAAACCTTCTGAAAGTATGTAGATCACGATAGTGAAAGAATCATCAAAATTGGTTCATCAGTTTTTGAAGTTTTTGCGGACAAACAAACATACATACATACATAAATACATACATACATACATAAATACATACATACATACGGGTCAAATACAGAACCTCCTTTTTGAAGTCGGTTAAAAATATCCAAGTCCTATTCTATCTGTCAAGGACAAAACGATAATAACATAGATCTGTATTACCATTAGCGGTTTAACACACGAACTCATCACCTAATCATAATAGGTTAATAGCCTAATGGATTACGGCCACGCGCCTATCGCGTAACATGCAATAATCGGGTTTTAAGTAGGACCCCACATTTTTGTTGTCTTACGAGAAATGAAATGAAACTGACTGCCCCTGAGAAGAAATGGGGAAAAAACTCAGGGGTCAAAATCTCTTGACATAATCTTGGTCAGCCCGGCGAGTACTGTGACATGGCTTGAGTCACACATTTTATCACATTTTGGGCGATAAAACTGTTTTGTCTTAAATGCTAGCACGGCGGCGTGAGATAATTTCTTGACATGTGACATAACTTCTTGACGTTTAGTTGGGACTCGTATGTCTTGTTTGCTAATATAGGCGCACAAATTTTATCACAAATGTCACATTTTGACGGTGACTAAGAAAATTTTTATCACGTTCGCTCGGAGATGGTGATAAGATTTGAAAATTAAAAAAAATATATATATATTTCCCTGCTAATTACTCTGCACCAAATGGCAATAAATTATTTTCTTGCATTATGTGGTTGTGGTTTATTTGTGTGAAGAATTGCGCGTGATAACAAAAAAAAATTGAAATAAGTTATTTAATAAATTACTATTTTTTTATATTTTTAAAGGGTTTTTTTTATATTTTAAAAATACATATTTAAAACTGTAAACAATTCGCGTGGAAACCAACAAAAAAATAAAAAATAAATAATTTAAGTAAACACATAAATTACTATTTTTTATATTTTTAAATGTTTTTTTTATGATTTTATAAAAATGGGTACAATATTTAGAAATATAAATAATATGCGCGTGGAAACCAACAAAAACCAAAAGAAAAATTAATAAATAAGTAAAAAGTAAATACCTACATACTTAAATTACCACAATGTTTGTTTTGTATCTACATGTTGAGAATTAGGGGTTTATGAGTTTTATAAAGGGGGGCCAAATTGTCATTATTTTTGCGATAGGACACACCGTTTTCGAGACAAAATCAAAAGAAAAGAAAAAAAAAGATTTTATTTGGTCACATATTCAGATAGTCTTAGACATTTTAATTTTTTCAATTTACTATATCACACTATGAATTAGCAACAAGAAAGGCATGTCACGTCTCTAGATTATGTCACATGGTTGACCCGTGCTAGCATTTAAGACAAATTCAACATGACATAATTTGTCATGTCTTGTCACAAACGTCTTGGGTACGCCCGTGCTCGCCCCGCAGGTCATGTGAGGACCGCGATACTCAGGAAGTGTCCATCGTAATTTAGGTGTTCAGGAAGTTTTGAGTACTCAATCTGTGTCGTGCAAAACGATTCCGACATTTTCAAGGAGTGGTTGGTTAGCACAGCACCAACTGTGCACTTGAAAGAATGATGGATTTACTGTACACAAAGGTGTGGTAAGTACTCTATGTCAAAATGTAGTCTTAATCAGCGAAGAGGTGAGAAAAAAGTACCAATTGTGTGTAGAAAAGAAAGACATCAAGTAGGTAGTGATGAAATAAACTAATTAGCACCAACGCTGTTCTTGTTACCTAAAAAATATCAACGCTGGTCACAATTCATCTTCCGACTGCCTGACGCAAAAAGTAATACAAAAAAATCCACAATAAAAAAAGCCAGACAAAAAGCTGGTCAAAGAACAGTTTCATAAAACCAGATCTAAAGTCTCAAGGTTCAACCTAGCCCAAGTTAGTACAAAAACGGAAATCAACCAGTTCTAGTTGCCAAGTCAAATATTATAAAGCCTCGTATCCACTAAGCAACAATTGACGCGCAACACGTGACGCTCAACATGTTAGGCAACGTTGCACAACAGCGCGCGAAGTTGCCAGCTTGTTTTTTGTTTCCGTGCAACATGCAGTTGAGCATCAAATGTTGTCAAGTGGAGACGTGACGCGCAGAAATGTCCTTGTGGTGTAATACTCTACGAACGTGTACTCAAATTAATTGAACTGTACTAAAACTATGAATATTTATGAGATACTGCTCAACGAGAATACAAAAATAAATTTAAAAAAATAGCATGTTTTTTTCTTTTTGATGCATTTTTAGATAAAATTATAACCACCGCTGCTGAAATCAACACTAGTTCCTCTGGCGACATGTTGTCGACGACTGATCATGCGTAGACAGACAACGATGCTAAACAAGTTCCGCGTTAACTTTCAACATGTTGAACAACATGTTGAAACGCCAAATGTTGCCTAGTGGATACGAGGCTTAAGTTTGTATTACGAACAAGCTGTAAATGGTTTTATCTGCTTTAAGTTCATTGCCTTGCCACTGCACTTGGGTTTACTTTCTATTCAATGTTTTACTAGAAAATACTTATCTAACATTGTTTGTTTTTGTCAAGTGTCAAGAACTCGAGACATGACTTTCGACAAGCGTATGCCTAAAATCTGGCCAGAGCCTATTAAAGAGGTAAGTACGTGGCTAAATAATAACAGCTGCACGAGTCGATCGATTAGGTTAAGCTACGCTTTTCGGAGTTGGTCCGTGCATGAGTGACCATCTTTACATATCAAGACCCCTCCGCCGTGCCTAGGAAATCACGTTAAGCCGTTGCTCCCGGCTGTCATTCGTGGATCTTTGACAATTATTACGGGTCGTCAGAAGCCCGAAAGTCTTACAACCAGTCTTGCTAAGGGGTATCGTGTTGCCCAGGAACTGGGTTGTGAAGGTCAGATAGGCAGTCGCTTCATGTTAAATACTGGTATGCGGCTGTTATTACTTAGCCACAAGCTCCTCCGACCCCAAGGCAGATGATGAAGTAAGTATTTGCAATTATTTTGATACTAGCGACCCGCCCTTCGCATGGGTGCAATCGACAGATAATAACGCGCTTGTGGGGGAAAGCCTTTTAAGGAAAGCAACTACTGTGACCAACCGGTTAATGGCTTTTAAACGTTTCTGGGTCATTACGCGCACTGCCTCTTGTACTTTAACTGGAGTAGACAGTTTTTGTGACGTTTCTTTCTGTGTTTGCTTTTCCTGCACGTTGGTCAAATACATAATAAAATTATGAATTTTATAAGTTTGGAACTAGTTATTTGTTGATAGAAGTTGTCCAGATGTTACACAGGGGCTCGTGGCTAAGTAAAAACAGCCGCACGGGTCGATCGATCAGGTTAACCTACGGTAGTCGCGGTTGGTCCGTGGATGGGTGACCATCTTTACATACCAAGATCCCTCCGTGCCTCGGAAAGCACGTTAAGCCGTTGGTCCCGGCTGTCATTCGAGGACCTTTGACAGTCGTTACGGCTCATCAGAATCCCGAAAGACTGGCAACCAGTCTTACCAAGGGGTATCGTGTTACTCAGTAACTGCAGGGTTGTGTAGATCAGACTCTATCAGAGGCTGAGAGTATGTGACGCTCACTCTAATGTCTCGCTGATGGTGGCGCGTGTCGGATCATTTAGCTAATCCATGCGTCAGGTTCGTGAACAAGCGCTGTCAGTGAAGGCTGGTCATACCTTAGCGGCCACGGCTTATTTTAATTTAATTTAAATATTTGAATTGTTTTTTTTTTTTTAAGGACGCTTTTAACGTTTTGCATCGTTCTCACTTGTAAAATTTCAACATGAATGATGTAACCATTATTTTGTAACCATATCTTGATTTAAAAGAGTGTCCGTGGAGTTTCTTGCCCGTTCTTCTCCATAGGTACCTACTATGCTTTGGAATGGGCGCCTAGCTTCATCTTTTTGACTGACCGACCCCTTGACAATTCAAAAGTGCCTGTAATTGGTTTAATTGAAATAAATGCTTTGAGTTTGAGTTTGAGTTTGACTCAGCTACATCCGGTTAGATTGGAAGCCGACCCAAAGATAGTTAGGAAAAGGCTACACTCAGTAACTGCAGGGTTGTGTAGATCAGACTCAGCTACATCCGGTTAGATTGGAAGCCGTGTATGTTACGCAGACAAGAACTTTTGAGCTAAGCTAAACGCAATTTACGAGTACTTACGCGAGCAAAGCATAAGTCAGAAGGGATTCATTCCGGGGTCGCGGTTGTTCGAAGGAGATACCGTGGCCCTGGCACAGGCAACTGAAGGAACACGGGTGGGTTTAAGTCAGTAAAAGTCTGACACGCCCTCCCGCTCCGCCCAGAGCGGGAGAAGTCATTGATGATTTCCCCCACAAAAAAAAGAAGAGATTCATTGCAACTTCTTCTAAGGATGAACTTTCAACAGAGCCTGGATAATCATCTTCCAGCTGAATGAGAGTTGCCGAGAATCGAGTTGAACAGCGTGCGATTGGAGGCCTATTGACCAGCAGTGGCAGTGCTGAAGATGGTGAATTTATTATTGATGATAGGCATTCCCTATATCTGTATCCCGTCTACCAGCCAACACCAATATTAGAAGAGTATCTACAACACAATTTTTGTATGCTTAGATGGTTTGGTTATGTTGAGAGGATGAATGAAAGGCGACTAACAAAAGGTATTTACAAGGCAGATGTGGAAACGCTGGCGCCAGGAGGGGACGCCCTAGGAAGACATAGTGACCTTATTGGTTATGTTCTTCAGAAAGGTCAGGTGCGTGGTACTCGCAACCGGTGTGCGTGTATGACCAGATGTATAAATAAAAACTTTTTTACAAAAAAATACAACCGACTTCCAAAAACAACACTACAAAGTGAAAAATAACTTTAATTTCGGAAGTCGGTGTCTAGTTAAATGTATTTTCGTTTTTTGCCACCGACTTTGGAAATTAAAGTTATTTTTCACTTTGTAGTGTTGTTTTTGGAAGTCGGTTGTATTTTTTTGTATAAAAGTTTTTATTTTTCACTTTTTAGTTGTGTACCTACCCCACACAAATTCAAATACCACTACCTGCAAAACAAACTAGAACATCATCCATATAAAAGTGGGGAAAAAATACGTATTATTGAAGCTAACTCAAAAACTACCGAAGCAAAGTTAATCAATTTTATATGGGACCAACTGTGATGTATACACTCTCGAACAAAACAAAAAAAATCCAAATCGGTCCCGCCATCTTCGAGTAATCGGGGAACATACATAAAATAATAAATAAATAAAAAAAAAAAAAAGGTTCCGACGAATTGAGAACCTCCTCCTTTTTGAAGTCGGTTAATGAGGCAAAAAGTTGTAAGGATCGTAGCAGGCGGTGTTCTGTAGTTTCTGCCAATCCCCATGGGAAGAAGGCGTGAGTTTATGTATGTATGTGTATCTACAACACTTGAAGGCTGAGTTGTTCCAATAGAGAAGCAGTTCTCTGCATCAGTGTTTGTATTTTGCAGTAGGAATGCCTTCCGTTTACACTATTATATGCTGTATATTTTATGACTCAAGTTTACTATGCACACAATTGACTAAGAGCAAACTTGTAGCTGTTTGAACATAATTACTTGAACTAAACTTTATGATCCTACACATGCAACAGCAGGAGTGGAAGCCAATTAAGTTTATATTTAAATAGGACGTTTTCAATTTATCGCTTGCAAGATCTGGTAGACAAGATGGTATTACCGTATTACCTAAGCACTAAAGCACCTTTGCAGTTTATAATAAACTTAGCTGCGTTCCGCGGTTTCACCCGCGTAGACCGGGATAAAAAGTAGCCTATTTATTAATCCAGGGTATAAGCTAATCTACATACCAAATTTCATCCAAATCGGTCCGTTTGAGCGTGAAAAAGTAACAATGATACAAACACACACACACTCACTAACTTTCGCCTTTATAATATTAGTGTGAAGTGTGATTATAGTTAGGATATACAGAAGCTGTTGGTGTACATTTAGAAATAAATAAATGTTAGTTTTTTAATGTAGTAAAAAAAATATAAAAAAATGATTTTAAAAAATATAAAAAAAAAAAAAAAATATATATTATACTAGCTTTTGCCCGCGGCTTCGCTCGCGTGTAACTCGGAAATTATCCCCAGGGAACGTACTGCCGGAATAAAAATTATCCTACGCTCGTACCCAGGTCAAGGCCTATCCGTTAAGGTGTGAAAAGGTAACAAATAGACAGACAGACAAATAATAAATTCAAATAATCTTTTTTATACATAAAACAGGTTTGTATGATTCCAAGGCCCGCTTGCACCAACAACCATAAATACAGTTAGCGCTGCACATTTTTAAAACATCATTCCATCCCTGACAACTTCAAAATTAACAGAAATAGAACAATGTTTTCAATTCGTTTAGCACTCAACGTATTTTGTGATTTGTGGTGCTAGTGGGCCTAAATGTTTAACATAAGAATAATACTTATTCATTTTAATATGATCACCATTAATTTTTGTGATTGACTACCACTGACCCCGTAGCCAGTTAGTGAATGACACATTCAACACACGTACAACGTGTTAACAAAGTTTTTTTGTGTCTATAAATTGTAATAACTTTTGACCGAGTAGACCAATTTTAATATGACTATGACTGTATTTATAACCTTTAAATCTCTTAAAAATAAGTACAAAAAAATATCAATATTACATGTGAATTTTAAAATCATTCCCTGTTTTACCCCCTTGAAAAAACGCTGAAACGCGTAAATCTTTATTAAATCTAACTTAACCCAAAAAAAACCCAAATGCTAGGTTTCCCTTATAAACTTTTATCCCCTATATCACCCCCTCTAGGATTATTTTTAAAACAAAAAGTAGCCTATGTCTTTTCCTAGGATGCCATCTATCTTTTTGGCAAATTTTATTGAAATCCGTTCAATGGTTTAGGCGTGAAAAGGTAACATACAGACAGAGTTACTTTCGAATTTATAATATTAGTAGGATTTATAATGAATTTTATTCTGTAAACAGGATAGTGGAATCACTTTTGAACGTCATAAGAAGAAAAAATAAGCTAGATGGAGTCGATATAATTCCTATCTGACTACCCCTGAGAAGAAATGGCAAAACAAACTCAGGGGTCAGTCTCTTTTCGAAGTCCAGGCATAATCTTGGTCAGATGATGTTAGGACCATATAGATTATCGTCTGATATGGTCTTTTGAGAAAAGAATCACACAGATTAGAGTAGACCTGTCCAGTCAGTGCAAGCATTTGTCAGACTCAGTAATCGTATAGCTCAACTCAATACCTAAAGAGCTCAACGACTTGACGAATAATATCACAGAAAGGACATTTGGGTAGGCCGCATAAAGTACTCAAACTGCCAGACTGTAAATATTAGTACCGAGTTTCAAGTTAATCCAAAAGCGCGTTAAAAGTTTTCCTTGCTAACTTTAACACCCCCTAAAATATTCTTTGTGAGGGGTTGTTTTAAAAAACTAAAAGTTCAATCTATATTATTTACTGAGGCAAATATTGCCAAGTTTCAAGTTTATTAACCAAAGGAATAAGGTTTTTCATTTAAACTGTATCCCCTCTTTTCAACCCTCATAGGGATGGAATTTTGAAAATTCATTTGGAGTGCTTCCATTATTTGACTCAAAGATTATATATACAATTTTTTTTTAATGAATCAATCCACACAGTTAAATCCTACCCATAATTTTTTTTACCCCTTCTTACCCCTATAGGGATCGATTTTTAAAAAACCTAAAATCTTATTTAATTTACTTTTTTGTCAAAAGTATAAATAGTGAGTTTCGAGTTAATTGGACTGAACTTTAAAATTCTTCCATACAAACTTTAACATCCCTAAACCCCCTTTGAGGGGTAGTTTTGAAAAACTGATGATGACAAATCTCATTACTTACTTAGGCAAGTATTTGCGCCAAGTTTCAAGTTATTTAACCAAATGTATTTGATTTTTCATTTAAATTGTATTCCCTGTTTTCACCCCCACAGGGGTGGTAATTTAAAAATAGTTTGAGATTTTTCCATAGTGACTTAAAGATTATTTACACCAATTTTCGAGTTAATCAAGCCACGCAGTAAAGTCCTCGCCTGTTAAATGTCAATTTTAAATACCTCTAACGAAAAAAACGCGACGCACGCGCGACCTCTGACGGGGTGAAATGGGGTAGTCATACCCCATTTCACCCCGTCAGAGGTATATTTTTGAAAAACCCTGATGCACATTATTCTTTATTTTTGGTTTTAAGTATAAATACTGAGTTTTGAATTAATTGCATTGCGCGTTAAATATTTTCCATACAAACTTTGACACCCCCCGATTCCCCTTTAGAGGGTAGTTTAGAAAAACAAAAAATCACAAAAATCATAATTTACTTAGATAAATATTCGTGCCAAGTTTCAAGTTTATTAACTCAAGGAATAAGATTTTTCATACAAACAATATCCCCCCTTTTCACCCCCTTAAAGTTCGAATTTCCAAAAACCCCTTCTTAGCGGATGCCTAGGTCATAATAGCTATCTGTGTGTCAAGTTTCAGCCCAATCCGTTCAGTGGTTTGGGCTGTGTGTTGATAGATCAGTCAGTCAGTCAGTCAGTCAGTCAGTCAGTCAGTCAGTCAGTCAATCAATCACGCTTTATAACAAAAATAAAAAACATAAACTCTACTTTTGCAGAAGTAGTGTGTTCTTTTTGACATTTTGGGTTGCGCTCGCGCCATCGTCCTGCATAGTTTATTTCTTGCAACGGAACAAATATTTATTTAACGGTAGTTTACGAAAGCAGAAATTCCCTTTTTATTTCCTGATAAAACTGTGATGTTCTGTGAAATGAAAACTTGTGACAAGCATTCTGTATTTTGCACGGAAGAATAGAGAAAATTACACATTGCCATTTTGCCATGCTAAACGCGTAGAATGCGTAGAAATATTATATTTCTACTATCTGCCATTTTGTCTATTCTTCCGTCGACAAAACCGAAGAATAGAGAAAATTACACATTGCCATTTTGCCATGTTTAAACGCGTAGAATGCGTAGAAATATTTCTACTATCTGCCATTTTGTCTATTCTTCCGTCGACAAAACCGAAGAATAGAGAAAATTACTCATTGCCATTTTGCCATTTTTAAACGCGTAGAATGCGTAGAAATATTTCTACTATCTGCCATTTTGTCTATTCTTCCATCGACAAAACCCGTATCATGCTAAGCGTGTTAGCAGTGAAGTTTGCAATTTGCATGCAGTTAAATTATTTTGAATATTTTTAGAAAAAAAAAAATACTTACATTAACATTACAATTTATAACCTTTTATATTATGCATAAGCATAACGGAAATTACGCATTTTTTAAAGGAAAACGCTATTAGCTTTACATATTTTATGCAAAAAATGTGAAGGCTTTGCATACTGACATATAATTACTGATCCCTTTTTGTTGCAACTGGCAACACAATGTCTATTATTACGAATATGAGAACAGAACATAATAGCAGCAGACCATTGTTTTATTTAATAATTAACAGAAAATAATGGAGTGTTTTTTTTTTTTGTTGGTTATAAGGGGCACCAATATTCAGTCATATTGTTCGTTAGTAACATTTTAAGACAATAAACAAGGTGCCTTTGTGGTTTGTGGAGCAATTTCTTCTCACTAGCCTAAAGACTAGAAGTGACAGTCTTAAACGGTACGTTTTGCTGACGCGGTGGCTTGCACCAAACATGCGTCATTTTTAACCGACTTCAAAAAGGAGGAGGTTCTCAATTCGTGTTCCCCGATTACTCGAAGATGGCTGTACCGATTTGGATTTTTTTTGTTTTATTCGATAGGGTATACATCACAGTTGGTCCCATATAAAATTGATTAACTTTGCTTGGGTAGTTTTTGAGTTAGCTTCAATAATACGTATTTTTTCCCCACTTTTATATGGATTATGTTCTAGTTTGTTTTGCAGATAGTGGTATTAGAATTTGTGTGAGGTAGGTACACAACTAAAAAGTAAAAAATAAAAAGTTTTTTACAAAAAAATACAACCGACTTCCAAAAACAACACTACAAAGTGAAAAATAACTTTAATTTCGGAAGTCGGTGGCAAAAACGAAAATACATTTAACTAGACACCGACTTCCGAAATTAAAGTTATTTTTCACTTTGTAGTGTTGTTTTTGGAAGTCGGTTGTATTTTTTTGTAAAAAAGTTTTTATAATAAATCAGCGAGTGCAATTACTGCTACGCGGTGACTAACATTAGACAAAGGAATCGTCAACAGTATTACTTGTATACACTAAACGTAATAAACCTAACGGGAATTAAATGATCTTTTCTCTACGCGCTTCAACCTGAACAACAACAACTCTGCAAGTGTACGAACCGTACAAGAGGGATGGCGATTATGTACATCTTCGTACAATATATATCATAAATCTCATAGCTTGAGACATTAAACTACACAAATATGTTATACAAAGCACCTTGACCTTGTAACTTACAATTAAAATCAACATTATGCGTTGATTCTACAAATCATGGTCACCCCACGTTCTCAAAGTGTAGTCCAACAGTACGTATTAAACGTACATTATTTGTCAGTACTAAAATACGTTACATTATTTATACATTCTGTCGGCACGCGATCAATATGTATGGTAATTGTACCAATCAATGTTCTGCTAAATTATTCCTATGATAAGTATTAAAATGAATGAGGTGCATGATTGTGGCTAAGTAATAACAGTCACATAGTCGATCTAACAGGTTAAGCTACGCATACCGCGGTTGGTCCGTGGATGGATGTCCATCTCCACCTAGAAAGCTGAAATTTTGCACAGAGGTTCCCTTTATAATGCAGACAAGGAATAAGGAAGGATTTCCCGGTAGTATGTTCCTGTGGGATATTTTCCGACATCCAGCTAGTAGAAGATAAGCCTGCGCGGACTAAGCCTAACGAGTAACGAGAGCCCGGGGCGGCAAAACTAAATGAACGTCGAAATATTTCGCAAGCTGCCTCGAAAAGGTTAGGTTTTCTTTTGATCATTGATACGGAAATACGGATTCGGATCTACTTTGTCGACAACAGAAAATCTAGAGCATCAGAGGTATACAGGATTGTAGAGCGAGCGAAGCGAGCTCGAAAATTTATGCACACCGCCATTTTCTTTTGAATATTTAAAACAGAAATAGGAATTACTTTGGCGAGCTATACAGAAAAGTTTGAAAATGTGGGATGCAAGAGCGAGAGAAGCGAGCTCGTAAATTGTGGTACCCCGTCCCGGATGGGTAAGGTTATGTTTTGACTATTCATACATTAATAGGAGTTACTTTGTCGACTTACGCAGAGAAGTCTGAGAAGAAAGTGAATGCAGGTTGCAAGAGCGAGCTGAGCGAGCTCGAAAATTTTAGCACCATACGTTATATTTATTTAGCATGCGTAGGGGGCCCCCAATTACAAACCGCCTTTTACTTACTGAACATATTTTGTTCTTGTTTGGGATTTGATTATTCTAGAGATTTGGGGGCCCCCAGGACCGGGGGCCCGGAGCGGACCTGCTGCCCCCTGTGAATATAAGCGAGTTAATAGTCCGCCTGTGAATATAAGGCTGCCGTATGACAACGCGGTGATTAGATTATGGCAATTTTCTTTGATTTATCCTTATAACAAAGAATAGAATAGAATACTATTTATTAGTACTCAATATTACAAACACAAATGTAGAAATAAATTGTATTTAGTCTGTTTCTGAATATATTAAGATAACATTTGATGTAAATGGTTTTTACAATTTCATATGACATGGTTTTGGACACCTGATTTCTGAGGGTAGTGGTTATGGGATCAGACCACAATGCCGCTACTATTAGGGTAAATGCTCCACTATTAATGTACGTCATACAGAGGGGTTAGCCGTAAAACCACAGCGTGTATGGAGGAAAAGCTATACCTAATGTAATTACTGTGTAAAATGGAAATACTTTCCGTCAACAGGGAAATACAAAATCAAAGGAAGGATAACCATGTCTTGATTTATTGGGTATTTCGTTTGACGTGCAAAACATAGAGAAAATAATAATATCGTAAGTAGGTGAGAACAAGGCTAGCCTAGGTTATTGACTAGGCTAGGAAAACATATAACACTGATTGATGGACAAACGCAGGTGAAGCTACCACCGATATCGGATACTTGAGTGGGTAATACATTACTTGCCTAAAGTTCAGCACCCTAATTGCGTAACACACATCAATCGGAATCTGAATCATTTTGGAGCAAATTGCTAAACTATTGCTTCATATGTTCGAAATATTTCCTTTTTTAACCGACTTCAAAAAGGAGGAGGTTCTCAATCCGTCGGAACCTTTGTTCCCCGATTACTCGAAGATGGCTGGACCGATTTGGATTTTTTTTTGTTTTGTTCGAGAGTGTATACATCACAGATGGTCCCATATAAAATTGATTAACTTTGCTTGGGTAGTTTTTGAGTTAGTGTTAAGTAGCGCGTCTGTCCGAACAATATTTTTATTAATTTCTACTTGTTTCTATAAGTACCTATGTAATGTTAGTAGTTCGTTATAATGTCGTCCCGCGCCGCTCCACGCCAGTGGCGCCACGGGAGCGAGGCGGGGGAGGGGTGCGCGCTCGGATGAGGCGCGCCGCCGCGAAAAACCAGTCTGCGCCGCGCATGCATAGCAACTGTTTCTTGTGTAATCCGTTTTCGCGCCAAAATTGTAGTAGTTTACGTTATAAGTGTTATTCCGTTAATGTGTTAATGTTTGAGTGTGAGATACAATATTATAGTGTTTTTTACATCTACTGCCTATTTTACTTCGAACCCCGCCCTTATTAACAAGCTGGTCCTTCGAGTGTGGATGGTGAGCGAAGTAGGCAGCCATGAGTGAAAAACGAGTAACACGTAGTGTAACCAAAGCGGCAGAAACTGCGGCTGCAGATTCAGGAGTGGAAACTCCGTCGGCAGGTGCTGACTTGTCAAAGCACACGCCGCCTCTAGAGTCCGGGCGGGCCTCTACGGCGGGTGGTCGCACAGACGACCACGGTGATAGATTACCGCCGTTAGACATGAGGACGCCCGCTTCAGAGCGCACCGTGCGAGCGAGGAGCAACGCCACCCACACGTCGAGACGTAGCCAGGCGGCGCGAAACGCGCAACGAATACGGGCCGAGTATGAGGCAGAGCTCGAGGTGGCTGAACTCAAAGCAAGCTTAATCAAAAAGAAGCTTGCTCTTGATATGGCGGAGCTGAAGGCACAGGAGGAAGAGGAACAGAACGACGCGGGAGCGAGTACCGCGAGCGGAGTCTCGGCACGTGTAACGCGCTGGCTCGAAGACACGTCCGCCGCGCCGAGAACGTCCGGTGCCCAACTACGTGCGCCATTGTCGCACGCGCATTCGACGCCGAGCGCGCGTTCGCCGCAGCGCAAGCGTACACCGCTGCCGCGCACGCGTTCGCCATCGCGCGCACTTACGCCTCCGCGCGCACTTACGCCGCCGCGCACGTGTTTTTCACCGCGCGCAATGTCGCCGCTGCGCGCGCGCTCGCCGCCGCGCGCACTTACGCCGCCCCGTGCGCGTTCGCCGCCGCGCGCAAGGTCGCTGTCACGCGCGCGCTCGCCGCCGCGCGGGCGCTCACCGCTGCACTCGCCATCGCCCCAGCAGCCGCCGCCGCCGAAGAGCCAAGCTGTGACAGACATCGATCGGCTGGCGGAGGCCATCAGCATGTTAGGACAGAAGAGACACGTGCCGCGGCAAGTGCACGAGATACCGACCTACGATGGCAACGCCTTAGACTGGCTCAGTTTCGAAAAAGCCTATCGTAGTACGACTGAATTACACGATTATAAACCGTCGGAGAACATGGTGCGCCTTCAGGTGGCGCTCGTCGGTGAAGCCAAGGCCGCCGTCAGAGACTTGCTGAGATCCTCCTCCGACCCTGAAGAAGTCATTAAGGCGCTCGAGGACGAGTTCGGACACCCTACTCGCCTGTTAGAGTGCGCCTTAAAGAAAGTCCGTGATTTACCTAAAGTTACCGAAAATGGACTCGAGATACGTAAATTTACGACGACAGTACGAAATTGTGTATCAGTGCTAAAAAGTATTCGTGCCGATGGATACATAAATAATCCGCAGCTAGTGAATGAACTGCTAAACAAATTGACTCCTTATCAACGTGCTCAGTACGGCGAATTTGCGATGCGTTTGGGCAGTGAAAATGGCGTTGATCTGAGAGTGAGCCCGAATTTGAATGTTTTAGTAGAATACCTCGGTCAACTTACACGCGCGTCATCATATTACGCGCCAATGAGCAGCATGAACACTGCGGGCGCGGGCACGAGTACCAACCGCTCCACGGGCGCAGAGCGCACGCCAGCGTCACCGGCGGCCGGCCGACGCGATAAGGGTAAAGGTGTGGCTCCAGTGCGCGCGAGCGGGTCGAGTCATCGAGTGTATACTCAAGTGGAAACATTCGATACCGTGTCTAAGACTGAGAACAGTAATAAAACCAAGTGTGTTAAGTGTAAAGCGGAACATAAATTAAATGAGTGTAGTGAGTTTAAAAATATGTCTGTTGACGAACGTTGGGACTTTATTAAACAAAACAGACTATGTTTCAAGTGTATTGTAAAAACTCATTCGAATAGGTACTGTCGTGCTAAGCGTTGTAGTAAGTGTAATTATTCACACAACGAGTTACTACACAAGGACAGAGAAAACTCTACGCCGCCCGCGGAGGGGCCCCACCCTAACGTATCGCCGCCATTGCTCGCGACTCCGACTTCGGAGAAATATGAAACTTTGACGAACGTTGGCGAGTATCGTGCGCGTGCTTTGTTAAAAGTGTTACCGGTGACAATTGTGACGAGTTCTGGCGTAGAACAATCTACATACGCCCTTTTAGACGAAGGTGCGTCCGTGTCGATTTTGGACGATAAACTCGCGTGTGGTATGGACGGACCTATAGTGCCGCTTAAATTAGTGACGGCGCGCGGACATTGCGTGATTGACAATAAGTCGCGAAGTGTCAAAGTGGTAGTGCGCGGCCCAAATGGTGTTAATCATGACATTTCGGTGCGCACTATGCGCAACATTAACTTACCTTCGCAAACGGTGCCGGCGCGCGTCCTCCAGGAGAACGTTCACCTGCGGGACCTGGATTATGGAGAAATGAGGGAGGCGAAACCCATGCTGTTGTTGGGGCAGGACAACTGGCAGCTCATCGTCAGCAGGGAGATTCGACAAGGTAAATCCGGTCGCCCGGTGTCTTCGCTTACTTATTTAGGCTGGGTGGTCCACGGCCCGCTAGGAGGGGGGGTTGGTTGTAGCGAACCTGAATCCGCCAACTGCGTATCCGCGCTTGACGATTTGCACGAATTAGTGAAGGCCCAATTCGAGTTAGAGGCTATAGGTATCTCCAATGTTTTGCGTACCAACTCGAATTCCGAACGCGCTCTAGATATATTGAATAAAACATGTCGCCGCGTGTCAGATGATGCCCAACAGTGGGAAGTGGGTTTGTTATGGGCTCGTGACCATGTTGAAATGCCCGATAATTATGACTACGCGCGTAGACGTCTTGCCGGAATTGAGAGAAAAATGGATCGCGATTCGAAATTTGCCGCCGACTATACAAAACAAGTCGATAGGTTATTAGACGCGGGTTACGCGCGTAAAGTTGATAGCATTAGGGCGACTCCCGTGTGGTACCTTCCGCACTTTGGTGTCACGAACCCAAACAAACCCGGGAAGTTACGTCTTGTATTTGACGCTGCCGCTACCTACCAGGGCGCGTCGCTGAATGGTAACCTGCTTAGTGGACCCGATTTAATGAACTCTTTGTTAGGTGTTTTGATTAAATTCAGATCGGGTAAAATAGCTTTTACCGCCGATATTGCCGACATGTTCTTGCGTGTTAAAATTCGCGAAACCGATCAGGGCGCTCAGCTGTTTCTATGGCGCGATCAAAAGCGGACCGATGATCCTGAGATTTATGTTATGAACGTTATGATTTTCGGCGCTGCCAGCAGTCCGACTTCGGCGATTTACGTGTTAAATAAAAACGCCGAAGAGTTCGCAAACACTCACCCCGCGGCGGTAGAAGCTATTAAAAATAAACATTATGTTGACGACTATTTAGACAGTGTAGACTCGATAGACACGGCCCAACAGCTGATAGCTGACGTCACCCACATACACCGAGCAGGTGGTTTTGATATCAGGGGGTGGGTGACAAATTCACCTGAATTAAGTGAAAAGCTGCCATCTGTTGTGCCGGGTCGTGTCAAATTGGACAAGTCGGACAACGAGCGCACGTTAGGTATGATCTGGTGTCCGTCAAGCGACTGCATGAAATTTGATCTTTCGTTTAAACGCTTGCCGGCAGAATTAGTTGAAGGTCAGATCAAACCTACCAAGCGCCAGTTTCTCAAATTTATCATGAGCATCTTTGACCCACTCGGGTTAATATATCCATGCATAGTACAATCGCGAGTCCTCATGCAGCGCGTTTGGCAGTCGGGTATTTTGTGGGACGAGTGCATCAAGGATCCTGAGGCCACTATCTGGTTTGAATGGCTAAGTAAATTGAAGGCTCTATCCAGTGTAGCTGTACCTCGGTGGTACGGTCTGCAACAGACAACGGCGGTAGACCTTCATGTCTTCGGTGATGCCAGCGAAAAGGCGTACGCTGCTGTAGGATTTCTGGTAGGCACTAGTAGTGGCGGCGATAGGGTATGTACTATGGTAGCAGGAAAAGCACGAGTAGCCCCCGTGAAAGTGGTGTCCATCCCACGTCTCGAACTACAGGCCGCAGTATTGGCATGTAGACTGGCAGTGACAATAAAATCTGAAGTAGACTTCGCTATCACCAACCTGTACCTCTGGACAGACTCAAAGACAGTCCTGATGTGGATAAATTCAGATGCGCGAGACTACCAAAAATATGTTTCACATAGGTTAGCGGAGATCGATAACTTAAGTAAGCGAGGCAACTGGCACTGGGTGCCTTCCGAGTCAAATCCTGCTGATGAGGCGACCAGGTTGGACTGGCCTAACGACAAGGGCATGTGGCTTTCGGGTCCCCCTTTTCTTTGTGATCCACAGGTACCATGGCCGAGCTGGAGCCGTGGCGAATCCCCCGCTGATGATCCGGAGCGTTTGGAGAGGGCACATGTGGTAGCTGAGAGCAGCCAGCCTCTTATTGATGTGACGCGCTTTTCCACGTGGACGAGAGCTGTGCGCGTCACTGCACGCGTGCTTGCCTTTACAAGCGCGTGCCGAGCCAAAAAGAGGACAGCGGTAAGCCAGATTACCATGGAGACAATGCAGGAGGCCGAACGCGTCCTACTGAGACAGTCACAGGCTCGCACCTTCTCTGAAGAGCTGAGCGCGCTGCGGGCTGGGCGTCCACTGCCCAAGTCCAGCCGCTTGCTGAAACTCGACCCCATGGTTTACGATGATGAGCTGCTCCGTGTCAGGGGCCGTCTTGGGGCCTCAACTGAACTGTCTTTCGATGAGAGACACCCCGTGATTCTCGATGGCAGCTGTCGCATCACCCGGTTGCTAGTGCAGCACTACCACGAACGTGCACTGCACGCCAACCACGAGACCGTCGTGAACAACATGCGAGAGAGGTTCTGGGTGACCTGCCTTCGACCTACCGTGAAGAATGTCGTTGCGCGCTGCCAGTACTGTTCAGTGCGGCGCGCGCGGCCTAATCCACCGAAGATGGGCGACTTACCGCTCGTCAGACTTACGACGACGCGACGAGCATTCGTCAACTGTGGGATCGATTATTTCGGTCCCATGGAGATCACCATTGGACGGCGCCGGGAGAAACGGTGGGGCGTGTTATTCACATGCCTTGCCACACGCGCCATTCACCTCGAGTTGGCTGCGTCACTTAGCAGCGACTCTGCCATACTTGCCTTGCGCCGCTTGATAGCGCGCCGCGGGCAACCAGCAACGATCCTGAGCGACTGCGGCACCAACTTCGTGGGAGCGAACAGGGAACTGCGTGCTGCACTTCGAGACCTCAATACCCAACGACTTCAAGGTGAAGCTTTGGCTAAGGGTATCGAGTGGCGCTTTAACCCGCCAGCATCGCCTCACATGGGTGGAGCGTGGGAACGCCTAATTCGCTCAGTAAAGAATGCTCTCCATGCCACGTTGAAAGAACGAGCGCCCTCCGAAGAAGTTCTTCACACTACCCTGCTGGAAGCGGAGCTGGTCGTAAATAGCCGCCCGCTCGCGTATGTTGTAGCTGATCACGAGGAGCCGGCCATGCTTACTCCAAACCATCTACTGCTTGGGACAGCAACGGGTGAGACACGCATGACGACCTACGATCCCTCTGACGTCGACGCTCGCCGCCAATGGACGAAGGCGAATGCTCTGGCTGAGATGTTCTGGCGGCGATGGACAAGAGAGTATCTGCCCACCCTTCAGAGACGACAGAAGTGGGCAACGGCAACGAACTCTGTCAAAGTGGGTGATGTAGTGGTGTTGTGTGACGGCAAACAACCGCGTAATATGTGGCCCCGTGGCATAATAGTCAAAGTGTTCCCGGGTAATGATGGTCAAGTGCGTGTGGTAGATTTAAGAACAGCCACTGGGACGCTGCGTCGTCCCGTTGCTCGGATAGCCGTGCTACCTACAGACGGTACATTTGTCGATTGAAGTCTCCAACTGGGGGGTGGTAATGTTAAGTAGCGCGTCTGTCCGAACAATATTTTTATTAATTTCTACTTGTTTCTATAAGTACCTATGTAATGTTAGTAGTTCGTTATAATGTCGTCCCGCGCCGCTCCACGCCAGTGGCGCCACGGGAGCGAGGCGGGGGAGGGGTGCGCGCTCGGATGAGGCGCGCCGCCGCGAAAAACCAGTCTGCGCCGCGCATGCATAGCAACTGTTTCTTGTGTAATCCGTTTTCGCGCCAAAATTGTAGTAGTTTACGTTATAAGTGTTATTCCGTTAATGTGTTAATGTTTGAGTGTGAGATACAATATTATAGTGTTTTTTACATCTACTGCCTATTTTACTTCGAACCCCGCCCTTATTAACAGTTAGCTTCAATAATACGTATTTTTTCCCCACTTTTATATGGATGATGTTCTAGTTTGTTTTGCAGGTAGTGGTATTTGAATTTGTGTGGGGTAGATACACAACTAAAAAGTGAAAAATAAAAACTTTTTTACAAAAAAATACAACCGACTTCCAAAAACAACACTACAAAGTGAAAAATAACTTTAATTTCGGAAGTCGGTGGCAAAAAACGAAAATACATTTAACTAGACACCGACTTCCGAATTTAAAGTTATTTTTCACTTTGTAGTGTTGTTTTTGGAAGTCGGTTGTATTTTTTTAACGGTTCAACAGCGATGTGAAAAGGTTGACAAGTGTATTTTTTTTTTTTAATCTAGTTTTTCTTAGTCTGGATATAACGAGCCCAACCTCAATAGGGTTGCGTCGTTTTATTACTGAGTTCCTGTGGCCACCTTCCGGCTCCATCATCAGACAGCTCGATAGTATAGATTTGTATGCCATGCACTGTATAGGGCACTAAGGTAAATCAAATATTACAAGTACCGAACTTCGCCTTTGCAAGTACCGAACTGAGTTTCCTGCAAACTGCTAACTAATGCTTACCTGGAGTCTATTGCCACTCCTAGCACTATCTCTGCGTCGTAAATTTTATTTATATTTTGTTATGTGTATTCATTTTGTGTTGAGGAGCTCGTGGCTAAGTAATAACAGCTGCACGGGTCGATCCATCAGGTTAAGCTACGCTTGCCGGGGTTGGTCAGTGGATGGGTGACCATCTTTATATACCAAGACTCCTCCGTGCCTCGGAAAGCACGTTAAGCCGTTGGTCCCGGCTGTCATTCGTGGATCTTTGACAGTCGTTACGGGTCGTCAGAAGCCCGAAAGTCTGACGATCAGTCTTACCAAGGGGTATCGTATTACCCAGTTAATGGGTTGTGGAGGTCAGATAGGCAGTCGCTCCATGTAAAATAATGGTATTCAGCTACATCCGGTTAGACTGGAAGCCGACCCCAACATAGTTGGGAAAAGGCTAGGCAGATTGATTGTATTCATTTTGTGTTGTGTACCTATTTGATGTAGGTATTTTATTTTGTTTTTTAATGTATGTTATATTAGTGCTATAGTTTATAACTTACTTGTATGTATGATCTATAACTTATATGTGTAGTATATTACTGTTAGTATAAGTTGGTCAATTAAATAAATAAATAAATACTTATTAGCTTCCGCCCGCGGCTTCGCCCGCGTGGTATGTCGATAAAAGTAGCATTAATGTCCTTCCTCAGGAATATATATATATATTTTGAATCCAAAAATCAAACACTCACAAACGTTCGACTTTATAATATTAGTGTGATAGTGAGATTTCTATGACGGCAAGCGTAGCTTAACCGTCATTTAATAATATTAAAATTCTTCATTTGTTTAAGAAGCGATGAGCACGTTTTATATTATCTGATTGTTTTTATTACTTACCATTTGTAATATCAACCTTTCGTATGCCGTAATTACAAAAACAATTAAAAAGCCATTGTGTCTCGTGTGGATCCAGGGTTAATTGGTAGGTAATACATAATGTAATAGATAGGTACCTACGTAGTACGTGCGTACAAAACTAATACCTACTCATATTACTACTTACTATTTGTAAGGAGCCAGACCAATCGTAGCTGCCAAACATCCCCCTCCCCAGACACAAATTAGCCATCTAATTAGCACGCATTCGCTCTCGTACTAACAGCGGCCTTCTGGAAGATGTTTCGCAGTTACGATTGGTCTGGCTGCTTACAAAATAGTATTGAAATAGTTCCCCGAGTATTATTATATAAAAATTAAGACTCGAACAATAAGTAAGATGACGTCATTTTAAGCGAGCTTTAAAGCGTCTGGCGGAAAAACCGCCGACGGGAAGTGTCTGGTATTATTGATTATTAATTATTAAACAGTATTCTGTAAAACACACATAAAAATCAGCAGTCAGACTTTAAGAAAAGTCAGTAATTTTTTTTACGTAACTTTAGCCGTCGGCCCAAGCCTATACGTAAGTTCAAAGTACATACAAGGTGTGCCGGGCCTTGGGATCTTGCTCTATAATATCCAGTAGTATTCGGTTAAAAGCTCGTGGTAAATTCATTCGTTTTTCTTTGTGTTCAAATGTGTCGTCGAATAATCAGTCACCCATGAATACCGTAGAAGACGACAGGACGCTTAGTACACACGTACTCATAAACCATACCTAAATTGTACATAATCTAATGAACACGGTCAATTGAAAATGATTCGCACTAATAACTAAACAGGGTCTAATTTAGTTTGTAAACGGTAACCGAAACGAATTGTGCTCGAACAAAGAAACAAAGCATAACACATTATCTTATCATTTCAATACAAAAGAAATTAATACGTTTACAAAGAGTAATTTGTTTAATTAAGTAAGTAATACTGTGGCTTCATGAGATTTTTTGGGAATCCTTCATAATATGTTTAGGTTTGATTGTACGTGATTCTGACACTTCGATCAATATTATTGATCGAAGTTCTGACACCTGTGATTTTTCTCGAGACTTCGTCGTACTATTGTCATATTAAAAATTGAGCCAGCGAATCCAAAATTGCACAAGAAACGTCTTAAGAGTACATCGAAGCGTGGTTTAGCTCAGTGTGCAAGTCAAATGGCGTTATAGCTGTCTGGTTTGACGCAAGATAGAAGACTCACGCGCACCAGTTATCACTCTTCATAAAATGAGCCTAGGGGCTCGTGGCCAAGTAATAAAAAAAGCCGCACGGGTCGATCGATCAGGTAAGCTACGCTTGCCGCGGTCGGTCCGTTGATGGGTGACCATCTTTACATACTGACACTCAGTCCTCCGTGCCTCGGAAAGCACGTTAAGTCGTTGGTCCCGGCTGTCTTTCGTGGATCTTTGAAAGTCGTTACGGGTCGTCAGAAGACCGAAAGTCTGACAAGCAGTCTTACCCAGGGTCTGGGTATCGTGTTACCCAGTAACTGGGTTGTGGAGGTCAGACAGGCAGTCGCTCCATGTAAAATACGGGTATTCAGCTGCATCCGCTTCGACTGGAACCCAACTCCAAGATAGTTCGAAAAAGGCTAGGCAGATTGATTGACCCGTAGAGGGGCCGGATAAGAGGCCAGACATTAAACGGGATTATTTTGCGTGGGTGCTTCGCAAACAAACTGTAGGTACACTACGTCGGATAAGTCAATCTTCACTTTTCGGCGCGAGAGTAGGTCGCGCACTCGCTGCTCGTTAACTCGTTTTTAGTTGCTAGTTCTAGCTACTGGCTTCTAGTTAATCGCTGACGGTAGGACAGTTGCCTTGGTAGGTAGCCCTTCCTCAGCTGATCGAACTTCATAACCCAACGATTTGTTCCTGTGGCTATTAACACATCATTCACCATAAAGATCATGTAACATCACTACGACGATGGTGACACATCGTCGTACATGAGAAGAGGCATTATTTTTCAGAGTTTGGGGTTAATAATTATTCCATTTATCTTCTTCACCGTTTATATTATGTGACTATACCTAGTTTCTATTGTATCAATTCACTAATGGTACCTATGTAACAACTTTGTGAACCTCCCTGGCTGATTAAACTGTATCCTACGTATCACAGTGATTTAGTTTTATTCCATATATTCGGGAGCAGCTAGCTCCTGCATATATACTTACTAATTGTATTCCTCAGAGAGTACAGGAGTTAATTAAATACGCTAATTTAGTCTCACCATGACAAGTTGCATCATTTAGCTTCTAAAAAGCATGGCTAATCAACACATTTTTTTTGCCACAAACAGAACAGATTGGCTATGAATCACTATCACAATTAATGTGTAGGTACAGTAAGATAATAAAAATATATATTATCTAGTTTTAATTGCTAACCTTCCTCTGATTATGTTTGAAGCACAAAATTATTATAATAACATAACATCACACTTTATTTCCCCGAAGGGTTAGGCAAAGGTGTATTTATAGTAGGCACCCACATTTCACCAGCTATGTATGAGTCCCATGTACCTAATAGCGGCACAAATCCAGACTCAGACAAAGTAGAAAAAATCTGTTTTTGCTCTGTAAACTTTTTATTATGCATTGCAAGTTTCATTTCTGAAAAAATTGTATGGAGGTTTTATTTAAATATTTGTTGAAGATATTATAAAAAAAAAATATATATAATTAATTAATTACTTATAATATTATTGTAAGTAATTTATTTTTTTTATTTTTTTTTATTAACAAACTGCTGCGAATATATTTTTTTGTTATGTGGGTAGTTTTTTTATCCAGACATTATGGTTTTTAAAATTTAGTTAAGTACAGGTTATGGTTAGATGCAGTTATTGCAACAATAGTATGGTCCGGTCAAAGACAATGCAGTAAAATCATTTATAAAAACTCGTTCATATTCCCTGAATAACAAACAATGCAATCAGCTGTCAACTTTTTATTCAAAACAAAATACAAGAACCTATACCTACATGAATTAAAATTTAAATAAAAATCACTTTTCTTAAATCCATTCCAATTTACAAATCATCACATTGAAAGCGAGCTTAATTGGTCTCATATTATGCAAGCTAAATTACTATAAACTTTTACAGCGTTACATAAAACAGCAATAAAGTTGATCAGATGTTTAAAACTTTTTGTAGAAAGGAAAAGACACCAATGCGTAATACTTTTACCCGATCAGATTCTTACAAGAACACCATTTGAATCTTTAAGAAAATCACCATCACGGACTTCGTTTATTCATAAAATGTATCAGAACAAGTCCATCATAAAGTACCTATATTACTTACCAATAGAATGATCGGGAGTTACTGCAATACGCACCAAATTTAAATGATTACACTTCAACGAAATCCTATCTTAAGGATTCAGCGAATATTTGAACACAAATATTACTGTGATAACACGTTACACGACACTCGCGCACAATTTAAATGCGTCTATTATTTATTATTTTACAATAATAAACAATGCAGCTGACTGTACAATGGTGCTCACTGATAAAATGACAAATTGACAAGAAAGAAAACACAAAGACTAAGGCAGCGATTGGCAATCTGCGCATTCGCGATGGTTGACGAATCAGGAAATAGAATTAAAACGTTCCGCCAATCACAGCTTTAATTGCTATTGACGTTCAGTAGTATAGAGTTGGCAGCGAAAAAAAACATTAGGCAGTTTCACACTACTTGAAAGAACATCACCATTTACTATTCAGATTATAAATCATCAATATATCTATCTATTAATCAGGGGTTATAAAATAACCAATAAGAGATTAGAAAGATTGGCCTATAATAATCGTACCTTTAGTATTGCTTAATTTACAATTTAGGCAGTTCTAATATATTTACTACAAATCATATTAGAAGAATTAAGTATCAACTTCTCTGTCTTGATGAATTTTGAATGATTTATTGTATACATTTTCCAACGAAATTGAAAAACAATTAAATGTATAGATCTGCTTATTTTGGAACGTGAGCAGGCGATCGAAGAAATCTCGATTCATTTTCGTAATTAACGTTTTGTGAGTTTTGCTAGACTATCTAGTGCACATTTGTTACAATATTTACTAAGCAATCATCATATTTTCTTAATTAAATATCAGGTTTACTTTAATACTATTTGAAAATACTGTAAATACTGTAATAATATCTTATAATTTTTAAAGTTCCCGCACTCTGGTTCTCACGCCCAGTTTGACGTCACGCTACGGGGTTCTCGTATGATCCGTACCGCACCCTATTTCGTGCCAAACCAAAGGTCGCAAGTTCTATAAAATTGAATGTTAGTCAATCTTTAGTGGTCCGCAGAAGGTTCTTTTTTGAATAACTGTTTTTTTAGTGAATCTTTTTTATCAACAGATGGCGTTGTGGGATCATACTACACTAGCGCAGTGAACACCAATCACGTTCCAGGAACTTTGACGCAATTTGCAAATGGCCGTGAAAAGGACTGAACTCGAGAATCGAGGGTGTATGAAAGGCTAATGGTGGATTGTACCGTGATAAAAACTTGTGTATAATTCTATATTCAGTGTGGTGCTGTGCAAGATACAAAATGTGCCAAAAAGTGAGAATCCAGTCTTAATGTTGGTATAGGACGCGCCCGAAAACCGCTGGAGCGACGATCGAAGGGACATTGCTGACAGAAGGGTAAAATCCTGCTATCATTTTTGCCTGATCGTACATATTTTCTTCGCTTATGTTCTGTGTTCTCGATGCGCAATAGTAATGTCGTTATTTCGTGTGTATAATAGTTATAAATCATAGACCGAAGTCGTTATTCGTTTTGGGTGTATGCGCGTAGCTTCGCCGGTGTAAAAAGTCTCGTGAATCGCGCATTAGTGGTAATATGTGAGTGTTATTGGGCTCATAGTGTCACGTACGCCGCCAGCGGAGCGCTAGGACTTCGATTAGGGTTACCGGATGAAAGGATATTGAACATTTATTAGGAAAAGTGGGGGTGTGTACATAGTTATAGGTATGTATGAGAGGCCATGTAGCCACAGCCCTGTTGCTAGACGAAACGACATCGATTCGCTACTATAATCCGCCTTTTACCTTAAATTATCGCCAATATGCCATTATTTAAGTATCTCCTGCGTAATCTATGTGTATTTTTGTTGTAAACTGGGTTTTCAATAGAGATTAAGTCGATAGTTATGATGATGATCTTACCGATACTAATTTGAATGACAATCAAATTATTTTTAATCTATCGTGTTCCGTGTGTGACCCGAATTTAGCACATAGTTTTTATAAATTCGAATATTTTTGTCATAATTTATGGGCTGTGACTGATTACCTGTATTCCACCATGCTCCACATGTACCTAGGTACATGTTAATTATGAGTACAGTTCACTTCATTACGACGCGAATATACTGAATTAATAAACTAAGTGAACATTGGTGTGAATAATCAATGGTACCACACCCTATGTGTCTAGTGACCTGTGTTCTACTGTCATGTAATTAGAAAAATAATACTTTTACTCTATGCCTATGGGAGACTGGAACAGGCCATGACCAGATGTGGTCATGTTCCAGCTGAAATGATGTAATATAAAAATCTGTCAATTAATTGATGATAAAACAACATTATTACAATGCATAAGTAATTAAATGTAAAATTCAATAAATTATCATGAAATCCTGTCAATAGGCATTACAACAAGGAAAATTATAAACAATAGGCACATATATGTGACCCACCTCAATCAAACTGCTAATCAAAGTCTACTGCTGTAGAGGCTTCTACATCCAAAGCACCTGTTTAATTAACCTTCTAGTTTTAACAACATCTGTGTCAGAATCGTTACTTCCTTATAACCTGATGATACACTCATAATCTTGACAGCTACAGAAATTTCTATGCTGTTGCAGGTGCTCAGAAGAGTATAATTATCATGTTTGTCTTCCAACTCCTTTATATTTGACTGTTCTTTCTCCAGACTATTGGTTTCTGATGACTGAAACATTCAACAGAGCCTTATGACAATTCTCTTAGTATAACTCCTAAGGATAACTGTCAATACCATCAGCATCCTCCCTTGATACTTAAAGGGACAGTATAGTATGTATTTTATTTACTTCTATTTCATACATTTTTTGAGTTGTATTTCATGGGATGTTTGCCTTCCACATACAATACCACCCAAAAAGATGAGATGGCATAGGTACCCCTTTCAAACCAGTTTCGGTGACAACAGTTTTCTGTAGAATAGCATGCCCAAACGCTGTAATAGAACCAGCAGCACAGATAGTGGGCATTAACTTCCAATTTTATCTGTCATTGACTTAAAATATTATGATTTCAGTTTCAGGTTACTTGAATCATGCTTGATATTGTAAATAATTTTAACATGAATTTTTATTATGTCAACTTGAACTGAATCATTGATCCATTCTTCCTTAGTGATTGTCATAATAACATCAAATTTTCCTTACACACTTCATTAATGTATTCCCAAAAGCTTAGTCATCTAGAGTTCTTTTTTTCATGGCAAGGTGGGGTTTCCTTGTATTAGGAGAACAGATATCTGTATCATTAATAACAGCATATAAAAATATGTTCTTCTTTTCTTTTTTAGAAGAAAAATAATAATTTTCAGTCAATGATAAGCATATTGTGTTCTCTCATAAAACATATTGTCATTTTCTTACTATAATATCAGTTTCTCTTGAAATTTTTCTTGTTAAGTCCATTAGTATGCTTATAAACACAGCAAGCAAACCAAGCAAGTAAACAGAAATATGATTGTATGCATAGGTAAACTAGCATGCTTTCAATCAATCATGTGTGACAATCTGAAGATTTTAAATTCCTTGTCAAGTTATCAGTGAGTGTTAGTCTGAATTTTCAATAAGAGTAGTTATCGTACTTGGTACTCTATTATGTAATTTAAAGTGACACTTTATTGAAGTAGGGCCATTGAACTAATTGCAAAAGTGTTTGGAGTTTATTGCCCGTTCTTCTTCATAGGTACCTACTATGTTTTGCAATGGGCAACTAGCTTCATATTTCTGATTGACCAACTCCTTAACAATTAAATGGTTTAATTGAAATAGTTTGAGTTTGCATGTTGCACCTGAGATCAAATCTACAAGCTTAGCTTTTTCTTAAGCCAGCATGTAATCATATTTACTAATAAGTAGAAGTATGCAACTACACATAGTTTTTTGGAAATCTTTTATCTTTTTAAATATGTACCAACATGGTGAGTCACCAAGTTAAATAGAAAGTATTTCAGTCATATCAGCTTACCACATAGTGAAAGTTTTTTAAGTACAGTCCCTGCCAAAATAAGTGACCAATTTACTCAACAAATATGGTGATAGTACAATTTGATTAGTGTATTTGTTTCACAATAATAATAAAATAATACCAGTCTATTATTGTCCCAGGCGAAGGCACAAGCATTAATCACTACGCTTGCTCAAGACTGGTTGGTGATTTCAGACTTATAGAGAAGTCCAGGTTTCCTCACAATGTTTTTCCTTCACCAATATCAGAAAAATGACCAAGATGAACTCAGAAGTGAGTTTCACAATACTCTGTAATTTTGCTTGTGCCTAAATTAGGCTGTGTTATAAAACTTGTATACTTTTTGCTGTTTTAATTGTAATTTTCCTATTGATTGGAAGTCACTGTACTTGTTTCCAGGTAAGTTAGTGTGTCATTCAGAATTTATGTGTTTTGTAGCAATTGCTTATAGTTTTTATGCAGTATTGTGTTTTAAATGTATTGTTGTGTGTTGCTTGTAGATTAAACATGTAGTCATGACTAATGTTTATGAATTCTGTTTTTGAAAAAAAAAAAAGTTATTTTTTTGATTCATTTAGAATATTATGTCAACTGGTGAACTCATTTGTTGTGTGTATTTCTCTTCTCTTTAGTAAAATACTTCAATAATCTCATTTATTACAAACTGTGGAAGGGTCAAATAAAAGTCAAATAATAAAGTTTCACAATCACATTTTCTAGTTCAAAAGTTCTCTCTGATAGAGTGATGTCCACATGAACTAAGTTTTATCAACACTGAAATATTGTGAGTAATTTTATGATATATGTAATTAGTGGAGCAAATTTATGAAGTGGCCAACCTTGTCATGTAACATGCACCATAAATCTAGAAATAAAAACACAGCTAGGTAGGAAATAAATTAAGTAAAACTATTTATTTGCTTTGATTAATTATCTTGTAAAGTGTTCATTAAACATTACAATCCATCTCTTCCCTGATGTCACATTTCACTATCACAATGAATGATTGGGTTCAATTAAAAATAAGACGTAAAATTAAACGGCACTCCCCTCTCCAGATCAATATCAATAAGATCTAGGAAACAAAAAGGGAAATATTGTGAGAAAACCGTCATGTTCTAGAACTGATAATTCAAAGACATTTGACATCTGCCAACCTGCACTGGGCCCACATGTTGCAGCACACTCCCGCTCTCGGAGAAGAGGCCTGCATCCCAGTAGTGGAAAAATGGCGTAGTGTGATGGTGTAGCTGATTATGCTATGTTAGGAAAAGAGGCTTTCAAAATAAATTAATGCCATGGTAAAACTGTCAGACAAGTCTTCCTAATTAATAAAATATTAATTAATTACGTATCTACAATGAATGGAACCACTCAAACATCTGACTAATTAATGAGTAATTTGCCGAAGTAGCCTTGCTATCATTTACTAGAATATAAGGTGCTACTATACTTAGGTACCTACATAATTATGTTTATAAAGTAGACTGATGAGATTAAATTTGACATGTGAGATTTATGATTCTGGCATAATAATTTACTTACTTTATTTTATGCCCAAAGACACTGCGCTGACCCCAGAAGAATTGGGATAAGGGCAAGAGAATGATGATATTGTTTTCTCCATTTTGTGAAGAATCAATCCGCCTAGCCTTTTCCCAACTATGTTGGGGTCGGCTTCCAGTCTAACCGGATGCCACTGAATACCAGTATTTTACATGGAGCGACCACCACAATCCAGTTACTGGGTAAGATGATACCCCTTGGTAAGGACTGGTTGTCAGACTGTCGGTCTTCTGATGACCCGTAATGACTGTCAAAGATCCAAGACAGTCGGGACCAACGGCTTAACGCGCTTGTAAAGGTAGTAAGCCATCTACGGACCGACCGCGGCAAGCTTAGCTTAACCTGACCGATCGACCCATGCGGCTTTTTTTTATTACTTAGCCACGAGCCCCTCATTTTGTGAAGAGTGATAACCCTAAAATTCTAAATGAATTAAAATATTGGATATGGGAATAGATGAAGGCCAATCGCACAATGTACTCCCTAGAATGACCTAGAAGAAACATGCTCAAGGTCATCCTAGAAAAAGTCAAAATTAAAGTATGACACAATCTTGATAGACAGAGATGATGATAGAGATGACATGACGTGTAATATATTGCAAACACAATACATAATTTATAATAACACAAGCTAATACTGCCTCGTTGGTCTAGTAGTCGCAAGCGCTACTGCTGAGCATGAGGTCCTGGGTTCGATTCCCAGGTCGGGCAAAGTGTTATGGTTTTTTCCACTCCATTCCACCTGGAATTTCTCAGTAGCAGCGTGCCCGGTTGATGGCAATAGTTTCGCCCTCTATTAAACCAGCCGAAACATAACTGGGCTAGAATCGTTTAGTAAGAATTTGATTTCATAACTTTCTTCTAAACAGACGTTTTTTTTTTTTTTTTTTTTTTTAATCTAATTTTGTTTAGGGGCTTTTATCAAAGATAGGTCAGCCCCATCGTACCCTTTTATATTATTTGGCTTACAAATATAATATTATTAATTGCTAATGAATTAGAGTTATTCGTGGAGGACCGTAATTAAATGGCACAACTTTTTAATAATCTCTGAAGATGGTACAGATAAGATGGATTGGATTATGCCTACATCTAATTTATTTATTTTAAAATCCTTCACGAACAACTCGCGTTCTACTCCGTTTCGAGCACTTTCCATCAGCAAATGTTGCACGTCCTCGATTTGACAGACATGTTTAAAAATAAATTATATCAATAACCATAGAATAATGGCAAGCAACAAATGTAAAAAAAAAAAAAAATGTGACGCTAAGTGTACACTTACTCCCACTACGCCAAAACCTTGCCAAGTTACGTGCCGGCGACTATACAAGTGACTTAAACTGGGTGTACTATAGGTACACCTCTGCTTAACGCTTTGAGGAAAGAAGTTGTGATGTTATGTTCATCATCATTCTCCTGCCCTTATCCCAATTTATTTGGTGTCGGCACAACATATATTTTTCTTCCATACTTCTCTATTAGTCGTCATCTCGGTAGTCACTCCCTTCCTAGCTATAATATCATCTTTCACACAGTCCATATATCGTTTCTGTGGTCTTCCCCTACTCAATCAATTGAGCTTATCGCAGTCCACTGCTGGACTTACGCCTCTTCCAGGCTGCGCCACAACACCCTGTCCTCCGCCTTCCGCATCCAGTCTGTCCCAGCCGACTTTGTAAGTCTTCAGTCCATCTAGCTGGGGGGCGTCCCACACTACGTTAGCCGATACACGGTCTCCACTCCAGGACTCGTCTGCTCCACCGGCCATCGGTCCTTCGACAAACATGGCCGGGTCCTACTTTAAAGCAGCTTGATAATATTGCATCGTCTATTAATGCCATAATGTAGTTAGCCTCAATTAAGTGAATTACTAAAGGCAAACCCTATACTAGATCGTAGGTATGTGCGTGATACAAAGTACAACATCATCTTGTCATATAAAAAAATAACATGCAATGATGATCAGTCAAGTAATAATATAATTTCGGTTAATCCTAACTAATATTACTTATACTTAAAGGCGAAAGTGAGTATATTTGTTTGTTACGCTTTCACACTAAAAACGGCTGAACAGATTTGGATGAAATTTGGCACAGGGGTAGACCATGACCTGGATTAGGACATAGGACCGCGCGCTAGCCGAGCGAGCGGTGCCGCGGTAGTGGCCGGCGAGCGCTACTGTCAAGTTGGTCGCAGCTAGGCAGGGTATTTAGTAATAGCGCAAGGTGCGTTACGTTGCAAGCATGTTTGATACCAGCAGCTGCACCCTAATTGCGTACTTAACACTATCAATTGGAATCTGAATAATGTTGAAGCAGATTGCTAGTCCATTGCTTCATATGTTCGAAAAATGTGTCTGTTCAACAACGTAAATAACGCAATGAATGTTGTTGAACTGTCAAAACGAAGCCGATTCCGACTGTGTGTTACACAATTACCAACTAATGCATAGTTTGTCAGTTTCCCATGGAATAATGCGTTTAATTGTAAATGGTTTGTTGCAGTTCACAATTTTTGACATTTTCTAATCTAACTGAAATAACACCGATAGGTTATAAACTAAGTTAATAATTATACGGCGACATTATACAATGCCTATTACGTATTCAATGACCCGTTACTGAAGTTTTCCTTTTATTTACGTCAGTAAGTATATCGGCAACTGACTGTTTTCCGTGATTTGGTTCGAAACCAACACCATAAACACCATGTTTTAAGGAAATAAAGAATTTGAATTTTTTGAATTTTTGAAAGCGAAGCCCTTGTTTGTCCCGGAAGGGAAGAATTACGAAAAATCCTCTAAGAACATTCTAGGTATACTGGATGACTTTTTTTACCGTCTCGAAAAAAATAGGACATATTCGGTGAACGGAGTAGAAGCCTATGGCATATTTAGTTTTTTTTTTATTATTTTTTTTATTATTAAAAAAAATCAAAATTCAAATCATGATGCAGGTTGCATATGATTTGAATTTCGATATGTTTGAAGGATTTATTATTTTTCTTCAAAATTTATGTTTTTATTGTTCTAAAATGAAAAGTTTACAACGAATTTGTAGTATTAATTGATACTTAGATATTTTTTTCTAAGCTATAAACCAGGTATGCCATACGCTTCTACTCCATTCACCTAATATACCCTATTTTTTTCAAGACGGTAAAAAAAGTCTTCCGGTATTAGGTGGGATATTTCATTAGACCTTTATCGTTACGCTGGATCCGCAAAGTTAAATTCAAATTTTCTTGGTTTTATGCAATTTGCAGGGCAGTGTCGTTGTATCTTGATGATGATTCGCGACAATAATTATCAATAGGTACATCTTTCTAGGTTAGATTTTTTCTAAATTGTAACATACCTACTATCGAATCGGAATCAGAATCATTTTGAAGCAAATAGCTAATCCACTGGCTTCAAGTGTTCGAACAATTAGTCTGCTCAATAACGAAAATAACGCAATGAATGTTGTTGAACTTTCAAAATGAAACCGATTCCTATTGTGTGTTACGCAATTAGGGTGCTGATCAAAAGAGAATAAATCTAACTAAGGGCTAATTTTTCAACCGTCAGATAACTTCTATTCATGGAATAAATATGGCGGTTTGACAGCTTTCGTATAGAAAATATGTGAAACCGTCATATTTATTCTTCAAATAAAAGTTATCTGACTATTGAAAAATTTGCCCTTGGAGAGATGTATTGATGATTCTTGTATTTATAATTAATTATTATAAGTACATTTTTTTTTTTCAATTATATCTTACAGTCGCGAATCATATTTTGATTAAGCAAGATACAATTTACACTGACGTGCGAATTGCAAGAAACGCAAGAAAATTTGAATTTTGCGGGCTATCATTGCGGATTCACCTTAAAGGAACCTACTTGCCTAACAAGTCATGGCTTTATTATTTCACCGTTCCAAGTTTCCTCCATCTCGTTACATTATGCAGTAAGTACCCTCCACACTCGACAGCATTAGGAAGGAAGCTCCCGCCGCCAAGTGCTCGCGTTCGCCACGTTGCACTTGCAATTTCCCGGGAATATTTCCAGGGCCCGTCTGCCGGTAACAAGTTACAATTTCCTCACAGAAAACTCTGTCGCACTTTTCAACCTGAGAAAGTACCTACATATCGATCGCCATGCTCGGCAGTCACTTGTGTGGCCAACGAGGTTGCAATAAATTTTACAAGCTGTATGTTATATAAGGCTAGTTTTCAAGCAACCCAGTAAGTCGACCTTGTTTTCGCGTCAACTTGTGAAAAGGTATAGAAAATTGACTGACTGACGGGCATTCTGTACCGATTCTGTTGAAATTCAAATTCCAATATGGCGGTAGTTGGTGTATAAATAAAATGGAAGTAGCCATTTGTTATTTAAGAATACTGGAACTCCATTTGCTTATTTATATATGCCATTTGAGTGTAAACAGGTGTTTCAAGAAGTTTTGTGTTCCGGATCTCGGAAACGGATGGACAGATTACAAAGGGGCCTAGATTGTTTCAGATACAAATTTCAAGGGAATTTGGTTACAAATGAAGCACGTGAGTTTCATCTTCTTGACGGTAAACGCAAAATTATGATTCAATCTTTATAAGCTGCTTACGATAAAACGTCTCTTAAAGCCAAATTATTTCTAGATATCGATGAAAAATATAGATGTAAATATTCTTAATTTTCCTTACTAAATCGTCCCACGTCTCTTTTAATCTTAAATTTTAGCATAAACAGGAATTTGGCAATGCCAGACAAATCTGCAGATACATAATACATCTCCATATTTTCCTCCAGCATGGAAGAAATAAGAATTGCTAAATAATAATTCTGAAAGTGTACTACAATATTTTTATGTAGAGCAAAATCTTGTTTATTTGTTGATCGAACTTTAAATATTACGTAACGTTAGAAAGCTTATTTCAATTGAATAATACTACGTTGTTGTTGCAATGAAAACACGTAACATGTTTCACTTTTTTATATTGTAGGTGACTAATACATTTTGTATAGTGCGGAAATTTTCTTGCTGGGATCCTCTGTTTTGTACTTTGCATGTGTTGTTCCATTTACTGGCAAGGCCATTGCTATGAATCTGTTACGAAATTTTCGCTTCCCTTGTATTTTATCTTCTTTATTTATTAATTTAACCATTTATACTTACAAAAAAAAAGTACAGAAAAATATGTAAGTACCTATTGAAAGCCTTAAAGAATTCAGAAAATATTCTTCTGATGAGCCTGAGGTTCCTCAGAGACATCTATCATGAAAGATCGTGAGCTGATGTTGCAAATCACCACGTTAAACGGTTTGAGCTCCTTACAATGGAGTTCTTAGACAGTGGCGATCTCAACTATGGTGTCATTGATATCATCACTTTGCTAGATCAACTTCCCTTGTTAATGATACCTTTCTAATAAGGAAGAAAATCCTACTTAATCCATCTAGAAAGACCATATATCAATCTGCCTAGCCTTTTCCCAACTATGTTGGGGTCGGCTTCCAGTCTAACCGGATGCAGCTGAATACCAGTATTTTACATGGAGCGACTGCCAATCTGACCTCCACAACCCAGTAACTGGGTAATACGATACCCCTTGGTAAGACTGGTTGTCAGACTTTCGGGCTTCTGACGACCCGTAACGACTGTCAAAGATCCACGAATGACAGCCGGGACCAACGGCTTAACGTGCTTTCCGAGGCACGGAAAGATCGGAAATCTAGAAAGACCTAAAGGTTCCACAAATATTTTCCTCCAGCATTCAACTTCAACTTATATCGCGTAGGCGTAACAATGCTTCAAAACAGGTGCATTATCGCATTGTATGGTTCCGTATGGCGCTCGTGAATGGTCCCATTGTTCCTTCTATGGGACAGGTTGTATTAGATGTTAATTATTCTTTAGTTTGTGCAGTGGGAAGACCGGTTCTTCCTGCAGTGTCGCGAACTCTTCATCTGGTGGCAATGTCGCTATTTTGAATTTGGTTGGGAAGTTGAACCCATTATCATGCCTTCGAAAATTACTATTACTTGGCATGAGATTTCTTAAAAATATTGATAATTATGTAATCGCCTTCATGGCATAATGTAGCTGAGTTATGGCCATATTCAGACTCCCAGGAAGACCTTGCAAAAGCCCTAACACCTAATGTCAGCGCTGTTCGAGGCGAAACTTTTTCAAACACATGAAAAAAACCATACACGTTTTTTTTTATCGATTTGCGTAAACCTGTCACCAATGCGATTACTGACCTTTACAACAACTGGTTTACAGTGGAACTTACCCAATCATTTAAAGAAACGAGTAAATAATGCGTCACGTATGTTTAGCATCGTAGCTTAATGCGCTGTTCTGACGTAAAATGTATTCAAATTTTGATTTTAGAAACTTTCAAAGGGAGTATTGTTAAATGTTCACATAAAACATCATTACTCCATGAATAACGTTTGTTCCCGAGCAAATCCTTCGTTAACCTAATTGTTCAGATACGGTCGATCAACGTTGCCCTACGAAACATCATAATACAGACTGATGTATCTTTAAAGCCAAGAGCTCGAAGCCGTAACTCGCAGATACGGTATTACGCGAGTGGATCAACTGGTGGGTCGTTAAATAGCACCTGCCGCGTAACGTTCAACAGGCCAGTGCCACCGACCGGATCTAACCAATAAGGTTATCCATTATAACTGACATTCTTCCTGCGTGCTTTAGGCTTGTGCTAGATAGGTTTTACTGAAAAGAATGAAATAATATCATTTTTTATTTGGCTTTGACAGTTGAATCAATAAATATAAAGTAAAATGTTATAACAAACTGTGACCCACGCCAAAAGATCCATTTCAGCAATAAGGTGAAAGCGCCAGGGTAGCCCGCGAAATTCAAATTATCTTACGGTTTTTGCAATTTGCATGCCTGTATCAGGTTGTATGTTGATCCGAATATGATTCGCGTCCATAACAAATCTGTATTTAAAGAATTATAGTCATCAAAATCATCAATACAACTCTCTGAGTTCATATAATCCTAATGGATGACTATTTCATGAAATATTGACATTTGAGGATTATACTAACTTATGGAGTTGTATTACTGATTTTAATGATTATAATTCTGAAAATATACATTTGTTACGGTCGCGAATCATACTTTAATCAACATACACCCAGACACTGAGCTGAAAATTGCAAAAATGGTAAGAAAATTTTAATTTCGCGGGCTACCTTATTGCTTTCCCCTTTAGGCGACGATCCTGACGATGCCTCGGAAAGCACGTTAAGCCGTTGGTCCCGGCTGTCATTCGTGGATCTTTGACAGTCGTTACGGGTCGTCAGAAGCCCGAAAGTCTGACAACCAGTCTTACCAAGGGGTATCGTATTACCCAGTAATTGGGTTGTGGAGGTCAGATAGGCAGTCGCTCCATATAAAATACTGGTATTCGGCTGCATCCGGTTAGACTGGAAGCCGACCCCAACATAGTTGGGAAAAGGCTAGGCAGATTGATTTAGGCGACGATAACCGACTTCTAATTACATATTTTAAACTGAAGATCATGTCTAAAAGACTAGGGTTAATGATTTGGAATAAATATAAATTTATTATGTTAAATTAGAGCATTTTCTTAATAACTTAATATGTGAAAATTTTATTTATTTTAGGAAAACTTACAGCTAAAAGATACAGTAAAAGTTTAAACAAAATAAGGCCAATTACAAGTTTCCACATGTAGTTAAATCATTATAAAACAGAAAATTGATAATAGACTATTTATATTATAATTTATAACACAAAATAGAAAAATTACTCTTTACGCTCGATGAAGCTATTAGATTTTTTTTTTTCAATTTAGCAACACCCGTATTGAAAATGTCGATATCAGCTTCCTGGCAGGTTGCGTTGTACGTACAACTCGCTCTCACCATGTACGAGTTCCGTCTGTACGTGTGGGGGTGTGCAATAAATGAGGTCTACGTAAGAACACAGACGGCTCTCGCAGCCCGATTTTGTGTAACAACTGGGTAACACGAGTTGCTCCATTGGCAATTTTGAAAAGAAACACAAGATTTTGATATTTTTCGCCTTTCGTAAAGTGGAAGGATGTGAAACATTTTGCAACGGTAGGTTTAATTAGTTAAAAACGTTTAAGTCCGATGGTCTTAAAAACCTTTTCTGTACGCTCCCAATACGATTTATATAGACTTAATTGGGGTTCCAGACTTGAGAGGCATACTCCAAATGACTACGAACAAAAGAATAGTATAATATTTTAATAGTCTTTATATTATTGAACTCCGAGGACACCCGAAGAATGAACCTAAGTGCTTTGGATGCTTTCTTGACTATATTGTCAATGTGTGCATCAAAGAGGAGCTTAGCGTCAAGGGTAACTCCCAGATCACCAATAGTGTTGACCCTATTTAGTACTGTATCCGAAAGTATATA
Organism: Cosmia pyralina; assembly: GCA_946251885.1. NCBI lineage: Eukaryota > Metazoa > Arthropoda > Insecta > Lepidoptera > Noctuidae > Cosmia > Cosmia pyralina. The sequence goes on from OX276367.1 coordinate 16,389,259, forward strand.
GTTATGGACGATCGGGATAGGTTTCCGTGTAAAGGAGCAAACATAACACTTGGGAGAAATTCAAAATTCCAACTTATTATTAATAGACTTAAAATTATTAAGGTCTGCCTGCAGCAGATGAACATCTGCCACTGTATTTATTTGTCTCATCATCTTCATGTCATCAGCATTAAGTAAAGTTCGTTCTGCGAATGTTACATTTCATGTTATGTCACATTCACATAACATGGGTTTATACAGCAACGAAACTCGATAATGTTTTGATTTAAACAAAAACCGAACCAAAGCAGTTCGTAGGCAATGGCAAATCCCCCTTAACCTAATTGACGAGATCGGGTCGATATGCCCGTGCCCTATTGAAAGCATGACATGCCCAACAGGCTAATATCCGCGCTTGTATAAACATGTCCATTGTCCGTAACAACTGGTTTGGGTGGAAAGGTAACGGATTACACGATGTTATGCATGGAAAGTATGAAAGGTAGTTAGGTATGCTGACCCGAAGTGTACATATTATATTTTCTACACACATGCTTATACAGAAGCAAGCTTAACACTAGTATGCTCTGCAGCTGTTCACATTCTAGCAATAAGCATGCTAGTTTGAAGCTTACTCCTAAATAACAAAGTAAACAATTGGACACACATGCACAAAATGGAAGCTTTGCAAGAAAATACAAACAAAAAAAACTGTGGTTCCTTATAGTAGCAAAAACATAATAGTGACAGTTCTATCCGTACAAAACTCAACAGAATAATCGTATTGCTGTACACCTGTGGCGGACTGGTCGATCAATTCGATACTAGCAAACCTGTTCAGACGCGCTCGGATCACACCCCCTTCCACCCGCGCCTCAACTAGCATGCTCGAAAAACAAACTAATGTTGATTTTTAAGCATACTCGAAATAAGCATGCTCATTACTCGCAATGTTTCGACACGCATGCTACTAAGTAGCAATTGCGCAATGGCATGCTTTCGTGCTACTAAATGAGCATGTCTGTCCGTACCTTTACACAGATGCTTTAATTTTATCGAGCTTGCATTATTCAGACTTCTTCATCATCATTCGCCTACAGCAGTCCACTGCTGGGCATACGCTTCTCCAATCTCACGCCATTCATCTCGATTCTCAGCAACTCTCATCTAGCCATTAACAGCCTGCGAAGACCGTCGCTCCATCTAGTCTGACGTGTTCGTCCATTATCTAATTAGAATTATTAAGACATGTAAGTGCTCTCAATTTCCTTGTTCTTCAAATAGTCTGAGGATAGACACTTATCGAGTTGCTATTACAATGTTAAATAGTTTTTAAACAAAAAAACGTATTGTGGATTGTTTGATATACCAATTGAATTTGATCTTATCTTATCAGCTTATCAGTGAGTAGCGTATCAGTAAGTAAGTAGTAATGAAACATGTATATGTTTCATTACTACCTTTCTTCGTTGCTATGGCGTAACATAATTTCTTTTGCATTCTTTTTCTTGGTTAGAATGATTCCTGACTCGATAAGTCCTTCATTTTCGAACCGGTAAACTGAGCTTGGATATTTTTCCTCCAACCTCTAATGCTTGTCAGTTTCAGTCAAAAGTCATCCCAGGGCGGATGTAAGTCCTTCATACATGAAGCAACTTCTGTAAGAAATAAAAACCCATTTTACTACGGTGTACGTATCAGACACTATCGTACTCGACCTATAGTAAATATACGCTACCTAACTGCTAGTAGCAATCGAATCGATTGCAATCGTCATTCGAGACAGGAAATACCAAATTAAACTGATTCCGATAACAATTGAAATTGTATGACTCGATTAAGTATACAAAATTACTTGAAACTCCGCCTTACTTTTGTAAACACTTAAAATGTTCAAAAACGCCTGAAAGGTTTGGATTGGTCTAACTAAAAGATTCAGGCCAGTATGCCTGATTCATCATCGTCACATCAGTCAAAAGACTTCCACTCCTGGACATAGGCCTCCCCCAAGCGTCGCCTCTTCGATCGGTTCTGTGTTTCTCGAATCCAGGGGTTTCCTACGGCCTTCACAAGGTCCTAGATCTGTTTACTAGAATGGTGAAAAGAATATGGCTGGAAACAATCCAAAATAACTTCACGGAACAGTACTAGGAAGAACGATTATGTCTTTGTAAACGTTGAACAAACTACTTCAAACATTCCACCAAGCTTATCGTTTTCGAAAACACCTAATTTATAAGGTGCTTGGCTGTTGAGTCACCTCCAATTTCAGGAGTGGAAGTAGTCGAAAGTAGGTAATGCCAACTCTCACGGGTTGGTGCTCTTGACTTGACAGCTCGCGAATTTACTACTCGTTCACTTCGAGAATGCCCTTACCTCACGTCCCACTTCCCTACCTCTACCACCCGCTCAGTTCCGATGCACGGGGCGTTCTCGAAGTGAACGGGTAGTATAAGTGTCAGTTAAGAGTAACAGGGTATTATGGTGCACGAAGCCTGGGATATCTGTCACCAGGAATGTGATCCACCCTTATTACAGGCAGATTTGAAAGACACTAATAATAATTTTCGTGACAAAGTCAAAACGATAACATTTTAATCTGTCTTTAGTTTAATCTTCAGGATCATTAATTTAGTTAAGGGCCAGTTTACAGTTGCTAATTGCTTTCCAAACTACCTCAATCGATAAATCAAGTTATAAAACGTATCACTTCATAACTCCTGTGAGACTGGACAAGTCTATGTCGACGATATTAATAATTCAATCGGAAATTTTGAATTGATACGTTTGAGAGTCAGATATTTTATTAGCATCATGTCATATAAAATTTATAGAATAACGACTATAAACTTGGCCCACCAGCACTCTAATTGCGTAACACATTATCAATCGGAGTTGGTTTCATTTTGACAGTTCAACAACATTAATTGCGTTATTTACGTTGCCGAGCAGACAAATTTTTCCAACATATGAAGCAATGGATTAGCAATTTGTTTCAAAATGAAACCAACTCCGATCGATAATGTGTTACACAATTAGGGTGCAGTTCTCGTATTTTTAAGAACGTTCGCAATCTCATCTGTCTTAATCTGTCAAAAATTTAATAGAGTTTACCTACATTTTTTGACATTTGATTGTCGCTGGCATGAGATTGCGACTTGAATTTGAACGTTTTTAGCTCCTATATAGCTCCGGCTCTCTCTCACACTGGAACCGTTCCACTTCTGCCCTGCTATAAGAGCTCACAGTAAGCCCCCAGTAATGAAGAAAAATTGATGTTTAAAAATATCTAGGTCATCATGCTACAAAGTTGCGATTTCAGCTATCTACAGTTTCCGGCTCAGTTTATACTTTCTGGAATCCCAGAAGCAAAAGTGAATTTCATTGTACCAATTAGTCGTTGGTTCAATTTGCAAAAACAATTTATTCAACAAACATTAAGCTTAGTTTCTTTTAACTCTCAGATTAACGGAGACACTGAAACGCCCAATACAAGTCTGCTATCAATCTCCGTGCCCCACGCACTTACCAACCTATCTATAACGTTTGGATGCTGGACGACCATCCTATAATCCGATCCCCCCCCCTTATCTGGGTCAGCTGGCTTAATCCTGTTATCTGTTCTGTTGTCTTTCTAATTGAAGGAGATTTTGGCTCAGTTCCGGATTTAGCACGGTTGTATGGGATAAAAATATTATGGGGGGTAGTTGGGATTTTATTTAGTGTTGATGTTTTGTCTTGTTATTTTTGTTGTAGTGCGAATATAATATTGGGAAGTGTCTTGTGATGTGTCCCATGTTGTATTGTTTGAGGGTAGATGACAATATAATGTAGATAAGTTTGTAGTAGGTTTTGATTTGACAATGCTGTCTCCTAAACTTGCATGGATACAAAGTTGTAGATGTTTTGCTCTTACATCAAACAACGATGATGTTTCCTATTTTGTGTAAGGTACAGCGAGTTTAGTTTAAATAAGTTACAATTACCAATGTTGAAGAAGGTCTTACGCAGTTTGCAGTTTGTCCAAATAATTAGCATACTGTCGTCAATATTATTCCAGTACGCAAAACAAGATACATGTTCTTTTTCTTGAACGCCATATTACTATGGAAATTTCTAGAAAGTGGTTTCACGCACTAACAAATACAGTCAATGTCAAGCATAGACAGTTTTGTATCAGCTTAACATCAAAGAGGCGTAAACATATTGCACCATAGACAAGATGCCATTTTGATGTTGACAAAGATTAGAAATGTTGAGAAGACAGCTACAGCACCCTAATTGCGTAACACACTATCGATCGGAATCCGAGTCATTTTGAAGCAAATTGCTAATCCATTGCTTCATTATGGTCGGAAAATTTGTGTGCGCGACAACATAAATAACGCAATGAATGTTGTTGAACTGTCGAAATGAATCCGATTCAGATCGAAAGTGTGTTACGTTTTTAGGTTGCAGGTCACAAAACACACAAACATCATGCCTGGTTTCCTCAGAAGGGTTAGACAGAGGTGTGCCTATAATAAGTATATCCTAGGGTTGGGGAAGTCTCGGGACACGAGATAACCAGACTTCTCAGAATAAAATAATCAGTGCGTTAACAGCTTTGTCCGATTTTTGTAATGATGCCACCCGGACAAGAACACTCGTTTTCTACAGATGTCGGTTCTATTGCGTAACGTAGTTCCAAACTTTCAGTACGTTTTCCGGTAGCTTGAAACAACTGGAACTACTTTTTTCATATTGCTCTTGATTTTTTTGCAAGAATTTCGGGTACATTTTCTTCGATTTTTTTTTACTGTCTGTTCCATTTCACTTTGAATATCAAGTATTTATTCATTAAGGTGGTGCTTTCAATGACTAAGTGCGGAGAAGTTAATAAGTTTTATCATGACCTTTTGAAAATAAAATTATTACAATACAATTTCAACCGCGTCTCGAGTCTCGACCCGAATGTCTCGGGAGTCGAGACAACTAAATTTACAAAAAGTCCCGGTACTTCGAGACACAAGATGTCCCCCGGGACCCAAACCCCTAGTTCCACATTTCGCCAATCACCAATCCATTAGCTAAATACGTACCTATGGTGATTATGACATTATTTCCACAACTGTATTCTGGACAGGGCGCTAAAATTTTTTCACGTTGTCTCATTTTCGTGCAATTCTATTCATTCGTCTACTATACTACATAACTACAGCAGACAGTCAATAACCTCACGCTTATGTCGAATAGTTGCATGCTCTATACGCGCCTTCCATTTCAGTTGCGTTTCCGGCTTACATGAGTGTTGATTGCTTAAATAACTCCTCGATTCGCTTAAAACTGTTCGTTTTCGTGCAACGTTACTATTTGCACGGTCTACTGGGCTAGTTAATTTTTAAGATGTGCGCAATATCGGGTGTTGTGGTGGAGTTAATTAGGTGTCGATGGTGCTGATTGATGCATTTGCGTTGGCTAATTGTGACGGAAATGCTAGGTGTTCTTTTGAACTGTTTCGTTATGATCTTGTGACACGTATGATTAATGTACCTATTCCTCTTGAATCCTCCTGAGTTGATGTTTACTTAATCTGCCTGCTTAGCCTTTTCCCAACTATGTTGAGGTCGGCTTTCAGTCTAACTAGCTACAGCTGAATATCAGTATTTTACTGGTAATACGATACCCGATGGTGAGACTGGCTGTCAGACTTTTTGGGTTTTTGGCTACCCGTAAAGACTGTCAAAGATCTACGAATGACAGCTGAGACCTACGGGTTAACGTGCTTTCCGAGGCACGGAGGGGTCTCGATATGTAGTGGGTTGCGCCTGGCGTGTATCGCCATTGAGCCGCTGGGCGTGTATCGCAACTCGTGAAGGCGGCAATTTAAATGCCCATGATAGATCTGAACAAGTCGAAGAATTTTTATATACTCTTTGTAGTTTATAAAAAAATAATTGAGTAATTACTACTGATAACTGTGTACAGAATAGAATAATTAACCGGTCGTTAGTTATGTCAACCTGACAGGACGCTAATCGTAACATGTTTTGCTAAATTAATTTAGTTAATTTGTATATCCTAGACGTTTTTAATCGGTTAGTGATTCAGATACTTAATCGCTATTTTGATAAAAAAAAAATATTCGTAAAAGTTGATATTCTTAAGAATTAGCCTTATATATTTACTTATAGTTTTGACTAACAGAAATATTTAAAATATCTTGAATCTCGAAAATCTGGTATTTGACAAAATGATAAAATTCATACCTGCATCCACATAGAATGCAAAAATAAAATATTTGTTTAGGACGCGTTAATGGTTGAATAATCATAATAAGATATTTTTTTACATGTTTAGAAAACTAGTTTCAAAAAATTTTTCCTTATAAGTTGGTTTAAACAACTGATTTTCGTTTAGATGGCAAAAAGTTTATAATAATAATATGTTTGGCCCAAAACTCAGCTACGCAAACTACACTCATTGACTCAGTCATAATTAATCAAGTGGACAGGTAATTGGGATTGCTTTTAGTCATACATTTAGCCCCCCTGTATTTCCACAGCACAAGACACATTACCAACCACTTACTTACATCTCATACGTGACTACCCTCAGTTAGAAACATTTCTAAACTCCAACAATAAAAGTTTAAATGGCGGTAGTTCTATTCCTACCGGTGACGTCATTCAGCCCGTATTTCCCCCGACTCCTTCGTCATAGGATGTTATAAACATAACTACTACAAGATATGGATAATCACGTCATGTTTTTACTACTGCGCCACGTTATGGTAAGAACCAGGAGAAAAAACCGAGCTTTTTCCTGCAACATGTTTTCGACAATGATTTTGCGTTTTCACGGACTGATTCCTAAAGCCCATATATTTAAAAGACATCTCATTTGAAATATCTTCTAATTAAGTAGGTATATCTTGTCTCATAAAGTTTTTTTTATGTAATCATATAAATTGAATTCAGAAGACATTAATACTTGGACAATTTCTTAAGATTTGCTACTTATAATTATATTAGCACTTCCCGCGCGGCTTCGCCCGCGTGGATGTCGGAAAATATCCCACGGGAACGAAAATCCTTCCTTATTCCTTGTCTACATTATAAAGGGAACCTCTGTGCAAAATTTCAGCTTTCTAGGTTCAAGGCTTTGGGCTGGGGGGATGTATCAGTCAGTCAGGACTTCTCTTTATATATGTACATAGATGAACAAAGCCTTAAAATGGCTTCGAAGTCTTTCATGTTTCCGATTCCAAGTAACGTAAATGTTTGTTTTGTATTACATTAGTTAGACCAATAGTTGATTAAACAGTCGTCTACGCGAAATCGCCAATCATTGCAAGCATCACAATATGAATAAACTATCTTTCAGAAACAGTATAGTTATTTACCTTACATTATTGGCATGCATCGTTCCGAGTTTCCACGTATAAAGAGAACTATCAAAATATATTTTAGTAATTCCGACAAACCAGTTTCCTCGTCTTTTTCCTTACAAGCTGGATTATAAATTGTTTGTTTATCTCCGGAAAATGTACGTCGTTTACATATCTTCATGCATTTTTCCTATCCTCAATCGAGCTTGGAAATCATCAATGAATATGGGATTTTCTCCTTAAGGATACTTGAACAGAATTTTCTGTAAAAAGAGTGAACAAACTTTATAGCAGTATCCATTAATTATTTGGATATTTACTTCAATATCTTGATGATATAGTTATGATTAAACTTCCTAATAGTTTAGTCATTAATCAGTTTCTTTATATCAACAAACAAAATTGTTTACGGCCAGTGTCATTGACTCAGACATTTCTGGCGTAGGAGATCTACGTAGTAGTTCCAAGTCTTAAATTTTCAGGGAAATAGCAGGACACTTCCCACAGTCAGCAAAAGGTGGACAGCAGCTTAACATGATCAAATTCCAGATTTAATATTGGAGAAATGGAAAACCTGTCTCACATTTGAAATTAAACATTTTCGTTATGGAAACTCCAACGCATAACACGAAAAAGTATTTCACAGTTACCAAATCTCTATACTATTGCTGGAACGTCGGATGTACACTGTAATCTATTTGCTCTCATACAAATGGGACGATAGCAATAAACTTCAGAACACTAAGGCGGATTCACATGGGTCCATTATGCATTACTCCTGTGTTTAAGTACTCGGGAAAAACCGCCAAATTGCCCCAAACGGCAACTAAGGGCATCAGTTAAACGAAGGTGTGGTATGTGTGTCACGATTTTCTTACTGTTTACCACACAAAATTGGCCAAAACTCATGACACATCTGGCCACTGGAATACGTGCTATGCATGTCTAGACGAGTGACTTCCAGGTTTCTGCAAAGCCGATCATGAAATCTATTATCCGATTGAATTAAAATGATTGATTGACAGAATTAACAACATGCCATCAATCAATAGACAAGAGAATCAATTTAATAGGCTTTCCAAAACCGGGAATGGCACAACTGGAATTTAATTTTTCTTCCACAAATCTAAATATGGCCGACATCAAAAGCCGCGCTAATAGCCTGCGCATAGGTCGTTCACCCAGTCTATCGATCGTCTGCCTGTCTCATAAATAACAGTCGGCAGTAAACGTAGGCCTACCCTGTAGGCAGACGTATCGATCCTGGGAAACCCTGGCAGGCACACATGATGCTATCGGAGAATATGTGTGTGTGACTACACGCGTGAATTACGCTCCTTCCCAATGCTCTACTGTAATGAATTAATGGGAAATGCGGGTCTGGTTTCTAACAAACGCGAGGCAGGAAGCATTTACATATGTTCCAGTTTTCCGAATAGAATTGTTCGATTTCCATGACCAGAAAAAGCGGCCAAAAGGTTGATACAGTAATGTTAAAATCATGCAAAAACTTTTGTAGAATCTGAATATACCTCAACTATATGATCTTTGATGACATTTTGTCCAGAAAAGGTTCCGAAAAATCTGATAAAATGGTGCATCAAATCTGTTCAATATGACTGTATTCGTCCTTACATATTACTGCCCTGTATCTAATCCTCTCGCTTCTCTTTACGACTTCTGCTAATATCTTTTTCCTGTCTTTCTATTTTCCGACTGAGGATAAATAATAAATATGCCTCACTAGTGATGAATTGATGTTCAGAAGTTATTTCAGGGATGCTAAATTGACTTTCGTGTTTACTATGCTTGCGTTCGTAATGTTTTATGGCGTTTACTGGATTTCAAGTGGTGTCATATCTTTTATTAGATGTGCTCTGAAATATTGTTTGTTTTGCAACTGTTGTTACATATAAAATTACCAGATTAATTAGTTTTAAAATGTTTAGTTTGTCTATTGGTTTTTTATTAACGGTATTTTAATATCCGATTGATTCTAGAATATCGTCATCTTCGTCGTCATCAAATATGTTCTCTCATCTTGCCTGTCCAAAGAGCCGTTGTAGTTTTTCGTTCCCAGCCCATCCCTTATCACTCCCACCAACTTCACTACCGTCACGTTTATAGACAGGTTAATTTTCATGACGTCATCGTCACAGTGTTGTTCACCGCGTATTGCACGTAACCGCAACGCTTGAGTGGCTTTAAACGAAGCTGAAATACGCGACCATTGTGACCGAGGCGGGTTTTATTTGAACCAGTCACTTGTACGGGATCCAGTAGAGACGTCTGTTTTGTTATCATTCTGTTTTTGTTGTGATTAGTCAGAAGTCTGATGCGTGAAATGATTAGGGGTTATCGCATCATCGTCATTGGGTGTTACGTCTTCCGTATTTTGATGATAGCGTCTAAGGCAGATCAGACCCTCTATCTACATCCACAGCATTATATGAATACATTAATTACAGCTTCTGAGATCACCCTGAGCAGTCAGTCTCCCTACCTAGTTCTTGGTCATCGACAGTCGTTACGGAAAGCCTAAGTTTGACAATCAATCTTACCCAGGGGTATCGTGTTACACAGTAACTGGGTTGGGGAGGTCAGATAGGCAGTCGCTCCATGTAAAATACTGGTATTCAGATGCATCCGGTTAAACTGGAAGCCGACCCCAATGTAGTTGGGAAAAGGTTAGGCAGATTGTTATGAATGAAGGAAAAATATTTATTGAAAGGTAAGGAAGAACCAGTTGAAAGTACCTCTAGCATGCTTTTCAGTTACAATTTCTCACCAGCTTCGAAGGTGGGTGGTGCTGGTGTAGGTGGCATTTAAATATGCATGAAGTCAAGCTCAGAATAGGTTTTCCGGAACTGTCTGGGCTGGTTTGCCACTCCGTAAGTTACAGTTGAGGACATATCATGCGATAAATATGTAAAGCTAGGGGGTAAAGTATCTACTTTATATGTTTAAAAGAAGCATGGCTGCATTTTTCTAGGCTCTAATAATGTTTAAAATAACAGAGTCCCAGAAAAGTGTTGGATCTTATGATTCAGTCCAGATCAGCACCCTAATTGCGTAACACATTATCAAACGAAGTTGGTTTCATTTTGACAGTTCAACAACATTAATTGCGTTATTTATGTTGGCGAGCAGATAAATTTTTAGGAGCATACGAAGCAATGGATTAGCAATTTGTTTCAAACTCCGATTGATAATGTGTTACGCAATTAGGGTGCAGATCTTCATTGTTGATTTTAGCTGCACCAGCTAAATTCAGATAATCCCATAGTACTTGACATTCTTTTTTTGGAATTTTATCCGAGGTCAGTCCATTGCAGTCATATAAAGCCCAAATACAATAACAATTACATCATGTACCTATTGTTCGGTGCTGATAAGCCATCTTTATGTATCCTTTTCCCCGTTTAGTCACAAAATTACCATAATATAAGCGCTTGTCCCAATTGTTTTCATTGCATTGCAACCGTGTGTGTTCGAGTTTATCTCGTAATATTTTATCCTGAGATAATAATAGTGTGAACGCATCCTATTACATGTGAAATTGCTAGGGTTGTGCGATTTTGGTGTAATCATTAATGTGATCCACACGGGTCGATCGATCAGGTTAAGCTACGGTTGCCGTGGTTGGGTGACCATACCGAGACCCCTCCTTGCATCGGAAAGCTCGTTAAGCCGTTGGTCACGGCCGTTATTCGTGGATCTTTGACAGTCGTTACAGAAGCCCGAAAGTCTGACAACGTCTTACCAAGGGGTATCGTATTACCCAGTTACTGGGTTGTGGAGGCCAGATAGGCAGTCGCTTCATGTAAAATACTGGTATTCAGCAGCATCCGGTTAGACTGGAAGCCGACCCCAATATAGTTGGGAAAAGACTAGGCAGACTTTGGGTGTTAAGAAAATTAATTCGGTTAGGGAAGTACCTGGCTGTTGTTCAGTAGATAAGTAGTATGGAGCCAGGGTATTTCGGTCCGTGGATGAGTATTATTCAGGAGTTCAGATTCACTTTGAATTTTATTTTTGTTTGGGTATAGGTGTACACATTTGAGGCACATAATGAAAATTGTACTTCTACCACCTATTACCATCTATTACGTTCGTACTACCTATTACGTTCGTACTTAGAAAAGCTGCCAGATTCCTCAAGACGGCTCAAGAGAAAACTTGCATGAAGAATTCTCATCTAACGTATTGGTAACCCTAATTTCGTAACGTAAACACAATGAACGAGAACACTTCTATAACAATAATAACTCGCGCAACTAATTTTAGACATTTACTGAATAGTTACAAAACTCTTACTTGATTTATGTACTGTTTCTTTGTAAGTTTCAGTTTACGTACCAATTTTAATTTGATGTTGAGTTTTAGGCCCTGAGCCCCTGAAGTATACTGTGCCTTTAAACTAGTTAGTAAGACACTAAGAAAATATCTTGTAACAACTTTCAGAAATCATGATCCCAATTGAAATCTAATTTCACTTAAAATATGTGTTCGTTTTCTCATTTGGTATTGCTTTCAATTTCACAGTCAATGAACGTTTACTTCGACCTAGTTCCTTCAGAGCGTAGATTAATCGAAAATTGTCTCCATGAAAAGATATCCTTTGTTAAAAGCATTATAAAATATAGCACTAATGGAATCCATTAAATCCTGTATTTTAAAACCAAATCACTCTTTCGTATGAATCTGTCTGCTCATGAGGGTTATGTAACCCCATAGGCCTATCTACGTCATCAAAACCCATGTAAATGTCGACAACACATCACTACACACTATCAATCACTGAATCATTTTGAAGCAAATTGCTAATCCATTGCTTCATATGTTCGAAAAATTTGTCTGCTTGACAACGTAAATAACGCAATGAATGTTGTTGAACTGTCAAAATGAAACCGATTCCAATTGATAGTGTGTTACGCAATTAGGGTATATTTTATTGACATAAAAAATGGAGTAACATTTTCAATGGAAGCCCTAACTCCTGAGCTAGCGCTACCTGTGTTACAGGAGCCAGATTTGAGAACAGTAACAATTTATGCAACAAAAGTAAATATATTATAAAAACGGAGGCAATTTAGTGCATGCATGCTCTTGAGTGGTGTGTGTGTTGTATTTTGTGTGAGTGAGGGTGCCACACCACAATACATAATAGTATTACGCCTGAGGACGTTACCAAATTGTTTTTGTTCATTCGAGTTTGTTATCAAACAAGCTGGCCAGCTGGGTCCGTCTGCTTGTGGTTATGTGGTAGATCTAGGTGCAGACTAGTTTTTAGATTGTTATGTGTATTCTGAGATAGGCAAGCTGCTTTTGTAATCTTCATTCATCGTTTAGATGTGCCCACAGGAAGTTTTGTTTGCAGCAGCTGCAAAAGCCCTGCGACTAAGCCTTTAGGCGTTGGAGTTAAAGACAGCGGCAGTACTTTGTTGATAGATTCCCTAAAAGTATAGCTTGTCCACTCTGAAATGATGCACCCTACTACCGCATTTACCGTAAAGGGGCTTGTGGCTAAGTAATAATAGCCGCAAGGGTGGATCGATCAAGTTAAGCTACACTTGCCGCGGTTGGTCCGTGGATGAGTGACCATCTTTACATAACAAGACCCCTCCGTGCCTCGGAAAGCAGGTTAAGCCGTTGGTCCCGGCTGTCATTCGTAGATCTGTGACAGTCGTTACGGGTAATCAGAAGCCCGAAAGTCTGACAATTAGTCTTACCAAGGATTACCCATTAACTGGGTTGTGAAGGTCAGATGGCAGTCGCTCCATGTAAAATGTTGGTATCCTGCTGCATCCGGTTAGATTGGACGCTGACCCCAACGTAGTTGGGAAAAGGCTAGGCAGATGACGTATACAAATTTAAGTAGTGGGGCGCGTCATTTCATAGTGGACAAGCTTTAGCACAAAATTGCCTTAATTTTTTTGACAAACTGAAACAATACTAAATTTTTTCTAGAGCTACAGAAACCATACAGTGAATCTAACGTAAGAAGGCACAAGCCTAGAATAATAAAGCCACAGTATTTTATCTGGGCAGTGACCTTGAATTAATTACCTACAGCCACTCAGATTTCGAAGCGCGTCGTTTCGGCCGTTTTGTATGAAGATAAACTACTGTATCATTATTATACTGTGGCACAGGTATGATTCTCCATATAATTTTCCATGGAAACTCCTCAAGTACACACATAATGACACTGACCACGTCTCGTTTGCGCGTTGTGCAACTCTGACGCAACGCGGGACAATCGCCGACGAACAATAGACGGAGATAATAACTCCACTGAGATACAAATGCTTGGTCCTTCACATTTTAATGGTGCATTTTTTCTATTCGTATAGGAATCTGTTTAGTTTTCTTTGGAATATGGTCTGTGTGGAATAGTATAAAACTTTTAGCGCCAGGGTAGACTGAAATTCAAATTTTTGAATAGAATTATCTGGCCATAAAGAGTTGTTTTGACGACTCTCCTTTTGAAGGAGAAATTCTTTAGAATGTATCCGGCTTCCTGGGGGAAGGACCGGAGAGCGCAATATGTACTCACAGTAATTTTACTTCTAACAGCAACCTTATTGCAATGAGAATAAAGATACTGTGATATTGGCAGTTATGCAAAATGCATTGACGTTGAACGAACTTCGAACCGACATGTTTTAGATGTGTCTTAAAAGAGAAGAAAGGGGGGGAAGCCCGTTGTCATTCTTTGGGCGAACTTGCTTGCCTCTACGATGGATAACCTGATCTTTTTGAGAATTCTGCTTGTATGTGAGGTATTTAAAGATGAAAGATATATTATTGTCTGTGTACTTACATCGGTACTTATTTGAAACAAATACTCATGATTTATTATCCTGAGCGAAGCCCTCATCATTTTGTAATAAACTTACCAACAAATTACTTAAAGCCAAAACCCTAACCCATGAAAACATACTCCAGCTCCTTAGAAACAAGAACTATTTAACCCAAGTTCAATGTAACTAATACTTCAGATTTACTACGCTTCGGGCGCCAGCGTGCAACGTGCCAAGAAATACGGATTCGGAGTAATAAACTGTATTGACCAAGGAAAACCAACTCTTAAACATATTATTGACAAGGCAACGTTACGCTTTTTTTACAAGAGTATATTGGTTTCCATTGTTTTAGACAAATTTTATTGATTGATACACCCGTTTGTCTACCTCACCGGGTACGGGACGTCAACGAGAAAAGAGATAGATGACGGCGCCATAGTAAATGTCTGTCTATTCGGCGCCGTCATGTTTTCTCGTTGATGCCCCGTTCCCGGTACGGTAGTCAAACAGACTTACAATTATTTGTTTTCCAAGGCCATTGTTGGCGCCCAGCATTTTTGAAAATTCATTTTTATTTTTGCGTGAAGTTTACTACCCTAATATTTTATGCAAGTTCCTGATTCATATTTGGATTTATCTGCAATAATAATCGTATTTCTTCTATGCTTCTATCTTTCTCATTCTTGCATGTTTGTGTCTGTCACAATTTTCCGGCTCCGCTAAGCGTTACGATGGATACAAAAATGTTGCATCAAGAATACGTTAATCGTCACCAGTCATGGTAAAACAAACAGAATCGAATCGATGCGTTAGTAATTAATTACACACGCCCCACTTTTACCTAGCCGCACCTTCATTAAAATTATGTTGCGAATATTCAGCTTGCGATGCGATTTCCAGAGACACAGATTAACGCTGTAACCACTAGGGACGCATTTCCTAGAATACAGATCGATTGCGAGGTTACTAGGAAAATATTCTCGCTGATAATTAGGACTCGCCCAGGCAGGTTAGCCTCCCTTCGCTGTGCATCCTTACGCATGCGTATTGCCGACCGGCTTCTGTCAAATCCGCGCATGCGTGGTGTGTGACCCGCCGCGGCCGGGCCGGTTGCTGTGTGCATTGTTTGACGGAAGCACGGAACTGCATAATTATATTACAAGCTTGGAGATCCTTAATCCCGCAGACCCTGGTTTTGAGGTTTTAGATCAATCTTGATTATTATCTAAATAACTCAGTGTTTTTGATTTGTTGTTTCTGTCTGTGATTGGTAATTTCTTGCAGGTTTTTGTGGTTATTAATTTAGCGTACTTTCTGATATTTCTTAAGGTTATGTTCCTTTTGAAGATGGTCACAATAAACCCCTCTTATTGGGAAGGTTGGGTGTCTTTTCGCGGGGAATCGTACAGACATGATAAGCTTCTGCTTGGCCATGGTCACTATTGCTCGGTTCCTATAAACATAAACGAATCGTTTTGCTTACCAATGGTAGCATTTTTTATTGCCAAACTGGGCATATAAACGATTTGTAAGCTAATTTTACCTGTGATAGCTACTCCCATATGGGAGGGTCTACTGTGCAAAGCTATGAGGTATTTGCTTCATTATTGGTAAAGATACAAGTCTTAATTTTAACCAATAACGGTCCGTAAATTATGGGAATCGGCCATATCTCACCTTATGGCAAGCGTTGATGCCATCGACGATGGTGCACGCTTGCCTTCAAGTACTTGTTAGTGTAGTAGTAGTACTCGAGACTTGAAGACTCCTAGGTTATAAACCATTGGGAAACACAGACTCTGGAGGTGTATAGTTTTCTATTTTTATTAAAAGAGTAACCGTGGAGTTTCTTGCCGGCTCTTCTCCATAGGAAAAGAACAATTGGAACCGTGCACCTAGCTTCTGACGTTTCATATGTGCATGTATGTTTTTCTTGTAAGAAATGTCCGATGCTAGTCCTTATGAGTGGACTTTAAGTGACCAAACCATGCGATCTGTTGGAGGGTCCAGTGTCTATACCCTGCACTTTTGAGGACCGAAAAACGTCACGGATACCGCGATTAACGAGGCAACCGACTGGGTTCAACTTGCAAATCCATCGACTCGAAAAGAAGATGATGGCTTTTTCCTTTGCTAATTTGAAATTATTTTTGTTACAGAGGTCGTTGCGTTGCGTGATATCGTACGCGGCGCGCGGTTGTCGAGTCGTTACTTGAGAGGCCAGAGACAAAGCACCGAACATGAATGAACTGGACAGCCTGCGCCAGGAGGCGGAGACGCTCAAAAATGCTATTAGAGTGAGTATTTAGAACCTATTTTCATACTTAGATTCATCTTCCTGCCCTCATATTACTTGGGGTCGACGCAACACGTTTTCTTCTTCCATTCTCCCCTGTGAACCGTCACGCTATCATTCACTCCCTTCTCTTTCATATCATTCCTCACACAATCCATCCATCTTTTCCTTGGCCTTCATCTGCCTCTCCATCCATCAACATGTATATTCATCACTCTTTTAGTCACATGCGTTTCGTCTCTCCTCATTACATGCCCATACCAAGACAAACGATTTCCTTTCAACTTTTCTATCACTGGCGCCACTTTCAAACTTCCTCTTATATACTCATTTCTCACTTTATCCATTCTCGTCACTCCACACATCCATCTCAACATTCTCATCTCCGCTGCATGCAATTTTTTGCATGCCTAGCATTCCGATCCATAAAGTACGACAGGCCTTATCACGGACTTGTAAATTTTCCCCTTCAACTTGAGGGGCATCCGTGGGTCGCAAGTTGTTCCTGTAACCTGTCGCCATTTCATCCATCCTGAGTTGATCCGGTGCGTTATGTCTCGGTCTACTTCGCCATCCTCTTGGACAAGCGACCCGAGGTACCGAAAGTCGGAGCAGATCGGTAAGGGCGTTCCGGCAAAAGATATGGGCACAGGACCGGAGAAACCGCCAAAATCACAAAACAAATACTCTGTTTTATTTTCATACTTAGATTAAGGCATTTAATAGTAAGAAGGTACCCGAAAACGGTGAGCAGTGGTGGCCCAGTGATAACAGCCCCGACTTACGAATTGTAGGTCGTGGGTTCGATCCCAGGCAGGCGCTTTACTTTGTGTAAATTATTTCATCACCACTGCTCTCAAAACGGTGAAGGAAAACATCGTGAGGAAACCGGCATGTCCTAGAAACAAAAATTCGAAGACTTGTGACATCTACCAACCCGCACTGGGCCCGCGTGGTAGATTACAGCCTACTCCCTCTTGAAAAGAGGAGGCCTGTGACCCAGCTGTGGACCAGTATAGGCTGATTATGCATGATGTACCTGAAAACGCAGCGTGAACAGGTCCCTCACAAAGTGATCTGAGGACCTGGTCCAGTTCGCGGGAATCCACTGGATGTTGGAAGCATAGAATGGGTGGTTGTGGCGTTGCTTTGGGTATGCCTATGTTCTATCTGTGGATGCCTCACAAAATGTACCGATAAACTAGTGAAGATCACGGGAATCCGCTGGATACTAGAAGCGAAGGATTGGTCGTCACAACTCCACTGCTGAAGCTGAAGCCCAAAAGTCAGACAACCAGTCTTACCAAGGGGTATCGTATTACCCAGTAACTGGGTTGTGGTGGTCAGTAAGACCATACATTACCATAGTATGCGTGGCTAAGTAATAACAGCCGCACGGGTCGAGCTATCAGATTAAGCTGCGCTTGGAGGGTTGGTCCGTGGATGGGTGACCATATTTACATATCGAGACTCCTCCGTGCCTCGGAAAACACGTTCGGCCGTTGGTCCCGGCTGTCATTCGTGGATCTTTGACAGTCGTTACGGGTCGTCATAAGCCCGAATGTCTCAACCAGTCTTACCAAGGGGCATCTTATTACCCAGTAATTGGGTTGTGGAGATTAGATAGGCAGTCGCTCCATGAAATACTGGTATTCAACTGCATCCGGTTAAGACTGTAACCGACCCCAACATAATTGCGAAAAGGCTAGGCAGATTGAAACAATAAGATGAGGTCCCATCGGTTTGCTCTTTCTCTTGGTTACTCTTTTTAAAACTCTACCAAGATCTTGAAACAACATCTTAAATATTTCTTCGTGTACAGGATGCGAGGAAGGCGGCATGCGATACATCGCTGGCGCAAGCAACGGCGAACCTCGAGCCCATCGGGCGCATACAGATGCGCACGCGACGCACACTGCGCGGACATCTCGCCAAGATCTACGCGATGCACTGGGGCAGTGACTCCAGGTAAATTTTAATAAGACACATTTTAACAGTAAATCTTGGTGATGAAACACAGGATTCCACAAACATGATGAACACGACAATCATAAACCTTAACTTGTTACTGGGCAGCGGTTGTTTCGGTGATTCCGTGGATTTAGATCTCTCCGTGTCCTATCGTTGAAGGTTACGATGAATCTACGGCACCATGCCTAGCAATCGGAAGCCGATCGGACTTACTGAAAGCATAATGTCTTCTGACTGACGTGATCAAATCGGAAGAACCTAAAAAGTCCTTAAACGGGGAAAGCGTAGGTTGATGATGATATATCGAGTGGGTACTGACTATCGTTACTGTAATTCAATTATTTAACTTTAATACTGCCGTAACTGATAATTTTGTCATAAATGTGTTATTAACATATTCGTAATCAGCAAAGAAAACGCTATCTTATGGTCTTACACACAAAGCTGTTACTCGTACAGATTTAGAGATATCATAAGTAGTTTAGCCTTAACTACGACATAAATTCTAGTTTTTGACTCTGAAAAGCCTTATTTACACAATAACGGCCTATTGTGTTAATATTTTCGTATTGCTAGTCTGGAAGGCCGAATTTCACAATTTATTATTATATTTTTAAAATAAATACGCATAAGTCTATGAATTTAAATAAATTATGGTTCAAAATAAAGGCTATATTTTTTTGACGTCTTATATTACAAGAATCACTAACTAAAACCATTCAGTAAATCGCGGGCCTTTATTGTAGATAACACTTCAATTATCTCGGAATCAACGTTGACCCTCTATAAAGACTGATTCTGCACAATATGCTTTCAAGCGTAAAGAAAATTCCATATAAACGGCAATGCAATCAATCCACATTCCCACACACAAAGGAATCCAATACCTGTTTCCTATACTCTTTACGAAACAGTAAACGTTATGACTCAACCGACTGACGTATCTTCGTGACCGAAACTGTTCAGAATTGAGATGTCATTGAGTTTTATGATCAGATGCTATCGTGTACTGACCTATTTATTGAGGAAAAACTTGTCATCGTCGTGACATGGGAGTTGGTAGGTACGTCATGAGATACGGTTTCTTTTAACGATCTATTGTAATAAAATTGTGGAGATAGACTTGTCCTTAGATCATAATGTAAGGTTAGGTCTGTGTCGTAAAGCGTTATATATGTAATTTTACGTCTTTATACTATCGAGGCATGAGGGACAGGGTGTAAAGTTCACTCATCCTCCGATCAGGCGGGTGTCGTGTCTGGTGGGCTACTGCCCGACGGTTAATGCTAGTCTCGCGGTAAACTCTGATTGCGCGATGCAGGATTTTGCGTGACGTCAGTGTGATGCGTAGTTCGCATGTGCATGTAGATGACGTCACAATACTATAGGGGAATGAAATAAATCATTTATGTACACAAAAGCACAGTTAAATTATAATAAAATAGGTACATGAATCTAGAGAAAATACAAAGTAACTGGCCAAATGTGGGTGTACTGTAACCTCTGCCAAATCCTTCTGGAGAACAAGGTGCTATGTTATCCTAGAATATGATGATGCAAGATTCCAAAGTCTAGATGTCTAAAGTCCAAAGAACTTGTTTACAACGTCCAAGTCAAATCAGTTAATAGTGGATATAGGTTAAAGTTCCACTTTGCCATCCATCAATCCGCCGATCAATAGATGTAAACTCAGGTTGACACCATGGCTAAACAATGGCTGTGTTTCGATTCGTTGTCTTTCCTGTATGTTAGCTCTACTTTATAAGCTGTCTTACGTTTTTAACCGACGAAAAAAAAGAAGGTTCTCAATTCGACACGTAGGTATGTTTTTTTTTTATGTATGACCACGCATAACTTTTTACAGTCGTCCGTTTTGAAAAAAATGTTTTATTCGAGAGGGTATACCTCAAAGTTGGTCCCATATAAAATTTATTAACTTTACTTGGGTAGTTTTTGAGTTAGCTTCAATAAAACGTATTTTTTCCCCACTTTTATATGGATGATGTTCTAGTTTCCTTTGCAGGTAGTTAGTTAAAAATAAAAACTGTTTTGCAAAAAAATACAACCGACTTCCAATAACAACACTACAAAGTGCAAAATAACTTTAATTAAAAAAACGGCTGGATGACACTTGCCGTGATCCAAGGGCTGGCTTTTACCTTGGCCAGCGGCTTAGCATTGCCATACAACGTGGCAATGCCGCCAGTCTCTTGGGTACTTTACCAGTCGACAGCGATGCGGAGGAATTTTTCGACGCCATATTTTAGTTTTTTTAATAGTTTTAGTTATGTTACCTTTTAGTAAAATAAGTTATAATTTGAATAAAAGTAATCTTAAAACGAAAATACATATAACCAGACACCGTCTTTCGAAATTAAAGTTATTTTTCACTTTGTAGTGTTGTTTTTGGAAGTCAGTTGTATTTTTTTTTGTAAAAAAATTTTTGTAGAGTTATGGAAAGGTACGACAAAGAAAAAACATTATCTAGCTATACCACAATATAAAATGAAGTCGCTTTTAGTGTCTGTCTGTGTGCCCGCGTTGTTCTTTAAAACTC
This sequence comes from Cosmia pyralina, assembly GCA_946251885.1. Taxonomy (NCBI): domain Eukaryota; kingdom Metazoa; phylum Arthropoda; class Insecta; order Lepidoptera; family Noctuidae; genus Cosmia; species Cosmia pyralina. Next base: position 16,410,240 of record OX276367.1, read on the forward strand.
CACAACGGATTTTGATTCCGTTTTCACTAATATTTTAAGAATTTATTCCGGAAAGGTTATGTCCATAATACATTAATAATTAAGCTTATTGAAATCTCCATGTTTTGTCAATTCGTAAAAGCCGTGTGAAGCAGGGGTGGTTCGCTAACAAATTATAAAATATATTAGCAAAGCATAGAAGACATGACTTAGAGGAACTTGTGGCTAAGTAATAACAGCCGCACGGGTCGATCCGTCAGGTTAAGCTACGCTTGCCGCGGTTGGTCCGTGCCTCAGAAGGCACGTTTAGCCGTAGGTCCCGGCTGCCATTCGTGGATCTTTGACAGTCGTTACGGGTCGTCAGTAGGCCGAAAGTCGGACAACCAGTCTTACAAAGGGATATCGTATTTTAGTAATACTGGGTTCTGGAGGTCAGATCTATGTAAAATACTGGTATTCAGCTGCATCCGGTTAGAATGGAAGCCTACATAGAAAAGGGTAAGCAGATTGATTTAGAAGACATGACTTAATTTGACAAGCGAGGCACTATCAAAGACGTATAGAGCTTTTTTGTTTCGACTTGAGTTGTCGCTTTGTTTCGGCAATAAGAAGCACACATTCTAAACCCCAAACAACCTTCACTGCCTTCCCTCGACCTATTAATACATAATCATTCTTATGCTTACCTTAAATTCCTTTCATTTCTTACTATAACTCAATACAAACTCAGTTCTACTGAGAAACATTTGCAGTCCTATAATAAATCTCTTATTTGGACATCTGTGACGTGCGCCCGCGCAAGCCAACAATAATAAATGCTAAATTTATAATCATATTGTTTGTTTTGTCTCGAAACTTGAATCTATTTCTTATAAATAAGTGACCGAGAATTTTCTGTGACTCTGATACTGTGATGTCTTATTGCTTTTGTATATTTGTAGAATGAGAAAATTTGAGGAGCTCGTGGCTAAGTAATAACAGCCGCACGGCTCGATCCATCAGGTTAAGCTACGCTTGCCGCGGTTGGTCCGTGGATGGGTGCCCATTATTACATACCGAGACTCCTTCGTGTCTCGGAAAGCACGTTAAGCCGTCTGGTCCCGGCTTTCATTCGTGAATCTTTGACAGTCGTTACGGGTCGTGAGAAGCCTGAAAGTATGACAACCAGTCTTACAAGAGGTATCGTATTACTCAGTTACTGGGTTGTGGAGGTCAGATAGGCAGTGGCTCCATGTAAAATACTGGTATTTTACCAACATAGTTGGGAAAAGGCTAGGCAGATTGATTGTAGAATAAAAGAAAATATATTTTTTTAAATGGGTTTGTTGGACAAAATATAAAATAGAATAATTTAAATATGGAGTATTGATTCAGTTTTGTGAAGTTTTCCTATCAGGAATTTCTCAGTAGCAGCTCGGAGTCTGGGTTGGTCCCTATGATGATTTACTTAAGTCCCATGTGATCAAGTTTACAACACAAAGACACTGTCACAGTCAAACAATACAGAAACAATTAATATCATTACTAAACGTATACTTATTACTCACTTTTCCTCCCGATAGCAGAGGGCAATAATAATAATGTCATGATTTTCCCTACGAATGACGCAAAATTACAAACTACACCTTATTTCTAAAGCCGTTAGCACTAAAATACCAGCCAGGTTTGCTCAGTGGCAATTTGAGTCATTATAACTTCGGTTTTAGTATTTAACAGTTTGTGACGTCAATTGGTATTAATTGGAGAAATCTTAAATAGATTTTTATTAATTTGATAAGTAATTAAGTAGTGAAATACAATCACAAGTATTTTATCTAGTTGAATGATCGTCACAATATTGTTTTTGTACATTATGTTAATCATAATAATAACAAAAGGGTAATGACATCTGAATTCTGATTAAACTTTTAATATTTTTGCTTCGCATGAATTTATTGAACATATTCTTGACCACTGTACCAATTTGGGACCACTATTTATAAGTGTTCCCAAATTGGTACAGTTTTCAAGAATGGCTTAAGCTTACCTCGTAAACGGGCTACAGAAATTGCATCTTGCTGTATATTTGCTGAAAACTATACTCTTCTGCTCAATACATTGCCAAGCAAATGAGTTCGTACACGTGGAGCAACAGTGACAACTATACGTCTGAACTGAGGTGCAAACTAGCCGGCTAGACAACAAACTCTTGCGGCTACTTCAAAATATTATTGCAATATCGCCGTGCAAGTGTTGCACTAAGTGGCTCGATATAGTCGACCATTTGGCGGCTACACAATTGCAGCTAGAAATTGCCACAAAACTAGCCCGTTTACGAGCCCTTTTACGAGCCCCTTTAGAGGCCATTGTCCCAATTTGGGTACACAGCCGAATATTTATGAAAAATTTTTGTTTTTTCTATTTCACTCGTTTTAGTTAATAAATTTCAATTAATAAAAGTATTTTGAAGATCCATTCAGTTGTTTTGATTTGGCCACTAATGGGTGTTAACGGAAACTATTGTTGAAAAATATTCTTACCTACGACATAATGTTGATAAACAGGCAGATCGGTAGAAAGAGTCCTACAAGTTGCAAAACAAAAAGTTTTGCTGATGCATTGCTAACCTTATTACTAACACTACTGCTCTCAAAACTGTGAAGAAAAACATTGTGAGGAAACCGGCATGTCCTAAAACGAAAAATTCAAAGACGTGACTCTACCAACCCCCACTGGGCCCGCGTGGTAGATTATAGCCCACTCCCTCTCGAAGGGAGGAGGCCTGTGTCCCAGTAGTGGAAACATTATAGGCTGATTATGTATATGCTCATGTGTGTAATATTGAACCAACAGCTATTGTCTTCAAAACGATACATTCAATTCTCTTAACTTTAGAAAAACATCATAATGCCTGGATTCGTCGAAAGGACGTGCACAGTGACATACTTCGTCATTTATACATAAACTCGCGCCTTCTTCCCCTGGGGGTAGGCAGAAACTACAGAACGCCACCTGCTACGATCCTTACATACTACTTTCGCCTCGTATACGTTCATACATCTGGTCATACACGCACGCCAGTTGCGAGTACTACGCACCTGACCTTTCTGAAGAACATCACCAATAAGGTCGCTATATTATGTCTCCTCCCGGCGTTTCCACTCACATCTGCCTTATACAGGGTGTCCAGTAAATAGCACGACATACTGCAGGGGGTGATAGCTTGGGTCAATACCTACCGAAACAACACAATATATGTTCAGCAAAATGTTACGGATTTACAGTTTTACAAAATTTTCCGAAATATCGAAAAATCTCTACCTTGAAACAGATTTTTAAGCATCTCGTAATGAAACATTCCTTTTCTATTATTTTTTTTACATCAAATTATTCGTGAATAGTTACTTTACTCATTGATAAGTCTTTTTTCTATCAAAAACAAGAATGTTTTCAAGAAATAGTATTTTTTGTTTAAATTTTCACATAACGATTTTCTTTTCGCATAACTTTAACCTACAGTGGTGAAAAAAAATCCATAAGATTTTGCTGAACATATATTGTGTTGTTTTGATAGGTATTGACCCAAGCTATCACCTCCTGCAGTATGTCGTGCTATTTACTGGACACCCTGTATATACCATCATATCTACCTTACCTTTAGTCGTATTTCATTCATCCTCTCAACAACAAAACCATCTAAGCATACTCTTGTTAGTTATCAAGCCCCCTTTACAGCCCCCCTCAAAGAGGGCTTAATAACTGACAAAGAATCCTAAGGAACTACTCCAAAATTAAAGACCATCATAATACTTCTCTGTGCGTTCTTTCACGTGGACACCCTTCTACTATTAAGTAATTAACTAACTAGTGGATCTTATCAAATCATCTGATAGTTTTACCATGTTACATTATGCTAATGTTAAAACATTTTCTCCTCACCAGGAACCTAGTATCCGCGAGTCAGGACGGCAAATTGATTGTGTGGGACAGCCACACGACCAACAAGGTGCACGCGATACCGCTGCGCTCGAGCTGGGTCATGACCTGCGCGTACGCACCCTCCGGCTCGTACGTCGCCTGCGGCGGATTAGACAACATATGCTCTATTTACAGGTGAGTTTCGCAATAATACACTACAGGATAAAGGAAGATTTGACCTTAAAATCAGAAAGATTATGACACCTTAAAAATAGGTTTGTCAGATGACGAAAGATGTGTACCGTCTTAAAATAGGGTAGCTAAACGTTTGCGTCGTTTCAATTATGCCTAAAGTTGTAAAAAAAAAAATAAGCCTGTCTTACGACATGCGTCAGGTAAGGTAAGGTATTTGACGCCCAACTAGTGTCAAGCTAAATTACTTGGCCTGGTTATAACGACAATAGGCCTACACTTCTGCTGATCTTGCTATTAGCTCTACTTATCATTCTGTCTGGTAACAATTCTGTTAACCCACGTGAAGGGAGTGCATACTTAAAATAGGCATACTAAAGCTACAATTTGACTTATGTGTGTCGGGAAACAAGTAGGTACCTGTTTACCTCGTAAAAAGGAATATCGCGAGAAGACCCGTTCTTAATTTGTTTTATAAATTGTATGTGTGTGCGTGCCTGTCTAAGGGCGAGAATACACGGGTTATTCCCGAAATCCTCATTGACAATCCCTATCAATGATTTGCGGACAAAAAGTTCACAAATCCCCATTAATGGGGACTTGTGGAATAACCCACACATGCCTGTAACTTGCACAAAACTTTGCAAGTAGCTGGCATGCTTAAGATAATATCGCGTGCTCGCTTGTAAAGCCCTATGTAATTTGAATTCTCCCAATTGTGAAACATGCGGAACGGTTGAAGATGTTCACCGTCTACTTATGGAGTGTAATAAGACAAAGGAGGAAAGAGAGACACTGTTAAGAGCGGTAAAAGTTAATAAATATGATATTGGTCCATATGTAAAAGTTTTAGCGCAGTCTTCACCTGAGATGACTGACTTACTGATTTGTTTATACATGAATAATTTATATTGTATTTGTAGTTTTAATTTCGAATAGTTTATTTATTATGATGACTGACATGCAGTGGCATGTGGATAAAAATAAAAATTTGTTTGTAAAGAAACAATGCATTTTTTCCATGTGTGTAAGCAGACACTACAGGATGCGACGTGCTATTATCCTTTCTCTTCATTAATTATTCTCGAAATGAAAGACACGAAAATATTTTATTTGGCTCACTCACAAGAAATACAATCAATAAAAAGGGAACATTTAAAACAAACAAAATACACACTTATTTAACCTGTTACCGTAACATTTCAGTTTGAAGACACGCGAGGGCAACGTGCGCGTGTCCCGTGAACTGCCTGGCCACTCGGGCTACCTCTCCTGCTGCCGGTTCCTCGACGACAACCAGATCCTCACCAGCTCCGGCGATATGTCATGGTAAGTACACACCATAAATTATTTTATTACGGTCGAGAGGGACTCGTGGCTAAGTAATAACAGCCGCACGGGTCGATCCATCAGGTTAAGCTACGATTGCCGCGGTTGGTCTGAGATGGGTGACCATCTTTACATACAGAGACTCCTCCGTGCCTCGGAAACCACGTTAAGCCGTTGGTCCCGGCTGTCATTCGTGGATCTTTGACAGTCGTTACGGGTCGTCAGAAGTCCGAAAGTCTGATAACCATTCTTACCAAGGGGTAGCGTATTACCCAGTTACTGGGTTGTGGAGGTCAGATAGGCAGTCGCTCTATGTAAAATACTGGTATTCAGCTGCATCCGGTTAGACTGGAAGCCGACCCCAACATAGTTGGGAAAAGGCTAGACGGATTGATGAATTACTCCTTATTATTGCTTGCTTATTTCAACTTCTTTTATGCAGAGTATAATTAATTCAACTTCTTTCAAAACTACAGGAACAATGTATTTGATGGGGTTTTTTTTTAATGTTAATTGCACCACTCTTTCCTAGTTAAATCACTAGAGCCTGCTGGTTGCACTACAAATAGCTAAATGCATTTAGCGCTAAACATATTTAAAACATTGTTCTATTTCTGTCAATCATTTGAAGATGACAGAATTATGTTTAGCGTTTGTGCAAGCAAGCAGGCTTAGGAAGTGGTGAAGGGCGATCGTTTTGCAGGCTAGCTTTTGTAAATTTTTACATTCAGAAGCTACTGATGCATTATTTGAAAAAAAAACCTTTAATCAATTTAGATTTTCATCTACGTCAGCGATCAAGTCGGAACTTTTTACATACAAAAGCTGCTGATTCTCAACCTAATTTAAAAAAAAAAGAAAAGATTATTAATTTGGATGTTCGTGTACCTCAGCGCCCTCTGGGACATCGAGACCGGGCAGCAGTGCGGCCAGTTCACAGGCCACACGGGTGACGTCATGTCGCTGTCGCTAGCTCCCGACCAGCGCACCTTTGTGTCGGGCGCCTGCGACGCGTCCGCCAAGCTGTGGGACATCCGCGAGTGCCAGTGCAAGCAGACCTTCCCTGGCCACGAGAGCGACATCAACGCCGTCACGGTAACTAGCTTACTGTAATTATAAGGTTAAGCTACGCTTGCTGCGGTCAGTCCGTGGATGGGTGACCATCTTTACGTACCGAGACTCCTGCGTGCCTCGGAAATCACGTTAAGCCGTTGATTCCGGCTGTCATTCGTGGATCTTTGACCGAAAAGTCTCACAACCAGTGTTACCAACTGGGTTGTGGAGGTCAGAAGGCAGTCGCTCCATGTAAAATACTGGTATTCAGCTGCATCCGGTTAAACTGGAAGCCGACACCAACATAGTCGGGAAAAGGCTATGAATATTGTGGACTCTTCATAATCTAGAATAAACAAGAAATACTTTGACAATAATTATTCTAGTTATACTTTAAAATTATTTCCAGTTCTTCCCATCCGGGTTCGCGTTCGCGACCGGCTCTGACGACGCGACGTGCCGCATGTTCGACATCCGCGCCGACCAGGAGCTGGCGATGTACTCGCACGACAACATCATCTGCGGCATCACGTCCGTGGCCTTCAGCAAGTCGGGCCGTCTGCTGCTGGCCGGCTACGATGACTTCAACTGCAACGTGTGGGATTCCATGAAAAGCGAACGCGCCGGTTAGTACCGCTGTGTCTAGCTAGAGAGAACATTAGATGTGTCTCCTATCAGTCAAGAGAAAATTATACGGCTTTAGGCCAAGCAGTCGTAAAATGAGAAGCAATCGCAAATCTCGACTCGCGACAAACTGGTGGTCATATAGGGCTCAGGAAAGTGTGTATGTTGATAAAAGAAATAACATGTGGAGACTGAACTTCAACAGATTTTTTCCTGCAAATAAGCATGTTGAATGGCTAAGTTTTTCATCAAAAACAGTGATAATGCTGACTGCTTTAATGTATCTGCAATCTTTTACTGACTATTTCCTAAATCCTTAACTAAAGTCTGGATTCTGTGTCACAGTAATATTAATTAAATTATTTTTTTGTTCTTTTATTTGGTTTTGCTCTGACAAAACAGCAGGCAGTTATCGTATGCCATCAGTTGGTTTTTGTATGTTGTAATCTGTGGAAAATGTAATGAGTAGTATATTTGTTAAGTTAAATGTTAACTTATTTCTGTTTATTATTAATTAGCTATTGCCTGCGGCTTCGCTCACGTTAATTTAGAATTAGGTAATCATTTTGGGCTCTACTCTGCTTGTAATAATATAATTCAATCATGATTCGAAAGACACGTGGCGCCATCTATTATCATAAGAAGGTTATTGTTGTTTTCCTCGGGAATAATATCTTTTTTTGGGATAAAAGGTGCCCTATGTCCGTTCCTGTACACCTGACAACGTATACGCAATATTTCAGTATGATCGGTTCAGTGGTTTAGGCGTAAAAGTTAACAAACAAACATACTTTCGCATTTATAATATTAATTATGATATACTAGTACTGTTTGTTTACCCTAATGAAATAACCAAAAAAATATTATATACGTTATATTACACTGACCAAACACGTCTAGAATTATTGTGACGTACTAATAATACAAAAGCAAATTGTAATGATATTTTTTCTCTATCCGCAGGTATCCTAGCCGGCCACGACAACCGCGTATCATGCCTGGGCGTCACCGAGAACGGCATGGCCGTCGCCACCGGCTCCTGGGACTCGTTCCTGCGCATCTGGAACTAAACACACACCCCCCCGTACTACCGCACACACACCCCTCCCGCACCTCCCGCCCGTCATCCGAGGATGTACCATCAACTGTCAACATCATAGTCTTGCTAAGTCGTGTTTATAAGATGGGTAGAGGGTAGGTCAATGATTTAGGCTTACTGAAGCCGTGGAAGGCGAAAGAACTATAGTATTTGACAGTAAACATGATACATTGAGTTTAAGAAAAAATACGCCTTTGTATAGCGTGTCTGTCTTTGTGACAGTTTCAACTCTGTGTGTAATTTTTACGAGCGAGTACTATATAATGTTCTCGTTGATCTATGTTCGTCTCTACCCAGTTAGTCAAGGCTCAGTTAAAATGTGCGGATGGTATTTGAATGGATTATTGAATAAGTTGATGGTTAGCCCCAGTTTAGCCGGTGTCGACAGTTTCTAGTTTTATATTCGAAATCAAATGCGGTGTGTGAATGTGTTAGCTTCTAATTTTGATATGTTACTCACTGACGATGGTTCATGTATTTCCCTATTCGGTTCCGACCATCGCAGGCATTGAGAACTCAATGAGTAAATTCGATTGACCTGAAAATCAAAGGTTTTTATATTCTAAAGGGGCGGCTGTTAGATACAGTTATAATAAAAATAAAACTTAAACCTGTAAAAAGTCCAGTCATCTCATAGTTGTCATTACGTTAATAATTTCTGATCTGATGCACAAATGACTTCGTGTATATAATGTCGTATTGTGTTGTAATCTTTTAATATCGAAATCGGATAGAAATTGTACTGTATATCAGATCTATGCGCACTATTAGCACAAAATTTATAAGTGCGCAGTGTATAAACGCACTAATATTTGTATCACAGTCAAAAGAACAAGTTTACGCACAAACAAACGCGTGAAACTACGCACATATTGAAAAAAAGCGCATCAATTGATACAATACGACTCGGCCGCGTCTAAACGGGACAAACACCCGTACAAAACTCGCTTTATTTATTTATAATTATAATTTCTAACAATATTAAAAGCATTTAAACAACTTTTAGGGAGGTATGTAGTTTACATTTGTGTGTCTGTGCAGAATGAGCGCGCGTGGTATGTGAGCGTCATTACTGATCCATTGTTCACTTCATAACTTATATAATTATAATGATGTAATGATATATTAACGATACACGCTGCTGACCTTTCCGCGGAGGGGTTATGGCTGCCGGAATCATTTTCTGTTTATTGGTAAGTAGATTAAACTTTTGGAATAGTTTTGCAACAATATAAAATATCACTTTTTGTATGGAAAAGCTTCAGGAATTTTAATTCGGGGGTGTCACTCATGGTTAGCAAGTTGCAAATTAGGGCACCCCACACATTTACAGTCCGCTGGCAGTCCCCCGGCAGGCGGTAATTCAGAAAAACTGTTTTTGTCAGTTGACCGCCTGCCGGCGGACTGTGTACTGTGTGGGGCCCTTTACGCTCCAATTGATCTGAAACCGCATAAACAATAATACTAATTACAGTTTTGTAATTACTTGGGCTAGACATCTAAATAGCAAGGATAAACCTTCAGTCAGAATTTCGAATCACTAGTAGAAGTTTCTAGAGCTGCTCCTAAAGATAGTGTAACTTGTACCTACATAACTTTGACTATTTTTGTCGTTGGATAACTTTGGTAGCACAACAACTTTCCATTTATTTTGTTGCAAACATATTGCATTTATAAGTGAGTTAGTAGTCGATGTGAAGTAGTTTCTTCTATTCTTTTCAACCTTTTTCTGTTAAGTCAGTGAAACACTGCTGCTACGCATTTTATAAAAAATGGAATGAGGTTTGATGTACCGGGGGGGCTGAAAAGTTTAAGCCTAAGTACCTTCAAGTGTCATTATTGTCTCGCGCTGCATATTGCGAATACCCGTTTTAGTATAAATACAGAGATTCATGTCATTAGCACCGTTATAGTCCGATCCAGGCTGCCCCTGCTGTCCTCCCCCTAGTGGCCTTAATTTATTGAGGCACTCGGAGGAAAGTCCGGTTAAGCAGCCGACAACCTAGGATGACCTGAGATGGCATTCACAAAAAAAAAAAAAAAAACATCATCATTACGCTTTTAGTAATGAATCCGTAAACATGATCATGTCTCAATCATCCGCGGCCCATCCCTAGGCTCAAAAGCTTTCAGCCCTCCCTGGTAGGCATTTTGTCAGTAGCAGACTTTGGTATTCTATAAGATTCATACCACACTGAATTGAGTGTCGCTGATTTAGCTGAAATAAGGATAAAAGAGCCATAGGTTATTTTTTAAATATTTTAATTGTAAATTTAGTAAGTGTTAGTCTGGCACATTAACGTATGACACGTAATTCTTTACGTTTCAGGTGACAACGTCGCACAACAGAATATTATACTGTCTATAAAAACTATAATTAAAGAACCAAATATTAATTATAAATGTATCTATGCATAACTTATTGAATGAGAACATTATTTTCGTTTCTCGTCTTTTTAATGTAATCCTAACGTGGTTGAACTATTATATATTTAATATATGGTTTAGATTAGTCATCACACCGGTTTGTTATAAGTAAAAGAGATTCTGCTGATCTCCATTGACGAAAAAAAAAAACATTTTTTGTACCTACATAAAGACGCTTACACACGAACTTTACGCGTAAACCGCGCCACGTTACTACGCACAACACGCCACAAAATTACGCTAGCCACTGCCGCACTGTTCGTGTGTAAACGTCTTTACACTGACGATCACGAATTGTAAAATGATATCTAAATCTAGGCTTTAAGCGTACAATTACAATGATTTATACTTTGACATGCAATATAATTTATCTATATCCAATAATATTTCGTATCATTATCCCTTATTGGCACAGGAACAGGCAGGTTATTGGAATGTTACAAATGTCATTATTCGTAAAACTATCACTGTTTGCGTAAGCTTGTGACGCGTGAAATTGTGGCCGGTACAACTTGCGGAATGTCATAATTAAATAGTACAATTTGTATCATTCCAATCGTTCCCCTGTTCACCGGATGACGTTCAAACTGACTGTTTTTCAGCAACGACAAATTTAAATTGCTGAAATTCCAATATAAAGCGCATATTACAGTTGTGCGCAATATCGTGAAATAGATGCATTTCTTTTCTCTCCATTCCTTATTTGGCTTAGTAACTATTTATTTCTTGTGTATAAATTGTTTATAAAAACGTACGTCTTAAAAAAATTAAGCCGTTATTGTGGCAATGAAGTTAAAGCCACATTGTTACAGGCTGTATGATAACCATTATTACTATTTAAAATGGATATTCGCGAACCTATGATAAAATCATCAGTTTATTTACGCGAGGCTAACATCTTAGATACAAAAATTCAGAAAAATAATTAATAAAAGAATAAAGTAATCGTGCTTATTATTATCACAGATTATAAAGGACTTTACAAGCTTCAAGACAGTGTATTCTAGTCTTAAAATATACTATGGATGGCGAAAGTATAACTTTGGGAGAGCGACGTGTAGATTATGAGATTTTTGATCTTTTAAAATGTAAGGGTATGGTATATTGTAGTATTGTTAGTTCTCGCGTGAACAAGCAGAAATTCACCCTTATCATTACGCACTATTTTATATGTTTATACCGCTTTCACTTTGATTAAAATATTGAATTATATTTACTTTACATTGTTTTGAAAACTACCCACAGAATGTATGAAATAAAACATATTGCGCCTACGTGTCATGATAACGTGACGTAATAGTTTTATATGTATATTCTGTGCATGGTAAAAGGTCATTATAATGTAAACTAAATATGTTTTCAACAATCCACAATAGTACTTAGTCCGTCTTACATTTTGAAACATTTTCAATCATAGATGGTTAATTTTAAAATAAGCATAAATGTCATGTAAGGGTTACCATGTTAAATGTTTCGTACAAGATTCGCTCGTATTCACATACAGGCATGATATGTTATCCCCTAACAACCATTACATGTGGACGAAACAAGATCAACCGTCGTCCTATAAGTTCATTTTACTAGACTAAGCTAGCATTAGGTACGTAAGAATTAATATACATGAATAAAAAATAGGCATTTGTAACTCGAACGTTCTGTGTTGCTAACTGCAAAAAATTCGATGCCAATATTTTCTTTGTGTCACTTAGTTTATATTCGTTGCAGTATTTGTTGGGATTTTAAGCACAAAATATTTTATAATTATTGTTTGTCGGCTTTTTTAATTATACAATCGATGGATGGTTGTCGCGCTATTGTTTTATTTTTGTTTTTGTTTAAATTAAGCCTTTTTGTCTTAGATAGGTTATAATATAGATGTTTGTATTAGGCAGACGAAGTCAGACGTGGCGACTGTGAGAGCTAATAGTATGATTTGCTTTCGACAACAAAATAATTATAAACAATTTCATTTTTATAGTTTATCGTGCTCAATTATCATAATATTTATATTGCACAAAGGCGGCGAAAAACTATAATCAGATTGAATATGTTAACAATAAAAGCTCTAAAGACAAACAGGTGAATGTATTTAATAAAAAAGTGGCATATCAAATAATTGCTCCGCCATTTTGTATCGCAAAATAATCATCGAGGTATAATCATATTGTGTGGGAATTATTATGTTGATTAAACACAATACATTTTCGAGGATAAATAATCTATGTTCACGCATGCATCTATTTGTCTATACGTAAGGTAATTTTGCATTATGGGAATTATTTGTCCAACGAACACAAAATGGCCGCACACGTTTTGGCGGGAGCGCAGACGAGGCACAGGCACCGAGCGTACAGCCACACAGCCGACGTTGGATAAATAAATAGGTTATAATCTGATGTTAGCTCCGGTCTGCTAGTTTTACGCCTAGGATAAGACTTTTTTAAATAATAATAAAAAATTGTTTTCTACTGTAATGGCTTCTTTTCAGATCAATGTACGATAACTATAATAATATTATAGCATTATATGATATGTATTATATTTAATGGATAGTTTTGATGGCTCATATTCGGTTCTTGTCTATTCAGACCAATTTTTCTCACTTTTACATCATATTATTGAATGGACTGCCATATTTTAACCTGTAAACTACTATATTATACTTAAAAAAACGAGGGATAACAGATGGTATAGTTATCAGGGATTGAAATGCCTAATCTTGATAGAGAACCAACTACTGACGCAAGATCCTCGAATTTCTTTAAGAACTAAATTATCCCTGGAATTGTATTCATATTCCTTTGGAACTTAAAGGATTCGTATACTTTAGTTAACTTTTATTTGCTAGTCCGCGGTCTTTAATATATTTTTTAAAATAATATAGTGGTATAATACTAATTATAATGTATTGTGTAAAATATTTTTTTTAGTTATTATATCAATAAATTAAAATTTGTTTATTTTAATTGCCTCTTTTATTCCTCTTTTTGGACAAGTTAAACAAACACTAAAACAACACTTCTTTTTGGGCAGTCCTGAAAAATAATAACTCTGAACTGTATAACATACACAATTGGGTGCGTTCCCACTGACGCGGAGCTGGGCGGAGCTGGGCGGAGTGGAGAGGAGCGGACCGTGAATTGACCAATCACAGTGTTCGGCGGATTTTTAACTAAAACATGAACACGCAGCCCCGAGCCGGGCAGAACGGGACTCGAGCAGGGCGGTCCGACCAATCACAGTGCTCGAAATCTCCACTCCGCGTCAGTGGAAACAGTGTAAGTGGAGCGGAGCAGAGCTGAGCGGATTTTTAAATAAAACATGAACACGCAGCCCCGAGCCGAGCAGAACGGGACTCAAGCAGGGCGGTCCGACCAATCACAGTGCTCGAAATCTCCACTCCGCTTCACACACACATGCCACTTTTCACTGCTCTTCTCCGCTCCGCGTCAGTGAAAACGCACCCTTAAAACCACGCACGAGAGCATAATGTGAAGTAAATAAAAAATGTATGGAAAACCCTGGACTGATTGCACAACCATGAACACTTATCAACGGACGGTAATCTTGGCACTATGCGTAAAGGATATAAAATATTTGGCCGCTCAGCCTTGAGCTTTATAATGTAATGACCTGTTAAAATAACACCGTAGTGCCACTATAGAGTAACATTCAGAAACCAAACGTTAGTACTTTGTCACGAAAGTTTTTGAATCTCTTTAGAAGTGGAAAGGATAACAGTGTGAGAAGAAACCGACATGGTCTACTAGGAAATTGAAGACGATGAGACATCCACCAACCCGCATTGGGCCCGCGTGGCCTATTACTACGGGCCTACTCCCTCTCTTAGAGAAAGCCTGTGTCCCAGAAGTGGGAACATTATAGGTAGGCTGATATGATGGCAGTTGGTTTGCCCACTATGATATAGACAGCTGTGCTGCTGGGGAGTTTGTTTGCGCCCAGCTAAAGCACTAGGAAGCGGTGGAGGGCGGGCGTTTTGGGGGACTGTCTTATGTAATTTTGACGTTCGAAAAGTGCTTATTATCAGCCTAGTTAAGATCGCTTTTAGCGGTAAGACCGCCCATTGTGTCACCCTATGTAAAAATTCACCATTTATATCTGTAATTTTTATGGTGTGCATAATAAAGTATTCTATCCATCGTATCTAGTTTGAATGAATGACTTAAAAAAAAAAATGTTTTTTTTTTTGGGACCTGACATTCATAACTGGCACAAAAGGGTTTCTCTGCTTACTTTTCGAGAAATATGGGCGTGATATTATATTTTATTGATGATTTTTTTTAATAACCTACTCCTTGGTTGTGTGCCTTCTACATTTCACTACCATAGTGACATTGTGCGTACGCGCACATTGGCATCAACTGCGCATTTCATGCGTGTTTACGTGCGCAACGCTGGACAACTGTTAACTGGGTTATTTAAGTTATTTTAAATGCAGTTTAGGTTCGGTAATTAACGGCTAACGTTAATACTGAAGCGTTTTATTGCATTCGTCTTGTGCAACTGATATGCTTGTAATAACTCCGACTTTTTGTGCAGACAGAAATGCATCCTATGCTAATCAGGTCAATGATTTTTAACCGACGAAAAAAAAGGAGGTTCTCAAGTCGACACGTATATTTTTTATTTTTTTTGTATGATCACGCCTAACTTTTTAACAGAGAAGTCCGATTTCAAAAAAAAATTGTTTTATTTGAGAGAGCCTCAAAACTGGTCTCATATAAAATTTATTAACATAGGTTTGTTAGTTTTTGAGTTAGCTCAAAATAAGAGTTTACGATAAAATTTTGATCTAGCTCAGACTATACTTTAAAATTGAACTCATTATATCTTCTAAACTAATACCCGTCTAAATCTGTGACTTGGGCGAAAAGTTGCAACTAGTTAACGACAAAATTTGGGAGAAAACAGATCTTCGCTAGGTGGCCTAGTTTTTGAGATATAAATGTGGCCAAGCTCGCAGACGCTCTCCAGATCGGCCACCTATGAACCCTGTGACCGACACATTCTGATATTTGGCGGCAAATTTCGACAATGTTTTTGTGTTAAGTATGAAAATAAAAATTCCTGACGGTGGCCACACCAGTATCCACACCTGCGGAGTCTAGCCTTCTGTGGACCAGAGTGGGGCAAGCCCCTACTACCCCACGGTAGCAATCGACTAAACCCAAGCCTATGATTCCATACTTACTACACTGTAGTACCGCGGCACATCAAATACCGGGATATTCGCAGTAGGCATAAATACACGTCATATTACAGGTGAACGCCGTCCAAATACCTGATGTAATACCTGACTCTTACCACCGCCCACGTAAAGAGACAAGGAGCTCTATTCTTAGCCTAGCATAGCACAGAATTGCCAAACATATTCACGTAAGTAAGAGTCGTCATGCTGTCTAATTGTCTATCTTAATGGACGTGACATTTTGTCACCTTGTTGTTGTTTACTCAAAAGTAATTGTAGGAAATGGCTGTAATTTATTACCTACATAAGCTATGAAACTATGTGTTCGTTTCCACTGATACTAAGCCTATGTGGGGGAGCGAGTAAGATGATACGCCGCCGCGAGGTAGCTATGCGATGCATCGACAATAGGGAAGGCATGGGGAGCGGCAGCTACACCACTTGCGCATTCATAGCTCGCATCCATAGCACGCATCCTTCCATTTAACAAAACGTAGCTTAGTTGAATCGGTTTCCACCAGTGCTATGCTATATGGACCAATGAATATGATTGGTGGATATCAAACGCATCCATAGCAACGTTGCATAGCACATCTTTGGTGGATCAGCATCCTTAGGCTACCTTTCCACCAAAGATGTTTAGATGTGTCACGGTAGCTATGCGGTGAAGCTAGCTACGAAAATGTGAGTCTATTTCTCCCATAGCTAAAACTACGGTTTCCTAGAAGAGCGGTGGAAGCACTTAACGGCCGTAGTGACGGCTGTCATGAAAATGATGACAGCGGCAAAGATTTATATCGTTAGATTCGCCCTACTAGGTACGTCAAAAGATAGTCGCATTTCTGTTTCGTTTTGTCCTCTGACACGCAATAACGCAGTGACTTCACTTGATTAAGTATCATGGAAACGTTAAATAAATGGTTGAGCTCACTCTTCTCCATACTGAGGGCAAATCTAGCGATTTAAATCATCGGGGGGGCGGAGTTCGACTTAATGTCAAATTTTAAACTGGTGAAAATTACAGATTTTCAATTGGATTTTCATGACGGCCGTTATGGCCGTTTTCCTAGGAAAGCTTAGTGGTGTAGCGGAGTGGATATGGAAAAAAAGTAAGCTTATTAAAAAAGTAAGCTTATTAAAAAAGTAAGCTTATTAAAAAAAACTACTGCTGCTTTAAACTACTTTATTATTATTATAAGCTTGTGTTGTCGCACTGCAGCGCAAAGCCTCCCTAAACTGTGAAAATCAATCGATCCTATTGGTTGATATCATACACATTCATCGCTACTCAACTTGGCTCATCTCAAGTGGAATGGCTTTACTATAAAACTTGAAGCTCGTCTAAAAAGCTGAACCTTGTCCTGACAGTTATGATCGCGATAACCCGAAGATTCGCGTAATTGCGATGTATGTAGCCAAGTATTCGCGTATACTTCGGAGCTTCGTGCGTAGTCGCAATCGCAAGGACTTCGCTCCGCTGTCGGTAAACTCTCGCAGATCAAAGTGTTTTATCGCGATGAACTTCGCTTGCGCGGCCACACTTCAGTCGGCCCCCACCCTTCGTGCGTAGTGGACGTGTTATGTTAAACTACAGTGCATAATATAGCTGAAGCCGTAACATGGATTGGAGTAATGATAAAATTTTAGAATTTATTGCAAATTACGAGTCTGAGCCGATTTTATGGAACCCAAACGAAACTGGCCATAAAAGAAAGGATCTCTGCTATGATGCTTGGGTGAGAATAAAAAGTAACTTGAGCTGGGCTTGTACAACTGTACTGTGAAGATTTAAAAAAAAACGTGACTCGCTTATGGCATATTATAGGCAACATCTGAATAAGAAAAAAAAATTTATTAAATCTGGTGCTGGGACAGATGATGTGTATCATGTCAACTGGTTTGTTTTTGGCGCCTTAAATAGCTTTCTACAGCCTATATACGATTGCAAGCAAACTATTCATACACAGGTAAGAAATAACAATAACTTTATGCGGACTTAAATTATTTATTTTGTAACAAATTAAATTATTGTTTACTTATATAAATACCTAACCTCTCTAATTATTTAACCAATCACAAAAAAACTGAATATAATTACTAAGTTAACGGTTGACGAGAACTTGAGCAAATTTGTCCCGTATGTTTGATGGTGTAGAAGCATTTCTTCTGGCTATAGCTGTCAATGAGCGCAAGGCACCGTCAACTGCACGCTTAGCATGACTGCCATAGAAACGGGTTTTGTCGACGGAAGAATAGACAAAATGGCAGATAGTAGAAATATTTGTACGCATTCTACGCGTCTAAGCATGGCGATGTGTAATTTTGTCTATTCTTCCGTCGACAAAACGTCGTCATGCTACGCGTGCTGGTTGTTCTTTCCTCCAAGCGCCGGGGATTACTTCATTATTTTCAATCCTATCCTTAAAGCCCGGTGGAGTGTAAAATTATTGGATGTTTTACTATTCCTTAGGAAATTATGTAGTAAAATGCATGTCATCACAATATTAGAGGCACGATCCGGTTGAAGTGCTATTGGTTTTCTTAACACTCGAAAAATAGCAGACATTACCCCAAATACATTCTCCACTACAATTCTAGCCTATGATAATTTCTCATTGAAATTTCTCTTTAAACTTCCTCCTGGGTGTTCACCTGGGAAGGGTTTCATTATATTTGTATGAAGTGGGAATGCATTATCAGCTACAAATACATATGGCATTGCATCGTCGCAACCAGGTAGTAGCGAAGGAGCTGGCAAATTAAGATCATTTCTGTTTAATTTCCGGAATAATAAACTATTCCGAAATACACCCCCATCACTAATTCGTCCCTGGCATCTAACGTCTGCAAATATGAATTTGTATTTTTTATCAACTAATGCTAACAGTACAATGCTGTATGTATGTTTGTAGTTGTAAAATTCACTTCCACTGTGATGCGGTGCCAATATAACTACATGCTTCCCGTCCATAGCTGCTACACAATGTGGAAACACGTTATGGAAATCGGCTTCTTTTTCCAACCACTCTTGTTCATTTGTAGGCATCTGAAAAAAAATAATTTTTTTTCAACAGGTTAATGAAGAAGATGAACAGGGTATGACTTCTGCAGCTGCAGAAGAAGTTACAAATAGGGCCGGTGATGTAAATACTCAACAAGCAAAAAGAGCACGATATGATTTATCTTCTGAAATAAACACTGCCAGGCAACAAATGAATGAAGCATTTAACCATGTTAAAAATACTTCTTACAATGACGAATATGAATTATTTGGAAAATTAATAGCTAGTAAATTAAGAAAAATTCAAAATCCTAATGTAAAGGAAATTTTGATGAATGATATTCATAACATTGTTTTCAAGGCATGCATGGTTGATAGACTTAATGAACCGACTACAGGATTACCTCAATCATTCCTCCAAACAAATAATTTACCACATCAGTCATCCCAGTCACCATAAAGTCAGCAACACCAATCACCCCAGTCACCATACAGTCAGCAACATCAATCACCCCAGTCACCATACAGTCAGCAACTCCAATCACCCCAGACATCATACAGTCAGCAACACCAATCACCCCAGACACCATACAGTCAGCAACACCAATCACCCCAGTCATCATACAGTCAGCAACACCAATCACCTCAGTCACCATACAGTCAGCAACACCAATCACCCCAGACACCATACAGTCAGCAACACCAATCACCCCAGTCACCATACAGTCAGCAACACCAATCACCCCAGACACCATACAGTCAGCAACACCAATCACCCCAGACACCATACAGTCAGCAACACCAATCACCCCAGTCATCATACAGTCAGCAACACCAATCACCCCAGTCAGCAACACCAATCACCTCAGTCACCATACAGTCAGCAACACCAATCACCCCAGACACCATACAGTCAGCAACACCAATCACCCCAGTCACCATACAGTCAGCAACACCAATCACCCCAGACACCATACAGTCAGCAACACCAATCACCCCAGACACCATACAGTCAGCAACACCAATCACCCCAGTCATCATACAGTCAGCAACACCAATCACCCCAGTCACCATACAGTCAGCAACACCAATCACCCCAGACACCATACAGTCAGCAACACCAATCACCCCAGTCATCATACAGTCAGCAACACCAATCACCCCAGTCACCATACAGTCAGCAACACCAATCACCCCAGTCACCATACAGTCAGCAACACCAATCACCCCAGACACCATACAGTCAGCAACACCAATCACCCCAGTCACCATACAGTCAGCAACACCAATCACCCCAGTCACCATACAGTCAGCAACACCAATCACCCCAGTCACCACGTAGTCATAGTCAGCAACACCAATCACCCCAGTCACCATGTAGTCATAGTCAGCAACACCAATCACCCCAGTCACCATGTAGTCATAGTCAGCAACACCAATCACCCCAGTCACCATGTAGTCATAGTCAGCAACACCAATCACCCCAGTCACCATGTAGTCATAGTCAGCAACACCAATCACCCCAGTCACCATGTAGTCATAGTCAGCAACACCAATCACCCCAGTCACCATGTAGTCATAGTCAGCAACACCAATCACCCCAGTCACCATGTAGTCATAGTCAGCAACACCAACAGTCACCATCACACAATGAACCATATCAATCACTCCAGTTCGTGATACCATCGACATCATTCCAGTCTGATGACCAAAACTCATTACCTATTCAAAATACCAGAGTACTGCCACCGAGAAAAGCTTCGCAAATTATAATATCAGAATCAGGGGAAATAACATTAGCTGATTATAATTAAATAGGTACTTATTTTTTTTTTTTTGTATTTGAAATAAAACTGAAATATGATTACGTACATAAAAATAAGAGTTTTATTTACGTACCTTAACTTGGTCCTCTAAAATCTTTACAACAATAGTCACAATTCACCAATCCTATTTTGTTTAGTTGATGTCGAGCAGATTCAGGGCAGTTACCTACATAACTATAGTCTTTAGGTAACTAGCTATGTACTAGGTATACCCTACGTAGCTAGATACAATTAATACGTGCGCTGATGCACGTTTATTTTATCACTCTGCTTACCGCTATGGAAAGACATAGGTTATTGTATGACCGTATTACATGTGTTTGTGTTTGACACTAGGTACTACTCGTACCTTTTATTCTATGCTACTACCGAGTAGGTACCTACTTATCTATCAGAGATCCATGCGAATAAGGCCTTGTGATTATAAATTAGTCATATTAAGGGTGGGTCGTCGCACCAAGGGCTACGTTATAGTTTCCGTCAAAGTTAATTTCAACAACAACACCATAATGTTGTCGTCATGTCAAATGAGTTCGGAGTACGGCATTGACTTATATATTATACCTACTTATATCAATGAAGCAGGGACATGATATTTGACGCGTCTGACAGAAGTGACAGATATTTACCAATAACATTAACCAGCGAAGCGTGGGATACAGTTAAAGTTGTGACGTCAGACAACAAATTGTCAAATGGCACAACCCTATTTTGGCGTAACACAAGCGTAGGTTGCACCATCTTACTTTAACAATAACAAACAACGTATTCAGTGCGTTGTTTGTTATTGTTATAGTAAGATAGTGCAACCCACCGTAGAAAAAAGAAATAGGTAACAGCACAGCTGCAGGTGACTGGCTGCATCTGCCAGCTACCTACAAAACAATGATATATTAGTCTTGGTCGACGTTTCTCTGATTGTGTTTTTACCCGACTACAGACTGCGGGCGAAGGTCGGAGGGCCTAATTATTTTGCAATGACATAGGGTGTCATGGTATGGGCATGTGATGCGGAGTAATGAGGAAAATGTCGTAAGGAAAGTTTTGAGTATGAATGTCGATGGCTATAAGAGTAGGGGAAGTCCAAATAAACGATGGATGGACTGTGTAAAAGATGATATAGCTAGAAAGGGGGTGACTACCGAGATGACGACTAATAGAGAAGTATGGAAAATAAAGACTTGTCTTGTTGCGCCGACCCCAAATACATTGGGATAAGGGCAGGAGAATGATGAGTTGTCTAGGAATTGGTAGATACTTACAATTGTTTATTATCTTTTTTTGATTGATTTGATTTGATTGTATACCTGTCTGGCACAACGCGCTCTTATTAAGTGCATGTACTTACTTTAAAAAAAAGAGATATCCTACTGAAGACCTATTTCGACTTAGTAACTTGCTCTCAGTCAGGAAACTTTACATTACACAAATTATATTAAAAAAACATAAGTCTCTTTCCTATGATTTATTTATTTTATTTATTTATTTATTCTTACAGAAAGCTTACAGACTAATATCATAATTAACAATCATTCATAGGCAGGACAATTTGCTAATGATAAGCTTCCACATATAAACTTCTAGATACAAATATATCAGTTGACTGTGTTTGTTAACAGCGATTTGCAAACAAAAACAAAAAGCTTATAAATGTAACAAATACTAATAAGTCGAATCGTGCAACATCGAAATAGTTTAACAGTTATTCATGACTATCTCCAAAATATTCCTTGTTTAGCATCTTTCTAATAATTATGCTGGCATACTGAAAAAAGAAGGAAGTATATGATATTAAATATCCCTAGGACAACGACTTTGCTTGCCAGTAGTCAGTTCAGTAAAAGATCTGCTGCGTTATAATAAAATTAATAAATTCATTTACATTTATCCCAAAAACTACTATGATAGTAAAAAACATAAAATGGAATGGATACAAACGCTTACCTATAATGATACCGAAACACTTCTGGGACCTTGACACATACACACCCTCACACTCATGTACTCTCAATCATACCTACAGGATACACAGGCACACATATGCTCACACACATACCCACCCTTACACACATTTGATTTATTTTCAATTAATGTTAATTTATGTAGTTTTAGCATAAAAATTAGGTATACGTTTTGGTCTCTATATTAACACGTCTTGTTATGGAAGAGCGGACTCTCCTAATACAGGCACTATCTGCCTAAAAGGAGGATCCAATCAAAAATGTTGTTTATATCTAAATTTGTTTTACCAATAAACTATTTTAATTTATTATTTTTTTTTCCTTGTCTTTGCCTACAACTGAGGAAGGCGGGCCTAGCAGTAGGTAGTGGGTAGGTAAAGTTGGAAATACGAGTATAGACATAGAGAATGAAGGTTTTCATGAAAATTCACGCCACCAAATTAGCGCCACTTTTCCTTTTACGACAAAGTATATTAAATATGTGATGACGTTCATCATTATTTTCATTCATTCATCATTCAGTCACGCCAGTGCTGCCAGAAAACCCTTACTGAATCAGTACCGGTTTTAGGTAGCATTACAGATACCTACCCTGAGCGAGATTTCTGCGGCGCCCCTCTCCACTTTTGGAGAGTATAGAGGGCGACATTTTTTTGCACTCCGCCTCGGAAAGGATAGGTTTTCTTTTATCATTAATACAGAAATATGAGATACTTTGACGACGTAATATGCAGAAAAGGGAAAATGCAGGATGCAAGAGCTAGCTAGCGCTTATGAACTATAAATATAATTTTAGATAGGTACAGTTTCTCAATAATTGTACCGGACTGAGAATTTTTACTTCGGTACATTTATTGAGAAAATGTACGTATTTAAAATTATATATTTATAGTTCAGAATCGTACCATGCACATCTATCAACGATTTGGCCAAAAAACATTTTAAGAATGCAAAGCATTTTATTTAATAAACATACTTTTGTGTAAAAAAGTAATGATTTGACTACTCATTTTTAACAGCGTCTATAAAAGATTGCCACTGTTTACACTTAAACCCTGTATAAATTTATCTAGTAGTTGTAGGTAAGTAGGTATAGGTTTGCTATACTTACGTAGCTAAATATTACTACATAGTAATATTTAGCTACGTAAGTACCTAGGTACCTACTATGTATTATCGTAGGTACCTTAGCCTTGCAGGAAAACCACATGTTTGACGTAGTTTATCGGTCTACAATGTAAACAACATTTTAGGGAGTTGGATGGAAATGCATCGCAAATTCAGGCGTAAATTTATACATTCAATCTGCCTAGCCTTTTCCCAACTATGTTGGGGTCGGCTTCCAGTCTAACCGGATGCAGCTGAATACCAGTATTTTACATGGAGCGACTGCCTATCTGACCTCCACAACCCAGTAACTGGGTAATACGATACCCCTTGGTAAGACTGATTGTCAGACTTTCGGGCTTCTGACGACCCGTAACGACTGTCAAAGATCCACGAATGACAGCCGGGACCAACGGCTTAACGTGCTTTCCGAGGCACGGAGGAGTCTCGGTATGTAAAGAATGGTCACCCATCCACTGACCAACCCCGGCAAGCGTAGCTTGCTTAGCCACGAGCTCCTCCGAAATTTATACATTGAAGGATTGAAATTAAAATTAAATTAATTAAAATAAAAATTAAATTTATACATTGAAGGTCATGTATACTACGAGAGGCCGTGAAGTGAAGGAGTACCTACCACATTGAGGGACACTAAACGCCCATCGGCGTTTTATCAATGTGTCATGATTTCCAAATAATAATAGTTTGTTAAAGCAAAATACTAAATAAAAAGTTGAAAGTTGACTCAAATGATTTTGTATCCGTGTATTCGTGAAGTTAAAAAGTATCTCATTTGACAGTTGCCGCCAAAAGTTCTGGTTTTTTTCTAACAGAATGTTGGTACCTATGAAAACATGATATTTGGAGCATCGCCGTCGCCTAGTTGCTAAGTTAGTTCGCTTCGAGCCTCAGATCCTAGAGGTTGTCTAGAAGGCTAGTCTATACTGATATTTATTGAGTGCCTAGTTAAACAGTTTGTTATATATGGCTATCTTATACCAAGTTTGTATGTGTGCAAGAAGATAAAATACAGAATTAATGCAATGAAAAAGGTGTATCATTTCACTTCAGAAGCGGTGATAGACCCAAAAAGGTACGTAAGATCATCTTGAAAATGATAATAATGAATTGCTTGTAATTAATTGTACTTAAAACAATTGATAAACGTTAATTTTTGAAAAACTTACCAGAGGCATATGAGAACAATTAGGTATTTACCTGTTCCTTTATGGATTATTGTATTTTATTTTATATTGCTATCATTTTGATGGCTACAGACGCCGCACATTATGTCAGGGCAACACTCTGATGATGTGCGTGAAGTACATTGCTGGCTGGACTTATCACGCGCTTTGATCAGGGCCACCCTCTGATAGCGCGGGATATGTCTCAGCCAGAATGGTTGCCTAAATGAAACCAATGAGCGTCATTTCGAGGTACTGGTGTGGGTGCCGCACATTATGTCAGGGCAACACTCTGATGATGTGCGGTGAAAGTACACTGCTGACTGGACTTATCACGCGCTTTGATCAGGGCCACCCTCTGATAACGCGGGATATGTTTCAACCAGGATGGTGCCTTAGGTTAATGTTTTATGGGTAATTTAAATGAAGCAATATTTCCAATTTGATACCTAATGATTCAATGTTTTTATTTTTGCTACCATTGTATCTTAATTATGGCTACGTTCCTATAAGCCTCTCTATGCGATATAAATGAGCAACATTTGAACATTATTTTTTTTATATGATCATTTACAAGCAACACGAGTTAAGCAAGAATAAATTATAGGTTATGTATGAATGATGACTACTCCTACCTTAGGGGCCACCCTCTGATAACGCGGGATATGTTTCAACCAGGATGGTGCCTTAGGTTAATGATTTATGGGTAATTTTAATGAAGCAATATTTCCAATTTGATAATGATTCCATGTTTTTATTTTTGCTACCATTGTATCTTAATTATGGCTACGTTCCTATAAGCCTCTCTATGGGATATAAATGAGCAACATTTGAACATTATTTTATTATATGATCATTTACAAGCAACACGAGTTAAGCAAGAATAAATTATAGGTTATGTATGAATGATGACTATTCCTACCTTAGTAACTATTGCCATGATGATGATAGTAACAGGTGAACCATGGTTGTTAACTCGGATTATGAGTATTTATTTTATTTTGTAATAATTTACAAGCAACAAGAGGTAAGTATGAATAAATTATTGGTATGCTTAAGAGTTATGAATATTTCTACCTTAGGATTAAGTGAACATGGTTGTTCACTCGGATTATGAGTAATTTTATTTTATGGTAATTTACAAGCAACACGAGGTAAGCATAAATAAATTGTTGGTTATGACTATTCCTACCTTAGTAATTGCCATGATGAACAATATGATAAATGATAAAATGATAAGTGTATTATGGTTGTTCACTCGGATATGTTGGGCGTACTTTGTGACTTCACTGGATTTTGGATATGATAGTCGGTTAACACTGCTACTTTTTGACATCGTCTAAATTAACACAAATGATACGATAACCTGCTTTTTAGCATTTCATTTATTAGATAAGAGTTAATTTTCTTTAAAATTTACATCTGTTCCGATTTTAATGAAGTATTTTTCTCAATAATTAAGATTTAGAAAACACAAGTGTTAATCGACTTTTGATGCTGACTGTACCTACTGTAAGGTGAGTACTTTGTGATTTAACTGGATTTTGAGTGAATATTATGATTTTTTTGATGGATGAGTGAGTCACTAGTCGTCGGATTATGATAATGGGCGTACTTTGTGATTTCATTGGATTTTGAGTGGGTATGTCCTACTGGTTGTTGAGTGGATCACTAGTCGTCGGATAAATTGTTCTAAATGTGTATAGTAGCTGAACATCTATTGCCTATGTTAATTGATTGAGTTAACGAACTTGGCCAACACTTTATTTTTGCTTCGATTTATTTACATGAATTTTAAGTATCAAATGAAGTTGAGGGTAGGCATAAATGATACTGTTTGTGCTAATGATACATGGTTTTGTTTTTATGGGTGGTTTGTACGAGCACTTTTACGTACTTTTATGTCAATTAGCTGTAATGATGCTTATTGATATTATGATACTGTGATGGATTTTAAAATACCGTGTTATTTTATGATAATTAGGATGCTTAATGCTTATTGTACTGAATCATTTAGACATTGAGTATATCTAGTCTTTAATTCTGATATAGTTCTGTAAGCTACATTCATGTGTAAAGAATGTGAATGGATTACGCCCCAAGTAATCTGCATAAAATGAAACTTAAATGCTGTTCGTTGGTAAAAAAGAAGAAAGAAAAATATTTTATTTGGGAGGGTAAGCGCTTTACTTGATAACTGCTGGACCGATTTGGCTATATTTTGTTTATGTTAAATGTTCGTTAGTCCGAATTAGGTTTTATGGAAAGAAAAATCGGAAGTTTCCTGGATAATTAATAAAATTTCGGAATAACTGAACCTCCATTTTCTATGAACTCGAGACCATATTTAAATTTTGACAGGATAACTTTTGTCGGGTATTAATATTAGTGAGGTGTAACAATGACATATGTCGAGCCTGGCAATAAAATTACAAATTTTACTAAGCTAAATTATATAATGTAGTTACAATAGTATTTTTGTATTTTTGCTTATAGGTTTTGAGTTTATTTTGTGTTTATATGTTTTGATATTGCAATAATTATTGTGGGAATTAAACATTTTACTATTCACTTGCCATAATAAATTCTAACCTGAGTTACTGTTAGTTTGTTGATGATATTTCTTGTGATTGAAGAGGGAGAGATATTTAAGTCTGTACTGGATATTTTTTTTTTTTGTATAATATTTAAATAGTTCGATGACGTTACCCACAAATTGGTTTCTTTCTGAGTAGGTTAGGTACGATGAGTTTTAAAAGACTAATGCCCTGTTGCTGAGATCCTCAGATAACTCTCAATAGCTATTTAACTGTCAGCGCGTTTCTGAATACGCGACAAGCCATTCAACAACTATGAAACCGACAACTAGTTTAATATTTGCCGCTAGATGGGTCCGTACAAGATATCGCGTTTAAAATTTATTTAATTATTTGAATTCGTCTATAAGTGGCATAGAATATAATATATATGTAATGTCGAACGTTATGTGGTTATTTATGGGCGGATGTATGAACGACTGTTATAGATAATGCTTGGACCTAATTTGTCTATGACATTTTAAAAAAGAAGTGATGTTATTCCATGACTGAGCTCCATGACTAACTAGTCTGTTAATCTTTAGAGCCGCCAAGGAAAATAAAAAGTTTATTAAGAAATGAAACTTCAAATAATTATGGAACGATCAAACGAACAACATTGGTCACAAGTTATTGAACCAATGGGATAGATAAAGTTAATTAAAAGTATCAGAAACCGGACTTAACTCGTAGTTTTCAAAATCAAAACGTTCACCCGTAACTAGTACTTGTTTATGCTATAATTGGTTTCGCTAAAGGAAGTTACATGTTTGAGGGAATTTAGGTTTCAAAATGTAGAATTTTGCCAATGTAATTCGTAACTTGTCACAGACTGAGTCCAAAGTAAAAGTCAAAGTTCCAGGGTTCCACCTAAAATGATTGTATACAACTAATCCAAGGTAGTTGCGTTACTTGATCAATAAGGAACCTTACTGCCAATTGCTCCCGCTAGAGGGCAGCACTGCACTAGACAGCAAAAAGGTTATTTAAAGTTTATAATAATATGCATTTTATGAGACCGTACTGTCGTATTAGGTAATAACACCCGGAATGATATAAGAGCATAAGTTCAGGCTTCTTCTGTCGTCTATGGTTATAAAAAAAAAAAATATCTACTGTGACTGCTAATATCTAATCTACTGATATATTAATTTAGTGATAGCCGTTCGTCAGAAATAATCTGTAATTAAAATGTATCAGCCAGTGAATCAATGTTTGTGCCATTAGGTAGTATAAACAGTGACGATGGCGTTCGTTAATTCACTAGAAACAAATAACTTCGCAAGCAATAGTAATTTCTTACGTTGTCAACACTTTACAGTCACAAAACATTAAAAGATGTGATCTGATCATTTTAGAGTTGTGGACTAAAAGAATGAAGGGTTTTTTTTTATACGTCAGATAGTATAAATATCCAAGTACCGTGGGTTGTTCCTTCAGTGACTTCAATGGCGTTCATCGCCTCACATCGTTTTTGGTATTGGTCCACGAACTCCAGAGTTATTAATTTTGTCAGCAACGTGTCGTGTCTAAGCATATCGAACGTAAATACGTAGTAAAATTAATTGATTGATATTATTAAGAGTTTGATTTACCTCGTCAGTAAATTTTAATATCAGTTCTGAGGTGGACTTATTTCGTTGAAAACCATATTGGTTATAAACATATTTTTCTATTACTTTATCGATAACGGGTAGAATAGTACCTAAACGGTCTATGGTTTCCATAGTCGTTAAAACTGTTTTTATATATATATATATATACCTATTGGGCGTACTACACCAGTGTTTAGTGCTTCCTTTAGCTCCCGTGTATTTTTCTTGTCTAACACAAGTATGGAATTTGGTTTTAGACAATTAGACAATAACGCCTGTCATCTCGTCACAGATGGATTTATTTATTTATTTGCAGAATGTACACACAGTTACAGGCTATTCAGGCTAAAACTAGTAGGTACATAACCCTACTAGGACGCAGCAAGTATTTAATTTACTTTACTAATAGCTAGATTATTCTTTAAGTTAACATGTACAATTATTGCAAACCTTCAAGATAATATCACAAGTTTCATTAAATGTAGAACTTATTCTCTTTTTAATTGTTTTTTTTATATGTAACTGGCTTTTGCCCGCGGCTTCGCCCGCGTGAGTGTCGGAGGGTATCCTCGGGAACGTACTACCGGGACTTCATTGTTTTGACGTTCAGAAAGTGCTGATTCTCAGCCTAATTTGAATGGATAACTTTTGATTTGATTAATATAATTCAATCATGATTCGAAAGACACGTGGCACAATATATTATTATAAGAACGTTGTTATTTTCCTCAGGAACACTTCTTTATTTTTGCGATGCAAGGTACCTTATGTCCGTTTCTGTACACCTGGCAGCGTGTATGCGGGATTTTTGGGATGATCGGTGTGGGCTCACGCCCACACCAAACAAACAAGCTTCGCATTTACAATATTAGATAAAGAATGTGATATTTTATGTTAATACCAATGATGTATTTAATACTCCTAATATTGATCTACTCCTGGAGCTGTATTTGTGTTAGTTTAGCATTGGTTTACCCACAATGTTATTTTTAGCTTTAGACGCGATGCCCAAAACCCGAATTTTTAAATGAGGCTAGTTGTCGATATGCTAATGACATTCAGATGATTGTGGGGTGATTATCTGAACAAATGTCACCTCTATAGTAGTCGATAGCGATATTGCTAAATGCATTGTACTTTCTTTTGCATAAATTTGAGATTTTATTTATATTGTGGTTAAATTAGTGATAGGGTCCAGTGAGCGACGGTTACATTTGGACAAGATGTTCCTAATACTAATTCTGAATTGTTATCAGATCTCCTAAAATGGTCAGAAAAAATTTATTTGGTCTTAAACTCACTAGTAACTATCAATGAAGGTCATATCATACCCGAGATGGAGTGATGGAAGTGGAGAACATTACAAATAAAAATATTTCACAGGATAGTATTACTAAAATAAGAGAAGGAAGGAAGCGCGAAAATTCAAAATGGGGAATTTGTTGGCAAGAGAAACTCATAGTGTAGGTAAAAGTAAGAAACTGTTGCCGAAGTTACCTATCTGGTCCGTATCGAGTTACAAAGGTATTTGACAATGATGGGTATGAGTATGTTGACACTTTGTTACCTAAGAAAAGTTCGAACCTTTGGAAGGGGTATACGCAGTAGATGGAATTTATCCGTGGTTGTGTTTCTATGCAGGCAAATGGAAAATGGAATGGATGGATGGTTAAACGCATCTGTTATATTCAGATAGTGTAAATTAATAAAAGCTAGCGCAATCTGCTCTTTGTTTTTTTCTGTTTTCATGTTATATGTACGAGTGTGCATAAGTTGTGCAGCGCATGGTGCGCGATGCTGGTTGCGCATGGTGCGCGATGCTGGTTGCGCATGGTGCGCGATGCTGGTTGCGCATGGTGCGCGGTGCTGGTTGCGCATGGTGCGCGGTGCTGGTTGCGCATGGTGCGCGGTGCTGGTTGCGCATGGTGTGCGATGCTGGTTGCGCATGGTGCGCGATGCTGGTTGCGCATGGTGCGCGATGCTGGTTGCGCGTGGTGCGCGATGCTGGTTGCGCATGGTGCGCGATGCTGGTTGCGCATGGTGCGCGATGCTGGTTGCGCATGGTGCGCGATGCTGGTTGCGCATGGTGCGCGATGCTGGTTGCGCATGGTGCGCGATGCTGGTTGCGCATGGTGCGCGATGCTGGTTGCGCATGGTGCGCGATGCTGGTTGCGCATGGTGCGCGATGCTGGTTGCGCATGGTGCGCGATGCTGGTTGCGCATGGTGCGCGATGCTGGTTGCGCATGGTGCGCGATGCTGGTTGCGCATGGTGCGCGATGCTGGTTGCGCATGGTGTGCGATGTTGGTTGCGCATGGTGCGCGATGCTGGTTGCGCGTGGTGCGCGATGCTGGTTGCGCATGGTGCGCGATGATGGTTGCGCATGGTGCGCGATGCTGGTTGCGCGTGGTGCGCGATGCGGAGTGCGCAGGGTGCGCGATGGGAAGTGCGCAGTGTGCGCGATACGACGTGCACAGGGTACGCGATGGGAGTGCACGGAATGCGCTATGCGATGTCAAGATATGCGATGCATAATTTGTGCATTGTACGGAGTGTGTGATGTTGTGCGTGCAAGACTTTCGTATTGTGTGAAGCACAAGGTGTACGGTAATTTTATATAATGTACACAAGGACGTGTACGGCTATCAGGATCGAACAAGTTATTAAAACGATTGTGTCAAATAATACGAACCAATATTATAAATTTGGTTTATTTTCTGAACCAATATTATAAATTTGGTTTATTTTCATGATTCGTAATAGCTAAAATTGGGTATTTTATACTGTTACTATATAAATTTATTCGCTGGTAACATTTATGCAGATTTGTATTTATTACTAATTCTTGGACATTGTATCGAGTCGTGGTTGACGAACACGCACCTTCTAGTTAAAAGCCTTAATCTAACTCTCATGTCATTAAACAAAAATGTGATTGTGCTCTAGTTGCAGTGAAATAAATAATTGTCTTTGATACGATAACTTATTTTAAAACAGTGATCTAGCACAAAAATGTCATGATTTATTTTAAAAAAATATGATTGTTGTGTGTGTGCCAGGAGGCAACACAGTGTCGGATGGCCGAATGTCATGATTTCCAAATAATAATAGTTTGTTAAAGCAAAATACTAAATAAAAAGTTGAAAGTTGACTCAAATGATTTTGTATCCGTGTATTCGTGAAGTTAAAAAGTATCTCATTTGACAGTTGCCGCCAAAAGTTCTGGTTTTTTTCTAACAGAATGTTGGTACCTATGAAAACATGATATTTGGAGCATCGCCGTCGCCTAGTTGCTAAGTTAGTTCGCTTCGAGCCTCAGATCCTAAAGGTTGTCTAGAAGGCTAGTCTATACTGATATTTATTGAGTGCCTAGTTAAACAGTTTGTTATATATGGCTATCTTATACCAAGTTTGTATGTGTGCAAGAAGATAAAATACAGAATTAATGCAATGAAAAAGGTGTATCATTTCAAATGTAACTTCTGTTGTTTCTCGTGTGAGTGTCCTTGAATGCGTCTGACTGATGTTGCCCATTATGTACAGGTAGGTACCTACTAGTGTTGCCAGGTCCGATTTGTTTTAAATCAGGGCAGAAGGTAAAATAAATCGCGATTTAGGGTTGTAGATCGGTGCAATATGAAAAACGGAACATTTGGTGTCCCGATCAGGTGCAAATCGGGACGCGTCCCCAGACCCTGAAAATCGGGACGTCCTGCGCAAATCGGGACACCTGGCAATGCTAGTACCTACCTATATGTGTCATTATATTATCTTTTGTTGGAGATCTTAAAAAAATCAAACAAAAAATATCAGGAAAATACATCTCGAACAACTCAGGACAATCTAATTCAATTCTATTAAAAATGCCTACATAGGTAAGTAAATACACCTTTACGTAAAACTGACAATTGGAAGGACATAAGTACTTATATAAAATAATAATAATATAAGTTTCACCCGGAAAATGGGGCCTGTGGATAACAGCCGCACGGGTCGATCGATCAGGTTAAGCTAAGCTTGCCGCGGTTGCTCCGAGGATGGGTGGCCATCTTTACATACAAGACTTGGTCCCGGCTATCAATCGCATATCTTTGATAGTCGTTACGGGTCATCAGAAGCCCGAAAATGTGACAACCAGTCTTACCAATGGGTATCCTATTATCCAATAATTGGTTTGTGGAGGTCAGATAGCGCAGTCGCTCCATGTAAAATACTGGTAGGTATTCATAATACTGTGCTATTCAGCTGCATCCGGTTAGACTGGTAGCCGACCCCAACTTAGTTGGGAAAAAGGCTAGGCAGATGATGATTCACCCGGAAAATTATCAGAGGCACATTTAAGTACTTACGTAGATGTTAACTAGGATGCTTAGTGTATGAATGAATGAATGAATGCTTTATTTGCCAGAATATACGTAGGTACATTTTTAAGTTCGCGGAATGGAGGGTGAGAAG
The DNA here is from genome assembly GCA_946251885.1 of Cosmia pyralina. Taxonomy (NCBI): domain Eukaryota; kingdom Metazoa; phylum Arthropoda; class Insecta; order Lepidoptera; family Noctuidae; genus Cosmia; species Cosmia pyralina. The sequence goes on from OX276367.1 coordinate 16,443,753, forward strand.
TGAAAATAAAAATACTAAATTATTTTTCTTTTTCAATATATTCATCTGCTACCCTTGTACATTTTTCAGATCTTTCAATTAGCTTATGTATACCTTCATAAAAAAATGCTTTGTCTTTGTCCGAAAAATAAGCTGAAACCGCGTCCTTCACTTCTTCATCAGTTGAAAATTTCTTCCCACGAAGTTCTTTTTTCAGTTTTGGGAAGAGGTAATAATCACTGGGAGCCAGGTCTGGGCTGTAGGGTGGATGGTCTAAAATATCGAAGCCCACCTTATGCAGGGCAGCCAACGCAACACGGCTCTTGTGAACAGGCGCGTTGTCGTGAAGAAGAAGGACACCTTTGGTCAATTTACCCCTCCTTTTTTCTTTAATGCGTTCTTTCAACCTCTCGAGGATAGAAGCTTACTATTCTCCGGTTATAGAAACGCCTTTATCTTTATAATCGGTCAACAGGATCCCTTCTGAATCCCAAAACACTGTTGCCATGATTTTTCCAGCCGATTGTGACACTTTAAACTTCTTGGGTGGTGGTGTGCCTTTTTTGTGCCATTGCATAGAGTCTTGTTTCGACTCAGGTTCATAATGATGAACCCAAGTTTCATCTCCAGTAACAATTCGACTTAATAGTCCATCCTTATCTTCGTTACAGAGGTCCAAAAACGTGCGAGAACACTCCACGCGGTGTTGTTTTTGAGGCGGCGGCGTGAGCATTCTTGGCACCCATCTTGCACTGACCTTTATCATGCCAAGATGATCGTGTAGAATTTTGAAAATGGTCGTATCCGATACTCCAACCATTTCTGCAAGCTGTTTTTTCTTTAGTCTGGCATCTTCCAATATTATTTTTTCGACTTTTTTAATGATTTCCGGAGTAGTCACTTCGACCGACCGTCCGGGCCGTGGTTCGTCTTCAAGTGAGGTCCTGCCTTGTTTAAAGAGACTGTGCCACTTGTAAACCATAGTTTTACCCAGGCAAGAGTCCGCGTAAACGGATTCCATCTCTTCCAGTATATTTTGAACTGACTCCTTGCTTGGTAAGGAACTTTATTACGGCACGGTACTCGATTTTTTCCATAATTCACACTTTTTTCCCAATTGAGTTGTTTGCTTGACGATAGTTCAAAGACTAATGATCCATTTAGTTAGTTAGTTAGAACTGACATCTCGCAATTGACCACTAAGGGTCGAGACTGCTTAACCGAGCGTTTCCTGTGGGTGCTTTAAGCGAAATTAAAGCCTCCGACCAGGCTTTATAATGATCCAATTAAGATAAAACCTGCTATTTATACTAATAATGAGTGGCTGAAGTTGTGGCCATCCCGTTAATGACCTATTGTTATCCCCTCCCCTCCATTCCGCGAATTTAAAAACGACCCCTCGTAGGTACATTGTTTATGGTAAAGTGACAAATAGTTTCATTGTATTCGACTTTCTAGTCGTGCAAATTTTAAGTGACATTGAATATATTCGTAGATTACAATAGATTCCTTGACAATTTAAAATTGTCTCTTAGTTGCATTTTAGATGTCGAAAAACCTAAATAGAAGTGGGTATAGGTATCGCAGTCTGTTGGAGTCATCAGTTGTCTAGCAGAGTTATGATGATGGGTTTTGCGCGGGCATTGAGGGATCTATTCCATAGATTACGTGTCCAAAATGTCTGGACAAAACCCTCGCTTCCCAAATACTTCCCATCTCTCTCATCGGAACAATTCCACAATCATGAAAATATTCCTATAATAAACACCAAAGATTTACATTAAAACTGTTGATGCATGAATTAAATTCATGTTTGAATTGTAAATAATGTTAAGCGCGTATGTTTGGATGTTGAAACTGCGGCGCGCCGTTCGACGGACCAAATTAGATGCTGGCAGGCGACTGCTCCAACTGGGGTGACCTACATTTTGTAGTTTTGGGAGAATGTCTTGGGAAATTGTAGATGTTTTATTATAACAAAGGAAAAATAAAGATAGGTGGATATAAGGTATAGTTCCTTGCAGAATATACATTATGAGTCTGAGTGTTACAATGTTGTTGTGTTGAAATTCTACCACAATTGGGGGCAATTGTGAGACAAGGTTTTTTCTACCTTTGTGAAACACTCGCTTTTGCCAGCGGCTTTGCCCGCGTGGATGTCGGAAATTATCCGACTAATAAAGTACTTACTTACCTATATAGATTTGCAGTTGTAGGTTTATTATGATGAAACATGAAAGGCGCAATATTTTGAACTTTAAACCGATGAGTCTACAGGTCTACTCAACGTGGTACATGAACCTACCTACCCTGAGTAATTAGATTGACGTAGACGTGACCTAGGACTTGTAAGGAAAGAAACGTTCGTTGTTTTATAGTTTTATAATACCTGTCGTATGAATGTGACTCGTGAGCCGAATGTCATGCAATTCTGCAGCTGCAATGAAGATGATGCATAGAACCTACTTATGTAAGAATAACAAGTATGAGATGAGTATCTAGGTATGTTTAATATTGTTCATCCTGCTTTCATGACTCAACCGCGAATAATCGCGCATTCGCATCGTAACTAGGTACCTACAAACAGGCGAGACACGTGATATAAATAAATAAAAATAAATAAATTCTTGTTCCGGAAAATAATAAGTAGATTGTACCTATTTATTATAAATCTGCCTAGCCTTTCTCAACTATGTTACGGTCGGCTTCCAGTCTAACCGGATGCAGTTGCATAACAGTATTTTACATGAAGCGACTGCCTATCAGACATCCCAGTCCCAGTTACTGGGTAATACGATACCCCTTGGTAAGACTGGTTATCACTTTCGGGCTTCTGACGACCCATAACGACTATCTAAGATCCACGAATGACAGCCGCGGGACTAACGGGGGTCTTGGTATGTAAAGATGGTACCCATCCCCGGACCAACCGCGGCACGCGAATTAATAAGAACCGTTGCGGCAAAGCTCCTGCGGAGCTCGAAGTGAGCTTGCGTGCCGCAAAGCCGAATACACCGGTGTATATCTCCCGCCTGCACTACACCACTAAGGCGGAGGACATCGTGGAGTACGTGCGCCAGAAGACTAGGTACACGCCGAGGGTGCAGTTACTGGAGTCGCGCCGCAACGTCAACTTCAAGGCGTTTGTGGTGCGTGTACCGAACTGTTACCTGCCCCTCGTCATGGAGGAAGACTTTTGGCCGCAGGACGTGGTGTTCCGTCGCTTCCGCGGACAAGTTCCACAGGGCAGCACTTAAAGTCAAGCTAGTGCAAAGAGGAGTGCTACTAACATAGTCTTAAGCCTATTTTATTAACACAAGTTTTGTTTATATTCAAATATGTATGTTTAGGTTAAGGTATTTATCTATGGGCCGTGTCGCCTGAAATAAATGGTTTATTTATTTATTTATTTATAGCTTAGCTTAGATACTGTACAAGTACAAAAAATTAAAAGTTCGGCGCAATTTCTTTTGAGTATATCCGTGAAAATCTACGCGCCATGGTAACTGCACTCTGGAGCTTTTCTGCGTATTATGCAATGATGTTTCAGTACTTATTTTAGTTTGTGAGAAATATCCGCGCGAGGCACACACCGCGCCCCAAATACATACAAATACGGTCTTTATCTAACTAAAAATAAAATTTAAAATAGCGTGCATTAAATAAGCGGTGTAAAACAAGTGCATTTTGGTATCAGAAGTGCATTCTTTTTTCAATTTTCCCGCGCAGGTGTGACAGGCGGCCATGTTGTTTTTTTAATTGTTTTGTTGAGTGGGTAGGTAGTACCTACCTATTGTTCCGGGATGACACATTTTCGTGACAGCCATTTATTAGTGGCGAATCACCAAAGAATTTAAAAATAAACACGGAAGATGGTCCTAAATACAATAATTATTTTCTTTGAAAATACAGGATGTATCGGAAAGGTGTGGTCAAATTTAAGGGTGTAGTACAAACTATCAAACTGAACAACTTTCTTCATGGGACCAACATCGTAATCGAAAAAAAGTAATCAACAGTCCCATACATTTGGGTCGAGTAGGTATTGAAGTTTTGTACGGGGTAGCTAATAATTTTTTCTCGATTACGATGTTGGTCCCATGGAGAAAGTTGTTCTGATGGTCTGTACCACACCTTTCTGATAAAATCCTGTATAATTGGGAATTACTGTTCATTGTCGTAGAAAGCATTTATTTTTCATATAATTTATTATGGGTTTAATGAATAACAAAAGTTACTATGATGAAAAAACACTACATATTATTGAACAATTAATATACCTACCTACCTAATTTGTAGGTACATTCATACGTTTTTAATATCATGTCTACCACTACTGCGTATATGAATTTGAATCAACATGGCTTTTCCCTCGAGACCACAATAAAAAAAAAACAAACATGACGTAAACTCAAACGAGACTATCCATTTATCATTTCATTTTAATTAACCACAAATATCTAAATATTTTTCCAAGAAATACACACACTTACCTATACCTAGTATTTAACTTTAGGTGTTATTTAAACTGAATATTGGATTCAACAGCAAAGTTCTAGTTATTTATTAAGTTGCGGTTTTATTCTCTGTCCACTAATCCCTAAAACGTATTTCTTAGTAGACAAAACAATGTAGATTTCAGTAAATAAAAGCTAATTGATTTATAGAATCACTGAAGTCCTTGGCACATAACGCCTAATGTAAGTAGGAAACTGCTTACCCCCTTATTCATAAAAAACTAAAACGCTCTTTAAACTTATTTTAGTTTTTAACCGACTTCAAAAAAGGAGGTTCTGTATTCGACCCGTATGTATGTATGTATGTAAGTATGTATGTATGTATGTATATTTGTTTGTCCGTGACTTTCTCAAAAATGAATGAACCAATTTTGATGATTCTTTCACTATCGTGATCTACATATTTTCAGAAAGGTTTTAGTATATAATAAATTATGTAATTATTCTTATGTACGAAGTTATATGCATAAATGTACTGTATCTCCGGCATTTCTAAGCCGATTTTGATGATTTTTCTTTTCGTTCGTCTTGTAATTGTATATTCAACTGAAAATGGAAAAATAAATTTACTTTAAAAAAGTAAAAACCGACTTCAAAACCAAAAACGAATAAAATAACTTTCATAAAACACTTGACAGCTTCTGAAGTCGGTGTCTTCAATTCTTCAATGCACTTTAGCTTGACACCGACTTCAGAAGCTGTCAAGTGTTTTATGAAAGTTATTTTATTCGCTTATGGTTTTGAAGTCGGTTTTTACTTTTTTTAAAGTAAATTTTTTGTCTTCTTCTTTCAAACTCAAGTCACAATTCGAATGAAATTGTCAAAACACTTCTATAACTAAAATAGCTATAGAGCGTTTTAGTTTTTTATGACTAAAGGGGTTAAATAGATAGAAAGACTGCCTCGTTGCTCTAGTGGTCGCAAGCGCTACTGCTGAGCATGAGGTCCTGGGTTCGATTCCCGGGTCGGGCAAAGTGTTAATGGGTTTTCCGTCTTGAATTTCTCAGTAGCAGCCCGGAATCTGGCTTTGTGCCCGGTTGATGGCAATAGGCTCGACTCCTATTACTTTAAACTCAACATAACAGCTGGCGAAATTAATAGGTACACCTCTGCCTAACTCTTTGGGGATTAGGAGGCGTGATGTTGTGTGTTTAAATACTGAAAAACAGTACCTAAGAATTACATTTGATTGAATTAAGGTAGAATTGACTTCTAGATGCACAAATACCTACCATGCTTCAATTTGAGTAGATGCATTTAATGTGTGTCTCCTCGTATTCAAAGCCAAATTGTAGGATTGTTTAACATTCCAATCAATGTCGATGTATATCATGTCATCTGTGTTCTTATGGTACCTTTATAAAGACAAAAAAAAAGTAAAACGTTAAAAACCTACATCATAAGACTGCCTAAGTATTATGATGGCTTTCCTAAATTACTCAGTAATAGACAAAATGCTTGACTCGTGTCTTCGTACCGCACATAAACCACTGGCTGAGTAAACATCTGACATCTTGTTTCATTCATCATTCTTTTGCCTATATTCAAAATCTAATTGGGGTCCGCGCAACATGTTTTTTAATTGGTTTTATTTTTTTACTACGAGGGGCTCGTGGCTATGTAATAACAGCCACACGAGTTGATCTACCATGTTAAGCTATGCTTGATGCGGTTGGTCCGTAGATGGGTGACCATTTTTAGGTACATACCCAGACCCCTCCGTGCCTCGGAAATTCGTGGATCCTTTGACAGTCGTTACGGCTCGTCAGAAGCCCGAAACTGTGACAGCCAGTTTTACCAAAGGGTAACGTACCTGTTACCCAGTTACTGGGTTGTGGAGGTCAGATAGGCAGTCACTCCATGTAAAATACTGGTATTCAGCTACATCCGGTTACATTGGAAGCTGACCCCAACATAGTTGGGAGAAAGGCAGGCAGATGATGTCTTTTTCTTCTTCTTTCAGTCGTCATCTCGGTAGTCACCCCCTTTCTATCCGTATCATCTTTCACACACTCCATTCATCGTTTCTAGGGCTTCCCTACGCTTATAGCCACCCACATTCATGATACTCAAAACATATCTTTTGACTGACCTACAATCTGACGTCTAATTTCATTGCCACATGCAAAATACTCTAAAGAGTAATGAACTAATGACTTACGAGGAACAGAACAAGTTCTAGAAACAAATGAATCATTTGTCTCTCTGCCAAATGATTTCCGACGAAGTTTCACTTTTAATTATTAATGTTGCTAAGGTACACTTGCATTCTAGCGGTAGATGGAACTACCATGGTATGCACATCTGGGAATTGAAGCAATCATTCATCTAGTCTGTTCAATATCATTCATTTATCTAGTCTGTGAAAACACCTACCTGGGGGCCAACCACCACTTCTTAAAGCAGTATTATTTTAATGTTACTTCAGTGTGAAAAAGAGACGGAGCTATACAGGACGTCTAGCTCCATCTCTTTCCCACACTCATGTAAGATTAAAATAATACTGCTTTAAGAGGTGGTGGTCTAGCTCCTGAACAGTTATTATTTTGAGGCAAACACTATTTAAAAAAAAAGCTTTTCTTTTAAAAAGCTTTTATTAGTCTGGATATCATCTAGAATCAAACGAGCCCAAACTCGATAGGGAGCGCGTCGATTTATTACTGAGTTCCCAACTCCCCATGGCCACCTTCCGGCTCCATCATCAGATCAGATCCATGTCATAATAAGGTTGCATTGCCATCCGATTTACAATGCTTGTAAAATTTCAGGTCAATTGCATAACGCACTATGCAACGGAATCTGAATCATTTTGAAGCAAATTGCTAATCCATTGCTTCATATGTTCGAAAAATTTCTTCTCAACAACGTAAATAACGCAATGAATGTTGTTGAACTGTCAAAATGAAACCGATTCCGATTGATAGTGCGTTACGCAATTAAGGTGGACAGGTGAAACTAAATAAAAGCATAGTAATAAAAAAGCGGCCAAGTGCGAGTTGGACTCGCCCATGAAGGGTTCCGTAGCAGCAACTAACATACTGTAAAAGTTCTTGTAGTTCGTTGTAACTTTAATCGATCTTTTAATAATAGACCGATTTATGACGTATTAAAAAAAAACTACTTACTAGATCTCGTTCAAACCAATTTTCGGTTGATGTTTACATGGTAATGTACATCAGATATTTTTTTTAGTTTTATCATTCTCTTATTTTAGAAGTTACGGGGGGGGGGGGGACACACCATTTTACCACTTTGGAAGTGTCTCTCGAGCAAACTATTCAGTTTAGAAAAAAATGATATTAGAAAACTCAATATCATTTTTGAAGACTATCCATAAATACCCCACACGTATGGGTTTGATGAAAAAAATTTTCGAGTTTCAGTTCTAAGCATGGGGAACCCCCAAAATTTATTGTTTTTGTTCAATTTTTGTGTGAAAATCTTAATGCGTTTCACAGAATACTTACCAAGTTTCAGCAGTATAGTTTTTATAGTTTCGCAAAAAAGGGGCTGTGACATACGGTCGGACAGACAGACAGACATGACGAATCCATAAGGGTTCCGTTTTTTGCCATTTGGTTACGGAACCCTAAAAAGAGTCTGCGTGTACTGTCGCCTGTGCTCAAAAGTTATCCCACTGGCAATATCTATTGTTGCTTATCCTGAGCTCATCGAGGTACCAAGTGATCTCTGATTAAATTTACTCTACCTTGTCTTTTCGTGTTGGGGTATTTAAACTTTCAATCTTGCAAGATGCGATTAATATGTTGATAGCTTCATCGACGTTTCAATGGTCTACTATTATAACGTCGATTCGGATGAGTCGAGGAACGGAGTTCCCAAGGAACTCCCAAGTTAGAGAGAGAAAAAAAAATAAAAGAAACTATTTTTTAAGAACTAAGCATTCAATATTCACATAACACTAGCCTCCACACTAGGATTCCCTGTGTCGTGGAGACTAGTCTCTTTCGTCTTACAAGATTAGGTAATAATGAGTAGGTAGTAAAGAGAGAGAGATAGATAGAGGTTTTTTTCTTCCAATTATCTGTCCAATCCGCACAACATATAGACTATTCAATGCTGCATTAACTATTCTTGTGATCAAAGACAGATTATAAATGCAAAATCTTCTGAAAGACATGACTAATTAAAACCATCGCTTCCTCCATGTTGTGACCTATATCCATGTTTAAACTATTTCATCAGTATAAACAACTGTTACACTGTTTACTGTTTATTCAAGCAAGTTTTAAAACCCCCAGTTCTCGGTGATTCAAACTGACTCATTTGTTTAGGTACAAAATTGTTCTAATAAATATTACGAGTAGGTACGTATTTTGATAACTGAAATTGACCTAGATTTGACGGGATTCGAAGAGATTGTAGCAGCTGGCATTAAGATCCGCGCGCAGCGTGCGCGGCCATACAACTAACGCTGCGAGTATTATTTTTATAGTATTTTATCTATGGCTGCGAGACGCGACCCGCAGTATTTATACTGCGTACAGAAACGACCCGCTCGTCCGTGATTGGTCAATAATAGTATTGATCATAGACACCTGTAACTAGGTTAACAAATGAAATGGAAAAGGAAAACGAGTCTGTCATTATAAGTCATTCAATCCGAAAATTGTTTCATTTTATCTCAACTGGTAAATTGGTGACCCCGACGAACAGCATTAAAATGCCGAACGACGACGAGGTAGCGACCGTCTCCATAAAATCACGCATACCAACGTTTTGGCGTGACAAACCACTTCTCTGGTTTGCACAATTTGAAACTGTTGTCAACCCACAGAAGCCCGGCGATGAGGCCAAGTTCAGCCTCCTAATAGCTCACCTAGAGAAGACGGACGTCGAGCAAATAAGCGACATCATCATGAGTAAGTCACGCGCTGGGCGCTACGAGGATGCTAAGAAGAGACTGTTATCCGTTTATGAAGAGTCGGAGACAAAGCAACTGCAAAAGCTGCTCACCGAGATGGACTTAGGAGACCAAAAACCATCCCAGCTGTTGCGTAGCATGAGGGAGCCAGCACGTGACAAGATGCCCGATACCACTCTGAAAATACTGTGGATGAGGCACCTGCCTGCCTCCACGCGTGCCGTACTATCGGTAACGAAGAAGCCACACTCGACGTGCTTGCAGCCATGGCTGATAAGATGCACGAGCAGAACCGAGAAGTTCATTCGGTTTGGGCATGCAAACAGCCGTCAACGTCTACGTCACGACACGAAAGTAATCATTCGCAGCCAGAGCCAGACCTTCGAGAAGCCATCACGCAACTCACGCGGGAAATTGTAGCAATGAAAATGGACAGATCAAGACAAAGAAGATCATCATATAGATCATTCCGCTCACGATCACGTTCGTTATCCCGAGGCCGACCAAATACTTACCAGCAGACGTCAAGCGATATTTGTTATTACCACGCACGATTTGGCGAAGAAGCACGCAACTGCAGAGCTCCGTGCAAGTTCAAGCGTCAGGAAAACTAGTCGCGACCTTGGCAGCGACGGGACCCGAGGTTAACGAAATATCACCATACCGTCTACACGTTTGCGATTACCAACATAACTTGAGATTCCTGGTGGACACCGGAGCCAACGTATCGGTCATTCCTAACACGAAAGGAATGAAACGGGTGGAAGAAGTGCTATATGCAGCGAACGGCACCCCGATATACACATACGGCGAGAGGAGACTAGAACTTAACCTTGGTCTGCGTCGCCCCTTATCATGGCAATTTATCGTTGCTGCCGTTAAACGACCGATCTTGGGAGCTGATTTTTTGCGCCATCACGACCTTCTCGTAGACCTACGTGCCAGGAAACTAGTTGACAAGAAAACAGGACTGGCAATCGACGGGTGCATAGCAAGCAGTGTAGCAACCCCCACTGTGCACACTATCAATCTCACCGACCCGTTCCACAACCTTCTACAACAGTACGCCGAGATAACTTCCCCGAACTTCAACAACATGAAGAACAGCGAAGTAGAACATCATATTGTCACTCACGGGCCGCCAGTGTACAATAAAGCACGACCGTTGCCACCACACAAATATCAAGCAGCAAAGAAGGAGTTTCAAGTCATGCTGGAACAAGGAATATGCCGACCATCAAAGTCACCTTGGGCGAGTCCACTCCACCTCGTAGAGAAGAAAAATGGCGAATACAGACCGTGCGGTGATTACCGAAGACTGAATGCCGTCACCAAACCGGATCGGTATCCAATACCACGACTACGAGACTTCACGTACCACCTTGAAGGGATGAAGATATTCTCGAAGGTTGATTTGAGGAAAGCATATAATCAATTGCGAATACGGGAAGAAGACATCGAAAAGACGGCAGTTATAACGCCATTTGGGCTTTTCGAATTCCCACGGATGTGCTTCGGTCTATGCAACGCCGGGCAAACCTTTCAAAGGCACATCAACAATGTTCTCGGTGACATGGGCCACGTCTTTGCATTCGTCGACGATATTCTCGTGGCCTCACCAGACCAAGAAACCCACAGAAGACACTTAGATGATCTGTTCAAAAGAATAAAAGAACATGGTTTAAGAATAAACGTGTCGAAATGCGTTTTCGGGCAAAGGAAACTAGAATTCCTTGGCTACATATTGACTGAAGCCGGCATCCAACCAACAGAAGATCGTGTGAAGACAATATCCGATTATCCAGAACCAACCACAATACAAGAATTACGACGATTCCTTGGTATATTGAACTTCTATAAAGAAAATATACCGCACGCCGCACACGCACAGGCAATGTTATATAAATATCTACGAACATGCAAAAAAAATGATAAGACCAAGGTGAACTTCAACAGTGAAGATAAAGAAGCATTTCAAGCCTGTAAAAACAGCATCAAGAACGCCGTCACCTTGTCACACCCTTCAGTTCATGCCCCGTTATCACTGATGTGCGACGCCTCAAACACCTGTGTTGGAGCCGCGCTACAGCAACGTGTAGGAAACAGCTGGAGACCACTGGGTTTTTACTCAAAAAAACTAACAGAAGCGCAAACGAAATACAGCACGTTCGATCGAGAACTACTGGCGATCTACCTGGCAATACGGCACTTTCGGCGCATGTTTGAGGGTAGAGAAATAACGGTTTACACAGACCACAGGCCGTTAACACATGCACTTCTACGGCTAAACAGCAAAACAGAAACACCGTTACGCACGAGGTACTTACACTATATCAGTCAATTCACAATGAAGATATGCCATATTGAAGGAAAGGACAACGTTGTGGCCGATGCATTATCAAGAATCGAAGCAATAACCACTCCTTCACCAATCGACTATGACGAACTGGCCCATCTTCAACAGAGCGACAAACAACTGACTGACGTCACGAAAAACAAAACGCTTCGATTCGAACGGCTACGTCCATTCAACGCTAGTAAGCCAATTCTGTGCGAAACATCAAGTGGCCACGTACGACCATACCTGCCACCAGAGCTACGAAGAAAAGCCTACGACGCCATGCACGAGTTGAGTCACCCCGGCACCCGAGCAACTAGGAAGATGATCACACAACGTTTTTTCTGGCCAAGCATGAACAAAGACGTCAGTATGTGGACCAAATGTTGCATAACCTGCCAACGAACTAAAGTGCAGCGACACACCATATCGCCGCTAGAAGAATACCCACCAGCAGATCGACTGACGCACATACACATAGATATCGTCGGACCACTGCCAATATCCGATGGCAAACGGTATTGTGTTACCATCATCGACCGAGCAACGAAATGGCCAGAAGCATTCCCAGTCAGCAACATGGAAGCCAACACTATAGCAACGGTCATTTATGAAGGATGGATAGTGCGATTTGGTTGCCCAGAAAGGATCACAAGCGATCAAGGAACACAGTTCGAATCACATTTATTCAAAACACTAATGAATAGAATGGGCATCGAGAAAACACGGACCACTGCCTACCATCCACAGGCGAACGGAATGGTTGAAAGGTGGCATCGATCATTCAAAACAGCATTGACGGCACGACTACATAACACAAGCTGGACGCAAGAATTGCCAACCGTATTACTGGGACTTCGTGCGGCAATAAAAGAAAACACAGATGTGTCATCAGCAGAAGCGCTATACGGTAAACCGCTACGACTACCCGGCGAAATGTGTGGAGAAACGTCGGTTTATACAAACACAAATACACACTTCAGTGACGTCATTACCAACGCAATGAAAAAGATGCAAGCCGTCCGCCGCAACACCGATCGCCGCGCAATGTTTGTACACGACGATCTACATGTATGTACGCATGTATTCATACGAACCGACGCGTACCGCCGGCCGCTAACACCGACCTACGAAGGCCCGTATCGTGTCTTGAAGAGACAGAACAAGGTGTATACAGTAAAAATCAAAGATCGACAAGTAAATATCAGCATAGACCGACTGAAGCCTGCATTCCTGCCTAACACCGAAGTACCAGCAAGTCGTTCAGGTGAACAGTCGACATACGTCACGCGATCCGGCCGCACCTCCAGACCCACCGTACGCTTCGCTATGTAAACTAAATGTCCGCCCGAGACGGACCACGGACGCGCTCTAAGCCAAAAGTGAAAGGCACACAGCGCGAACACTGCGTCCACGCATCTCCGTGCAAGTTGACGCCACCGCAGCCCTAGGCGTTCGCAGACATCGTGCCGAGCCACCGCTTTGCACTACTTACACGCTGGCTGACGCCGTGTGCGAGATACCACTCGCATCGTGCGACGCTTTGCTGGGGGGGAGTTATGTAGCAGCTGGCATTAAGATCCGCGCGCAGCGTGCGCGGCCATACAACTAACGCTGCGAGTATTATTTTTATAGTATTTTATCTATGGCTGCGAGACGCGACCCGCAGTATTTATACTGCGTACAGAAACGACCCGCTCGTCCGTGATTGGTCAATAATAGTATTGATCATAGACACCTGTAACTAGGTTAACAAATTAAATGGAAAAGGAAAACGAGTCTGTCATTATAAGTCATTCAATCCGAAAATTGTTTCATTTTATCTCAACTGGTAAAAGATCTTGTTGGTTTTATGATTAAATATTATATTTTGAATTAATTTTGTAGTAGGTACATTTTGTAATGTTTATTGCTCTTCATCATCTTTGTATAAAACAAAGACGGGTTTTTTCGATCACTTATTTATAAGTCTTATAACTCTAGAACGGCTGGACCGATTTCCACGGTTTTCGATTTGTTGTATTTGTCTCCGTCCCGAATAACAGAATAACTATTATTAAAATCATTGGAAAATTGACCAAAAAAAATATGAAGAAAATTCATTTTCTCATTCATGTGGGAAGGGCAATGTCTGTCGGGAATCTTTCATTCTATTTAGAATTCCAAATTCAAATTAATTTTATAATCAGTGGTTCATTTGTTTTCCTGCCGTTCGATTTATTCAAATTTTGACAGGACGTCTGGCGGGTCCGCTATGTAGTATTCTAAAATAAAAATCAATTGCCGAATGTATGTAGGTACGCGCATCACTTCAGAACGGATAGAATATTAATAGCTAAGACAGGACAACGTCAGTCGGGTCGGCTAGTTTATTATAATGTCTCTGGCGCATGCACACAATGTGCGATATTGTAGCATTTACTAGTTATCTCTTAAATATTCCCCGATGGGTTAGGCAGAGGTGTACATATAGTACCCCTTCCCAGTTCCCCCACATATCATCACTTAAAATCTATCTAAATAAAAACAGGAGTCCTGACTGACTGACTCATCAACGCCCAGCCCAAACCCTTGAACTCAGAAAGCTGAAATTTTGTACAGAGCTTTCATTTATATTGTTGACAAGGAATAAGGAAGGATTTCCAGGTAAGTAGTACGTTCCCGTGGGATATTATCCGAAATCCACGCGGGCGAAGCCGCGGGCAAAATATAGTCTAGGATTAACTAAGTAATAAATTTATTTAAAAATGAATGAAACAAAGTTAATAACATCCAAATAGCTTTCTGATAATTTTTATTATGTTTGAGGAAAATCGTTAATACCTATCCCGAAATGACTCAATTATGAAACAAAAGAGCCTATGTTTACCTACCCAAAACAGTTGTAGTTAGGTAGGTAGGTACCTACATATTATATATAGGGTCGATGACTATACCTATATATTATCGGATAGTTTCATGATATTGTGTTTAGTTATTTTGGTCTTCATAGAGTTGTTCGGTTAGTTCTTTAAGGATTTTCTGGGTAAAACTTGAGAAACCAATGCCTAACTGCATTTTTCCAAAACTCAAAAGTTTCCTCCAAATATTCCCAGAAACAATTACGAATAATTTTACAGAGCTCTAATAAAAAACATCGTCGAACCGGCCAGCAACAGAATTTTTCACAAAATTATTTCTGTACATCGCACTCTTTACATTTTACATGCGTCAATACTGTTGTACAGACGAAATTGAACCTTATTCATTTGCAATAAGAGCTTGAGAGTATTGTAGTTGAGTTTGGCATGGATAAAAGGTGGGTTGTGTGTTTAGATCTCGCTTCGTTCCGAGGTGGTTGCGTTGCATTGATGGAATGATGAATCGTATGTATTTTCATGTTAGAAACCTTGATACTTGTTTTTTTTTTCGGCTAAAATCTAGAACATGGCTACGGAGAAAATACTAAAAACAATCTATATTTGCTAAGCGCAAAACTCGAGAACGGCTGGACCAATACGGCTATTTTAATATTCAAATATTCTTTGAAGTCCTAGGAAGGTGCCTATGAAGAGAAAAATTTAAAAGTGGCCGGGAAAATTGAAAAATTCGGGGTAACTGAAAGTGCATTTTGTATAAATTATTGAAATTTAATACATACCTAATAATATATTAGGTCCATGGTCGGGTCAGCTAGTGTTTATGTTTTTATAGATCGGTTTGTTTCTGGAAAAAAAACAATATATCAATTACTTTACAAATCGTCATACTCACGTCAACTGCTGCGATTGGTTGACTGGATTATCAACAGCCAATCGGATCACTTATCACGAGTTTAATTTTGGCACGTCGTTCATTTTCATTCCAAAAACTGGTCGTCAGTGGTTCATGCACTTAAAATCTTAAAATATAACTTAAAGATAAATCAATCTTTAGTCATAATTATAACCACAAGTCATAAGTACAGACAACAGCACATCAGTTTATATCAAACTGTCAAATCTCTCCAAATGATTTTAAACCTTAAAATGTTAACGGTTACATTCAAAATAGAATGAGAAAATTTGACAGTTTGTAGTAACTTACGCTGCTGTTGTGTGTACAAGTGACGATAGAGTTGAAAAATCGCATTGGTTTTAGAACAGCGAGGGTTTTTCCGAGTCACAGCAGAAGTACCTACATCAAACTAGAACACTTCTCCCAATCGACTGCTTCATCTAAAACTAGCCATTAAGCATCTGGTAGGTATGTACTCTTTATAAATAGTTTAATTGATCAATAAAACGTTGAACGCGCATTAAACTCGTAAGCCGTGTACGCACGAACGAACAAAAACATGGTGAACACGAACATCGAACACTTTAAATGTTCAACAGGGTCCTGAGTTTCTTCAGATGATCCGTGTTTGATGTTCGTGTTCACCATGTTTTTTTCGTTCGTGCGTACACGCCTTTAGAAAAAACTTGATTGTTCCGAACTCAGACTACAAAAAAAAACTTTTTTACAAAAAAATACAACCGACTTCCAAAAACAACACTACAAAGTGAAAAATAACTTTAATTTCGGAAATCGGTGTCTAGTTAAATGTATTTTCGTTTTTTGCCACCAACTTCCGAAATTAAAGTTATTTTTCACTTTGTAGTGTTGTTTTTGGAAGTCGGTTGTATTTTTTTGTAAAAAAGTTTTTATTTTTCACTTTTTATTTAGTTGTGTACCTACCCCACACAAATTGTAATACCACTACCTGCAAAACAAACTAGAACATCATCCATATAAAAGTCGGGAAAAAATACGTATTATTGAAGCTAACTCAAAAACTACCGAAGCAAAGTTAATCAATTTTATATGGGACCAACTGTGATGTATACACTCTCGAACAAAACAAAAAAAAATCCAAATCGGTCCAGCCATCTTCGAGTAATCGGGGAACATACATATAAAAAAAAAAAAAAAGGTTCCGACGAATTGAGAACCTCCTCCTTTTTGAAGTCGGATAAAAATCAAGACATAGCGCTGTCAACGGTGACGTGAGGCCGCACGTTTCGAGTTTCGTAAACTTGTGTGCACTTAATAGTTTGGTGTAAATGTGTGCGTGTGATGCACAGAGCGTGGTGTAGTTTTGCGCATGCTTCACTGCATTGTTCGCAGCGCTAATGTCTGGGATTTTTATTTAGTCAGGTTCCTAACTTTTTAGTGGCAGTTCATATTAAATCTGAATAATTACTTAGATAAGGGTATATTGGATCGATTTGAGGAGTTTATGTTGTGTAGAACATGGGACTTACTACAGCTACTTACAATTATTATATTCAGCTCAATTCAACTTTTATCCATAGAAAAAAAACAGTTTTGAATGGAGGTGCGTACGCATCCGTTCCGCTCGGAAAGCTGAACGCTTTGCATTCAGCTTTTCACGTCGTTTCATACAAAACCGTTTTTTTTACTATGGACAAAAGCTGAATTGAGTTAAATTAAGCTAAATAAGTGTAGTTTATCCCCAGTAGGCCCCGTTCACATGGCGATAATCAGCACGATTTTTACTACATAATTTTGGGATCACATGGTAGTTTCATATCTGTATTTGTTTTTAAACGTATGAAGTTATGAACAGTGGGATGTTGACGTGTGATTCCAACTTTTTACAATAAAATATCGTAAGGACAGCGCAGCGCCTGTACATTTTCAAGTCATAAAAATGGAATATTTTTCCTTTTTTTTTGTCTATTTTATTATAGTGTCTATGAAAGTCGGTTTTCAGCTCCTATAAAGTGAACTGGGCGGGAATAAGAAAGTGACAGAGTCAATTAATTCCACATGCGAAAAAAGAGCGCAATAAAACGCTGGAAGCAAAATAAAAGCGCCAAACCAAATAAAAATTGTTTAAAAATAAATTAAGCTATATATCAAAAACATTTTCAGCCAGTTCTCAATTAAATTAAAACCCAATGGAAAGGTCAAACCGTTCATATTGTCCCCATTGTTCTTTCATCTACTGGTGTAATACCAAAATCACTCACTCAAAGCCTTAACACCCTACAGATGCCTACTCACACACTTTACATGCTCCAAAAAGCCACCATCCTGAACACATGTCGCATTACCCGAAATTTCCTGACTTCTTCAACATTGTCATCCACCTTTTCTATCTAAATTTCACCTTACATACTTGGTCCCGACCCGTGTGTAAGGTTTCTTTACCTCTCTTAAATGAGAAAAACATAAAGAACCGAAAATAATAATAATAATACATTTATTTCAGACCATCATCATCTGCTTAGCCTTTTCCCAACTATGTTGGGGTCTCCTTCCAGTCTAACCGGATGCAGCTGAATACCTGTATTTTACATGGAGCGACTACCTATCTGACCTCCACAACCCAGTAACTGGGTAATACGATACCCCTTGGTAAGACGGGTTGTCAGACTTTCGGGCTTCTGACGACCCGTAACGACTGTCAAAGATCCACGAATGACAGCCGGGACCAACGGCTTAACGTGCTTTCCGAGGCACGGAGGAGTCTCGGTATGTAAAAAATGGTCACCCATCCACTGACCAACCCCGGCAAGCGTAGCTTAACCTGATAAGTCCATAAACAACACCCAATACAATTTTATACACAAAAAAAAAACAATTAAATCCATACATGTTATTAGTAGTGAAATAAATGGCCCACAATTTATTTTGGTATCGCCTTAAGAAGAGATCCAAGTGCCTTGACCGCCACTTTAAGCCAGCATGTTCAAAAATCCTCCGCTCCGTGTGCTCTCCTTACATTAATGTGACAGTTCATTAAAAAAAAAAAGGTAGACAAAAGAATGAAGTTTATTTGACACAGACCAAAGTAACTTATTTAATGGGAACAAATAAATATTGATCCATATTTTCAGCATAGCTATAAACTAAACTTGGTAACTACAAAAAAAAACAAAAAACCACGTTAGCAAGACCACCTATTTCCTTCTTGCATTATTCCATACCTACTTACATATATGACGATATCACCGTACACATACACAACGCCATAGTACACATTGTTTTCAACAGTTACAAATATCAGTAAAAATACCCCAAAAATCTCGTAGCAATGACGTAGCTCACGTAGCCAATAGCTACGAGTTTTACCTATTTCAACTCTCGCGCAGGTCACTCCTCATTCAGTCACTCGCAGATCGTTGATACAAACGTCGCGTCACCGAATTATTTAAATAATAAACACGCTTTTAACGGCTCCTATACCGCGTCTAAAAAGAAGTACACTCAACGTCATAAATATAATTTAAATGTTTTTAGAACCACGTGCTTGATCTACAAAAACTAAAAAAAATATAAGTGACAGTGTGAAGTGAAACGAAAAACTTTTGACAAAATGATGACGATTAGCGAAAGTCAGTTCTCTTCTAACAAAATGTCGAGTATCCACAAGATTAACGACAGGATCATCCATAAGGATAGCTTCGATGACACCAAGAGTTCTTCGAGCGTGAACAGCACCCTCATCACGAAACGAGGCTTCAAACCTTCGGACATGTACGACCCTCAGAAGAAGGAGTTTCTCACTAACCTCAGTTATAAGTTGTTCCCTGTAAGTTGGGTAAGTTGTTTCTAATCCGATTAGTCGTTGGTGCTTCTAACACACGCGTAGTGGGGTGGACACGTATATTGAGTAATTTATTTTAAATTATTTATTTATATGTGGGTTAGCGTTGTCAATGTTTGAAACGAGAACCAAATTATATTTCAAGTATTTACCTATCTAATAAATCTAATAATAGTAAAAAAATAACTAATTTAATTTAAATATAAACACTTATGACGCTAACTGTAGGTACTTATTGATGGAAACAAAATTGTGTAAATGAAATTGAATATATTTTCCTTACTCAGACTATGAAAATTGAAAATCTATGGCATTGTAAAATATTTACTAGTTTCTTATCTAATCAATACACTTTAATTTAATCGCATGCAGAAGTAGCGAGAGACATCTTACCCATTGTAATTAGTGATGATAAATTTTCTGAGTCAGGACTGAGTCAAACATTTCATAGAAATTTGCAAGAATGCATAGAATAATTATATACTATTCAAAAACAGTATTGAACAGTAGCTTCTGACCGAGAGTTCGTCCACATGGAAAACATGTGTGTCAGAAAACATTTTTTAGGGCACGCGAAAATTAGCTTTCTTTAAGTGAAGGATTTTTTTTAAATTGGACCAGGACCTATCTAGTTCCAGAGATTCCACAAACAAACGAACTCTATTTATTATAAAATTAGTTTTATAGAACTTAAAGAATAAAATACTACTTCAAGGTTGAGCTGCTGAAATTTTTGCACAAAAGCTTCTGTGAACATATTTATTTAATCTATTCAATATTTTTATGATCATAGATTTGATAGCTTCCCATACATTCGTACAAAACTTTAATATCAGTAGATCTTTCAGAATATTCTCAGATGTCCTTGTTTACTGGTTGGTTGTGAGTCACTTTCTGCTTTTGTAATAATATCACTTTGTTTTCATGAATTTTCTTTCAGAAAATCAAGCTTCTGAAAACAAGAGTCATGAACAAGAGTCGATCAAAGACGTCGTACCTACCTACAGGTAGGTACGACGTCTTTGATCGACTTTCTACATTCTGTAAAAAAAAAAATCATAGTAACGAAATTTTGTAAACTATTATTATTATTATTATTTTATTTATTTATTTCCAATACACGTATTAATTATGCACAATTGGTTTTAGCCACACAACGAAAACCTCTCAGGGCTTATCTGTGTGCTGGCAAGCCGCTCATTTAAATTTACAAAAATGTTTATTACTGCAATGATACATGAAATATTTATATAATGATGATAACAATTTATTGGTGCATTAAGATAAATTTTGTGTAAAAAAACGTTTGGATTTGTACTTAAAACTTTTCGAACCCATCCTGTACAACATTTGCAAGTCCTCTGGAAGTTTATTAAGGAAAAATGGTACCAAATATTCTGCAATCCTCATGCCGTACACGTTATTGAACTTTGGTAGGATGTATTTACTTTTAATTGGTATCGTTCTCAAAAAGTCAGGTCTTGTTTTATCGGTTAGCAGCTCAGGTCTATTGACTTCCGCAAGAGTAAAAAATTCAACTTTATTGAACACATTCATAACATTACAATATTTATAGAGGTCGTCGTCACTGTTTTTGAATTTCTTGTTTATATGTTTTGGTGTAATTACTTTTAATATTCGTAGTAACTATTCGTTTACAAAGTACATTTTTTGACTGCATTTTTAGACATAAGTTTTTTACACAATTTTGTTTCGCAGACCTTGTTATTTCTATTATTTATTTGTGTTATTATTGATATTTATTTTTCAGTAGATAGATTACTGACGTCACTAACTTCTCAACAACGTTAAAAAAGACCCCAAAATTAATTGAAAAAAAAATATAAAATCTTCATTATTATAAACTTCAACTTCGAAACAAATTGTAAAATATTACTTTTTGACTGTATAGACTCCAGAAAAACTAAATAAATATAATGTACCGAAATATCGCTGCAATGTAAGCATTAAAAAAACGTGTTTAAATAAAAGTAGAAGTTTTAGAAGTCGTCACGAAAAGTTTACCTTTTGCCAAAAGAAAGAGGCAATGACCCGAGACAGGGTTAGTGCTACTAATGAGGTTCAGTTACTAGCCATGCGTGACATGTAAACGCAACTGACTGTACTTTACTCTCGCTTAAAAGTTTCAGTAAAAAATAAAATAATGCGTCGGGAAAAAAAACTTTAAAAGAAAATCCATGAAGCTGAAACTCGAATTTTAACAAAAATGTAGGAAATTATTAAAACTGGACAAATATTTTCGCTAAGAAGTATCGACAAGAAAGAACTTCAATTCCGGAATTTTATGAACGGGGAAACAGACTGTTAGTCTTTGAATCTGACACTGATTAATGCATTCTGAACAAACAAAACTCTTCACAATAACGTTACGAAACTGTTAAAAGCGCTAGAGGAGACTATTTGGAGACGGACAGACAAACAGATTAACCTATATTAGTTTCCACATGTTGCTGCTAAATATAATGACGGCTGGCAACACTGGCCATAGACAGGCTCGAGTTTCTACACTTTTATTACTTTATAATAAATGTATGTGAGATTTTTCAGGAGATCTGTATGAAATATCTGTAGTATCTCTAGACTTTTCCCTAAATAAATAAAAAGATATTTGGATAATTTTCCAGAATAACACTGCAGATAAACAAAACATGAATTCATACTTACTTGTAAGCAATTTTTTCTCAAACAAACGGACTATCAAAATTAAAAGAAAAAAAATTACAAAACACTGTCTCGCGCCGAGGGTACCTATTACAGAAACTAAGTATCGTAAAGCACTACATATTTTCCAGAAGTACCCATAACTTTTTACCCAATAAATCCATAGCAGATACTATTTTATTATGACCAGACTCTTAAACGTCAATATTGAAATAAAATGACAGAAGCACTATCGCTCCTTTGATCTCTACCAACTAAGAATAATGCTCGTAAAAATACTACTTCATTGAATGCCAACATTCCTTGCGATACGTACGGTACAATTGCCTTCTAAAAGGCCAAATTGTATTGAAATTAAAACTAACCACACTTGACCCGAACTCAACGACCGTACAACGACCTTACATTCATATTTTTAGATTCGATAACTGAAAACTGAAATGACAGTGGAAAAATTTATCGAGGCAGTACTGTGAGAGCTCGATCCTCACAGTAGGAGATTTACTAAATCAATCAATCTGCCTAGCCTTTTCCCAACTAAGTTGGGGTCGGCTTCCAGTCTAACCGGAAGCAGCTGAATACCAGTATTTTACATGGAGCGACTGCCTATCTGACCTCCACAACCCATTAACTGGGTAATACAATACCCCTTGGTAAGACTGGTTGTCAGACTTTCGGGCTTCTGACGACCCGTAACGACTGTCAAAGATCCACGAATGACAGCCGGGACCAACGGCTTTACGTGCTTTCCGAGGCACGGAGGAGTCTCGGTATGTAAAGATGGTCACCCATCCACGGACCAACCCCGGCAAGCGTAGCTTAACCTGATAGATCGACCCGTGCGGCTGTTATTACTTAGCCACGAGCTCCTCAGGAGATTTACTAATTTTTTTTTAACGATTTTTCTTTTTAGGGGACTTATTTAGTAGGAGATTTACTAAATAAGCCCCCTAAAAAGAATGAAGCCCTCTATATTGGCTGGCTCGCAGATTTGCGATGTGCTCGACTGACGTAAAGGCTGCGCTGTTTAGAGCGTACTGTCAGTCGTTTTACACGTGCAGTCTGTGGGTCAACTATACGCGGAGGGCATACAGCGTTCTGCGCGTCCAATATAATAATGCGTTCAGGGTGTTGATGGGGTTGCCGCGCTACTGTAGTGCTTCCAGCATGTTCGCGGAGATGGCAATTGATGGTTTTCACGCAATCATGCGCAAGCGATGCGCCTCCATCATGCACCGGGTACGCGCCAGCCCCAACAGCATCCTGAAAACCATAGCGGACAGGTGGGATAGCCCCATACTGGGACACTGGATAGGCCTACATGCCAGTGGGGCCTAATTATATAAAAATATTTTTCCGGGTAGCTATAAGTACTAACACTAGTTCTAAGTTTTATTTTGTATACTAACCAATCAATGGACTCTGTCTGAAATATAAGATTTTTATTTATTTTATTTATTTTTATTTATTTATATTTTAAACTTCATATAAATTCACACTCCTACTAAATTAGTTCTATATCGAGCCCTCGCCAGATTCTATGTCATCCTATCAAGAAAACGAGGATTGTTTTCTTGACAGAAGATATTCCATATTTGAATGATTGAATGCCAGCCAGAATTTTAATAACGAGGCTTGATTAAAGCATCAATCTTTTACAGTACCTATATTCGCAAAGGAGTTCCTTATTATATTGAAAGATAGATTACTGTTGCATAATAAATTTGTACTTTACCTTTGCCTAAGTAATAACAGCCGCACGGGTCGACTTGCCGCGGTTGGTCCTTGGAGGGGTGACCATCTTTATATATCTACTAAAACCTCTCCGTGCCTTGGAAAGCATGTTAAGAGGGCTGTTGCGTTTTGTCACCTCTGGCTCACACGGAACCAAATTTTTAAAGATGCTTTTTTTGAAATATTCTTAATTTAAAAGGTATTAAAAACACATTTTTATTGTGGCATTTAATTAACTCATCTCAAAAAGAGATCATACACCTAATACTTTTTGAGCTAACTTTATGATGTAACACAATAGAAATGTGTTTTAAATAATTACCTATTAAATTAAGATTATTTACTAGTCCGCTAATTGATTACATTTTTCAAGAAAGCAATCTCCACTGACAGCCCTCATAAGCCGTTGCGCGTTGGTCCCGGCTGTCATTCGTGGATCTTTGACAGTCGTTACGGGTCGTCGGAAGCCTGAAAGTCTGACAACCAGTCTTACCGTATCGGTTATTTAATTTACATGGAGCGACTACCTATGTGACCTCCACAACCCAGTTACTGGGTAACACGATAGCGCGTGGCAAGACTGAATCAGCCAGTAACTGTCTCATTTCAGGCTTTTTCTGATACAGAGAAGGAGGAGCATTGATTAAAATTATCAAGATTATTCGCAGTGTGGGTGTAGTATACAGGGTGACTTTTTCAAGTGGGCGTGGATGGCCAAATTTGAAACTATGAGGAATATGGTAATGCGGAATGCCGTACAATCCTTGAGACGTCGAATCCAACTATATGTATTGAACACAATGGGCATTATTTTGAACAATTAATCAGTTAAGGTTTAATAGTAAGTACCTAACATTAGAAAAATAAAAAAAGTATTTTGTTAAAAATTTGCTCTTTCCTTTAGTTTGCCGTGTGTCATTACTTCCCAGAATTCGATCAGCGACACTACTGAATGATGTAGGTAATAATAGTGTTTATTTTTTCAAAATGAACGGGTTTGATTCCTGGCTAGAAATATTGTTTTTTCAAAAATCCAATGATGCAGTTTTAGTTTTCATCAAAATCGAGCCCGAGATTCCTTTGAGTACTTTTTGCTATTCCTCATAGTTTCGGATTTGGCCATCCACGCCCACTTGAAAAATTCAGCCTGTATATAGATAAAAAAAAAAAAAAAAAAAGTTTGCCACCACACACACCACACCACCACCACCATATACTTACCTCTGCCTAACCGTTCGAGTAATACAGGTGTGATGTTATATTTATGTCATTAAGTAATTGAAATTAAAAGCAGAAAGCACAATTAAAAAGCCAGCAGACGATAGGAACAGTTACAAATAGCCGTGGTCCGAATTTGTTTCTCGCGGGCATCGAACCCGTGTCACTGCGCACCTCTGGTCTTGGCCTCCGCTTTATTTAAGACCCATTTACACATCCCGCAGTTAAGGCGAAAGCGCCAGCGTAGCCCGCGAAATTCAAATATTCATAATGTATTTTTTTTATTAAGCTGATCAGTATGTTGATCAAAATATGATTCGTGACCGTAACAAGAATAGAAGTAAGTAGAAGAAATATAACCAATAATATCATCAATTTAAATTACTCTTTAAATTGAAATTACCCTAACGAATGACTATTTCATGAGAAATGAAATTATGACATTTGAGGCTCTTGCCTCAAATGTCATAAGGTCTAACTAGTATAATCATAAGAATCAACTCTTGTTGATTCTTATGATTATACTAGTTACCTATGTGGATAAAAAGTAGCATATGTCCTTCCCCAGGGTTCAAAGTATACCAAATGTCATTCAAAGGCGCTCAGCCGTTTAGCGTGAAAGCGTAACAAACAAACAAACTCACTTTCGCATTTATAATATTAGTTAGGATTTCTGTAAATACATATTTGTTATGGTCGCAAATCATATTTTGATTAACATACAACCTGACCTGACCTTCAAATTGGAAAAAACGTGATTGGGGGCAAATGCATTGCTACTATAACGTATCTCCCTTAAATATTAAGTGAACACCGTGTTAGTGCGACTTCAGTTTAAACTGATCGTTTAAAAGACAGTTTATGAGTCTGGGTTTTGCTAAAGATGTATAAATCTTGTTTGTCGAGACTTCAAAGGGTTTTGAAAGAAAACATGTATGTTGGTGCGTTTTGGGCCGTGATTTATTGGAAATGGGAAAGGATATTCTACACAATATATTTACTAGGCAAAATTATACTGAAAATATTTGCAATTGTTGACTTTGAAACAAGCTGCCTAAATTGTGGGGAGCTTTGCCTTCAGTGTGCAGCGTTTTTGCACATTTTTACTGGGTTTTTCTCAAAGTATCGACACAACTATCATTTTAAGTATCCATTCTGAAAATTAATAGTTAGAACTAGAACATAATGAAATAAGACAAATCGGACGTCTCTGCCTACACCATCAAGTGTGACAGGGTTAGAGATGACGCGCCCCACTGCCGCATTTACCGTAGTGTACATATACAGGGTGGTCCAAATAGTGACGTCAAAAAAACACAACCGACTTGCAAAAACAACACTACAAAGTGAAAAATAACTTTAATTTCGGAAGTCGGTGTCTAGTTAAATTATTTTCGTTTTTTGCCACCGACTTCCGAAATTAAAGTTATTTTTCACTTTGTAGTGTTGTTTTTGGAAGTCGGTTGTATTTTTTTGTAAAAAAGTTTTTATTTTTCACTTTTTAGTTGTGTACCTTCCCCACACAAATTCTAATACCACTATCTGCAAAACAAACTAGAACATCATCCATATAAAAGTGGGGAAAAAATACGTATTATTGAAGCTAACTCAAAAACTACCCAAGCAAAGTTAATCAATTTTATATGCGACCAACTGTGATGTATACCCTCTCGAATAAAACAAAAAAAAAATCCAAATCGGTCCAGCCATCTTCGAGTAATCGGGGAACATACATAAAAAAAAAATTTAAAAAAAAAAGGAAAATCTGAATTCCTCATACCCAGGGCTATTCGAAACCATCCCATGTATGTTCCGTGATTTTTTGTACAGTCAATAATATCGGGACGAACAAACTGTTCAAAATGATCTAAACAACTATGAAAATGAAATATTAACTCAATGACACAAGGCGTGTTTCAGAATGAAGACAGTACAGGACAACTGTCATTCTGACAAGAACTTTACCCAATTGAGATAAAGTTTAATTTTCTTAGTAGTTGAGATGATTTTGAGCAGTCTGTTCGTCCCGATACCTATTTTTGACGTTGACTGTAGTTTTCGAGTCATTTTTGTTTTTTGTAATTATTTAGAGATTTCTGGCGGTGGAGTTTCAAAAATTCATATCTTTTTTTATAGTGTGTTATTTATCAGATATTTTTATTGTGACATGAAAGTAACATTCAAGACGACAATGTCACAAAAAAAAAATCTGAAAAATACCCACTACAAAAAAAAAACATTTTGGAAGCTCCACAGGCAGAAAACTGTAAACAATTACAAAAACAAAAATAATTCGAAAACTACAAAAAATCGCGGAACAATTATGGGGTATTTTCGAGTACCCCTGGGTATGAGGAATTCAGATTTTTCTTTTTGACGTCATTATTTGGACCACCCTGTATACAAATTTAAGTAGTGGGGCGCGACATTTAAGCTAAGACGAGCTCTATGACAAATCTGGCCAAAATGAAATACTAAGTGCAACAGTTTGTTTACGTGTTTACACTTCAAACAGAATAAATTATCCAGCTGTATGACCATGCCTTAACAGTAAGGGTTGCCAAAAATATTGTAATGATTGTCATACTGAATATAATACGTTTGACATGATTTTGTCGTGACATTATTTATTACCAGACGCCTGTTCAACTGTGATTAGAACACCGACGTATTTTCATGAAGTCTGTCCAAGTATCTGGTCTTAGTTTGTGGGGGTGATAAAAATAATTAAATATAAGTATTAATAATTAGTATGGAAAGGGGTTAAGCGAAGTGAATTTTAAATTGAACCAATTTTATATTAAGTGAGTTTGAATAATGTGTAATACTGTTATGATAAAGTGCTTTCTTTAATGTTTTGAAGTGACAATTTATTACGGGAAGATATTTTTTTTTATCATTTTACTTTTCAAATCCTGTCGTTTGTTTGTAAGGTCACCTTTGACGTATAAAGCTGTTATAGTTGTAGGTAGTTGTGACCGAATTGTAATTCATTTTAATTTTATAGTTCGGTACTGCCGTTAGTGAATAAATTAAAAAGCAATATTGTCGTAGGTAATATGGCATTTCAACCTTGCTGAAAAATACGTTGAACAATAATAAATGGCTTCCGTAGATGTAACATAGCAGTTTTATAAAAGTTCCTCGAGTTAAATAAAAAACACATTCCCAAAATATTTAGCCCAAGAACTTCTTACAGTAACCTATAAAACTTTAATCCAATCAATAATCTAATATTCTAGCTCTTTATAAAACACATTGGCCTCGATTCTTTGTAAAAATCAGTCTATGTATTATAAATTTTCAAAGCAGTTTTAGTTGCCAGCGCAATTTGGATAAGTGCCAACCATAGATATATGAAAGAAGGAGATATGCCCGGTAGTTGAAAATGTATTAGAACCCGATGTCGCTAGGTTGGCCCCACCACCGCGCCACTACTACACATGTAGTTCACTAAAAGCAATAGATACAAAGTCGCGCACACACTTGCAATTCATAAATCAGAACATACTACACAATCAATTATAAACCTTAACTCGTCACACACAGCGTGCATTTACCATGCACCGTACATCTTACTCACACAAAAACATCTGGCGCTATTATTGTGTTGTGCAAAAAGCAATTTATTTTACATATACGCTAGTGATTGACTAAATCGGAAAGTTATCGATACTTCCATTTATTAGTACAAGAAAAATTTGGGGTCCTGAAAATAAAATAAAAAATGATATGTCCAGAAAGTATTATATATTTTAAATTAAAAAAAAATGTATATTAAAAAAAAACACGAATCGATAAATTAAAACAATCCGGTTAAGTTGGTTTAGGCTGTGAAACCATAGGAATTGTTGAACTCTGTTATGATGTGTTTACTGACTGACCTGTAAAGTGGAGGTATTTGTTCAGTACTTGACGTAGGTACTCTTAATTTTGGGATTGCCCATTCAAAAAGCCTGTTTTCTTTAGAGGCTCGAGTTTTCTTAAAGTAAATTGAGCATATGGTGCTATAATTTGTTGGGAACCAGTTAGGTGGCCTTCCTGTGGCATCAATTCATTCTTTTTTTGTATTTGTATCTTTTGGGAAGCTAAAAAGGTACTATAAGAACTTATTTATCATTTACATAATAAGTATCTTAAGCTATAGTCTATAGTCTAGGAACTAGTTGGCCGCTGAGACAGGGGTGAGGCGGCGGTTCGCAACGCACGTACTGAGTAATGCGCCCCCGCTCCTCCATCCCACCGCTCACATACCGGCGCGGTCAACTAGTTCCGCGCGGTCTATACTTCTTAACCTCACGATGAGTAAGCAGGTAGCAGGCAACAGGCGAATAGGCTTTTGTTATTAAAAAAAACCCTTAGTTAAGAAATAGTTAAATATATGAAAACAAACACATGCCATACTCATGCATAACAAATAAATAGCATGAATATGTTGACTTATTTTAAGCAAAAATCACTAATATTTTATCTGAACCATACCGATTACTACAACGCATTCGAATCTTGTGGTGCATAGTTAAAGACTTTAGCGGAAGTAAAATACCAAAACCAAAAAAAAGTAAGGAAATAGCACGAAGATGCGATAATTTAAACCCAAAAACACTCCAAAAAACTAAACTAACTAAAAAAAAAAAAAAAACTTACTTTACGACCGTTGGTTATGCATTTCTCAACTAGGTAAAATAATCAAAAACAGTAAAAAAGATTATTTTACATTCTCAAAGGTTTTCCAACCGTACTTAAACGTCATCTTTTCAAGTGTTCCAACCGGGCTAAAACGGTTGACAAATTGAAAAATAAACTATAATAGCAATATAATATTCGTTGGGCAATCGACATTATTATCGATAGCCTACTTTAGTGGATCTTAACCTCATCACTATCTCGCCGCAAGACACAGCGGCTGTACTATGCGACGCTCCGCGTAAATGAAGTATCGTTTTGTTATTTTTACATTGCTTGTCCAGTCGCTTAGCGACATACTTAAGACAGTGGTTAAGGAGCAATGTATTTGCTGCAAAAATAGTACAACCGCTGCGATATTTGAAAACAAAAATAACGTAGTAAAAGAAAGAAATATTTTACGATTTGTTGTTTTTTATGATTTTAAAGATAAATACAGTAAAATACTTTTACTTACATATGGTAAGTGATTCCGTGAGATACGAAGTTTTTATTATCACTTCGGTTTTTGCAGCAAACCACTGAACAACACGGCATTTTTATAATTTATCGTGACCACGGTCGAAAGCGTACTAGTTCGCGGAAACGGCCATTTGGCGAGTAAAGGCACAGCGTGCGCATAACGCGTGGACACAGACACGCCTCCATGCCACTTCTCCTGTTTTTTATATTTCTATGGTGCCAACCCTGATTGCTGCCACGTAAACTACAAAACGTCAAACTGTGTAACCAATCGATTTTACACTTTACTGCTGTCGTTAATAAGTATAAAGTTGGATGAGGAAAATAACAAAAACTTCCATTTTTAAACCACGGAAGTTATTTTTTTTTTAATTTTTTTTTTTTGGAGGTTTACTCTACCTAGAGTCAGTCAGACAGTGGTTTGGAGGAAATATTTCGTGAAACGAAAATACTTAGGAAAAAAAATTGTTATTATTAATTTTATAATGCTTTTAAGAACAAAATAAAAGTTCGAAAGAACGTAGTTTTATTTTTAATGTGGCTTCTATGGCATAGACACACACAGTAAAAAACCACTTTCGTGAAGACTTTGACAGCTCTCTCGTGCATAGATAACCTTAATTAATGTATCTAAAGGTCAAAAGACAAATTTGTTAACGTGATTCACTACAAATGTGTATTTTTATAAAAACTTAATTTAAACATTATATTTACATATTTAAAATTTGTTTGAATTCATGAAAAATTCAAACACCTAGACAAGCTTTATCTACAAAGTCAAATAATTTATTTCAAATAAAAAAAAACGGCACTTTGGAACGTTAAAATTTACAAAACAATTAAATTGATTCTAGTTGCTTCCAAATGGTAGAATCGTATGGAGAAGAATGAGCAAGAAACTCCACCGTTACTCTTTTAATATTTTACAATATTTTGTATAAGTAGGTACATTAAATATGAATAATTATAATATGTGAAGACGTTACACCTAGAATAAAATTACTATAACACAATAGGTAAAAAAATAAATGAAAAATACAAATAAAGTAATGGCAGGTAAATGAAGTATCTGATAGATACATGGTGCTCACATATTTACAAACATTGTAAAAGAAGATGATTTTACTAAAATAAATTAACGAATAGTAAGCCAGTGTATAAGTTATAGTACCTAGTCACAGAATTTAACATGAATGCCATAAAAATAATAAAATAAACAGTTAAATTAGGAACCAGTTTGATTTTGTCTATTACATTAGGTAATACGTTTTCTGTCTGTCATAGGTAAGATTATTGAGCACATTCGACAGATATTTGGCATGACCGTCGCGTTCCAAATGTACTGCGTACGTACCTACATACATTCCTACAGACAAGAATCTAACTGAAATAAGAACAGGCATTTTTCAGCCTATTTAAAAAATGTACATGAGTAAGTAATATTAGGTCTTTACCTATGAAATTGCCGTTCTGGAGTACTTGCCATTTCAAATCAAAATAATTTTTGTTTGGCTAAGAATTCTAATTTCAAATTAATTTTATTTTAAAAACATGGATTTTTTTTTCCAAAGGTAGTCATTTGTTTATTGATTAGTGTTACATTTTCATGGATACGTTAAAAATTCGAGTAATTATGGAATATGAGTACCGTCGTGGCAGCAACGCGGCACAAGCGGCACGCAACATCAACGACGTTTACGGAGTTAACACTACAAACCAACGCACCACTTGTTATTGGTTTGCTCGCTTCCGTTCTGGAAATTTCGACCTGAAAAATGAACCTCGCGGTCGTCCGAAGACTTTGGTCGACAATGACGAATTAAAGGCGATTGTGGAAGCTGATGATACACAATCTACGGCTGAATTAGCATCAGCTTTCGACGTTAGCGTCAAAACAATATTGGTCCATTTGCGTCAAATTGGCAAGGTAAAAAAGCTTGACAAATGGGTGCCCCACGAACTCAATGATCGCCAGCGCGAAGTACGCGTCGAGACGTGCCTTTCACTGCTCAACAGACACACAAATGAAGGAATTTTGAACCGCATTGTTACCTGCGATGAAAAATGGATTCTGTTTGATAACCGCAAGCGCTCAGCAAGTTGGTTGGATCCTGGTTCAGCACCTAAACATTGCCCTAAACGAAAACATACCCCTAGAAAAGTGATGGTCACTGTTTGGTGGTCTAGCGCCGGTGTGATTCATCACAGCTTCTTACTAAACGGGGTGAGCATTACTTCAGATGTGTACTGTGAAGAACTGAACACAATGATGGAGAAGCTGGCACATCTCCAACCAGCATTGGTCAATCGCTCGTCTCCGCTGCTCCTGCACGACAACGCGCGACCTCATACTGCACAGCAGACGGTCTCCAAGTTGCAAGAACTGGGGTTGGAAGCTCTCCGTCATCCGCCCTACTCACCAGACCTTGCGCCTACAGACCGATTATTCCCGATGTCCACCACTTGTCTGGCCACCACTGGGGGACAGCGAGACAACTTTAAAACATTATTCTCGTTGTCCACCACTGGGGGACAGCGTCACAATTTTGTAAAGTATTTCCATTCGCCACCACTGGTGGACAGCGACACGGATTTTTTTAACATTCTCTATGGCCGCCGTTGGGGGACAATGGCACAACTCTTTTGATCCAATTCCCACTGGCCATCAATTTAAATTAATAATTAATAATAACTACGTCATTAGTGCACTCGCCGCTCAAATAACTTATGTCGGAAATTATGTCGGTTAATTACCCACTTCAATAAAAAATAAGCAATCAAAGCTATATTAAGTAGTAGGATCATTTTTTAATACTTGAGTGAAACATTTAATAAAAGTAGATTCAAGAATATGACTATTATTTACCTACCATATAATTTAGAAATATTTAAATTAGTCTCACCCTTAGCCCTGCTAAAAATCAAATCCGTAAGTTTATTAAGCTATCCTTTACCGGTCTCTAGATAAAATAATTTAAATTGATGGCCAGTGGGAATTGGATCAAAAGAGTTGTGCCATTCTCCCCCAACGGCGGCCATAGAGAATGTTAAAAAATCCGTGTCGCTGTCCACCAGTGGTGGCGAATGGAAATACCTACTTTACAAAATTGTGACGCTGTCCCCCAGTGGTGGACAACGAGAATAATGATTTAAAGTTGTCTCGCTGTCCCCCAGTGGTGGCCAGACAAGTGGTGAACATCGGGAATAATCGCCTACAGACTACTACTTTTTCCAGAATTTGGATAACTTCTTGGCGGGAAAAAAAATCAATACCCGAGAGGCAGTACAAAATGCCTTTGAAGAATTTGTTGCCTCCCGTCCAGCTGATTTCTTTAAGAAGGGCATCAATAAACTGCCACTGAGTTGGCAAAGATGCATTGATTGCATGGGTGATTACTTCGATTAATACAAATAAAAAATGCATGAAAAAAATTCGTTTAAATTTTTTCATACAAAACAGCAATTTCATAGGTAAAGACCTATTATAATATAATTTGAAGTTCCCACGTTCCCGGATTTGTGCGAATGTGATTTAAAAAAATGGAATTGATTTAAATATGCAAAAAAGAACAAAATATCTAAATAAACAAATTAAAGTCAATATATCATTTTAGGAACTGTGTGAAAGATGACATGGCTAGAAAGGGAGTGACTACCGAGATGACGACTAATAGAGAAGTATGGAAGAAAAAGACATGTTGCGCCGACCCGAAACAAATTGGGATAAGGGCAGGAGAATGATGATATCGTTTTAGGGATAAGGGAAAGGAGGAAAGAGAAGCCTTTGCCTTGAAATGGGACACAAATGGCTGATAAAAAAAATATTATCATGAGGAAAAATATAGAAATTACAGTAAATTAATTAAAAAAACATATGCTAATCACACAGAACGATGGCGACTATTCCCGAGACCCCGAGATTTTGGAGCCCCTGGACTGTCTCACTGTAAGACAATCCCAAAATATACCCAAAACACAGACACATTAGTTTCATAAATGTTACCAGTGTAAATAAATACCATTCTCCACTCAAAAACAAAAAAAAAAACTAGGCTAGTTTTGAAGCCATTTTTTCATGATTAGGAAACATTTTATTTTTAATTTATTTCCTCGCCATTTAATTCACTAACTCATGATTTTTGTTTATTTATTAATAATGTATATTCTGCTTTCGCTTTTGTCTGTTTTTATAACTGTTCTGTTTTCAATACTAATATTTTATTTAGGTACTTATTTAAAAAAATATTTTATTACTTACCATTATTATAACTTGACTGTCTGGGGAGGCGAAATAGTCAATTATCGGATTCAAGAAACCGCTTTTTAGATGCCAATAAACTATAAAATGTTTTTATTACATTTGCAGTAGTAGTTTCTCTATTTTATTTATAAATATTTACTGTACCGCTCAAATTCAAAGCAAAACACTCCAAGAAATTACCATTTCTTTTTAGACAATGTTTTATTTTTAGATAATTATACTTGTTATACAAGGTTGATATGAATGAGCGAGAGGCATTAAATTAAACCACATAAACTTTGTATCATTTTCAGCCTCTATATTAAAAATCTGATAAATAGAATCAATAGTTTAGTCACAGGATTATTTTTTTAGTTTTTTCTTTGTGGAAACACGATGCTAAGAGCTAACAGCTGACTAAGTGCCTACGCATAGTTATCTAGGGTCATACACCTTAAAACGACAGAATTTTGGACGCGAGACGTTGCCGTTTTCTTACGCACGTCAGTGGAAATCTCTACAAAGGATGTTTACATTTTAATTCGATTACTTAGCTATTTTATTTGTTCGAAAAAAGTTTTTTCTTATTTTTCTCCTATACTTTTTTTTAATAGTTCCGAGTTAACACTATGCATCTATAGTATATGTGGTTTAATTTAATGCCTCTCGCTCATATCAACCTTGTATAAAAAAACGATGACGATACAAAAAAACAGAGACGATATATTTGTCAAAAACTGACAAAATTGACACATTTTCACGACAAGATTTTGAACTATGAAAATCTAATAAAATTTTCACCAGTCATTTGTCAGTTTTTATTAAATAGGCCCCTATGGTCGTCGTTAAGAAATTATCCTATGAACAACAAAGACGCGAAGTTTTCAGTCTGAAAGCTTCAGCGTCGCGCGCGCCGCCGAGTCGCAAGCGCAACATGAGGCAAGAGCCAAAACATTTAATTCTGAATGTTGTTGAGTAATGACTTCAGTCTACTGCGTATCCCTCAAGGACGATGATGTGTTATGTGTTTATTTTTATGCTCTTATCTCATTTCTGGGAAATTATCAAACATGAGTGACCTTAATCTATACCTATAAATAAAAATGAATGGCTAAATGTGTTGCTAAGCGCGAAACTCGAGAACTGCTGAACCAACTTGGCAATTTTTTTTTTAATTTCAAATATTCTTTCATGGCCGAGAACGGTTGAAAATAAAAATTGGAAAAGTTGCCGGAAAATTCGGGAAAATTGAAAGTGCATTTTCTATGGGAATTTTGTATGAACTTATTGAAATTTGGATAGGACAACGTTTGTCGGGTCAGCTAGTACGGAAATAAAAAACAGATTTTTGTTTTTGCTAGGAGAATTTGTGGTTTTAAGCTGGCTGATTGTTTATAGCCTCTTATGGAGATTCTATAACATAACATAACGCCTGTAATCCCCGAAAGGTCGGGCAGAGGTGTACTTATAGTACAGCCACATTTCGTCAGTGTTTAAGTCCCATGTAATAGGGGGCGAGCCTATTGCCATCAACCGGGCACTAATCCAGACGCCAGGCTGCTACTGAGAAATTCTAGATAGAAAAACCCAATAACACAAAAAAAAAAAAAAAATATATAAATAATATAATATAAATAACACTTTGGCTGACCTGGGAATCGAACCCACGTTCTCATGCTCAGCAGTAGCGCTTGCGACCACAAGATCAACGAGGCAGTCAGGAGATTCCACATAACTCATGATAATATCCTGCTGTAACATCTTTAGTAAACTAAATATGTAATTGTATTTCTTTCGTGATGAAAAACTACTGAATAATTGTTCCTTCTAATCAAATCAAACCAATATATATATATTTTTTTTTTTTAAACAACCTACATGGGCACTTATGAAACGTCAGAAGCTATGGAGAAGAGCTGGCAAGAAACTCCATGGTTACTCTTTTAAAAATAATTGGCTTTTACAATATTTTCAAATAACAGTGTTAAGTTGAGCGTCCACTGGTCGGCCTTCCAAAATAATTCCTTGAAGATTTTCTTCAAGATTCTTTCAAGATAGTTGACTGTTTCGCCTAACATTTTCTGATGCCAATTCTATTTGTTATAAGCTATGTATAAAACTGTTTGTATGTAGAACGCCGAAAGCATAAGACACGCTTGCGAACAATTTTTGTTTTGCTTCTCTCTAGCTGCTTTGTCCAACTCTGTACGTCATCGAATTCTTGCTCTTGTTTTATTTTTAATTTCTTAGAGATATCTTGAAAGTCAGCCGTACTAGACCTAGATAATGCAAGTTAAAGAATTTTCAGAGATTCCAATCAGTGGCTCTTTGAGCTTGATATAAACCCTCTCATAGTTACATTTCCTCTTTGAATGCTGTGTAAATAGTGTACCTATTACATATACATCATACATGAGACTTTCATATTGTAAAATGTCCACACTGACTTGAATTTTTTTAGATTTTTATCACACTAAATTCTACACGCTCTTATGGTAAATAATAAAGAAACACATGCTTGGAACATTATAATCACGATACCAATATCTCATGTAAATCATATAGCATTTGTTGGTTTCTATCACCACAGTACATAGTTGTGATAATATCACCAAAAACATGATATTATCACCAAATACATGATAATATCACTAGAAACATGATAATATCACCAGAAACATGATAATATCACCAAAAACTTATCTATTTCATCAAAACTTGACGATATCACCAAAAAAACTAACATCATCACACCTGGTATTTCAGGAGGACATGGAAAACAAACCAATCCTAGTCGGAGAGAAGGAGGTCGACCTGAACAAGATCTTCACGCCAGCGCCTGATGCTGAAGAGCATATCATCAAGAAGGATCGCAAGTTTGGTAAGAATCACTCTTTTTTCCTTCGTAGCTCAGATCTCGACTCTCCCGCTGAGATTCAGCCTTTAAAATGGTCTATCTCCTTTTAGTGGCTAACTAAACTGGAAACTAGAATCGTCGCATTAGAATTGGAGGTTGAAAGTATATAATTCATCATCATCATAGACTTTTTCTAACTATGTTGGGGTCGGCTTCCAGTTTACCTGGATGCAGCTGAATACCAGTATTTTATATGGAGCGACTGCCTATCTGACCTCCACAACCCAGTAACTGGGTAATACGATACCCCTTGGTAAGACTGGTTGTCAGACTTTCGGGCTTCTGACGACCCGTAACGACTGTCAAAGATCCACGAATGACAGCCGGGCGTAATGACTAATAATAACGTGCTTTCCGAGGTACAGCGAGGTCTTGTTGTCTTGCTTTTATTACTTAGCTCTCCTGAACGTATAAAATTATGATATTTTAAATCTTACACTAAAAATCTAAACTTCCAAAAAACAGTCTTCAAAAAAGATCAAGTTTTCTCATTCAGAACTCTTTACGGGTACCTACCACATACCTACTTACAAAGAAAACTAATAAATTTATCTTGTAACAAAATCACACAAGGCAGGTGGACAGGGCGCCTTCTAAGAAGTCATGTAGATCATGAAATAAGGAAACATCTGCACTCCAATGAGTTAGTTAGAAGGATCCAATCGCACAGCTTTTAACTAACCAACCACCACCATAGCGAAAGCTTAGGATAGGAAGACACCATCCTATGAACGACCTGCAGAGTGGCCGAGGTGTATAGTTCCCGCAGCACATCCACGAGGTATAAAATCGATAATTTTGTGTTTTTAAAATATAAGAAACCAAATGTATTATAAAAAAAAATAAAAAATAAAATAAAAATCGTTTATTTTCAGGCGTCGACGGCCCATAGCGTGTTAGTAATCAGTACAAACATAAAAAAAAACTATGTTAGTAGTAATACTTAAACACAAATGAGAACAATAATAAAACACAAATACACACTAAAAATACAGCCAAGTTAAGAGGAGGAAGATTCATCAAGTCCCATATCTGACATGCAGTTTGATAAATCTATCCATTGTAGGCCCTTCTAGCCTTTCTGCAAACACCTTCAGAATGCTATTGCTGCTTCCCCTCAATCTACGTATCACTGATGCCACTTTTTTGCGCATAATCGCGAAATAATCATCAGTGTGCGCATCCGCGAACATCCCTGACGCACTACAGCAAGTCAGCAAGGTGGAAGCCTCAACAGCGCCCTGAAGGCGTTATTATATTGAATGCGCAGTGCGCCGTCTGCTTTTTGGGTATGATTAGCCCACAGACTGCTGGTGGGGTATTATGGTTAAATCATTTGGATTGTTCATATGTGTTATTTGACTATATTATTGTCTACTCCTGTACTAAAACCGAAACATGAGTAGGTACTTGTTTTTTCAATAGAAAAAAAAACCAAAGTAGCAATAGTTCCTTATTGTGAATAAAAGTTCCTTTAAATCGAAGGTATAGTAATATGTTAAGAACATACTGAACTAAAAATTGATTTAAGTATAGCATTTTGTCATAAATCTACATAATAAGCGCGTCTAAATTCCGGTGCGCGTGAGAGTATCTATCTCACGCATCAAACTATCAGCCATATCGCCATTCCACTTATTACTCACCGGGCTAAACCACGCTTCGATATATCCTCTTAAACATGATTAATCCCTTTTGTAAAAGACCATGAACCAAATACTCCATTATCCATATTATTCGCCGGAAAGAGCAAAGGGACTTTCCAAGCTTCGGAATGAAATAACCCAGACATTATGAGGTTATTTCCCGAAGAGACTGAAACTCTCCAGCTGTTTAGTGTCAACACCACATTTGTCGCATAATGTTATTACAGGGAAGTAGGGTTGCTGCGTTCTCAAAATAATGATTTGCGAGATGTTATAAATAAACTAAAACGTTCTACAAACCTGTTTTAGCTATAGTACCTAGTGTTTTCTCAATTTCTTTCGAATTCTGATTTGAGTTTGAAAGAAGAAGACAAAACACTATTTTAACTAAAATAGATGCGTTTCTTGTAGCGTGCAGTATAGCGATTAAGGGTAGGTATCGATAAATTCATTTCGTTATATAGGAATTTTAAAAACACACATTTTATCGATCGGTTACCCTTAAACGCTCCACTGCACGCTACAAGAAACGCTGCTCCGAATTTGCGGCCTTAGGCTTTAATTTTCTCTCTCTTTATTAGAAAGATCATAAAAAAGTCCTTTAGAATCTTCATAAAGGTGAAAATAATAACTTTTATAAGCTTGTTTCCCTTTTCCCACTATCCACATAATTTAGGGCTTCAACCAGTCCGTTCTGTAAATATTTCACAGTGAACATTTACCTGAAGCAAGCTGTCATTCAACCAGATGCTAGGCACTGACACGATTGATAGCTCACATCACCTGAGTTGTCACGGTGAGATTTTCACAAAATCGACCGGCTGTAAGTAGTAGATTTTCCCATGAGAGCCAACCCTACTCGGCAAACTATTCCGGGATTTACACGCAGTAAATTTCAAGATGTAGTTATGTGCTATTGTCCGCCATGACTCCACGACGCACAGTTTGCCAGCTGCTTTAGGTAATAATACTAGATTTGCGTCAGTGGGATGCTGAGTCAGACCTTTTCGATGCCTAAGTGGTTTTTTACTAGGTTTGGCTAAAGATGTGACCTAGATTGGGTTAAATAACAAGACGTTTGTTTTGTTTTGTACCTAGTAAAATAACCATTTTTGGGTTATTGAAAGTTCAAAAAAATCATTCCTTGAGCTGATTACTTATCAAATCAATCCATGAATACCAGTATTTTACCTCCTCCACAACCCAGTGACTGGGTAACATGATACCCCTTGGTAAGACTGGTTGTGAGACTTTTGGGCTTCTAACTACCCGTAACGACTTTCAACCATCTACGAAAGACAGCCGGGACCAATGGCTTTCGGAGACACGAAGGGGTCTCGTTAAGTAATGGATGGTCACCCATCCACGAACCAACCGCAAGCGAAGCTTAGCCTTTGATTGACCCGTGCGGCTGTTCATTTAGCCACGTGCCCCTTTGATATACTTATTATCAAATGTTCCATTTTAAAACTTTGTCTTCATTCTTACACCAATAGTATACAATCACAGAATATGGATCAGAGGGCGAGGGCATAAGCAAAGTGACATTCTATCAGTGATAATGATGATGGAAGATTCAAAATGTGTTGAATAGACATAAGCTACCGCAAAGCTTTTACCAATGGAGAAGAAAACCGTCAAATTAGTTCCCCGTAGATGGCGCTAAGTGTTTGTTACTTGCATTCAGTTGTCAATGGAGTTCTTTGCTGAAAACTACCGCGAGATGGCGTTAAATATTTTTTCTTGTCGCCGATTGGTCTCTTTATCTTCAAGATGACTTTGACAAGTGACAAACACACAGCGCTCTCTTGCGGCGAAGCTTCCGGGAAACAACCCCATTCTGTTGCAAGTCATATGACACGAAACGCTTTCAAAGAGATGGCAATCTAGGCCCTCTGGAGGAGTTATACTTTGGTAAGAGAATGGTCTGAACACATAGCTTCCATTAGTGGTCAAGTATGCTCCGCACCTAAATATTGAAAAGAGGGCTAGGTATTCCGAATCTCTCTTTCATCATAGTCGGAGATACTAGACTAGAGACTTACAGTTTTACGTCTGGTATCACCGTACACTAGTTTAGTTGAATGCTCATCCACCCACTCACCTGACAGATTTTATTCTTAGACAGATAGTAGAGTGACCTATTCTATAGTGTCTATTCTTAGGTACCACTACACCACACAATGGATAGTAGACTGCACTGATTAAACGATGTTTCTAACGCCATCTGTTGTCATTAAAGACAAACAGAAAGTCTATATCGACGTTCGATGCTGACTAAAAGACCGTCATAAAACCGGTGCAAACAGCTCTTTTGCTGATTCACCAAAAGTTACATTGGTGATTGTGGTATTATTGGGTGGTGGTATTTTGGTATCAGAATGCTATGGGTACAGGGTACCTACTATCCATCTTTTTTCTCTGTATAATATGCACGGATATCATAATCGGGGTGGCTTTTTCCGTGCTTGGAGAGACAAAGTTACACAATAAAATAAAATGTATTATTTTAGCTTATCTAGTGTGTTGTATGAATAATCGACAGTCTCTCTATTTTCTCTTTATTGATTTCTCCCTTAGTGTCGCCCAACAGATGGCGTTAATCGCAATTTTCCTTTTCCAGAGAAAACATTCGCCTCATCAGCATTCTACGTGCCAGGAGTCCACCCGACGGTGAAGGAGCAGATGGACCTGGCGAGATCCATCTCGAAGTCTTTGAGTGACTCCAGTAACCACATGAGCAGAGGCCAGAGCATGTATGTCAACAGGAAGAAGAGGTCCGTCAAGTGGGTGCATGAAGGGCGAGGTATGTATCCTGTGACTTGTGGAGTGTTTGTTTTTAATAAAGATGCTGTCCTCCACTTACAGTGTAGCAAAATACAATATAAAATATAAATAAATAATATAAAATATACTATCATAAAATTGCTTGACAAGCACGAAAAAATCCGACTCAATTCGGTCGTAAAGCGATTTCTATCTATGTCAAGACTGCAGCCCCTGGCCCAGTAACGAAGGCAAAAAAATTGCAGAACTTGGACAGATTTGCTTGCTGCACTATACATAATATTTTATTCTGTGACTATACGTTTAAAGACCACTGAATATAATTCACTAACTACTTACACGTTTAAAGAGCAAAATCATTCTCCTGCCCATGTCCCAATTTATTTGGGGTCGGTGCAGCATGTCATTTTCTTACCGGTACGTATCCTAAAGGGTAGGCAGGGGTGTGTCTATGTATCCCACACATTTCTCCAGATAAGTTTTACAGTCTGACGTCTCATTGTCGTCTAAAGGGAGCAAGCCTATTGCCATGAAAAGAGCACAAATCCAGAAAGGGAAACCTAATAACTACCACTTTGATTTACCCGGTGCGGTGATCGAATCCGTATTTACGTTCCTTATATTATGCTCCCATAAAATCTCAATGTAACCATTAGTCTATCATGTTACCATTCATGTTATAATAAAACATGTAAGTAATTATGATAATCTGCCACTCGTCAGATATAAATGGCGGCAGCTGATATTGACAGATTGGTCGGCGGCCAGACGAGCGGCCTCGGGGATTTCAGCATTATTTATAGGACACAGAATGTTAATTATTAAACAGTGCCTAGAGTTGTTGTGATGTTTTGAAAGTCTGGCGATGTAAGATTTATCGGGTTTACATTATTTGATATGGTTTGGGAAGCGTATTAATAAAAGCTGTCATGAGCGCGGGCCTGGTCTAGCGTGGTCTTTTGTAAATTTTTAAAAAGATATACCTAATAGATTAGTTTTTGGCCAAAGTAAATGGCATAGCGCCTGCACGGATAATAGGTTGCCTATGTACTTGACTTAACAGAAATGCCTGCATGAGACATTATCCAGTATCGAACCAGCACATAATAACGTGCTAAACCTCAACTGGCTTACACTGGTGCGTTAATTCAATTATACCAGGCACTTGGGAAGACGTGATCATGACATGTGACGTAGACGTGACTGCAACATAAGAACTGTTGTAACTTACCAGTTGTATCTTATATTAGTCACGACACGGTTAAACAGCTATTTTCCAGAGGCATGCAGTCTAAATAATAAATAATCATTCTTAATTTATGTCTTTGTATTTCCAGGTCGAAACACATCGAACGCGTGCTCCACGCCAACGCCCGTAGCGAATCACGACACGCCGTACCGCCCGCCATCTAGTTTGCGCAACCAGAAAACATATCCGAAGTCAGCTCTCAAACACTCTAGCAACTGGCCCAAAATGGAGCCGTTTCCCATCTCCCCTCCAACCATTACTGTACAAAACATTGATGTACCAGTCCCTATGGCACCTACAAAGCTGAATGATGTCTATGCTTCACCAAAAAGCCCACGATTGCCTTTAGTTTCTGGACCGAATTTCAACGTAGCGCCGCGCGGTTGGGGTGAGATGAAGGAGTACTACCGGCCAGTCGTACTAGATGGCGTTGGCGCATCGACGCAATACACAGATTTTTAAAATGATTTAATTCTGTTTTTTGTTAAATTATTTTATTAAGACTAAGATATTTTACATTAAATTTTTTTGTTTCAGTTTTTCCTACGTTTGTTAAGTTGTTCGTTTTTATATGTCGTCTTTGTGGGATTTGATAAAAAGTAAAGAATTTATTATTTAAATACTTATACATTATAAATTTATAAGTCTCTAATATGAAATTATAAGCGCAATGACTTTCCATTCTATGTGCTTATTATTTTATTCAACATCAGGAACATCGAAAAGTATTTGTGAATAATTTAAATCAATTTTAAAATAAGCATTTTAATATTATCCATCTTGAATAATGACTATTAATGACTAGTTTTTAGTTTTACGCTAAACATAGTTTTTAATTTAAATACTTAGTGGAAAAAAAATGTAGTCGAGTCCTAGTCATAATTAAGATAATAATTAGGTACCTACTTAATAATTTTTAAATAGAGTGTATTCAATTAGTGCCTTGTTATGTAAAATATCTAACCAAAGATCTGTTGTAGGTGTTTATCTAAGAAAGAAAAATAGGTCTAAGGGTGTATTCACATAGAAAAGCTGGTAACCGGCGCCGATATGCCAGCGTTAGCGTTGACAAGCGTTGGTTGGCAACACTGGTCGGCGGGCGTAGTTTTCATACTTTTGTGCCAAATCAGTTCGAACCGTCGCGCTTTGCGTATCTGAATTAGTCGGCGTCGGTTCTGCAAAACTGCCTGCACCGACAGTCAGTGTTGAGAACCATCGCTTGTCACCACCGACCGACGACGATGGAGTAGGTTAAGTTCAAATAAATTGAAACTTAAAAATAACTTGAAAGAATAAAATGGATAGGTACCTACTTACCTACTAGTTTAACTTGTATAGATTTTGATAATCAATTTTATACAAAATTAAAAGCTATTTAATAATACTTTTGTAATTTAACTAAGATCTTGAAATAATTAAATGTAGTTAAAAAATAAAACAAAATGGACTAGGTACGTAATGTTGCTAGTCGAGAAAAATAATTATGTTAAGATAATTTAAAATAACTTATTTTTATGGAAAATTGTATTTATTTGAAGACCATGACCGTCAATAAAGTACGTTAAAACAAAATATGAATTTTAATACCTACTAAAGTAAGTACAAATACGGAGCATTACATGACGTCACAAGGGGCTGGGCAGGCGCCCCACTCCGCTCACAATATACCTACTAAATAATACTAATAAATAAAAAGCATGAAAAATACCCATATTATTTTCATTTACTTACATCATATACAGGGTGTAAGTGTAAACAGTGGCAATATTTTAAGGGGTCATTGTACTCATCATTCAATCTGCCTAACCTTTTCCAACT
The DNA here is from genome assembly GCA_946251885.1 of Cosmia pyralina. Lineage (NCBI taxonomy): Eukaryota > Metazoa > Arthropoda > Insecta > Lepidoptera > Noctuidae > Cosmia > Cosmia pyralina. The sequence goes on from OX276367.1 coordinate 16,488,487, forward strand.
ATGTTGGGGTCGGCTTCCAGACTAACCGGATGCAGCTGAATACCAGTATTTTACATGAACCGACTGCCGATCTGACTAAGACTGGTTGTCAGACTTTCGGGCTTCTGACGACCCGTAACGACTGTCAAAGATCCACGAATGACAGCCGGGACCAACAGATTACCGTGCTTTCCGAGGCACGGAGGAGTCTCGGTAGGTATGTAAATATGGTTACCCATCCACTGATGAACCCCGGCAAGCATAGCTTAACCTGGTGGATCGACCCGTGCGGCTGTTATTACTTAGTCACGAGCTCCTCATTGTACTCATCATTATGAACAACTTTTACTATGGGACCAAATCTGAAATCGCGAAAAAAAATATCAGCTGTTCCCTAGGTACATTTTGACGAATTATGCGAACATAAACTACTAAAAAGCTGATTTTTTTTTCGCGATTCCAGGTTCGGTCTCATATGGTTTTACAGTGGCCACTGCCACTGTAAAAAAAACCAGTGGCAGTTGCCACTGTTTACACTTACACCCTGTAAGGTACCTTTACATTATTAACAAGAAGATATATTATTTTATCTGTACCTGTACATATATTTAGCGATTATTCACAAACTAATAACAATAAGTTACTAATAACATACTATTTAATTGATACGAGTACTAGCGCGGCACAGCGCGACGCGCGACGTTGCGAATCTGTACGTGTACATACTGTACTAGGTAACTAAATCTTGTAATGATATCGTGGCGGCTAACGTCACGCCACACGCACGCCACGCCACAATAACGCCACGAACACACGTGACCGACGCGGACTATAGTACGCTACACTGACTGGCGCGATGGCGGTATAGCCTCCGGATGGTCCGGAGCGTGTGGTGGCAGGTGGTAACATACTATTACGACCACGAGTCAAGCGCACGCACACTCACACGTGCACAGCGGAGGGGCGCCTAGCAACAACACACACTACACATACAACGCACTCGGCCATCCGGCGCACGCGCACAAGTCACGACACAAGCATACCATCTGTTCACACGGGACTCATCGCACAAGTGTTGAATTTGAGTCCGTGTGGGCTAACGTTGCGCAGGAGCGCGTGCGCCAGGTGGCAGGTGTCAGGCGTCCAGTGTGTGTGTAGGTATGTGCTGCGCGCTAGAAGTGAAACCCGTGCCCTCCAGCGCCCCTATCCGCTGGGCCCGTGTGGCTGCTGCCAGCGGAGTCTGCTCGCTCCTGGTAGTGCGTCTAGATGGGGTTGGGGTAGAAGTGCGGCGAGGCGGGCAGCGAGGCGACCGGCGCCACGATGGCGTGCGGCACGTGCGCGCTCACGCCGCGCCGGTTGCGCGCCTTCCACCACTTGCGCGAGTAGCCCAGCACCTCGAGATACTCTCCACGCACGACGGTGAGCTCCTTGTCGTTGTTGGCGATGCGCGGGTACGTGACGCGCAAAACGCATCCACCGCGCGCCAACACGCCGCGCGCCCACGCTTCGCCTAGGTCGTCGTTATTTCTGTCAGCACGGTACGCCTGCTCGCGGTTAGTCAAGGACGCAGCACCACCCGAATCCTCGCACCCCATCCCGCGCATGTTCCTGGGGTTGGACGAGTACTGATTGGCGTAGAGGTCTGGTTCGTCGCGCTCGAAGCGCTCGTAGGTGGCGGGCTTGGTGGCCGCCAGCGCGGCGTGCTCCACCGAGCTGCGCCGCGGGGATGACCTGTGCAGAGGCTGGTCATCGACTTGGTAGTCGGGACTCCAGCCATCCATGAACACGGGCTGGTACGGCGGGATGGTCGTCTTCCATTTTTCCCTTGGTATGAGCCAGGCGTCGCCCAGCGAGTGCCACAGCTCGGTCTCCTTGCTGGAGACGCAGTTAGACAGCAGGTTGAGCGCGTCGCTCGTGAGCAGCGGCTGCACGACGCACGCGGGCAGGCGCCCGTCCACCACATCCTGCGCTGCGTCCACGATCAACGCCAGCGGCGTGAACAGAAAGTGCACGAGCTCGGGCGCGTTGGGGTCGTGAATGTGTGCCTTCAGCCGCGCCAGCAGGTTGAACGACAACTTGAACTTCTGCAGCACGTCCACGAAGTCGCATTCGGGCGGAGGCCGCGTGCGCAGCGCCAGAATGTCCTCGCCCGCGTCCACGGCGCCGCTACCGGGGCCCCTCCGGCCGCCGCGCGACCGCTGGCGTCGCTCCAGCTCGCGCTGCGCCGCCGCCGCGTACTGCAGCCGTGCGATGAACTTCTCGATGTCGTCGAAACAGCGGTTGAGGATGGCGATGTCCTGCTCGTACATGCGCTCGGAGCCCGTGGAGGAAGCGTCGTCGTCGCGGTCGCCGCCCGTGCTGCCGCGCTCGCCGCACCCAAGCTGCGCTGACATTTGTTTGAGCACGGCCTTCCATTGCTTCTCGGTGTATGTGTTGTAGAGGCGCGCCATGTTGCCGCCGCGGCCGTACTGCGCCGAGTAAGAGGCGCGTTGCCGCACCGTATGCTTATCGCGCTGATAACACTCTGACAAGAGCTAATCAGCAACGAGCTCCTCCAAACACAACACTCACTGCTAGTACCATTCATAAACCACTTCAGATACAGCAAGTTCACTCAAAAACTCATGCATTTAGACGTGAAAACATATTTTCGCTCGATGTACTGGTGGTACCTACTTAACTTCAATATTTCTGACCATCAACAACGTGTAAGGCAGGCCGCACACCAGACATACACTTTGTATTACGAACATTGTAGCGTCACACTTGAAACCGCCCCTGCTGTGGGTTTCTGCGCGCAAGCGCACACCAAGGACACATTATTGTAGCGGGTGCAGTCATGCAGTGCATGTGCAGTGCACTTTGTGGCGAGACGTTTACACTACACGAATTCAAGATTGAACACGAATACACGTCGTATTTTGTGGCGCAGTGTTATTGCAAAAATGAAAGACATTGTTTACGTTGAGTTTATTGGAGAAGTTAAAAAAACCCTTTACACTTTTTACCCGACTGCGGCGAAGCCCAAAAGGAGGGTTATGTGTTTGACCTGTATGTATGTATGTGTGTAAGTCCGATTCTTTGTTCCCTCGTTACTCCTAAACGAATGAACGGATTTTGATAAATTATACGTCTTTAGATTTGTCTTGGCAGCGCGAGTGTCACTGGCTATATTAAAATCAAAACAAAGTAAAATGGCGGATTTGGGGTGCCATATTGTGGAGATCGAAAATTTTTTTCTTTTAAAAGGTGATTACAAAAATATACACTTCTGGACACATCTTTTGGCCCACCTTGTATTTTCAGTTTCGTTTGGTCCTAGCTAAAATTTTATATTAGGTCGAGCAAAAAGTTTTTATGCAGTTTTGAACCTGGCACATTCACAATTTCATTCAATAGTCTTTTTTTGAATTTCGAACACAGAATTTAAAGAAACAGAAGACAATTTGGAGCCTGTTTGTTGATATCAAACAATCGAATACTAAGAAAACTTGGTTTTATTGGTTTACTTGGATTTAATTCTTGAAAAAGTGATTGATATCTTTGGTTTTGCAACAAACATTACTTATTCTTAACATTAAGGTGAGGTTCTATCAATAATCTATGGATACTTCACCTGAAGTCGCCGCCCAAGCTGTGGCACTTATTCAGGCCGGACACAGCCAAAGAAACGTGAGTGCTCAACTTAATTTAAGTCGATCTGCGGTCCGAAATGTTTATCGGAGGTACCTAGAGACTGGCGGCTTTGTTCGTCGCCAAGGAAGGCCACGATCTCGGGTCACAACTGAAAGGCAGGATCGATTCATCGTGACGACCAGCTTGAGAAATCGTCACCTTACCTCCATTGAGATACAAAACCAACTTCGCGACTTCCACGGAGTATCTGTGAGCGCTCGAACTGTTCGGAGAAGGTTAAAAGAACGCGATATGGTACCACACAAGCCAGCTAATGGCCCCAAACTAACGCGAGCCCACCGAACAGCGCGCCTTCATTTCGCACGCAGTCATTTAAATTGGACACACCAAGATTGGAGTACTAGTACTCGTGTACTCTTTTCTGATGAGTCTAAAATTGTGTTACATGGCAATGATGGAAGGAAGAAGGTCTACCGACGTAAGGGAGAGCGTTTCGCACAATGCTGCTTTGAAGAGAGGGTTGTTTATGGCGGTGGCTCATGGACTGTCTGGGGCGGTATATCCGCGAGCGGCAAAACTCAACTTGAGGTTGTTACAGGACCACGGCTGCCAACATTAAATGCTGAAAGGTACATTCGTGAGTACTTAGAACCTCACGTGATACCATACGCGGACTATGTGGGCCCAAATTTCCTTTTTATGCATGATAATGCAAGAGCCCATGCGGCCGGCATCGTCAGGGAATATCTTCGGGATGTGAACATCACAGTTATGGACTGGCCAGCCAGAAGCCCAGACATGAACCCCATTGAGCACATGTGGGACGAGCTAAAAAGACGTGTTAGGGCTCGTCAGCCAGTTGCCCAGACGATGCAGGAGTTGAAAACTGCCATAGAAGAGGAATGGGAGATGATCCCTCAAAATTTCATAGAGCGGTTGATAAACTCTATGCCTAATCGTATGAGAGCTGTGGTAGATGCCCACGGAGGCAACACGCGTTATTAAATTAAACCTTTATTTGATAAAACATGTTTTTTATTCAAAAATCAATTGCCTTTAACAAGGCGCATATCCGACTTGTTAGGCGTAGCTCCATGTCGTATGGTATTCTGAATTCAAATTTAAAACAATACGATCGGAAAAGATGGTAAAATGTATCAGGTTTAAAACTGCATCAACAGTTTTTGTTCAATCTAGCAATAATATTTCGGTAGGGGCCATCGAAACCTAAACTCTAAGGTGGGCCAGTAGATGTGTCCAGAAGTGTAATTATGCAACTTATATAGGTAAAAGTAATTCGAAGTGACAAATCGTAAAAAAACACGTAATTTTTGTGCACTTCATCCAAAAAAATTACTCTCACGACCAAAACTTGCAAGAACTAAATCGTCTGCGAAATCTTTCACATTTGTAAACTAAAAAGCCGGAAATAAAAAAAAGTTATTAAAAAAACAAAAAAACCCGACTGCGGTAAAAAACTGAAAAGGTAAAAACAAGCCCATTTTAAAATAAATAAAAGTTGGAAGCAGGCGGGACCCATTCCATTTTTATATTTTCTAACTCAAATGGGTTGCGCCTGTTTACAATTTTTATTTAATTAAAAATGAGCTTATTTTTAGCTTTTCAGTTTTTTACCGCAGTCGGGTTTTTTTGTTTTTTTTAGGTAATAACTTTTTTTTTAGTACGTTTTTTGGCAGGGCAGTCGTTTTTTAATTTTTTTAATAGGTAATATTTTTTTAAATGTTATATTAGGTCTATATCTATGAAACTGCCGTTTTACATAGAAAAAATCAAACAATTTTTTTTTAAAGAAAGATTGTCGGTGCATTTTTGCCATTTTAATGAAAGTTCCTTGATGCCTCTGCAATAGAAATCCTTAGGACGGGAATCGATAAATTCTTTATAGGCGTTTTTCACCGCCTCGTTGGATTTGAAATTTTTCCCTGGGGTTCATTGTTGAGATCAAAATTTCCAGAACGGAAGCGATCAAACCAAGAACGCACCGTGCGTTCATTTGCGGTACCTTGTCCATACGCGTCGTTAATATTGCGTTAGTGCCACGACGGAACTCATATTCGAAATTAGCGAGCCATTTCGATTTGTCCATGGTTACAGAAACATCGATATCAAAGAAAAATCGAACGGCGGCAAAACAAATGAACAACTGATTTTTTTTTTAAATATCATGCTATATTATAAAATTAATTTGAATTTGGAGTTCTAAATAGAATGAAAGATAGACAATGATTTTGACACTACGAGTATAATAGCCGGTATCAAAAATAGGCAATTTCATAGATAGAAGACCAAATTTTTTGGGATTTTGAATTGTTTTAAATATTGAAGTGAAAACTTCTCGCGCATTGAGCGGTTTTGGTAGGTAGAGGGAAATCTTAGGCGTCGTCCTAATTATAAAGCGATTGTCGTGCGAATACGCGATCGCGATCACTTTTTGTTCGTTGAACCGACGCGTGGTCGCGCCGTTAGAGGGCGCCTTCCGGTTTTCCTTCGCGTCACAGCATCACCGCGATACCGTGAATCCGCGACACCGGCACACACCTTGTGTCGGCACTTCAGCAGTCCCCAGGGGCCCTGACTATCTATTTTTTTTTTCTACATTGTTCTCATAATCTATAGAAGCAACAAGAATAATGTATGTACTAGTATGTACCCATGTAATATTTTGATTTAAAACAGGGTCCGTGGAGTTTCTTGCCCGTTCTTCTCCATTGAGATCTACGTTTTGGAATGAGCAACTAGCTTCAACTTTCTGATTAACTGACCGTCTCTTTGACAATTCAAAAGTGCCTGTAATTGATTTAATTGAATTAAACATTTTTGAGTTTACCATCTATAGTCTTATCTGAAACTGAAGGGTTTTTAAGACAATTATTCATTTATAAGCGGTATCTTTCAGGGGCATACTCGTATTAATTAATGATTGTCATTATAAACTCTTCAGTTTATTGTATCATAGATAAAATTAGCAACGTGAGAGATATAAGTAAAGCCCCTGAGGTACGTGTGTCTGAGGCAGGACGCTATCTCCACAACCACTCACTGGAATATGATGATTATGCTGTATGTTATGCATAATACAGATTCTGGCTCAAATTAAATTAGCTAGATTTAATTTGACTCTGTTTATTGCATAATATATGCATAACATAAAGCATAAATATATATTTATGTATTAATGTAGGTACTTATACTATATTTTCATATGTTTCCAGAATGGAGGGTTCCTTATATACAGGGTGACTTGTAATTTGACGTATTCCTTCCACGTGATAGTGTGACTCATTTGCAACAATTCATCATTCTCCTGCCCTTATCCCAATCTATTTGGGGTCGGCGCAACATGTCCTTTTTTTCCATACTTCTCTATTATTCGTCATCTCGGTAGTCACCCCCTGTCTAGCCATGTCATCTTTCACACAATCCATCCATCGTTTCTTTGGTCTTCCCCTACTCTTATAGCCATCGACATTCATACTCAAAACTTTCCTCACGACATTTTCCTCACTCCTCCGCATCACATGCCCATACCATGACAGCAGATTTCCGCACAACTTTTCAGTCACCGGTGCCACTTTTAGACTTCCCCTTATGTACTCATTTCTTATTCTATCCATTCGTGTAACACCACACATCCCTCTTAGCATTCTCATCTCAGCTGCATGCAACTGCTTTTCATTCATCCCTTTTGTGGCCCAACATTCTGATCCATACAAGACAGCAGGTCTAACCATTGTTTTATATATCTTCCCCTTAAGTTTAAGGGGAATGCGGGAGTCGCAGATTGTCCCCGTGACCTGCCGCCATTTCATCCATCCAGTGTTAATCCTATGCTTAACCGTGCGATCTACTTCGCCATCGCTTTGCACGAGTGAACCGAGATACCGAAAGTCGGAGCAGACTGGGAGAAGCGCGCCATCAAGCGCCATGCCTCCAGAACTGGAGATACCGCCGAAATCGCAGAACATATATTCAGTTTTGGTTCTGCTGATTTTCAAGCCAACATTTGCAACAATTAAGCACCCCTTATAGGCTAGGCGAAAATTCATGGGATTTGAGAAAATCAAATCAAGTCATTCGCAAACAATCATTAATAATGTGATTTATTATAAAAGTACCTATATTAACTGCTTCTCGTACAAACAAACATTTACCGTCAGCTATTAAGCAATTAATAGGAAATATGTATGAAACAAAATAAAAATAAAAATTCATTTGATAATGTATTTTTCAATACACTTCCTCGCAAACTGGTTCATACCGCACTACGATTAGGTTCACAATGCAATGTATTTGACACGAGTGCGAATTTTCATTTTCTAACACATGTGCGGGAATAAAAATTGCCACAGATAACTTAAACTTACGAGTATACTTAGTCCAAATCGGTTCAATGCCTCTATTCACACCGTCTCTATTCGGAGGTGAATGTTTTTTTTTTAATCTCGGCAGAGATATGCGCCTTTATTACGTCTTTATTAATATTTTTCGAATATTTATAAATATCATCAAAAACCATGATTATTACAATAAACAAAAAACTTTTTTGAACAAATTAACATTTATTTGTGTTCTAAACTCAAAAATATTTGAATTTTCTATTTTTCATATTAGGGTGTTTATCGGCTTTATACCTTTGCTTCTCCTTCAACCTGGCGAAAGCAAAGCGCGGAAAAAAAAGAAAATTTAAGTCATAGTTTCCTAATAATTCATGACAAAAATATTTTTCGTTATTTTATTTTATTTCTTCAAAAGTGTATTGAAAAACGTCGTTTGATACACGTGGACATTTGTTATTGCAGTTCTCCACTTGTATCAAAATGTACTATTATAATCTGCATGAGTTTTTTGAGAAAAATAATGTTCGTATGTAAAATTTTGAAAACAAAAGTATAAATTAATAAATTTATTAATTTATACTTTTGTTTTAAAAATTTTACGTTTAAAATAAGGACTTTGATGCATTAAACGACCGCGAGGTTCATTTTTCAGGTCGAAATTTCCAGAACGGAAGCGAGCAAACCAATAACAAGTGGTGCGTTGGTTTGTAGTGTTAGCTCCGTAAACGTCGTTGATGTTGCGTGCCGCTTGTGCCGCGTTGCTGCCACGACGGTACTCATATTCCATAATTACTCGAATTTTTAACGTATCCATGATGACGAAAAAGATTGAAATGCGATGAAAATGTAACAAGAATCAATAAACAAATAACTACTTTTGGAAAAAAAAATCCATGTTTTTAAAATAAAATTAATTTGAAATTAGAATTCTTAGCCAAACAAAAATTATTTTGATTTGAAATGGCCAGTACTGCAGAACGGCAATTTCATAGGTAAAGACCTAATATATTTTTCAATACACTTCCTGGAAAACTGGTTCATACACCACTACGATTAGGTTCACAATGCAATGTATTTCACACGCGTGCGATTTTTCATTTTCCAACAAGTGTGCGGTAATAAAAATTGCCACAGGTAACTTATATCTATACTTAGTCTAAATTGATTCATTGCCACTATTCACATTCTTTATTCAAAGGTGAACGTTTTTTTTTTAATCTCGGCAAAGATATGCGTCTTTACGGCGTTAATATTTTTTGAATATTTAAATAATGTTTATAAATATATCATCAAAAACCATGATTATTACAATAAAAAAAAACGTTTATGAACAAATTAACATTTATTTGTGTTTTATACTAAAAAAATATTTGAATTTTCTATTTTTCATATTAGGCTGTTTACTGGCTTTATACGAGTACCTTTGCTTCTCCTTCAACCTGGCGAAATCAAAGCGCGGAAAGAAAAGAAAATTTAAATCATATTTTCCTAATAATTCATGACAAAAATATTTTTCGTTATTTTGATTTATTTCTTCAAAAGTGTATTGAAAAACGTCGTTTGATACACGTGGACATTTGTTATTGCAGTTCTCGGCTCAAAAACAACCCCGCCTACGGCTCGGATGTTAATTCCGCCTCGAATGCAATAACAAAAATTCTCCACTTGTATCAAAATGTACCATTTTCATCTTGTAATGAGAATGAAATAAAATGAGATATGAATGTTAATCAGCCGTTTTTGAAGGGACAGACAGCACCCAAACCTTCCCCATTACCTTATGTTCAAGCTGAGAAGAAGTAGCACGACAAACTTGCCTGCAGCATAACTATATGGGGATATCATGACAGGGAGAGAATAATTAATAATCCTGACTTCCTGGAGTGAGGATACCAGCGTGCAGCAATCCCTGAGGCGGTGCCCTACTTGAAGACTGGGTGGTTGGTTTACTAGAAAGTCTAATATGAGCTAAAAACGCTGTCTGCTGTTACGAACATTTTGATCGTGTAATGTCGGGGCCACACTAACGTCATCGTCAATGCCCATCATCGCCATAAACATTGCGGTAATTATTCCGATAGGTAACTATCGCGATAAATTGAACGCCGCCACTGAGTTATCGCTACGTCACTCGGCAATGTGAATGCCGCTGTAAAATTATCGCGATAAGTTGTGGCTACATTTGCGGCCTACGTCCATAGCTGCTATTTTTTTTTCACATTGCAAGGTTTGTCCCATAGTGAAAGTTGTTCATGTTAAGCTACGCTTGCCACGGTCGGTCCGTGGATGGGTGACCATCTTTAGATACCAAGACCTCGCCGTGCCTCGGAAAGCACGCTAAGCCGTTGGTCCCGGCTGTCATTCTATGATTTTTGACAGTCGTTACGGGTCGTCAGAAGCCCGAAAGTCAGACAACCAGTCTTACCAAGGGGTATCGTATTACCCAGTTACTGGGTTGTGGAGGTCAAATAGGCAGTAGCTCCATGTAAAATACTAGTATTCAACTGCATCCAATTAGACTGGAAGCCGACCCCAACATAGTTGGGAAAAGGCTAGGCAGACGAAAGAAGGAAGAAGAAAAAACAAGCAGGAAGAAGATACCTGTATAAGTTTGTTCAAGTATTTTGTATTCGTTTCGTCGGGCTCTTACCAACACTAGTGAATTAAAAGAAAGTGAAACGTTCACTTTTGAAGATGCCAGCATGCGGTTGGCCAAACAGTCATGTTACATCACGTTTTGAAGACGCTACCGAACTTGGCGAACTTACTCAAAAGGTTGTCATTGGCAATGACGATAAATATTCAGCTCATTTACATAATGGTCAGTTGATGTTCATTCATAATTAATGCGAATATGAATAGAATACGATCATGGCCTTTTTGACCGACTTCAAAAAAGGAGGAGGTTCTGTATTTTTTTATTGTATGTTCGTCGGTATTTTCGTCAATAATTGTGAAAATTATTTTTTCAATTGGTAGAGAAACTTGCACGGTGGTTTCTTAGAAATTTTATTAACTTTGCTTGGGTAGTTTTTGAGTTAGCTTCGATTTTGTGTATCTTGATGATGTTATTAATAATAAGTACTTCATGTACTTACTGGTGCGAGGTAGGTACCGTAGCTATAAAGTGAAAAATAACTTTAATTTCGGAAGTTGGTGGCAAAACACTAAATTACAGATCCAGACACCGGGACCCTGACCCGTCGCAGGGGGACAGGCACGGGGTCGTCTGGCGTCCATGTGCTGGTTTGGTCCCACGGGTGGTCTCGACGTGCAAGGTGTTCTGGTGCGCCGGTGATGGGGAGTAGGTACTCCGCAGAGGAGGGTCCGGTGACGGACAGCCGTGGCGGGCTCGCGGATGAGTGCTAACGCGTGCCCGTGTTCCCGCCATTAAGCGGCAGAGGAGGACACCGTGGAGTTTTAGTGGGTTAGAGTCCCACATAACTGCACTATCTCCCCGTGGTAGTGCAGTATGCATGAGCATTTCTCCACGATAAAAAAAAAAAAAAGACACCGGGTAATACTATTATTACATACTTATAAGGAATTAAAGAATAAACAATAATTTTAAAAATATTTTTTTTAATTATTTTATAATACTATAATTTTATTTATATTTATTAATTATTTTAAATATTTTTTATATAAGCATACATTTTTGTTTTTACTATTATCACTGTCTTTCCTTTTTTATTGGTTGGGTTCCACTTCCACACAACATTGTCATATTGTGCATATAGTTTATTTGAGTTGGCGAACTACATAAACTACCTACTAGACCAGACAACAATAAACATTAAAAGATTGAGCAACATGGGAGGAGCGGCACACTCAAACTGAAAGTTAAGCAATACACCAACCTTACTTGTGATGTCAATGATACCTATACCTATCTTATACATCTAAATCTATTATAGTCTGTTCCAAAATGATCTGACAAAAATGTAAACAAACCCTACCCTGTTCAGATTAAATTCTCACGCAATCACTCACGTATAAGAATTAAGTAGTCACACGTGTCTGTAGTTAAAGTTAGAGGAGCTCGTGGCTAAGTAATAACAGCCGCACGGGTCGATCCGTCAGGTACGCTTGCCGGGGTTGGTCCGGGATGGGTGACCATCTTTACATACCGAAACTCCTCCGTGCCTCGGAAAGCACGTTAAGCCGTTGGTCCCGGCTGTCATTCGTGGATCTTTGACAGTCGTTACGGGTCGTCACAAGCCCGATAGTTTGACAACCAGTCTTACCAAAGGGTATCGTATTACCCAGTTACTGGGTTGTGGAGGTCAGATAGGCAGTCGCTCCATGTAAAATAATGGTATTTAGCTGCATCCGGTTAGACTGGAAGCCGACCCCAACATAGTTAGGAAAAGGCTAGGCAGATTGACGTGTCTGTAGTTAAAAAGTTTTAACTTTATATTTCACCACTTTTCCCAACAATTATTGTTTGAATAACATTATTAAATTGTAATTGGGAAATCATCGACGAAAATTGAGGTTATAAAAATCAACCTTAACTGTCAAATGAAAAACATCTTTAAAAGGTAATTTAAAATAAGAATTTTGGGTTTACTTAATTATCCAAATAATTAAATCATAACATTCAATTTGTAAGTGCTATAAATTGGCATCCATTGGTAAGTTTCCTGAACCAATTGCTTACATTTTTATAAGATACTTTTGGAAAAGACTATACCACATCCACATCATCTACCTAAGTACAATACATCAAGTCACGAGACCACAAGTGATTGCTGCAACGATGCAATGAAAAGTAACGTTGCGAAACTTTTAACTAACGTAGTCAGTCAGAATGTTTAGCAATAGCGACTCACGATCTCTGGTAGATGTACGAGTTTGCGTTTAAAACAATAATAATTTAACTAAAGGTTTACAGACGTTAATTATGCTTAATATAAACCCAAACGCATAGCCCAATAAGTTTTGTTTCCATGTTCTGCAATAGTGCTGCACCAACCGGGGGTTGTCCTTGGGTGCACTTGATAATCGTCGGCTGGTGCCTTCTCGTCATTTAAAATTGTCTAAGGGCCTCTGTGAGTTGGCTTCGGGGCCCCTCGTACGCCTTCCAAAGGTCAGGGACCCTGGGATCCCGAGATATGTTAAAGAAAAAGTAAGTGCTGAATAATGAAATTTAAAAACAAAAAATTGTTTATTTATAAAAAAAAATATATATATAAATGTGTCAGAACCTCGAAAGCCTGACAAGGAGTATTGTATTACCATAAACTCGTATTACTTTAGCCCACGCCACGGGCCCACCCAAATCGAAAAAGTGTTTTGATTCCTTCTAGTTCATCTACACGCAAGCAATTCAATTCAATTACTTTATTTTATGTGGCTCCTGACATTTTTCAATTGCTTCATTTCTTTTATCCTAGACTATATTAATTATGATAGTAAAAATAACATGCTTACTAATATTATATTTGTATGCCGATTATTGGCCGAACATACACATCAGCTAAAATGTATAAATAACATTTTTTTGTACTTATGTTCACAAATAAGATTGATTTGATTTGATTTGATTTGAAGCAGGCAACGTAGTTCGCACTTGCAGATCATTTATTATAGTTGACTGCTGACGTTGCCTGCTTGCGTTCTAGATGAACTAGAAGGAATCAAAACACTTTTTTGATTTGAGCCAATGGCTAAAGGGCTAAAGTAATGTGAGTTTACGGTACCCAGTAACTGGGTTGTGGAGATCAGATTGGCAGTCACTCTATGTTAAAAAGATACTAGTATTCAGCCGCATTTGGAGCCGACTCCAACATAGTTGGGAAAAGGCTAAGCAGATCATCATCTTCCTGCCCTTATCCCATATTACTTGGGGTCGGCGCAACACGTTTTCTTCTTCCATTCTCCCCTGTCAACCGTCACGCTATCATTCACTCCCTTCTCTTTCATATCATTCCTCACACAATCCATCCATCTTTTCTTTGGCCTTCCTCTGCCTCTCCATCCATCAACATCTATATTCATCACTCTTTTAGTCACATGCGTTTTGTCTCTCCTCATTACATGCCCATACCAAGACAAACGATTTCCTTTCAACTTTTCTGTCACTGGCGCCACTTTCAAACTTCCTCTTATATACTCATTTCTCACTTTATCCATTCTTGTCACTCCACACATCCATCTCAACATTCTCATCTCCGCTGCATGCAATTTTTTTTCATCCGTCTTCTTCACTGTCCAGCATTCCGATCCATAAAGTACGACAGGCCTTATCACGGACTTGTAAATTTTCCCCTTCAACTTGAGGGGCATCCGTGGGTCGCAAGTTATTCCTGTAACCTGTCGCCATTTCATCCATCCTGCGTTGATCCGTTGCGTTATGTCTCGGTCTACTTCGCCATCCCCTTGGACAAGCGACCCGAGGTACCGAAAGTCGGAGCAGATCGGTAAGGGCTAAGCAGATGAAGATTTGAATAATGGAGTAAGAATGAAGAAACGAATGAATCCAGAAACGGTCGTGTTGGGCGATGTTTGGATGGTCAAACACATCTTATCGTAAGCCGTTTTAACTTTTAACCGCACGCAAATCGATTTGAGCCGTTGTTGCCACGAGCCCTTCATGGCTCATCATCATTCTCCTGCCCTTATCCCAATCTATTTGGGGTCGGCGCAACATGTCCTTTTTTTCCATACTTCTCTATTATTCGTCATCTCGGTAGTCACCCCCTTTCTAGCCATGTCATCTTTCACACAATCCATCCATCGTTTCTTTGGTCTTCCCCTACTCTTATAGCCATCGACATTCATACTCAAAACTTTCCTCACGACATTTTCCTCACTCCTCCGCATCACATGCCCATACCATGACAGCCGATTTCCGCACAACTTTTCAGTCACCGGTGCCACTTTTAGACTTCCTCTTATGTACTCATTTCTTATTCTATCCATTCGTGTAACACCACACATCCCTCTTAGCATTCTCATCTCAGCTGCATGCAACTGCTTTTCATTCATCCCTTTTGTGGCCCAACATTCTGATCCATACAAGACAGCAGGTCTAACCATTGTTTTATATATCTTCCCCTTAAGTTTAAGGGGAATGCGGGAGTCGCAGATTGTCCCCGTGACCTGCCGCCATTTCATCCATCCAGTGTTAATCCTATGCTTAACCGTCCGATCTACTTCGCCATCGCTTTGCACGAGTGAACCGAGATACCGAAAGTCGGAGCAGACTGGAAGAAGCGCGCCATCAAGCGCTATGCCTCCAGAACTGGAGATACCGCCGAAATCGTAGAACATATATTCAGTTTTGGTTCTGCTGATTTTCAAGCCAACATTCTCCAGTTTCTGTTGCCATTTCTCCAATCTGCTCCGAATCTCAGGTAAATCTTCACCGACAAGAACAATGTCATCGGCAAACAGCATGCACCAGGGTGCCTCTTCCTGTAGATTCGATGTCAGAGCATCCATAATCAACAGGAAGAGGTAGGGACTTAAAGCCGACCCTTGGTGCAAGCCAACAGCCACATTGAACTCGTTGGTATTCCCAGCAGCCGACCGGACGTAGGTACGATATTGACTGTACATAGCACGAATTAACTCTACATACTTCCCGGGCAAACCTTTCTCTTTCAAGGCCCACCACAACACATCCCGAGGTACCCTATCATACGCTTTCTCCAGATCAATGAACACCATGTGCAAGTTCTTGTGTGCACGTCTGTACTTCTCGCACAATTGGCGGAGTGCAAAAGTGGCGTCCGTTGTTCCTCGACCTGGCATAAACCCAAACTGGTTCGGGGTAATTTCACTCTCCTCTCGCAGTCTTTTCTCTATTACTTTCTCCCATACCTTCATACTATGTGACATGAGCTTTATTCCTCGATAGTTGTTGCAGTCCTGTACATCACCTTTATTCTTGAAGATGGGCACTAGCGAACTATTGCACCATTCTTGTGGGATCCCTCCTTCATGCAACAACTTATTAAAGAATAAAGTCAGCCACATACATCCATCTTCTTTTAAGCACTTCCATACTTCTACTGGTATATACTCCTTCTAATTCCTGATGGCTATTAATACCGAATACTCGAGGCTGATTATTTAATTGTTTGTAGTCATGAGCATTTGAGCAATGACGCTCTAATCGTTGACGAGTTGTCGATCAATTGGCGACAATTCTAAGTATCATTTATACTGGCCCTAAGGGTTGGATGGTCTAGCGGTCACAAGCGCTACGGCTGAGCATGAGGTTCTGGGTTCGGTTCCCAGGTCGGGCAAAGTGTTATTGGGTTTTTCATCTGAAATATCTCAGTAGCAGCCGGGGTCTGGATTATACTATGTTGAACCGAAGTAGATTTTGCTTTGTTTTTAGTTTATTTTATTGTTTTCTATTCTAAATCTTGTTTCGGTCTTTTTAGTGCATTGCATTGCATATAAGTTAACTTTTTTGCAATCGGGTGTGTTTATTATATTTTAAACTTTTTAGTAGGCATATGAACGAAAACTGTTTACTTACTTTTATTAAAAAAATACTTAATAATTATAAATTATAATTTATTTCTAATACTTTTAGTAAAAATGCGTAACACGAAGGCCGACTCACTTGGCCGATTTTTCTTTTTTTTTGATAAAAAAGTAGAAATATGTAGGTACTTACAACCATTTGAATGCTTGGTAGCCAAATCCAGAAAAAAAAATGGTTTTCCATCAATCAATTCAAATTAATTTATTCATTTATTTTATTTTTTTTTATTCCTAATTAAATTGAAAAATATAACATATATATTATTGTATTCTCCTTTTAATTTCCTTCATTTTGATACCCTACTCGATAGGTTTGGTTTTTTTTTATTAACGACTTACAATTCAGCGCCAAACATCCGCCATTTTGTTTTTTTTAAACACCTATCTAATGATAGATGGGTTTTGAGACGAATCTAACGATACCTTAGGTAACTGTCGAAATCCATCCAGCCGTTTGGAAGATACGAGGTATAAAAATGAAATTTACATACAAGATACGCGCGAAAAACATAACCCTTCCTTGGCAGTCGGGTAATGACATACGAGTGCGTGTGGACTCGCTACGTCACTTCTACGTATAAAATTTAGTTAGGCGTGACGTCATGCTATATTTTAACTCAATGTATCGCCGTAATCTTTTGATTACCTACGTAAAAAAAAAATTGTCATCATCCCTATTTTTAACCGACTTCAAAAAGGAGGAGGTTCTCAATTCGTCGGAAACTTTTTTTTTTTTTTTTTATGTATGTTCCCCGATTACTCGAAGATGGCTGGACCGATTTGGATTTTTTTTGTTTTATTCGAGAGGGTATACAACACAGTTGGTCCCATATAAAATTGATTAACTTTGCTTCGGTAGTTTTTGAGTTATCTTCAATAATACGTATTTTTTCTTCACTTTTATATGGATGATGTTCTAGTTTGTTTTGCAGGTAGTGGTATTAGAATTTGTGTGGGGTAGGTACCACAACTAAAAAGTGAAAAATAAAAACTTTTTTACAAAAAAATACAACCGACTTCCAAAAACAACACTACAAAGTGAAAAATAACTAATTTCGGAAGTCGGTGGCAAAAAACGAAAATACATTTAACTAGACACCGACTTCCGAAATTAAAGTTATTTTTCACTTTGTAGTGTTGTTTTTGGAAGTCGGTTGTATTTTAGACATTATTTTAAATAAATAAGCTAGGTAAGTACCTATGTACTTAATTTACATTGCTAATCAAGAACGATAACGTTAATTTCTGTTTTTATAATTATGTAGCTATTCAACGTACTAATACGACTCAAATCGCTGATAAATTTGAACTGTTCACTCAGTTTTTTTTTTTATATTTAGTCTAGTGAAATACCACTACACTAGTAGTACTTACCTACCCTTCCCTCCCCTCCTGCCCCCCCCTGCTGCTGTTTCCTCCTCTTCCTTCCCTTGTCCTGGTATCTTACGTAGTTAGTACTTATCTATCTAAAGAGCTCATTAATTTCATGCTTGAAATCATGTAGGTAACTTGATTTTATTGTGAAAAATGTGTCAATTATAACTAAGTAAGCTAGGCATAGGTACCGATTACTTTATTTATTTATTTCAAATAGGTACCTACGCCAACAGCATATATTTTTTTTTTTTTGTCCACATTGTGTCCCACTGATCGGCAAAGGCCAAACCTCCCTGTCTTGTGCGATCTCTGGCCATGTTGGCCCTGCAAACTTTTTATCAGATCGTCATTGTACATTAGATACTAAAAATTAACAGGTATGGGTTCTTACGAGTATGTCTATACCAATTACAGGTGTACACGACGTTCACAAAAAACAAAGCAAATTAAATAAAGTAAATTATATCAAATTAAAATTATTAATTAAATGAAGAACAAAATTACTTATTACGGTTTAAATCAATTTACAACCATTCTTTATTTATAATCTTTACTAGCTAATTCGACAGACGTTTCCCTGTCCAAATTTCAAGTATGAGAAAATAAATTTTCTTCATATTTTTTTTGTGAATTTTTCCATTGAGTTTTCCTAAGTTTTTAATAGTTACTCTGCTATTCGGAGCGGAGACAAATCCAACAAATCAAACATCTTAAAAATCGGTCCAGCCATTCTTGAGTTTTATATGGTGTAAATAACCCAACTGTGTTTTATATACCTACTTACCTATATACTATATAAATTTACAGAAAATGTCTGTATTTTCTTCAATTTAATTTAATTTATTTAACTCAGTCCAAAAAAAAAAAAGTCAGTCAATTACCTAAAATAAATTTCTAGCAAAATATACCCAACTCAAAAGCTGAAACATCTGCGGAACACATCAATTACCGGTAAGAGTTACACAGTTTGTCCCGAGGACCGGTCTCAGGGCACGCCACAGTACATAACATACCTACCAAGCATGGCATATGGCACTGTGTGGAACACGCTGGCCACATACATAACCCAACTTATATCAGTATACGCCACGCCATCGCGGACAGCTCGCGTGTTTAACCGCCTTGTGACGTTTCACGCGACAAAATAAATGTGCAAGTGAAAATTATTACATAAAACTTTATGTTTACAGTGTAAAATAGAAAATGTAAGTGTTGTTTTGTATTTTTTTTTGTGTTTTCAGTCAAAAATGTTGTTTTTTTTTTGTTGTATGTTTTGTGAAAGAAATTGTAACGCATCAGCTGATTTGCTTAGGGTACCGGTTTGTAGTCTTCGCAGTTTATACATTGATGACATTCTTTATTCTAATGGATATTTTTAAAACCAGCAGCAGCAGTAGGAAGTGTTTAGTGTTATTTAAAAAAAGAATAATATTATTGGTACGCCGAGTTTGATTTAAAAACATGACACTACACATTACACTCTGTAACTGCCGACATTGAGAGGGGCTCGTGGCTAAGTAATAACAGCCACACGGGTCGATCGATCAGGTTAAGCTACGCTTGCCGCGGTCGGTCCGTGGATGTGTGCCCACCTTTACACACCAAGACTCCTCCGTGCCTCGGAAACAACGTTAAGCCGTTTGTTCCGGCTGTCATTGTTGGATCTTTGACTGTCGTTACGGGTCATCAGTAGCCCGAAAGTCTGACAACCAGTCTTACCAAGGGGTATCGTATTACCCAGTAACTGGGTTGTGGAGGTCTGATAGGTAGTCGGTCCATGTAAAATACTGGTATTCAGCTGCATCTGGTTAGACTGGAAGCCGACCCCAACATAGTTGGGAAAAAGCTAGGCGGATTGAACTGCCGACATTGATGTTTAAAATTCACTGTGACGATAATTATCTAGCTGCGCATCGCAGTTTTACCCGCGTAGCCCATAAAAAGTAGCCAATAAACTATCTACATACCAAATTTCATCCAAATCAGTCCGTTTGAGCGTGAAGAAGTAACAAACATACAAATACACACACACACACACACACACACACACACACACACACTACTTTTGTGTCACGATAGTTATATTTTTTATCGGGAATTGAATATTCAAATATTACCATAGCAAAGATGACGACAATTATTTTAGGTATACTTATAATATAACCATAACTAAAAGATTTCGCGAATAAAATTCTAAGTAGGTATGACGGTTTTTATTTCAATGGAACATGGGTCGTGTCCGTGTCATCAATGATAACTGTATCCTGCTTTAGATGAATTAAACATTACACGTCAAATAAAGCGAAACTAAACACAATACATTTTATAATTTAAGTAGGTCTTCTTTGCCCAGCAGTGGGACAACACAGGCTGAATCCTTTATTTCTTACTAACGTATTATTAGGTAATTGCCATGTGTGGCAACACGTAACACAATCTTACGTTACAAGTTATTAATTTCAAGTTCGACATTAGGTAATCTAAGGCCCCAATTAATATTAATGTCACCTTGAAAGATCTCGAAACTACATAAACGAAGAAAATTATCATGTAATATTTAAATACAGGGTCAAAGTAAATTAGTTAGCGAAACTCCGTAGACGTGATGGGATAGGTATCGATATCTAAACATGCCAAAAAAAAAATGTTTTTTTTTGGGGTCATCAACCGCAGTTAGTGTAGTCATTTGAAAAATCAGTAATTTTTTGTGTACATAAGGTATCGATACCTAAACTTGATTAAACAAAAGAAAACAGATTTTCTCAACTCATATTTTAAGTAGGTAACAACACTCAGCGGTCATTGACCCAAAAAAAAATCATCTGAACTTTTTCATTTTTATTTTGCCGTATTTAGATCCGATCAAGACTGGAGTTTCGCTAGCTAATTTAAATTTTATTATTTGCTGTTATAACGGCCATATTAGTACACACTGTGAAAATTTGAAGTGTCTACCTATTACAGTTCAAAAGATACAGCCCTGTGACAGACGGACGGACAGCGGAGCCGCAAATCTGCCAAACACTAAACCTAGCAACAGAAACGGACCAATCACAGATCGACGCAGTGCTTTCGCATAGTAAAGTGTCGCTTGAGTATTGCTTGTGAATTAAATCGCCTGCCATAACGAACTTTGTGAGAAATGCCTTACTTAGCATAGTGTTGCTGCCTTATTTATGTATGTATCATTCATAAATACGGGCCTTAGCTACAGGGCCCCGTTGGCATCCCTTTGGTACGGAACCCTAATAAAAGGTATCGACCGGTCTATCCAATAAAACATACGTAGAAAATGTTTAGAATGATAATTTACCGCCGCACTCTCAGAAATTGTTCATTGATGCTACCATAGATATATTATATTTCTATGGATGCTACCATAGATATAAGAATATATGTCTATGGATGCTACCAAGACTACATAATGTGATATAGGCATTAGGCCAGTATATTATTTGTCCACAAACCTCAATAAGAATATGATTGATTGATCTATGTTAGAGTTTGGCGTTATATTAGGTCTTTACCTATGAAATTTCCGTTTTACATTTAAAAAAATCAAACAATTTTTTTTTAAATAAATATTGTCGGTAAACTTTTGCCATTTTAATGAAAGTTCGTTGATGCCTCTGCAATAGAAATCCTGGCTACTGGAATCGATGAATTCTTTAAAGGCGTTTTTCACCTTCTTGTTGGATTTGAAATTTTTCCCCGGGGCTCACTGTTGAGATCAAAATTACCAGGACGGAAGCGATCAAATCAAAAACGGTTCGTGCGTTCACTTGCGGTACCTTGTCCATACATTGCGTTCTGTCTGTGCTGCGTTGGTGCTACGACAGAACTCGTATTCGAAAATAGCGCACTATTTTGATTTTTCCATCAAACTCAAACTCAAAGCATTTATTTCAAATAAACCAATTACAGGCACTTTTGTATTGTCAATGGGTCGGTTAGTCAGAAAGATGAAGCTAGTTGCCCATTCCAAAGCGTAGTAGATCCCTATGGAGAAGAACGGGCAAGAAACTCCACGGACACTTTTAAATCATAATATTTTTACAAAATATTGGTTACATCGTTCATGTGAGAACAATGTAGAAAGACGTGCACGTTAAAAAGCGTCCGTAATAAAAAGATAAAAACTAAAACAACAAAATTAAATATTAAAATTAAAAATAAGCCATGGCAGCTAAGAGACGACGTCCCAACTGACGGCGCCCGTTCACGAACATGACGCATGGATCAGCACCAATTAGCTCAACCATTTTTAAGGGAACTTAATGATCCAACACACACGCCACCACCAGCGAGACATTTGAGTGAGCATGACATACTCTCAACCGCCATGGTTACAGAAACATCGATATCAAAGAAAAATCGAACGGCGGGAAAACAAATGAGCAACAGATTTTTTTTTAAATATCATGCTACTTATATTATAAAATTAATTTGAATTTGGAATTCTAATATTTAAAGACATTGATCTACACACTAGCCTGTATCAAAAATCGGCAATTTCATAGGTACAAACCTATTATCTAGGTTCTTACTACAAATGTCCCGCTGCAAGTATTCCTACATATTTTGGTCCTATTTCAAACTATAAGTCCACATAGAAAATATTACGTGCAATTGACTCAACAGCAGAAAAGAAAAGCCATTTAGAAGCGAATAGACCTATTTACATATAATAGAATAGAATACTCTTTATTATGTGAACCATACACTCAAGATAGAATTTCAATGTAGAAATTTTACATAGGATGACACAATGGGCGGTCACGAAAAGCGATCTTTTGCATGGATTAAAGGGAGAGAAGTAGCAACACGTTGCCTTTGCCTCTATTCTATTCACGGAATAGATAAATAGTGATTCTATCAACAGACCAAGCCAGACCCATCTGAATGTTCTAATAAAAAATCTAGTTTCTATCCTGTCATTTCCGTGTGTCCGGAAATGACACGTACTAATTAAGTACAAAACAAAAGACTGGCAAAAAAAATAGCTAAGGTATTGTTCCTAATTTAAAACTCAAGGCCAAGACTTGCAAATAGCAAAATAAATACAAATTGAATACTTCTCAACAGTTTTTTGTTACAATTATATTTTTTGCCAAGACAATTTTGTCGTATCATCAATGATATGAGTGAGGCCTTGGAAAATGAATCTTAACGTCAACGCATAAGGTTTCTTCTAAAAAACTATGTGTTACTGATGACGACTGATGTTTAAGTATAAGCATTATTATTATGTGTGCACAAGATTACAGACATCAATCATGGTTATTATGTAATTTTGTATCCACTGTGTATTTGCTTTTGTAACCACAGAAAAAAATCACAGATCTTATGATCCACATGACCTTCAAATAGCATTGGAAATGAACTTCGGTAATAAAAAAAAAAATAAACACCATCATCTGCCTAACCTTTTCCCAACTATGTTGGGGTCGGCTTCCAATCTAACCGGATGCAGCAGGATACCAACATTTTATATGTTGCGCTTGCGACTGCCTATCTGACCTCCACAACCCATTAACTGAGTAACACGATACCCCTTGGTAAGACTGGTTGTCAGAATTTCGGGCTTCTGACGACCCGTAACTACTGTCAAAGATCCAATAATGACAGACTTAGCTGTGCTACTTAAATATTATTTTGCAAGGCGAAAGGCCCTTTTGGCCCCGCCGACGCCCGGTCCCGGAGCCAATTGCGAAAAGGTCCGTACCAAAAAAAAAAAAGTTTTACACGTCATATTAAAAAAATATTAAAAAAAACCAGCCAAGTGCGTGTTGGACCACGCACAATGAAGGGTTCCGTAGTTGAAAATAATTTATCCCAAAAACAAACTTAACATTGTAGTTGAAAAACTATATATCCCAAAAAAAAAACTTTTATGCGATAAAATTACAAATTAACGATTTTCGGGCTGTTTCGGGGTTCCTTTACTTGTGCTGTGAGACCTTACTTTTTGCCAAATTTTATGATTCTAGGTCAACGGTAAGTACCCTAGAGGTTTTGATTTACTTGTGAGTAATATGTTGCATCAAAAGGGCTTAATTTTTTTATTGCGTTGACTTGGAAGCTTGATTTTTTTTAGAGCTCCATGGGACCATAAACCTACGTATTTAATATAAATTTCAACTTATACCTCCACGCGTTCCTGAAAAAAAGAGTCTTGACAGACAGACGAACAACGAAGTGATCCGAAAAATATTAAAAACTAAGTTAGATGGAGTTGACCTCTGAGAAGAAATGGCGAAACAAAGTTAGGGTACAGCCAAGTCTTTAAACTTTTCAAGAATTATTTTCATCTACCTTTTTCCAAAGTGTGTTGTACCCTGGTTAACTAGATGCTGCTGATCCTCTATATGTATGTAACATGTATGGAGGCTGAAATTAAACACCCAGAACCGGAATCACGCTCTGCAGGTCATCCAGTCCTACTATTCCCACTATGGATGGCTGTTTGTTACCCTGTCACGCCAGAACGGCTGAACGGAACTGTATGAAATTTGGCAAAGAAATAGATTATAGTCTGGAATAGACATAGGCTATAGAGATCATTTCCGATTCGCACGCGGGCGAATCCACGAGCAAAAGCTAGTAAGACATATTTTGTTTATTTCGGGAATCAAAAGCGGCTGGCGCATACTACGACGAGCCAATCCCACTACCCCAATCAAGAAATCAAATTTTTATCGTTTCATAAGGTTAATGGTGCACTAACCTTAATCAAAAGCTAGGTCAGTAAGCATTTTAGTAAATTCACG
The DNA here is from genome assembly GCA_946251885.1 of Cosmia pyralina. Classification (NCBI taxonomy): domain Eukaryota; kingdom Metazoa; phylum Arthropoda; class Insecta; order Lepidoptera; family Noctuidae; genus Cosmia; species Cosmia pyralina. The sequence goes on from OX276367.1 coordinate 16,513,112, forward strand.
AGTTCACGATCATGTTTCAATCATGATGCCGGTTATTTCGAAAACCGGATTGTTGCAGGGCATTGATGGTCTCTCCAGATGACTTGGGGATTCACATTTTATAATTAACTAGCTTTTGCCAGCGGCTTCGTCCGCGTTTATGTCGGAAAATATTCCACGGGAACGTACTACCGGGAATTCCTGCCTTATTCCTTGTCTACATTATAAGAGGACCTCTGTGCAAAATTTCAGCTTTCTAGTGCCAAGGGTTTGGGCTGGGCGTTGATGAGTCAGTCAGTCATATATGTGTATAGATGATACTAGCTAAGCTGTCATGTACAAATTTCAATAATTCATACAAAAATCACATAGAAAATGCACTTTCAGTTTTCCCGAATTTTCCAATTTTCCCGGCCCTTTTCCAATTTTTCTCTTCATAAGAAACGAATATTTGAAAAAAAAAATTGCTGAATTGGTCCAGCCGTTCTCGAGTTTTGAGCTTAGCAACACATTTAGCCATTCATTTTTTATTATTTATATATAAATTGTAAAAGATTTTAAAGAGTAACGGTGGAGTTTCTTACCCATTCTTCTCCATACGAAACTACCTCTTGGAAGGGGCGATTAGAATCAATTCTATTTTTAATTGACTTCAAAAAGGAGGAGGTTATCAATTCGTCGGAACCTATTTTTTTTTTTTTTTATGTATGTTCCCTGATTAAGTACTCGAAGATGGCTGGACCGATTTGAATTTTTTTCTTTTTATTCGAGAGGGTCACAGTTGGTCCCATATAAAATTGATTAACTTTGCTTCGGTAGTTTTTGAGTTAGCTTCAATAATACGTATTTTTTCCCCACTTTTATATGGACGATGTTCTAGTTTGTTTTGCAGGTAGTGTATTAGAATTTGTGTGGGGTAGGTTCCACAACTAAAAAGTGAAAAAAAAAACAATTTTAAACAATTTTAAGTGGCAAAAAACGAAAATACATATAACTAGACACCGACTTCCGAAATTAAAGTTATTTTTCACTTGGTAGTGTTGTTTTTGGAAGTCGGTTGTATTTTTTTGTAAAAAAGTTTTTTCTTGTTTATTTTTGACGTTCAAAATTGTACCTGTGCTTTGAAATAAACGATTTGACTTTTTTGACATAGGATGTTTTTTTTTTACCTGTAAAGGACCTCTTATGCAGGTACCTACTAACTCTTTGCCTGACCTAAGATGGAAATGTTTACAGAAACAAGGAAATACTATTTCCTACAACACTTGTAAGGAATACAACTATTGCAATTGTAGAGTAGTAAATTATTAATCTATTACCAATTAACCTGATGTATTAGCAAGCCTTGTGCTTAGAGGTCGGGCAGAGATGCAGCTCGCTACATCTGGATTATAGTTAGACTAAATTATACAGCGGAAGACCTCGTTTATGGCTACAATGTCTTTACATAGATCATAAGTTACTTGTGACTTGTTGTCAATGATACATTGCTCGTTTATAGGAAGCGTATTTAAATTAAATGATACGCTACTAGTTCCTAATCGAACTCAACTAAATATAGACATTAGTGCGAAGAGTCTGGTCCAGGAAAACAGTTCTAGCTAAAGTTTTATAAAGGATTCGAAACTAGACCCTGTACTTGTTAGTTTTGTTTGTAAATATTGTTTGAATGTAAAGAAACGTAAAATTCATCACTAAATTTTGCGGGATTTTGACAATAGTGGCTGGCTCTCTTATTCTTCTCAAAATCTTAAAGAACGACTGCTTTTCTAAATAACTGCCGTACTCACAAACATTACTTAAAGTTAATGAATGATTAACACATGATTTTTGGCTGCGGCGCGAATGCCATTAAAAACTAAATTTTAATATTATTATGTTTTTAACCGACTCCAGAAAAAAGGAGGTTATCAAATCGCCACGTGTGCAGTATGTATCTCAACGGCAATATATTCACATAATTATGATAATCTATTATGGCTTCCAAATAAATATACAAAATTTTATAGATTTATGTATGTTTGTTTGTCCACGCATTTCACCGAAACTATTAATCGCATCGTGAACATTTTTTTATTGATAAGTACTTCAACTTAGGAAACAGTGCAAGTTTCATCAAAATCGGTTTAGTCTTTTTCGAGATAATGTACTAACGTGTAAGAGTGACGGCCTGACTTATTGATACGAGCTACCGGGTGTGGTGTCAAAGGAAAAACATCGCAAAACCTTGGTCAAATAGGTACTAGTGCAATATACCGGATGCCTTTTTTTACCGTCTCGAAAAAAATAGGGTATATTAGGTGAACGGAGTAGAAGCATACCTAGTTTTTTTTTTTTTTAATAGCATAGTCAGAAAAAAATATTATCCTTAACCTGGTCGATCGACCCAGCCGCACGGGTCGATCTATCAGGTTAAGCTACGCTTGCCGGGGTCGGTTCGTGGATGGGTGACCATCTTTACATACCGAGACTCCTCCATGCCTAGGAAAGCACGTTAACCCGTTGGTCCCGGCTGTCATTCGTGAATCTTTGACAGTCGTTAGGGGTCGTCAGAAGCCCGAAAGTCTGACAACCAACCTTACCAAGGGGTATCGCATTACCCAGTTAATGGGTGGTGGAGGTCAGATAGGCAGTCGCTCCATGTAAAATACTGGTATTCAGCTGCATCGGGTTAGACTGGAAGCCGACCCCAACATAATTGGGAAAATTTATCAACATACAACATGATACTGACTGACCTGCAAATTGCAATAAAATTTGAACCAACCAACCAACCTCACTCCCATCCTGTTGCAAACCAAACTAACAAAAAAAAAAAAAGTTATATTTAAATATGTCATAACATAACTGTATACCTTTTGTACGAGTACATAATATAATATAATATAATATGTTAAATATAAATGGAGGAGTCCTGGTGACCTGAAATACAGGCCTTGAGCCTAGTTTAGGCACCAGTCTCCCACAATATAATGCCCCTCCTATATGTCACCGTAGAAATATGATAGCATTTAAGAGTAATATTGTGGAGAAAATAAACTAATTATTAAATTAAATTAATTAAATTAAATTAATTTCGCGAGCTACTACTGCGCAATCACCATAAGCTCTTTTATTTGCTTTGAAAGTCATGCTCATGAAATCATGATTGACAGTTTAGTCCACAATAACCTTATCACTTAATGGGGCTATAATGTTAATGTATATCTCGATAACCTTGAATCTAAAGCAAACATTGGTCATAGTGGGTGACATATTGGTTATCAGTAAGTATCCCTTATCAAACTGATGATTTACTTGTAGCACTTGAAGTTTGGTGAATTTTAACAGTCAAATAAATTCGTATGTAAACAGAGGCGGATTTGCAGTGTTGGCCGCCCTAGGCCCCAGGCCATGTAGTAAAAATTAGGTACCAGCCGCCCTTTTCTCAGCACCCATCTTATAGACTGCATATTGAATTTACTGTATTGCCAACTTTTATCGAAATCGAGTTACTGATTTTTTTTCGCGATTTCGGGTTGGTTCCATAGTGAAAGTTAGAGGATATTGGTCAATAACCAGTAACCCTGTATTATACGAGTGATTTAGGAAGATTATTGTTATACGATGCGGTGCAGTGCGGCCCGCCATAATGTGCGCGAGTCTTTAGAATATTTAGGTACCTTCAGTTATTTCTAGTTCCATCAGTTTTTTGTCAGATTGGCCGCCCCTAATATCTGGCTGCCCTAGGCCCGGGCCTAATGTGCCTTAGGGCAAATCCGCCTCTGTATGTAAAGTAAGTGAAATTAATTGTTAAGTAAATTGACTACTTGTCACCTTAAATTGTTAGTATATTCAAATCAGAACTGTCATTCTTTGACAGTTGATGAGATGGTTATAACACGGTAAATTGATGTAGGATATCAATTTGCTTTACAATTAATTTCCCGAACAGTACCTACATACAGGGTTTTGTTTTAATACCTTTTTTTTTTTTTGTGGATGGGAAATCATCAAATGACTTCTCCCGCTCCGGGCAGAGCGGGAGGGCGTGTCAGACTTTTACTGACTAAAACCCACCCGTGTTCCTTCAGTTGCCCGTGCCAGGGCCACGGTATCTCTTTCGAACTACCCGCGACCCCGGCGGCTTGTTTTAATACCTGGCATCTTTTCTTGGTGAGCAATGGTGGCCCATTGGTAACGGCCGCGACTTACGAGGTCGTAGGTTCGAGCCCAGTCAGGCTCTTTACTTTGTGCGAATTATTTCATCACCACTGCTCTCAAAAACGGTGAAGGAAAACATCGTGAGGAAACCGGCATGTCCTAGAACCAAAAATTCGAAGACATGTGACATTTACCAACCTGCACTGGGCCCGCGTGGTGGATTAAGGTCCACTCCCTCATACAGAGAGGAGGCATGTGTCCCAGCAGTGGGAATATTGTAGGCTGATTATGTATTTTTTCTTGGTCATAATAACATAACCATAGAAATATAAAAAACTATCTATGGTCACAATAACTTACAAAAAAAACAATTGCACCAAGTAAAGAGGCCGCTGGCCAATCGCACAACTGTAACGTTGTAGATCGTGTCATGTAAAAAGCGCAATGGCCATCCGCAAAACCTTATACCCAGTTTACATTCAGCCATTGCCATTTGTGCTGTCGGAAATATTTCCCTAAATATTGCTGTGGCAATGTGGAGGAGCTCGTGGCTAAATAATAACAGCGGCACGGGTCGATCCATCAGATTAAGCTACGCTTGCCGGGGTTGGTCAGTGGATGGGTGACCATCTTTACACACCGAGACTCCTCCGTGCCTCGGAAAGCACGTTAAGCCGTTGGTCCCGGCTGTCATTCGTGGATCTTTGACAGTCGTTACAGGTCGTCAGAAGCCCGAAAGTCTGACAACCAGTCTTACCAAAGGGGTATCGTATTACCCAGATACTGGGCTGTGGAGGTCAGATAGGCAGTCGCTACATGTAAATTAATGGTATTCAGCTGCATCCGGTTAGACTGGACGCCGACCCCAACATAATTGGGTAAAGGCTAGGCAGATTGATTTATAGCTGTGGCAATGTCAAGGGAAATTAATGTTTACATTGCCGCGTCACACGCCTTTCCAACAATGGAGAAAGTAGAAATTCGATAGCAAATGAGTGAGAGAGCATTACGTAATTACATTAAACAGTCATTCGCGCTCGCGTTGCCGTCCCTTTGATGTTCGCTAAAAAACCGCCAATTTGGGGATCGCCAGGCAAGGCAAGCGGCAACGTCAACGGCAAGAGATATTTACACATTCGCTTTGCCCATTTCATTTCCTTGCAAGTTGCGGTGGAAATGGGTTGAATGAAAACGGGGTAAGTAATACGTTGTATTAGTTCACGTCACGTAAAAATAGTACGTGCGGTTGGCCAGGGCTAGTACGTGACACGATCTATACAACGTTACAGTTGTCCGCTGGCCAGCAGCGGTCTTTTTACCTGACGCAAACTATTTATACGTGTCGTTTTGCATCCTCGTCAAATTTCAGGGTGTGATACAGAACATCAAACCGAACAACTTTCTCGCGAAAAAATTTTCGACAGTCCCATAGAAAACTTCAAAACCTACTCGACGCAAATGTATGGGACGGCTGATTATTTTTTTGCGATTACGATGTTGGTGTCATGGATTAAGTTGTTCGGTTTGATTGTCTAACTAGACCACACCCTTAAGAGCGCTATCACAATTTCTATTGTATTTGAGCGTTTGACTCGAGTTTTGATATGTGATTGTGGTTTTGTTAGAGCCACAATATTAAAAAAAACACATGTCCAAGAAAGCTTGATTATTTCTCTTGGGAGTGTTCTAAATAAATATTTCAATTTGTTTACAAAAATCAGTAAAAACCTTGTCTCTGCAAAGGATGTTTCATAAAATTTTACTTTTGGACACGTTTTGATGCTTTGTTACATCGAAGATATAATAATTTAATCATTTAAAAAAATGTCCTTGGAACAACTGTATCTTCAACTTTGGAGTGTTTAATTCAATTTTTTATGTTTCATACAGTAATACACCATAAATAATTCCGTAAACCAGAGAGTTACTGGCAATTTTTCGTCCGAAATTATATTTTTTATCTACGAATGTATAATCCAAATTCATACAAAATGTATTTAATAAATAAGGTTACTATATATGCTTGATAAAAAAAATTAGTCTATTTAAAAGTAAAATAATATGTTTAATTAATTATTGTATGCAGTGCTAAAAATCAATGTAAATCTCGGGACACGCGGTCTTTAGCTTTAGACGCCGACGCATCGCATTATGTAGCAATTTAGCAGTTGTGATTACGTTTATTTTGAGTCATACAATAATTATTTTTTTGTTTATAGTGTGCAATTTCAATTTATGAAAAAATCACGGTCAAAATGTAATAGCGCCCTAAACGTGGTAAATGGCAAACCATGTGGAGATTTTAATTATTTTAATCAGAATTAAGAATTTATTTGACCGTTCTCTTTTAAACATTCGTGGTAGTTGGTACGAACTCGACTTAGTAAATCATTGTTCTGTGATTGTGAATAGACTGAGTTCATTGATTGATTCAGTCACATGAGTGCAGTGCACACGTTGGTGACTGAACAACTGATAAGCTTGAGGAAACAGCAGTCTTTATAAACTCAAACTCAAAGCATTTATTTCAAATAAACCAATTACAGGCACTTTTGAATTGTCAATGGGTCGGTCAGTCAGAAAGATGAAGCTAGTTGCCCATTCCAAAGCGTAGTAGATCCCTATGGAGAAGAACGGGCAAGAAACTCCACGGACACTCTTTTAAATCATAATATTTTTACAAAATATTGGTTACATCGTTCATGTTGAAAATATATATGTGAGAACAATGTAGAAAGACGTGCACGTTAAAAAGCGTCCGTAATAAAAAGATAAAAACTAAAAATACTAAATTAAAAAATAAGCCATGGCAGCTAAGAGACGACCAGTCCCAACTGACGGCGCCCGTTCACGAACATGACGCATGGATCATTCGGATTATTCGAAGAGTATTGAACAGGAAATTACAGGTAAACATAAGTATATGTCGCCTTTTCGTAGTTCGATTAAGAGATTAATGTAAAGCATATTGTAACCTAAAATATGTTATTTTTCCCCTTTTATTAGACGCCTTTTCAACTGGGTGTAAGTGTAAACAATGAGAACCTCTTAAGAGGTCATTGTACTCATCATTATAAACAACTTTTACTGTGGGACCAAACCTGAAATCGTGAAAAAAAATCAGCTATTCAGTACATTTATGTTCGCTTATTTTGTCAAAATGTAGGGAACAGCTGAATTTTTTTTTCGCGATTTCAGGTTTGGTCCCATAGTAAAAGTTGTTCATAATGATAAGTACATTGACCCTTTAAAAGGTTGACTCTGTTTACACTTACACCCTGTATAGCAATAGGTAGCTACTCTATTGCTATACTCGTAGACAAGGCGTCTAACAAAAGGGATTCACGTCAGATGAGTAGCAGTAGGATTCTGCTTCTATCTGCTAAACAAGGTGTAAATTATTACATAAATAACGCACAACCTCTTAAGGGGTCATCGTACTCAACATTATAAACAACTTTTACTTTGGGACCAAACCTGAAATCGCGAAAATAAAGACAGCTATTCCCTACAATTTATGTTCGCATAACTCTTCAAAATCATCTTCATTTAGTTAGATGGAATGACAAGTACAATGACCCCTGAAGAGGTTGTGCGTTATTTAAGATACCTACACCTTGTTTAAAAAAAACTGGGTTCACTAAACTGTTCACATAAATAGTCATTCCAATCCGATCACCTAAAATATAGTGTACAGTGTACAACAAAATTTGTGGAACATACTATCAGTCAAGGAAGGACAGCAGATTTGGTGTAATTCAGCAAACTGCGAGAGATAAGGCTCCTGCATACAGGTGCGACACGACACGGTGGACCGCGATTCTGTTAGTATAATTCTGCCCACCCGAGCCTAAAGTGCAGTAATAGAAATTTTGGTAGGTTTTGAGTTACTTACGTATTATATTATTCTAAATCCCCATTATATTTTATAGTTTTTTTTTATAATTAAAATAACGTAACACTGTTTAGTATTTTGCATTCAAAGTTTTATCGAAATGTCTGTTTTTCGAATTCATGTTTTTGCTGTAACTGCACTGCTAGGTTCGGGAGGGCAGAATTTCTATAAAATTTTCATAGATAAAAACTTTTTTACAAAAAAATACAACCGACTTCCAAAAACAACACTACAAAGTGAAAAATAACTTTAATTTCGGAAGTCGGTGTCTTTGGTTTCTTTTTAGTTTCATTTTTTGCCACCGACTTCCGAAATTAAAGTTATTTTTCACTTTGTAGTGTTGTTTTTGGAAGTCGGTTGTATTTTTTTGTAAAAAAGTTTTTATTTTTCACTTTTTAGTGGTTCACATGTGCTTACCCCTTCACAGCGTACTGGCGTGATGTTATGTTATGAACTGGTGTAAACAACAAACAGACATAAGATTTCAGCAATCCCAGTCCATTTGCTATCATTTATTGAGGAGTTCCGTTGCCTATCTCAGAAGTTCTTCATCAGATCTTCACCAAATTGAAAAGGGACCACTCCAAGAAAGTACTCTTCCAAAAACTATCCAAATCACTTCAAGTGTGCCTATAAAATTGGAAGAGTTCTCTCTATTTCTCCAGGATCCCATCATCAGATCCTGACTTGATGATCATGGGACCACCTGGGAAGTATACCCTTTCAAACAAAAAAAAAATAATCCAAATCGGTCCAGCCATCTTCGAGTAATCGGGGAACATACATAAAAAAAAAAAATAAAAAAAAAAAAAAAAAAAAAAAAAAAAGGTTCCGACGAATTGAGAACCTCCTCCTTTTTGAAGTCGGTTAAAAACGTTCGTCGCGCTGTCGGTTCGACTGTTTTCGGAAGCCTTTATAACCTTCTCACCGATAACAGAGTACATGGTACTCTGAACTCACTCATTCGCTCTCTCTCGCTCACTCACTCTCTATTCTATACTCTCTCTCTGGTACTTGATACCCGTAGAGGTATCAAGTACTATACCTTCAAATCTAAAGTTATAATCTGAATTATTACAAAAACAAACAATTTGCAACATTGGTACAGTCGGCAACAAAAGTCGCTTACTTAAACAACACTTACAGTTTTTTTAATCAAAACTGTAAGTGTTGTTTAAGTAAGCGACTAGTTTTTGTAGCAGTAGGTAAAATAGTGTGCACGGCTACATATCAAGGTATAACGTTCCAGTATAAGCTGATCGCTCATTGTATAGGCTTTCCGTACAATGAGAGGTCAGCTTATACTGGAAAATGTAGCTTGTTGGGTAGCCGTTAGTAGTTGAAATTAAATTTTCGATATACAAATTTTATGTTCGTATAATGACAAGTTAATATTAAATTATTATTGATACTTTTATTACTTGACACGGCTACACACCAAGCATACATTTCCAATTTACACTGACCTCTCATTGTAAGGAAATCCTATAGAATGCGAGATCAGCTTATACTGGACAATATATAGCTTGATCTGTAGCAGTGGCCCGTGCGTACTCGTCCGATAATAGTGTGATTTACTCTCAAGATCGCTTTGACAACGTGTGCCCACGTGACCGCGGGCCGTAGTGTGCGCGCGAAATAAAGAGAGGTGGCGCGGGGAAGCGGGGGCGAAATTTAAATTTGAGCTGAGGTTGTATAGGCTCTTAATTAAAAAGCGAAATATTTAATTCAAATCGGAACAGAAATACTTAAAATTTTAAGAACATTGACTCATAGTCTTATAATAACAGTTAAACGAAAAAAAAAGCATTTTACCGAATCATTTTGTGATGTCAAAAAGTACCATTGTTAACTGACTTCTGTTGCTGACCGTACTTGAAAATAGTAGAAACTATGAAATGACTGGAAATCCTTCAGGCAAGTGTTGCCAACCTCACCATGCCATGCCTACCTACCTACAGAGCCTTTCACTTGGCAAATAATAAATGATTGAATTTCTGCTAGACATAATGATATGTTAATAATATATTGAATTAGATTGTATGTAACCTTGTCTGTTCAATCAAATGTTATTTCTAGTAATGAGGTTTATAATTTGTCTGTTGTAAAGATTGTGGTAATAACTATTTCACTCAAGGCGAAGTGCGTCTATGGGAGTAGAGGTAAGTTATAGTTGCATGACGTGGTAACTAGAAAAAAAGCTAACCAAGTGCGAGTCGGAATCGCGCATCAATAGTTCCGTACCATTATCTATATATCTATATTAAAATATATAAAAATGAATCCCTATTTCCCTTGGTCATCGCATCACGCGTGAACGGAAGCAACGATTTCGTTAATTCTTTTTTTGTTGTGTTTTTTCTCTATCTATGAGGAGCTCGTGGCTAAGTAATAACAGCCACATGGGTCGATCGACCAGGTTAAGCTACGCTTGCCGGGGTTGGTCCGTGGATGGGTGACCATCTTTACTTACCGAGACTCCTCCGTGTCTCGGAAAGCACGTTAAGCCATTGGTCCCGGCTGTCATACGTGGATCTTTGACAGTCGTTACGGGTCGTCAGAAGCCCGAAAGTCTGACAACCAGTCTTACCAAGGGGTATCGTATTACCCAGTTACTGGGTTGTGGAGGTCAGATAGGCAGTCGCTCCATGTAAAATACTGGTATTTAGATGCATCCGGTTAGACTGGAAGCCGACCCCAACGTAGTTGGGAAAAGGCTAGGCAGATGATGATGTGCTGAACGCGTTCAGTGTCATTGGTGAAATTCGCCAGGTAGCCTCTGCAGTTCGGCAAAATACTTAAGTATGTCTGACATTCGACATCTGTGGACTACGCATATTCGTCAAGATGGAACCACAGTTATCATTCTGTATCACGTATTGACCTCATTAAATATAAAAGAAGCCGTAGTGGCACAAGAGCAAGGTCAAGAACCTTTCATAATACATGACATTATGTAAAGAACACAGAGAAAGTGAGAGAAATCTTAACACAGGAAATATTGCAAAATAAAACACAATAACGATAATATTTCACCTATTATGTACTCGTATAGGTGTGAAGATTTGCTTAACAAATTGCCTTGTTTTTCTTTTCTAGTTTCTACTTATTCAAAAAAAAACCGGTCAAGTGCGTGTCGGACCACGCACAATGAAGGGTTCCGTAGTTGGGATGCATTCATCCCAAGAACAAACTTAACATTGTAGTTGAAGAACATGTTCTCCCATATATTCTAACTGTAAATGTAAGTTTGTATTCACAATGTTGAGAGATTTACCATGGTATTTCAAGACCATAGAATTCTTATAGGTTTTCCTGTAATCTACAGGTAAAGGTCTATTTTCTGTATTTTTTTTTTAATTTTAGTCTTAGTAGTTTTGGAGATAAGCCCCCCCCCCCCCTTATCACCGAAACTACTAAGCCTAAAATTTCAATACACTAATATTAGAAAGATATAGGTACATAAAGATAGAAGAACACCTAATTTATTGTGGCACACCAAAGTGACACCGGTGACTGAAAAGTTATGTGGAAATCGGTTGATAAGGTATGGCCATGTGATGAGGAAGAATGAGGAAAATGTCGTAAGAAAAGTTTTGAGTATGGATGTCGATAGATATAAGAGTGGGGAAAATCAAAGAAACGATGGATGGACTGTGTGATAGATGATATGGCTAGAAAGAGGGTGACTACCGAGATGACGACTTATAGAGAAGTATGGAAGGAGAAGACATTTTGTGACGGCCACAAATAAATTGGGATAACGGCAAGAGAATGATGAACTGTCAGCAACAAAAGTCGATTATCAGTTTTTATTCGTCAAGTACTTCCTCTTAGATTATTAACATAAAAATATAGAATCCTAACTAAAACCATTACTGGCGGTATTGCCACTTTGTATGGCAATGCTTAGCCTCTGGCCAAGGTAAAAGACAGCCCTTGGGACACGGGAAGTGTCAACCAAACGTTTGGAGATTTCGTTGAACAAACCACGAGCACTGCCATGCCCCTGCGGCCCGAGGCCGAGGTTTTCAACCCCAAACGGCTCGAAAATATAATTACCGATAAGTAAATTTTATTTAGCAAAATATTCATAACATCATCATCATCCGCTTAGCCTTTTCCCAACTATGTTGGGGTCGGCTTCCAGTCTAACCGGATGCAGCTGAATACCAATATTTTACATGGAGCGACTGCCTATCTGACCTCCACAACCCAGTTACTGGGTAATACGATACCCCTTGGTAAGACTGGTTGTCAGACTTTCGGGCTTCTGACGACCCGTAACGACTGTCAAAGATCCATGAATGAAAGACGGGACCAACGGCTTAACGTGCTTTCCGAGGCACGGAGGAGTCTCGGTATGTAAAGAATGGTCACCCATCCACTGACCAACCCCGGCAAGCGTAGCTTAACCTGATGGATCGACCCGTGCGGCTGTTATTACTTAGCCACGAGCTCCTCAAAATATTCATAACAATCGGTAAGTATTGCGAAACTTCTTTCCGACAGTCTGCAAAATTGTGCCCTGTGGAGCAGCAGTTGCAGTGGCGAGAAGAACCTTCGGGTTCATGAGCTCCAAGAGTTACAATAAAGTAAATATCTAAGAGCATCAACATTTACCGCTTACCTCGTAACGTTGACCGACTGGTTGAAATCTCTAATGATGCAACTGAAAAAATTGTGGAAACTTAAAACTTAATTAGTGCAAGCACTCACACACACCCTCACTCACACACACACACACCCTCATTAAGTCCGTTAACAGTTTTCCCTGTGCATACGTGCTGGTGTGCGTGCTACTTAATAAATTACCCACTTTATGTCTGTCTCTGTCATTTCAACCGAGTATCTTATTTGGTCCCTTTCTGTCACTTGGCAAGCACTTAACTTTCTCTGTATCACTTAGGGCTAGACTAGAATGTTAGGAACGACTTTCGTAACCTCATCATGATCTGCCTAGCCTTTTCCCAACTATATTGGGGTCGGCTTCTGGGAGCGACGGTAAATCGTAAGGAATAAACTTAAAATCTAAATAATCTCTAGGCAATTGCTATAAATACAGGGTGCTTAAAACTGTATACTGAAACTACGTACTCGACTGAAACTGAAAAGTGCTTTCATTTGAGATTGTCGTTTTTAATATCTCCGATTTTTTTTTTAGTTTTGCTCGGCTCGTAAGTGTCATAGCGTCATGTTAAATAGCATATAACCTTCCCCAAGAATTGGGCTATTACCTAAATGCAAAAAGAATTTTTCAAATCCGACTAGCGGTTCCAGAGATTAACGCGTTCAAACAAACAAAAAAACAAACTCTTCCTTCAGCTTTATTAATATTATTATAGATAGATTTGAAGAAAAATCATTATTAAATACTTATATATATACATACTGTGAAATACTATGTAAATTTTAAATGAGGAGCTCGTGGGTAAGTAATAACAGCCGCACGGGTCATGATCCGTGGATGGGTGACCATCTTTACATACCGAGACTCTTCCGTGCCACAGAAAGCACGTTAAGCCGTTGGTCTCGGCTGTCATTCTTGGATCTTTGACAGTCGTTACGGGTCGTCAGATGCCCGAAAGTCTGACAACCAGTCTTACCAAGGGGTAGGTATCGTATTACCCAGTTAATGGGTTGTGGAGGTCAGATAGGCAGTCGCTCCATGTAAAATACTGGTATTCAGGTGCATCCAGTTAAATTGGAAGCCGACCCCAACATAGTTGGGAAAAGGATAGACAGATTGACTATGTGAATTTTAGATTACTTTTCCTTGTATTTTGACTGTTTTTTGGCTTTCAAGATCTTATAGGTTTAAAAGGAAACATTATTTTAGAGCTAGCTCTATAGCTCCTGCTAAATTATTTATTTGCTACTTTCACTTGCCAAGTTTGATGTAACGTAGATCATGTGACTGCCTACTCCCAGCAGCCGTCAACTAGTAAGACCAGCCTGGTACTTGCGTAACACACTTGCAATAGGAATCGGCTTCATTTTGACAGTTCAACAACATTCATTGCGTTATAATTACGTTGTTGAAATTTTTTCGAACATATGAAGCAATGGATTAGTAATCTGCTTCAAAATGATTCAGATTCCGATTAAAGTGTGTTACGCAAAGGAAAATTAGTTATTTGCGTTGTTGCGCACAGGTAATACCCACTAGTGAAACTAGAGATTTATGCAATGTGGAAAAGTGGAAGACGTTTTTCACATCATGGTGGAGTGTGCCCGGAACGAAGATCTCAGAGCTGAGTTATTATTACACTTTGGTGTTGATGTTAAAGAGTTGGGAAGATGCAATATCATTCTAGCATCCCCCTTGTCAGAAACAGCGAGACTGTTATATAAACTTGTACGGATTGGTATACGTAGAAGATAATTAGACCTGTATTATATGTATAAAATGATGTATTAATAGTATTATAAGAAAGCCTTACGGAGCGACTTAGTCTTGTTGACCAAGCTCCTTAAATAAAGATTAAAAACAAAAAAGTATGATTTTAATTATCACATAGTTTACAATATTCCCGTAGCACGCCTGTCTCGGTCGTTTCCGTCGCAGTAACACCATCAGCATATACAGACCAGGGACCATTTTGGTTACCCATTGAAAGGGTTTTCGATAGGGTTTTTCAAAGCAATTAATCAAAAACCCATACGATGTGGGTAACCCTTTTACACGGCTTAAATTAAGCCGTTCCAAAGGGTTTCACTTCAACTCTCTTAAAAACGATAACAGCGTAACATTCCGACTCGGATTAATGTTTTTACAGAACCGACTAGAGTAACTCTCACTTCTGCTACTTGTATTGATAATGTTTTCTGCGATTGTGATTATTTAGATAAAGCCATCGTAAATTATTTACCATCTGATCACAGTGGGCAAACAGTAACTTTTAAGTCTAAAACAACTTTGCAAAAAGTGCAAATACAATTTAGACCAATAACAGCTGGCAAATTAAATAGATTCAATAGTGCCCTAGGTAATAGGTTAAATGTTCTGGGCCATAATATGGACGGAGCAAATAAACTATATGAGGATTTCTTTTCAGTAGTGCTCACTGAATTCAATAAAACTTTTGAAAAGAAAACAAAAAATATTTTCCCTAACTTTTTATTTAGTGACTGGGCAACTAGAGGTATTAGGATAAGTAGGGAAAGATTATTCGAATTGTATGGCCTTAAGCCTTACATTAACACTGTGACGTTCAACAGGTATGTTGCTACATATTCCAAAATTTTTAGAAATACTTGCAAAATAGCTAAAGCCCTGTATATTAGTAACAAGATCAAATCAGCAGAAAATAAAGTAAAAGCAGTGTGGAAAGTTATAAATAATGAAACTAATAGGAAAAAAATACGAAACACGGATTTTACATTGGAGACTTCTCATGGTGATATAAGCTCTAACTTAGAAGTAGCTCAAGAATTTGTACACTTCTTTACAAATATACCATCTAAAACGACGGAAGCTTTAAATTCCTCACCCGATGTCTCAATTGATTTATTAAGAGCGAACGTTCCAAGCTGCCCGGTTGAATTTCAATTTAAACATATAAACCCCATGGTAGTTAAAAAAGCTTTTCGGCACATTAAAATCAAATTGACCGAAGATCTATGGGGAATGTCTATCAAAGTTTGTACATCCATAATCGAGACTATAGCACCATACTTAGCATTAATATTTAATTTGTGTGTGGATGAAGGAGTCTTCCCGGATTTAATGAAATTTAGTAAGGTTATACCACTTTTTAAATCTGGGGACAGTAAACACACCAACAATTATAGACCAGTATCCGTGTTGCCGGTATTCAGCAAGGTATTCGAAAAGGTAATGCTCGATCAAATGCTTAATCATTTTAACACCAACCAAATCTTGCACGATCAGCAATTTGGTTTCACCAAAGGACGTTGCACGACTGACGCGGGTGCCACTTTATTAAAACACATATTTTCAGCGTGGGAGGAGGCCCAAGATGCCATAGGAATCTTTTGTGACCTCTCCAAGGCATTTGACTGCGTAAATCACGAAACCTTACTCTTGAAACTTGAGCATTACGGACTAGGTAAACTTGCGCTCAGTTTAGTAAAATCTTATTTAAATGATAGACAGCAACAAGTTCAAATAAATGGTGTCAATTCACTCGGTCTAAAAGTACAAATGGGTGTTCCACAGGGTTCGATATTGGGTCCTTTCCTCTTTTTAGTATATATTAATGATCTACCCCATTTATTAAAAAACCAACCACAAATGGTGTTATTTGCTGACGACACATCCTTAATTTTTAAGATAAATAGACGTGCATCAAATCTTGACGACGTAAATAACGCCCTACTGCAGATCCATAATTGGTTCACTGCTAATAATTTAGTATTAAATGGGAAAAAGACTAAATGTGTAAGATTTGCTTTACCAAATGTTAAAAGTACTGATTGTGACATAGTATTGAATAAAGAGAAACTAGAATTCGTCGATAAAACTGTTTTCCTGGGGATCACGCTCGACTCAAGGCTGCAATGGGGTCCGCATTTAACATCTCTTGCAGGACGGCTAAGTTCAGCAGCATATGCGGTGAGAAAAATCCGTCAATTCACTGATGTAGACACCGCAAGGATGGTCTATTTCAGTTACTTTCATAGTATTATGTCTTACGGTATTTTACTATGGGGACGGGCTGCAGACATAGAGTCTATTTTTATTCTGCAGAAAAGAGCCATCAGAGCAATATATGGCCTCCGCAGGCGCGATTCTCTAAGGGAACTGTTTAAAGATATTAACATCATGACGGTACCTTGTCAATATATCTACGAAAACATCATGTACGTAAGGAAAAATCTAAATCTTTTCGGTAAAAGAGGTGAAGGACACAATTATAGGACTAGAAATAGGGACCAATTAGTTCAACCAGGTTTCAGACTGGCTAAAGTAGACTCATCCTTCATGGGGTACTGTTTAAAATGTTATAATAAAATACCTCCCCACATACTCCAGCTGAATGAAAGGAAATTTAAATCTTGTATAAAACGCACACTATGCAGCCAGGCATATTATAAGTTGGGGGATTACATCGCTGACAAAAATGCTTGGCTGAATGCTTGTCCTGCTCCACAAGGACGCATTAATTAATTGATTAGCATTCGGATATATTGTTGGACCTGCTGAAGATTAAGATGAGAGAAAACTTTCTTTGCATTGTTTAGATTCAATCTCTTAGTATTATATAATTGCATAGCACGTGTGAGCACTATGTAGCTACTATTAAGCTACCTTTTACTGGGTACGTCTTTCACTGACTTGAGTGTGCCCTGGCGGTTGAGAGTATGTCATGCTCACTCAAATGTCTCGCTGATGGTGGCGTGTGTGTTGGATCATTAAGTTCCCTTCAAAATGGTTGAGCTAAATGGTGCTGATCCATGCGTCATGTTCGTGAACGGGCGCCGTCAGTTGGGACTGGTCGTCTCTTAGCTGCCATGGCTTATTTTTAATTTTAATATTTAATTTAGTTGTTTTAGTTATTATCTTTTTATTACGGACGCTTTTTAACGTGCACGTCTTTCTACATTGTTCTCACATGTATATTTTCAACTTGAACGATGTAACCAATATTTTGTAAAAATATTATGATTTAAAAGAGTGTCCGTGGAGTTTCTTGCCCGTTCTTCTCCATAGGGATCTACTACGCTTTGGAATGGGCAACTAGCTTCA
Organism: Cosmia pyralina; assembly: GCA_946251885.1. NCBI lineage: Eukaryota > Metazoa > Arthropoda > Insecta > Lepidoptera > Noctuidae > Cosmia > Cosmia pyralina. Next base: position 16,530,841 of record OX276367.1, read on the forward strand.
TCTTTCTGACTGACCGACCCATTGACAATTCAAAAGTGCCTGTAATTGGTTTATTTGAAATAAATGCTTTGAGTTTGAGTTTGAGTTTGAGTTTGTAATATGACCTCTCGATGATGGGCATACGTTGCAAATTGCTAATATGATAACCCGAACAACACCCTTATTATTATACAGGGTGTCCAGTAAATAGCACGACATACTGCAGGAGGTGATAGCTTGGGTCAATACCTATCAAAACAACACAATATATGTTCAGCAAAATCTTATGGTTTTTTTTTCACCACTGTAGGTTAATGTTATGCGAAAAGAAAATCGTTATGTGAAAATTTAAACAAAAAATACTATTTCTTGAAAACATTCTTGTTTTTGATAGAAAAAAGACTTATCAATGAGTAAAGTAACTATTCACGAATAATTTGATGTAAAAAAAATAATAGAAAAGGAATGTTTCATTACGAGATGCTTAAAAATCTGTTTCAAGGTAGAGATTTTTCGATATTTCGGAAAATTTTGTAAAACTGTAAATCCGTAAGATTTTGCTGAACATATATTGTGTTGTTTCGGTAGGTATTGACCCAAGCTATCACCCCCTGCAGTATGTCGTGCTATTTACTGGACACCCTGTATAGGTTATCTTAATAAAGGGGTAACCCTTTCACTGAGTTTCAAGTATAGAACGCATTCAATGGGTTAGCCATATTGAAGGGATAACCCTTTTACTGGGTTTCAAGCTCCAACCCATATGTAATACGGGCTGGTATCCGCAACTCCACGACAATGCGCGTATTTTGCGTATGGAAACTCCAACCCATTCAAGGAGTTACACATGATAAAGATAACTTCATAAACGGCTTACCCCTTCGAAAGACTTAACTCTTAAGCGGGTTTGTACGGTCCCTGGTACAGACATACATAACAAGGAACATACTTTAGGGGAGTGAATAGTAAGCTGTTCATTTTCATGGGATAAGATCAAGACAAGGATCAATTTATTTGCTCAAACATGTGTACACATAAAAGAATAAAAACGTGCATGCAGGATAACAATAAAAACAATAGGTTCAGTTCAGACATGTTTGCCACTTATGATGGCGTGCAAATATGAATAATTATGATTGTTAATAATTTAATAGTCAAATCAATATCATTAATTTACCTTGAATTTAGCAAACAGTAATAAAATTATATCATATGTCAACAGTAAATAAAAATAATTAATAAAATCTATGTCAAAATAAATGGTGCTGTCAGAAACTCTTTAATATTAAACAAATGTTGTTAACCCATAACAACATTTGTGTACCCATGAAAAACAAATTCTCAACATTTAGGCCTAATGCCTATCAGCCAAACAAATAATTAACCCCTTTCTATTCTTCCACAGATGTCCAGAAGACAGAAGTAAACCTTGGATTTACCAGAAAAGTGTCCTAACACCGACATCATGACGGAAGGAACGTACGAGAGGGTGTCTCCGTTCTTGAGACAGGTTAGTTAAAATCGGGATATTTCTAGCTGCAGCTGGTTGTGTCTTTTTTATTTATTTATTTAACCATTTATGTACACACAAATAAACAGACAAACAGAAAGGAACAGAAAAATACGTACAAAGGTGATGCTTATTTCAAAAGAAATCTCTTCCAGCATACCTGCGATAGGACAGAGGATAAAAAGAGATGTAGACAACGTGTGTAAGAGTAGAAGAGAAAATAAAATACATAAAATCCAAAACAATTAACTCATTAAATAAAACATATAATAAATACTTAAATACATACATACTACTAAAATAAAAACCACTAAAATAACTAACAACTATGACGAAGTGGAAAGATAGTGTTCTTTCACTCTTCTTTTAAATACTACAATTGTTTGGCAGTCCCTAATGTCAGGCGGAAGTGAATTCCACAACCGAACCGCGTGAACAGTGAAGGAGTAGGAATAGAAGTCAGTGGAGTGGGAAGAAGAAGTTTTTAATCGACTTCCAAAAAATCCAAAGGAGTAGTGCCTCAATTCGTGGTTATTTTTTTGAATGCGATGAAACAAACCAACCAATTAACTGTGTTTGATGTCAACTGACTCCATCAATCCGCCTAACCTTTTCCCAACTATGTTGGGGTTGGCTTCCAGTCTAACCGGATGCAGCTGAATACCAGTATTTTACATGGAGCTATTGCCTATCTGACCTCGACAAGTACCACAACCCAGTTACTGGGTAATACGATACCCATAGAAATATAAAAATCTATGACGATACCCCTTGGTAAGACTGGTTGTCATACTTTCGGGCTTCTGATCGACTGTCAAAGATCCACGAATAACAGCCGGGACCGCTTATAACGTGCTTTCCGAGGCACGGAGGAGTCTCGCTATGTAAAGATGGCCACCCATCCACTGACCAACACCGCCAAACGTAGCTTAACCTGATGGATCGACCCGTGCGGTCTTTATTACTTAGCCACAAGCTCCTGACTCTTAGATACAAGATACAAGATATTTATTTTGTAAAACATGAGTGCAGAATTATACAGGTCTTAAAAATAATAAGAGGTAGCTACATGTTTTGCCAATCATGGCGTACAAAATTAGTCGCATTAAGACAACTATTACAAAAAGATAATTATAAAATCGTTAATAATAAATTAAAACAATGACTTACAAAGAGGAAAAATATAAAAAATATAAATAAAAAAAACATAGGATTAAATGAAAATGTCAACAATTTAAATTCAATTTAAGTAAAGTCATATTAGAAAAAATAATAACAAAGGTACACAGTCCAAATTCTATTGCAGAAGATTATCATTTAAAAAGTCATCTACGCTATAACGACGCTTAGTCAACTGAGTCTAAGTATAATATTGTAATCAAATCAAAGTGAATATACTCTTCATACATTGTTAATTCATCCTTTTCATTATTGTTATATTCAGTAACATTTGAACTCGTATTTTACTCAATCAAAACATTATTAGTTTCATTCAATCATCTGCTATTCTCTGAGCTGGGTCACCTCTGCAAAATAACAGGTTTGGCTCTCCGGTCACCAACCAGTTTGACTCCAGTTCAGTGACTACCTAAAGTCATCGCTTCATAAAGAGTCCCCACATTTTTTAATTGTTATAAACAAACTAGCTTTTGCCCGTGACTTCTTCCGGGTAGAGGTCAGCAATTATCCCATGGGAACGTAGGTACGCACGGCTACAGATCTAGCTCTACATTTCCAGTATAAGCTGATCTTGCATTGTATAGGATTTCCTTACAATGAGAGGTCAGTGTAAACTGGAATTGTATAGCTTGATGTGTAGCCGTGTGTACTACCGGGATAAAAGTATCTAGAGTAATGTTAGCCAAGTTTTTTTGTGATTTTTTAACCGAGGTGGCCGATTTTAATTAAATAAAAACTAATTCTTAACTAATAATATTTCCAATCCCATAAATATCTTAAAAAGAGGGTACACAAAAATATCAATAATTACCTACATATGAACTTTAAAATCATCCCCCCTATTTAAACGCCTTGGGGAATGATTAATTACAAAAACGCAAATAAAAATTCGTTCTGTGGTTTAGGCGTGAAAAGGTAACATAATGCAGACAGAGTTACTTACTTTCGAATTTATAATGTTACTAGCAGCGCCCCGCGGTTTCACCCGCGTAAGTCTCGAACCCGTAAGAATATCGGGATAAAAAGTATCCTATGTTTTAATCCAGGTTATAAACTATCTGTGTGTCAAATTTCATAAAAATTCATTCTGTAGGTTTTGCATGAAAGAGTAATAAACATCCATCCATCCTCACAAACTTTCGCGTTATTATTATTAATAGGAAGTAGGATAGTAGGATTATGGAGTAATATGGATGGATAAAAGCAAAAACGTGTAGTCATCATCGAACCTCTTTATAAAATGTGCAAATAAAACAAGTTTGCCGAGCACGATTACATAACCGTTCTTCCAAAATTTAAACAACATCACATGACTGGGTGTGTGGTAGGCCAATGGTCAATGACCACTCAAGTTTCGAAAATCGAAGTCGAGTCGAAAGTCGTGAGTTTTGGAAATCGAAAGAACTCAAAACTGCCAATGAGTTAAATTAGGTACAATATTAATTAATTAAGTACAGTATTATTACCCAGTAACTGGGTTGTGGAGGTCAGATAGGCAGTCGCTCCATGTAAAATAGAGTAACCGCTGTAGTAATTAGCCACGCTTTAGTAACTGGCCACTCGTAAAATAAGAGGTAGAAACAAGGAGAAGCAAGCTCATGAATGAAAAGGACGAAAATTCTTTTTTGTCCTTTTCATTCATGAACTTACTTGCGTTACCTAGTTTCTACCTCCTTTTTTATGAGTGGCCAGCAAAAAAAAAAAAACAAAAAAAAGCTAAAGCGTGGCCAAATACTACAGCGGTTATCCTACTGATATTCAGCTGCATCCTCTTAGACTGGAAGCATTCTGCCTAGCCTTTTCCCAACAGAATTGGGAAAAGGCTAGGCAGAAAAAGATCTGTTAGAGTATTTGTATCTCAAGAAGCGAAGCCTCTGCCTCGAATTTCGCAGGCAGCGGGGCGGCGGCGGCGGCGGCGCGTCTCGCATTGTCCCGCCCCGCTACCGCGCCGCTGTTTTCGAGGTCCGGTCCATTTGTTTTTATGCATAAAATCCTGCCGCTTCATATAAAATTTTCAGGTAAAAAATATTTAATTTTTGAAAAATGGGCGATGAATTGCTTTTGATATCGGCTAATTGGAACTCTCGATCATAAAATTAAAACAACAGAAATAAACTTCGTTTCAAAGTCTATCCAAAACTGCAAAAAATTAAAAGAAATTGACAATAATTCTCGCATTATAAACTCGAGGCTAAATAAAAAAGTAGCTCATTCATTAGATCTTAGTTGAAATGATGTTTCATGTTCTGCATTAAAACTTATAGAACTACACTATTTTATCTGTAAAACCACATAAATCAGCGAAATCGGCAAAATTTCGTATACCTACAGAGCCTATTGCCATCAACCGGGCACAAACTCAGAGTCCGGGAGCAACTGAGAAATTCAAGATAGAAAAACCCGATAACACTGTCCGAACCGGGAATCGAACCCAGGATCTCATGCTCAGCAGTAGCGCTTGCGAGCACCAGACCAAAGGCAGTCCAACGAGGCTGAGAACTGGACCAATGATGCTGCTACGATCATCTTGATGTAACTCTTTACTTCCAGTTAGGTTACGTGAGGTGTTTAGGGAGGGGGGGGGTTGGGAGAGGGGGCAGAGGGGGTCGAGCCGAATGTCACCCAATCTCACGAAGGGGGTCTCGGCAATATCATGTACCAATGTAAAATTGCCAGAAAAGTGGCCGTTGGGTGATTATTTAAAAAAATAATTAAGTAAATTATGTTTATTTAAATAAATCCATCTCAATCAAGCACAGATTAACGTATTTACACTAAAAATACGTATTTTGAAACATCTCACGTGAGATTAGGGTGTAGGGAGGGGGTCGAGCCAAATCTCACGACATCTCATCAAGGGGAGTTCGGGGGGGTCGAAAAATCGCCAAAATCACGTAATTAATGAACGCCCCATTAACAACCACATTTTGGATTCCTGACTCCACGGAAATGATTCTCATCCACTATCGTCCCATCCTTTCGCAAAAACTGAAACTTTATTATTTCAGTTCCTTTTTGCATTCCACAATGTGAACATGCTGGTAGATTTACAAAAACATGATTTCGGGCACAACAGAGTAGGAGACCAACCCCGACCCCAACTAAACCTGTACTTACCTTCCAGCTGCTGGCAGTAAGCGGAGTGGTGATGTACATGATCGGCACAGGCGCTAACATCGCCTTCCCAGGAGTTCTGCTGCAGCAGCTGAGAGAGCCAGGGTCTGCGCTGCGGCTGACTCCGGATCATGAGTCTTGGATAGGTATGTTAAAGTATTGGTTCTACTAATGGTCTTTGGCCCGAACGATGCTCAAGCATGAATCTCAAGATTAGAAGTGGACATATATAATATCAAGAAACAGAGGAAAAGGGGGCTCGTGGATCACAGCCGCACGGGTCGATCGATCAGGTTAAGCTACGCTTGTCGCGGTCAGTCCGTGGATGGGTGACCATCATATCATACCGACACCCCTTCGTGTCCCGGCTGTCATTCGTGGGCCTTTGAAAAGGCTAGGCAGATTAAAACAGAAGAAACGAAAGACAAAATTAAGATTGTAGAAAGATTTCACGGCGCGATGTCAATGAAAAAATGTCACTTTGAATAGAAATAGATAAATATGCCTATTTTACGTAGAGCAGAGGATTGAACTAAGTGACTACGCGGGCTGGTGAACACGACATTCAGGTTCAGTGTTTTGGAATAATCAATTAGCCATTATTATTAGCCACGATTAGTTAACAACAAAGTTGAATGCACTCAATTCATTACGGTCAAGCACTACACGCGTAATGGCCTAACACATTTTTTTTCTTTTTTTTTCTTTTACATTCAATATTGCAAATTAATGATGAATAGTCCAGTAATGCTAAGTGGAAGATCGGAGTCTCCTAACACAACGATCCTCCTAACATAAGAGATCCGATTTCGATGGTTCTTTTTTGTTTGAAAATAAAAATTTGGTAAAAAAACATGGTAAATATACCGTCATAAATAACTTAGTGGTATAATAATAATATTAACACGTTCACGGACACAAAACCAATCTCAATAATTTGTGATATGGCACACAAACTTTCCATACAAAATACTCGTAGCATCACGCATACCTACATTGAACTTGTGTGCACGCGCAGGAGTGTTTGCTGTGGCACTAGCGGTCTGTATTATAGCCTAAAACGGCACAGAGTCATATCCTTCCTATAAATGCTATGGGAAATAGTAGGCCGTGGACGGAATTCTACTTTTGGTGTATTTTAAATCGCCGGCTACAGCCATATGCCATCGTATGTATGAGGGTCATAATTTACGTCTTTCGACGTATTATCCGTGAGTGTGTTAATTGTTGCAAAAAAAATTGTGCTCGCGAGGTCTACTGTTCGCAGAACTGCTAATTAGTTTATATTTTTTGAGAACCATTCTTGGCATTGACACATTGAGAATAGAATAGAATATATTTATTTGCTTTAAAACATAGTGATAGTAGTTTGATATGGTTCTTCTTGACATGATTTGCGTGTCTCTTGAGCAAGATTTCCTATCTCTATACACGACAATAATATGCGAGATTTTTTTCAAAATTCGATTTGAAGATTCTTTTCCTCGTGTATACGAGGAAAAGAATTCTCGTAAATTATTAGAGAATTATTTTCCTTGTGTGTCATAGAATAATGACTATGTGAAAAAATCTAAAGTAATTTAACCATCTTGCATTTAAATTACTTGCAAAATACAAAACATGCTGTAAGGCATAACTGGGGTCGCATGGCAACGCATCACGACTTTACACATACGAGTAGGTACTCATGCATAATTCAATTAATTCACTTCACGTTTAATCTATTTATTTACCTACATTATACAACGTGTCGTGTTGCATCCTCGTCAAATTTAAGTGTGTGGTATAGACCATCAAACCGAACAACTTTTCCCATGGCACCAACATTGTAATCGCGAAAAAATAATCAGCCGTAGAAGTTTTCTATGGGACTGTTGAAAGTTATTTCGCGATTACGATGTTGGTCCTATATGGAGAAAATTGTTCGGTTTGATGTTGTCGACGAGGATGCAACACGACACGTTGTATAAAACAAAGTCATTTGTCGTGTCTGTCTGTATGACCGCTGGTTTTTGATGCGGTTTTCAGCATTATTCAGAGCATTTATGCCGGAAGGTTATGTGTAGTGTCTTTATAAATAAAAACCAGGCAAGTACGTGTCGGACCACGCACAATGAAGGGTTCCGTAGTTGGGATGAATTTATCCCAAGAACAAACTTAACATTGTAGTTGAAAAACATGTTCTCCCATACATTCCAACTGTAAATGTAAGTTTGTACTCACAATATTGACCATGTTATTTTAAGACCACAGATTTCTTCTTATAGGTTTTCCTGTAATCTAAAGGTAAAGGTCTATTTTCTGTATTTTTTTCAAAATTTTAGACTCAGTAGTTTCGGAGATAAGGGGGGAATTGTCAATTTTCGTCTATTTTCTTAAATAACTTTAAAACAATAATTGATTTAAAAATTATAAAAAAAATATATTTGAGACCCTCTTAATAAGCTCTTTCATTTGATATGTCAAACGGTATAGTTTGCAAAACTTTTTTTTTTATTTTCTTATTTGCCCCCCAAAAGTGACCCTGACCCCCATATTTAAAATTCATTTATTTACTTTACCCGTCCGTGTTTGGGTCACAGAAATTCATATGTGTACCAAATTTCACTTTAATCGTTTCATTAATCGTTCCATTTTATTATCGTTTATTGCAAGTTATATATTGTATGCCTACTGTGTAATATACTGCTGTTTGTTATTCCTATCAAATAAAATAAAATAAAATTAGATTCGTAGCAAATTGGCTGTGACAGACGGAAAAGTGTTCCGGTTTTTTTCCTTTCGAGGTACAAAACCCTAAAAACGAATGTCTAAATGTTTTTCTTTTACGGTATTTTTTTTTTTAAATATCCGTTTAAATCCGAGGAAGGTTCTTATGAAGAGAAAAATTGGTAAAGTTCCCAGGAAAATTGGAAAATGCATTTTCTATGAATTATTGACATTTGGACAGGACAACGTCTTTAAGATCCGTTAAAAGTACGCAATAAAATTAATATAGATAAAAAAGCATAGAAATCTCGTTATTTGGACATGTCACCACTGCACCCAGGCGAAGCAGGGGCGGCTCGCTAGTGTCCTTATAAAATACCGACTGTAAGTACAATTACCCCCTCGTGACTACGAACAGCAAGTCGTTGATTACTGGTAAAATTACTGTTATTATCTGAAGCAGATTATCCTCTTGTGTGAACGCAAAATGCGTCATACAATTCCCTTGTTGAGTTTTTTAATGACGCCATCTTGTGAATGAATGTTTGAAGTTAATTTCACTCACTTTTGTTAATCTATGTCTTTTATTCGGCATCTTTCACTCGAAGTGAAACGTCTGAACACAAAATGAACCTGAAATGAAAAATGAATTCGTTAGTGACCAATCCAACTATATTGGATTTCGGAATACATCGTCATTCACTTCGCGCTTCGAATGATCATAAAATGAAAAGACATGAGCCGACGATCGTTTAATTTGTATTTCGGTCTTGTCCGTAAGGACTGAGGAGCCACATCAGATTTTTAAAATCTGAGCTCACCATTATTTAGCAGCAATGTAGCTGATTTTGCAGCACGAATTCTAGATTTAGCAGCAAAATATTATATTTAATGCAAAACCTTGCATTGTTGTGATGTACAAAGTTAAATTTGTGTTTGTGTATACTGTCATCACCTTTTCTTTTGCCAATAAAACTTTTTGTATTTTTGTTTTTGTATTTGTAATCTAAATTGAACTGTAGGTAACGAAGTATTTAAAGCAAACAAAATAGAGGGCAATAACTTTACCGCTACAGGTATTTATATGCAAGTAGGTATATTTGTAATATGTAGCATGTAGGTCTGTATTTTTCATTATTAGGCACATGTCTTAGCTTAATTACGTTATCTTAGGGGCTTGTGATCGATCAGGTTAAGCTACGCTTGCCGGGGCAGGTCCGTGGATGAGTGACCATCTTAACATATCAAGACCCATCCGTGCCTCGGAAAGCACGTTATGCCGTTGGTCCCGGCTGTCATTCGTGGATCTTTGACAGTCGTTACGGGTCGTCAGAAGCCCGAAAGTATGACAACCAGTGTTACCAAGGGGTATCGTTTTACCCAAGTAGGGTAGGGTTGTGGAGGTCAGATAGGCAGTCGCTCCATTAAAAAACTTTTTTACAAAAAAATACAACCGACTTCCAAAAACAACACTACAAAGTGAAAAATAACTTTAATTTCGGAAGTCGGTGTCTAGTTAAATGTATTTTCGTTTGTTGCCACCGGCTTCCGAAATTATAGTTATTTTTCACTTTGTAGTGTTGTTTTTGGAAGTCGGTTGTATTTTTTTGTAAAAAAGTTTTTATTTTTCACTTTTTAGTTGTAGTAGCTACCTCACACAAATTCTAATACCACTACCTGCAAAACAAACTAGAACATCATCCATATAAAAGTGGGGAAAAATACGTATTATTGAAGCTAACTCAAAAACTACCGAAGCAAAGTTAATCAATTTTATATGGGACCAACTACATACCCTCATACATACCCTCTCGAATAAAACAAAAAAAATCCAAATCGGTCTAGCCATCTTCGAGTAATCGGGGAACATACATAAAAAAAAAAAGAAAAAAAAAAAGGTTCCGACGAATTGAGAACCTCCTCCTTTTTGAAGTCGGATAAAAATACAGGTATTCATCTGCAACCGGTTAGACTGGAAGCCACCCCAACATAGTTGGGAAAAGGCTAAGCAGATGATGATGATGTGCTTACGTTTCTTCAGCGAGAAAATTTTGATAGCTACAGTCGCTTCCTCGTCAATAGTAATAAATACCTAAGCCCCAAACTACATAAGGTGGATCAGCAGTGAGTGGAAGCCCGCGAGATTCAATTTGTCTTGCGTTTCTTGCAATTTGCAGGTCAGTGTCAGCGGGGCAATTGCGTAACGCACTATCAATCGCAATAGATTTCATTTTGACAGTTCAACAACATTCATTGCGTTATTTACGTTGAGCTGACAAATTTTTTGAACATATGAAGCAATGGATTAGCAATTTGTTTCAAAATGATTCAGTTTCCGATTGATACTTAGTGTGCTACGCAATTAGGGTGCTGATAAAAGTATCTTGATCAAAATATGATTCGCGAAAATAACAAATATGTATTTACATAATTATAACGATAAGAATCATCAATACAGCTTTCTAAGTTAGATTTGCCGTGTTTCGATCTGATAATCAGATCGAATTAAGAAATAAATCTTACCTATTCAAACTATTATTATTGAGTTTTTCCTTTCACCCCTAACCAGTTTTCTAATCGTACATTGTCACCAGTACTCACCACACATTTCCTGGTATTTAATATTCTTATGAATTATTTACTGAACTCGTTCTAAGCCATATTATAAGCATAGTGCTCATTTTGCAATGTAGAGCAGACGTGATAAACTTTCCAGTATGAAAAATTAACGGTGAATTTAAACTTATTATTATGAGCCGTTGTGCCTCATTGCAGGGCAATGGCCTCCCATTTTTAGGGTTATGTAACTGAAAAGTAAACAACGGATCCCTTATAGGATCACTTCGTTGTCCGTGTATCCCTTTTTTACCAAATTAATACGAAATACGTAGGTCTACAGTCCCTTGGAAAAAAATCAAGCTTACAAGTCAACGCAATAAAAAAAATAACGGCCATTTATGCGACATACTCCAAAAAAAATACCAATTGACCTAATATAATACAACTCAACTGTGCAACTCCAGTTGCAATAACTAAGCAACTGTAAGCCCCGGACTCCACCAAAGCGGAGATACGCAGAGATGTGTGCTGGCTAGAGCGAACTGAGCTGCGTGCGGCGAGCATTGGATGTCGAGATGATCGCACAGTTTAGCGCGCCGCGCCGTCGCCAGCTTGCGAGGCACACACAGCTCACATCTCCGCTTTGTACCGCCGCCCAGCTCAATCTCGGCGAGGCACAGCTCACATCTCCGCTTTGATAGCGCCATACACATATCCTCCAGTGGTCTCCACCGAAGCTGAGTGACGAGATGTACCTATGAATAACGAAATTCTATTGGTATTTAAAACACATCTCCTCTCGTCTCGTCTTGTCTCCGCTTTGATGAAGTCCAGGCCTTTTTTTTTCTTTTTTTTGTGGATGGGAAATCATCAAATGACTTCTCCCGGTTCGGGGCAGAGCGGGAGGGCGTGTCAGACTTTTACTGACTAAAACCCACCCGTGTTCCTTCAGTTGCCCGTGCCAGGGCCACGGTATCTCTTTCGAACTACCCGCGACCCCGGCGGCTTCGGCCCTATTGGACCCCGTCACTGCTGAGTGAAGTCCAGGCCTCAGTTCAGAGCAATTTAACCAAAAGATTGAAACATATTCGGTATAGGTATACGGGTCACGTACCACGGAGTTACGACTGCTCAAGCATTACAATCCAATCTATCTTATGGCACTTATGGGGCAGTCACGTTGTAGGCATTTGTGATGATGTTGTGATTATGAGTCTAATGATCACAATCATTTGGTTCTTAGCTAAGTAAGAATAAGTATAGAATTTATAGAAAAGTCTTCAGGTCACCAATCTACTGAGTGTTATGTTGTTACAAGCTTTTATTTAGTTTTTACACAGTAGGACAGCAGCTGCTATTGCAGTTGCTGATCCAAGATTGAAGCTGTACTTAATCATCAAGATTAATAGCATTTCAGAAACTGCAGGGTTTGCAGGGAACTTCTCCTTAGAAGGGTTCCGTTGTTGGGATGAATTTATCCCAAGAACAAACTTAACATGTTCAAAAACATTTCCTCCCATACATTCCAACTGTAAATGTAAGCTTGTAGTAGACAATAGTCACAATATTGAGAGATTTACCATTTTATTTTAAAACCAGACTTGTTACAGGTTTTCCTGTAATCTACAAGTAAAGATCTATTATCTGTATTTTTTTCAAATTTTTAGACGCAGTAGTTTCGGAGACGAAGGGGCGAGAGAGAGAAAGGGGGGGGGGGGGGGGGTGGAATGTCAATTTTCTAAATAACTTTAAAACAATTTATTTTAAAATTATAAAAAAATATATTGAGACCCTCATAGTAAGCCCTTTCATTTGATATGTCACAAGTATAGGCAAAACGTTTTTTTTTAAATTTCTTATTTGCTCCCCAAAAGTGACCCCATATTCAAAATTTAATCATTTACTTTAGCCGTCCGCGTTTGGGTCACAGAAATTCATATGTGTACCAAATTTCAACTTAATCGGTCCATTAGATTCGGAGCATATTGGCTGTGACAGACGGACAAACAGACACACGAGTGATCCTTTAGGGGTTCCGTTTTGTCCTTTTGAGGTATAGAACCCTAAAAACAGTTCTTATATTTTTGGTTGGTTCTCTCCCTTTTATGCTTCCTTTATTATTTCTTGCTTTGTGCCAATCTTAGTGTATCTAGGTCTATCCGAGAAGCTTAATTTATTAGGATAAAAGCTCCCGCATAAGGCGCGACGCGACGGTGCTACGCGATTCTGGTAAAAAAAATTACATGAAATTGTAAAACTTAACAGTAAAAGAATTAACAGTTAACAATTACAAATTAACAACAATTACAACAATTGTTGTTTAACAATTAACAGTTTTCATACAAATTGTTCTACTAGAGTCGCGTCGCGTTGTCGCGTCGCGTATCCTGGTCACGTAGGTTTCGAGGGGGTGAAGCAGACGCGGACGGGTAACAGGCGCGCGGGGCCCATACCAATCTCATAAGAGTATGACTCTGTTGGCATAGTAAAGTGGAATGCAAATATAAATATCAGAATCGTGTGCAAACATCTTCATGCGAAGCGTTCTCTTATGCCTGGTTTTAATTCTATTATAACCTATCTATATAAATAAAAAGAGAAGTCCTAACTGACTGACTGACTCATCAAACCCTTGGACCTAGAAAGCTGAAATTTGGCACAGAGGTGTATTTATTATCCATGAATATTTACATAATTTAAAATATAACAATTTAAAATATATATATGTACAAGTATATAAAAAAGGAGGGGAAATAATCATAGGCCATCAAAAAATTCGTCCGCATTGTTGTCGACAGGAAAAGTGCCCAAAAGGCTGGCAGCATTGCCACGTTGTATGGCAATGCTAATTCTTTGGCCAAAAAATAGGCCAGCCCTTTGGTCATGTGTAGAGTCGACCAACCGCTTGGCGATGTCCCGAAAAACTAAAAGGGCATTCGGACCCCATAGCCCTAGTATTTCAACCCCAAACGGCTCAAACATATAAGTCCCAATAAGATTAGAGTATTTGCGCCGTTTGAGGTTTTCCGCACATGCAGCAGCCGCCCCAGCAGAGCCCACCGTGCTAAGAAGATGGGTTGGCGCAAGGGTGTCAACACACGTTGCACTTGCATCCCACACCAAAGACCTACCTACGTTCCAAGGCATTATGTTCATTCCGTCTGGTCTCTTCCCATCGTCGCGTGCCAAGCGAATGGGTTCTAAATCAGCTGGCACGACAAGCAAGAGCAAGACGGATGATGTCATTAATGCTGGCATGCCGTGCTAGCCGGCCTTCGCTCTTACTGCTGGATTCACAGAGGTTCCCTTTATAATGTAGACAAGGAATAAGGAAGGAATTCCCAGTAGATGTTCCCGTGGGATAACCTCCGACATCCACGCGGGAGAAGCTTAAAACTACTATATCACGCTCTTCTAATGATCATAAGTCCCTATTTACTTATTCTTAATTAGTATCGACAACCTTGAATTTCGAAGAAATATTTATTCGGTCAAGTTTAAATTATCATGATCAATAAAATTATTATTTATGAGATCCAACCGTTGTCATACTCCTATTTATAATCATATGATTTTGTTATCACACAAACTCAAACTCAAAGCATTTATTTCAAATAAACCAATTACAGGCACTTTTGAATTGTCAATGGGTCGGTCAGTCAGAAAGATGAAGCCAGTTGCCCATTCCAAAGCGTAGTAGATCCCTGGGGAGAAGAACGGGCAAGAAACTCCACGGACACTCTTTTAAATCATAATATTTTTACAAAATATTGGTTACATCGTTCATGTTAAAAATATACATGTGAGAACAATGTAGAAAGACGTGCACGTTAAAAAGCGTCCGTAATAAAAAGATAAAAACTAAAACAACTAAATTAAATATTAAAATTAAAAATAAGCCATGGCAGCTAAGAGACGACCAGTCCCAACTGACGGACGTTCACACGTTCCACATTGTGACGTTCATGTCCACTGATTATTTATTAAAATCATGACCATTTCTAGTTAAAGTGATTTCAACATACTTACGTATTACTGCCTCATTGGCCTAGTGGTCGCAAGCGCTACTGCTGAGCATGAGGTCCTTGGTTCGATTCCCGAGTCGGGCAAAGTGTTATTGGGTTCTTTCATCTGGAATTTCTTAGTAGCCAGGAGTCTGGATTAGTGCCCGGTTGATGGCAATAGGCTCGCCCCCTATTACATAAGACTTAAACATAACAGGTGAAATGTGGGTGTACAATACACTTCTGCATGCCTGACCCTTCGGGGAGCAAGGCGTGATGTTATGTTATGATACATAATAATACTTACCTTTTTTTTTTAGTTTGTGCTACCTCTCAGACTAAACATGCTTTTGCTAAGCGTTTCTATTTATTTTTAGGACCCTACTTGTATAACAAGAATATACAATAATTATTATTGTAACAAGAAATGGAGCGTGCTTGAGCCATGTGCACGAAGCAAGCGTTCGCCGCGTCTTGCGTATAGCCGTTTTGTAACCAAGCTCGCCTCGAATGATACATTACCAACAAACATTACAAGTCAGTCTCCGCCTTTATGGTTGGTTTAAGCTTCTCGGTACAATGAAAACATAAAAGCCTTTTGAAAGATTTCTCTAACAGAGTGCTAAAGATTTATAGTTTAAGTTATAATAGGTGTAATTTATTATTACAGGAATATTTGGCAAAACTCAATTACGCAGACACGGAAAAACTACTAGAAATCTTAAAGTAGTTCTGTCTACCTACTCTAATATAAGTCTCTGCCTTTACCTAATTAATAATAGTCTCTACTTTATCTACTTTAATATTATTCGTTTATTTCATTTAAACATAATATATCTTACATAATAGGAGGAGCTCGTGGCTAAGTATAGTAAACTCACTCAAATAAGTGATAGTCCTAATTTCGTGATAGTCTGTTTCGTTAAGTTAAAAAAGTTAACAAAGGTTTCGATTATTAGCTATAAGTCGTCTTAAGTAAGTTTATTATCCTAATTATTGTAAAAGAAAGACTGCTTTATGTTCCTAATTCAAATAAAAATGAAGATTTTACTAAAGTATCTAAGTTTTATCACATATTTTGTTTTATCACGAAATATAACAGCCGCACGGGTCGATCCATCAGGTTAAGCTACGCTTGCCGGGGTTGTCCGTGGATGGGTGACCATCTTTACATATCGAGACTCCTCCGTGCCTCGGAAAGCACGTTAAGCCGTTGGTCCCGGCTGTCATTCGTGGATCTTTGACAGTCGTTACGGGTCGTCAGAAGCCCGAAAGTCTGACAACCAGTCTTACCAAGAGGTATCGTATTACCCAGTTAATGGGTTGTGGAGGTCAGATAGGCAGTCGCTCCATGTAAAATACTGGTATTCAGCTGCAACCGGTTAGACTGGAAGCCGACCCCAACATAGTTGGGAAAAAGCTAGGCAGATTGATTGATATCTTACATAATCTAGTTTTAAAATAATAATACCCAAATATTATAGTTGCTTATTCTTCACTGAAAATATTATATCTTCTTTTTAATTTAGCTTCTAATTTTATTGTTGTCTTCTTTTTAAATGTTTGAAGTAAATTGATGGCCTGAAACACAGGTTTTCATAAACCTAGATCAGGCAGGTCTACATTACAGTTAGAATTAAATTTTCCTCGATTGTAATTATTTTAAACCTTATTTTTACTTTAAAGTTCAATAATTTTTTTTTTTTTTTTATAACTGTACTAATGACGTGTTTCCTCATGTTTTCAGCCTCAATCCTGGGCCTGGCGCTAATCTCCGGCATCATTGTGGCGCCCTTCAGTCTTCAGAAGCTCGGCAGGAAGCTGACCAACCAGCTCAGCACGTTGCCAACTCTAGGAGGATGGGCACTGCTGGCTACGGCGAGAGGACCTGCTGCCTTGCTGATCAGCAGATCCTTACAGGTAATAAGGAATTTGATAGTACCATCGTTATCATTATTTCTGTAGAAATACGTCCGTGGCTGTACATAAACCTCACCTTGCTTTCCGAGGTACGGAGGGGTCTCGATATGTAATGGTTGGTCGCCCATCCACGAGCAGACCCTGGCAAGCGTAGCTTAACCTTCGATCAGCCCGTGCGGCTGTTATCATTTAGCTACGAGCCCCATATGACACTATGTTTAATTTAGTTTAGAATGTTTAAACCAGGAATGGTTTATTACTTACCTACCAATCATAAAACCAGAGACTAAGTGGGAAGCGCCCTTATTTAAAGTCAACTTTTATCATCATTCTCCTGCCCTTATCCCAATTTATTTGAGGTCTGCACAGTTATGTCCCCTGCTTCCATACTTCTCTATTAGTCGTCATCTCAGTAGTCACCCCCTTTCTAGCCATATCATCGTTCACACAGTCCATTCATCGTTTCTTTGGTCTTCCCCTACTTTTATAGCCATCGACATTCATACTCAAAACTTTCCTGACGACATTTTCCTCATTACTCCGCATCACATGCCCATGCATGACAACCGATTTTCGAGTACTCACTACGAAATATTATTTTTCAATCATCTCCATTTGGTAACCTAATTGCATATACCGCTTCCTCTCTATAAACTATTCTTCCCTGTTTCACCTCAATATTATCCAAGTCTTCTTCACATCGTCCAAGGGACCCACAGATATTTCTATGATCGGACCCATTTTACCATCTTAATCGTCCAATCAAATGTTACCGAGTTATTAGATATTTGCTGACATTGCCATTGTTCAGCGTACCAATAAAACCAATTGCTACCAATATATTTATGTTGATTTTGATGAGCAACTGAGCAACAAATTGACCCAGATTTATGAAGACCATCTAGAGGGTATCAGTTCATTGCAATCACATGTTTTGTGTGATAAGTACTCGAATGTCTTGTGATTGGTTCACGATAACGATGAACGGCATGCACCGCATGCACCGCATGCACGTCAATATTTATTAAGTTTTTGTATCTACTTATTAAAGGTCATGACAGCTAAGCCTATCCGCTATCCTACTAAAAAGTTATACGCCGATTGTGAGCTACTGTCAGTTAGAAAACTCTATTTTCTGCATGCGGTGCTGCGTAAGCACTCATCTAAGTACGATGAACTCATCTCCAATAGACGTCATGTAACAAACATTCTTCGTTCTCATAAGCACAACACTGCATTAGCGCGGAGACATTATAATGTCACATCCATTCTTTTATACAATGTTAGTCATAAAATGCTCCAAATCTTCCAACTTACTAAATCTAATGTCAAGACATGTATGACCGAATGGTTAATGAGCTTAAATTATGAAGAAGTTGAAAAATTACTTAAGCCACCTTGACTATTGTACATACACATACACATTCCAAACCACAGACTCTCACGCATACTCATCTGTACAAAACGCCTCATATTATGACACACCCCACGAAACTCGCCGCGTACAGAACATACTTAACACTTATTAACTACATATCACACAGCACACGAACACACCACTCGTAACACCACATAACACTAATCTCACTTATCATTCATCACACTGACTCACATTTTGACAATACTCCACAGGTAGTTGTAGAACTTAATTTTGTTATACCTACCTACTTTTTTATTTTTTTGGTTATTTTTCTGTTGGTATTTTAATTTTTTTTTTGTTTGCTGCATGCATCCCTTACTTTTATTGTATTAATTAAACACATATAATGAGAGAGTGCCTTGACTTCCATAATACAAGTCCTACTTAGTTTGGAAGTCAAGAGTTCATTTCCGTGTACGTTTTTTAATATGCACTAAACTTTTTTTATTTTTTTTACTTGATTGAAATTAATTGGAGAGATTGCAATGAAATGAAAATATATACAGGTACAGGGCATCCCACGACTTTGCCACATGGAGGGAAAGTACAAAAATTTTAAATTAAATGTTAAATTTCATAGACTGACTTTTATTTTAGATTCTATGCTATTATAAAATAAATAAATGTATTAATGAGCCTTTCGATCGATGCTGTAAAATTACAGGTTTTTTTTTTACATTTAGCAGACAGGCGATTATTTAAAATTCTTTGAATGCAGCCGTGTGATTCTGTAAGACCTCATTCTAAACTTCGTATCTGAATCCGCTGTGAGTTTCTTGATTGGCATTCTAAAAACTCGGTGGATAATTCGAATTTACACTAGCGCTACCCTTGCGAGCGTGTCAGCGAGTTGAACTAAATTGACCGATAAAATATGATAAATATGAAAATATGTAAGATTTTGACAGATAAAATATGAGCAGACGTAAGAAGTGGCATTCAGTAAGGTAATTCCCTTGTCAATTCGACGCTCACTCCGCACTCGAACCCGATTCAAAGTGCCAAATAAAGAGCATCTATTTTACGAGTGAGTGTATAGCCATGTGAGATGCGAGTTGTTGTTCGAATTTTACAGAATCGACGTACAGTTCATATTGTTTTTAAAAGAAAAAAAACAGTAAATTTTTCTGTCTATAGTATCTAAGGTACTTTCCCACCATGTGGCGTATATACTGGATTAACCCGCGGGAAAATGCCGTCCCGCATGTTAATCTAGTGCAGCTAAAAAGATCTAAGCGATCACAAAAAGACACGAAAAACGAAGACAGAACCATAATACTTATTTCTATTATTATAACAGTATATTAAAATTCCAGGGTTTCGGCATGGGCATGCAAGCAGCGGCTGCACCAGTCTCCATAGCTGAGTACTCGGCTCCAAAGCATCGAGGAGCTTTCCTCGCCACCATCGCCTTCTCCTTCGCCACCGGCATGCTGATCGCCCACGTCTTCGGAACCTTGCTGTACTGGAGATCAGCTGGGCTTGCCTGTGGCAGCGTATATGTCCTATCTCTGATCTTGATTACACTGTCCCCAGAAACTCCACCATACCTTGCCTCAAGAGGCTTAACAGAACAATGTAGAAAGTCTTTTCATTGGTTCAGAGGCTACGACCCTAGCTCTGAGAAAGAATTAGAGATACTCCTCAATAGTCAGAAGAAAACTACAGGAACAAGACGAGGATCCAGGTGGCAAGGATATAGACAGATAGTCAGAAAACCAGAGTTCTATAAGCCAACTATCATTATGATGTTTATGTTTGTGCTGTTCCAAATATCTGGGATGACGGTAGTTCCATCCTATACTGTCCCAATGATGGAGGAAGTCAGTGCTGGAACCATTGACTCCAACGTCAGCATGTTGATGGTGGATGTGGTCAGGTTCGTGACAGCCGTCCTGTCCTGCCTCGTGGTCAACAAACTCAACAGACGAACCGTTCTCTTTCTTGGAATTAACATCAGCGTTGTATCACTATTCCTTGCTGCACTTCTTCTTTACCTAAGAGATTTTGGCTACATACCTGATGAATACAAATGGACCCCTGTTATACCCACTCTAGTGTACATCTTTGGAAAGACTTTAGGTATCCTACCAATACCCTGGGCTATCGCTGGAGAGGTCTTTCCTCTAGAATACAGAAGCTTGGGAAGTGGAATTTCTGGCATGTTCCTTTCGATCATGTTCTTCGTTGTTGTCAAGACGGCGCCATTCTCCTTCGAGCAGATCGGTGTCAGTGGGACCTTCTGTGTCTATGGAGTCTCCATCGCTGTCTGTGGGATTTTCTTATACTACTTGCTACCAGAAACTAAGGGGAAGACACTATATGAGATAGAGTGTCATTTCAAAGGAATTAAAGGTGATATCGGACAGGTTGAGCTGCATGAAGGGGTGAAGATGTTGGAGCTGAAGAAAGTGGAATGTGGATGAAGAGGGACGGGAGACCACAGGATGTGCTTTACTGCTTCGGCGCAGTTGGGGGAAGTGGCTTTATTTAACACGTTCAGTGCTCCGCCGCTGTATTTTGAAGAGAGTTGTATTATCTGGCTCAGTTTACCACAGATAGGTGCAGTTATAAAGTGTACTATACATGAAAAGGACAATCTGAACTGACGAACTTGTGTCATATCGGCTTGAAGCTACATAGCTGCATTATTTCTTCAAGTAGCACCTCTACTTAGACTAAAGAGATGAGGCGGATCTGAAGATAGATCTGATCATGTATGGTAGTCTTGTAACTGTACGTGGACTATAGATACAACAAAATTAAAAACCGATAATGGGTTGAAGTTTTACCAATTTGTAAACCAATAACATTGAGCCTTCATAGGGCACTGAAAGTGTTAAACATAGTTATGAGAGAAATAAACGGATCTGAAGTAAAAATAGTTTTATTCACTTATCTGAGATTGAATTGCACAATTCATAAATTACTTAAAATTAACTTAATAATTAAGATTAGAGCCGATTCCAATACGTTATCTTAATGAATAACAGTACCTACAGTGTACTGCATATTGTTTCTAAAATCGTCCAAGGACTTCTTTTAAGTATTTGTAAAACTTCTGTACACTTTTAATACATAATAACAGAACTGACTCTGCGCATCATTAAATCACCGTGTGCCTTATTCAGAGGCTGACTACTCTTTGCGTCTGCGGGAGTAACGCCTCGGAAACTGTCTTCTATCTCCTGAAGAGTCCTGTCCTTTGTCTCTGGCAACATCAGCCAAACCACCGACATACACAATGCAACCACACTAGCGTACAAGTAATACGTACATGGTAATCCGATAGAATACGTCAACATCGGGAAACATTTCAAGGCTACAAAGAAATTCAATGACAAACCAAGGATACTGATACCACTGCCCAAACCACGGTATTCTAACGGGAATATCTCCCCAGAAACCGCGAATGGTATTGAAGAGATACCAACAGTTAATGAAAACATGTATATTCCTATCAAACCGATTGGCAGCCACTGGCCTTCAAACGGCAACTTGTCATTTTGCTTGGCATAAACGTAAAGTCCTTTCGCAATGTAGGAGAGGATACATATCAACCCAGTACTGAACAGCAAGGTCCTTCTCTTCATTGTCTTCATTAGGAAGACCGCAAGAATGTTGCAGATAAGCCTCTCGATGTCCAGAGCCACCATAATGACTTTCGCATTCGCTTCAGGCCCTACCACCTGCCTAATAATATCAGTAGCATAGGAACTGATTATATTTATACCAGCGAACTGGAACATCACATATAGGAAAACCATTATAGTAATAGGTTTGTAAAACTCCGGTTTCTTCATAGTCTTTCTCAAATATCTTAAGTACCGTTTAATCTTTGCACAGGCTGACAAATTCTGGTCTATAATACTGGATTTTCTCGCCATTCTTTGTGCAGTTATCATTTTTTCTAATTCATCTAGTTGTTGATCACCGTCTCCTCGGAGCCAGAGGAAAACTTTTCTCGCTTCGTCTATCCTTCCTTTTGAGATCAGCCACGATGGTGACTCAGGGTTGTAGATTATTAAGAGAAGACTTGTAAATGTGATGAAAGAGCAGATTAAAGCACTTAGCTCCCAACTGAAGAAACTGCCTAAGGAGTGGCAGAACAGCACTCCTATTGTCAATGATAAAGACACGCATGTAAGAAATGGTCCTCTGTTGACTGGATCCGTCATTTCACCTATGATGATGGATCCTAAAGGCCCCAGCATGCCCATAGCTATGCCCTGAATAAACCTGGCTGCGATGAGACCGCCGACGCTCTTCACTAGGAGGAGGAGAAACCAGCCCAGCAGGACAGGTATGATGGTCAGCAGGTGTGAGCGCTTCCTTCCGAGGAGGTCCATAAGAGGTGTGATGATGATGTTGCCCGTGATTAACGCAAAGCCGATGATGGAGGCTGGAATCAGATAAATATTTATTAATGCTGGTTGTTTGACACCAAAACCACCAATATAATTTGTAACTTTCAGCTCGTTTCCTACTTCCAGCTTTCAGTGGTGACATCTATCGACAATCCGTAAAGCGTATTTGAAGATGAGGGTACTAAATAGCTTTAGTATATATTCTAAAAAAAACAGTCCACAAGTTAAGGTGTTGGCGATACCATTGACCTTCTGTGAATTATCAATAATGGGTTACATTCTGCGATCACCAATCCTTACGTCTAGTTTATGGTGACTAGAGATTCTTTGTTTGTTGAATTATTTCAGCACAAGACCTGGTTAAGACTCGCCAGGGCTGCCCATAGTGATAATTGCAGCATAACCTGTAAGGAGGCCAGCAGGAATGAGCTTTTATTAACCGAGCGAGTTTAGCAAGCGAAGCGTCTCTGATTCAAGTTTGGCAAAATTTGCTTTCGTCTGTCAGTTTTTTGTTTTGCTACTCCTCTACAGGTCGTATTATATAACGGAAATGGACGAAACTTGGTACACAGGTTTTACGACTTTATAGATTTTTTTTGTCGTCGGGGATTTTTGATTGCAGGGGTACTTCCTCCAAAAAGGGCTAAATACTGGATATCTCCGCCATAAGAGATCCGATTTCGAGGGTTTTTTTAGGGTTCCGTACCAAAATGGTAAAAAGGAACCCTTATGGTGTGACTCAGTCTGTCTGTCTCTCTGTCCGTCTGTCACAGCTGGATATCTCAAGAACGACTAATGCTATCAACTTTAAATTTGGAACAGTTTTAGATGGCTTCTGCCCAACTATTTTGCAAATAAGAAAGATTTTTTTTTTTTTTTTTTGTTGCAACACCTGAAAGACCCCCTGTCTTAAAAATTCGAAGTAGAGCTACTAGGGCATGTCATATCATATGAAAGAGCGCTGTTTGCACATTCTCAAACATTTTTTTTTTTTTTTTTTAGGCTGCATAGTTTTCGACTTTTGATACAAAATGTAAAAAAAACCCCGTTCCTCCCGCTTATCTCCAAAGTTTGCATAGAGAAAAATTGGAAATTATTCTGTGTTAGAAGTTTATGTCAAGATTACCATCATTATCATTATCATCAACAAAAATTACATTAGCTCCACTATGAGTCAAGAGATGGCGCTGACCTAAAATTGCAATATTCTACACCGCAGTGTTAAAATTCTCTGACGAATAAAGGCATCGCCGATGAATAATTGCTAATATTTGAAAGATAGTTACTTTAAGTTGGTCTCATAGAAATTTGGTGAAGATCTGATAAAAAAAAAATGGTAAATATCCCGTTTTAAATAACTTTAGTGGTCTAATAACTGTTGCAATAAAGTTTGTGCTCGCGAGGTCTACTGTTCGCAGAACTACAAGTTCACCATGGGTCGTAGCACTACCATAGTAAGAAATGGGGTATCTTCTTAATTTTAATTGAATATTAAGTATTCAACAATTTATTTGGAATCGGCGCAACATATAATCTTTTTTTTCCCTACTTCTCTATTAGTCGTCATCTCGGTAGTCACACCCTTTCTATCCATATCATCTTTCACACAGTCCATCCATCGTTTCTTTTGTCTTCCCCTACTCGTGTAGCCATCCACATTCATACTCAAAATTTTCCCGACGACAGTTTCCTCATTCCTCCGCATCACAGCCTATACCACAATTTCCACTATTCCAATATTATGTATTACGGACTGAATTTCACACATTGAAAAAATTTTTGCTAACGATAGAAGGTCTATCATCCTTACCTATCCATGACTCTTCGCTGGGTGTGGCGTGTATTTGAGACTCTGGCAGACGTAGACTGGGGATCAGGATCGCTGAGAAGCCGATGACGCAGCCGTGAGCGATGATGTTCGTCGACACACTCGCTGTCACGAACGCCTGGAAATTTAATGTAGATAGAATTGAAAACTGATGTTGAATGAGTTTGCTATGATTCAGACGTTGCTATTGTTTTGACTTGGATAGGTAACCATTTTTACATCGTAACTATAATTCCTTTTATACACACACAAAATTTTTTGCCGGCGCGCAACGTTGCGGATGCGCACCTATACACGGCTTTTATGCAAAATATTCCTATGAACTGATAGTAAACTAATGATTTTCTTAAAGTGGATAGACTGACTGAACATCACACTTGTATCACCCAAAGGGTACGGCAGATCTGTTTTAGCAACCAACACCCACTATTTGCCTGGAGGTAATGTTTAAAGTCTCATTTATTAAGGAGCAAGACACTAATCCAAGCTTCAGGATGTTAACCTTTAGACTCGTAAAGGTTCTGCTAGTAAGCGGTGGAGTTGCTATGGTAAGATGGGTGACCCTCCATGAGTCGCTTCGTTTTACAAGCTATGTGTCTGAACGACAATGAAAGCCGACCTTGGCAAATTTCTAGGCTAACGACTACGCATGTTTGCATTGTTACCTATTAAAAGCATAGATTAACAATGTAAATGTAGATGAAGTACAAGTGGTTAGCATTGAAATGTTTTACAAGATAACTACATACTTTTAGTTTCACAGTTACCGCTGTACCGCCGGGGGCGGGTCGTCCCGTGAAAGAATGAGCGGCTGGACGCCGCGCACCGCGTGCCGTGACCGTTAATAAATGAGCGGCCTGCACTGGCACTGCCCCGCCCGCTGTCTCGCCGAGTAACGGTAGCGGTCAAACTATAGTTCGCACACGCCATTTGTTATATGATGATCTACTTTTAGTTACATTTTTTTTCTACATTCTTTGATCAATTATCTTAATGTGGGATAGATGCCCTAGAAGGTTAGACGTCCCGTAATTAAAATTGTGACTTGTAAACGTACAATACGCGCCACGAAAGATGAGACTTGACTGCGCCTCCCGCGCTCTTTCCGCCGCCCCGATGACGTCCGGTCCCTTCCCACGCTTCCGCTAAAGAGACCTAAAATCGTCTACTGCGTCGACTAGGCAAGTCAAACCACGTGGTGTGTCAAATCTCATCTTTCGTGGCGCGTATTGTACTATCATCGCAATTAAGTTTGGTACCATGGGTGGGGCGTGTTCTTTGCTTATAACTATACTAGCTTTTTCCCGCGGCTTAGCCCGCGTGGATGTCTAATATATCCCACGAGAACGTACTACCGGGAAATCCTTCCTTATTACTTGTCTACATAATAAAGGGAACCTCTATGCAAAACTTCAGCTTTCTAGGTTCAAGTTTTTGAGCTGGGCGTTGATGAGTCAGTCAGTCAATCAGTCAGGACTTCTCTTTGTATTTATATAGATTAATATTAACTGCGATGATAGTACGTTTACAAGTCACAAATTTAATTATGGGACGTCTATCCTCCTAGGGCAGCTATCACACTTTTAGCCTAATAGAAAATTCTCACCGTAAAAACTTAGATGAAGGGACTTGAAGTCAGCTGTCATTCCATCTGATGCTAGCATAGACATATATGGACTGGAAATACCTACAAAAAAAAGGTGCATACCTACCACCCTACGACTCATTCAAAATGTCTCATAAAATGGCTGCCATTGCTAGGGCTATGTCATACAAGGATATGTTGTTACTTTATCTAAAGTAAAATTGCTGTTTTCTAACATTCACATGCAGTTTTAAAGGTAAACACCTCGTATTTTTTTCACAAATCTCAAAAAGTAGGTATACAACCATTTGACAGCAAAACTACCGCGAAACTCGTCGCATAAGATGGCCGATATGGCACTTACCTACAACTGTCACTAAGTCACTACAAAATGTTGCCACAATAAGCAACCACTTAAATATTGTTATCTCTTATATCAAATACGATTATTTTATTAGAAAGAATGAAACAAAACGCTATTTCACATTCTGTATCGTATTTCACTCATACTTGTATAAGCAAATGTATGTATAGAATAACGCGGCGGCTCCATGTTTTCCTAGCTCAATGGATGCTAGGACTGCAGCTCACTTCACACTCACTTCACCTAATTTTTCACGGTGAGATTTTTACAGCTGATTAATTAACCTTAACCGACTTTATAAAGGTGAAGTGCTGTTTCATTACAAGTGCATATTCGATAAGATATGGACGGATTTAAAAGATTAGTTAATACCTTTTAAATAAGTTGTTAGATTACGCTTAGCGAAATATTTATTACAAAAGCGCTGTTTTCATTTTTAATTACGATCATTTGATTAGATATTTCTAATCGAATTATACGCAGTCTTTTAGTTAATGCGTATTATTCAAGAGCAGGTCGACACGTGTAAGTGTAACCACGTGTCAGATAGTGAAAAACTGATCACTTTACTTTTTATACATTTTTTTTTTTTTTTACTTTGCCTGGGGAGTTTGTTGCGCCACTTATTCTTCCCAGGGAAAGCACAGGAAGTGGTGAAGGGCGGGCGGTTTGGTCCACTGTCTTATGTCATTTTGACGTTCAAAAGGTGGCGTTAGTTAATGCGTATTATTCAAGAGCAGGTCGACACGTGTAAGTGTAACCACGTGTCAGATAGTGAAAAACTGATCACTTTACTTTTTATACATTTTTTTTTTTTTTTACTTTGCCTGGGGAGTTTGTTGCGCCACTTATTCTTCCCAGGGAAAGCACAGGAAGTGGTGAAGGGCGGGCGGTTTGGTCCACTGTCTTATGTCATTTTGACGTTCAAAAGGTGACGTTCAAAGGCCTAATTTGAATAAATTATTATTGATTTGATTTGACATTAATATGTCATAGCACACAAATATCAACTCGGAAGGGATCGATCGGAGAGTTCGTCACCGTATCGCCTTTCACCGCCTTTTGTACCGAGGCGAGGCGATTACGTTACGATTCCGATTAGTGTGCATTGCAGTACAGAGTTTCATACAAAGAATATTGCATGGCTCGAGTTGATACGGTGACGATCCCTTTCCGATTTGATATGTGTGCTATGCCAAACAATTAATTTTTTTCAGGAACACCGCTGTATTTCCACATTTTCTACACAATATGCTGCAATTCGCAATGCCTATTTTACACGATACATAACAGAATATAAAACTCATACAGTCTCATACAACTCAAGCCTTCTTCCCATGGGGGTAGGCAGAAACTACAAACGCCACCTACTATGATCCTTACATACTCCATTTGCCTCATTTACGTTCATACATCTGGTCATACACGCAAGCCAGTTGCGAGCACTACGCACCTGACCTTTCTGAAGAACATCTTCTAATAAATAAAAAGAGAAGTCCTGACTGACTGACTGACTCATCAACGCCCAGCCCAAACCCTTGGACCTAGAAAGCTGAAATTTTGTACAGAGGTTTCCTTTATAATGTAGACAAGGAATAAGGAAGGAATTCCCTGTAGTACGTTCCCATGGGATATTTTCCGACATCCACGCGGGCGAAGCCGCTGGGAAAAGCCAGTCACCAATAAGGTCACTATATGTCTTCCCGGTGTTTCCACTCACATCTGCCTTGTAAATACCTTTTGTTAGTCGCCTTTTCATTCAACCTCTCAACATGACCAAACCATCTAAGCATACTCTTTTCAATGTTTGTTACTACATCTACTTTTACACCGCACCGTTGCCTTATCACATCATTCCTCAGCCTATCATTCATAGTCACACCACACATGCTTCGCAATTTATAACACATGTCCGCACTGATTTAAAATTATCAAGAAATCTGTTGATTTGATTTGGCAAAAGCTGATAAAAGTAGTTATAGGTACCTAATTATTATTAGACATAATTAATCAAAGCTAAAACGTAAATCATTTCATAGTACGGAAGTTAACGGTTTTGATTTTGTATTCTGACCTTTTTTCAAATGAAATCATCAAATGACTTCTGCCGCTCTGGGCAGAGCGGGAGGGCGTGTCAGACTTTTACTGACTAAAACCCACCCATGTTCCTTCAGTTGCCCGTGCCAGGGCCACGGTATCTCTTTCGAACTACCCGCGACCCCGGCGGCTTGTGTTCTGACCTGCGCGTGCGGGGCAATTGCGTAGCACGTACCACGTACACTATCAATGGGAATTGGTTTCATTTTGACAGTTGAACAACATTTATTGCGATATTTACGTTGTCGAGCAGACAAATTTTTTGAACATATGAAGCATGATTAGCAATTTGCTTCAAAATGATTCAGATTTCGATTGATAGTGTTACGCAATTAGGGTGCTGAGTTTTCGAAAAGGAACTTCATCGATTCAGTAGAAATAAAAATTAACTGCTAATAATAATTATGCTCCTGGTACAGTCAACCACATGTCTATAGTAACATTTGCGGCTTTACTGCTACGACATTAAGATGCCTTTAATATAAAATTGTTACCACTGATGTGAGAAGCCAACACTTCTAGATACTGTAAGTATAGTACCTACCTACCTACATGGGTTTTTCAGAAAAGGAATTATATCCTACCAACCGATTAAATTCCGCTTAGCAACCGAATCGGTCATATCAACCATGTATTTACGTGCAAAATATCAATCATTCGATCGTTTACTGATAAGTCTAGAAAATTACGCATTTACGATACCTATGATACCTTGAGATAATTTAGATAACAGTCGATATCATCTTATCTCGACATCTATTAATTTTGATTCACGATGGTAGTCAATGAAACATGATTTTTGTGTAGGATAAATGTGACGACGTCATATTTCAAGCCGATCTATGCAGTGATAGGATCTGGGTTTGTTTAAGTGATTTAAAAGGCTATGATTATGGATAATTAGGCGACGATAACAGATTTTTAATGATTTTAAACTGAAGATCACGTCTGAACGAGTACTGTTACTTAATGATTTGGGAAAATATATGTTAAACTAGCTGACCCAACAGACGTTGTCCTGTTCAAATTTCAATAATTTAAACAAAATTCCCATAGAAAACTTACTTTCAGTTTTTCGAAATTTTCCAATTTTTCTCTTCTTAACGGCAGGTTGTTCGGGCCTGTAGGCCTTTAAAACGCTACCTCCGCCTCCCCCAAATGCAGCGCGACGTGTTTAATTACGACGCGCCGCCGACGATTTCGCAGAAAATCCATGCCACAGTGTAAAATATTTGCAGTTGATTAACTTAATTAGTTTTTCTTAGGTCGATATTTATTCCTTAGGTTTACATTTTATGTTGTCTACGGTGGAGTGAACTAAGATGATTACATAAAATGTCGTGAACTTGTTTTCACATTATCAGATAACGATACCAACACGATTCGATAGCGATAGGTTCAATTATTACCGGCCCCATGATATTGTTGAATATCGATGACCATCGCGACTCGACAAACAAGCACACTACTATGTATCGACGTCTCGAAGCCGGCAGTGCGAAAAATTTTGCTCAAGTGAAAGAATGCCCGTTAATCTCACCCCGCACTGTCTTCGCCGGTGGATATCGTGCCGATATCGGTGTCGGTGTATGTGGAAACCGGTTACAATGTTATGGGCATGTGATGCGGAGAATGAAGAAAATGTCGTCTGGAATGTTTTGATTATGAATCTGGATGGCTATACGAGTAAGAGAAGACCAAAGAAACGATGGATGATCTGTGTGAAAGATGATATGGCTAGAAAGGGAGTGACTACCGTGATAACAACTAAGTAACAGAGAAGTATGGAAGATAAAAACAAGTTGTATCGACCCGAAATAAAATGGGATAAGGGCAGGAGAATGTAGAAGATCGGTGTCTGTCGTTGACTGCGACGATATAGGTGACAATAAAACACAATGTAAAAGCGAATTATCCCATTACTTCACTGGGCGGAGCAGGAAACGAATATAGCAGATAGTTTCAGATTTAACCTTTAAATGTTTATCATCGCGCTAAATCTTTATGGAGTTAAGGCTTAGCGGATGGAAGGATGTCAATCACACTATAATATTATAAAGGCGAAAGTTTGTGAGTGTGTGTGTGTGTGTATGTTTGTTACTTCTTCACGCTCAAACGGCTAGACCGATTTGGATGAAATTCGGTATGTAGACAGCTTATACCCTGAATTAACACATAGGCTACTTTTTATCCCGAAAAAATGTAGTGCTCCCGTGGGATGAGCAAGAAATTCAAATATATTTATATATCTTTCAAACTCAAACGCCTCCACCGATTTTGATGAAATTTGGTGTGGAAGTAGCTGACACTCTGGATAAACACATAGGCTACTTTTTATCTCGAAAAATAGAGAAAGAACGAAAGCAAGAAAAAGTATTCATTGTGACTAGCACAGGAAGATCACAAACTAAACTAAAATCACAATAATAAAAGTTTGAAAACAAAAAAAAAAAACAAATAAATAATCACACTAATCACATCACACTAATATTATAAAGGCGAAAGTTTGTATGTGTGTGTGTATGTTTGTTACTTCTTCACGCTCAAACGGCTAGACCGATTTGGATGAAATTCAGTATGTAGACAGCTTATACCCTGAATTAACACATAGGCTACTTTTTATCCCGAAAAAATGTAGTGCTCCCGTGGGATGAGCAAGGAATTCAAATATATTTGCTACTCTTTCAAACTCAAACGGCTCGACCGATTTTGATGAAATTTGGTGTGGAAATAGCAGACACCCTGTATACACATAGCATACATAGGCTACTTTACATCCTGAAAAAATATAGTGTTCCCGTGGGATGAGCAATTTTTTTGTGAATACTTTTCGCACCGATTAAATAATACATGTTTTAGTGTATCTCATAAACCGCGGGTAACACCGCGGGGCGCAGCTAGTCGTGATATAATAATAACATGAACCTTTTTGGCGCAGCCGTGAGGTACTCACTTTTGTTTTAAAACATTATTTTAATTTTTTTTCTTTTGTTTTTGTGTTTCACGAAGTGTGTCCAAATAAACGTTTTTCTTTCTTTCTTTCTTTCTATAAAAACGGCTATTTTAGTCAACATTCATCCAAGCAAATAGCTTAGTGGTTCGACGACTTCTGTGCAAACCTGTGGTTAAAAGTTCGATTCTCCACTGTTGATATTTTTTTCGATTCTTTTTTTACATTTTGATATACCTACTGTTATTTGATAGTTCGTAGAACGTACACAGAATCCATGAAGTTTATTCCTTTTATATCATCTACGGTTATAATAAAAATAAATATCAATGGTCAGCTGACAGTATTTATGAGAAATCCCGTGTGTACAATCTACTGATATATTTTTTAGCGATAGCCGGTTTAAGAATCACTCAGTGTATCAGTGTTGTGCCATTATGTATTAAATGCAGGAGCGGCACGAACAGGCGTTTACGAGTATTTATTCACTATAAACGAAAAACTTTGCAAGCAATGGGAAATTGCTACTAAAGGCTGCGGGTTTCGACCTTAGGACGAGCTGCTTCTCAAACGGACGACTCTCTGTATATTTTGGCTGCTGAGACCACAACTACAAACGTACTGTACAGAAAAGTTTTATAAAATATGGCTGTTGTTTTAGTACAGTAGTGAACGAAGTCGCGGGCGGAAGCTAGTTAGAGATAAACATGATTTTGAGGTAGTAAGGTGAAAGTTTCAAATTGCAATGGTTCTACAGGGTATCAAAAAGTCACGCAAAAGTTAATGTTAATAGAAATTTAATTTTTTCGTTAAAAAAAGATCTCTTTTGCAAAATTTCATGCTTCTAGCCCAGCGATTTAGGCTGTGGATTGTCTGTCAGTGAATATAAGAATTTTATCAAGTAGACAAGCCGTGTGCCTGATGGTATTTCCCATCGACATAAATGGTGAATTTTCATCCCCTATTTAACCCCTTTAGTGACTGAATGAAAAAAACAATAAGATTTTTATTAAGTACGGGCTAAGAATGGTCGTACTGCTTTGCTTCTGCTGTAACCATATTCTTTTGTTTTTGATGTCGACCACTGCTCATAAAGATAAGTAAATATTGACAACTACATATGAAGGAACAATTGCCGTACTTTATTGTCAAGGGACGTACCTACTGCTACAGCTATAATTTATCGAATCTACTATTCTAAGACATCAAAATTAATTTAGTGTATTTTTTAACCGGCCCCGCTCCTGTCGGATTGCCGTCCCTTAGGACTATTAGCCTAAAAAAAATTGCAAGTATCAATATGTTAAAAGTTACAAACCAACAAACATACGATAGGTACGTCATCGACTAACTTGCTTTGGAACATGGGCACCGAGTGATAGGTACGGTTACCGCCTAACCAGGCTACGTTCACACGGCGCTATTTTTGAAGTGTATAGAATACGATATTTTATCGTATACAGTGACTTTTTGTACTCAAAACTGAAAGTTTATTCACACAGCTAAAACGATACAAGAAAATAATCTTTTCGATCGACAATTTTTATCGTGTTCATGCATTAGGTCATGTTAGTATAGCACTTTTGTTTGAAACAGCTCGACGAAATTCTCTGGCAGAAAATCGTCACGTAACGAAAAAACGTTTAAATGCTCCCTACATGCGACTTTGTCTCTTTGTCTCTTTCTATTATATCTTGAAAGAGACAAAGAGAGAGAGGACAAAACGACGACAGACGAGGACGGAGAGGGGGAAATTTTTTGAATTTTACTTCATGGGTGTCGTTTTCATGGTTATCGAGTGAGCCAAAGCCGGTAGTGAAGTTAAATTGAAAATTCAAGATGGCGTCTGTGAAAATTTTGTGTTTGTGTTTTAAATCATACGTTAGAAGGAACTTCATTCCTGACGGTGGTCCCCGACCGCACATTTTTATTTTTTTCTAATTTTCATTGTTGATGCCAGAGTCAAAGTTGATTATATTAGTATCCAACCGACAACCGGATACATTGTATTTATACATATTATGTGTAATTAATGTAGGATATGGTAGTAGCGAAGACAGTTCGATGGAGAGTGAAATAGTAATATGGATGAATCTGATGAAAAAATCTTAGAAAAATGTGTTTTAAAACTTCTTCTTATAGGACCACGATAAAAAATTATAAACTACTCGCGCTTGACTATAATTTTATCGATAATAATTTGCAATGTGTCTTAACACTATCGTAAGATGACAATTAAACGTCATCATACCACATATAAATAATCACATTTTCGAAAACGATATTATGAATTAAAACTATAATATAATTACGAGATATTTTTTCTGAGCTGTCGCAATTTCATATCTAATGTGTTCTTCTTTTATTTGAATTTTTTGAACAACTCCAGAGAGAGCGAATTTTCAAAAATTTTGACACAGGTCCAACCTCCATGACGTCCCGCAGGACTCTGATCGCGAGCGGATTTAGCCAAATTGACTAATTTTGAGTTTATTTTAAAAAAATCTATTAAACTCAAAAATCCAACCGTTAAATTCCCTCCGAAATACGATTACCTCATGATACATGCAATTTTCATATAATTTTATGCTGTAATTAGGAAATGAAACGGAAAATGGTTTTGAAATCGACCATGTTTCGGATTTTTTTTTCATCGAGGAAAGTACAACTAATCGTGTTTTGAACCGTTAATTTCCCTCAAGCAAGGATGTATCTATGGCATATATTTTTTTCAGGACCTTAATACACTAATTTGACCATTTAAAATTGATTCTAAAACAGGAAAATTCGGATAACCTCCCGTTAAGACCCTTCCTCTTGAATCACTCTATCTAATGCTGAAAACTGCATTAAAATCCATTGAGCAGTTTAAAAGATCTAAGCGAACAGACAGCGGAAGCGACGTCATTTTATACAATGTAAAGATTAGAGCTTTCTTTTTTCATGTGTATATTTTTGATTATGTTTATATTAAATAGTGTAAATAATCTGAAGTTATGTCTAACGCGGATAAAAAACTGAGAATCACGCAAAAACTATCAAGCGTACTTTTATGAAACCTTCACCATTTTAAAGATAATTTAAGTATTTATCTTTTAGTATACGTTTTTTAATACAACACCTTTTGTTTTATGTATAGGTAATAAATTAATAATGCGTCTAATTTGGGATAGCACTCCTTGATAGTTCTATTACTGGGTGGATGTACGAGGCGTTGCGTGAGCTCAGAACAGAATACGCAAGCTAATCAATCAAGGCCGTTGGCATATGTCTGCGTCTTAATGTTCTAACTCAGCCTGTAAGAAGGGTAACCCTTCGGGGATTACAGCGCCCCGCGGTTTTACCCGCGTAAGTCTCGAACTCGTAGAATTATCGGGATAAAAAGTATTATACGTATTAATCTAGGTTATCAACTGTGTGCCAAATTTCATCAAAATTCGTTCAGTAGTTTTTGCGTGAAAGAGTAACAAATATCCATCCAACCTCACAAACTTTCGCGTTTATATTATTAAAAGTAGGAATATGGCTTTGTTTGAACTGAAATCATCATATTATTTCAGACATACAGTAACATGATTCACACTACAAATAGGAAATCAACAAACTACACGTACTCAATTCTCGACAATTATCAAAATTGTGCTAAAATCTCGCAAATAAACACCACCTTATAAGGATGTATACGTTTACATCGTTTCTGTATAATATTCTACCATCACAAATTGTTGTTGACGACAGAATTTTCCCCTTTATAAGCACGTGTACACATTACAATGGATAGGTACTTGACAAATATTGACATTAACACAAGAACTAATAAGTATTGAGCGATCAATCTTCATTAGTTTAGCTGTTGTAAGATTGTCTTATTGTAACAATTAACAAATAACAGAAAACAAAGCGTCCTTAGAAATCGTTACTACAATAGATCATGTAGTACTTGATAAAGGTTTTTTTTTCCTTTGTGTCTATATACCTACTAGCTAGATTGTATACATAGACAAAATCCTCCACATCAGCGAAGCTGGAATTTTGACGACATCATCAACATCTGCCTAGCCTTCTCCCACATTTTTAGTCAGATGAGGTAGGTCAGCATCCATCGCGTAACGGAAACCAATCGGAATTTTGAAACAAATTGCTAATCCATTGCTTCATATGTTCGAAAAATTTGTCTGCTCAACAACGTAAATAACGCAATGAATGTTCTTGAACTGTCAAAATGAAACCGATTCCAATCGATAGTGTTTTACGCAATTAAGGTGCAAAAAAATCAACACTAACCCTTCTAGGTTTAGTGTTGATTTTTTTGATACAAAACATTCTGCCTCTTGTCTAATTTCAAAATTTACAAAAGTTACATATCTCCAGACTTATGATTTTTTTTAAATGGTGGCTCTAGTTGCCAGCACTACTCCCTCCATAGAAATTAATAGGGATTGCGGTAGATATCTGCAGCCAACTAGCCTTTTAACCCGCCGTTCGTCCATATAGGTAAGCTCTGAACCGTGACCAACCACGCGCGAGCCGAATTGGTCGCAGAAACTAAGCCAGAGCACCCCGATCAAATGAGTTAAGTTAAGTTAGAACTGTGACAAACCGACAGCGAGCCGAGCGAGCAAAGCGACTCTTGTCGCGGCAGCGGTCGGCGAGTGCTACTTCCAAAGGTTTATGGTGTTAACTAAAAGGCTTGACTGCGACAGATGTATCAAATGAAAAAAACACCGGTAATAGGTGTATATAGTATACAGGCAATAGTGACGAACATGAAATGCCATTCAATGTCATAATGACGATCATGAAATAGCACTGTGATAAGACTGATTAGTGAGATTAGCAAAGACAACAGGTAATGAGTCGGAAATGTGACATAATAACAGATTAATATGTAGCTCTAAAAGTATATAGCAACGTGTTTTATTATACGGAACTATTAAATTATGATTACTTCGAAAAGAACGTTAAGCCGTTGGTCCCGGCTGTCAGTCGAATATCTTTGACAGTCGTTACGGGTCGTCAGACGCTTGGAAATGTGACAACTAGTCTTACCAAAAGGTATCATGTTACCCAGTAACTGGTTGTGAAGGTCAGATAGGCACTCGCTCCATGCATTTTACTGATATTTAGCTGCATCCGGACGAGTCGATCCTGATGATGGTTATGGTTAGATATGTGTTGGTTATGGCAAGAGAGAATATTGTGATGTATATATCTGGATCCTCTAAGATTATTAGTACATTTGGCAAACAGATTTGAGCATGCAGTTTAGTTAAAAGGATGGGGTTGACGTTCTATAAGGCGAAAAGGGTCCCAAAGATTTGACGCATTTCGGCTGCAAGCAAAATAATTTTAGTCCTCAAAAACTATAAAATTGCCGTCTTTTTCATGATTATAAAAATTGAATATTTTCTTTAGTAAATTAGGTATGAGGAACAAAACACGATTGACACAATTTGGATCGATACAAAAAAAATCGCAGTTTTCTGAAAATTTGCATGCTTTATGAGAAAAAACTGTTTTAATCGATTGTAATGAAAAAAATTTCAATTAAATTTCGTCTACACGTTCATCATTAAAGACATAAGGGATTATGGATTTATTTTAAAGTAACAGAGCATTAAAGAATTAAAAAAAACTTTTTACAAAAAAAAAAAACAAAACAACCGACAAAAAAACAACACTACAAATTGAAAAATAACTTTAGTTTCGGAAATCGGTGTCTGGTTAAATGTATTTTCGTGTTTTGCCACCGACTTCCAAAGTTAAAATTATAAAATTAAAGTTATTTTTCACTTTGAGTGTTGTTTTTGGAAGTCGGTTGTATTTTTTTGTAAAATGTTTTTATTTTTCACTTTTTTGCTGTGTTACCCACACAAATTCTATACCTGCAAAAGAAATTAGAACATCATCCATATAAAAGTGGGAAAAAAATAAGTTTACTGAACTACCAGAAAAATGTCAATAAATTAAATATGGGACCAACTTTCCCCTCCAACCAACTTTCCTTTTCCCTCTCGTATACAACAATTTTTTTTTTAAATCGGACTTCTCTGTAAAAAGTTATGCATGTGAACCCCCTCCTTTTTTTCGATAGATATTATTCAAGTAATTCAATAATAATTAATATGATTTATATAGAGCATGTCATTAATTATAAATGTTGATGATAACAGTGATGAATGAAAGTTTTCACCGTCCACAATTGAAGTTCCTAGGATATCCATCCAATTTCATTTAATAAAAATTCAGGATTGAATCCTAATTTTTTCATCGATCAAATTAAACTAACCTGCTTCCAGAACGGAGAGCCTTTCTGCTCACTCCCCGCTGTCTCACTTTTCTGTAATTCACCCATATTGTTATTTTCTAATTAAAAATTCTCCTACTTCGTAAATTCATTAAAATATTCTGAATTTCATTTTGCACACGTTCACTCCACTACACAGCCGATGGACGAAGGTGTTCGTTTACTCGTTATCAACTAATCGAAGTGATATTACTATGGAGATTAGATAAATATCATTGTGCTATAGTGATTATTAATTTTATAACGTTTCTGTCGCTTTCTCGACAACCACTGGCCGTCTATTCTGTAAAAATCTCTACAGTAAAGGTGAAGTGAGCTTTGTCATTCCAGTTAATTCTAGGGGACTGACTGACACTATCGACTGCTCACTTCAAACTCACCTATCCTAAAGCTCTATTTACACGGTGCAAGTTTATTGCCTGTGGCATACCATAAAGTTGAAGGGCAATTAACTGGCATCGTCTAAACAATATGTACATTAAAATCGCATTCAATCAATGCATGATCGCATGATAATTTTCTATCATTCAAACATGAGCGAATGAAACAAGACGTTCAATAAAATATAATTAATTATTTGGCAGGCGCCAGGACATGCAACTCTCTTTTTTTAAATGAGGCAAAACTTGAAAACATGCTATTTTATTGAATGGCAAGACTTGCATTCAATTTTTGTAAGCATGCCATTTTAAAGAAATCGGGCCAGGCGTAAACACTTGCATGCAATGCCAATTCTTCAATGGCAATAAAATTGAACGTGCTTTATGGCATGCGATTAGTGCTCTTGAACGTTCAATCAATCAATCATTTATTTCGCCAAAGATATGGTACAATTGATGTTACAATAAAGTAGTGCTTTACACATCTCACCTATAGAAGGCATGCGAAAATTTATTATTAGTCACAGTAAAAATAAAATACAAAATACAAAAGTTCACAAATACTAGTCAATACATAGTTTATAGGGATTAAGTCTTAAAGTTATAAAATTCACCTCAGGTATAAAAACAGTTCTCTATTAACCATAATTTCATTTGCTTTTGAAACTGATATATTATAAAGGAAGTTTTCTCAACTGACGTGGAATATGGTTGTATACTTTAATGGACATCATATAGCTATTTTTTTATGTATTGCGCTTCTACAAGAAGTATGAATTTTCAATTTCGTGGGGTCTTTTGAAATATGTTTTCGGTTTTCATTACTGTCATTAAATAAATGTAATTGGTTTCTAACAAACATCCCAATTTCCATTATGTACATAGATACAAGAGTAAGTACTCGTAGTTTTTTGAAAATTGGCCTGCATGTTTCAAAAGGCCCGACGTTACCTATTGCTCGGACACACTTTTTCTGTATGATGAAAGCTCTAATCCCTTACATCCATGTACCAATACTTTGGGCCAAGTTTTTGTTTTTGAGCTGGCATTTTCAGTAACTGGCATGTGTTACGATCTGATAAGAAAAGTTCATAAGTACTTCCTACAGATCTCTTTAAATTGCTAAATATGTGGTCTATGCAAGAGTTTTGACGTGTAGGTGTCTCTATGTGCAGGTAAAAACCATAATTAGAGAGGATATCCCTAAAAATTGAATCTCCAGTATTTTTTATTGTATCTATATTCATATCTCCTGCAATGATTATTCTTTTTTTATGTTTTAACAGTAATTTATAAAGCAATAATTCCAATTTTTCGAAAAACATATTAATAATATTTGAATTTGGTTCTCGGTAGGAATAACATTGCATGGAGGGAATCTCTACACCACAACACTCAAATACTTTTTCAATACGAAGGTCTTTGAGAAATTCGATATTTTTACAATCTGTTGACTTACGGACTAGGATGCAGACACACAGTTCCAGAAACTTGCACCGTGTAAAATGGAGCTTGCATGGTGAAATTTTTCAGCAGATAGTATGGTTACTAAGTTCTTAATAAATGTTTTGTTTACCGTCTCTTATTGATGTGTAACGAATGACAACGATTCGTCATAGACTGTCATGTTTATGATGATTTATCAGCTATTTTGTAATCGTCTGTTAATGAATATGGATTTTTAGCAAGGCGTTTGTTGTAGGAACGTGATCTTGTGGTTCATTGTTTTGCGCCTCAGGTGTATTTTGCATGTATTCTGATTAGGAAAGAATAAGAATAATTTATTTGCTGAAAATGCAGGTTTAACCAGATATAAAAAATAGTGGTTTACGCACATTCCATATTTTGCCTGTTAAGGGCATGCATATTAGTTTTACATTGATATCTGATCTACTTATTTTAGTAATATTTGTAACAAAAAAAACCGGTCAAGAGCGAGTCGGACTCGCACACCGAGGGTTCCGTAATACTGTACCATCATGTAAGTAATTTTTCTGAAAAGTGTGCTATTTTAAGACATCGTTTTATTTTTTCTGTAATCTTTACATAAACTTTTATCACATAGAATAATTTCGGATTTTTCTCTATGCAAACTTCTGAGATAAGGTGGAGGAACGGTATTTTTTTAACATTTTTCATCAAAAGTCGAAAACTATGTGGCCTAAAAAAAAGAAAAAAAATATGTGAGAATGTGCAAACAGCATTTTTAAATATGATTCCCCACATGGGTATATTCCCGATGTCTACCACTTGTTTGGCCACCACTGGGGGACAGCGAAACAAATTTTAAAATCATTCCCATTGTCCACCACTTCATGGTTAAATAAAATATTCGCATCTGAAATTAGGAAAAGACAGATGTCTTTTTCTAATTTCAGATGCGAATATTTTCTTGTTTCATCCTTTTTAGAGCGTGATTTTTCAACTACAATGTTAAGTTTGTTCTTAAGATAAATTCATCCCACCTACGGAACCCTTCATTGTGCGTGGTCCGACACGCACTTGGCCGGTTTTTTTTAGTAACTCGTGCATTTGCTTTCGGAAAGTTCCATTTGGTGAAATGGAACTGATAATGAAGACAAGAGATGGCCACCAGAACTACTCAATAATAATCAAACAAATCAATCTGCCTAGCCTTTTCCTAACTATGTTAGGGTCGGCTTCCAGTCTAACCGGATGCAGCTGAATACCATTATTTTACATGGAGCGACTGCCTATCTGACCTCCACAACCCAGTAACTGGGTAATACGATACCCCTTGGTAAGACGGGTTGTCAGACTTTCGGGCTTCTGACAACCCGTAACGACTGTCAAAGATCCACGAATGACAGCCGGGACCAACAAGCCGTTGGTCCCGGCTGTCATTCGTGGATCTTTGACAGTCGTTACGGGTCGAAAGCGCGTTAAGCCAACGCGCTTTCCGAGGCACGGAGGAGTCTCGGTATTTAAAGATGGTCACCCATCCACGGACCAACCCCGGCAAGCGTAACTTAACCTGATGGATCGACCCGTGCGGCTGTTTTTACTTAACCACGAGCTACTCCTTAAATAATAATTAAACAAATAATAGATATAAATAGAATATCACTCAGGCGCTACTTGAACGGCGCCATTTAGTATTTATAACTGAACTGAATGTATCACATCACACTAATATTATAAAGGCGAAAGTTTGTGAGTGTGTGTGTGTGTGTGTATGTTTGTTACTTCTTCACGCTCAAACGGCCAGACCGATTTGGATGAAATTCGGTATGTAGACAGCTTATAACCTGGATTAACACATAGGCTACTTTTTATCCCGAAGAAATGTAGTGCTCCCGTGGGATGAGCAAGAAATTCAAATATATTTGCTACTCTTTCAAACTCAAACGCCTCGACCGATTTTGATGAAATTTGGTGTGGAAGTAGCAGACATCCTGTATTCACATAGCACACATAGGCTACTTTACATCCTGAAAAAATGTAGTGTTCCCGTGGGATGAGCAATTTTTTTGTGAATACTTTTCTCACCGATTAAATATTACACGTTTTAGTGTATCTCATAAACCGCGGGTAACACCGCGGGGCGCAGCTAGTACGTAATAATAATTTAATTTAATATCTTTTTCATGTTTAATTTTCTAAGACGTACTTACCTATGTGTAAAAACTTGCCTGAAATAAATGAATTTTATTTTATTTATTTATTTTATTTAGTGAAAAAGCTAGGCGGTTGACCAAACGGCTAATTAAACTAGTTGGCTGCGACACGTACCTACACCAAAGGGAGACAAGACAGGTTAGGTATAGGTATGCCATTCAATCAATCAATCTGTCTAGCCTTTTCCCAACTATGTTGGGGTCAGCTTGCAGTCTAACTGGATGTAGCTGAATACCAGTATTTTCCATGGAGTGACTGCCTATCTGACCTCCACAACCCAATTCCTGGGTAATACGATACCCCTTGGTAAGACTGGTTGTCAGACTTTCGAGTTTCTGAGGACCCGTAACGATGCCTATCTGACCTCCACAACCCAGTTCCTGGGTAATACGATACCCCTTGGTAAGACTGATTGTCAGACTTTCGAGTTTCTGACGACCCGTAACTTGATGGATCAACCCCTGCGGCTGTTATTACTTAGCCACGAGTGTCGAGCTCCTCTCGACGTCATTCAATGCCATAATGACGATCATGAAATAGCACTGTGATAAGACTGATTAGTGAGATTAGCAAAGACAAATGAGTCGGAAATGTGACATAACAGATTAATACGTAGCTCTCTGTTTGGAAATAGGCCTGGAGGCCTACCACCATCTTTTACAAAACAATCTTATTTCAAGAGAGTTTTGTTTCAAGCTTATAATAACATTACTCATATTCGTACCATGACCTTCATCGTTCAATATTGTTTTATTCCTGCTTAGTGCTGGGAAAGAACGAACAATTTGTGAGATTTTGTCTATGGCCTGCTAAAATAGAAAAGAAACAACGCTATATGAACTGTATAGCGCTGTCCCTTTCACACGTTTGGTCCGAATCGCTACTATGAAGTATGTCTTTAAGCGAAATCTTACATTTTTTAAATTATAAAAGATTAATTTGCATTAGAATCTAATATTTATGAGTAATTTCCATGAAATTGACACAAATATTAAAAGATTTTGCTTTGAAAAATGAGAAAAACAAT
The DNA here is from genome assembly GCA_946251885.1 of Cosmia pyralina. Classification (NCBI taxonomy): domain Eukaryota; kingdom Metazoa; phylum Arthropoda; class Insecta; order Lepidoptera; family Noctuidae; genus Cosmia; species Cosmia pyralina. The sequence goes on from OX276367.1 coordinate 16,573,779, forward strand.
TGAAAAAAAAAAATAAGTTATAAGTTATGCTATGAATCGGAACAAAATTCGTGTTCCTAACAGAGCGAAATTTGAAACTAGATGAAGGGGTATTTTTGTTTTCTCAAGGGTCTATTTCACGATGGCCGAATAGCCACTACTCACCGAATAAAATCTGCCAAGTAAGTTAATAGGAACTTAATCGTAGGTGGTGAAGCAGGCCCTAAGTGGTTAAAGTGGTTGAAGTTATTTTATATTAAAATTGCATAGGATCTAACTGGCTACAAACTTACAAAGTCGACATGGAATCAAGGTAAGGTTAAACTCAGTGAATAAGTTTTAAAACTAAGAAATATTTTAATTTAAGTAATTTTTTGACGAAGATAGTTCGAAATGAGACTCGGTGATTAGTGTTTTGTTATTCATTTTGCAGCCGAAGAGTTAATCGGGTTTCCGGGCGACAGCTAGAGATACTCTGGGAATTTTTAATTTCAAATAGAAGTATCGCTACTGCCCACAATCGCTCTTTGCAAGCCAAGGAGTACTCACGAAGAAAGTGGAAAGAGATTGCGGAAATCTTGAACTCGCAAGGTGATGGTGTTCATAAAGATTGGGTAGGCTGGACTAAAGTAAGTATAACTTTTTATTTTGTCAATTTAAATTGTGTATAGGTACTATAATACTTAGATGCCTCTAACAATATTAAATTAAACAATGTTTATTTCAGTACTGGGTAGATTATAAGGCAAAACTGAAAAAGCGGGTTGCTTTATTACGGGTTTCTCATGTGCAGACTGGGGGAGGGCCTTCCACTGAGAGGCCCTTGACGGAAATTGAAGAAAAATTTCTCCAAATACTGGGAGAAGATATTGGCCTGGGTATGCCAGGTGTTCAGGTGCAACTAGTAAGAAAACATTTATGTAGTTTAGCATAATATATTGTCATTTATAATTTTAAGCACATAACTTTTATATTATGTCTTTGTAGCCTCCAGAGATAAGCGCTGCTCCAATAGATGTGGATGTGCAAGATTCCCCTGCTTCAGAATCCATCCTACAAAATGTCCATTCTCTCCTAGATCCAACTGTCCTTATACCTACCCAAAATCTACTGTTTGAGCCCATCTTAGAGCCACTGCCTCAAAATCCTCCTCTGCAACATGTGGTCCAAGATCCACCGGCTCGCTCCCCCCGCAGAACTCCTTCTCCGGCTCTTGCAACTACATCAGTAGCCCGCTCCCCGCGACACCGCCGTCGAAGGCGCGACCTGCCGATGTCACAGGAGGCTGCAAGACGTGCGCTCGTCCGTTCCACACAAATGCACGCTGAGGCTGCTGTGAGGATTGGCGAAGCGATGGAGAAGATGGTTCAAGAAACAGCAGCAATTGGAAATACAATGACGAGGATTGAAAGGTACAAAGCTAATTAATTAATATGTTTACCTTCTTTAAATTCCCGATAAAGTGCTATCCAGAAGTCCAACCATGTGAGATTTGATTTAGTTTGTTAAGATTAATTAAACAACATTAAAAAAACTAGCAGTAGGTAAAAAAACTGGCCAAGTGCGTGTCGTGTGTGCGGAACCTTTCACTGTGCGTGGTCGGACACGTGTCGGACCACGCACAGTGAAGGGTTCCGTAGTTGAAAAGAATTTATTCCAAAAACCAACTTAACATTGTAATCCAAAAAAAAAAAAATATGTTTCAGGATCTTAAATGCTGCCTTTCCCACAGCCGCTGAACAAGAGAACCACGAGTAGCCAAACCCTGCTAATACAGCAACGAGGATTGAAAGGTACGAAACTATTCAATATGTTCACCTTCTTTATGAGGCCAGTTGAGCATGCGTACTTCATACAAACGAAATACCAAAATATAAGATGAGATAATTATGAGGAATTTCAAATTTCTATAGAAAACTTGTTTTTATCATAAACTTGTCTTTAAATCAGTGTCCCTTCAAAATATATATTTGGGAACCTAGATATACTGTAATCCAATCGGAATAAATACACACTACTGTAAGAATGTTTGATTTACAAATTATTTTGGTATTTCTTTTTTATGAACCGCATGCTCCCGGCCTATATCCCCGTTAATGTGCTATCCAGAAGTCCAACCATGCGAGATTTGTTTTTTAAATTAATAGAATGAAGTTTGTTTTTTCTTTCTATGGTATAATAAGACATTAAAAAAAAATTAAACATCAAAAGTCATTTACTCAAACTAGCCTGAGAATCAGCACTTTTTGAACATCAAAATTACATAAGACAGTCCCACAAAACGCCCACCCTTCACCACTTCCTAGTGCTTTAGCTGGGAAGAAGTGGCGCAACAAACTCAGTTAGAAGAACTTGATTTTATACAATATTACGCAAACTAGTTTACACAAAACATAACACAAAACATTAAATTAAATTATTTGCCATTATGTCAGCTAGCACATGCTATAAAATAGTGTATCATTTTGTGTTTCAGGATCTATGCCGCCTTTCCCAAAGCCGCTGAACAAGAGAATCACGAGTAGCCAAACCCTGTTGCAGAGCGACGTTATTACTACGTGGCTCACTCGCATTGTCTTGTGGCTGTAACTGAGCTTCTCGAATCACATCTTCATCGTTTAGTTGTTCCACAGATATGTTAGCCCTATTGCAAATGTTGTGTAATATAACACAAGCATTTATAATAGAGCCAGCTACTTCTGGTGAGTAGTGCAAGACTCTGTGAACAAGTAAGCAACGAAAACGTGCTTTGAGAAGTCCAATAGTGCGCTCTATAATGTTCCTTGCATGGACATGTAAGTCAGTGTAGTGTGCTTCTGGTGAGTCAGGTGCTGCATCCAGTATTGGTGTCATCATGCTCTTTCTCAAAGGGTATCCGGAATCTCCTATTGATAACAAAGTTAATTTAAATTATTATTGACCATAGTTACAAATTGAATTTAACACAAAATATTTTTTTAACAAAGATCAAAAGCATGATGTAATACATATACATACCAAGAAACCAAGTATCTTCTGTATTGCTAAGATCTTCCAAGTGAGTTCTTAGTGGATGAATAGCCCATATAAATGAGTCATGAGTTGCACCACCATGACTTGCATCTACACTTAGTATTTGCATGTCCGCACCACAAATCTGAAAATGTTTAGATTAATATCTGAAAGACTGTAAAGTGCCATAATTATAGTATAACTTAAGAATTGTATGTATGTTCTCTTATACTGTTTGAACTTTTTTTTTTTTGGAAGTGAATACAGTTTTTATATTTTTGTTTAAACTTATTTGTTTATTTTTACTTATTTTCAATACTTACTCTAATTGGCTTAACTTCTACTGGATACTTAATGAACACTTACCAATTGAACATTCAAGGAATGGTAATGCTTGCGACAGAAGTAGCGCTCCTCATGTAGTACTGGGCGTACTATAGCTACTTGGGTACAATCAATACAACCTAGTACCCCAGGGATCCGAAATTTATTGTAATATCTGCAATAGATAAGTGAATTTAAAATCACCATTGACTATGATAATATTTAACTCTTTATTACGTCAGCCTAACATAATCGCAAAGTCCACTGCTGCATATAAGTCAGTCTAAAATTATGCCCCAGTAGTTTAAACACACCTTACAATTTGTAACATCAGATTTTGCTCATTTCTTACTATTCTCTGTTGTTGTTTGAATGATAATTATGTATTTGTTATTGTTTTGCAAAGTAGGCACTGCAGCTAAACAAGGACATAATAATAAAATTTAAAAAAAAACTAAGTAGGTACATACTCCATTTTGATTCTGTTGCGTTCTTGATCATTAACTGGAAACTTTATGTACTTCTGTCTCATCTGCAGTGAGTTAAAACATGCAGTAACCTGTGCGATGACAGAAGAAACAGTCTGCTGAGCCACAAAATGACCCTCATTACTGCCTACTGGACGTTGGTATGAACCAGTTGCATAAAATGATAATGCAATTAACACCTAAAAACAAAAAAAAAAATAGTTTAAAGTAATGAATAGGTACATAAAAGTGGTAAATGTCACATTATACACTGCTTTAGAGTAATTCACTGTAGAAATAAGGGTATTTACCATGCATTTACCTTCGTCTCTACAGACAAGTCTGTAGATTTCATAGGGTTCTTCATCAGTGGCCTCAACTCATTGCACAGGTTATAAGCTAGTTCTTTTGTGAGTCTGTACCGCTTAATAAACTCCGCTTCATCTAAATTGAAGGGGTCGCATTCCTGACGTAGCTGCATACGGCGCCGCTTTCTTGAAGTGTTAGCTTCTGCGTTATCAGCTTCCAAAAACTCAAATAATTCATATGCATTCGCCATCTAGAATCAAACAAATAATTATTTGCCCATGTAGGTAGTAAAATCTCTAGATACACAATTCATTCGGCAAGTTTACGTAATTAAATACATTTTACTTACTTTAGATGACTCGAAAATGGTTTTTTTTAATATAAATTTGCAAAACAATAATATTTCCGTCGAGTCCGAGGAACTTTTTTAAGATTGCTAAATTTGACATAAAAACAATACTGCTAGCTGTCAAAAGTCACGTCGTGGTACGAATTGAATGAACTTTTAGAGGTGACGTCACCAAAACCGCTAAGAAAATAACATTGTTTCAATATTAAAGTAAGCTTATTTTAAGAACGTCATGGTACGAAAAGTCAAAGTAAGATTATAATAATACTGTTTTAAGAGGTGGTGGTAGGCCTCCTGTAGTTAACTATTTCGTTTTTGTGCCCTTTTTTATGCACCGGAGTTATAAAGGCAGATTTCCAGATTTGGGGAACAGAACATGAAGAGAGCGATTTTTTAAACAAAAGAGATACTGGTAAGGCAATGGTTTTAGCACACCCAATCAGAAACTTAGGTGATAAGTGGTCCGGACCAGCAGATTTAAATGGATCAATTTTACTAATTAGCTCGGCTACAACATTTAGGTTAATCTCAATTGAGTGAATATCCGAGGGTTTATTGGAATTTATGGCAGTTTGGGGAGAACAATAATTAGCAGGCACATCATTGGTACGATCAAGAAAAGTTGAATGAAAGTGGGAAGAAAATGCATTACAAATAGACTCAGGGGAAGAAATCGTCACATCACCATACTTAAGGAAACTGGGTATTGCATTGGATTTAGATCGTTGCTTCACAAAGCTCCAAAATCGTTTAGGATTCCTTTCGATGGAGGCTTCTGTATCAGCTAAATAGTTGGTGTAACAATCTGCTTCAAGTTTATTAACCCGCTCACGTAAATATTTAAAGGTCGCCTCGTCTGAAAGTCTGCCATACGTCTTAAATTTGCGGAGATATTTAGCCTTCTCTTTAATCAAGCGTTTAAGTGCCGGGGAGTACCAAATAGGGTATGAGCTGTGAAAGACTTTCATAGCAGGAACAAACTTCTCTTGAATTTTCGCTATAGTAGTATAAAAGTAATTTACGGCATCATTAAGCGACATGTCAGAAAATAACTTCGTCCAGTCAATAGCTGCTATTTCCCTGTTAATGGCCGCAAAGTCAGCTTTACCGTAATGGTAACGAGTAAAAGGAGCGGGAGTTAAATAGGTGTACTCAGCAAAGTCCACGTCGATGCAGAGGGCCGGATGATATTTGTCAACGGGTGATAAAGGTACTGAACATTCACAAACTGAAACAATTTCATTACATAAAACTAAATCAAGAATCTTACCATATTCATTCAATATTCCATTATATTGATTGAACCCTAAAACACGCAATTCATCTGTTAGCATGTATTCATCACATGTACAAACATTCTCAGGTGATAAAGTGTTATCACATAATTGCCACAAAATTCCACTCAGGTTGAAATCACCAATAACTAAATAATTATCGGACGGATTGTTAAGCACTATACTGTTCAAACTATGGAGAAAATTCGATAATTGGTCAGAAAAAGAATAACCCAGGTTTTGTTTACATAAATAGATGACGCAAAGATTCAATTTGAGGTAATTTCTTGTGTTGGGCTGACGTACACTCAAAGTTACCCACAAGTCTTCAGCCGAGGAGTGAAATAATGGTTGGGAAACAGCAGAAATACACTTACGGACTGCTATCAACACACCACCTCCACGAGATTGACCTGTGAGACAGTAATCCCGGTCGCGACGCCACACAATATACTTATCACCGAATAACTCCGAATTAGATATACCGTCAACTAACCAAGTTTCCGTTAGAACAATAACATCATAAGAACATAGGCATAGTTGGCGAAAGAAGGATTCAGTCTTGGTACGGAGCCCACGAACATTCTGATAATAGACATGCAGTTTTTTACTATTGTTCAAAGCCATTGATAATTTACACAAGATGTAACAACCAAGTTATTAACACGATAATAACAACCACACAAGTAAAAAAACGATAAAAGACTAGCGATTGTAATGACTGTGTTAGTGTTTGCGAATAATAAATACTCATAGTAATTGTAATATAACAAAATAAAAACGAATAGTAAACTAGTAAGTAGGGTAATTAGGAATAAGCTATTGATAAACGGCACAAAAAACTCAGCAATATCACAGGTAACTGTATGAAGAAGCAGGCAGTAATTAGATGCAATAATAAGTGCGAGCGAGATAAGCATAGATTGGGATGTTCTAATGAATAGAACAGCACGATAAGAGAAACAAAAGGCCCATTTGCACATACAATAGCGAGGTGACGAAGCTTCGAGCACGTCAGCGATGCTAAACCTTTTACATAAAATTAAGTGAGAAACAGTTGCAGTTAAAAGTACATAATTAAAAATGAATTTACTTCTAGACATAAGTTTTAAAATATTTTGACAAAATAATGATAACCGAAAGACGCACCACACTAATTTAACTTGTTTAAATCTTTTTCTTTAGATATTACAAACACAGCCGAACCTTCCTGCCTGCGGACATGAATCTTTCCGTGTTTGACCCATACGTGCTTATACTCTTTCTCCTTCGCTATTGTGCGGGTTTTATTCAGCAACTTTTTGGAATCAGAGTTGAGGTGATCATTCACATAAACCCGGTTCGTATGGCCCATGAAACCAAGGTCTTGGGCGGATAATGTTCTGAAAGAACGTGCAGCTGCAACAAAGTCCTCCTTGACATATCTGTTCAAAAAGCTGACCACAATTGACTTGTCCTTTGTGTTGAACAATGGGATCCTGGATATGTAATTGATCTGAGTTTTAGGAAATGTAAAATTAACCTTTTGGCTAAACTTATCAATGATAGCAAATAGATTTTCGTCCTTTTTCAGTGGTACGCCCTTAATTTCCACATTGTTCAGCCTTGATCTCTGGTCGCTAGCGGACAGCTCAGACTTAATCAAGTCAATATCAGACTGAAGAGAGCGGACAGAATCCTGAAGATGCTCAAGACCAGCAACCCTAGTCTCAATGCCCGCAAGTTTAACAGAGAAATCATCCAGCCGTTTACCCTCGAATTCACAACTGACCTTGAGTTCCTTGAGTTCCTCTTTTATATATTTGACATCATCAGAGAGCGTCGGCAGACCGGCCAGCTGAACCTTGAGCTCACGAATCTCATTCAGGATCGTTTCCAGAGACGCAGGTTCAGGTGTTGGCAATGGAGACAGGGAAGAGGTTGGTGACGGAGAGGAAATTCGGCACTGAGGACACTTCCATGCAGCCCTCCGGTCAACTCCTAGTTTCCTCCACCCTCCCTCCGTGATGCTAGCGCAGCCAAAATCGAGGTGCCGCTTGCATGAGGTACACCGAACACCATCATTAAAATCAGAATTACAGATGGCACATTTCATCATAGTTGACGTTGAAGTTCGAAGATGAGTAAAATGTTTAGAACCACTGAACGGTCGAGCGAGGTGCTTAGGTACTCGCGCAGCGATTGTGTGAAGTGCGAAGCGGTTAGCGAACGAGTAAGTGCGTGCTTACTTGGTGAGTGATCGCGAGTGACTAAAGTTTTTGAGAGAGTGGTCTATAACCAGGTTTACGCAGCACTCAGTCAGTGTTTTAGCCCTTCTCAGCACGGTTTTCTTAGGGGTCGTTCAACTGTGTCTAACCTGGCTTTGGTCAATGACTTTCTAACTGACAAAATGGATAGTGGGGCACAGGTGGATGTCATTTACACGGATTATAGTAAGGCATTTGATAGAATTGACCACAATATTCTGATAACCAAGCTTTTTAACATTGGTATTAGAGGAGATCTACTTCGTTGGTTTACTTCATACCTAGAAAACAGATCTCAGGCTGTCGTTATCAGTAACTACATGTCAAGCTGGGTTTCAGCACCTAGTGGTGTTCCTCAGGGTTCCTTGATGGGCCCGTTACTTTTTATAATTTATGTTAATGATATCGACTCCTGTTTTCGCAACTCAAATTTGCTTTGTTTTGCCGATGATATGAAGATATTTTCTACAATTTCGTCAAATGATGACATGAATGCTCTCCAATCTGACCTGGTGCGATTGGATGATTATTGCTTGATCAATAGGCTTGATTTGAACCCTGTTAAATGTTCAGTAATCACCTTTAGCAGAAAACGTGTCCCTCTCCCTACAACCTACAAACTTAAAGGGCAGCCATTACAGAGATGTGACGGTGTTCGTGACCTTGGCGTTTTTCATGATTCCAAACTTTTATTTAGTGTGCACATTGAGCAAATAGTTGCCAAAGCTTCGAAGTCTCTGGGTTTTGTTATGAGACTCGCAGGGTGTTTCAGGAAGGCCAAAACCCTTAAGATTCTTTATTGCTCTTTTGTGAGAAGTCATCTTGAATATGCGTCACAAATCTGGAACCCGTGTTATGGCAAATATATTGACCGTATTGAAAATATTCAAAAAAGATTTGTTCGTTTTCTTTGTTTTCGGCTTCGTATACCATACCATTCTGATAATTATATAAGTCTCTGCAAGAAATTTCACCTTCAGCCACTAATAAATCGTCGTCGACTGGCTGATTGCACTTTTCTCTTAAAAATTTTATCTAACGAGATTGACTGTCCGGATCTCCTGCATAAATTGCGTTTTAATGTCCCCCAGAGATCAGTTAGACTTAATCTGCCTATCTTCATTCCCTTTACCTCTTCCAACTACAGGCAAAACTCATATATGGTGCGGGCGAGTAAGGATTTTAATGTTCTTTGTAAAGAGTTCTCATTTGATCCATTTACCACCAAATCCTATACTGCACGCAGTCGGCTGAACGCTGACTTCTTCAAAACTGCATAGATTTTTTGTACCTTTTATATATTATGTATGTAGGTATATAATATTGTTTTTGTGTTTTTTTTTTTTCTTTCTATCGTGCTTGTTAGTGATCTTAAGATTTGTACTACTTTTTCTGTTTTTACCCGTGAGAACCTGTAATTGGCTTTTTGTTTTATATTCAATTGTTATCTATCTGTTAAAGCTGTTGGTTCTCCTTAAAATAAATAAATAAATAAATAAATAAATAAAACTATATAGCAGGGGTGGCCAACCGGTCGATCGCTACTATTAGTCCAGTCGATCGTGGCAAGGCAAAAAATATAAATACGTAGAACAGCCTGCGCAACGTACCTAATCATTAACTGAAAGATGCTCAAACGCAATGCTCTCATTAATATAAATAAGTATTTACTAAGAATAATTTCCAGTTTTATTTATATCTTCCCTCTCAATAAAATAAAAAATACTACATAATTGTGTACTGAACTAAGTACGCTGTTTCATCTAAGATTTCAAGAAGTATGTAATTGGTAGATCGCACAGGGTGTCGTCAGTGAACAGTACATGTTGGGTCTAACCAAGTTGGCCACCCCTGATATATAGCAACGCGTTTATTATATGGAACTATACGTTCAAACTTAGATACTAATTAATTGTGATTGCGGCGCCGATACGAGAATTTTGTTTTTTTTTTAAACTAAAGATCTATAATCTTTGCGCTCTAGCATGGTGCGGGTGACATTTGACGAACAGTTCCTTAATTCCTTTTCACTTTGAACGTTATCGCGATTTAAAACGCGAAAAAAAAATTAATATTTTAGCTGCACCCTAAATATCATTATCGTAATATACGGATTCAATAATAACTGTAGTAAATTAAATAAATTATCCTGCCAAAATTTTATAAGCTACAAATAAAATCAAATTTAAAGAAAAATGAAGCAAAGTGATAGGCGTGTAACGTAACGCCATAGACATGTTTAGTGATGTATTGCTATTATGAGTTTTTATCGATAGTCGATATTTTTTTATAGAAAAAGAAGTTTACTGTATGTATTTTTAAATTTTTGATGTTAGACATTTATACAATTAAATTAGCCGAAAAAATAAATATAAGATAAGATAAAGGTTTATTTTTTTCTCACCACAATATAAATCAACATTTTCAAAATATGATTAAAAACACATAATAATATGTTTAATTATACTGTGATACCATGATGATGATAAATGATACCATGAATTTTTTTTTTTTTTTTTTAATAAATATCGGTAGTGCTATGGATGTGATTTTTTTATGTTTTGTATTAAATTCATATTTTAAAATAAATTTAATAATAATATGTTATATCAAAGACATTTTTAAAATTATTAGGAGAACGAGATTTTTGCTGTAAGAATCGTTATCGATAAAATTGAATTGTGCATATTGTCATTGACCTAGTCATGCCATACTGACATGTGTCACCCACACCATGCTAGAGCGCAAAGATTATAAATTAGATAATTTTCTTAATAACTTAATATATGAATATTTTAGATGAAAAGTAGAAAAAAGGAGGTTCTCAAATCGAGGCGTATTTTTTTTTCTTCGGAAAAAAAAGTAGGGATTAAATTCTTACTTAAATAAATTAAAAAATAAGGATGATCCAGGTCCTCTATGGAACTTATTGTGGACGATGAAGACAGATTTACAGAGTAGTGCGATTTGACCGATTCCTGTTTTATTAGTGAAGGTATAACTCAAAGTTGTTCCCGTGTTTTATTAACTTTGGTTGGGTAGTTTTTGAGTTAGCATCAACAATACGTATTTTGCATTAATAGCACTAACACTAACCTGTTTCCAAAACGGAAAGCATTTCTTGCGATTTCCTGCTGTCTCACTTCATGCATACTTATTAATTATTTTTAACCGACTTCAAAAAAGGAAAAGGTTATTATATTCGCCTGTAGGTACTCTGTTTATGTACTGACTGTATAAACTACTATGTCTTCTTGTATGTCTGTCTGTGTCTGTATTATTTGTCAGACTTTCGGGCTTCTGACGACCCGTAACGACTGTCAAAGATCACGAATAACAGCCGGGACCAACGGCTTAACGTGCTTCCCGAGGCACGGAGGAGTCCCGCGGTATGTAAAGATGGTCACCCATCCACGGACCAACCGTGGCAAGCGTAGCGTACCTGATCGATCGACCCGTGCGGTGGTTATTACTTAGCCACGAGATAAATAGCTTTTAGAGATTTATAAATACCTACTAAATAAATGATATATAAATATTGTATACTTACCTTGGAGGCGAATATTCAATCATTTTCTTAACATTTTAGAATGATATAACCTCAATCGTTTGTTTACAATATCATTTTAGCATTTACTTTTTTTTGTCAATATTTAAAGAGTTTTGGTCCTAAATAAAGCTTAAGACCATGGAATTAGTAAGTACTAGCTTTTCCACCTTCGAAAACCTTGAAAACGATACCCTAGATGAAAAATTTTAATATTCGCAGCTGCCTTCATAACGTCACTATCTGCTTTAACACCCTCGAAAACCATGAAAACGGCACCCTTGATGAAAAATTTAATATATCAACTTGTGGCGGAACCCACATCGCCATATACGAATTACGTATCACACTGACGTCACGCAATCCTGCATCGCGCAATCAGAGTTTACCACGCGACTAGCATTTAAACAACGTCCCGACATCAACCGTCGGACAGTTGCCCACCAGACACGACACGCGTCTGGTCGGAGGATCCTCCCTTTTCAATAGAGAATGAGTGAACTTTACACTCTGTTCCTCATGCCTCTATACTGGTGACCCCGGTGTGATCGTCAGAGCAGCCTTCGTGCAACTCCTTCAGCGTGACGTCATCAGCATCACTTCCTCAAGCTTTCGAGCGGCGAGTCACACAGCCAGCCAGCATCCACGGCTTCAACGGGTATCCTGTGTCGGGTATCAGTTGCCCACCAGACACGACACTCCTCTGGTCGTAGGATCCTCCCTTTTCTATGGAGGATGAGTGAACTTTACACCCTGTTCCTATGCCTCTATAAATGTTGGGAATCGAACTTTTTTATGTTTTTTTACAGGCACTTTTGATTTGTCAAGGAGTCGGTCAGTCAAGAAGATGAAGCTAGTCGCCTATTCCAAAGCGTAGTAAGTAAGTACCTATGGAGAAGAACGGACAAGAAACTCCATGGACACTAAGTATTATAATTTGAAATCAAGAAATTGTTACAAAATATTGGTAACAAATCATCAATCTGCCTAGCCTTTTCCCAACTATGTTGGGTCGGCTTCCAGTCTAAACGGATGCAGCTGAATACCAGTATTTTACATGGAGCGACTGCACTGACATCCACAACCCAGTTCCTGGGTAATACGATACCCTGGTGGTCAGACTTTCGGGTTTCTGACGACCCGTAACGACTGTCAAAGATCCACGAATGCCAGCCGGGACCACGTGCTTTTCGAGGCAGAGAGGTCTTGGTATGTAAATATTGGTTACATCATCATGATACCTAAGAACTAAATCGGTTGCTACCTACGATAACATAAATAATCCACTATTAATTTAATATACACTATACTGCAGTAAAATTGGATGACTACACGACTATATTTACTTAGTTATTGGTTTGTTTTTAAGGCTTGCCCTGATATAGGGATAATGGTGATAACCAAATGTAATCGTGACACGTCATCGGTTTCATATCTTTTGGAAAGGCTAAAGTCCGTCCTCATAAAGCCGCTGATAGATCTGAGCATTCACTTGTAATGAGCATTCTAGCGAATGTTAAAATGGAGCGTTTTTGCGAGCGTTTTAACAGGAGCGTTTTAGGGAGTATTCCAGTGAGCGTTCTAGCGAGCATTCGAAATGCCGAGCCGAGCAATTTTCAAGTCAAGTCTGCCATCTTCGTGAAGAATACATTTTTCAACGAGCATTTACTAGAGCGTTCGCTAGAATAATCGTGGAAATATTCGTAGCGAATTAGCGATGTTTGGTTCTATGCTTGGCTCTGTTCGTTGTTGTTCAGTTCGACAAATTTAAAAACGGAGAATGTTCGATGTTCTGTTACAAGTGAATGCTCAAGTCTATCAGCAGCTTAAGGTTTTATCTGGAGATAGTAAATCACAACTGAAATTAGGAGTTTTACAGGGTGTCCCGTACAAAGCTTCAATACCTAATACCCAAATGTATGGGACGGCTGATAATTTTTTCTCGATTAGGATGTCGGTTCCATGGAGAAAGTTGTTCAGTTTGATGGTCTGTACCACACCCTTAAATTTGACTACACCTTTCTGATACACCTGTAGATAGTTTAAGTTGTTAATAACTAGCGCCAACACTAGAGGGGTACCTACATGGTCTAATTTCATTTCAAATGTTCTACCTTTACTTGAAGTTGTGGGGCTCGTGGCTAAATCTTATAACAGCTGCACGTGTCGATCTAAAGTTAAGCTATGCTGCCGCGGTCAATTCGTGGATGGGCGACCATCCATTACATATCGAGAACCCTCCAAGCCTTGGAAAGCACGTTAAGATCTTTGACAGTCATATAGTACCTACAGCCCGCGGCTACACCGCGAGCCACAGCTAGTATAGTTTATTTTATGCTATAGCTTAGCTTATAAGTAGGTATAAGTTAAGTAAGCTTAGTTTGTAAGCAATATTTGTACGCCTTGCAAGGCAGCACATAGTGATACGATATTATAACTTTTTACCTTTGCTTTGTGTCACGAATAAATATATTTTGAAGCTCTTTCTCTAAAACTTGACCGCGTCACAGAATAGCCTAACAATTGTTGTGTGCCGTAGCCCCGTAGCCCTACTGGGCTCTGCGTAGCCTACCGTCTACGAGCAACCTGTGCTACAAAAAAAAAAACTACGTAGCATTCAAAAGCTCGTAGACACACTAGGCTACGCTGTGTTACGCGTTTTCTTTCCTTTTTCAATATACTAGATGGCGCTGTTCATAACTCTGGTCGACGAAATAAATAATGGTTAAAATTAAAACAGGGTAGACAGCTATTTCCGTAAGCTTAGTTCTAGTAAATTAATTTTAGTACTACCTGAATAATTTTATGAATATGAAGAATTCTGTCGGCTGGCCAAGAGGTAGGGGGTCATACTTTTTTTTTTGTCAGGTTGTAAATCTTCATGGATGTCTTCCACGCTGGGGTAGGTCTTCTTTTACTGACCAAAAACCACACTGGCGGCCTTCCCTCGTACACCTGCGTCTGAGGGCTACGGGTACAAATGCGACTTCCGCTACCCCGCACTGGTGATGGCCCGCGTCATGCCGGCCACGTCACACAGGGGGGACTGAAGTGTAGAACTCCACCCGTTACGTCTTAGAGAGGTGCGTGTGTAACACTACACGCCACCATCTCGGGTACTGTGGAATGGGGGGCGATGGATGTCCTCGAGTCCGTCGGTCCTCGGGCCCCTTTTAGGGGGGCTGGAAGAGGGTATTATCCGATCTCCGCCAACGCCCAGTGACTGCTGCGGGACGGGAAAGCAATCGTGATCTCCCTTTCCCTTTCTGCAGCTTCCTTCTGCGAGATAATTGTTTCGCAGAAGGATACCACCGTCTTCCACAACTCGACACTCCCGAACGTCGACCGAGCGACGGCCGGCAGCGACAGCTCGGCTCCGACTTCTCCAGTCCCTTTTTGCTCCTTTTTGGAAGAAGTATCGACGTTTCGTCCAGATCGGTTTTAAAAGGAGTACCAACAAAGTGACAGACGAAAGCAAATTTTGCCAGACTTGACGCAGAGACGCTTCGCTCGCTCGGTCAATAAGACAATCAAAGGATGAGCCGTAGGTAAAATTTGTCTATTTTGTTGGATTCATTCATAATGGTATCCAAGCAACATAGTATGGTACCACCCCTCTCTATCTCAAGAAACGTTTCCAGTTTCATTGCGACTCCCACACGAAATTTTTAAGGTCATCAGATAATTTAAGGCTCAAAATGCCTATGCATTCCACAACTTTCCTCGATAAATCCTTTACTGTCCAGGCTGCTCGTTTGTGGAATGCATTGCGAGTTCAAATAAAACGCGCGCAGTCGTTACCTATGTTTAAAAGGCTCGTAAAGGAACATTAAACACTTGACCGTTATTCGAAGCATAATTAAACTATTGAGATAGGCTGAACCATGTTTCCTGTGCCTTTTTTCCTTACGTTTCTAGCGATATAGCTCTGTCTCGCTCTCATGACGTCACCAGGTCAGAGAGGGGAGCGCATTTTTGAGCTCGCGCGCTCGGTCTTGTACATTGGCGTTCTTTTCCTTGCCGGAGACGGTTGCTGCTTAGCAGGTGAGTTATCTATATTTCTTTTTCACAACCGTCTATATTTTTCCTTTCGACGAAAGTTGGCATACTTACCAATTTACAATTTTTATTAAAACTGTTTCTAGTGAATGATTTGATAATACAGTGAATCAACGTTGATATTTTCAGAATTTAACGGTTTTCCGTTCGCGTGTTATTTATTCTTTTTCTTTTCCAGTGTGTGTAATTCAATTGTTTTCAGTATAATACCGAATATGTAATGGATAAAGAAATAACGTTGATTTCGCAAGATAAACCGGTCGCAGGTCCTTCGAATACCGCTAATAATAGAGAATCTAGTGCCAAACGGATGCGTCCACATCCAAACAGCAGCAGTAGTAGTAGCTCTGATAGTAGCGATTCTAGTTCCAGTTCATCTAGTTCTTCTGACCATAAGTCTAAACATGCGCGTCGCCGTCACCGTAAGGAGGGGCAAGCACAAGCATCGCCGCTCGGAGCGTAAAGTGAAACATAATATAAATAATAGTATACCGCTGCCCGACGACGCCCTTTCCCTTTTCACGGAGGATGATTTAGAACTGGAGGGTAGTAGTCTTATAAATAATTTAGATGTTGAAACTAAGCTTAAGGAACCGGCTGTTCCAAAGACAGACGAGCGTTACTTGAACATTTTAAGAGAAATTCAGTTTTAAATCGTATAACCATAGCCCGGGTTTCGTCGAACTCGAGGCAAACGAGATCAGACCACGGTATTTTAAAACAAAAGGAGAAGGAACTTTGTGCATTTTTGACATGGATCCGAGACCAGAGAGAATTAACTTCGAGGCTATAAAAAAGTTGAATGACATTTTCACTTCTGGTGAGTTCAGAAGGTTTCGGCAGACCTATTGCAAATGATTTGCGGCCATAGTGCTGAATCTATACAGATGCGCAGAGACAGCATAACTAATGCAGTTCGCGATCCCTTAATAAAAGCGGCAATAAAGAAAATACCTCCATCTGAGGTTAGCTTATTCAATTCTTAGCAGTTAGTTGTTGCATTAGAAAAAGCTGGCGGTATCAAAAAAGCCTTCTGGCCTGCTTCTAGATCGGCTGGTACATCTACAAAATCGGCTTATGGTAATACCTCAACTTCGCAAGTTGGAAAATGGCTCAAACGTCCCTCGCATGGGCAATATTCAGTTCCACCCTCACAGGGTAAGAACTATAACTCAAGCATGCCTTCACAAGGCTGTAAGAACTGTAACGTCCCCTCGCAGGGTGGCTTTTTGCAGCATAATATACAGTGTCCTTCGCAAGGACCAGCACATGCGTATATACGTCCCTCGCAGGGGCAATATTCAGTTCCACCCTCGCAGGGTATAGAAATATAATTCAAGCATGCCTTCACAAGGCTGTCAGAACTGTAACGTCCCCTCGCAGGGTGGCTTTTTGCAGAATAATATACAGTGTCCTTCGCAAGGACCAGCATATGCGTATATACGTCCCTCGCAGGGGCAATATTCAGTTCCACCCTCGCAGGGTATAGAAATATAACTCAAGCATGCCTTCACAAGGCTGTTAGAACTGTAACGTCCCCTCGCAGGGTGGCTTTTTGCAGCATAATATGCAGTGTCCTTCGCAAGGACCAGCACATGCGTATATACGTCCCTTGCAGGGGCAATATTCAGTTCCACCCACGCAGGGTAAGAACTATATAACTCAAGCATGACTTCACAAGGCTGTCAGAACTGTAACGTCCCCTCGCAGGGTGGCTTTTTGCAGAATAATATACAGTGTCCTTCGCAAGGACCAGCACATGCGTATTGCAACTATCCTCAACAGGGTAGTGGCGTAATGGATAGAGGTTCCTTTCGCTCCCGCGGGGCAAAACAAACCCAAAGATACGACGCTCATAAACGTGGCGGAAATAAGCGAAGGTCATCACCTTCAGGCTTAAATGCCAAGAGAAGTAAATATTGACATGAAAATATTTCAAGCCGGTCAGTTATCGAATTTCGTCGATCATTGGAAGGAAATGCAAGCACCAGATTTTCACCAAAAACTTTTGCCAGTTTGACAAATTGGATTGCCCAAATTATGAGAAGCCAAGGTGTGAGAATATTAGTATTTCTCGACGATTTTCTTTTGGCTCACCAAGACCCAGCAGTTCTCGCAGGCCATGTAAGTCTTCTCGTAAAAACATTAAAATATCTGGGTTGGCAAATAAATTTCGAAAAATCAATCCTAACACCAAAGAAATCCCTGGTTTACCTAGGAGTACTGTGGGATCCTTGGCTAAACCTCGAACGTCTGCCAAGGGAAAAAGTAACCTCATTACTAGTGAAGATTCGCGAAATCGTAGATTTGCGGAAGACAAACCTAAAGAAGTTGCAAAGAGTAATAGGAGCACTAAACTTTGCGAGTTTTGTTGTCCAAAGAGGGAGATTGCACTATCGAGCTCTATTGAAATTCCTAAACACACTACAATTGGACAATTCTGTCAAGGTATACACTGTACCTGCAGAAGCAATAGGCGACCTACAATGGTGGAGCCACAATTTGCAACATCCGTCAATTCTACACCACGCACCAGCGACTAAAACGGACGCCTCCGACTTAGGCTGGGGGGCCCAGATGGACAACCAGTCTCTATGGGGAACTTGGTCCCAGAACGAGAAGAATTGTCACTGCAACGTAAAAGAAATGTTGGCAATATTGAAGGTTTTTCAAAGTCATCCAGTGTATCTGAGTTGATCTACGGTCACCATACAATGCGACAATCGCACGGTAGTAGCGTATATCCGTCACGCAGGGGTAACCAAATCCTCGCGATTGATGGACATAACATACGACCTGTTTTGTTTGATAGATCAGTACCAAATTCATATCAATGTGTACTACATTCCGGGGAGGTACAACAACCATGCCGATAACCTATCGCGGTTTCGCCAGGTCCCCGAATGGCATCTGATACCCGAGATTACCAAGATAATATTTTTAAAATGGGGAATTCCCCAAGTGGACCTGTTTGCTTCCAGCAACGGTCACGTAGTCCCTCATTACGTGTCGAAAGATCAGAACGACAAACAAGCTGTAGCCCACGATGCATTCTCGATTGCTTGGAAATTCGATCTGGCATGGGTGTTCGCACCCCCGTTCCTGATTCCCAGGGTTTTTGAGCTACCTCAATCGGGCATCAGGAATTTACTTGATAGTAGCACCGCGATGGGAGAAAGTCTTTTGGCGCGGAGGTCTCAAAGCCTGGGCTCTGGCCCCACCGTTCACAATACAGAACCTGAACAAAGTATTGATCGATGTGACAACGGGACTGCCACCTCCTCGCGTCCAGGATCTAGTGTTGGAAGTTTGGAAATGTGGGGGTGGACACATCATTTAGGTAAGTGGAATAATTCTCAGATAGATCTTTTGAAAAGTTCTTGGCGCGATTCTACCCTAAGAACTTGCAAACCTGCATGGAACCGCTGGGTTTCGTGGTGTAGAGTCATATTAGCCCTAAGAATCCCTCAGGATCTGACCTAGCTCGTTTTCTGGCTGATCTGCATATAAAACATAAACTGTCTTATAATACAATATTGTTACACAAGTCTATGGTCTCCACCCTTTGTAATAATGTAAATGATTCAGGTGTTCTAAGTAATCATGCTTTGGTGTAACATATTTTG
Organism: Cosmia pyralina; assembly: GCA_946251885.1. Classification (NCBI taxonomy): domain Eukaryota; kingdom Metazoa; phylum Arthropoda; class Insecta; order Lepidoptera; family Noctuidae; genus Cosmia; species Cosmia pyralina. Next base: position 16,592,950 of record OX276367.1, read on the forward strand.
AAATCGATTTCAATCAAAAACCAATTGTTTCTAAGTTACCCGTGTGGAATATTGATGATTTTGTATGTTTTCTTGGCGTTAGAACAATAAATCATGACTACATTTTTGATGTTTCGAGTCAAGCCGCTGCCCTCTTAGTACTCTGTTCTGGTAGGCGTATTCATGACTTGACACTCCTAATGACCGATAACGATAATTTGGACCCCGTATACTGGGTTGAACAAACTGTATCACTGCTTTCCACTAGACGTCAGGAAGCTAAATGTCCTAACTTGTTTGTCACCACGGCTCGTGCGGCCTCACGAACTATTATTGCAGGCTGGATTAAAGCTCTGATGCGTCAGGCAGGTATTGTTGCTAGTCCTGAGTGTCCCTTCCGCTGTTGCTTCCAAGAATTGGTTGGACAACTTCCCCATGGAAGATATTATGGCTTGGGGAAATTGGAGAGAGGCGAGTCAGTAATGGAAGAAGTTTTGGCAAAACTTGCAGCTGGTAATAAGTCAGTAATTATCTGTGGTGACTTTAATATTAATATTTTAGAAAACAATTCAAATACCAGTAGATTGTTAAATTTGTTTAAATCATTCAATTTGTCAAATGTGTTTGTAGAACCAACCCGAATTACTACGACTACTGCTACATGTATTGATAATGTTTTTTGTTGCTGTGACTATTTAGATAAATCCATCGTTAATTATCTCCCTTCTGATCACAGCGGTCAAACTGTAACTTTTGAGTCCAACATACCAATACAAAAAGTGCAGATACAATCCAGACCAATAACATCTGCTAATTTAAAAAAAATTAATAGCACTTTAATTGGTAAGTTAAATGACCAAGAACTAACAATGAACAATGTTAATATTTTGTATGAAGAATTCTTTTCGGTAGTCCAAACAGAGTTCGATAAATCTTTTAAGAAGATCACAAAAACTATAAGCCCTAAGTTTTTATTTAGTGACTGGGCAACTAGAGGACTCAGGAAAAGTAGGGAAAGACTTTTCGAGCTGTATGGCCTTAAGCCTTATATTAACACGGAATCTTTTAATAAGTATGTTTCTACTTACTCTAGAATTTTTAAGAATACTTGTAAGGCAGCTAAAGCTTTATACATTAGCAACAAGGTTAAATCAGCAGAGAATAAAATTAAGACAGTTTGGAAAATTATCAATAATGAAACTAATAGGATCAAAAAGCATAATTTTGATTACACACTGGAGACGTCATGTGGTCTCATTTGCGATAGCAAAGAAGTTGCTCAAGAATTTGTAAATTTCTTTACCAGTATCCCACTTAAAACTACTGAAATATTAAACTCCTCGCCCTCACTTTCTTTTAATTTAGTAAAGGCGAACGTTTCGGCCTGCCTGATTGAATTTAACTTTAAGCACATTAACCCCATAACAGTAATAAAAGCTTTTAAGCAAATTAAGATCAAACCGACCGAAGATCTTTGGGGAATGTCTATTAAAGTCTGTACCTCCATAATTGAGACTATAGCGCCTTACTTAGCCTTAATATTTAATTTGTGTGTGGATCAGGGAGTTTTCCCGGATTTAATGAAATACAGTAAGGTAATACCACTTTTTAAATCCGGGGACAGTAAGGACACAAATAATTATAGACCCGTATCCGTGTTGCCAGTTTTCAGCAAGGTTTTTGAAAAAGTAATGCTTAATCAAATGCTCAATCATTTTAACACGAATAAAATACTTCACGATCAACAGTTTGGTTTCACCAAAGGACGTTGTACGACCGACGCCGGTGTAACCTTATTAAAACACATTTTTAACGCGTGGGAAGAGGCCCAAGACGCCATAGGAATTTTTTGTGACCTCTCCAAGGCATTTGATTGCGTTGATCACGAAACCCTACTCTTGAAACTTGAGCATTACGGACTTGGAAAACTTGCGCTCAGTTTAGTAAAATCTTATTTAAATGATAGACAACAGCAAGTTCAAATAAATGGTATCACTTCACTTGGTTTAAATGTAAAAATGGGTGTTCCACAAGGCTCAATATTGGGTCCTTTCCTCTTTTTAGTGTATATTAATGATTTACTCCATTTATTAAAAAATCAACCACAAATGGTGTTATTTGCTGACGATACTTCCTTGATTTTTAAGGTAGGTAGACGTGATACAAATTTTGACGAAGTTAATAACGCCCTACTGCAGGTCCAAAATTGGTTCACTGCTAATAATTTAGTATTAAATGGGAAAAAAACTAAGTGCATTAGATTTTCTTTACCAAATGTAAAAAGTAGTGATTGTGAGATAGTATTGAATCAAGAGAAACTAGAATTCGTCGATAAAACCGTTTTCTTGGGGATCACGCTCGACTCTAGGCTACAATGGGGTCCTCATTTAACATCACTTGCAGGACGGCTAAGTTCAGCAGCATATGCTGTCAGAAAAATCCGTCAATTTACTGATGTAGATACTGCGCGGCTAGTCTATTTTAGTTACTTTCATAGTATCATGTCTTACGGTATTTTACTTTGGGGACGGGCTGCAGACATCGAGTCAATTTTTATTCTGCAGAAAAGAGCCATTAGAGCCATATATAATCTCCGCAAGCGCGATTCTCTAAGGGAACTGTTTAAGGAAATTAACATCATGACGGTACCTTGTCAATATATCTACGAAAATATCATGTACGTAAGGAAAAATTTACATCTTTTTAGTAAAAGAGGTGAAAGGCATAATTATAGTACTAGAAAAAGGGACCTATTAGCTCAACCAGGTTTCAGACTAGCTAAAGTAGACACGTCGTTCATGGGATACTGTTTAAAATGTTACAATAAAATACCTCCACACATACTTCAGCTCAATGAGACTAAATTCAAAACTTGTATAAAACGCACACTATGCAGGCAGGCATATTATAAGTTTGGGGATTACATAACCGATAAAAATGCTTGGCTCAATGCTGGTCCTGCTCCACAACCACAACTAATTAATTAACATTTGAAGATACTGTTGGAGATGCTGAAGATTGTAAGACTATCATTGCATTGTATAGACTCAATCTCCTTTGTATTATATAATTGCATAGCACATGTGTGAGTACTATGTACATACTCTAAAGCTACCATTTACTGGGTACGTCTTTGTTTGACTTGAATGTGCCCTGGCGACTGAGAGTATGTGACGCTCACACTAATGTCTCGCTGATGGTGGCGCGTGTTGGATCATTTAGCCAATCCATGCGTCAGGTTCGTGAATAAGCGCTGTCAGTGAAGGCTGGGCATACCTTAGCGGTCAGGGTTTATTTTAATTTAATTTAAATATTTGAATTGTTTTTTTTTTTAAGGACGCTTTTAACGTTCTGCATCGTTCTCACATATGAAATTTCAACATGAATGATGTAACCATTATTTTGTAACCATATCTTGATTTAAAAGAGTGTCCGTGGAGTTTCTTGCCCGTTCTTCTCCATAGGTACCTACTATGCTTTGGAATGGGCGCCTAGCTTCATCTTTCTGACTGACCGACCCCTTGACAATTCAAAAGTGCCTGTAATTGGTTTAATTGAAATAAATGCTTTGAGTTTGAGTTTGAGTTTGGAGGTCCTCAAACACTTTTAATCGATTTTATAAACGACAGGTTTCGGGCTCTTCTAGGAGTGACAGCATTACTGCTCTATTTAAACCTGTTTCATAGTGAATTATGTTGATTTATTGATATTTTGTTGAATATTTTCAAACACATCTTTTCTTTTTTCTTGATCTTTCCCTACACATTGGCGTTCGTCATGAGCGTCACCAGGCGATAACAGACAATATCTCAATAGTTTAATTATGCTTCGAATAACGGTCAAGTGTTTAATATCGGCGTTTTACCTGAAATAAAACGCTTATTAAACTACACACATCAAAAGTGTCTAGGGATCAAGCATTTTTATGCGGATTTCTTGAGATTGAGATGTGGCTTTGTAATAAATTTATGATTTTATAAATTTATATGGATCCTTTTTGGTGCATTTCATAATTTGAATCAGGAACTGTGAATCAAATTCGAGTAAAAGATGAAAATCAGCTGTCAATATTTTCCCTATAAAAACATACAACGCATTGAAGACATTATTAGTGCTACTGTTTCCCTACTACTGATTAAAACCAACGTTATTATGGAGCGGCGACGTCATTTAAGCAGGGAAAAAATGCTCAGAGCCGTGGGAATGATAGAAGCTGGTTCCCGGCAACGTACTGTGGCTTTAGCTCTGAATACAAGTCAGAGTGTTATCAGTCGACTTTGGACACGTTACCGAAGCACTGGTACCGTGGCTGAGCGCCATGGAGGACGGTATCGCTGCACCACACGGAGACAAGACCGATACATTCAAATCTTAACTCGAAGAGCTCCAACTATAACCGCCATGATGTTAGCCGTGAGGCTTCATCACTCTTCAGGGAACTTAATTAGCGACCAAACAGTCAGAAACCGCTTGCATGAAGTGAACCTTCATTCCCGAAGACCGCTACGGGTACCACCTATAGCAATGCACAATCGTAGGATTCGATATCAATGGGCTCTTGAACACAGAAATTGGGCAGAAGAACAATGGCGTTTCGTGTGCTTTTCTGATGAGTCTCGTTTTGGTATGAGACCGGATACAAGACGTATACGACACTGGAGAACCCCTGGACGCCAACAGCGATTAAAATCCTGCCAGGAAGTCCATCCTTATAGTGGTGGAACCATCATGGTATGGGCGGGTATTTGGATCGGCGGAAGAACTGAGTTGATTTGGATCAGAGGCAACCTCAACGCTCAAATTTATGCTGAGACGATTGTATCAGACGTCATCGTTCCTCTACAAGTGCAAATCGGTCCCTTATTTCAGTTAATGCATGATAATGCACGACCGCACACCGCAAGAGTTGTAAGACAGACTCTCGCCGCAGCTAACATCAATGTCCTGCCCTGGCCTGCTCAGTCGCCAGACTTGAACCCGATTGAGCATGCATGGGATATGCTACAGAGAAGAGCTCTGCCGAATATGGAGGGTATCCAGTCGCAAGAAGACCTTTTTTTGTTGTTGCAACGAACATGGGCGGCCATTCCACAGCGTGATTTGGATGAACTCATTTTGAGTATGCCAAACCGATGTTCTTGTGTTGTTAGTGTTCGCGGTAGAAACACGGATTATTAATTGTTTAAGTTACCCAATAAAATTTTAAAGAAAACTGTTATTTCAGTCTTTTTTTTGAACTTTAATGTTAGTGGTTCAAATGTCAAAAATCCCTTTATTAGGAAAATGGCAAATTTCTTTATTAATGCAAAGGTGACTTGGTTTATCGTTACTGTGACAAACGAAAACACTTTATTTGATGAATCCTTAAAGAAAATTTTAATTAATATCAATCAGGAGAAAAGTTATTGCAAAAATATATGTTGATCCCTAGACACTTTTGATGTGTGTACTTACCTTATTCGAAGCATAACATTAATTTCTGCCAGGTGACATAGTCAATCATCCAATGTACAAGACCGAGCGCGCGAGCTCAAAAATGCGCTCCCCTCTCTGACCTGGTGACGTCATGAGAGCGAGACAGAGCTATATCGCTAGAAACGTAAGGAAAAAAGGCACAGGAAACATGGTTCAGCCTATCTCAATAGTTTAATTATGCTTCGAATAAGGTAAGTAGTTTAATAAGCGTTTTATTTCAGGTAAAACGCCGATATTATTTGTCGTTGTGATCGTGTTCACGTAACTGTATATCTAACATATCTTTAGTCTTCATTTGTTTTCGTTGCTTATATTTAGTATGTATGTATTTATGTATCTATTATTTAAGTTATGTATGTATCTATTTTAGTATAATATTGTAAGTAGGCACTTATTATTTGCACCAAAGACAGCCCCATTTCATATCCAGGCAAATCACTGTCCATTCTAAGGTTGCCTGGAAGAGATTGCAGAAAGCGATAACGCCGCCCATTGTATATTTTGTAGTGTTTGATTATGTCTTTTTTGTTATGTATTTTTGTGGTGTACAATAAAGTATATATAAATAAATAAATATGGATTAAATTATATTTTTATAAATACTAGTTCTTACGCAGCAGATCTTAACAAAAAAATATATAAACTAGAGAGCAATAGACGTTTAATAGCGTTTTATTGCCCTCAGGATTTGATCAGGCGCTCGCGTGCTATGGTACTATTTCTGTCGTCAGTTTTTATCAAACTACTGCCAAAGATTGTCGAAATATTTACGAATTCAGTCAAGCAGTTAATTTTGTTGGGATTTAATTTATATCACGTATACCTAGGTACCTAATTTAAGTACCCATACGTACATAATTGTTGTGAAATAGAGCTAGGTAAGTATTATAAACGTCCTAGATCCTTTTAAAACAAGTAGGTATCAATATTATGTATTTACTTACTACAAATGAACTCGTTAGCAACTAGATTGCGACAAACTCTAAACTAAAGTCTCTTTATCCAGCCAGCGCAGCGTCTCGCGTCTATTCTAGTCTATTATATACCTACACGACTAACTTCACAGTAAGCAACCGAGCCATTATTTATTTATTTCAAATACTTCACGTACAGACAAGGAGGAGGAGCTCGTGGCTAAATAATAACAGCCGCACGGGTCGATCAATCAGGTTAAGCTATGCTTGCCGGGGTTGGTCCGTGGATGGGTGGCCATCTTTACATACCGAGACTCCTCCGTGCCTCGGAAAGCACGTTAAGCCGTTGGTCCCGGCTGTCATTCGTGGATCTTTAACAGTCGTTGAGGGTCAGAAGCCCGAAAGTCTGACAACCAGTCTTACCAAGGGGTATCGCATTACCTAGTACTTAACTGGGTTGTGGAGGTCAGATAGGCAGTCGCTCCATGTTAAAATACTGGTATTCAGCTGCATCCAGTTAGACTGGAAGCCGACCCCAACATAGTTGGGAAAAGGCTAGGCAGATGATGACTTCACGTACAGACAACAGCACATCAGATTATACCAAACTGTCAAATTTGTCCAAATAAGTTTAAAACTTAAAATGTTGAAGGTTAAGTTCAAAATCGAATGAGACGATATGACAGTTTGGTATAACCTGATGTGCTGTGGTCTGTACAATCAGCCTCCAATCCAAAAGATCGCGAGAATTATTTTAATTGTCTACAATCTTTGTTCTGTATGTAATATAAAAATAATACTGTATCAATGTGTAGCCACAAAACATAGGTAGGTATACCAAACTAAAATTCAAAGTACCTACCTATTTATTTTAAATAAATCAATTTCAGGCAGTTTTGAATTGTCAAGGGATCGGCCATTCAGAAAGATGATGCTTTGTCCATTTCAAAGCGTAGTAAGTAGCGTAGTAGGTAGGTACCTATTGAGAAGAACGGACAAGGAACTCCACGGACATTCTTTTATTTTATAATCAAACTAGGTGCGCCCCGCGGTTTCACGCGCGTAGACCGGGATAAAAAGCAGCCTATGTGTTAATCCAGGTTATAAGCTATCTACATACCAAATTTCATCCAAATCGGTCCAGCTGTTTGAGCGTGAAGAAGTAAAAACACAGACACAAACTTTGGCCTTTATAATATTAGTGTGCAGTATGATTGTATACAGTACCGAACAAAAATTGAAGTTAATCAAATAAATTCTTGTCGATGTGTACATCTTTTTGTGGCTGACTGTACAAAACGTGGTCTATACACAAGGTTAGTAGGTGTACGTACGTCCACTTATTTCTTGAAGACAGCCAGCTAGGTACCACAGAAAATGTTGTCATTATGACCACTTTTGGCTACGTAAGATAGGTGTTCACATTAAAAATTGGCACAACATAAAGGATGCTGGCTGCCTGGCTAGAGAGGATTCTCTAGCGTCATTCCGCCCCAATTTTGATGATTCAACGTCTATTTTCATATAGCTGATGAGCCAGCTCCATAATATTATAATGTGGAGTGTCAGTGCTAATAATATTTAAATGAAATTTATATGTTTATGTAGGTGTGTCTTAGGTTATATTCGTATTTTGCCTTGACTCACGGTATTCGAGATTATTTTTGTTTCAGTGTTTATTTAGCATAGTTGGGAAAAAGCTAGGCAGTTGATGATGTGTTTATTTAGCACGATTGTGCAATTGCCCCTTACCAAAAATATTGTGAGCTTTCTATTTTTGTCTGTTGTAGTTGTGTTTTGTATTTTTGAAGTAGACAACAGTTATGTAACTTTAATTCTAGGATATAAGATTTAAAACAAGGTGCAATTTTGTATGTAGTTTGTGTATGTACTGTGTTTATGTATAACCTAAGTACTGGAAGAAATACATTCTAATAAATGAAATGAAACATGGGAATCTTACAAAATGATTTTACTTACAAACTTCTAGATCTCATACACAAATTAAATAGGTAACTAAACATAATTCAACAGAGGATCATGTGCTGACATAATAAATAATCAGTCTTATAAAATAATATCACAATCAGGATTCAGGTGATTGTAGCTTCTTTCTTCGCTTCTTCTTGGCTTAATCTACTTCCTCTACGGTTGGGCCGCTGTTTTGCTGGGATCCTCCGTAGCCGCCCGGCATACCACCGGGCATACCTCCGGGCATACCACCAGGCATTCCCCCGGGGTTGCCGCCGGCCGCGCCGTGCATCTTGCTCATCACAGGCGAGCACACGCGCTGCACGTCTTTCAGCTTGTGCTCGTACTCTTCCTGCTCCGCCAAGCTGTTGTTATCGAGCCACTTGAGCGCTTCGTCACACGCGTCCCTCGCGGTGCTCTTGTCCTGCTCCGTGAGCTTGTCTCCGGCGTCGTCCAGCGCCTGCTTCACGCTGAACACGTACGCTTCGAGCTGGTTCCTCGACGCTACGCGCTGCCTCTGCTTCTCATCCTCGTCTTTGTATTTCTCCGCCTCGGCAAGCATGCGCTCGATCTCAGCCTGCGACAGACGTCCCTTGTCGTTCTTGATGACGATATTCTTGCTTCGGCCGGTGCTGTTCTCTTTGGCCGACACGTTGAGGATGCCGTTCGCGTCCAGGTCGAAGGTGACGTCGATCTTAGGGACACCGCGCGGCGCGGGCGGGATGCCGGTCAAGTCGAACGTGCCCAACAAGTTGTTGTCCTTCGTCATCGCTCGCTCGCCCTCGTACACTTGGATGGTGACCGCGGGCTGGTTGTCCGAGTACGTGGTGAACGTCTGCGACTGCTTGCACGGGATCTTAGAGTTGCGCTCGATGATCTTCGTCATCACGCCGCCAGCGGTCTCGATGCCGAGGGACAGAGGGGCCACGTCCACTAGCAACACATCTTGGATCTTCGCGTGCTGCTCGCCGCTCAGGATAGCTGCCTGGACGGCCGCGCCATACGCCACGGCTTCGTCGGGGTTGATGGACAAATTGAGCTGCTTGCCGCAAAAGAAGTTCTGCAGCAGACTCTGCACCTTCGGGATCCTGGTGGAGCCTCCAACGAGGACGACGTCGTGGATCTGGCTCTTATCCATCTTGGCATCTTTGAGCGCCTTCTCCACGGGCTCGAGAGTGCCTCTGAACAGGTCTGCATTCAGCTCTTCGAAGCGCGCGCGGGACACGCGAGTGTAGAAGTCAATTCCCTCGTAGAGCGCGTCGATCTCGATGGTGGCTTCAGTGCTGGATGACAGCGTGCGCTTAGCGCGCTCAGCGGCTGTGCGGAGGCGGCGCAGTGCACGAGGATTCATGCGCATGTCCTTCTTGTACTTGCGCTGGAACTCTTCCACGAGGTGGTTCACTAATCTGTTGTCAAAGTCCTCGCCTCCGAGATGAGTGTCGCCCGCCGTCGCCCTCACTTCGAACAACGAGCCTTCGTCAATGGTTAGGATAGATACGTCGAACGTTCCGCCGCCGAGGTCGAAGATGAGGACGTTCCTCTCGCCTTTGAGGTTCTTGTCGAGGCCGTACGCGAGCGCGGCGGCTGTGGGCTCGTTGATGATCCTGAGCACGTTGAGACCGGCGATGGCTCCCGCGTCCTTGGTGGCCTGGCGCTGAGAGTCGTTGAAATAGGCCGGCACTGTGATGACCGCGTCGCGTACTGTTGTTCCGAGGTACGCTTCCGCCGTCTCCTTCATCTTCGTCAGCACCATGCTGCTGACCTCCTCAGGCGCAAAACGTTTTGCTTCGCCCTTGAATTCAACTTGGATCTTCGGTTTGCCGCAGTCGCTGACCACCTTGAAGGGCCAGTGTTTCATGTCTTGCTGAATCTTGGGGTCGTCGAACTTCCTTCCGATGAGTCGCTTGGCGTCGAACACTGTGTTGCTGGGGTTGAGGGCGACCTGGTTCTTGGCTGCGTCTCCGATGAGGCGCTCCGTGTCCGTGAAGGCCACATAGGATGGTGTTGTGCGGTTGCCCTGGTCGTTAGCGATGATCTCCACGTTCCCGTGCTGCCACACGCCGACGCACGAGTATGTCGTACCAAGATCTATTCCTACAGCTGGCATTTTGTCTTCTTCTTGCAGTACTTTTCACACTAAACTTGTTGTAGTATAACGTTGAATATAACTTGCGAGTCTAGTAAACTTCTCCAGTTTGCACCGAACACTTCGTCTGCTTTGTATGGCGTTTCAAATAATTCTGTTTTCGCGCCGAGCGGGCGCCGCTTATATAGTGAACAAGAGATTCGAGAGATTTCTAGTCCTCACTCGACGTCACTGGATGCGGCCAACCAGAGAACAGATTCGACGGAATTATCTAGAGGGTCAACACTTTTCGACCAATCGGAGCGCTTGCGGGAAAGAGATAACAGAACATTTGCTGTCTCAATAGGGTTGTCACTGTAGAAATTTACCCCAAAACTGGGGGAATTTACGAAAATAAGTTAAAATGTTCTGCATTGGTTAGTAACATAGTTACTCGTAGGTCATTCGACTTATAGTAGTCAAATCTATATATTATATTATTATGTTTCCATTAAAATTTTATTGGTTTTGGAACATTTATTTATTTATATAGGTAAGTATTTATTTTATAAGTTTGTTCTTTGATCCTATAAATCATATGATGCGGTGCACTGATTCAAAATTATTTATAAGGAATTATTATTTTGCAAGGAAGCCATATTCAAACATTGACAGATGTCAATAAAGACAATCCATTTGAATTACAAAGTGCTCCTAAAGTATGTATTATTAATATTTTCTTTGTTTTTAAAAGAGTTCTGGATTTTGGAGAACTTACTTCACAGGCTGGCAATTTAGTCAGGGAAATATCTAGAGCATTCCAGACGTCACGCATGCGCATTACCGACCTACTCGAATTCCCGCACTCATCACCCATGTTTGAAAGAGATAGCAACAGTATGATGGCATAGGGTACGCTATATTGGGATTTGTGCATACAAAATTTAATGATGTATTGTTTACAAGCAGTTAACTTCTGAATGGTTTTGCTTATTATATGTATTAGATATTTTCGAAGATTACACAATATTAGACATGCATGAGCAGTTGTGGCCCAGTGGTAACGGCCGCGACTTACGAATTGCAGGTCGTGTGTTCGAACCCAGACAGGCGCTTTACTTTGTGTAAAATTATTTCATCGCCACTGCTCTCAAAACGGTGAAGGATAAAAACTTTTTTACAAAAAAATACAACCGACTTCCAAAAACAACACTACAAAGTGAAAAATAACTTTAATTTCGGAAGTCGGTGTCTGATTAAATGCATTTTCGTTTTTGCCACCGACTTCCGAAATTAAAGTTATTTTTCACTTTGTAGTGTTGTTTTTGGAAGTCGGTTGTATTTTTTTGTAAAAAAGTTTTTATTTTTCACTTTTTAGTGGTTCACATGTGCTTACCCCTTCACAGCGTACTGGCGTGATGTTATGTTATGAACTGGTGTGAACAACAAACAGACATGAGATTTCAGCAATCCCAGTCCATTTGCTATCATTTATTGAGGAGTTCCGTTGCCTATCTCAGAAGTTCTTCATCAGGTCTTCACCAAATTGAAATGGGACCACTCCAAGAAAGTACTCTTCCAAAAACTATCCAAATCGCTTCAAGTGTGCCTATAAAATTGGAAGAGTTCTCTCTATTTCTCCAGGATCCCATCATCAGATCCTGACTTGATGATCATGGGACCACCTGGGAAGTATACCCTTTCAAACAAAAAAAAAAATAATCCAAATCGGTCCAGCCATCTTCGAGTAATCGGGGAACATACATAAAAAAAAAAATAAAAAAAAAAAAAAAAAAAGGTTCCGACGAATTGATAACCTCCTGGTAATGGATAATTGATCCTGATTACGTGTGACTACGGACAATTAATTTTTCTGTCTTTTTCTAATTTCAGATGAGAATATTTTCTTGTACTTTTTAGAGCGTGATTTTTCCGTAGTGGGTTTTTGAACTTACTTTTTTCATAGTTGTATGTGAGTTGTATAAATAATTTTGAACGATCTGTTCGCCCCGATATTATTGAAGCTGACTGTAAAAAGAAAGAAAGAAAATACGTTATACCTCCTCTCGTTGCTGTACCTCCTCAATACAAACATTAAGACACACTAACGGAAATGTGTGTGTGCACTTTTGTTGAAAAGGGGATATAATACCAGAACGATCAAAAAAATATTTCCAAAGGTAAAACAGTTTTGTAGAATATGGGAAGTTTTGGCCGTTATCTACTTACTTGTACTTATTATTACTTGGGCATCTGCTCACCCCAGTTGCCACAGAAAATACACGAGGGTGACAGACAAAGAATACAGTCCGTTCCGTTTGATTCTAGAATTTTCTACAAATTGCGAGCGACCCGCGGCGCAATTGATTGGTTTAATTTTGACAGCCTTTCTTTTCAGTAAAAAATCACCACGTGACAGCTCACTTCACATAAGTTTTACTGACAACTTACTTCACATAAGTTTTACTGACAACTTACTTCACATAAGTTTTACTGACAGCTCATTTCACCTAAGTTTTCATGATGAGTGTTTTATGGTTTATTTATTACCCGACTGCGGCGAAGCCCAAAAGGAGGGTTATGTATTTGACCTGTATGTATGTAAGTATGTATGTATGTATGTCCGTTTCTTTGTTCCCTCGTAACTTCTAAACGAATGAACGGATTTGGATAAATTAAATGTCTTTAGATTTGTCTTGGTAGCGCGAGTGTCACTGGCTACATTAAAATCAAATACAAAGTAAAATGGCGGATTTGGGGTGCCATATTGTGGAGTTTGATTTTTTTTTTTCTTCTAATACCATCCAGTGGGATATCAAAATGAAGGGTATCAGAAGGTGATTACAAAAATATATACTACTTACATGGTTAAAAGTAAATCAAAGTGACAAATCGTAAAAAACGCTATTTCTCTCACGACTAAAACTCCTTGCAAGAACTAAATCGTTTGCGAAATCTTTCACATTTGTAAACTAAAAAGCTGGAAATAAAAAAAAGTAATTAAAAAAACTAAAAAACCCGACTGCGGTAAAAAACTAAAAAATAAAAGTTGGATGCAGGTTGGATGTACCCATTTGAGTTAGAAAATATAAAAATGGAATGGGTCCCGCCTGCTTCCAACTTTTATTTAATTTAAAATGGGCTTGTTTTTAACTTTTTAGTTTTTTACCGCAGTCGGGTTTTTTTTAGTTTTTTTTAATTGCTTTTTTTATTTTTATTTATTTACAGAATAAGTCGGCAGTTCAACAACATTCATTGCGTTATTATTACGATGTTGAGCTGACAAAATCGAACATATTAGTAGGTATGCAGCAAAGGATTAGCACTATGCTTCAAAAAGATTCTGTTTCCGATTATAGATGTGTAACGCAATAAGGATGCGGGGCAATGCAAGAGTGCAATATTAATTGTATTATAATTGCTTAACTCCTACATTAATTATGAATACATCTAGCTGAAACCTTCAAATAATGGTGAAAACTGCAAAACACTGCATACAAAGCCGTGCTTACAGAGAAAACATTGTTTTTTCATATGTAGGTAAATAATAACAATTTTTACCCGACTACTGCAAGCCAAAAGGACGGGTTTATGCCCTTTAGAGGGCGCCATATTCAATTTAATGTAAAGTCACATAACCTATAACCCGAGGACTATCAAGAGCAAGACGCTTCCAACCATAGACTTCCAACGATACCGCATTTATCAAATTATGTTACTCAAGTACCTAAAGGGTCTTTCAACAAGGACGGGTCGATGTTAAAATTGAATAAAACAAGATGTGTGTGAGATATTATCGAAATTTATTTTTTATTTAAAAGGCCCATTTATGCCATTATGGATGGAATATGACATCGTTCAAATTTCCGCCGCGGCTTCGTATGGTGGCACGAATCCGAGAGGTCCAATTTTTAATGACTCTGCTGCATAGATCTGGCTGAATCCGAGCGATGGCCTGCGTTATGTTGACTTTCAGGGCAACGGTCGAATGTGGTTTATTGGCATAGACCTGCGACTTCAGAAAACCCCACAAGAAAAAGTCTAGCGGAGTCAAATCACACGATCTTGGTGGCCAATTCACGTCACCTCTGCGAGAGATAACTCTACCCTCAAACCGTTCATGCAGAATGTCGATTGTGTCGTTCGCTGTGTGGCAAGTAGCGCCATCTTGCTGGAACCACATGTCGTTCACGTCCATATTGTTCAATTCAAGCCAAAAGAAATTGTTTATCATTGATCTGTAGCGCTCGCCGTTGACGGTGATGGCCTCGCCAACGTCGTTTTCAAAGAAGTACGGACCAATGACGCCGCCACACCAAAATCCGCACCAAACAGTAACTTTTTGTGGATGCATTGCCACCTGGTGAACCTCATGTGGGTTGTGGTCATCCCATATACGGCAATTTTGCTTATTAACAAAACCATTCATCCAAAAATGTGCCTCGTCGCTAAAGATTATTTTTCGGCCAAAATCGGGGTCCTCTTCCAAGCGTTCCGATGCCCATTCAGCGAACACACGGCGTTGTCTATGGTCATTAACTTTGAGCTCTTGGGTCAGTTGGATCTTGTACGGATGCAGACCCAAGTCCCGACGCAAAATTCTCCAAGTTGAGGTCTGCGAAAGGCCGAGTTCTTGAGCACGGCGAGAAATCGACTGCGTCGGAGTCTCCTGAACACTCTCACGTACAGCGGCGATGTTCTCGGCCGATCTGGCGTTCCTTTGACGTAAAGGTGTTGGTTGGTTGTTTACCGAACCGGTCGTCTCAAATTTAGTCACCAATCGTTGGAGAGTGGACTTTGAAGGGCCACCGCGTCTGCCGTAAAATGGGCGCAATGCGCGCAACGTTTGCACTAACGAACACTCATTTTGATAATAAAGTTTTATCATTTGCACATGCTGCTCAACCGTGTAACTTGCCATGGTGATTTGGCATCAGTGACTGAATAAGAAAAAACAGATTTGACAGTTGCCGCCAAAACAAAATGGCCGCCACAGATTATTAACATCGACCCGCTCTATTTGAAAGACCCTTTAGTTTAGAAGTTATGAGGAAACACGAACATACATAGGTACATACACACATACCGGTCAAAGTCATAACATTCCTTTTTGCTTCGCCGTAGTCGGTTACGTTCAGCTGTTTCATGTTTGTAAACAATACAAAATACGTCTATATACAATGTAATCAAATTATCAATAACCATACTGATGATACCGTTGAGGGACACCCGCCATAATACTAATACTATCTCTTTCACACTCGAGTGAAAAGCCGTAGTAGGCGCGTCGCGTCTTTCAAGCAAGAATGCTCTAGATATTTCCAGATATTTCCCCGTTGTTGTTGCCAGCTTACAAAGATTAATCCCCCTATAAACCATTAAGTTAAGTAAATACTTTTACTTTTAAAATAAGAACAAATAGATACTTTAATGTGTTGATTTATTTGTTGTAATATCTGATTTTACCATCAAATATTACATTTTTTGGCAAAAAAATATATCGTGTGTAATGATGACAACTTGCTTATTATTTTTTGGTAAACTCTATAATTTACAAAAAACAAAGAAGTACCGACTTAAAAAAAAATTACGTCAAAGATCTGTCAGCTTTTCATAACAATATTAATTAAAATCTTTAGATTAAATAAAACCTAATTTAACTGCAAACAAAATTAATGTCTCACGTTCACGTGTGACTACATATTTACAAAACTATCCGTTTGATTGATGTTTACAGAAATAACAGTAAATAACTAATCAATTTTACTAATAATTCCACCCAATTCTTTTTTCGTTATCTCCCTAGTTTCAGGGAAAATTTCTACAGTGGTAACCCTTTTGAGACAGCAAATGTTCTGTTATCTCTTTCCTGCCTGTGCTGTGATTGGTCGAAACGCGCTGACCCTCCAGATGTTTCCTTCGATTCTGTTCTCTGGTTGGCTACATCCAGTGAGGTCGAGAGAGGAGTAGAAATCTCTCGAATCTCATTTGTTCACTATATATGCGGCGTCCGCACGGCGCGAACTCAGAATTATTTGAAACGCCATACAAAGCAGACGAAGTGTTCGGTGCAAACCGGAGAAGTTTACTAGACTCGCAACAGCAAGCTATATTCAACGTTATTATACGTTACTTACTACTCTACAACAAGTTCATTGTGAAAAGTACCAGAAGAAGACGAAATGCCAGCTGTAGGAATAGATCTTGGTACGACATACTCGTGCGTCGGCGTTTGGCAGCACGGGAACGTGGAGATCATCGCCAACGACCAGGGCAACCGCACAACACCATCCTATGTGGCCTTCACGGACACGGAGCGCCTCATCGGAGACGCAGCCAAGAACCAGGTCGCCCTCAACCCCAGCAACACAGTGTTCGACGCCAAGCGACTCATCGGAAGGAAGTTCGACGACCCCAAGATTCAGCAAGACATGAAACACTGGCCCTTCAAGGTGGTCAGCGACTGCGGCAAACCGAAGATCCAAGTTGAATTCAAGGGCGAAGCAAAACGTTTTGCGCCTGAGGAGGTCAGCAGCATGGTGCTGACGAAGATGAAGGAGACGGCGGAAGCGTACCTCGGAACAACAGTACGCGACGCGGTCATCACAGTGCCGGCCTACTTCAACGACTCTCAGCGCCAGGCCACCAAGGACGCGGGAGCCATCGCCGGTCTCAACGTGCTCAGGATCATCAACGAGCCCACAGCCGCCGCGCTCGCGTACGGCCTCGACAAGAACCTCAAAGGCGAGAGGAACGTCCTCATCTTCGACCTCGGCGGCGGAACGTTCGACGTATCTATCCTAACCATTGACGAAGGCTCGTTGTTCGAAGTGAGGGCGACGGCGGGCGACACTCATCTCGGAGGCGAGGACTTTGACAACAGATTAGTGAACTACCTCGCGGACGAGTTCAAGCGCAAGTACAAGAAGGACATGCGCATGAATCCTCGTGCACTGCGCCGCCTCCGCACAGCCGCTGAGCGCGCTAAGCGCACGCTGTCGTCCAGCACTGAAGCCACCATCGAGATCGACGCGCTCTACGAGGGAATTGACTTCTACACTCGCGTGTCCCGTGCGCGCTTCGAAGAGCTGAATGCAGACCTGTTCAAAGGCACCCTCGAGCCCGTGGAGAAGGCACTCAAAGATGCCAAGATGGATAAGAGCCAGATCCACGACGTCGTCCTCGTCGGAGGCTCCACCAGGATCCCGAAGGTGCAGAGTCTGCTGCAGAACTTCTTCTGCGGGAAAAAGCTCAACCTGTCCATCAACCCCGATGAAGCAGTGGCGTACGGAGCGGCCGTCCAGGCAGCTATCCTAAGCGGCGAGCAACACGCGAAGATCCAGGATGTTCTGCTAGTGGACGTGGCCCCTCTGTCCCTCGGCATCGAGACTGCTGGCGGCGTGATGACGAAGATCATCGAACGCAACTCTAAGATCCCGTGCAAGCAGTCGCAGACGTTCACGACGTACTCGGACAACCAGCCCGCGGTCACCATCCAAGTGTACGAGGGCGAGCGAGCGATGACGAAGGACAACAACTTGTTGGGCACGTTCGACTTGACCGGTATCCCACCCGCGCCGCGCGGTGTCCCTAAGATCGATGTCACCTTTGACCTGGACGCGAACGGCATCCTCAACGTGTCGGCCAAAGAGAACAGCACCGGCCGAAGCAAGAACATCGTCATCAAGAACGACAAGGGACGTCTGTCGCAGACTGAGATCGAGCGCATGCTCGCCGAGGCGGAGAGATACAAAGACGAGGATGAGAAGCAGAGGCAGCGCGTAGCGTCGAGGAACCAGCTCGAAGCGTACGTGTTCAGCGTGAAGCAGGCGCTGGACGACGCCGGAGACAAGCTCACGGAGCAGGACAAGAGCACCGCGAGGGACGCGTGTGACGAAGCGCTCAAGTGGCTCGATAACAACAGCTTGGCGGAGCAGGAAGAGTACGAGCACAAGCTGAAGGACGTGCAGCGCGTGTGCTCGCCTGTGATGAGCAAGATGCACGGCGCGGCCGGCGGCAACTCCGGTGGAATGCCCGGTAGCATGCCAGGAGGTATGCCCGGTGGAATGCCAGGAGGAATGCCAGGAGGAATGCCTGGTGGCTTCGGAGGTATCCCTGGAGGAATGCCCGGTGGAATGCCAGGAGGAATGCCTGGGGGCTTCGGAGCGATGCCCGGAGGTTTTGGAGGCATGCCAGGAGGTATGCCTGGTGGTATGCCTGGTGGAATGCCTGGAGGTATGCCTGGCGGCTACGGAGATTACCAACAAAACAGAGGACCTACAGTGGAAGAAGTATATTAAGTGTTAAAATACTTACTTTAAAACTACCTCTACCTACCTGGAATGAATACTTTGAGACTGATTAATTTATATTGTCAACATTAGCATAATTCAACAGAGGAAATATAACTTATAGGTATATAATTAAGTTTGTAAATAATGTAAATAATCAATAAAATTATAGTTTTTTTTTTAATTTTTTGTTTTATTTCTTATTATCAAATGAATATTCCTATAATACTTACCTGAGAAATTAATTTAATAGAAAGAAAGAAAGAAAGAACAATAAAAGTTTGAAAAAAAAAGAATAATAAAAAAAAAATTAATAAAAAATAAAAAAAATAAAAACAAAGTTCTGTACGAAGCCAAAAGGCCCATATCTCAGCATGATGCTGCGACATTTAAAATAAGTGTCGCAGCGCTGGTATTCTGATAGAGCCCGCTATGATGTCACGGGCAGATATACAAAAATACATAAATAATTATCAATAATGAAATAGATAAATATAAAAAGTTACAAATAAAATAATTTAATTAATTCAAACCGCGTGTGAGTGCCCAGCGTTACTGCATACCTGTCTACGCTTATGGTATCTGTGGCATTACAGTACTACTTATAGTCTGTGGGTATTACTGTGACTAGCAAAGGGACGCGAGCGCACTACAACAACAACAACAGCAACACAAAATAAATAAAAATACAAAACATGACGGCTGTGCAGTGGAAACAATAATTAATATCGTGAAGTAGAATATTATAGTAAAAAGTGTTATGTGGTAGTTAATTAAAGGCATAAGGTGAAATAAATTGATGAAGACTAAGTGATTGTAATTGCAAACGCAAAATATAAAGTGACAGACAACGAAAGAAAAGATAAAAACAAGAAAGAACTCCAGTAAAAGTGTGGAATGAACGAAAACTAGAATTAATTTCTCTGGCGGGTGGTTGACGTCTATAAACGTCATACTAATAGAAACTTATACCCAATGCTACCTAATGTCTCGTTTACCGTTACAAGTAAGCTATCGAACACAGAAAACAACTGCTGCGCCTGTCCAGTGAACAATCGCCGCTAAGCGCTCGAACCACCAATGCCAGCTGCGTGCAAACTAAGGGTAGGTTCAAAGTATGTATAAGTAAGTATATTTTTGAAGCTGTAGTAAGGTTGTTTAAATTTCAATCTGAAAGTACCAACTGTTTTTATAGCACGGAAAGGTGGTGGCAAGTCATTCCAGCAACGAGAGGCAGTGAATTTGAAACTTCCACGAAATGCAGCAGTTCTATGCGATGAGGCTAACATGAGGTATGAAGATGCTCTAGTTTTAATCTTGTTAACATCACGCGACCACAGCAGTTTTTTTGTATAAATAATCTGGTTTCTTAGTGAGAATAGTGCCAAAGAGTAGGGTAGCCAGGTGAAGCTTTCTGCGCGCTGACATTCCCATCAAATTACCCTTATTTAACCTTTTGACCGCCAGTGTCACCTATACGTGACAAGCGTAAACTGTCCCTGGACGCCAACGACGTGAATACGTGACAGAAAAAGCGGTATACAAAAACACGAAATAAACAATTTGAACATTACTTTAATGCCTTTTTATTTATATCACCTTAAAATAGAAGCTCTAATCCTTGTTTATTTCTATTAAACGAATTAAATAGCGCTTTAAATGGGGTTGAATAATGGGAATTAAAAAGTAAGAAATCAATTGTAAAAAAGAATGTTCTCACACGCCACTGTCGTGAATATGTGACCGCTAGTGATGTAGCGCATGTTAGATAATATCAAAAATGTACTTCAAAGATCGTTTAAAAACTTTCCACTGCAACGCATTATTTTAGATATAATTTGGTACGAGGGTAAAACAGCATTATCCACTCACACGTCCGTGGATAATACACTATCCACGTAATTTGTCCGAAACGTCAACGTGACAGCGCGCGAAATTTTTCCGATTTGTTTATATTATACTACGACTCATTCAGTGTGGTCTGACGTACTTTTTAAGATGAACTATTACATAAGCCATTGTTTCTAATCGCCTAAAACCGTGTTAGTAAGTCATAAATCTTATTTTTTTATATATTGTCGTTTGACGTTTGGGATGGTCTAGTATCCGGGACGTAAGACGCCCTTTTGTTCTTGGCTAATCCTGACTCAGGCGCATCCCTAACTCAACCCGAATTATCTGTGCCTTGTACGCCATGGTCATAAATAGACGACAACATCGTGACGTCACAAGCGCAGGCGATCAGAAATAACGCAGTGCCATTATCGATATATTTATTAATAATAATGAATAATTTTGAACGTATAGTACCTATACCTACACTTAAATTGTTTGAACATACGGAATTAAAAAGATTATAAATGTACCAAATTAAAAAGATTATAAATGTACCAAATTAAAAAAACTTTGTTTTATTTATTTTAAAATAATATTGTACGAGAACACATCGACAAGCGAGATATTACGTTGCTACATCCTTATTTCGGAAGCGAAATAGTCATAAAAATGGTGGGCCGTCCACGCCATTGTCACAAATAGAAGACAGCAGATAAGAATAGTGTTGTGTCAACTTGTGTCTATAGTTATTACATTTTCGTCTCATAGCTGTTATTACAGTGTTATACAACTCTGTAAATAATGTATAACTATTAATATAGTAGGAGCAAGGCTAATTTTGAATTAAATTTCAATGTTTTAAGGACATTATGTTATGAAATCGGAGACGAAAATAAAAATACAATTGAATATCGATGTAGTATTGGAATCCCTATTTTTTTCGTAGGTATTTGCGCGGAATTTGTGGCTTGGCGTTGAGGGCACGTTCATGTGTTTTTGCTCTGGCGGTCAAAAGGTTAAAAATGGAGTGATGTGGGATCGTGGTGGGACATTGTAGCAAAATCTTACACAGGCATTCTGCACCCGCTGGATCAGTCTTTCGCTTCTACCGAGAATGCAAGCCCCATACACAGTGGCAGCGTAATTCAGCTTGGATAGAACAAGTGACTCACATTGCATTACATGCATATCCACGCTTGTGTAGGGACGGACACGATACAAGAGCTTAAGTCGGTAGAAGCAGTTGAGCACGGCCTCCAATATGTGAGTTTTGAAATGCAGCTGCCCATCAAATACTACCCCTAGATTACAAGGTTCCAACACCCTTTTCACACTACAACCATCAATCCTGAGGTCCAAGTTGCAAGTCAGCATTTTGTTCAGGAAATCTCTAGATCCCATCACAATATACTTAGACTTACTTGGATTCAGGACCAGGGAGTTTCTTCTGGACCAAGCCAAGATCCTATCCAAATCTTCATTTATTGTACTTACAGTTTCAGCAGTATCCTGGGAGCAAAAGGGGAGGTACAACTGCAGATTGGCGGCGTAAAGGTGGAACTTGGTGTTGATCAGACAGCTGGTAATGTCAGCATGATGATGAAGAGAAGCGGCCCTAAGATCGATCCCTGCGGTACGCCCCTATCCACGCGCTTCGGACCAGAAGACATGGTGTCACCGCTGTCACTTGTGACCTGACCAAACTGTGATTGATTATTTAGGTAACTACCAAACAATTTTACCGTTTCATTATCACAACCATAGTAAGCTTGGAAGAAGAAGTGAAGTATTAATAGAGTCGAAAGCACGCGAAAAATCCAGTAGGACAAGCAGGGATCCCATACCCTTATCTCTGGCCTCAAGAATGTTACCAACTACATCAAGGAGAGCTGTCGTTGTGCTGTGGGCCCTGCAAAATCCAACTTTTCTAAGCTTGCAGCAATGTATAAAATTGGTCAGTAGTTTAGATTTGTTGTCAGTTTGGTTTAACCAAGCAAGACAACCCTGTCCGAGTTAGCAAAGGAGGAGATAGAATCAGTAATCGCATCCAGGAAGCCATTGACATCAAGCCACGGAGGTCTGTATGCAGTACCAATGATAACTGAATGCGAGTTAATGTTAAGCCTGAGCCACATTTGCTCGACCTGCGGCGCCGGCGGGTGCGACACGGCGCGCACGCGCACCCCGCGGCGCACATAGAACCCCGCGGCCGCCGCGCACCGTGTGCGGACGCGGTATTTGCCGCAGCCTGTAGCCCGGCACTGTCGGCGCGCGCCCTTCTCCCTGCCTGAGCCAGGTCTCATTTATCGCCATGATGTCTACCGAGTCCATCCATAGCAACAAGGAACTCGTCATGGCGCGAACCGAGCGACCCCGCATTGAATAATCCAACTTTTAGATTTCTTGTCTTACCCATTTTTGTAAATAGTAGTGTAAATATAAAATATAAATATAAATATGTTTGGACATATCACACAACGCCATCTAGCCCCAAGCTAAGCAACCTAATGCTTGTGTTATGGTATGGTAACGAGATGGCTGTATATAATAACATTATTGTAGTACTTATGTATGTTGTAGATAGCGTAAGAAGTATTATGCAGTGTAGATAGAGTATTTCATACTAATATAAGGTAATACTATGTATTTAGGTGTAACTTGTAATAATATCAAGTAAAGTATTGTAATTATAGCAGAAACAGAAATAGTCAGCCACAAAGTAATAGTATATAAAGTCCGTAAAAATAAATATTTAATAATAAATAATGAAGAAGTGACAATAGTGAGTGGAAGTGTGACACTTGGAAAATGTACATATATACACATAGTCATCTACTATAAGAAACCAACAAACCAATTGCATACTGAGACAAGAAATAAGTGGCCTCGCACAAGACAAACTTACGAGTAAATACCTAAATTAACACAAATCAGATAAAAAAGGGTAAGGCCTCTGCCTCGAATTTCGCGGGCAGCGGCGGCGGCGCGGGAGCGGCAGGATTTTATGCATAAAAACAAATGGACCGGACCTCGAAAACAGCGGGGCGGGACAATGCGAGACGCGCCGCCGCCCCGCTGCCCGCGAAATTCGAGGCAGAGGCCTAACATTCAAGAATTACATCGTTACAAACAGCACACTGATTGCCAGGAGCCAAGTGATCAGACATCCTTTGCCACAGACACCTCGCAACCGAATACACGCGCAAGGTCCCCTTCAGAGCGGATGCAGTGGGTAGGCTTGCCGTCACCCTGCTTAGCCAGAATGCGGCCGAACTTCATCCATGTATACCTCCACCCGAGACGGCTGCCAGATTCACGCACACGGTAAAACAATTGTTTGTTCGTTTTGGTGAGTCTCTCATTAAGAAAGAAACGACGCGGGGCTGCGGGGAGTCCTAGGTCCGCAGTGGTGGCACCGCGCCGCACGCGCGCGCACTGCAAGAGATCGTCGCGCAATGCGCGCCGCGTCAGGCGCACCACGATGCGGCGCCCGCGCGTAGTCGGGGCCGCTGTTTCGACTGGGCTCGCTCCGCCGACCGGATTCGCGCCGCCCGCAGAGCTCGACTGTACCTCTCGTTCAGCTCGCAGGCCCACCCGATGCGCGAACACTATGTCCCGATCGTCGAGAGTCACCCCAAGCTTTGTCGCCACTAGGCCGACAGTGTACAACACGTTCTCACCAGGAATCTCCGGGATGTTGGCGATCTCTAAGTCTGAACCAAGTAACTCCTGCTCGCGGTCATTAAGATCAAGCTGCAACTGCAGCACTATCTGCTCCAGCCGGCCCACTTTGCCGTCTGACACTGCAGCACTCTGCCTACTCTCGAGAGCATCGATCCTGGCCTCCAAGCTGTCAACCCGCTCGGTACAGATTCCCATCGACGAGTGCAGGCCGGCCATCTCACTACGAAACTCCCGCATTTCATCCCGAACCTCCCGCAGCTCGGAACGGAAAAGCCTTTTTCCTCGCATAGGGTCAGCTGTATATCCGACGAGGGCTTCCCATCAGTACTCTGTACGCTCCCAACCTGAGACAGTACACCAGCCACCGCAGCGGGGGGTTTAGTCACCGCGACAGGTGACCTAATCATGCCGCTCTGAACTGGAACAACAACCGGAGCCGACGACGCTTCTGAAAGAGGTGCTGCTGCTGGTACTACAGGAGGACCACTACCCAGATCCTTAACAGGAGTGGCGCTGTTATCTCCCCTGGGCATCCGTCTTCTGCACTCGGGGCACAGCCAATCGCTGCTTATCTGCGTCGAATCCGGTAACAACAGGCAAGCAAGGTGATACCTATTGTGGCACATAGAGGGGCTACACGCGGCCCCCCCTTTCGCCGACAGAAATTTCCCGCAGGCTGCACACTTCACCATATTAGTACGTTGCGAGAGCTGCTAGATGGGGCACAGAACTCAAGTTTTATTTTTGCGGCGCTAGATGGCGCCTGCTATGCAATAAATTATTGGCTATGCACAATCTGTGGTAATGTTGTCGACACTAATGTCAAAAGTTGTAAAGATACACTTTTTGGAGGTACCAGTGGCACCAAAAAACCAAAAAGTAACTTCAAAATAAAAAAGTTAATATAATTGAAATTAGTTTTTTGCGGATTTTACCACCGAACTACGGTTTGATTGCTTTGCAAACGATCACACACATGGGGAACACTACAGAGCTAATGTAAACACAAAATTTACTCGAAAATTATTTGTTTTTTATTTTCTAACGGTGATAACACGAACAGCTGATGCGTACCGTAATCCGTCCGTGACGTCACTCCGTTTGGACCCTACAGTTATGGAACCCTAATAAAAACTTTTTTACAAAAAAATACAACCGACTTCCAAAAACAACACTACAAAGTGAAAAATAACTTTAATTTCGGAAGTCGGTGTCTGTGTTAAATGTATTTTCGTTTTTTGCCACCGACTTCCGAAATTAAAGTTATTTTTCACTTTGCAGTGTTGTTTTTGGAAGTCGGTTGTATTTTTTTGTAAAAAAGTTTTTATTTTTCACTTTTTAATTGTGTACCTACCCCACACAAATTCTAATACCACTATCTGCAAAACAAACTAGAACATCATCCATATAAAAGTGGGGAAAAAATACGTATTATTGAAGCTAACTCAAAAACTACCGAAGCAAAGTTAATCAATTTTATATGGGACCAACTGTGATGTATACCCTCTCGAATAAAACAAAAAAAAAATCCAAATCGGTCCAGCCATCTTCGAGTAATCGGGGAACATACATAAAAAAAAAAATAAAAAAAAAAAGGTTCCGACGAATTGAGAACCTCCTCCTATTTGAAATCGGTTAAAAAAACACTAAGAGAAAAGTGAAAAATAACTTGAATTCAGTTGATCTGATAGTTGAAGCTACTTTCCTGTTCCTAAGTATAGTTTCCTTTGGAAAAGAATAGGCTGTTTTAGTGCATGCATTGTCTAATTTCACATTGGCCAGCATTCTCAATCTGCCTAGCCTTTTCCCAACTATGTTGGGGTCTCCTTCCAGTCTAACCGGATGCAGCCGAATACCAGTATTTTACATGGAGTGACTGCCTATCTGACCTCCACAACCCAGTGACTGGGTAATACGATACCCCTTGGTAAGACTGGTTGTCAGACTTTCGGGCTTTGACGACCCGTAACAACTGTCAGAGATCAACGAATGACAGCCGGGACCAACGGCTTAACGTGCTTTCCGAGGCACGGAGGAGTCTCGGTATGTTAAGATGGTCACCCATCCACGGACCAACCCCGGCAAGCGTAGCTTAACCTGATTTTATTTTTATTTTTATTTTATTCATTAGGTACAGATACAGACAACAGATTAATAAAAAACAAAGAATGAGCCTTAACAATAAACAGTGAGTGAACCTGAAGTCCAATTACAATCGTACACAACTTGACCAAACAATGCTTCGTTTTCAATAAAGGTTTTAATTTTAAATGTATAAACAATTTAAATGTATAACAAAATAATTTTAAATGTAAAACAAATTTTAAATGTATAAATGATGGATCGACTTGTGCTACTGTTATTACTTAGCCACGAGCTCCCAGCATTCTACTCGATGAAAAAGTTTTGAATACTAAATATTTTTTAAGAACATGCCTGTAGGACCTGAATTATTTTTATATTGCAGTAGGTGCCTGTAGACCCTGTTCCCGTGTTCAACGTATATTTTCTTGTTGCAGGTTGGAAGCAAACTAAAAGTCGTCACAGCTAAACAGCGTTCAAAAACAAAACGGCGGATACCCGATGATGTTAAAAGTAACCCAGCTGTCCTTGCTACATTCTTATCAGAAGCTAAGAAACGCAACCTTGATGGTCCCTTAATTAGGTAAGCTCCAACCTGGGCACAACCTTGAAAATCAATGCCAGAATCACACTAATAAGGGCGAAAGTTTGTGTGTGTGTGTTTGTTACTTCTTCATGCTCAAACGGCTGGACCGATTTGGATGAAATTTGGTATGGTAAATAGCTTATACCCTGAATTAACATATAGGCTACTTTCAGAGGCCGATTTGCAGTCTTGGCCGCCCTAGGCCTCGGGCCATGTAGTAAAAATAGGTACCAGCCGCCCCTTTCTCAGCACCCATCTTATAGACTGCTTAATGAATTTACTGTATTGCCAACTTTTATCGAAATCGAGTTACTGATTTTTTTTTCGCGATTTCAGGTTTGGTTCCATAATAAAAGTTGTTCATAATATTGAGTACATACAGTGACCCCTTATGAGGATATTGGTCAATAACCAGTAACCCTGTATTGTACGAGTGATTTAGGAAGATTATTGTTATACGATGCGTTGCAGTGCGGCCCGCCATAATGTGCGCGAGTCTTTAGAATATTTAGGTACTTTCAGTTATTTCTTGTTACATCAGTTTTTTGTCAGACTGGCCGCCCCCTAATATCTGGCCGCCCTAGGCCCGGGCCTAATGTGCCTTAGGGCAAATCCGCCTCTGGCTACTTTTTATCCCGGTGTACGCGGGTGAAACCGCGGGGCGCAGCTAATTAAAATATAATATCATTGTAAAAGATGTATGTTCTGTAACTCACGAGGCTCCTACCTCAGACACCTTTCACTATTTAAGGCGCTACCCCGAGCAAAACCTTGCGATAGTGCGTTATTCAGAGGCTAATTAAGAGTACTTAATAAACTACATCTAAAGCACATTATTAATGTTTGATAGCCTATCATCACATTCCACATTCTTATTTGTTTTTAGTGACCAAAATTATTGATTGCATGCATCTATTTGCTAAATGTGACGTTCTAATCATTTGAGGATAACACAATGAATAGATAATTAGAAAATCTAAATAGTTCACGTATTATATCATTTCAAAAGATTGCTATTGTTTGCGTTTGAAAGACTACCAAGTAGGTATATTTGAATTCCTTGCTCATCCCACGGTAACATTAAATTTTTTCGGGATAAAAAGAAGCCTATGTGTTAATCCAGGGTATAAGCTGTCTACTCTACATACCAATTTTCATCCAAATCGGCCAAGCCGTTTGAGCGTGAAGAAGTAACAAACATACACACACACACACACTCACAAACGTTCGCCTTTATAATATTAGTGTGATTATTTGTTTTTGTTTTCAAACTTTAATTATTGTGATTTTAGTTAAGTTGGTGATCTTCCTGTGCGAGTCACAATAAGAGCTTTTTCTTTCTATCTTTATTTTTTCGGGACAAAAAGTAGTTTCCTCTGTGTTAATCCAGGGTGTTAACTACTTCCACACCAAATTTTATCAAAATCTGTCTAGCCGTTTGCGTTTGAAAGAGTAGCAAGTAGGTTTATTTGAATTCCTTGCTCATCCCACGGGAACACTATATTTTTTCGGGATAGAATAGAATATCTTTATTTGCATAAAATATGGTACATAAAAGGTCTTAGTTCCACATATTTTGCTTACTTTTTTCAGCATGCAAAAAAAAACACATTAAAAATAAATATATAAACAAAAACACTTATTACTAGGTACTGAGATCATGTGAATAAAACAAATATTAAATAAATCTTATGTAGGAATAGTGAGATCATAATAATATTATGTATTGATGAATTTAAATACCTGCCTTATACATACCGAATTTCATCCAAATCGGTCCAGCCGTTTGAGCGTGAAGAAGTAACAAACATACACACACTCACAAACTTTCGCCTTTATAATATTAGTGTGAAGTGTAATGTGATTAGTGTGATTCCAAAAAAAATGAAAATTCTATGTTATTTTTTCTTCTGGTACGATAAAGGGGCGTGCGCAGGGAGCAGGACAGAGCGAGACATAGCGGCGGGCGGGACAGAGAAGGACCGAACGTTCAAGGTTGTTTGGTCGGGGAAGCGCCTTAAGATTGTGCATTTTATTTTATGGACCAGGTCCAGTTGTACATTGATGTTAAGGAAAATAAAGATTTATGATTTTGTTTTGTTTTTTCAGGTATCTTTCAGCTAAGGAAGATAATTTAAGTTTCACTCCTGGACACCGAAGCATTCCTACTTCCTAAGTAAACAGTCAGCGTCAAAAATATCGGGACGAACACACTGTTTAAAATGATCTCAACAACTAAGAAAATTAATCTTTACCTCTGAAGTTCTCAAATCGAATGATTATAAGTATATTTTTTTTATGTATGTTCGGCTAGGTATAGTTCTCAGGAACTGCGTTATCTTTACACTGTAATTTTAAATTGGAATGAAATAATAACTAAATGACCTACCGAAATACCCTATTGCATGGCCCTATTGTATAAATGCCCAAAGCATCAGCCAGTCAGTCAGTTCATTAAATGTTGTATTAGACTTATCGGCTGAATATCATTCAGGCTGTTGATTGAATGGCTAGGCGGTAGACCAAACGGCTAATTAAAACCAGTTGGCAGCAACATATTTATGTAAGGTGTTAAAAAAATTTACTCTAAAGGTGGATCCACACAGCAGTTAGTCTGCCGCCGCCGCCTTAGCTGCCGGGCACCACACAGGTATACCTAGCCGCCGGAAAGTGTGGATCCACCTTAAAAACTTTAAGGAGTGCTCATGGGAGTGCTTTTAGTTTAAACCATCGAAATGAATAACTTTTACTATGGGACCAACTTTGAAATCTCTAATAAAAAATCAGCTGTTCCGTACATTTTGATGAGTTATGCGAACATAAATTAAATGTAGGCAACAACAGATTTTTTTTCGCGATTTCAAAGTTGGTTCCCGTATTAAAAGTTATTCAGTTCTATGGTCTAATAAAGCATTTCTTTAAACTTTTTGGAGTTAATTTTTTAACACCTTATTATATTTATACGTGTCGTTTTGCATCCTCGTCAAATTTATGGGTGTGGTATTGACCATCATAACAAACAACTTTTTTCATGGCACCAACATCTTAATCGCGAAAAAATAATCAGCCGTTCCATACATTTGCGTCTAGTAGGTATTGAAGTTTTCTATGGGACAGTTGAAATTTTTTTCACGATTACGATGTTGGTCCCATGGAGAAAGTTGTTCGGCATGTTCTGTATCACACCCTGAAATTTGACGATGATGCAAAACGACACGTTGCGCGTTGTATAGATAAGTAATTTATTGTTTATATGTAAATGGTATGTACACCGCAGACTACCTATAGTACTGTTTCCCTTAACCCTTCGTATCGAACGTGGTTCCGCGCGAGACATATGGCTTTTTAATTTGGGTCTGTAATTACGTCATTCGACTCGAATTTAATGATACAATGAAAAATTTAATATATCCCGAAAGGAAATTATGTATTGACGAGCCAATGGTAGGATTTCGAGGGCGTATAATGTTTAGACAGTATATGAAAATAAAAGACACAAATATGACATTAAATTATAAGTTTTGGCCGATCCTAAAGGACTAGTCCATAGGATTCTTATGTACAAAGGTTCAAATGATATTGAAGTTGAAGATGAAATGATATTGATATTGAAGTCCTTTTTTTCAATACCACTTATGAAACTAGAATTAAGTATTCAAAAATTGATTATTTATTAAACTATTTTAATGATTTAATGAAAAATTTAATATACCCCGAAAGGGAGTTATGTATTGACGAGTCAATGGTAGGATTTAGAGGGCGTATAATGTTTCGACAATACATAAAAAATGAAAGACATAAATATGGGATTAAATTATATGTTTTGGAAGATTCTAAAGGACTAGTCCATAGGATACATATGTATAAAGGTTCGAATGATGTTGAAGTTGGAGGTAAAGGTCACGTAAACAAAGTGGTTATGAGACTTATTAATGATTACTTAAATAGCGGCCATTCCATTTACATGGACAACTTTTATAATAGTGTCCAGTTGGCAGAAATATTATTAATAAAAAAGACATACTGCACTGGAACTTTGCTAGCCAACAGGAAAAAAAAACCAAAAGCTGTTGTAATTAAAAAACTTTTAAAAGGTAGAAATATTTATAGGTACAATGGAAAAGCTGTTTGTGCCTGTGAATGGAAAGAAAAGAGAGATGTGCTCACTATTTCCACTCAGCATTCACCCCACTTGATGCCAGTGAAAAATAGGCGTGGTCGTGTGGTCAACAAACCAAATATGGTTATAAATATGGTTATAACATATGGTTATAAGTACATGAAAGGTGTTGATCCACACGACCAAAATTGTTATCTTATTATTCAAGTGAGCCCAATTCTATGCGATGGTATAAAAAAATCGGCATACACATCTTACAAATTATGTTAGTTAGTTCCTTTTTTTTATTTTTAAAAAGGTACAAGCAGTATAATACTCTTTCCTTAGCATCTTTTATATAGGGAAAAAGTACCTACTGCTTGAATTTCTTCCCCCTATACCTGACACATTGGTGCCTCAAAAAGCAAGACATATGCCCAAAGAAATAGACACAAATGCCGATGTGTCAGGTGCTGGGAAAGAGAAAAAAAAGGAAAGACACTAACATAATTTGCACGGATTGTGATGTCGGTCATTGTATTTCCTGCTACAGTCCACACTACGACGAAATGCCTAACTCATAAACTCATAACCCTTTGCCTATGTGTGTTTGTACCTTGTAATTAAATGAATGTGTGTGTGAATAAATGTGTTTTTTGTAAATTTTATTAAAGGTAGCCCGCGAAATTCAATTTTTTTTACGTTTTTTGCAATTTGAAGGTCAGTGTCAGGTTCAGGTATTACAGATTCTAATGATTATAATTATTTAAAGCCATATTAGTCACTGGCGCGAATCATATTTTCATAAACATGCAACCTGAAACTGACCTGATAATTGCAAACTATTGTTTTGTATAATTTAGAAGCATTTTTTTTTTTCAATTTTGTGAATGTGAGTACAATGGAGCTGTTTATTATATTATGATGTTATTAGGTATGTTGACTTAGTAGAGCATGGCAGTTGCTAGTATGTCATGCTCGCATAAATGTCTCGCTGATGGTGGCGCGTGTGTTAAATCATTCGGTTCCCTACAAATTGGTTGAGCTGGATGGTGCTGATCCACGCGTCATGATCGTGAACGGACGGCGTCAGTTGAGATTGGTCATCTCTTAACTGCCAAGGCTTCAGTTGAGATTGGTCATCTCTTAACTGCCAAGGCTTCTTTTCAATCTTATATTTTGAATTGTTTTTAATATTTTTTTTTTACATTGTTCTCACATACAGAAGCAACATTGGAAGCAACAATAATAATGTACCCAGGATTTTGTAATAATCTTGATCAACTAACTTGTAAATAAATGTTTTGACTCTAAATACCTATTTAGTAGTTTTATTCTATTAGGTACTTAGGTACCTGCCACCAAAATAATTCATAAAATCGTATACTTTAACCACTAAATGGCAAAAATAAATTCACTCATTCACAATGTTTACATACAAACAACAAAATAATGGTGAGCAAAAGCAAATTCAAAAGAGAAAAAAAAATAACAGGTAACGCTTGATCCTTGAGGTTACATTACGGCCTAGGGTACACCACCTACTACTACTACTTGAGAAAAAATTGTTACAAAAAGAACTGTTGTGTCATGCTCATGTGTTTAGTGGTATTAGAACGAAATAAATCGTGTGAAACACCTTTAGATGTGCCGTAATTTTGTTTTATGACTTATAAAACTTAAATTTTCAAACGCACATAAGCGTCGTGGCGCTTTTGGACAAAGTATTCCGGCCCGCGCCTACGGTGGCCGGGAGGAGGAGCTCGTGGCTAAGTAATAACAGACGCACGGGTCGATCCATCAGGTTAAGCTACGCTTGCCGGGGTTGGTCCGTGGATGGGTGACCATCTTTACATACCGAGACTCCTCCGTGCCTCGGAAAGCACGTTAAGCCGTTGGTCCCGGCTGTCATTCGTGGATCTTTGACAGTCGTTACGGGTCGTCAGAAGCCCGAAAGTCTGACAACCAGTCTTACCAGGGGGTATCGTATTACCCAGTTACTGGGTTGTGGAGGTCAGATAGGCAGTCGCTCCATGTAAAATAATGGTATTCAGCTGCATCCGGTTAGACTGGAAGCCGATCCCAACATAGTTGGGAAAAGGCTAGGCAGATTGATTGATTGCCTACGGTGGCCGGGAATCGGCTGTCAATTCCCGCCGCCCAGGGCGTCTCCTGCGGCGACTAGGGGCGTGAGGGCGCCTCTCCCTCACGCGTTCCGCCTCCTCCTTCGCGAGCATATTACTGCTTCGCACGAGGTGAAAAGTATAGATAGACTAGTGTAGTATATTGTAGCCAGCCCTGCAGCAAATGGTACGATATCATCACTAATTATATTTTATAATTTTTGTGTAATGCGTTTATGTTTATGAGTTCTATTATTTGTGTTTCAAGTTATAAGGATCTATAGAGGCATGAGGAAATAAAGATATTAAATAAAACATAGAAGTCAAACTATATATTTTTTTTATTTGCTGATATTCACTTATTTATATAACTTAAGTACCTACATAAAATTAAATGCAAAACATAATTCAACAGAGGACCATGCGCTGGCAAAATAAATAATCAGTCTTACAAAAATATCACAATCAGGAATCAGGTACCCAATTGGAACTTGGAACTTCTAGACTTAATCTACTTCTTCCACTGTTGGCCCGCTGTTCTGCTGGTAATTTGCTGATATTCACTTATTTATATAACTTAAGTACCTACATAAAATTAAATGCAAAACATAATTCAACAGAGGACCATGCGCTGGCAAAATAAATAATCAGTCTTACAAAAAGATCACAATCAGGAATCAGGTACCCAATTGGAACTTGGAACTTCTAGACTTAATCTACTTCTTCCACTGTTGGCCCGCTGTTCTGCTGGTAACCACTGGGCATTCCTCCGTAGCCGCCAGGCATTCCTCCTGGCATTCCGGCCCCGGGGCTGCCGCCGGCCGCGCCGTGCATCTTGCTCATCACAGGCGAGCAAACGCGCTGTACGTCCTTCAGCTTGTGCTCGTACTCTTCCTGCTCCGCCAAGCTGTTGTTATCAAGCCACTTGAGCGCTTCGTCACACGCGTCTCTCGCGGTGCTCTTGTCCTGCTCCGTGAGCTTGTCTCCGGCGTCGTCCAGCGCCTGTTTCACACTGAACACGTACGCTTCGAGCTGGTTCCTCGACGCTACGCGCTGCCTCTGCTTCTCATCCTCGTCTTTGTATCTCTCCGCCTCTGCGAGCATGCGCTCGATCTCAGCCTGCGACAGACGTCCCTTGTCATTCTTGATGACGATATTCTTGCTTCGGCCGGTGCTGTTCTCTTTGGCCGACACGTTGAGGATGCCGTTCGCGTCCAGGTCGAAAGTGACGTCGATCTTAGGGACACCGCGCGGCGCGGGTGGGATACCGGTCAAGTCGAACGTGCCCAACAAGTTGTTGTCCTTCGTCATCGCTCGCTCGCCCTCGTACACTTGGATGGTGACCGCGGGCTGGTTGTCCGAGTACGTCGTGAACGTCTGCGACTGCTTGCACGGGATCTTAGAGTTGCGCTCGATGATCTTCGTCATCACGCCGCCGGCGGTCTCGATGCCGAGGGACAGAGGGGCCACGTCCACTAGCAACACATCTTGGATCTTCGCGTGCTGCTCGCCGCTCAGGATAGCTGCCTGGACGGCCGCGCCATACGCCACGGCTTCGTCGGGGTTGATGGACAGGTTGAGCTGCTTGCCGGAAAAGAAATTCTGCAGCAGACTCTGCACCTTCGGGATCCTGGTGGAGCCTCCGACGAGGACGACGTCGTGGATCTGGCTCTTGTCCATCTTGGCATCTTTGAGCGCCTTCTCCACGGGCTCGAGGGTGCCTCTGAACAGGTCTGCGTTCAGCTCTTCGAAGCGCGCGCGGGACACGCGAGTGTAGAAGTCGATTCCCTCGTAGAGGGCGTCGATCTCGATGGTGGCTTCAGTGCTGGACGACAGCGTGCGCTTAGCGCGCTCAGCGGCTGTGCGGAGGCGGCGCAGTGCGCGAGGATTCATGCGCATATCCTTCTTGTACTTGCGCTGGAACTCGTCCACGAGGTGGTTCACTAATCTGTTGTCGAAGTCCTCGCCTCCGAGATGAGTGTCGCCCGCCGTCGCCCTCACTTCGAACAACGAGCCTTCGTCAATGGTTAGGATAGATACGTCGAACGTTCCACCGCCGAGGTCGAAGATGAGGACGTTCCTCTCGCCCTTGAGGTTCTTGTCGAGGCCGTACGCGAGCGCGGCGGCTGTGGGCTCGTTGATGATCCTGAGCACGTTGAGACCGGCGATGGCTCCCGCGTCCTTGGTGGCCTGGCGCTGAGAGTCGTTGAAGTAGGCCGGCACTGTGATGACCGCGTCGCGTACTGTTGTTCCGAGGTACGCTTCCGCCGTCTCCTTCATCTTCGTCAGCACCATGCTGCTGACCTCCTCGGGCGCAAAACGTTTTGCTTCGCCCTTGAATTCCACTTGGATCTTCGGTTTGCCGCAGTCGCTGACCACCTTGAAGGGCCAGTGTCTCATGTCTTGCTGAATCTTGGGGTCATCGAACTTCCTTCCGATGAGTCGCTTGGCGTCGAACACTGTGTTGCTGGGGTTGAGGGCGACCTGGTTCTTGGCTGCGTCTCCGATGAGGCGTTCCGTGTCCGTGAAGGCCACATAGGATGGTGTTGTGCGGTTGCCCTGGTCGTTGGCGATGATCTCCACGTTCCCGTGCTGCCACACGCCGACACACGAGTATGTCGTACCAAGATCTATTCCTACAGCTGGCATTTTGTCTTCTTCTTGCAGTACTTTTCACACTAAACTTGTTGTAGTATAACGTTGAATATAACTTGCGAGTCTAGTAAACTTCTCCGGTTTGCACCGAACACTTCGTCTGCTTTGTATCGCGTTTCAAATGATTCTGGATGGATTCTGTTTTCGCGCCGAGCGGACGCCGCTTATATAGTGAACAAATAAGATTCGAGAGATTTCTAATCCTCACTCGACGTCACTGGATGCGGCCAACCAGAGAACAGAATCGAAGGAATTATCTAGAGGGTCAACGATTTTCGACCAATCGGAGCGCTTGCGGGAAAGAGATAACAGAACATCTGCTGTCTCAATAGGGTTGTCACTGTAGAAATTTACCCCAAAACTGGGGAGATTAAGAAAATAAATCAATACATTTTGCATTTGTGGAAATAGTAGTTAAGTCTAATTTGCGTGCTAAATCAAAGGAACGTATCATTTAGAAGCTATTGAGTTTAAAATGTTTGTTTATAATTATCTATGAAAGCGGAAGAATATTTTCATAGGTACCTACTTTATACTAATATTAATTTTCAAAATATTTTTAGTCTCAAAACACTGTTTCATTATGTTTAATCATTTACAATAGAAAGATTTAAAACCGCCTTGCATACAAACAGCTGTTTTGGTGCGTCATTCAAATTCATCATCGTAAGAATAAAAGTACCAACTTAATAAAATGCGTCATCTAAAGCATTTAGATAGTTTACTTTGGGGAAAATTAAAGAAACAAACTTGAACAAATAAACTTATTGTTGTTTCTTTATACTTATTTTTTTTTTTTACTTTATCAAGATTATGGTTCTTTTAAAACCTCCATTAAACGAGAATTTATCCATGCAAGATAAAACAGATACATCTTTAAAAAAAAAAAGTAGTCCGTTATGAGACGACCGGCAGATAAAACAAATTAATGACAAGACAAAAACAAATGACCGTGGAGAGGGGGCATTCATGACGGCATAAGAGAACCTCATGCCGTTTGCTGTCACGGCATACGAGTCTGGCCTTGCTGCAGATTCTAAGGAAATCAAACTTAGCGTATTGGCAATACCGGGGAAATATCTAGAATGCAATACGACCGCAACGCGTCGTTCTGATTGCCCTCCATTGGTAAGTGTGAAGGAGACAGCAATATTATTTGTTTTGTGTACATAATAAGAATCAGCTGTGCTGTGTATGTGTGTTCTTCCGCAGCGCAGGGCCCAGAAAATACCATGATCTCTAGAATTTTCTATCTACCCCTGCTGCCTGGCTTACGACATAACGTGAAAATAATATTCCCTAAATCCTTAGCAGTACTGGTGTGTACTATTCTCGAATGCCGTTCTAGAAAAGAGAGTTGGATAAAGAATAAATATAATATCATTGTACAGAATGGAGAATTTTATTGCATGATGGGATGACACATTGTTGATGATTCGTAGATTTCTATTTCAGACTAAAAACAAGGTTCGAGACGATGCGATGTAGGTAGGTAACTACCTACCTACCTACTATATTTCCAGGCTTCTTTGATTTTGTGCACGGCATATTAGTTAATTAGAAAATAGGATACCTAGGTAGGTACCTTCTAAGTAAGTACCAAAAGTACTATTTTGTCTTTGGTATAGGTTCAAGTTAGTGCAAATACTAACCGTACCTACCTAAAAAAACAAAAACCCACAGAAAAGATATTTATCTGTTCTGTGCAAAAACCTTTGACATTACTACATAACTTGGTTAACAAAGGTCAAACGGATAAGGTAAACCCTAAATCCTAAAGTAGGTGATCTTGTGCTCGTAGGAGTCAGAACTTAGGTAATAAAAAAAATGCCTTGATAATAGGTAAGGTCAATGGAGGCTTTTGTAACTATGGGGCGAAAGCAACCACTAGCGATATCTTCCATTCTAATGTTTTTTAAACACACTGCCATCTATTAGCATGGAGAAAAAACATAGCTTAACCCAATAATAAACAGATGGCGTCACAGAGATTGAAACTGTTTTACTGACAGAGCTTTCTTGTTAGTCGCCATTTTGAACACGTGGTTGTGAGCGAGCGCCACATTATCTTTTGACAAAAAAAAATACTTTTCGTGCATTTTAAGCAAGGTTTTATGCAAAAACGAAGAAAAAGTAAAGGTATGTACTATTTACACTTATTTTTATGACGTTCTATCTTATATTTCGTAAGATAACGCAATAGTTACATTAGCCTCAATTTAGCGCGTTGCGGGGCGATTGTGTCTAGTTTTTTTAGTTACAATAGCCCTTTCGTGTTTGTGTCAAAAACAAATATGCTAGTGATGTCGAATATCGATAATTGCAAATCGATATACTTACAGTACAATCCAGAACATACACGAACTGAATGCAATTGGGGCCTGGGGTAAATTACGTAAATAAATGTAATACTTGCAATTATTTTGTTTTATTACAATTTCACACAAAATTTAAATCTATTTTCCTTTCAAGTTGTAAATAGTGTGGTTAGATAAATTAAGTAACACATTTATTTACGCGGTTTACTTAAGGCCCCAACCAAATGCATTCAATTCACGCGTGTAGAAATTACATTTAAATTGCAATACCTACCTAAACTATCGTATACGCTTTGAACTGATTTGATATTTGACTTGTTTTAGATGGTCCGAAAGTATATTGGGAAAAAAGAAAAGAGCTACTCAAAAGAAAATCTTCTCGAGGCACTCGATTTGGTTAAAAACAAAACGTTAAATAGTTACGAGGCAGCAAAAAATTTTGATATTCCGAGATCTACTATAATTTCACATTTATATGGCACACGCGGTCAGAAACAGGTGAATGCTGGAATGAAGACAGTATTTTCAATTGATATCGAGCGAAATATGGCTTTGTATCTGCATACTTTAGAAAAGTATGGCTTTCCTCTAACTAAAAAGGAAGTTATAACATTGGTATCAGAATACGTTGAAAGAAACGGGTGGATAACTCCATTTAAGACATTCCTGGACATGATTGGTTTCATCGCTTTTGCAAAAGAAATAATCTATCATTAAAAAAAACCACAATCAGTCGAAATAGCTAGAAGGAAAGCTTGCAACCCATTCACCGTATGAATACTTTGATTTATTGGAAAATGCCATAAATGAATTAGACCTGGCCGAGAAACCCGAACGTATCTATAATCTAGATTCGATCTTCTATGGTTAAAATTATATAAATACATTATGTTTTATTGCCGCGTATCATATTTTGATCAAGATACAACCTGACACGGACCTGCGAATTGCAAAAAATCCAAAAAGAAATGAATTTCGCTGGCTACCACAGCGCATCCCCCTAAAGAATTTTTTTAGGATCTCATGAAAATGTGATAAATTTGTGCCATTGATTTAGTCTAAAGTGAAAGTAAACTTAAACATTATTGATTGCAAATATAAATTAAAAACGAATCGTAGTTTTATTTTACGGTAACCATAATTATCGATTACCTACACATTTTACAATTTATCGATATTTTTTACTTCTACACAACACTAATCCTATAGAAAATAGTCACATTAGCCTCTAAAAATACAAAACCTACTTTTAGTCTGATCTGGACTCTACTGGTTCAAGTCGGAGAACATTTTTGCGTAAATTTCACACTGGGTGACATGTGCTCCGATTGTGAGCATTTATGCTACGAAAACCAATGAGTTAGTTCAGATAGTTGCCTTTACCCCAACATGGGGTTAATGTGACTTTTTCTGCCCGGATGGGTTATTTAATAAGATTTTAAATAAATCTTACAGCTTTTTCACATTACTTTAGGTCAAAACAAATCTCAGTTATATGCTTTATCATATAGATTTAATAGATTATCCCATATAGCCAAATTGACATTTTTGGCAAAGGTTAAAGTTTCAACATATTTTTTTTAGTTGCAATAGCCTCCATTGACCTTACCTACTTATTTAATATAATTTCACCACAATACAAACTTTTTAATTGATGACATCAATGTCCGTGGCACGCACGGCTACAGATCAAGCTATAATTTCCAATATAAGCTGATCTCGCATTGTTTAGGAGACCTCTCATTGTAGAGCTCAGTGCAAACTTGAAATGTATAGCTTGATGTGTAGCCGTTGTGCGGTTGTGTACCTACCTAATGTTTACATTAGAATTTCGTGAACATTCATTGCATGAGACTAGAACAACTGTGTCAGATTGTGTGCCTCTCGCGCCTCTCGTCGCGCGTTCACCCCTCTTTGGGGGGTGGCTACAACCGCTAGAGGTCGCGCGATCGCACTACGTTCGCCCCCAGCCAGAATACATAATATCTATCACAGACGTATTTACCACAGAAAATCTCTAAGTATATCTGTTCTGTGGTATTTACCAACTTCATGGAATATTTTCGCTTATGTATCAATGCCATTACAATTACAATACTGTAAAGTTACGATATTAATATTAAAATCATGGGAATCTAAAAATGCTTCGCCTGCAATGTAATTGGCCATCATCAGTCACCAGTCTCACCATTAATTTTTTCAACGTTCTACCTACGTTGATTATTAGCCGCAGTATCAATCTGCCTAGCCTTTTCCCAACTATGTTAGGGTCGGCTTCCAGTCTAATGCAGCTGCTGTGTATTTTACATGGAGCGACTGCCTATCTGACCTCCACAACGGGTAATACGATACCCGTTGGTAAGACTGGTTGTTAGACTTTCGGGATTCTGATGACCCGTATTGACTGTCAAAGATCCACGAATGACAGCCGGGACCAACGTGCTTTCCGAGGCACGGAGGAGACCCGGTATGTAAAGATGGTCACCCATCCACGGACCAACCCCAGCAAGCGTAGCTTAACCTGATGGATCGACCCGTGCGGCTGTTATTACTTAGTATTAGCTGCAGTATGTAGGTAGGTAACACCCGTTATTAATATAATTACTCACGAAATTATTTTTGAAATTAAGTAGGTAGGTACAAAATAATTTCTTTTATTGATATTATTTTTAAAATTAAGTAGGTAGGTACCTACTTAATTCCAAAAATAATTTCTTACGAGTGTACGAGGCTTCTGAAAACGTGTTCCATACAAAGGGAAGAAGTTTGTTGGTTACGTGAATTACTTGCACATCAGCCACTGCTTACAAATTACAATAGGTAGGTAATGGTAAAAAAGAAACAGTGAACATTCTAGAACCAGGAGGAACGA
The DNA here is from genome assembly GCA_946251885.1 of Cosmia pyralina. Lineage (NCBI taxonomy): Eukaryota > Metazoa > Arthropoda > Insecta > Lepidoptera > Noctuidae > Cosmia > Cosmia pyralina. The sequence continues at coordinate 16,633,900 of OX276367.1, forward strand.
AGGAGAACGACCGTTCAAGCCGCAACCACATCGGGAGGGATATGCCGTTGATTATCGCGTTGAAGGGCGTTAACCGCAGGTGTAGCCCACAGAAAAGATAATATCTGTTCTGTGGTGTAGCCACTCTTACCGCGTAATTGGACCGAATCTTGACCGAATTTAAGAATTTAACTACCGCGATGTTAATGGCATTTATGGGCATTGACGTTGACGTCAATGTGGGCATGATGCCGGGGCCACATTATAAAATAAAAAAATAAAAAGGTTTATTCACAATAAAGATACAGAAACATAAAATGTACAATAAATTACAGTTCATATAATGCAAAATCTGTATAAAAGCATATAAACCCTGTCTCATAGACTAGGATAGCCTGTATTCTAAAAGACAGTGTTCGGCCAAATAATTGTTTTTAAATAATTAATACAAGAAAACAAACGGTGTTGATGCTAATAAGCTTCTGTAATTTTGTTATGTGTAGTGAAAGAAAAGTTATGTATGTATGATGTGTGTTATGTATGTATGAGTTAAATGGAATGTAGTGTTACGTTTGAGTTTATAATTGGGGAATATAAGTGCCTAACTGTGTACGTTTTAGAGTAAAGGCTGTAAGACTGCTACTGCCTAGGTGTTGGATTACTAGGTGATGTATGTAAGCAAAGACTCCGTGTAGGCATAGTCCTTTTGTAGTAGCCACTATGTTACTACGGATTTTATTTTGTATTTGCTTAATTTTAAAATATTTAATAGCGAATTTACATTGTGATATAAGTGTGTACCTAATATGTAGAATTGGCGTTCTGCGAAGGTGGTTTAAATTAACGTCAACGTTAATGCCCATAAACGCCATAAACATCGCGGTAGTTAAATTCGGTCAAATTATCGCGGTAAGTAGTGGCTACACCACAGAAATCTAAATAATAGATTTCTGTGGGCTACACCTACCGACGGCTAACGCCCTACAACGTGATAATCAACGGCATATCCCTCCCGATGTGGCTGCGGCTTGAGATCGTTGTCCTTCAAGCTGAGGACAACGAGCTGAGCTGGGTGCAGTGAGACCTCTTGCTTGATTCGATGATATTATAAGATATTGTGAAGTAGCAATAATGCATCGTATGTCGTATTGCTATTGTATTATTTTCAATCAAATCAAAATCGTTTATTTGCATAAAATGTGGTAGGTAGTGTTACATAAAATTGAGTGCAAAGACACATTCCGCCATGCAGTGATGGCATGCAAATATTATACACATTAATAACAGAATTCTATGAACGAAAATAACATTAAAATAAAGCCAATACCAATTTGAATTAACTACCTACATATTAAAAAATAATAAGGTAATTAGCGACAAGGTAATTACCAAAGTAACTTAAAATAACTAAAACTGACTACAATGCATTCCTGAAGTGGTAGGACTGACACGATTATTTCTTGAGAAATTCGCCGATTGAATAAAAACTATGCGATATCAACAGTTTTTTCAAAACCACGCAGAATTTTTTGTAAGGTAGTTCTGTTAACCAGATAGGTAGTGAGTAATTATTGACCGATACTTAAACACATGATTGTACTCATGATAACAAACAAGTTTTACTACGGGACCAAGCCTGAAATCGCGAAAAAAAAATCAGCTGTCCCCTACATTTATATTCGCAGAACTCGACAAAATGTAGGGAACAGCTTTTTTTTCGCGATTTCAGATTTGGTCCCATAGTAAAAGTTGTTTGATAACATGAGTACAATCATGTGTTTAGATATCGGTCACTAATTACCAGTCACCCTTTATTGGCGCCATATACACACAACTGCGCCAGAATAGTTCTATCCTAGGTACAGGGATTTTTTATAAATACCTACTGTGTGACTTTTCGTTTGTTAAAATTGTTTTTCGCTTCAGAATTTATAATTAATTTTAACAAATTTTGCGATTTCGTAAATGTAAATACAAGGAACGGTAAGAAGATTGTGTGATTTGAACGATAAGAAGATTATTTAAGGGGCAGATAAATCTTAGCGTCCGCAATCCAAATTCTGAATTTTTCCAAATTCTGTATTTAGTCAATTTTGATATTGAATTTGTTCTTGTTACATTGTAGTATAGGTACCTAGGTATTGTGCAGGTTACTGCAGGTAGGTACCTACTCAAGGTGTATTGATCTAGCGATTCTAGCGCCAACCAATGACGTCAATTTAGATCACTCGCGTTGCACATAAACGCATGTTTTTTTACGCAAAATAATGGAAGTTCTAGGTCATTCATTCATCTATCTACTAACTGTGGGAGTATAATTTTAATATGGGCCCACGGACTAGTAAATAAAGAAGGACTCCGTGCCACGCATATCGAAAGTGAAACACAGTAAGTATGCCGTGACCGTTTGTACAAACATGCGCCTCACGCACACATTTACAACATAGTATGCCGACCGGCCAGGCGGCCGCCATTACGTGACATGACGGCGTCTTTGTCAAATCACGCACACAGATCGGTAAGGTGCTTCACTTTCGATACGCGTGGCGCGGAGTCCTTCTTTTTTTTCTAGTCCATGAATGGGTCGTTCCCGCTCGTTAATAGTCAATTCTCAATTCTCAATTCTTTATTGCATTCCATAATGTAAAACAGTTGGTAAGCTTAAAATTAATGACACAATTATGGACCCTGTCGGGCACAGCATAGTAAGAGAGAGGAGGAAGAGCGCTTCTTTTATTATTTAATTTATTTAAGTAGTTTAAGCTTTATTTCTTTGCTAGTAAGATATAAATAGTACCTGCTTAAGTAAGTAACTCTTTTTAATGTTAGGTATACCTATATTGCTTAATTAGTTATTCCTGTTGTTACAGTACCAATATGTTTAAACTATTGATATTTGGTTATTGTACTAAATTTATTGCACGATTATTTATTTGTTAATGACTAGAATTTATTATTAATAATACATAGGAATAATATTATTAATTGAAAATTATCGTGTAAGTGGATAATGAAGTATTTAAATTAATTGTTTTATTTGTTTTAGTCCGTCGTTAATACTATTAACGACTGGGAACGTTTTGTTCACCCTTCGTTCAGTTAATTACTTAGGTACCTACTACGACTTTTGAATGTACAAAATGAACACACTGTTACATTATCAAGCTATACAATTCCAGTTTAAGTTGACCTCTCATTGTAAAAAAATCCTATACAATGCGAGATCAGCTTATACTGGAAATGTATAGCTTGATATGTAGCCGTGAACAACGAAAAGTTAAATGCTTCTATTCTTGTTCAACAATTTCAAGTGTAAACATTGAACATTAGACGAAATCGTTTATAATTTGGTGCCTCAAAAATCGTGACTAAAGCACTTTCAATAACCGTTACAAATACAGTATGGAACCGACACCATGTGAAAGATATTAAATACTAGCAATACTGGTCCACAGAAGTATAGCAAAATTAAATGTTAAATTAAAAACCGTAAATTCAAAAAGTTATTTTTTCAAACAAAATTAATATCAAAATAAATTCAGTAAAAGTAATCACTCTGTTTAGACAACCGAGGTGGCCACCTGCGGTGCACCACTGTACCCAATCCATTGTTCGCCAAATAGGGTTTTTTTTGTTTGCACACATGTTCAAGGATTCAAGTTCATTGACTCATTGACCTAGTGATCCAATTCTACAGAGTGTTCAAATTTACTCAAAAGTAAAACTCTACTTTTTGACCTAATTACTTGACCGATTTCGTTAATTTTTTGTATATCGTCAGCACAGGCGACATCAAGTATGTGGTTAGATTTATTGCATAGATGTGAGTTCCATACTGTATATCATGTTTCATTTCACTTTTCTTTACCCTGACTCCTAAACTAGACGAGGAGCGAGAGTTGGGTGAACGATTGGGAAAAAAAAGTTGGGTTGTTCAACACTGTTATGCTGGGGCCACACCAACGGTCATCATCAATGCCTTCGCCATAAACAACGCGGTAATTAGTCCCGATAATAGGGATGATGGCTGGGTGCACCTAGCTTCTGACGTGTCATAAGTGGCGATGTAGGTTTATGTGAAATAAAATAATTTGATTTTGATATAAAAAAAGAAATTCTATCTAGTCCGGTCAGTCAGATAATAAAAAAATATTAGACACGTATTTTTTGCTTTACATTTTTATATTTATATTTTTTATATTTAAATTTAATATATTTCATATTAATCAAAAATTACTTGACTAACACGCATTAAAGTTGAGGAGTGGGGGCTCGCTACGTCACTTCTACGTATAAAATCTAGCTAGGCGTGAATTTACGTTAAGTTGAGTCTATACTTACCTAATCGGTACATCACCAGGCAGATCAAGACCCAACTAGCCGTGTCAGCATGGTTTTAGAGCTGGTAAATCCACTGTGACAAACCACATTAATTTTGTAGACTTTGCTGTCACCGAAATGAATAAAAATAAGCAGCTTGATGTGGCTTATTTTGATTTTAAAAAGGCGTTCGATCGTGTCCAAAATGACGTCCTACTTTAAAAAAACCGGCCAAGTGCGTGTCGGACCACGCACAATGAAGGGTTCCGTAGTTGGGATGAATTTATCTTATGAACAAACTTAACATTGTAGTTGAAAAACATGTTCTCCCATACATTCCAACTGTAAATGTAAGTTTGTACTCACAATATTGATAGATTTACCATGTTATTTTAAAACCACAGACTTATTATAGGTTTTCCTGTAATCTACAGGTAAAGATCTATTTTCTGTATTTTTTTCAAAATTTTAGGGTCAGTAGTTTCGGAGATAAGGGGGGGGGGGGGAATGGTCAATTTTAGTCTATTTTCTTAAATAACTTTATAACAATTTATTTTAAAATTATAAAAAAAATATATTTGAGACCCTCATAGTAAGCCCTTTCATTTGACATGTCCCATGGTGTAGTTTGCAAAACTTTTTTTTTTAATTTTCTTATTTGCCCCGAAAAGTGACCTCTATATTCAAAATTCATTTATTTAATTTACCCGTCCGTGTTTGGGTCACAAAAATTCATATGTGTACCAAATTTCAACTTAATCGCTCCATTAGATTCGGAGCAAATTGGCTGTGACACGAGTGATCCTATAAGGGTTCCGTTTTTTCCTTTGAGGTACGGAACCCTAAAAACATCCGCAATAGGGTTTACCCCGAAGTTGCTTCAACTCTTTTCGAGCTATTTCACTGACCGTTTTCAGTATGTTTAAATCTCTGGACATAAATCTGCATCTTACATAACTTGCTCTGGTGTGAGCCAGGGTAGCACCCTGGGGCCTACGCAGTTTATTGTTATGGCTAATGACTTGCCAAAGGTCGTCAGGACGGCACGATGTCTGATGTTTGCGGATGACCTGAAGTTATTCTTGGGTATTAATAGCGAGCATGACTGTGAGGCTCTGCAGAGGGATATTGATACAAAAGGATATTGATACAATTAAAAAAAGAATGTGCACTAGTCACTAGTGCACATTCTTTCTTTTAAAGACTAATGACTAGTCTAAAGAAAGAATGTTATCTTCTTAGCGTGTCTATGGCAAATTACACACAAAATATGTATGTATGTCATCAGCTGGACTCACACATCCATGAAAACTTTTACGGCTTTTAAGTCTCTGGGACACTGGGCTGTAGTTGTGGCGTGGGTCATCCTGTAGCTTTGCCCTCTCGATGCGGCTGGCTATTGTCCTGCGAATTTCTGGACGCGCAATGCCAGTCAGTGGATACAGCATTCGCACCGGTAGTGCTATTCTGTAAATATCTCACCGTGAAAACATGAGTGAAGTGATCGTTAAGTGAGCTGTCAATAGTGTCAACCCCTAGCATCAGGTGGGATGACGGCTCACTTCACGCTCACATCACCTGAGTTATCACGGTGAGATGTTTACAGAATAGCACTACGGATCCGTAATAATCCGGAACGTCTCATTAAGTGCTGCATCTACTGATTTACTATGGGCAGTTCAGCGCCATGCTGGTTCGGCATAGAAACAAAGTGCCATTCCAGTTGTTCGCAATACTTGAGGTGGATGGCTCGCATTTGGTGGATGTTAGGCGGCGAAGTAATTGGTTTTTGGTATGCACCTTCTGTTTTACATTTTCACAATTCTTTTTGTAAGTAAGTGATCTATCCAATTTGATACCGAGGTATTTTGGGTGGGAACTATGGGTTGGGTTTTTCCTTTAGAAATTTCTTAGTAACAGCCTGGAGTTTGGAAGTTGGCGGTGTGCTTGCTGCGGAACCCTGCGCCTGATCACTCTCCGGTCGTGTCGGATTCCCGTCCATTCGGAATATGAGAGTGAGGGAAGAGAGCGTGAACCTGTGTCTGCACATACACTTGTGCACTATAACATCTCCCGTGCTGAAGGCTGGTCGCCGCTGAGATTGGTCGCCATGGCCGAAATTTGGTCTGGAGTACTTTTATTACTATTACCATAAAACTTATATAGGTATGTTAAGAGAAAATCGCTTTTAAATCTTGCGTAAGTGTAAAGTATTTATGTTCGTGACTGTACTACGTGTCGTCTAAACTTACATAATTTGTTACTTTGTTTCGGAAAACCCCTAAAAATAAATCCATCCAAAGGCTGTGTAAAGATCACTTTTAGCGATAAGACCACCTATTGTGACACCCCTTGTTAAAATTTCTACAAAATTACATTATCTGGAGGTTTTATGGTGTACATAATAAAGAGTATTCTATTTATCTACATCAAAGAGAATTATAGTCATTGATCTACATACTAGGGTTGCCAACCATACTGTTAAAAACAGTTACCGTATCACTTATACTGTTTCTTCACTCTAAAATACTGTTCAACAAAAATAAAATAAGTAATAGGTCTTTACCTATGAAATTGCCGTTTTGTATGAAAAAATTTAAACGAATTTTTTTCATGCATTTTTTATTTGTATTAATCGAAGTAATCACCCATGCAATCAATGCATCTTTGCCAACGCAGTGGCAGTTTATTGATGCCCTTCTTAAAGAAATCAGCTGGACGGGAGGCAACAAATTCTTCAAAGGCATTTTGTACTGCCTCTCGGGTATTGAATTTTTTTCCCGCCAAGAAGTTATCCAAATTCTGGAAAAAGTAGTAGTCTGTAGGCGCAAGGTCTGGTGAATAGGGCGGATGACGGAGAGCTTCCAACCCCAGTTCTTGCAACTTGGAGACCGTCTGCTGTGCAGTATGAGGTCGCGCGTTGTCGTGCAGGAGCAGCGGAGACGAGCGATTGACTGAGCGTTGCTGCCACGACGGTACTCATATTCCATAATTACTCGAATTTTTAACGTATCCATGATGACGAAAAAGATTGAAATGCGATGAAAATGTAACACTAATCAATAAACAAATGACTACTTTTGGAAAAAAAATCCATGTTTTTAAAATAAAATTAATTTGAAATTAGAATTCTTAGCCAAACAAAAATTATTTTGATTTGAAATGGCCAGTACTGCAGAACGGCAATTTCATAGGTAAAGACCTAATATATGAATACACTGTTTTCACTGATATCCAGAGCTATTCTTAAATAAAAAGTTTAATTTAATACGTCGAACATCATGCATGCACCTGCACCCTAATTGCGTAACACACTATCAATCAGAATCTGAATAAAATTTGAAGCAAATTGCTAATCCATTGCTTCATATGTTCGAAAAATGTGTCTGTTCAACAATGTAAATAACGCAACGAATGTTGTTGAACTGTCAAAATGAATCCGATTCCGATTGATAGTGTGTTACGCAATTACAGTGCTAGGCATGGGCGCGGTGGCTCAGCTAGCTTTAATTTCAGAATGAAACTGCTAATGTATCGAATTATCGGGACATACTTATAGATAATTGTTAACAGAATAGCTTTCCTTTAGAAACGAGTTAGTTCAACCACATCAGTATTCACAGAATTAGTGTTTTCAGTGCTGAATACAAAGAGTTGGGATTTGGAACGACAAAATTAAAGCTATTGCTCCTCGTCTATTCGGTGAGGCTTACGCAGCCTTCAAAATTGGTGCTAAATTGATGAGCTACACGAGTAGCACTAATGAATTTTAAAACATTTAAAAAAATGTTAAAATATTGTTTATTTTCCCCACTTTGAATAAAATATACTTTTATTCCTCCTAGTTTAAGCCCAGTTGCACATGTTTTGTATCTTGCCAGGAACATAGTTATTAAAGGCACAATAAAAATGTAATAGGTTTAAGTCTTGAACAAATATATACAGGGTTACTGGTAATTCGACGTATATCCGTCAGGGGCTGATAAGGGGGCCAAAATACAACAAATTGAATCCCCCATATGTATGGCCGAAATTCAATAGTTTTCGAGATATTTTAATTTTAAGAGTTTTTCGATATTTACCCAAAATTTGACATTTAATTCCAAATAAAAAAAAGTGCATTTTATTTCATACAAATACAAATGACCCTTTCTCTCCCCGCGCCGATTCAAACACATGCCATGCCACGAATTATGTATTTTAAAATTGACTTTTATACCTTTTTGGAAAGCTTACAGAATACGCAAGTTGTTTTAGTTATTTGTACGATTAATGTCATAGAAATTTTTGTGACGACACAACATTTTTGAAGCGTAAAATGAAAATATTGGTAAGATATTATTCTTATATCGCTCATTATTTTAATTATTTTGTTAAATTAAGTAGTTTTAATTAAGTCCATAGCTTAATTGAAGTGCCAGCTACAACATCATTTTTAATGGTACCCATTCAAATATGTATTTTTTTATTTATTTGGAATTAAATGTCAAATTTTGGGTAAATATCGAAAAACTCTTAAAATTAAAATATCTCGAAAACTATTGAATTTCGGCCATACATATGGGGGGTTCAATTTGTTGCAATTTGGCCCCCTTATCAGCCCCTGACGGATATACGTCGAATTTCGAATTACCAGTAACCCTGTATATTTTTTTTTATTTCTTGTACAATAAGTTGGCAACCCAATTTCCATTGAGACTACTTCTGACTGACTGGCCCTTAGCCTAGTGGTCACACAATGTAACTGAACTGTAGGATCCTTGGTTCGATGCCTGGGTTGGGCTGTGTCAGTCCTATCTAATTTATTCTATCCTTGGGTTTCCTTAAACTACACTACACTTCAGCCTGAACTGCCCTGCAGCAAATGGCATATTATGTTAATTACTGTCATATTTTTGTGTAATGTGTGAGTGTACTTTAATTTCCTGTTTCTACAGGGTGCATCAGAAAATTGTGGTCCAATAAACCGTGTGGTATAGACCATCAAACCGAACAACTTTCTCCATGGGACCAATTTCGTAATCGAGAAAAAAAATATCCGCTGTCCCGTACAAAACTTCAATACCTACTCGATGCAAAACGGGGCGGCTGATTATTTATTCCCGATTATGATGTTGGTCGCATGCAGAAAGTTGTTCAGTTTGATGGTCCACCTGTATATTTTGTAGTGTTACAAAATAACACTAGAGAAATAATTAACTAGAGCAGATAGTTTAAGTTAGAAGGATAATTTTATTAAATAAAACATTGAAGTCAAATTACATATTTTATACTTGCATCAAAATTAAATGCTAAACATAATTCAACAGAGGATCATGTGCTGGCAACATAAATAATCAGTCTTTAAAAATAATATCAGGATTCAGGTGATTGGAACTTCTAGACTTTATCTACTACTTTAACTGGTGACCCGCTGTTCTGCTGGTAACCTCCGTAACCGCCGGGCATTCCCTCGTAGCCACCAGCCTTTCTTCATGGCATTCTACCGGGCATTCCTCCAGGCGTTTCCCCGGTCATACCACCAGGCATTCCTCCAGGTATTCCACCAGGCATTCACCCGTGGTTGCCACCGGCCAAGCCATGCATCTTACTCATCACAGGTGAGCACATGCGCTGCACGGCCTTCAGCTTGTGCTCGTACTCTTCCTGCTTCGCCAAGCTGTTGTTATCGAGCCACTTGAGCGCTTCATCACACGCGTCCCTCGCGGTGCTCTTGTCCTGCTTCGTGAGCTTGTCTCCGGCGTCGTCCAGCGCCTGCTTCAGGCTGAACACGTACACTTCGAGCTGGTTCCTCGACGCTACGCGCTGCCTCTGCTTCTCATCCTCGTCTTTGTATCTCTCCGCCTCGGCGAGCATGCGCTCGATCTCAGCCTGCGACAGACGTCCCTTGTCATTCTTGATGACGATGTTCTTGCTTCGGCCGGTGCTGTTCTCTTTGGCCGACACGTTAAGGATGCCGTTCGCGTCCAGGTCGAAGGTGACGTCGATCTGAGGGACACCGCGTGGCGCAGGCGGGAAGCCGGTCGAGTCGAACATGCCCAACAAGTTGTTGTCCTTCGTCAGCACTCGCTCGCCCTCGTAAACTTGGATGGTGATAGCCGACTGGTTGTCCCTGAACGTGCTGAACCTCTTCGACTGCTTGCACGGGATCTTAGAGTTACGCTCGATGATCTTCTTCATCACGCCGCCGGCGGTCTCGATGCCGAGGGACAGAGGGGCCACGTCCACTAGCAACACATCCTGGATCTTCGTATGTTGCTCACCACTCAGGATAGCTGCCTGGATGGCCGCGCCGTACGCCACGGCTTCGTCAGGGTTAATGGACAGGTTGAGCTGCTTGCCGCAGAAGAAGGTCTGCAGGAGACGCTGCACCTTCGGGATCCTGGTGGAGCCTCCGACGAGGACGATGTCGTGGATGTGACTCTTGTCCATCTTGGCATCTTTGAGCGCCTTCTCCATGGGCTCAAGGGTGCCTCTGAACAGGTCTGCATTCAACTCTTCGAAACGCGTGCGGGACACGCGAGTGTAGAAGTCGATTCCCTCGTAGAGCGCGTCGATGGCGATGGTGGCTTCAGTGCCGGATGACAGCGTGCGCTTAGCGTACTCAGCGGCTGTGCGGAGGCGGCGCAGTGCGCGAGGACTCATGTGCATGTCCTTCTTGAACTTGCGCTGGAATTCGTCCGCGAGGTAGTTCACTAATCGGTTGTCAAAGTCCTCGCCTCCGAGATGAGTGTCGCCCGCCGTCGCCCTCACTTCAAATAACGAGCCTTCGTCAATGGTTAGGATGGACACGTCGAATGTTCCGCCACCGAGGTCGAAGATGAGGACGTTCCTCTTACCCTTGAGGTTCTTGTTGAGGCCGTACGCGAGTGCGGCGGCTGTGGGCTCGTTGATGATCCTGAGCACGTTGAGACCGGCGATGGCTCCCGCGTCCTTGGTGGCCTGGCGCTGAGAGTCGTTGAAGTAGGCCGGCACTGTGATGACCGCGTCGCATACTGTTGTTCCGAGGTACGCTTCCGCCGTCTCCTTCATCTTCGTCAGCACCATGCTGCTGACCTCCGCGGGAACAAAACGTTTTGCTTTGCCCTTGAATTCCACTTGGATCTTCGGTTTGCCGCAGTCGCTGACCACCTTGAAGGGCCAGTGTCTCATGTCTTGCTGAATCTTGGGGTCGTCAAACTTCCTTCCGATGAGTCGCTTGGCGTCGAACACTGTGTTGCTGGGGTTGAGGGCGACCTGGTTCTTGGCTGCGTCTCCGATGAGGCGCTCCGTGTCCGTGAAGGCCACATAGGATGGTGTTGTGCGGTTGCCCTGGTCGTTGGCGATGATCTCCACGTTCCCGTGCTGCCACACGCCGACGCACGAGTATGTCGTACCAAGATCTATTCCTACAGCTGGCATTTTGTGTTCTTCTTGCAGTACTTTTCACACTAAACTTGTTGTAGTATAAAGTTGAATATAACTTGCGAGTCTAGTAAACTTTTCCGGTTTGCACCGAACACTTCGTCTGCTTTGTATCGCGTTTCAAATAGTTCTGAGTTCGCGCCGAGCGGGCGCCGCTTATATATAGTCAAAAAAACTGGAATTTGAGTGATTTCTAGTGTTCACTCGACGCTGATTATTATTATGTACACAAAACATTACTAATTACTGCAGAACAAGAATTAACTGTGTGTGTATTCTGCCGCAGGGCCCAGAAAATGTATCTCTAGAGCAGCTATACTCAAACTGCGGCCCGCCGGGCTTTCGAAAGTGGCCCACCCGTTGTAGCTTCAAATTCTATTAACGAGCTTACTTACTTACCTATCAATAAAAGACTGTTAAAAAATGTGCCCAAATTCTGCGTACGTTATTTACATCGACATTATCTTAGTGAATCATCCTATTCCAAAATGAAATAATTAAGCAAAGAACATATACAGAAACCGGCTTACAGATTCTCATCTCGATGACGTACATTTTATGAGTAGCGACAAGCCAGATCTAGATGAAATAGTTAAAAAATGTTCCCAATATCATCGTTCTCACTAAAATTTAAATAAACAATTAAACGTACTTAATAGGTTTTTTTCATTAACAACTAAATAACAGATATTGTGATTTATGTAGCGGCCCGTGGGACACAATTATAATCTGAAAGTGGCCCAACAAAAAAGGTTGAGTATGGCTGCTCGAGAGTGTTCTTTCTACTCCTGCTGCCTGGCACAAAAAAAATCACATAAAGTGATTTTTTTTTCAGACTGTGTGAATTGGTATAGGAGTACTTACTTATCGCAAGTTATAAAAACGGTTTGTCGTTCTAGATATACGTAGAAAAAAGAGACAGTTTGCCACAGAGTGGAGAACTTTATTAACCCTTTGACACACATTTTTGATGATTAGATTAGATTACATTGTAGATTTCTAAACTCAACTTCGTTTTTCAGTCCAAATTAAAGCTTTCAAACCTGTCTACGTTTCAGAATAAAAAAGCTTCGAGACGAAGTTATTCTATGTTTCCAGGCTTCATTCATTTTGTGCACGACATAGTTAAAAATTTGATAAACTGAATACAAAATAGTGCAAAAATAACTAAAAGAGAAATCTGCCCTATTTTGGAAATAGGTCAGATCTTTGTTTTCTTTTTCTCATCAAGTTAGTGTACTCGTAAGTTACTAATTAATCGTAATAAAAACATGCCCTTTTTACCTGACTGCCCCAGAAGTAGAGTAATGTTTTTCGAGAGTATGTACTATGGACAAAACTTAAGCGTGCTCACTTAAGAAAATATTCCTGTGAGAACTCGGCTAGTGACAAACGAAGATTGTGCGCTCGAGTCATGAGCCGTGCTATGCGATTATCGCCTTTGAGGTCATCATGCGGAACTTTGGCCCATAGTACCTACCTATGCCAATTTTCCAACTTCATCGAATAATAGGTCTTTACCTATGAAATTGCCGTTTTGTATGAAAAAATTTAAACGAATTTTTTTCATGCATTTTTTATTTGTATTAATCGAAGTAATCACCCATGCAATCAATGCATCTTTGCCAACGCAGTGGCAGTTTATTGATGCCCTTCTTAAAGAAATCAGCTGGACGGGAGGCAACAAATTCTTCAAAGGCATTTTGTACTGCCTCTCGGGTATTGAATTTTTTTCCCGCCAAGAAGTTATCCAAATTCTGGAAAAAGTAGTAGTCTGTAGGCGCAAGGTCTGGTGAGTAGGGCGGATGACGGAGAGCTTCCAACCCCAGTTCTTGCAACTTGGAGACCGTTTGCTGTGCAGTATGAGGTCGCGCGTTGTCGTGCAGGAGCAGCGGAGACGAGCGATTGACCAATGCTGGTTGGAGATGTGCCAGCTTCTCCATCATTGTGTTCAGTTCTTCACAGTACACATCTGAAGTAATGCTCACCCCGTTTGGTAAGAAACTGTGATGAATCACACCGGCGCTAGACCACCAAACAGTGACCATCACTTTTCTAGGGGTAAGTTTTCGTTTAGGGCATTGTTTAGGTGCTGAACCAGGATCCAACCAACTTGCTGAGCGCTTGCGGTTATCAAACAGAATCCATTTTTCATCGCAGGTAACAATGCGGTTCAAAATTCCTTCATTTGTGTGTCTGTTGAGCAGTGCAAGGCACGTCTCGACGCATACTTCGCGCTGGCGATCATTTAGTTCGTGGGGCACCCTTTTGTCAAGCTTTTTTACCTTGCCAATTTGACGCAAATGGACCAATATTGTTTTGACACTAACGTCGGCAGCTGCTGCTAATTCAGCCGTAGATTGTGTATCATCAGCTTCCACAATCGCCTTTAATTCGTCATTGTCGACCAAAGTCTTCGGACGACCGCGAGGTTCATTTTTCATGTCGAAATTTCCAGAACGGAAGCGAGCAAACCAATAACAAGTGGTGCGTTGGTTTGTAGTGTTAGCTCCGTAAACGTCGTTGATGTTGCGTGCCGCTTGTGCCGCGTTGCTGCCACGACGGTACTCATATTCCATAATTACTCGAATTTTTAACGTATCCATGATGACGAAAAAGATTGAAATGCGATGAAAATGTAACACTAATCAATAAACAAATGACTACCTACTTTTGGAAAAAAAAATCCATGTTTTTAAAATAAAATTAATTTGAAATTAGAATTCTTAGCCAAACAAAAATTATTTTGATTTGAAATGGCCAGTACTGCAGAACGGCAATTTCATAGGTAAAGACCTAATATTTTGAACTTTAAAATCATACGCTCGCTTAGGTATCGTAGCTGTATTACAGGCAACGCCATTACAATTCTGTAAAGTTACGATAATAATATTTTCACACCACCTGCTCGACAATGTCAAATTATATGTCGTGCAAACCTAACCTAAAGTAAGTCATTTATTTATATATTTATTAAGACGTGAGGTCTAGCAGGGCATTAATATTGTACTGAATTTCTTTATGACCCGCTGGTCATTAATGTAATTTGAATTTGGAACATAAAGTAGAAATCGCATACGAACATTTACTACAGGTAGTAGGTACATACTAATTCTATGCATTCACTATTAGATCTGCACTAAAAAATAAATTGTTCGAAAATCCAACTGGCCTCCACGAGTAGAATATAAATAAAAAAAAAAAATAGAACACAAATTAAAAAGAGGCGTGAATACTGAAAATTGCTTTGCTTTGTTATACAAGAAAATTTTCACAAAAATGTCGAGTGACGATAGTGATTTGACTCCGGAGTACATTACCTAAATCCGAAGCCATTGGCATTGCTAACAATCTACTCCCAAAAAAGTTCGTACATGAAAGTCTACGACGATTTTTACAAATGGAAAACTACAGAGGGCGTCAAGTCTGTATCTGAATCAGTGCTTTTAGTCTACTTCCAGAATTTATCATGTACAAAGAAGCCAAGTAGCCTATGGTGTATCTATTCGATGCTCAGGTCAACAATAAACATACTTACTATAGGTAAGTATAGGTACTAGCTAGGTGCTCACGAATCGATCGCTTGTGTGCGATCTACTGATGTGATGTTTTGACTCTAAGTTAAATAATAATTATTATTGTAAGCCTTCGTAAGGTGTTGTTATTAAAAATAATAAACTTTCTTAGATTTGACTGACACACACCTGACACCCCTGACCTGACATGTAATACATAAAAATTAATATATTACGTAAGTTACCTTCCTACTTAAATACTGACCTACCTACCTATTTTTTTTTTTTTTTGGTGGATGGGAAATCATCAAATAACTTCTCCCGCTCTGGGCAGAGCGGGAGGGCGCGTCAGACTTTTACTGACTAAAACCCACCCATGTTCCTTCAGTTGCCCGTGCCAGGGCCACGGTATCTCTTTCGAACTACCCGCGACCCCGGCGGCATCGGCCCAATTGACCCCGTCACTGCTGACATCTCTTTGAGGCGCGCGTGGAACACAACGCGCCGTCGACCCGCGCCTGGTCTTCACCGGACGGCGAGCTGCCCATTACTCGTCGTCCGCAAGCCCACGCCTACGGTGGCCGGGAATCGGCGATCGATTCCCGCCGCCCAGGGCGTCTCCTACGGCGGCTAAGGGCGCGAGGGTGCGGCTGTTGCCTGTCCCTCACGCATTCCGCTTCCTCCTTCGCGAGCATTACTGCTTCGCAGCAGGAGGTGACGGCCTCCCATGCACTCTCGCTCCGCACCATGGCCTGGACCAGGTTTGGACGCGAGAGATATGGCGCTTGTCCTGGAAATGAACTCATAAACATTCAAATCGAAGACATCGAAAACATTTAGATTTGGTGCTAGTAAATTTGCCATGTACAAAATCAAAGAATGAACGGTCATTCGTAGTCCGTGGAGAATTATCGTAGAACTCATAAACATTCAAATCAAAGACATCGAAAACATTTAGATTTGGTGCTGGTAAATTTGCCATTTACAAAATCAAAGAAAGAACGGTCATTCGTAGTCCGTGGAGAATTATCGAAAAGTACCAAGCTCCACGCCCCTCTTATATAAACACTAACAGATTTTTCGAAGCTTAAAATAATGGCAAGTGCACCAGGCAAGTCATTGGAAATAATAAGAATCAGCAGCATGCCGAAAGAAATTACGAAATACCTGAAATGCACAAATGCCGAACTCTACCCGGGCCATTGTTTCAGGAGAACATCAACTATTCTATTCGCGGATTCAGGAGCAGACATGACCCAGATTAAAAGACACGGTGGCTGGAAATCTGATGTAGTAGCAGAGGGCTACATTGAAAATTCTATACAAAATAAGGATAAAATAAGCTGCCGCATTGGTGACAAAATCAAACTAAAAACACCGTTGATAACTGATCCTTCGACACCTTTGTCACCACAACTTTGCACATCAAAACACTATTCATCTAGCCCGCTGCCTCAAGCACCACCTTCACCAACTTTCACGATCCAAAATGGTCCTCTGCAGACCAAAGTTTCTGAAACTTTACTTAACAGTAATACCAACTCAAATAAACCTTACCTCAACTTCAATAAATGTACCGAATAAAAACATAACTTAGACAAAGTTATGTTTTTATTCGGTACATTTATTGAAGTTGAGGTAAGGTTTATTTCCACAACTGGTCTAACTCCTCATGCCTCTAAAGTATATTTATTTTTACCTTTAACTTTTGATTGTTTTAAATAGGTATACTAATTATAATTGTAATTTTAATAAATACTTTAACACTCAGGATTCTTGTCTTAACTCCCTCTCTTTGCTCGGGAGTTAACGCTAGAATCCTTCATTTTGCTCGTATAGAACTTTTGTTGGGACGTGATGTAGGTTCTATAGTGAGAAATTAAATGTCCATTCAGATTTACACTATGAATTTAATAATGTATTTACTACAACTAAACACGGTACAATTACTTATGATGATTAGTATGAAATGATATATATGATGATTGACGCGAGTAGCCTTTAGTAAACGACTATGTAATATGTGTTGTCGTGACAACGCGTGACTTCGAACTTAAGGTGACGGTGAACTTCATAGCTACTTATAAGCTCGCAAGTGGCGTGCATGTGTGGGTAAACATACTACTACACTCGGGATCCAACACGGCGCCCGCCCGCTATATAAGACACTACTTTATCCCCTTAGTGCATAATCTACTATAATTGCTTCGCCTGCAAAGAAAATAGCCATAGGTCAATAGGTCACCATTAGTGGTGAAAAGATTAGTCTTTTCCAAGCCCGGAGTTGGAAACCAACACCAAGCACAAGACTAAAAAACAGAGTTTTATATTCTTTTAATTCATCATCATCATCTACATTTAAATCGAGCAATCGTAGCACATTATGTGGAGTACACACAATTACAGTACCTAAATAATAAAAAGGATAAAACAAATTAAAAAAAATAAATAAAAACAAATCGGCCTTGCTGACGGCAACATGCCTGTTATCACAGCAGTGCCTTATGAGTTATGAATGAGCAGTCCATCCGGTCCGCGATCATCGCCAGGATTGCATTGGTGAATTGAAACTTGTGATTGATGTGAATGTTTTTTGTTTAAGTACTTACTTACCTATATGAAAAACGTCTTTCTAAATACAACATAAAAATTCCTTTAATGAAACTCGCCATTATTTCTTTTGGCGCTCATTATAGACTTTCAATCAGCATGTTACAGGCTATTGTACCAAAACAGCCAAATTCGCCGAACGGCTATTTCCTTACATTTTGTGCGGAGTCCTATAACAAATAGAATCCTCTATACTCCATTTGCAATAAGATTAGACATTTAAACAAACCTTTTTTACAGTCCGTTCAACCGATTTTGACTTCAAACACACTTTTGTGGCAAATGTAGTATAGTAGGTACAGAACATTATCTGTTCTGTGGTACTGAAAATACTCGTATATTTAACCAACTATAATCAATGGGCGAAAGTTCCGCATGATCACCTCAAAGGCGATAATCGCATAGCACGGCTCACGACTCGATCGCACAATGTTCGTTTGTCACTAGCTGCGCTCTCACAGAAATATTTTCTTAAGTGAGCATGCTTAAGTTTTGTCCATAGTACATATGTCACCATATTTACTTCAACGGTCGTCTTAAATCGACGTTTCTAAACAAAGATGTCCTTTTCCTCGTATTCCTTATCAGTTTATCACTTACTTACTTCAAACAACACCCAGACTGTTTGTCCATCGTAACGGGAACGGGACGTCGACGAGAAAACAGAAAACGGCGCCAAAGTAGCGACAGTACGCTATGGCGATGGCGCCGTCATTCTGTTTTCTCGTCGACGTCCCGTCCCTCTGATAGCGCTGCAAAACTTCGGAAGTATTCGCAATAATTCGTAATTATTCGCAAATATTCAAAAGAATCCTTCGATTTGAAGGAATACCACTAGTAAAAACTTATTACGTAAGTACTTATCTAAGTACATGAAAGAAATATTCGGAAGTTTTCAATACGAATAATACTCAGATTTATGAATGAACGCGTACTGCGTTCATTCATAAATCTTATTTTTTTTTTGGTACCTACATGTTGAGGTTTAGGGGTTTATGGGTAAAGGGGGGCCAAATTTTCATTATTTTTGCGATAGGACACACCGTTTTGGAGATATAGGCAAAAGAAAAAAAAAAACTATTTTATAAACTCAGTAATCTACCTATGTATTTACCTCTCTATCACTTTCACACCTAAACTGCATACAAAAAGTTATTACGTAAGTACTAATGAGAGTAGATGAAAGAAATATTCGGAAGTATTCAGAAGTATTCAAATCGAATAGTACTCAGATTTATGAATGTAAGCGTAGTAAATAGTCTCTGGCATTAACGCCATCTAGCGGTGAATATCAAACTTTAATAGAGAATGAGATAAGAGATGCGTGACCGAACATGTACGGCGTTAGCTCGGGGAATAATTACGAATACTACTCAAAACTTGCTTCCGCGAATAATACGACGGGAATACTTCGGAATATTACTCTCTGGCAACGCTAGTCCCGCACCCTAATTGCGTAACACATTATCAATCGGAGTTTGAATCATTTTGAAACAAATTGCTAATCCATTGCTTCGTATGATCGAACAATTTGTCTGCTCGGCAATGTAAATAAAGCAATGAATGTTGTTGAACTGTCAAAATGAAACCAACTCCGATTGATAGTGTGTTACGCAATTAGGGTGCCGTTTCCGGTGCGGTAGACAAACAGTGTAATTATACAAGGTGTTGTTTTGCATCCACGTCAAATTTCAGGGTGTGGTACAGAACATCAAACCGAACAACTTTCTTCATGGGACCAACATCGTAATCGCGAAATTATTTTCAACTGTCTCATAGAAAACTTCAATACCTACTCGACGCAAATGTATGGGACGGCTGATTATTTTTTCGCGATTCGATGTTGGTGCAATGGAAAAAGTCGTTCGATTTGATGGTCTATACCACACCCTTAAAGACGAGGATGTAAAAGGGCACGTTGTATATTAGATACTTTTGTAAAAACCTCCATGATTCATTTTTCGCATAAGTAGCTGGTATCGGCAGTGATTGAAACGTCAACGTCAATGCCCATCGTCGCCAAAAACATCGCGGTAATTATTCCGATAACTATCGCTATAAATTGAGTGGCCACATTTGAACGCCGTCACCGAATTATCGCCACGTCAATCGGCAATGTGAATGCCGTTGTAAAATTATCGCGATAAGTTGTGACAACGAAAATTTTAACACCTCGGATAGATTGATTTCTTTTGACTATTCATACCCGTACCGCGACTTGTGACCTGCACCCTAATTGCGTAACACATTATCAATCGGAGTTGGTTTCATTTTGACAGTTCAACAACATTCATTGCGTTATTTACGTTGTCGAGCAGACAATTTTTTCCAACATATGAAGCAATGGATTAGCAATTTGTTTCAAAATGAAACCAACTCCGATCGATAATGTGTTACGCAATTAGGGTGCTGGTCATGACGACCTGGAGTGGCTGCTCTGTTCTGTGGTGCCTATCGTGTGATGGATGGCTGGGCGGATAGGAAGTAGTGGGATGGCATAAACCAGTTACATTATTACCTACACAACTTTCAACCATTTGCAAATTCGATCCTTGCCAGCATTATCGACTGTTACATCGGCAACTCTAAATCATCATTCTCCTGCCCTTATCCCAATCTATTTGGGGTCGGCGCAACATGTCCTTTCTTTCCATACTTCTCTATTATTCGTCATCTCGGTAGTCACCCCCTTTCTAGCCATGTCATCTTTCACACAATCCATCCATCGTTTCTTTGGTCTTCCCCTACTCTTATAGCCATCGACATTCATACTCAAAACTTTCCTCACGACATTTTCTTCGGCAACTCTAAATACTGAGTGTAAATATTGATATAACTTTTGTACCTCGTTAGATGGCTAATTAAATACAAATGTTTTCCCCGTAATTTGTACGCTTAGATAATGTCATAGTCAAATTTTGAGATAACTGGTGTTAAAGTTCATGTACTAAGGACAAAACTTAAGCATGCTCACTTAAGAAAATATTCCTGTGAGAGCGCAGCTAGTGACAAACGAACATTGTACGATCGAGTCGTGAGCCGTGCATGCGATTATCGCCTTTGAGGTGATCATGCGGAACTTTGGCCCATAGTACTTAGATGTCTTTTCAAAGTGGACATCTTCTTTTTGTTTTAGAAAATATGTGTAGTTAAATCAAAAGGTTTGTTATAGTATTAGGTACCTACCCAACAGATAGCAATGAAAAGTGATATAAATCTAGTGACGAATTCTGGGAAACTTTCAAAAATACATAAAAATTGGGTTTTCTTGAATCCCATGAAGGCTTTATGGGGTGATTAATTGTTGCAAATGGGTCATACTAACTATCACGACCTGTACCCTAATTATGTACCTAATATGACACTATCGATCGGAATCATTTTGAAGCAAATTGCTAATCCATTGGTTCATATGTTCGACAAAGTCTTCTCAACATCGTAAATATCGCAATGAATATTGTTGAACTGTCAAATTGAAACGGATTCCGATCGCTATCGATCCCCCATAACCACCCTAATTGCACCCTAATTGCGTAACTAACTATTTAGTTACGCAATTAGGGTGCAGGAAGGAATTAGTCAAATTGTAAGTCATCCAGTCACCCCGTAGGTACAGAGGCCAGCACATCAAGCTACCAAAATCTGTCAAATTTCTTTGATAGATGTTAACGCCATTACTTTCTTTAGTTTTATATTTCATGCCTAATTACTGGCAACTCTAATTAATTAGTATCTGTGTAACATAAAGTTCCTTCCGCTTTCCTTCTCCCTTCCACAACCCTTATAATGCCTAAGTGAGAGCGAGAAGGAAGATCCGCAATGGCGCGCATACGCTGCCGCCAAGAAGATCCGCCAGTTCTCAACCAACATCGACGCCTGTGGGTAAAATTAATCCCAAGTCGAAAAAGGACTCATATTTTCACCGCGAAGAACGAAGATTGCTATTGAACAGTGCAAGTGCGTGTATGTGTGTTGTGGAAAGTGCAGATTCTCGTCCGTACGTGATATCCTGGACGCGCCAGCCACGTGGCTAAGGAAACCCTTCTCGTCGTGTCGCCATAGCTCACCAGGCAGGTACCATCATCATTTTCCCACACCACCAAAACACCTACTTGTGTCACCGAACCGCCCCTCATACAGTCCACTAAGAAAATTTCGATTTTCACCCCAAGGCTTTAGGCCGCCGCAACATTTTTTGGTCCTTCGAGACGGATATCCGACATTTTTTGGTCCTACGATCACGGATATCCAACAGTTTTTGGTCCTACGATCACAGATATCCAACAGTTTTGGTCCCATGATCACGGATACCTATTTTTCTTTATCCTCTTGATAACGGATATCAATATTATATCCGTATATTATCATCCCGCAACTATATTTCATTTCAATCTTCGTTCCTTATACTCTTATACTAAACCGCTTTCATTTATTCATTTATTACAGTACCTACTTGTCATTGCGTACATTCACAGGTATTTCGCATCCCGCTCAGCTTAATATTTTAATATACGTAGGTAGAAGCAAAATCTACCGCTCGCTCGCTTCGCTATCGTTCGGTACTATATTCGTAGGTACCACCTACCAATCCCGCACCGCGCGCAACTCGTTGAAGTTTGCGATTTATTTTAGCTATTATAAAAACCTACAAAAATATCGAAAATGCCTAAGAAAGTGACCATTGATTCGGATGATCAGATAGAATCCGCGATTCAAATAGCACTGTCATGTCGTAATATGATTTTTGCCCGCATGCAAATCATTTACGATTTAATGGAAAAAATGAAGTCCGGTATGGAACCGATAGAGAAGTTCTTGTGTGCGTGTGTCAATGTTGATGCGTTGCGCACCGAGTTCCTCGAGGCATTTAATAAATATAACTCGCTTCTTCTAAGACAAGACCCGGAAAATAATATTGATGATCAGTCGTGGATTAGTTTTGAGGAATTATATTGCTGCGTTAAATATAATTATTCGAATTACTCAAAATCATCAGCCACATCGGCTCCTACTTCTAGTGGTAGTGGTGTCAATAAGCAAACAGTTCGCTTACCTCCCATTGAAATTATGTCATTCGATGGCGATATTCGTAACTGGCCCCTGTTCTATGCTATTTTTAAAAGCACGGTACACGAAAATAATACATTGACTGATTCGGAGAAATTATATTATTTGATGGGGAAATTGAAAGATAAGGCTCAAACCGCGTTCTCAGGAGTTTGCCCTAATGGCGATAACTACCAATTAATTTTTAATTCACTCATAAACAAGTACGAAGACAAACGTATATTAGCTTCTAGTTACCTTAATCGGATGTTTGAACATAAATCTTTTAATACCGCATCTATTCAAAATTTCGAATCCTTTTCTGATAATTTTGTTTCCGCCGCAAACGCATTAAAAAACCTTAAAATAAATGATTTATCAGATTTGATTTTTTTCCATGTCGCTATAAAAAAGGTTGATTCTGAAACCGCTCGACTTTTTGAAATGAACTCAAAAGACGAAATTCCTAAATTCGACAATTTAGTACAGTTCATTAAAAATCAATCTCGCATTTTACAAAATACTAAAGCTTTAAACAGCTTGAGTTTCACTCAGTCTAACAACAATCCTGTAAATAAAAAAACGTCCAAAACTCCGCAACCGCAATCTTACACTGTAATTGATAAATCCGCAAAATGTTTGTGTGATAGCTTTGTTCATGAACATTTATTTAAATGTCCTGCCTTTTCTAAAATGACACCAAGTGATCGTTTCAAATCGGTGAAGCAAAACGATGCATGTACTAACTGTTTAAGTATTAAACATAAGGCCAGAGTCTGTCAGTCTGAATCTAGATGTAAATCTTGTAAAAATAAACATCATACGCTTTTACACTTTAATCGCGAATCGCACGCGACTGTAATATCGAACGGTGTTGATGATACCGCACGTACACAATCTGGTTCAAACTCCACGGCTTCGAGCGAGCAAGATGCTCACGCCGCCGCCGCGCCGCTCGCCGCCACCGCTCAGAGCGCCCCGCAATGTAATGCATCCATTGCTGCGTCGATCTTTTACGACTCGAACTCCCGCGTATCAAAGCCGCAATGTAATACGAATACTACTATTTTGTTGTCAACCGCTACTGTAATAGTTCGAGATTCATTTGGTAAGGAGCATTTTATTCGCTGTCTATTAGACAGTGGCTCACAAATTAATTTTATTACCGCAGAATGTTGCAAACGATTAGGTTTGACTAGACATTCATCTGATACGCCTTCCGTTAAGGGTATCGGTGGTACGGAAAAATCCGTTAAGGGTTCCGTACAATTCGCTTTCTTTTCCCGTTTTAATCCGAACGTTACTTTTAACGTTAATTCGCTAGTTGTCGATGCAATCACCGATAATTTACCTACCGCTCCCGTAGATACTTCCGCCTTGCCTTACTTAAAAGGTTTACCGCTCGCCGACGAATCGTTTGGCAAACCCGGTCGCATCGATGTGTTGATCGGGGCTTCGCTTTTCCCGCATCTTATGCTGCCCCGCGTAGTTAGCAGCAACTCCTCCGCGCCGCCCGCCATGCAGACGGTACTCGGTTACGTCATCATGGGCACTGTGCCCGCGCTGCCTGTACGTCGTAATAAGCCTCCACAGTCTTGTTACTCACATATTTCGCAACCATCCGACAAAGACTCGTTAGAATCGGCGTTGAAAAAATTCTGGCAGGTCGATGAAGCGCCCGTCACTCTTTCGACGAGCAAATCGCTCGACGAACTTGAGTGCGAGTACTTTTATAATTCGACCACGGAACGCGATGGGGACACAGGTAGATACTCTGTAGCCCTACCGTTTCGCAGCGATGTGTTCTCATTGGGGAACTCACTCGATATCGCGAAAAAACGTTTTTTCTGCCTAGAAAAGAAATTAGAATCCGCACCCGAGTTACGTACTGCGTATGATGACGTCATTCGCGAATATATTGATAATGGATATTTATCTCCTGCTCCGCTCGATAGTTCAGACAGTAGTTGTCCTGACTATGTAATTCCGCATCACGCAGTTGTACGTTTAGATAAGACAACAACAAAACTACGCTCCGTGTTAGACGCTAGTGCTAAAACGAGTACTGGATTATCTCTCAACGATATTTTACACAGTGGCCCAAATTTACAGGGTGACTTGTTTACTATAATTCTGAATTTTCGATTGTTCGCATTCGCGCTCTCGGCTGATTGCCGACAAATGTTCTTACAGATTGAAGTAAGAGAAAGCGATCGTCGCTTTCAACGCATCTTATATCGTTTTAGTCCAAACGATCCTCTGGTTCTATATCAGTTTAACCGTGTCTGTTTTGGTCTCAAGTCAAGTCCCTACCATGCGATCCGCACAGTACAACAGTTGGTTCAAGACGATGGTCATCACTTCCCGCGCGCCAGTGCTATCATCGCGGATTCGCTGTATATGGATGACGTAGTCTACAGCGTAAGCTCCGAATCACGTGCAGTCCAGGTTTCGCACGAACTGATTAAACTCTTTAGAGGAGGTCAGTTCGAGTTGGTCAAGTGGACCAGTAACTCTCAAACTGTACTAAACAGTATTCCCGCGTCGCATAGGTTGACCGAACAACTAGAATTCGACAAGTCGGTAGAACAAAAGGTTCTCGGCTTGCGCTGGTGTAGGTCAAATGATTGTTTTGAATTTCTTATTTCCGCACCGCCAGACACGTGTACTAAACGTGCTATTCTGTCGGCCGTAGCTAGACTGTGGGACATCATGGGGCTTGTCGCGCCTGTAGTTCTCTATGCTAAACTACTTATCAAAGAATTGTGGTTACTGAAGCTCGATTGGGATGACACTCCCCCGCGTCACATCATAAATATTTGGCAAACTTTTCGCTCTGCCCTGCCGCTTTTAAATGATTTTAAAATCCCGCGCCATTTAGGTATTTTTGAAAATTGTATTCTTCGCCTCATTGGATTTTCCGACGCCAGTGAAAGCGCCTACGGCGCTGTCATCTATGCGCACGTCACTCGCAACGATGACGTAGTCGTTCAGCTGGTTTGTGCCAAGTCGAAGGTATCGCCGGTTAAACCATTGACTATCGCTCGACTGGAGCTCTGTGGTGCCGAACTCCTCGCTAAACTTCTTCGCCGTGTTCATGACACTTATAATCCGCGTTATAATGTTACCGCTATTTACGCATTCACCGATTCTAAGGTGACTCTTTGCTGGATAAATTCTTCTCCGCATCGTTGGCACACGTTTGTGGCCAATCGTGTCGTTCGCATCGTAGACAACGTCCCCGCGGAACATTTCTACCACGTACCTGGTACTGAAAACCCAGCGGACTGTTTGTCACGTGGTTTAACACCTGACAAATTCATTGAGCACCCATTATGGTTGCACGGACCCGCTTGGGCTAAGCGCGACCCTTCCGAATGGCCCATACATAAGGTTACAGACTTGAATTCGGAACCCATTCCGGAAGAAAAGGTCCACGCGCATCCCATAGTCGCGGATTCAAGTTCGGAAAATTCGCTTCTACTCGCACTCGCAGAACGTACGTCGTCGTGGACTAAACTGCTGCGTATTGTTGTTTTCATATACCGCTTCATGAAAAAACTCCCGCGTCGGACTGACACCGTTACCGCTAGCGACCTCGAGTTCGCTGAAACCATTTTGTTGCGTCATGTTGAAACAAAACACTTCATGGAAGATTATTCCGAGTTAAAAAATAATAAAATTTGTTCACCCGCTCTTATTAAACTCAAGCCATTTGTAGATGGTGATGATTTAATCCGCGTTGGGGGTCGATTAACTCATTCGGCTGAGGCCTATAGTACTAAACACCCGGTAGTGTTACCCCGAAATGATCGCATAGTTGAAATCCTCGTAGACTATTATCATATAAAATATTTACATGCAGGTCCAGAACTCACTATGTCGTTATTGCGCCATAAGTATTGGATTTTGTCCGCTAGACGCATTATTCGTCATAGAATCCACAAGTGTAACGCATGTCACAGGTGGAGACCGCGACCTCATGGTCCGCCGATTATGGGCGATCTCCCTAAATCTAGAGTAAATGTTGCAACCAAAGCTTTTTCTCATACAGGGTGTGATTACGCTGGCCCTATACAGTATGTGCCCGTACGCACTCGAGGTGCGAAGAGTCGCAAGGGTTATTTATGTATCTTTACCTGTATGACTACTCGCGCTGTTCATATTGAATTAGCTACAGATCTTACGACTGTGTCGTTCATAGCCGCGTTGAAACGGTTTTTATCCCGCCGTGGACCGGTACAATGCTTGTATTCGGACAACGCGACCAATTTTCGAGGAGCTAATTCGTTTTTACGCGACTTGTATAATTTCATAAATAAAGAATACCGCCCGCGCTTTGAAGAGGAGCTCGCTGAGCATCGCATTAATTGGCATTTTATTCCGCCCGCGTCACCGCACTTTGGTGGATGTTGGGAGTCCATGGTGAAGGCCGTGAAGACTCACCTTTTCAAGACAATAGGTCAACAACTTCTATCTTATGAAGAATTAGTTACAATTCTCTCTCAAATAGAGTGCCTGTTGAACTCCAGACCTCTTACTGTTCTTAGCGCTGATCCGGAAGAGCCTAAAGCTCTTACCCCTTCGCATTTTTTACATACTGTACCGCTTAACTCATTACCCGCCGCGGAAGTAGGTTTACTGTCTGATCACCTGCTTCAAAGACACTCTCTTATGGATAAATTAGTCCAGTCGTACTGGAAAAGATGGCGAAGCGAGTATCTTCATAGTTTACAATCACGCTTAAAATGGAATAAACCTGATGGAGACATGATTAAGGAAGGCACTGTAGTAGTGATAGTTAATGATAATGCGCCTCCTCTATCCTGGCCTCTAGGTGTTATTGAGAAGTTGCATACGTCTATAGACGGTAGCACGCGAGTCGTTTCAGTACGCACTTCTAATGGGATTCTTGTGCGACCTGTGGTTCGCTTATGCCCCATTCCTACTCAGTAATATCTTATTCAGTCCATTCCCTCTTTAGTTAGATTTAAGTGTAATTTCACTGTATATATTATTATATCATTCTCTTTAAAGGTGACCCTTTAAGGCCGCGAGGAATGTTAACGCCATTACTTTCTTTAGTTTTATATTTCATGCCTAATTACTGGCAACTCTAATTAATTAGTATCTGTGTAACATAAAGTTCCTTCCGCTTTCCTTCTCCCTTCCACAACCCTTATAATGCCTAAGTGAGAGCGAGAAGGAAGATCCGCAATGGCGCGCATACGCTGCCGCCAAGAAGATCCGCCAGTTCTCAACCAACATCGACGCCTGTGGGTAAAATTAATCCCAAGTCGAAAAAGGACTCATATTTTCACCGCGAAGAACGAAGATTGCTATTGAACAGTGCAAGTGCGTGTATGTGTGTTGTGGAAAGTGCAGATTCTCGTCCGTACGTGATATCCTGGACGCGCCAGCCACGTGGCTAAGGAAACCCTTCTCGTCGTGTCGCCATAGCTCACCAGGCAGGTACCATCATCATTTTCCCACACCACCAAAACACCTACTTGTGTCACCGAACCGCCCCTCATACAGTCCACTAAGAAAATTTCGATTTTCACCCCAAGGCTTTAGGCCGCCGCAACAATAGATTTTCAACTTTACCACAACGAAATAAGGTTCATATTCAATTGGGAAAATTTGACAGATTGGGGTAACTTGATGTGCTGGCCTCTGTACATGTGAACATATTTTACTCGACCCCATGATGTGATATGAGCGCGGGGCCTTTAGCATATTTTGCTATCCGGCCCCCGTCACAGGCAGACAAGCTACCTAGTCGAGAAGTCCTGGTCCTTGTAGGCCAAGGCGTAAATCTGGGGGCTGAATCTTTTACAACGTTCTACGTTGATTATAATTATTATTGATCGCAGTATGTCAGTCGTAACTAATTACTCGCGAAATTATTTTTGGCAATAGTAACGTACCGATACTTAGGCCTCGGCCTCGAATTTTGCGGGCAGCGGGGCGGCAGCGGCGGCGGCGCATCTCGCATTGTCCCGCCCCGCTTCCGCGCCGCTGTTCTCGAGGTTCGGTCCATTTGTTTTTACGCATAAAATCCTGCCGCTCCCGCGCTGCCGCCGCTGCCGCCCCGCTGCCCGCAAAATTCGAGGCAGAGGCCTAAAGCCGAGATAAAATTCATGCTTTGGGATTAAAAACTTTGTAGGAGCCGCGAAATTCACTAACGTTTTTTGAAATTTGCAGCTCAGTATCCAGATTGTATCTACTATGTTGATAAAAATATGATACGCGGATATAGAAAATATGTATTTACATAATTGAGTTAGCTTTGTTCTCTTTAAATTTGATTTCGGAAATCATCATTTCATTTTTCGGACATTTTGGAACAAATCTAACTTAGAAAGATGATTCTTACGGTTAAAATTATGTAAATACATTTGTTATAGCCGCGTATCATATTTTTATCAACATACAACCTGATACTGACCTGCAAATTGCAAGAAACGGAACAAAATTTGAATTTCGCGGCTACTACTCACCGTACGGGTCAATAGATCGATCCATCAGGTTAAGTTACGCTTACCGGGGTTGGTTCGTGGATGGGTGACCATCTTTACGTACCGAGACTCCTCCGTGCCTCGGAAAGTCGGAAAGCACGTTAAGCCGTTGGACCCGGCTGTCATTCCTGGATCTTTGACAGTCGTTACGGGTCAGTAGTGCTATTCTGTAAATATCTCACCGTGAAAACATGAGTGAAGTGATCTTAAAGTAAGCTGTCAATAGTGTCAACCCTAGCATCAGGTGGAATGACGGTTCACTTCACGCTCACTTCACCTGAGTTATCACGGTGAGATGTTTACAGAATAGTACTACAGTAGCCCGAAAGTCTGACATAGGTACAGTCTTACCAAGAGGTATCGTAATACCCATTAATTGGGTTGTGGAGGTCTAGGCAGTCGCTCCACGTAAAATATTAGTACTTATTCAGCTGCATCCGGTTAGACTGGAAGCCGACCCCAACACAGTTGGGAAAAGGCTAGGCAGATTGATTGGACTGTACACCATTATACAGAGCCACAAACTTATCTGACCCGGTATGGCAGCGATGTTGGTCAACAAAATATGACAAGCCTTGTCACCACTTTTCATAGTGAGTTCGTTAGTTCCAATTAAAGCCACCGGGTCTGGTAGTTTGTAGCACTTTACTTGGAATTTTAAGTATTCAGTAACTTGACAGTTCAAAGGATAAGTTTCTGACAATAAAAGGAAATGAGGTGAAAAATATACCGACACTACCTTGATGTGCTTATAGTTTTAATTGAAACACGTTATAAGATTATACCATAATATAAACGATAAGTAATCTAAAATAAACGAAAATTATTTTGCTTCGAACTGTCAAGTTACTGAATACGTTAAAAGTCAGTCTAGTGTGAGCTATGTCAAGGTTTTTGTGTTTTTCCGTTAGGATAGATAAAAAGTTAATTTATTAAAGATAAGATCTTGCTTTGTACAATAATAGCGATTTGGTCAAGGGTTGACAGTTAGCTCTTTAAACTACATGAAGGAATGCGAAGAGATTATCGTACAGCTGCACAAGGATCTTTTAGCGAGTGGCTAAAATTGGAACTAACGCAGCTTTCTTGTTTTTTCAATAAGTACCTACATTCCAAAAAACAATGGGAAAGAAATCGCAATTCTATGAGCAGGTGGCGCTGCTATCGCTCGACTCGTAACATTTATCTCTCAATGTTTTTCGGGTTTTAAATAATTATAACATGAACTAGCGTGGGTTTTTTAACCGACTTCAAAAATGGAGGTTCTGTATTCAACATGTATGTATGTATGTATGTTTGTTTGTCCGCGATTTTCTTAAAAACTAATAAACGATTTTTGATGATCCTTTCACTAACGTGATCTACATACTTTCAGGAAGGTTTTAGTATATAATACATTATGTAATTATTAAGCAACTATTAAAGCACATTATTAAAGCAAATTATTAAAGCACTGTAGGTATCATAGAAATACTTCTTTCATATATCTATGGTAGGTATCTCCGGCATTTCTAAGCGGATTTTGATGATTCTTCTTTTGGTTCAACTAGGGCTTACATACTTATTTAATTGTATATTCAACTAAAAATAGAAAAATAAATTTACTTTAAAATAGTAAAAACCGACTTCAAAACCAAAAACGAATAAAATAACTTTCATAAAACACTTAACAACTTCTGAAGTCGGCGTCTTCAATTCTTCAATGCACTTTAGCTTGACACCAACTTCAGAAGCTGTTATGTGTTTAATGAAAGTTATTTTATTCATTTTTGGTTTTGAAGTCGGTTTTTACTTTTTTTAAAGTAAATTTATTGAACAATGTATTCAACGCTGAAAAATCGAGGAGCTTCATTATGAGGCCGAAAAGCGGCTGGTTGGTATTTATTAGTAAATAATTGGACGGTAAATCGTGCCTATATGAAGGCCAATTGTCGTACCTAATAAAAACGTTCAAATTCAAGACGCAATATCATGCCAGCAACAATCAAATGTCAAAAATGTGGGTACACTCCTACCAACTTATCTGTGAAATGGCGAAAATTGGAACTACGGCCGTCATGTTGAAATTTCATTCGATTGCGCCGACGTATGTCATTCGATTGTGTCGACGCATCGACGGTGCCGTCCTCTTTCAGTTCACAGATAAGTTGGTAGGACTGTAAACGCTATATAATATTTGACAGATTGAAACTGAGATGAATGAAAAATACGAACGGGATTGCCCCAAAGGTCGCCGTTAGTTATAAATAAGTCAGTTCCACAGAACCGATTATCTGTTCTGTGGTCAGTTCTAATTTCTAAAGCTGGCACCTTGACCGGGGAATGCCCTATTTATTTCTAGTTTACTGACTTTTTTTTTTTTTTTTTTTTTTTTGGAATGGCATCTCGTAGTGTGACCATGAGAGGTCTCGACTACTTAACCGGACTTTCCTGTGGGTGCCTTTAAGCGAGCTCAAAAGCCTCCAGCCAGGGGCAAAGTTTACTGACCATCTTTCATTACCATTTAAAAGGAAGTAGGTACAGTCGCGAACATAATTACCTTACGCAAAATTTTATAGCGATTTTCTCGTGAAGTAACGATTGCATGCAGCTGCATTGATAAATCAATGTGCAGCTAAGATGAGAATGCTAAGAGGGATGTGTGTGGTGTTACGCGAATGGATAGATTAAGACATGAGTAAGAGGAAGTCTGAAGACCTGAATGTGACACCAGTAACTGCAGAGTTGTGTGGAAATCGGTTGGCATGTTGGCATGGTACCTACTAGATATTGGGCATGTGATGCGGAGGAATGAGGAAAATGTCATCAGGAATGTTTTAAGTATGAATGTGGATGGATATACGAGTAGGGGAAGACCAAAGAAATGATGGATGAACTGTGTGAAAGATGATATGGCTAGAATGGGAATGATTACCGTGACGACGACTAATAGAGAAGTACGGAAAAAAGACATACCTACCTATTGCACCAACCCCAAATAAATTGGGATAAAGGCAGGAGAATGATACTGATTGTAATTTTTACAAAAGACTAACTTCATAATAGTATCTTCTGGAAATACTATGATATTAAGTATTTTAGTAACACATAAAACTTCTATCGGTACTTTGGAGAAAATCGCATTTGAATCTTGCCTAGAAATTTATGTTCGTGACAGTCCTACGTATCGGCCTATCGCTGAACCTACATATTATTATCGTCGACAACTTAGGTTACCTACCTTATTAGGCTATGTATAGCATTTATTATGTATAAAAGCTAACTACCAACCACCTACTCTACAAAGCCCCACACCATAGTCAACAGTACTACAAACTACAATTACATTGTTTGGGAAACCCCCTATAATTTAAAACTTCTCGAAACTATTGTTTACTTTGCTAACTAGAACATAGTAGGAACTATGTACACTTGGTAGATTAATATAATAATTTATTACGCTTCTTCTATTCAGTGACAGCGACCCTGAATAATTTTCATTCCTTTAGGACTCAATCTGCCCAGCCTTTTCCCAACTACGTTGGGGTCGGCTTCCGGTCTAACCGGATGCAGCTGAATACCAGTATTTTATATGGAGTGATTGCCTATCTGACCTCCACAACCCAGTGACTGGGTAATATGATACCCCTTGGTAAGACTATATCCGACCTTCGGGCTACTGACGACCCGTAACGACTGTCAAAGATCTACGAATGACAGCCGGGACCCGGGACCATTGGCTTAAGGGCCTGCATTACCTCAGACTGCTAAAATTGTCTCAGCATGAATGGCTGTAGTTTCAACAGTTCTGCAGTATTCACTTTGTAATTAATACACAGTAAAGATGAGGACTACTGCTAGGTATCATAGGTTGCGAATTCACGAATTTCGACTCATAACGACTGTCAAAGATCCACGAATGACAGCCGGGACCAACGGCTTAACGTGCATTCCGAGGCACGGAGGAGTCTCGGTATGTAAAGATGGTCACCCATCCACAGACGAACCCCGGCAAGCGTAGCTTAACCAGCAGCAGCAGCAGCAGCTTTGATGGATCGACGTGCAACTTTAATTACTTAGCCACGAGCTCCTCTACATACATCTAACGGACTAACTAAGTAACTACACTTATTCACCTCAATAATTCAGCTTTTGTCAACACTTTTGTAACAAACAGGTGTATATAACTACCTGGGTCATAGAGCAATACCTACGTACGCACGGCTACAGATCAAGCTATACATTTCCATTATAAACTGATCTCGCATTGTATAATAAGGAAATCCTTCCTTACAATGAGAGGTCAGTGTAAACTGGAAATGTTTAGCTTGGTGTGTAGCCGTGTGTACCTGTCTCAGCTCAGACAGCACTATCAGCCTATACCGTTGCCTCTGCTGAGACACAGGCCTCCTGTCAATCTTTGACAGTTGGTATTTATTGGCTATATCATGGCAAATTGACGTAGGTAGTGTCAATTTCCTTGACTACATAGCTCAGGGACTTATGGAGCCACTCCTGGGCATAGGTAATACACTATATAAAGTAATACTCCTGGGTGATTGTGTGCTGCATTGACAATGACAAGTGTGTGTGATGTTCGTGTTGCATCTCCACACAATGGGTAATGTTGGCACATGGTTCAATGACCCTACTGAAAGTTTTTAGCTTTCACTTCAAGTCATTGAAGCATAGCAAACATTAGCCCATTGTGTGTGTGCATTTACTCATGTAAGTGGCAAATAATGATAAATGATAAAACAACTTATTTGAATTGGATAATTGGTACTAATAATTATTATTTGCCCCTTTTAAGAATGAGTAAGTATGTGTAAAGGTGTGTAAGGGGTTCAGGGAATAAAACCAAGAAAATAATTTGTTAGTATTACCATTTATTTTGAATAATGGAATTTGAACTAAATCAGTCTTTGGCTGTACACCAGTGCACAAAATAACTTCGCGATACAATCACATAAACACCATTACAACATGGTTAAAAGCTGAGATTTGAGATTTTAATCTACTTCCTCCATGTGGGATGCATCATCGGCATCACTCTCTAGTGGGGGCACATCTTCGGCGCTCGACTCCTCGACCTGGACAGGCTCGTCTTCATCGATGCCAAGACCCAACTTGATCAGGCGGTAGATGCGGGAAGCATGCACCTGCGGCTCGTCAAGAGCAAAGCCAGATGGCAGCAGAGTAGTCTCGTACAACAGAATGACGAGGTCCTTTACAGCCTTGTCGTTCTTGTCAGCCTCCACCTTCTGCCTCAGAGTCTCAACAATGGAATGATCAGGGTTGATCTCAAGCTGCTTCTTGGCCGTCATGTAAGCCATGGTGGATGTACCTGGGACTCGTCCTCGACAGCCGGTGGAACTTCGTGGAGCACTTCCGACGTTTGGCTCCCAGACTGGAGCGGGCCGGGGCTGCCTTGAAGCGGCTCCTGCCCAATCTGGGGGGTCCAAACGCCTCCTGCCGGAGGCTTTACGCGGGGGTCGTGCGGTCCATGGCCCTTTACGGGGCACCGGTGTGGGCGCGTTCCCTGAGGCTGCGACCAGCCCGCCGGTTGAACGCGTCCCAGAGGGTCATGGCCATCCGGCTAGTCCGGGGATACCGCACGGTCTCCTGTGAGGCGGCGAGCCTCCTTGCCGGATTACCGCCATGGGATCTGGAGGCAAAAGTCCTCGCGCACGTGTGGGAGTGGCGCGAGGAGGCAAAACGCCGGGGCGTAACTCCGCTGCCGCGAGAAATCACGGTACAGCGGACAGAGCTCCGGCGGGATCTCATGGCGACATGGAGAGTGCGATTGTCGCAACCCAGCGCTGGGCACGCCACAATTGCGGCGATAAGTCCCCTCTTTGAGGAGTGGTTGGAGAGGCGCCACGGCGTCCTCACCTTCCGCCTGACGCAGGTCCTCACCGGACACGGTTGTTTCGGGAGGTTCCTGTTTCGGATAAGGCGGGAGGAAACGCCCGGGTGTCACCATTGTGTAGATCGCCCGGAGGACACGGTGGAGCATACAGTGGAGGTCTGCCCGGCTTGGGCGGAGCACCGCCGTGTTCTCACGGAGGCGATCGGCGGCGGCGATCTCTCGCGTCCAAACCTGGTCCAGGCCATGGTGCGGAGCGAGAGTGCATGGGAGGCCGTCACCTCCTTCTGCGAAGCAGTAATGCTCGCAAAGGAGGAGGCGGGACGCGAGAGGGAGAGGCAACAGCCGCGCCCTCGCACCCCTAGCCGCCGCAGGAGACGCCCTGGGCGGCGGGAATCTATCGCCGATTCCCGGCCACCGTAGGCGCGGGCTTGCGGACGACGAGTAATGGGCAGCTCGCCGTCCGGTAAGGACCAGGTTCGGGTCGACGGCGCGTTGTGTTCCACGCGCGCCTCAAAGAGATGTCAGCAGTGACGGGGTCCAATAGGGCCGAAGCCGCCGGGGTCGCGGGTAGTTCGAAAGAGATACCGTGGCCCTGGCACGGGCAACTGAAGGAACACGGGTGGGTTTTAGTCAGTAAAAGTCTGACACACCCTCCCGCTCTGCCCGGAGCGGGAGAAGTCATTTGATGATTTCCCATCCACAAAAAAAAAAAAAAAAAAAAAAGCCATGGTGGATGTGTCACGGAGAGCACGGGCCTTCATGATACGCTCCATGTTGGCAGACCAACCATACTGCGCGGTGACAATGCAGCATGGGGACTCAACCAGACGGTTGGATACAACAACCTTCTCAACTTTGTTATCGAGGATGTTCTTCATGACCTTGCAGAGATTTTCGAATTTGACCTTGTCTTCCTCGCGCTTCTTCTTGTCTTCATCATCCTCAGGGAGTTCCAGACCCTCCTTTGTGACTGAGACAAGGGTCTTGCCATCATACTCCCTCATATCCTGTACTACATACTCATCAATGAGCTCGGTCATGTATACGACTTCATAACCACGCTTCTTGACGCGCTCAACAAATGAAGAGTTGGCAACCTGGTTACGGTTCTCACCAGTGATGTAGTAGATGTGCTTCTGGTTTTCTTTCATGCGGGAAGCATACTCCTTGAGGGAGCATGCTTCGTCACCGGAGGCAGATGTGTGATAGCGGAGCAAGTCAGCCAGTTTGGATCTATTCTGAGAGTCCTCGTGGATGCCAAGCTTCAAGTTCATACTAAACTGTTCGTAATACTTCTTGTAGTTCTCCTTGTCTTCAGCCAACTCCTCGAAGAGTTCTAAGCATTTCTTAACTAACTTCTTCCTGATTACTTTGAGGATTTTGTTCTGCTGGAGCATCTCACGGGAGATGTAGAGGGGCAGGTCTTCGCCGTCGACCACTCCCTTGATGAAGTCCAGGTACTCCGGGATGAGATCTTCACAGTTGTCCATGATGAACACTCTGTGTACGTACAGCTTGATGTTGTTCCTGCGCTTCTCATTTTTGAACAGGTTTAAGGGAGCACGGCGGGGCACGAACAAGAGTGCTCTGAACTCCAACTGACCTTCAACCGAGAAGTGTTTGACAGCAAGGTGGTCCTCCCAGTCGTTGGTGAGGGACTTGTAGAAGTCACCGTATTCCTCTTGTGTGATGTCGTCAGCGTTGCGTGTCCAGAGGGGCTTGGTCTTGTTGAGCGCCTCAGCCACTGTGTACTTCTCCTTGATGGTCGTCTTCTTCTTCTTGTCTTTCTTGTTCTCCTCGTAATTTTTTCCCATGTCCTCGATCTTGGGCTTATCGTCTTCCTTCTCTTCCTCTTTCTTTTCCTCCTCAGCCTCGTCAACAGAGACCTCCTTCTCACGTACCTTCTCCACCATCAGTTTGATGGGGTAGCCGATGAACTGTGAGTGCTTCTTCACGATATCCTTGATCTTGCGCTCTTCAAGATACTCAGTGAGGTCTTCCTTGATGTGGAGAACGATCTGTGTGCCGCGGCCGAGAGGCTCGCCGTGGTCGGGGCGCACCGTGAACGAGCCGCCCGCAGACGACTCCCACACGTACTGCTCGTCGTCATTGTGCTTCGAGTGTACAGTCACGCGGTCAGCGACCAGGTAGCACGAGTAGAAACCCACACCGAACTGACCGATCATGCTGATGTCAGCGCCTGCCTGAAGAGCCTCCATGAACGCCTTTGTTCCCGACTTGGCGATGGTACCAAGGTTGTTGATGAGGTCAGCCTTGGTCATACCGATACCGGTATCAATAAGAGTGAGTGTACCTTCGCTCTTGTTGGGAATGATCTTGATGTACAGTTCTTTTCCGCTGTCCAGCTTCGATAGGTCGGTGAGTGACTTATACCGGATCTTGTCTAAGGCGTCCGAGGAGTTGGAGATCAGCTCACGAAGGAAGACCTCTTTGTTGGAGTAGAATGTGTTGATGATCAGGCTAATGAGCTGGGCGATCTCCGCCTGGAAGGCAAAGGTCTCCACCTCCGTGACATCGGTCTGCATTTCTTAGGGTTATTTTGACTGTTTCACTTATTTCAAATAATAATAATTACTTTTATAAAAGTTGTTAAACTTGTGATAGCACAGAATAGAATATTTCTTGACTAGCGCGTGTAAGATTGCGTGGAAACGCTGCGTATCTCTCACTTTGCTTTTCTTGAATTAAATGACGCCCCGGGCTGAATGTCAGAAAGCTTATATACACTTGATACGCAAACGCTATCAGTGAGCGAGTAGGTGGTGCGCTGCCCGTCATCAGAGGCTCGAAACAGTGGGAGATTTTCTACACTGAACTGCTAAAATAACAACGTTTTGTACACGATTTACTTTAAAAACATTAAGTAATTTAACAAACCATCATTATTTTACCTACTCATCACAAAAGTGCATATATACAGGTTGACTTAGGTAGTGTGACTCATTTGCAACAATCAAGCACCCCTTGCCTAGGTGAAAATTCATGAGATTAGAAAAAACCTAGTTTTTATATTTTTTAAAATTTCACAGATTTCGTAACTAAATAATACTTTTTTCTAAACTCTCATATTGAATAGTCTTCATTGCTATTCCATTGGGTTACCTAATACCTTAACAAATCTTTCGATGTAACCAAATTTTCTAAAACATCAAACAGAAGAAGTTTATTAACCATTTTCAAACATCATCTACGTACCCCACGGACATTTGCGGTACATGAACTTTGAAACCAGTTATCTCAAAATTTTACTATGACATTAAGCGTACCTACTAATTACGGTAAAAGACATCTTCATTTAATCAGCTATAATCAGCTAATCTAACAAAGTACAAAAGTTAAACAAATATTTAAAGGTGCCGATGAAACAGTCGACAATGCTGGCAATGGTCGAATTGCAAATTGTTGAATTATTTCAAGTTTGTGTGCTAATCGAATTAATTGACTGGTTTATGCGTATGGTCATAGTAAAATTTTGAGATAACTGGTGTCAAAGTTCATGTACGTAGATGATTTTTGAATATGGTTAGTAAACTTCTTCCTTTAGCTTTTAACTTTTTGATCGAAAGTTTTGTTAGTAGGCACTCAATGCAATAGCAATGAAGACTATTCAATTTGAGAGCTTAAAGAAAAGTGATATTTAGTGACGAATTCTGGGAAATTTTCAAAAATAAATCATCATCATCGTCATTATTTCAGTCGAAAGACGTGCACTGCTGGCCGCCACTTCGACCGGTTCTGTGCTTCCCGCATCCAACCGATAAAAAAAAACTTACATAATAAAAATTGGGTGTTCTCGAATCCCATGAATTGCTTAATTTGTTGCAAATGGGTAATACTACCACGTCCTGGACTCTCTGCTCCACCGGCAATCGGACACTTCGACAAACATAGCCAGCCCACTGCCATTTCAGTTTTCTTAGACTAGATGTTATGTCGTTTTAGGTAACGGTTGTTCAAAGTCAGTTTTTATTTGTCATTTCATTTCATTTATTTATTTTAGAACATAGGTGATTACAGGTGTTTTTCAAAATGTCTGTTGTACAAACCATGTCCCGCCGACAGGCATACAAAATCAGCTTAATAAAACGTTGCAATAGAAATAAAAGAAATAACAATGTCAAAGATGCAAGCATGTCAAATTATAAAATTGTCATAATAAAATAGGGAAAATGTCATGAAAATAGAAAATAATAATAAAAATACATAAGTAATGTCAAAAGATTGCAAAAACAAAGAAAAAACTTAAACAATTAAAAATATAAATTATAAAAATTGATCAAAATTTGTCATCCAGAAACTCCTTGACTGAACTTACCTTGTCATTTAGTAGCTTAAAGAGATAACTTTTGAATTCGTTGTTATTCTTACTTTTTCTAATATGACTAAGTAATTTGTTATACAATTTTGGTGCCATTGCATAGACACTTTTATAAGCAAACGCAGATCTGGTGATTATTGTAAAACATAGGTGGGTGTAAAAACAGGTGTTGTAAATAATTATAATTAGTAGGTATACGTACCTACACTATGTTTCCCCTCCCCCTCCCCTCTCAACCAAAGGAGGTGGCCCTTTCCATCTCTATGTATGAAAAGTTGTTATGATTATTATCTGACATTGCGTTCTTTTTCACTCAGAACACCACATCAGTTATTAATCAGTATTACCTATCATCTTACAATCACCATTTTTAGGTTTCCGTACCACAAAAGGATAAAACGGAAACCTTATAGGACCACTCACCGTGTGTCTGTCTGTCCATCTGTCACAGCCAATTTGCTCCGAATCTATTACATCGATCAGATCATCGATCAGATTAGACTCTGAATACACAATTCAGATAAATAGGTATACAATATTGTGGGAGACTGGTGCCTAAGCTAGGCTCGTGGCCTGTGTTTCAGGACACCAGGATTCCACCCATTAAGTTAAAATTTGGTACATAAGTATATGAATTTCAGTGAC
Source organism: Cosmia pyralina (assembly GCA_946251885.1). NCBI lineage: Eukaryota > Metazoa > Arthropoda > Insecta > Lepidoptera > Noctuidae > Cosmia > Cosmia pyralina. The sequence continues at coordinate 16,674,130 of OX276367.1, forward strand.
CCAAACACGGACGGGTAAAGAAAATAAATGGATTTTGAATATGGGGGTCACTTTTGGGGGGCAAATAACAAAAATAAAAAATAAAAGTTTTGCAAACTGTACCGTGTGACATATCAGATGAAAGGGCTAACTTTAAAAAGTTTTTTATGAAAATTATTAGATGAAAATTGACCATTCCCCCCTTATCTCCGAAACGAGTGAGCCTAACATTTTGAAAAAAATACAGAAAATAGTTCTTTACCTGTAGATTTACAGGAAAACCTATAAGAAATCTGTGGTCATAAAATAACACGGTAAATCTCTCAATATTGTGAGTAAAAAGTTACATTTACAGTTGGAATGTATGGCAGGACATGTTTTTCACCTACAATGTTAAGTTTATTCTTGGGATAAATTCATCCCAACTACGGAACCCTTCATTGTGCATGGTTCGACACGCACTTGGCTGGTTTTTAGGGTTCCGTACCTCAAAAGGAAAAAACAGAACCCTTATAGGACCACTTCGTTGTCCGTCTGTCTGTATATCTGTCTATCTGTCTGTCTGTCAGTCTGTCAAGACCCTTTTTCTCAGGAACCCGTGGAGGTATCAAGTTGAAATTAATATCGAACACGTAAGTCTATAGTCCCTTAGAGTTCTAAAAAAAACAAGCTTCTAAGTAAACGCAATAAAAAAATACGGCCATTTTGCGACACATTTTGATACTCGCAACTGTCGCAAGTAAATCAAAACCTATAGGGTACTTCCCGTTGACCTAGAATAATGAAATTTGGCAAGAAGCATGGTCTTCCAGCACAAATAAAAGAAAAAGTCCGAAAATTGTAGTTTTATAACATATTTTTTTTTTTTGATCCATTGTTTAGTTTGTTTTTGGGATAAATTTTTTTCAACTACGGAACCCTTCATTGTGCGTGGTCCGACACGCACTTGGCCGGTTTTTTTATATTTGAAATTCTTTTAGCGCCACTAATCAATCAACCAATAGAATCAATCTACCTAACCTATTCCCAACTATGTTGGGATCGGCTTCCGGTCTAACCGGATGCGGCTAAATACCAGTATTTTACATGGAGCGACTGCTTATCTGACATCCACAACCTAGTTACTGGGTAATACGATACCCTTTGGTAACACTGGTTGTCAGACTTTCGGGCTTCTGACAACCCGTAACGACTGTCAAAGATCCACGAATGACAGCCGGGACCAACGGCTTAACGTGCTTTCCGAGGCACGGAGGAGTCTCAGTATGTAAAGAATGGTCACCCATCCACTGACCAACTCCGGCTAGCGTAGCTTAACCTGATGGATCGATCCATCAGGTTAACCATCAAAAGAAAGCGAAATAACCAGACACAGGACGTGTCTAGAATATATTATTTAATTATTTTTTATTTCATTTAAATATCATTTATATTTTTAAATATTTTTATAAAAACATAAAATAAAAAAAACATAATATATATAGGTAGGTATATAATAGGTTGGGGAAAAAGTTTCTTCGCATTTTTTAAGTAAATTCAAAACATTTTTTAATATACATTATTTACATTTATCTAAAGTATGTAGGTACCATTTTGTTCGATAACTTTTTGCCATCTTGTAAGTAGGGACATGATCCCATTGCTATAGAAATTTTGGGACTTCTGATCAAAAGACCGCGACAAGTGGTTTTGGCAGTCCTCTCGTGATGTTAACCTGACACTGCCTAAAGAATTCTGAAGAGACCGAAACAGGTGGAAATCTGAAGGTGCAAGGTCAGGACTATACGGCGGATGCATTAACACCTCCCAGCCAAACTCTCTTAATTTTTGCTGAGTGGCTAAAGATGTGTGAGGTCTAGCGTTATCATGATGAAAAACTACACCCCTTCTGTTGATTTATTCCGGCCGCTATCTCTCAACTTCTTGCTTTAATCTCATCAGTTGTTCGCAGTAGAGTTCAGAATCGATGTTCCTGCCTGGTGGTAACAGCTGATAATGAATAATGCCCTTCCAATCCCACCACACACACAGTATCACCTTGTTGCGAGTTAACCCGGGTTTCGCCACAGTCTGTGAAGCCTGACCGGCCTTTGACCACGACCTTTTTCGCACGTTCTTGTCATACGTGATCCACTTTTCATCACCAGTTATCAGCTTCTTCAAAAATGGTTCGGTTTCATTACGTCGTAATAAAGAATCACAAATGAGTACACGGTTCATTAGGTTTCTTTCAGTGAGCCAAAGAGATACCCAAATATCGAGCTTTTTTGTGTACCCAGTTTTTTTCAAATGCGCCAAAACTGTTTTGTGGTCAATTCCCAGTTCTTCAGCTACGTCGTAACTACTGATATGCCGATTTTGCTCCACTTTTTCAAAAATGGCATCCATTTTATCCGTAATAGGGCGACCAGAGCGACGTGCATCTTTGACATCAAAATTTCCGTATTGAAAACGCTTAAACCAAATTTGTGCTACTCTCACAGACACTGCACTGGGTCCATAAACATCGCAAATTTTTTTCGCGGCTTGCGTTGCATTTTTACGTTTTTTGTAGTAAAATTTTAAAATGTATCGAATTTCTTCATTAGATTCACTCATCTTGATAGTACGAAAAACAAATGAAAATCACACATTTTCCTAATTTGAATTTGGAATTATGTTCTTTAAAATTTAAACTTTCAATGATACCGAAACCAGCCAGATACAAATAGTATAGCCAAAAAGATTTTATTTTAAGTTCATACATACTATAATGCGAAAAGACTTTTTCCCCAACCTAATATAATCCCATCCTATCCTATACCCTATCCTATCCTTATCACATATATTATTATAAATGCGAAAGTGAGTTTGTTTGTTTGTTACGCTTTCACGCTAAAACGGCTGAACGGATTTGGATGAAATTTGGCAAGACTATAAATGGCAGGCATCCTGGGGAAGGCCGAAGGACATTATGCTACTTTTTGTCTCAAAAATAATTCAGGGTGTGATATAGGTTAGAGGGGATGAAATTTTGTATGATTAAGAATAAGAATAATTTATTTGCAGAAAATACAGGTTTTACCAGATGTAAAAATTGGTGGTGTAAACACAGTCCATATTTTGCCTGATTAGGGCATGCAAATTATTTAATAAAATAGGTCCTACGTAGGTACTTATTTATTTTAGTAGGACACACTACAAAACTATAAAATATACCTAATCTATATAAATTACAAGATAACCTAACAACCTTAATATAATCTAATAAAAACCTTAATATCTAATACACACAACCTAACCAAATTATGATCTATTAGAAAATTACAAAACTACAAAACAACCTTATCTTAAAAAAAAAATATTTACATAATATTTATCTTAAAATAATGCTTTTTCTTTATGCTGCAGAAATTCTTGTAGTGTATAAAAACAATTTTCGACTAACCATCTGCGCGATTTTATTCTAAAATATTTAAATGGGAGTTCTCTTAAGGGCGCTATTACATTTTGGTCGTGATTTTTTCATAAATTGAAATTGCACACTATAAACAAAAAAATAATTATTATATGACTCAAAATAAACGTATTCACAACTGCTAAATTGCTACATAATGCGATGCGTCTAAAGCTAAAGACCCGCGTGTCCCGAGATTTACATTGATTTTTAGCACTGCATACAATAATTAATTAAACATATTATTTTACTTTTAAATAGACTAATTTTTTTTATCAAGCAAGGTAACATAGTAACCTTATTTATTAAATACATTTTGTATGAATTTGGATTATACATTCGTAGATAAAAAATATAATTTCGGACGAAAAATTGTCAGTAACTCTCTGGTTTACGGAATTATTTTTGGTGTATTACTGTACGAAACATAAAAAACTGAATTGAGCACTCGAAAGTTGAAGATACAGTTGTTCCAAGGACATTTTTTTAAATGATTAAATTATTATATCTTCGATGTAACAAAGCATCAAAACATGTCCAAAAGTAAAATTTTATGAAACATCCTTTGCAGAGACAAGGTTTTTACTGATTTTTGTAAACAAATTGAAATATTTATTTAGAACACTCCCAAGAGAAATAATCAAGCTTTCTTGGGCATTATGTTTTTTTTAATTTTGTGGCTCTAACAAAACCACAATCACATATCAAAACTCGAGTCAAACGCTCAAATACAAGAGAAATTGTGATAGCACTCTTAAATACTTTGGTAATTTGTTAAAAAACTTTTTTACAAAAAAATACAACCGACTTCCAAAAACAACACTACAAAGTGAAAAATAACTTTAATTTCGGAAGTCGGTGTCTGATTAAATGTATTTTCATTTTTGCCACCGCCTTCCGAAATTAAAGTTATTTTTCACTTTGTAGTGTTGTTTTTGGAAGTCGGTTGTATTTTTTTGTAAAAAAGTTTTTATTTTTCACTTTTTAGTGGTTCACATGTGCTTGCCCCTTCACAGCGTACTGGCGTGATGTTATGTTATGAACTGGTGTGAACAACAAACAGACATGAGATTTCAGCAATCCCAGTCCATTTGCTATCATTTATTGAGGAGTTCCGTTGCCTATCTCAGAAGTTCTTCATCAGATCTTCACCAAATTGAAATGGGACCACTCCAAGAAAGTACTCTTCCAAAAACTGTTCAAGTGTGCCTATAAAATTGGAAGAGTTCTCTCTATTTCTCCAGGATCCCATCATCAGATCCTGACTTCATGATCATGGGACCACCTGGGAAGTATATCCTTTCAAACAAAAAAAAAATAATCCAAATCGGTCCAGCCATCTTCGAGTAATCGGGGAACATACATAAAAAAAAAAAAAAAAAAAAAAAAGTTCCGACGAATTGAGAACCTCCTCCTTTTTGAAGTCGGTTAAAAATGGTAATGCACATATGATAAACATTCTTTTTAGTTAATGTTGTATTACAAAATGGAATTAAAATTTTTGTTGCATCCCTCGGTCTCTGTTTGGTATAATTGTCATGAGAAACCTAGTATTTCTTAAGTTAGGGATATGAAAATTCCTTATGCTTTTTGGTAGGAAATTGGCTCTGCGTTTTTATAAAATAATCCCTTAAGGGGGATGCGCTAAGGTAGCCCGCGAAATTCAAATTTTCTTACGTTTTTTACAATTTGCAGGTCAGTATCAGCAGTCTAGTAGTTAATGGAGAGGACTGGGCTGAAACTCTGAGTAATGCAGAAAATTCTTTAAAAAATGTCATGTCATGGTTATCAGAAAATCAACTTACATTAAATGTCTCAAAGTCTGTGTATCTTCCATTTGCCCTTAGAAGCAACCAACTGCCACAATCCCAATCTTTAATACTGAAAGCTCACAACTGCGATGACAAGATATCTGACTGCTCGTGCTTGATGCTAAGTAGAACTGGCTGTGTTAAGTATCTCGGCGTTTTGATCGACAACACTCTTACCTGGACTCCTCACGTTACCTCTCTCACAGCCCGAGTCAGAAAACTTATTTATATTTTTAAAAAACTTAGGAAATCTGCCGATCTAAAAACCCTTAAGCTAAAAGTATACTTTGCACTGTGCCAGTCCTTAATAACTTACCTACTGTATATGCGTGTGGGGTAGTTGTTGTAAAACTCTTATGATTGGGCTGGAGAGAGCGCAGAGAGCCGTATTAAAGGTCATGACAGCTAAGCCTATCCGCTATCCTACTAAAAAGTTATACGCCGATTGTGAGCTACTGTCAGTTAGAAAACTCTATTTTCTGCATGCGGTGCTGCGTAAGCACTCATCTAAGTACGATGAACTCATCTCCAATAGACGTCATGTAACAAACATTCTTCGTTCTCATAAGCACAACACTGCATTAGCGCGGAGACATTATAATGTCACATCCATTCTTTTATACAATGTTAGTCATAAAATGCTCCAAATCTTCCAACTTACTAAATCTAATGTCAAGACATGTATGACCGAATGGTTAATGAGCTTAAATTATGAAGAAGTTGAAAAATTACTTAAGCCACCTTGACTATTGTACATACACATACACATCCCAAACCACAGACTCTCACGCATACTCATCTGTACAAAACGCCTCATATTACACACCCCACGAAACTCGCCGCGTACAGAACATACTTAACACTTATTAACTACATATCACACAGCACACGAACACACCACTCGTAACACCACATAACACTAATCTCACTTATCATTCATCACACTGACTCACATTTTGACAATACTACACTCCACAGGTAGTTGTAGAACTTAATTTTGTTATACCTACCTACTTTTCTATTTTTTTGGTTATTTTTCTGTTGGTATTTTAATTTTTTTTTTTTTTTTGTTTGCTGCATGCATCCCTTACTTTTATTGTATTAATTAAGCATATATAATGAGAGAGTGCCTTGACTTCCATAATACAAGTCCTACTTAGTTTGGAAGTCATGAGTTCATTTCCGTGTACCTACGTTTTTTAATATGCAATAAACTTTTTTATTTTTTTTTTTTATTTTTTTATTTTTAGTATTAGGTTGTATGTTGATTAAAATATGAGCCGCGGCCGTAGCTACCTACTAAGGCTTTACAGAATTATAATCAGTAATCAGCAATACCTACAACTCCAAAGTTAGAATTGACCTCAAATCTAGTGATTTCATGAAATCTTGAGGTTGAGGTCAATTCTAACATAAGGAGTTGTATTGCTGATTTCTAATGATTATAATTCTGTAAAGCCTTAGTAGGTAGCTACGGCCGCGTCTCATATTTTAATCAACATACAACCTGACACTGACCTGCAAATTGCAAAAAAACGTTCACGCTATGTTGACTTATGACTGCACTTGCGGTCAGTGTGTGTTGATCAATGGCTAGCTGCTCGAGCAGTCCGTGTATAGCGGCCCTAAGAAAATTTGAATTTCGCGGGCTAGGTACCTTAGGATAGGGGTTGATTTTAAAATTCACAAAACTGCGAGATTTCGATAAAAAATAGTGTGGCAAGGCCATAGAAATATAAAAAACAGAAACAACTTCTTTCATATATCTATGGGCAAGGCTATACCTACCAACTTAGCATCCTGAGGAAGGACATAGGCGCTACTTTTTTTGTATTGAATATTAATTCTACATGGGTTGATATCGGGGAGGAGAGGAGCTCGTGGCTAAGTAATAACAGCCGCATGGGTCGATCGACCAGGTTAAGCTACGCTTGCCGGGGTTGGTCCGTGGATGGGTGACCATCTTTACATACCGAGACTCCTCCGTGCCTCGGAAAGCACGTTAAGCCGTTGGTCCCGGCTGTCATTCGTGGATCTTTGACAGTCGTTACGGGTCGTCAGAAGCCCGAGTCTGACAACCAGTCTTACCAAGGGGTATCGTATTACCCAGTTACTGGGTTGTGGAGGTCAGATAGGCATGTGCGTTCGCGCAGCGGAATGTTGTTGAATTTAAAGATATTAATTATGCAGATATTTAGTGTATGACGTCGTATAATTGAGTATGGTAAAAAAAAAATTGTGTACGCAGCCATTGTGGAGAAATTCACCAAAAACTGATTCCGCTGGGCGAACGTTGTCCTGGCGGAACTTATTTTAATCCATAGACTTTAGAAGAAAAGAGGTGTGTCCAAAAATTAGTGTGTATTTGTGTGTAATTGTGTATGTATGAATAAAATGAGTGCATGCATAAACTTCGGAGAAATTCAAGTTTCCGCTACGCGAACGTTTGGCCATTAGCTAGTTTTCATATAAAGCGCTTACATAGAGAGCTGTAGATTTTTACATACGTTGTTTTGAATTTGTTTATATTTGTTTAAAAAACAGATTTAGAAAAAATCGTAGGGCTTAAAAGATAAAAATATAAACGTAAAATACACTTAATAGGTCTTAGTTCTTAAAGTATGCACTTTGGGGTCTAGATTTTCACGTTTATACAAACCTTGTAAGTATCTGAAACATGTTGCCAAGTATCAATGATGTTCCGTTAGTAATTAAAGAGTTAAAGGACAATTTTACCATGAATAAATCACTGTTTACAAAACAGTCAAATATCACGACGTTCTAAAGGAATTGCATGGTAAAATGTATGCCAAAAATTAGTTTATTCATTCAACTATTCACATGCAAAATTTCATGTCATTAAATTTAGTAATTAAAGAAATCAATTAAAATACTGACGAAGCATCGAAAACCTACATAACCCGACCAAGTTCGGATAGCTACAAAAAAGCGTCCATGCAATATATTTAGGTAACATCCCAAAATTTACCGTATAATACCGGTATTGAATTGGTATAGGTGATAACACAATTGTTGTTTCGATATAATTTAAAGGTCATTTATTTTTGTACACCAAATTTTTGTTCAATTGTTCTGATTTTTCAGCTCCAGAATTGACTGGAATAATTCCGGAGTTCCGATAGGTATTCACATTTTTTTAAAGTTAATATTTTGATTTAATTATATTCTTGTGAACGCACGTAATTTAACGTCTGTGGAATATTCCACAAACTGCTAGTCGAACAGGACGCGCGCGGCTTCCCGCTTGAAACGGTACTTCCATCCTTGAAGAAAAGAGAGGGCAATAATATGTTTTCATTGGCCGCGGCCCGCGCGTATTCGTTTTTGCTGTTGAACTTGAACCTGATTTTGTTTTTTATCCCCAGTCACAAACAAATGTGCAGTCAAGGACAATGTGCGTATGCGCTGTTGTTTTGCTATGCATCGCCAATTCTCGATAATAATAATATTGACAAAGTGTGTTATTAATGTTATAGTGTAACAGTGAAGCTTAACATAGGTAATTATGTAGTAGGAATATTGAGTCAGTGATAGTGAGAAGCTGATCACAGATATAAGGTAAGATTTTATAATAAATTAATAACTATACACTTATTCATTTACGTAGTTTATGAGGCATATAAATTATAATAATTGTGTTACGTTAACATTGGACAGACACCATAAACCCAAGTTAATATCTACAGATTGATCTAATTCTATTTAGAATTTAAATTCATAATAATAAATTATACTAGACATATTATAATGGCTTTTTCACTGTTCGTGCTGTGCGTCTGTGGAACTCACTCATTCGTTACGCGATAGCCCTTCGTTGGTAGTTTTGGAACATTTTTTGTCAATATAAACTGTAGTTTAAGTATATATTTATAAGTATGTATCATTTGAGTATATATTATGTTTATGTATTTGTTATTTGTTTAGTTTCTATCTGTAGTTTATTTTATGTAGGTACCTATAATATTATAATTAGAGTAGTTTATCTTTTTTTCCCCCCTTTCTTACTATGTACACTTGTTTTCTGTCCTGTTAAGAACTATCTCTCTTTCGCTCTAGGTTTGCTGTCAGAGAACTCATTAATGAGTTAAGCTCGCCTTTGTACATTATATTTTTTTATTGTAAAATTTATGTATTATTTTGGTGTGTGTACCTTAAAGTATAATAGTAATAGTAGTAATATATTATAATAAAATCGTAACCAAGTAGATGTTTTTCCTGGTTAAAGACAAACTACTGAATAGAAAATTACAGAATAACTACTGAATTAACTAAACGACCGACTAGATTGTAACGAAATGTTGAAAATAAATATTGTTATTGAATAATCACCTTATATTTATTACCAATATGCAAAATACATATATACGTATAAGGCAGATGTTTATTATTGACTTTCTTTTTGTGGGGTTATGTGTAGAGATGGCAATAACGGCTGTTTTTCAATAATTAATTATGCATATGATTCTATATCACTAAGACATACTCCCCTTAAAAGGAAAGCAACTAATAAAGTATCACAATTTTTCATTATCTTTATGTAGTAATCCATGTACCTATGTAAATGTATACTTTTTATTAATGTTTCAGATTATAATGGCGTGTTAATCTCACTAGAAGCGAACACCTCAACGACCTAATTCTACAAACCAAACCAATTGATCCAACGCATCGCGCGGCGCTACCGACGCCGACGGGAGGAAAAATTTAAAATGGCCGGCAGAAAAAGTACTATACCGTTAAATAATATGAAAGTAGTAGTACGAATACATAAAGACACGTTTGTTAAATCTGTTCCTCCTGTTAGCCATGAAGTGTATGACAGTATACAAAAGCAGTTAGCTGAATTATTTAATTACCACATGAAGAAACCTGCCATACAATTGTCAATTAAACGCCATTATAATTATTTTTTTGACCACTGTGAAAACATACCCACCAGTAAACATTATTTTGATGATTCTGATGAAAACAATGTTGATATTACAGACGAATCTGATGAAGTTCAAGTAAAATTTCTAATGGATTATTATGAGTACAGAAATATAGAACCAACAAATCACAAGTTGTTAAAAAATAATTGGACGAATGAGCTACAAGACCACATATGGGCAAAAACGGATATTCAATGCACTTTTTCATTTAAAAGCAATTACGTTCCTTCAAATTTAAAGCTAAATAATATCAAATGTGATGGCAAATGTACCCAATGTGGAGCAAATATTTTAGTCACTATTGATCCAATAACTAGTAATTTCATAGATGTTACTTGTTTGCTAAGCCGATATAAAAAAGATTTTGTCCATGATTCGACTATAAAGAATAAACTTAATTCTGTAAGAAAACAAAAATTAGCAGTAATGTTAAAACATAATAAGGCATTAGCAGTTAGAGCCAAGATGGCAGACAAAATTATAGGCATAAATGATCCATGTGAACCTCCAACATTTCCGAAATTAAGTACTTTGAGGCGTATACGACACGAAGTTAAAAGGGCACTCCAATTCGATAAGAATACAATTCTCTCCATTTATGCTATGTCACAAAGTCCACCTTTTGATTCTTTTGTTCAAAAATTTAGTTCAGTCCCGTTTTTTTTATATTTTTGGACCCAAGAACAAGGTAAATATTATGATGAAGTATTAAAAAATACACACATCGTTTTATCCATCGATGCAACCGGTTCGATTTTTCAAGTAATTGCACCGCCAAATGTTAACGATAATTTAAGAACTAAAGAACCCAAACATACCTTTTTGTATGCCGTTGTGGCATACACTGCAAACACAAGTATACCTTTATGTTATATGGCGTCCCAGTCCCATACTACTGAAACCATAGCCACGTGGTTAAGCACATGGGCGCGTAACCGTAATACGCCGAATGAAATTATCAGTGATGATTCGTCTGCCCTATTAGGAGCAATATGTCGCAGTTTTTTAAACACCGACACAAACAAATATTTAGCGCAGTGCTTTTCGATATTAGAAGGTGAACATAATTCTATACCAGCATGTTACATTAGATTGGATAAGTCTCATTTTTTCAAAAAATTATACAAACAAAGCTGTTTCGATAAAGCGACAGAAAAATGTAAATACTTCTATATAAATTGTATAAAAAAAATTCACTTGCTTAAGTCCTATGACGAAGTCAAATCAGTAATCAAAGATATCGTTACTGTATCTTTACATGAATATGTAACCCTAGATTTAGATGGGCATTCATGCAAGAAATATGATCAAGCTGTAGCGTGTTTAGCGAATATAAGCGAGTATAAGGTTGACATCCAAGATTTAGATAACTGTAACGATGATGAGGCATTGTTCTGTATTAGCCGATGAAAAGAATGACACCAACAATGCAGGTACCCACTCATTCAATATTACGACAATATTCTAGAAACCGAAAAATTGTATTTAATGTTAATTGACCCGAACGAACATAAAAACGAATATTATCTACCAGAAATAAATGATACATTAAAAAGACTATTGAGAAAGTTGCCAATGTGGAGTGGCGTTATGGATAAGTATTTTCGTAATGTTAGAAATGTTGGGAGTAGCTCAAATGTTGAAAATCATTTCAAAGATATAAAGACCATATATTTCAATACAAAGCAGGAGCGAATACGTTTAGACGAATTTTTAATACAACATTACACTTACATTAATGGAATGATCAAATTAAATAAAGCTAAATATTCTGAAACTGCTACTAAGATAATTAAGAATAAGAATGAACATATGATTTTAAATCAAGTTAAACAGACGAAAATTATAGGTGATTTCGAGGAGCAATCTATTTTTCAAGACAATCCTGTTGAAATAGAAAACTGGAGAGGTCTAGTTATTCCCAACACAAAAACTATCTCGTCGAAGCCTCTTTACATCTTACAAAATGGTAACGTATCAATATCGAAAGACATCAAAAATGTAGTGACTAATACCTGTGCATTTGACGCAGTGGCTCAAGCTTTCGCAGTCGCATATACTGACCGTATCTCTTTCCGTAATTTTATAGATTCCTTGATTAGCAAAGATTCATTCACTCGTTTTTTTATCCTATTATCTAATACGAAAAAGAATTATTGCAAAACGTTATACGCAAAACGAGAAATTTTACTAAATCCATTGTTTAATGTTAATGACAATACACTTGATGCAAGACAGTGCCAAATTATAGATTGTGCATGCAATGTCACAAAAATAATTGAAGACATCTGTTTGCCATACTTTTCTGGAAACAGAAAGAAATGTTGTTCAAATAAAGAATGCCTTGTTTCCATAAATGACAGCAATTTTAAATGTAAATACCTACCTTTAAACATTGATATCATTAAGTGTAAAGGCATTGCCAAATTGCAAGAGTCTGTAGAATCTGGTATGAGGAGTGACAATCCTCCTATTTGTAATTTTTGTGGAATAGGCACTGTCGATTTTAAATATGATTTAAATGATTTAATTATCTTTGAACTACATAATTTGTACATAAATCTAGAGGACATACCTCGTAATATTGAAATAAATAATAAGCTATTTTTAATATTGGCTATTATTGAATATGTTCCACCTTTACAAATGCCAGGTATTGGTCATTACAAGGCGCATTGTTCGAGACCCCCGTACACTAATAAATCATTTCAGTGTTACGACGATTTATGTAGCAAAATTCAAAATAGTTCCAAAAACATAATGCCTCATGCAATAATTTATACAACTGAATAGTCTAGTTATGTGATCTGTGATTGTTAATCTGTGATTTTTTTTTAAGCTAGTGTACATTATACTTAGAAATGTTGAGGTTATTTACTGTATTTGCTACTCATTTAAGAATATTTTCTTGAAAATACCTTTTTTATACCAATGTTTTAGTTTATAAGCACTTTCTTAATGTTGATCAAATCTAAACAACTGAATAGTCTAGTTATGTGATCTGTGATTGTTAATCTGTGATTTTTTTTTAAGCTAGTGTACATTATACTTAGAAATGTTGAGGTCTTTTTCTGTATTTGCTACTCATTTAATAATTGGTATTGAGTTGTAAATACCTTTTTTATTTTATAAGTACTTTTTAAATGTTGATTTATTTTTATATTAGGCAGACTCTCAAACCTAAACAACTGAATAGTCTAGTTATGTGATCTGAGATTGTTAATCTGTGATTTTATTATTGAAGCTCTAAATATTTTACTTACCCTTATATTCATAATCGTTTATTAAACCTATGTTAGTTAAAACACATTTAAGTTTATTGCTGTCGTTGCAAGCGTTTGTTAACGTTATTATAATTACTTATTTAAGTGTGTAATGAAACATAATTAAGTATGTACTTAATAAAAAAAATTTTTGTACACGGATATTTAAATAGAAAAGTACTTGTTAATTGAAGATTTGTTTTTATCGTAGATAGTTGGGTTATTATTAAAAAAATATTTTTAATTCAAGAAATGCAATTGTTTTATTTTTTCCTAACGCTTGTGTACGGAACTGTACCATATTAGTAAATACTATATTGGAAGGTTAAGAACGTCTCTTAGATATATGGCTGGGCCGCTTTTTTGTAGCTATCCGAACTTGGTCGGGTTATGTAGGTTTTCGATGCTTCGTCAGTATTTTAATTGATTTCTTTAATTACTAAATTTAATGACATGAAATTTTGCATGTGAATAGTTGAATGAATAAACTAATTTTTGGCATACATTTTACCATGCAATTCCTTTAGAACGTCGTGATATTTGACTGTTTTGTAAACAGTGATCTATTCATGGTAAAATTGTCCTTTAACTCTTTAATTACTAACGGAACATCATTGATACTTGGCAACATGTTTCAGATACTTACAAGGTTTGGTACCGTTTAACTTTTAAAAACCCACGGTACCACCGGGGGTATGGCCAGGGGTACCGTGGGTCTGAAATGGGTTTGTATAAACGTGAAAATCTAGACCCCAAAGTGCATACTTTAAGAACTAAGACCTATTAAGTGTATTTTACGTTTATATTTTTATCTTTTAAGCCCTACGATTTTTTCTAAATCTGTTTTTTAAACAAATATAAACAAATTCAAAACAACGTATGTAAAAATCTACAGCTCTCTATGTAAGCGCTTTATATGAAAACTAGCTAATGGCCAAACGTTCGCGTAGCGGAAACTTGAATTTCTCCGAAGTTTATGCATGCACTCATTTTATTCATACATACACAATTACACACAAATACACACTAATTTTTGGACACACCTCTTTTCTTCTAAAGTCTATGGATTAAAATAAGTTCCGCCAGGACAACGTTCGCCCAGCGGAATCAGTTTTTGGTGAATTTCTCCACAATGGCTGCGTACACAATTTTTTTTTTACCATACACAATTATACGACGTCATACACTAAATATCTGCATAATTAATATCTTTAAATTCAACAACATTCCGCTGCGCGAACGCACATGTTGGGAAAAGGCTAGGCAGATGATAGTTGATATCGGGGATGAAAGTTAATGAATTTCGACTACATAGCTCCAAGGGCTTTCATGGGGCCCACTCCTGGCCGATTGTGTGCTGCGTTGACAATAACAAGTGTGTGTGATGTTAGTGTTACATCTCCACACAATGGGTAATGTTGACAAATGGTTCAATGACCCTACTGAAAGCTAGCTTTTAGCTTTCACTTGCAAGTCATTGAAGCATAGCAAACATTAGCCCATTGTGTGTGTGCATTTACTCATGTAAGTGGCAAATAATGATAAACAACTTATTTGAATTGCATAATAATTGGTACTGATAATTATTATTTGCCACTTAAGAATGAGCATGGATGTGTTAAGGTGTGTAAGGGGTTCATCAGGGAATAAAACCAAGAAAATAATTTGTTAGTATTACCATTTATTTTGAATAATGGAATTTGAACTAAATCAGTCTTTGACTGTACACCAGTGCACAAAATAACTTCGCGATACAATCACATAAACACCATTACAACATGGTTAAAAGCTGAGATTTGAGATTTTAATCTACTTCCTCCATGCGGGATGCATCATCAGCATCACCCTCTAGTGGGGGCACATCTCCGGCGCTCGACTCCTCGACCTGGACAGGTTCGTCCTCATCGATGCCAAGACCTAACTTGATCATGCGGTAGATGCGGGAAGCATGCACCTGGGGCTCATCAAGAGCGAAGCCAGATGACAGCAGAGCAGTCTCGTACAACAGGATGACGAGGTCCTTCACAGCCTTGTCATTCTTGTCAGCCTCTGCCTTCTGCCTCAGAGTCTCGACAATGGAATGATCAGGGTTGATCTCAAGGTGCTTCTTGGCCGCCATGTAGCCCATGGTGGATGTGTCACGGAGAGCCTGGGCCTTCATGATACGCTCCATGTTGGCAGACCAACCATACTGCGCGGTGACAATGCAGCATGGGGATTCAACCAGACGGTTGGATACAACAACCTTCTCAACTTTGTTGTCAAGGATGTTCTTCATGACCTTGCAGAGATTTTCAAACTTGACCTTGTCTTCCTCACGCTTCTTCTTCTCTTCCTCATCCTCTGGGAGCTCCAGACCCTCCTTTGTGACTGACACAAGGGTCTTGCCATCGTACTCCCTCATCTGCTGTACTACATACTCATCAATAGGCTCTGTCATGTATACAACTTCATAACCACGCTTCTTGACACGCTCAACAAATGAAGAGTTGGCAACCTGGTCACGGTTTTCACCAGTGATGTAGTAGATGTGCTTCTGGTTTTCCTTCATACGGGAAGCATACTCCTTGAGGGAGCATGCTTCGTCACCGGAGGCAGATGTGTGGTAGCGGAGCAAGTCAGCCAATTTGGACCTGTTCTGAGAGTCCTCGTGGATGCCAAGCTTCAGGTTCTTGCTGAACTGTTCGTAATACTTTTTGTAGTTCTCCTTGTCTTCAGCCAACTCCTCAAAGAGTTCTAAGCATTTCTTAACTAAGTTCTTCCTGATTACTTTCAGGATCTTGTTCTGCTGGAGCATCTCACGGGAGATGTTAAGGGGCAGGTCCTCGCTGTCGACCACTCCCTTGATGAAGTTCAGGTACTCCGGGATGAGATCTTCACAGTTGTCCATGATGAACACTCTGCGGACGTACAGCTTGATGTTGTTCTTGCGCTTCTTGTTTTCGAACAGGTCGAAGGGAGCACGGCGGGGCACAAACAAGAGTGCTCTGAACTCCAACTGACCTTCAACGGAGAAGTGCTTGACAGCAAGGTGGTCCTCCCAGTCGTTGGTGAGGGACTTGTAGAAGTCACCGTACTCCTCTTGTGTGATGTCGTCAGCGTTGCGCGTCCAGATGGGCTTGGTCTTGTTGAGTTCCTCATCCTCTGTGTACTTCTCCTTGATGGTCTTCTTCTTCTTCTTATCTTTCTTGTCCTCCTCGTCATCTTCTCCCACATCCTCGATCTTGGGCTTGTCATCTTCCTTTTCTTCCTCTTTCTTCTCCTCCTCAGCCTCGTCGTCAGAGAGCTCCTTCTCGCGTTCCTTCTCCACCATCAGTTTGATGGGGTAGCCGATGAACTGTGAGTGCTTCTTTACGATCTCCTTGATCTTGTGCTCTTCAAGATACTCAGTGAGGTCTTCCTTGATGTGGAGAACGATCTGTGTGCCGCGGCCGAGAGGCTCACCGTGGTCGGGGCGCACCGTGAACGAGCCGCCTGCAGACGACTCCCACACGTACTGCTCGTCGTCATTGTGCTTCGAGTGTACAGTCACGCGGTCAGCGACCAGGTAGCACGAGTAGAAACCCACACCGAATTGACCGATCATGCTGATGTCAGCGCCTGCCTGAAGAGCCTCCATGAATGCCTTTGTTCCCGACTTGGCGATGGTACCAAGGTTGTTGACGAGGTCAGCCTTGGTCATACCAATACCGGTATCAATAAGGGTGAGTGTACCTTCGCTCTTGTTGGGAATGATCTTGATGTACAGTTCCTTGCCGCTGTCCAGCTTCGATGGGTCGGTGAGTGACTCATACCGGATTTTGTCCAAGGCGTCTGAAGAGTTGGAGATCAGCTCACGAAGGAAGATCTCTTTGTTGGAGTAGAATGTGTTGATGATCAGAGACATGAGCTGGGCGATCTCCGCCTGGAAGGCGAAGGTCTCCACCTCCGGGACATCGGTCTGCATTTCTTCGGGCATTTTGACTGTTTCACTTATTTTAAAATAGTCCTCAAGTTAAACTTGAACTAAGCACAGAATAGAATACTTCTTGACTTGACTAGCGCGGTTTTTTAATACACGTGTTGTAAGATCGCGTGGAATCGCTACGTATCTCTCACTTAGCTTTTCTTGAATTAAAATGACGCCGGGCGGAATGTCAGACAGCTTATATAGACTCGATACGCAGGCGCCATCTGTGAACGAGTAGAAATTTCTAGATTTAGCGCGCTACCCATCAGGGGCTCGAAACAGTGGGTGATTTTTACAATGAACTGCTAAAACAAGCACACGTTCTAGGTTTACGTTATAACATAAAGTAAGTTAACAAAACATGATTTTTTTACTTATGCGCTAAAGTGATATTTATTCATTTCTATTCAAACATACACGCAATTTTTTAAACACATATCTTTTATCTTTATCTTCAAATACTACATATTAATAGTCTGTTATGAAAATACCTAGTAAAATAGATTTCTTATCTAGAAGTAATCATTATAAATCTGTAAAATAATAATCTATTTTGCAATAATTTACCATTTTATTGATTTGTGATTCATAAAATATTAAGATCTATGATATTATATTATAATAGGTATATGCTACTTTCAAATAAAACATTCCGAGCTCTACATATAGGTATCAATCGCTTTATAATAAATTAACAATACCTAATATTAACCTATAAAACTATGGTATTATGACAAGCCTCCTACTTTTTATAAGTCGGTAGAAAAGGGAGTTCTCTGAAAATGTTTAGAACACCTATTACGGTTTTTGCAACTACACTACTCGACGAGCGGTGGCGCTAGCATCGCAGTAAAGATTTTCTGTGAAGCATTCTAGAACCTTCGAGATCCATCTTTAGAATTTGTCCAAACTTTAAAATTTTGTATGAAAGTATGGTAAAACATATACTAAATTAAAAGCTTAGACCAAAATACTGCATTGTAAAGTATCGTACTTGTTAATTCCATTCAACAACATATAATTTAGGCTACTTTATTGGTTCCTACTAGAATCTTCGAACCACATCCGGTTTGTAGTTCGACTATTGCCCGTCATCAGCGCTAGTTGTGTCCGGGGTAAATTTATGTCAAGTTCAATGAAGTGTTTGGGGATACCAGAAAATAATTTATTGTTATTTATTCTTTAATAAAATAAGAACGTAATTTTTCCGTAGCACCCCAACATTTTGATGCCGGGGCCACACCAATGTCAACGTCAATGCACATCATCGCCATAAACATTGCGGTAATTATTCCGATGATTATCGCTATAAATTGAGTGCCCACACTTGAATGCTGCGACCGAGTTATAGCCACGTCAATCGGCAATGTGAATGCCGTTGTAAAATTATCGCGATAAGTTGTGACTACACCTACGACCTACGTCCATCATCGCGATAATCAACGACGTTTCCCGTTGGTGTAGCCCGGACAAGAAGAGTATAAATAAAATTGGTATGGTAGTTTTGGTAAGGTTGGTTTGGTTTGGTTTGGAACTCCAAATTAGGGAATTTTCTAAAGAACTAGAAGAATTTTCTTATGCGTGTCGATTGGATCATTTTATATAACTATTTTAACTAACCGTTGCCCGCGGCGTCGCCCGCGTGGATGTCGGAAAATATCCCACGGGAATCTACTACCGGGATATAAAGTATCTTATGCGTTAATCCGGGATATATACTATCTGTGTGCCCAATTTCATCCAAATCCATTCAACCGTTTTTTCATGATTGAGTAACAAATATCCAAACATCTTCACAAACTTTCACATTTATAATATTAAGTAGGAAGTAGGATGACAAAAAGTTCTACTCTGTTATCCAAAAGTAGGGCTTTTGGATAACTGCTTTCTCTGGCTAAAATCAGATCATTTTGAATGTATTTGTATGTTTTTTGGGTTCCTCAAAAGCCTCCTCCTCCTCCTTACCTCAAAAGGAAAACTGGAACCCATATACACCATACATATATATATATTGTCACCTGAAATAAATCGTTTATTATTATTATATAGGATCACTTCGTTTTCCGCCCGTCTGTCAAGACCCTATTTCTTAGGAACACGTGGAGGTATCAAGTTGAAATTAATATATTAAAATATTTATGTCTACGGTCCTTTGGAGCTCTAAAAAATTAAGCTTCTAGGTAAACGCAATAAAAAAATATGGCCACTTTTGCGACATATTTTGACACTCGCAAATAAATCAAAACCGTAAGGGTCTTTCAGTTTTAAACAAGAATCGCTGTCACAGCACAAGTAAAGGAAAAAGTAATTTAAACACTTATAAAATAAATGCTATTACATACTACTTACATTTGCAGTTGAAGAATTGATCGTGACGTAAATCGATGCATGCGATAACATTTTTTCAACTACAAACTTTAGTTTGTTTTTGGGATAAATTCATCCCAACTACGGAACCTTTCATTTTGCGTGGTCCGACATGAACTTGGCTGGTTTTTCTTAATGCTTAAACTGCATTTCTCGTTTAATTGGTCTCACTATCTGTATATCTAGCTAGTGTAATTTTAAACTGAATAATCTGTTTTTGATTAGCGTTTTCATGTCTCCGTCACACTGAGTCCGAAAGATTCACTAGTTGTCTGTCTGCACAAGTTTGGTAGCGAGCTTGCATGGCCAGATTGCTGGATTACCATTCGCTACTTCAAGTCCATAATGACATAAACATTTTCAATGAAGTTTATACGCCCTTTTTTGTTTTTAGGGTTCCGTACGTACGTAAATTGGTACGTTCGAATGAAAATACGGAACCCTTATAGGATCACTCGTTTTAATTTGATTCGTGTGTCGGTCCATCTGTCACAGCCAATTTCCTCCGAATCTATTGGACCAATTAAGTTGCCACTATGAACCACTATGAATTTCTGTGACCCAAACACGGATGAGGAACGTAAATAAATGAATTTTGATTATGGGGTCACTTTTGTGGGGTAAATTGGAAAATTTAAAAAAAAAACAATTTTTGTAACATATCAAATGAAAGGGCTTGTTTTGAGTCTCAAATATTTTTTTTTATAATTTTAATATTTTTAAAGTTATTTACAGGAGAGTTTGTTCTTGGGTTTAAAAACATGGTTACTATAACATATTCATCGTTCGGAACCCTTACCTACAAGGGTTCAGTTAATTTTATTTTACTATACCGCTTTGGTAAAGCATCTTACAAAATTAAGCTAAATCAGTTTGGATTTCATTTAAGTTCAACAAATTGTACGTTTTATTGTAGAAAAATCAGATCTACGTTTTTATCAACGAAGGCTGGCAACTTTAGTACTAGACACTGTATTGATTATTACTTAGGTATTTTGCAGGTGTTTTATTTTAGATCCATGCCCTTTACAAGAACTCAATGATACGAATGCACCTAAATATTGCACTTTTTTTTCTGAAGCGTCTTATACATTGCAATGAGGAGTAAATAATGTATTTGCATAGCATTCTCGAATTTAAATAATTTGCCGGCACCGGAAACAATGTGTTTCTAGACAATTCTTTGTTGAATCGGATAGTCGGCTACTAAATACAGACCGAATAGTAGTACATACTATACTATGTATGTGGGTATTTATTTACCAAATTAGGTACAAGTAAGTAAGTAGGTACATAATTGTAGCCTAAATTATTTTAATTTCTCTGTTACACGTGTCGCTTATAAGTTGGCTGATTATTTTTAGGGACATGCTGGACATGGGACATCAGATGAGGTAGGTACCTACCTACTAAATTAAACGTAGGCACCTATGTATGTATTTTTTTATCTAACTACTTAGGTACCTACTTACCTACATAATTAGTTAATTACGTAAGTTCATAAGTACCTAGATGGTACTAGCTACAACTTGCTTGCAACTTGCAAGGGCATTGCGGTCTGCAACCTAAATGCTCAATTTTATGTTCTCTGTTCAAAATCAATAAAAAAGCCAACGTTTTCCAGAACATTGTTCTGTTACTAAGCACCGTTAGGGTGTGAATGTGTGATTTCATTGAATTGTAGGCTATATTAGATGACTAACACCGGAATGTGATAAGAAACTTGAAATGAACGATACCTACTAAATAGGTAGGTACCTACTTGTAGTTCTACAAATCATTATAATCTTAAATTTTTATAAAAGGAAGTCCCTTTCTGTTGCATAGTGTAGGATGTAGGTAGGTACGCAGGTATTTCACCTACAATCATTACAAGTCAATGAGTACCTACTTAATAAAAAGTGCTCTGTGACTTCTGTCAGTCAATGCCTAGGTAGGTACCTACCTACAATGCAGAATACTTACCTACTGATAATTAGGTATTGTACCTACACAAATTCATAGAAGGTAAGTACCTACAATCAATCTGCCTAGCCTTTTCCCAACTATGTTGGGGTCGGCTTCCAGTCTAACCGGATGCAGCTGAATACCAGTATTTTACATGGAGCGACTGCCTATCTGACCTCCACAACCCATTAACTGGGTAATACGATACCCCTTGGTAAGACTGGTTGTCAGACTTTCGGGCTTCTGACGACCCGTAACGACTGTCAAAGATCCACGAATGACAGCCGGGACCAACGGCTTAAAGTGCTTTCCGAGGCACGGAGGAGTCTCGGTATGTAAAGAATGGTCACCCATCTACTGACCAACCCCGGCAAGCGTAGCTTAACCTGGTGGATCGACCCGTGCGGCTGATATTACTTAGCCACGAGCTCCTCAAGGTAAGTACCTACAATGGAGTTAAAAACCTAACTAGGTAACTACTACCTTTATACTCCGTTACAGTACGAATTTAATTTAATTTGTACATTATGAATGTTTCAATATTCTCAAAAATGTCATCAACTTGCAACTCATCGTCATCGCAAAAAATTCGCGCGCTTTATTACCTGTACACGTGTTCATTGAGAAATTTATATAAGTAGTAGATACTTATGTATACTATTCCAATGCACGTGTTGTTAATTTTTAGGTTAATTTAATTATAAAAATGAATGATATACACATTGAAATACACAGAAATGATTAGCCCAGAAAACCGTTAATAAATAATGATTCATAAGAACAATGTGCTTTTGGAATATGAACCTATATTGCAAAAAAGAAGGAAGTCATGATGTGATGCAATTGATAAGAGCTAGACGGCCTGGCGAGGTCAATGACATGACTTTTAATGTACCTAATCAAGGGCAATCAGCGAGATAAATCTAATGATTCTGCATCGTATGCAATTAACGCATAGCATTTGTTTCTTTATAATTTCCAGTGTTCCAATCTTCCTTTGTTGAAGATGTCAAAAGATAACAATGCATTATGATTTTGAATGAAAATGAAGGTGAATCAACTCAAGTCTCGGCTCTCAAGTATTGATTCAGTGCGCAGTTGGTAACAGAATAACGATGATGTGTTTTCTATAGATTTCTCGATTATTCCCTCTTCGTGGTATCTTTCCACAATGTTCTATGGGAACGGAAGGTCCTGTTGCATAAATTGCAGACACAGCAGCGATTGATACGCCCTCTAGTGTGGAATAGGGGAAGAAATGTCCATCCACGTGTTGTTGTAATGAGTATTTGACTAACTAAGTAAGGAATGCTACGGATTTAATAATAAAAATAGAATTAATAAAAAGTAAATGATACAAGGAAACCATTGATTTTATAACGTGACTTTTGTTTTGTGTCTATTCACGTATTCACAATGTACTGGACGATAGCGCCATCTATTGGCGAATAGACACAAATAAAAAGTTGAACACTTTTGAAGACGCAGGCTATTCGCTGGTAGATGTCGCTTATCTTTCAGAACATAGTACAATGTTCTCGACGTTACTCGAATTCTCCTACTCCGTGGGCAGGAAATATAAAAGCGATGCGCGCCTCTACCGGCGGTAGTATTGAACTAAGCGCAAGCAAGTAAAGAGCGAGTGCGAATTGGAACAAGTAGTTCTATTAACAAACTACAACAAGTAATTTAGAGTTTACTGGCAAGTTTTGAGTATCAAGTTTTAGAACAATGGCGCTTCTACCATACTTATTCGATGACTTACGTCCTCGTCGTCTCCGAGACCAGCATTTCGGCCTTAACCTTTCCACAGACGACTTCTTATCGGACATTGTCGACCACCCAGTAGTCTCTGTGCAAAAGTACCTTCGTCCGTGGAGAAGCTTAGCTGCGGTCGCCCAGGACGTCAGATCCACCATCAAATCTGACAAAGACAAGTTCCAGGTCAACTTGGACGTCCAGCATTTTGACCCTGAGGAGATTTCGGTCAAGACTTCTGATGGATACGTGGTGATTGAAGGGAAACATGAAGAGAGGAAGGATGACCATGGATATGTGTCGAGGCAGTTCAAGCGTCGTTATGCTCTCCCTGAAGGTTGTAATCCTGAGAGTGTGGAGTCTAGACTGTCTTCTGATGGTGTGCTGACGGTGGTAGCTCCGAAGGTTTCAGAGAGTAAAGACGAAAGGGCCATTCCTATAACCCACACGGGACCTGTGAGAAGGAAGCCTCGCGATGAAGAAGAACAAGAAGTTAATGGAAACGCGGAAGAAGAAGCGAACGCCAAGTCTCCGCAGAAGAAACGTAGAAAGTAGAATTATTTTCAGTTAATTGATTTTGGTAATTCAGTACTTTAATTTGTGAACAAGACTGATATCAGTATTAATAAGTTTTCGATACTTTTCATTAATTAAATAACTTTCTTTTTTTAACTTGTTGTTTTCTTTTATTCGTAGCGCCTTGTGAAACGTGAATCTGCAGATTGCTCTATATAATTTGTTAGGCGCAAAAAAGGAAATAGGATGATTCAGTAGCGCTGTTTATAATATTAAAAGTTTCTTAATAAATCTGACAGGCCACCTACCTATTAAACTGGGTAACTTGTAATTTGGACATACTGATGACGAACATTTTCACTATAGCTCGTATCATCACACTGTTAGGTAATTAACAACAGAACTGAATAACCCTCATAATTGAATGAAGATTCAGTTCAGTTGTTCATTAGTCAAATTTCAAGCATAAATTATAATGATAAAAGGCACGTATATAAATACACTAGCTGTATTTCCCGTGACTTCGTCTGCGTGCATTTCATATTTCATCAGGGGCGTTCATGAAAATTAACGTAATTTGTAGGCGTCAAGCGGCCAAATCTCAAACACGCGCATTCATCTATTAGTTAATTCACTCAGAAAAGTCAGGATACTCCAATTACCTTTAGCTTGACCTATCCCGCTTAACCTCCCGAGTCAGAAAACTATTTAATTTAAAAAAAAAACCGACACCATCCTTCGCCGCAGTTGCATCAAAAGGGGCCCCTAATAAATGTTGATATAGGGCCCCTCGCGTGGACTGCTGAACATAGGATTCTTTAGTCTCACACCTTTTAAAGTTGAAATATGGCCGACCATTACAAACTTATATAATAATGAGTGTTTCTACAAGGTCTAAGACTAGTTACGCCACTGCATTTCATTATTTTTTCTATGAAAATTTCCTGGATGAAAAGTAGCCTATATCTTACTCCAGGTTCTATTCTAGGGTTTATGGAGTGAAAATAACAGAGTAATTTTCGAATTATTAATACATTCCTAATAAGTATAGTTAGTATGGGCTATGGATGCTCGCGGCCGCGGTATCGCCACCAAGTCTTTAATCACTCCCATAGACAAGAAGCTCCGCAGCTTCAGCGTAGAAAGAAGACCAAGTAAAGAAAGCCAATGTTTTTACTATCGATAAAATGTATTGTATATCAAAGTTACAAAGCAAACAATGAAGGCTTACTCAATACTTTGAGGGCCAAATCAGAAAACACGCTCCAAGCAGCACAGCTTTATCTTTGACGTCTATTTCCTTAGGAAAGGTGACTCCAAAGTTCTCGTCGAGCACAGTGATCTGGCGCTGCAGCACCCCGATGGGAGAGACTCCATACGAAAACACGTATATCTTGTACACACACTGGAACAAGGCTTCAGAGCGAATCTTCAAAACTTTTTTGCCATACTTGTTCCTAACGATGTAACTGCTGAAACAGCTGGAGCGCTCGCGGACAGAGCCCAGAAAGTGCCCAGGAGGAGCCCACACTAACACTTCCTTGGCACACAAATGAAACGGCCTCCTAATATTTATAATTTCGTTACCATAATTATTGAATATCCTCACGTCGAACTGTTTAAATCGTTTCTCTAAGACGGCTAAGAATACTTTCTGCCCTTCGCTGTTACAGATTGTGTATGCGACGCCGCTTTGGCTTATAACGTCGTGCAAGTTATCTCTTCTTTTAGCCACAATCAGTTGGTCCAGAGGATAGATGAAGGCAAGACCTGGGATGATATTATCATCTTGGTCGGTAGTAGGACATTGCATCCAAACGGGGCCTGCTGAGACACCACTTGGGGTGGTTGTGATTACCATTTACGTTGGAATGTCGGCGTGGATGTTTTTCGGCTTCATGATAGCTATATAAATCGCTGTTCTAAATGGCTAACATGATTTATTTTGGTACTTTTCTTTCAAACATGATTGACTAAAATGTCATGTTTGTCTTGTGATCACAGAGCTTGAAGTAATTATTGCTCTTATTGCTATAGATAGTATATTATCTATGAATATAGCTTACAGAGCCACGGACTAGAAAAAAAAGATACAATTTTAAATCAATGTTTATTAGAATTACATTTAAAAATATTTTTGTAATGTGAAATTCTGAAGATAAATTTATATCATAAGCTGGTTTTAGTGACATCTATTAACTGTAATAATAAAAACGACGTAGATTTCGAGTAAAAGTTTCAACTAGCGCCATTTATTAAAACTTTTTGAATAGAAGCCGTACAAACTTCCTTATTAGTGTTTACAGTTCAAGCTAGATGGCGTTACCTTGGTGTTGCAGTTCTGACAATCGTTTTGCTTGTCTTCAGGGAAAGCAGCTTGAGTGTAGTATCTCATGAGGGTGAATATTTTTTTTTAAACGAGATGTATCAACGTATTGACGTTTTCTGTCCCATAATACGTGGTAATAGTTGCCCTACAACGTTATAGTAAAAGTATGATTTTTGAACCTACAGTCTAGGTTTTGTAAATCTATTAGGTTCTTTTTGCTAAGTATGTGAGCACATTTGGAACCAAACAAGTATTTTGACTTTACAAGGGACGACTAGCGAGAAACACGTTAGTAAAATGTTAGTTATCTACATAACTAGGTACTCATGGAAACGATACAAATATGAAGCTTTCACTAGAAAAGTGGGGTAGGCAGTAATCAAGCGTCTTTAATCAAGAAAATATACAATACGAATTCCAAGTTACCCCTACGCTTGGGGACTTGGGGACCAGTCATACCTATTGTAAGGGGACTATGGGGAGTGACTGACATGACATGTAACTTCCGTAAGACTTTGACGTAAGTGAGGTATCATGTCGGATTGGTGGTCTAGCTGGGGGTCTTGAGGTTGATCCTTGGCTGTTGTATATTAATGCTTCGCTAGTTTGAAACTTTTCTTAGATGAGCGTTAACCCACATTATAGTCGTAGATAATTTTTTAGACCATTCAGTATTTCGGAAGGTCCTCATTATTATCTGACCTTTTTGTTTCCCTCGCTATGAATCTGATTTACAAATTCAATATGATTTATATTGAATAGGGGCCTCGTTCCTCGTGAACTTACTTGGTGCCCGGTTCTCTTGTTCAATAACTAAAGTAAAATTAGAGAATAGCTATCATTTACTAACAGGCAGCGCGAGGAAAGGACGGCTATAGCTATGAATTTAGTTACGAGATGTCAAACTAGTTTATGCCTTGCGCTTCACCGTGTTTTTGTTGACATGTTTTTACGTGTCGTCTAGTATGGAATAAATATTATTCAACAAAATTTGACAGCTCTAATTTACGTCCTCTTTTTTTGTTTTAGGTATTAGAGAGAAAAGTTAACAATAGCCTAAATTAAGTTTAGTTTTTGCACAACAGAATCGGGACCCATAGACGTATAAAAAAGGCGGACAGATTCTCGCTAACAAAAACTGTGTCTATCGGAGTCAGCCAGCTCGCTGTACCTACAGGCCGGCCGGCACGCACACTTTCACACATCAGTCAACCATTCGTAATATGCTAACGTATTCGTAATATGGTAAGGTATAAGGTAAAAACTTTTTTCCAAAAAAATACAACCGACTTCCAAAAACAACACTACAAAGTGAAAAATAACTTTAATTTCGGAAGTCGGTGTCTAGTTAAATGTATTTTCGTTTTTTGCCACCGACTTCCGAAATTAAAGTTATTTTTCACTTTGTAGTGTTGTTTTTGGAAGTCGGTTGTATTTTTTTGTAAAAGAGTTTTTATTTTTCACTTTTTAGTTGTGTTACTTACCCCACACAAATTCTAATACCACTACCTGCAAAACAAACTAGAACATCATCCATATAAAAGTGGGGGAAAAATACGTATTATTGAAGCTAACTCAAAAACTACCAAAGCAAAGTTAATCAATTTTATATGGGACCAACTGTGATGTATACCCTCTCGAACAAAACAAAAAAAATCCAAATCGGTCCAGCCATCTTCGAGTAATCGAGGTTCCGACGAATTGAAAACCTCCTTTTTGAAGTCGGTTAAAAATACAGCATGTCTTGTGAAATGTGTGTGTAGGCCTGTAGGTACAGCGAGCTGGCTGACTCCGATAGGCACAGTTTTTTGTTAGCGAGAATCTGTCCGCCTTTTTTTATACGTCTATGTCGGGCGGGACCAATATCTTACAAATTCTGTTCCATTTTTGAATTTATTCGTTAAGTGGTGGCTGTTCGGACATCGTCAATTGGCCCTAAGTACAGAGGCCAGCACATCAAGCTACCCCAATCTGTCAAATTTTCCCAACTGAATATGAACCTTATTCCCTTGTGGTAAAGTTGAAAATCTATCAAAGAAATTTGACAGATTGGGGTAGCTTGATGTGCTGGCCTCAGTACATATTTCACGATTCATGTCTCATCTAGACAGTAGTAAGGTAACTTTTCATACATAAGTGCTTAACAATAATAGTAGATTTTGACATTGAAACATCTGGCCTGTTCTGTCTGTATACTCTGTCTGTCCACTAGGTTATTCACTTTTTGACACCTGTCAGTTTCATAATAATGAATAGGTATATGTTTTACGAATGTGATCCTACAGTTGTGACAGATAACAAAAAGTAAATACCACTAGGTTATTAAATTTAACAGTATAAAAATCTCATCGTGAAAACCTATGTGAAGTGAGCTGTCATTCCACCTGGGGCCGCACTCTGGCGTGAAAAAAGATCATGGATTCATCATGGTTCCAGTGTGAGAGACAGAGCTTTATACGACCTATAGCACCATCCTTTTTTCACAACGGAACCATGATGAATGCATGATCTTTTCTCAGGTCGTAGTACGGCCCCTGATGCTGGAGATTGACACTACTGACAGTTCACTCCACCTAAGCTTTTATCGTTAATATTTTTACAGAATAGATCAGCATTTTTTAGTTTTCAGTTTTTGATGTCCCCCTATCTATTGTCTCGCCCCTTTACGCTCTAGCGTGAAGATACTGATGTAGATGCCTTAAGTGCATTAAGTTTCTATATACTAAGAATAAAGCTGACGAGTTTGTTTTTTTGTTTGTATATTTGAACGCGCTAACCTCTGGAACTACCAGTCGGCAGTAGCTCAGTTATTAATAGCCTATAGGCTGTTTGACATCACGCTAAGGCCCATAGAAACCGAGCAAAAAGAAAAAAAAAGTCAAAAAGAACGCTAAGCGAAAACAAAGTAATAGCGCCGTTAGGCGATGCGATGCAACGGGGTGGGTCTAGGGAACAAGAAATTTAGTTTAAATTTAGAAGTTAGACACAGACATATAAGGCACATGATGAAATATACTCAATATTTCACCAAAAGGTACCTGTTAAAATTCAAGGAAGCTCCTTACACGATCGTCTCGCCAACCATAAACAAGAATTTTACGACATACAGGATTTTGAAGAGAAGCCAAACATTCCAAAAATCCTGCATTGCTAAGAAAAAATAATAATATAACGTTAGCAAATCTTCAAGAATCTTATTAAGGGAAATGTTTAATTGAGTTTCCTCCCCATTGTGCGTACGACACACACTACTACAATACTTTGATATATAAATAGTTGCTATATATATAGTAATAAAGTATAAATGATGGAACTAACATATAGGAAAATATAATATATTTGTTCGTATAGCTACGGCCTGAGCTATATATATTGCTCGGTGATGGAATATGAAATGCGTGGAGTCGGTTGCAATTTTTGGTAGCTATTTAATTTTTGTGTTTTTTTTTTTTGGAATTAATATATAGATAGTGGTGTTGTATTTTAATTTGCAAAAGAGAAGATTGATAAGTACGAGTTTGTTATAGCTGTTAAAAGATTTTGATATATCAATAGGTATTTATCCCTAAAAGGTCGCCTAAGTGGATTACATTTACATTACTGAATTTTTCGACGCTATATCATCGTTGGTTCATAGTTTTAGTTAAGTTAGGATATTATATTTTATTAATTACATATAAGTTATTATAGTAAATTTCATTTTAATTCTGAACAAACATTACACTATGCCAGTTGTGCTTTTAGCGGTTTTTGAAGACACAGAGTAATTAATTTTTTTATGAGGAAAAAAATAGCTTTCCATTTAATATAATATCAACGATTATTTTGATAAGCTAAGGTGAAATGAACGTAGTGTAGGTAATAAGTAAAAAACAATACATACCTAATCTAGCTCTACTAATAATCACAGAATTGGTAAACTTAGATGAAATATTTTGCTAATGTGAGTGAGTGAAGTTGCATTTGTTTTTTTGTTGTTTAATCTTTTTTTATTAGTGAACACAATGGAACTACCTGCTGACACAAAGAAGTTGGCTGCCGTTTTGGCTCTAATGTCGACTCTATGGAATAATAAAACAAAAGTTTAATATCGAGGTATGATACTGTTATAAAGTCTTTATAACTGTGTGAAGTGAGTGTGACATTAACTCTTCACCAATCACAGTACAACACATACAGCAGCTCAACCTTAGAGCTGGCATCAACCGAGACAGACACAATGTGGGATCCTTGTTATTGATTATGCTTCTTTGCTGATTAAAAAAACTTTTTTACAAAAAAATACAACCGACTTCCAAAAACAACACTACAAAGTGAAAAATAACTTTAATTTCGGAAGTCGGTGTCTAGTTAAATGTATTTTCGTTTTTTGCCACCGACTTCCGAAATTAAAGTTATTTTTCACTTTGTAGTGTTGTTTTTGGAAGTCGGTTGTATTTATTTGTAAAAAAGTTTTTATTTTTCACTTTTTAGTTGTGTACCTACCCCAAACACAAATTCTAATACCACTATCTGCAAAACAAACTAGAACATCATCCATATAAAAGTGGGGAAAAAATACGTATTATTGAAGCTAACTCAAAAACTACCAAAGCAAAGTTAATCAATTTTATATGGGATCAATTTTATATGGGATATGGGATGTATACCCTCTCGAATAAAATAAAAAAAATCCAAATCGGTCCAGCCATCTTCGAGTAATCGGGGAACATACATAAAAAAAAAAAAGGTTCCGACGAATTGAGAACCTCCTCCTTTTTGAAGTCGGTTAAAAATAGCCTATCATTCCTAATTAGGCAATGCTAGTGAAGAAAAATAAAAGTACACCAACTTACTAAACCAGAATATTTTTAACCAGATAATTTATTAGCTAACTGAATGATTGCAGACAACTCTAAACATCTACTCTGTTTAGTTAGATTAATTTATACCTGTGACGTTATAAAACTGTTTTGTGCATTATAATTTAATAGCTTTTCCATGTAGTAAATACAAACATAACTGAGTAATTGGAAGGTTAGGGTTTAGATTAATAGACTGAACTCCAAACTCAAAGCTTTTATTTCAACTAAACAATTTACAGGCGTTTTTAAATTGTCAAGGAGTCGGTCAGTCAGAAATATGAAGCTAGTTGACTATTCCAAAGCGTAGTAGGTACCTGTGGAGAAGAACGGGCAAGAAGCACCACAGACATTCTTATAATGAAATTATATTGTTACAAAATATTAGTTACCTCATTATTGTTAAGTAAGTAAGTAAGAAAGTAAGTAATTTTTTTATTTGCGTAAAACATGGTATACATAGATGTTATTATATAATATGAGATCATACATGTTTTGCTCTTAAAATTAAAGCATGCAAACTGTTTCTATTAGAATTTACTTTTACTATAATGTCAATCAAATACAAGAATAATGTCAAAGTTATTACTTATATATATGTCAAATTTAAAATATTTATGTCAAATTTACTGGATTGATGTCAAAATTACACGATTTATGTCAAAAATTACAACTTTACAACAAAATTATGTCATAAAAATTATATAATAATATTAGTGTCAGGAAAAAGATAAAATTATTCAATCAAAAACTTTTTCACCTACAAATTTGGAGATACTATAGTAAGCTTTTTGCGAAAGAAACATTTTTAATTGACGCTTGAATGCATTACTATTTAGCTCCTTCCAACGTTTAGGCAATACGTTAAATATAGTAGGCGCCATGCAGACGATACTTTTGCGCATGAGTGCCGTTTTTGCTGGATAGACGCGAAGAATGGTCATATCCCGTCTGTTACGCGGTACAACGTCCTGTAGACGTGGAAACAGATTGGGGTTTGTTTTAACAAACACTGCGGTCTCGAGGATATACATACAAGGAAGAGTTAATATCTTGTACCTCTTGAATTGTCATCTTGTTATCTTGTTGAATTTACTATTATATTATTTGAGAACGATGTAAAAAAGACGTGTTCACGTTAAAAGCGTCCAGAGTACAGCAAAACGAAACAAAAAAAAAAAATCGGTCAAGTGCGTGTCGTACCAGCACAATGAAGGGTTCCGTAGTTGTGACGAATTAATCCCAAGAACAAACCTAAGATTGTAAATGAAAAACATGTTCCCCCATACATTCCAACTGCAAATGTAAGTTTGTACACACAATATTGCGAGATTTACCATGTAATTTGAAGACCATAGACTTCTTATAGGTTTTCCCGTAATCTATAAGTATATAAATATTTTCTTTATTTTTTTCAAAATTTTAGGCTCAGCAGTTTCGGAGATAAGGGTAGAGATTAGGAATAGTAAATTTTCGTCTAAATAACTTAAAAAAAAATATTTTAAAATTATAAAAAAATCTGTTTGAGACCCTCACAGTAAGCCCTTTAATTTGATATGTGGTACAGTTTGCAAAACTTTTTTTAATTTTTTTTATGTCCCCCCCAAAAGTGACCCCCATATTCAAAATTCATTTACTTTCGTTACACGTCCGTGTTTGGGTCACAAAAATTGATATGTGTACCAAATTTACACTTAATCGGTGCATTAGATTCGGAGAAAATTGACTGTGACAGACGGACAGACCGACAAACACACGAGTGATGCTTTATGGGTTCCGTTTTTCCCTTTTGAGGTACGGAACCCGAAAACTAGATGAGGTCGTGACTTGTTTCATAGTTTCCATGATGGCCGGCGGGAAGTCGGGAACTATTTGGATTGTGGCTCCATATGCTCTTATAAGCACGGGTGCTAAGGAGCTTCAGAGACTGACTGCCTTGCATTTAATTAAATGCAGAATTATTACTTATCTGTTAATTAATTACTATCTAGAACACATCCTTATTAAATCATTGAATTTATGCAATATTCAAAAACTTTTTGTTTTTAGAGCGCTATATACAATCATGATCTGTATTTGAACTGTTTTCTTCTAAACAGTAAAGAATTCTAGATTCGAGATTAAAATCAATTTAAAAAAAAAAATCCAGTCAATGATAATAATGAACAACGACTCCACGGCTGCCATGTTCGCAACACACATACGAAGCGCGGCGCGCTCCGTCTTAAGGACGACATATGAAGTAATTTTTTTTCCAACTCCCCAACACCGGAAATTCAACCTTAACATCCGAACAACAAAGTCCAAATTACGTATACATGCGAAATATTTTTTCCATTTCATATTTACGAATATGCCCCAAATTCCCCAAAAATTAGAACCGTGAAAGCGGCGGGGGGAGGGGGTGGCCCTATAAGGGTAGCAAGTACGAATTTTTCCACACACACAGACGTATTATGGGGGGTTTGAGGGGGGATGAGATAGTAGATAGTTTTAGAGAAAGAAAATATTATATATGTTTGTTGCGATGAATTCGGTGGAACACTTCATTTGGCGTTATTGTTAATTGTGGGAAGGAAACTGAATGGTCTACAGCGGCGCACTCGCTTCCCGCTCCACGCGGGAATGTGAGCGGGAATAGCTGGTTTATTACTTAGGATAGACTTGACAACCTATGCTAAAGTTTCAGTTAGACGGGAAAGAGCCTTTTTCAGTTCGAAATCCTATACCTATTTATCGCGCAGAATACGATGTAGGAGTATGATGATGAAGGAGTACAAAAAGCTCTCTCGGACTTTCAGGAAACACAACAACTACAATTATTTTAGAGAAGGTTGGTAATTAAAAACACATTTTCTTAGAGGATGTTGTTGTAAAAACATTTTTTTTTCTGATGCAATCTGTCCATTTATTGACATTCAGCATCATTTTGTGTTATTGTTAGCATTACGCATTCTGACGAGCTCGTGGCTAAGTAATAACAGCCGCACGGGTCGATCCATCACGTTAAGCTACGCTTGCCGGGGTTGTCCGTGGATGGGTGACCATCTTTACATATCGAGACTCCTCCGTGCCTCGGAAAGCGCGTTAAGCCGTTGGTCCCGGCTGTCATTCGTGGATCTTTGACAGTCGTTACGGGTCGTCAGAAGCCCGAAAGTCTGACAACCAGTCTTACCAAGGGGTATCGTATTACCCAGTTAATGGGTTATGGAGGTCAGATAGGCAGTCGCTCCATGTAAAATATTGGTATTCAGCTGCATCCGGTTAGACTGGAAGCCGACCCCAATATAGTTGGGAAAAGGCTAGGCAGATTGATTGTTAGCATTAGGCATTCCTGGTATGCGCCCACTGGCTCATCCACATCAATCTATATATTTATGTATAGTTTGCCAGTCGTCATATCAAGTCTTGTGGGGCTAATCTTTTAAGCCTCCTGAATGTCTTCGTTTTCATTAGGTTTGATGCTAGTTTATTAGGATGGGTTGCAACCCCATTCTTGTAGGCACTGAATCTTTGTGTGATTTCTTCTTTTACCTTTGGCATTTTTAAGTCCCGATGTAACTTATCGTAAGTCATATACTATGGTGCATTGGTTATAATCCTTAGCAATTTTGATTGGAACCTTTGGAGTATGTTTATGTTTGAATCAGCAGCAGTTCCCCACAGCTGTATATGGTTTGTCCAAATAGGCTTTATGTAAAAACATAGAACGAAAGATTTTTCTTGAATCGACCCCTAATATGATATAATGATGGTAGCTAAATGTTTGTATGTGAGAATAATATTTGGCAATCTTTCCAAAATCGTATTTAAATAAAGTCACAAGCAAATACTAGTCTATATCCATACATTATTATAAATTAAAGTTGATTTTCTTGTCTGTCTGCGGGTTTTCACCATCATTTAGAAAATTGATTCCGGAAGGTTAATAAGCCATCATCTGCTGGGACACAGGGCTCCTCTCGGTGAGAGGGAGTGTGCCGTAATCCAGCACGCGGGCCCAGTGCGGGTTGCTAGAAAACACATGTCTTCGAATTTTTGGTTCTAGGACATGCCGGTTTCCTCACGATGTATTCCTTCACCGTTTTGAAAGCTTAGGTGATGAAATAATTTATACAAAGTAAAGCGACTGTCAGGGTTCGAACCTACGACTTACAATTCGTAAGTCGCGGCCGTTACCACTGCGCCACTGCTCTCTGCTCTCATCTCTAAACTTACATAAAGAAATTTCGATGTTTTATCAAGTCGTAAAAACAATGCGAAGTAGGAGCTGGTCGCTTGGTACACATATCTCCACTTTTTAACCCTCACATTTAAGCATATGGTAACTCCATTTTATTGCTTACTTCCACTACAGTTCAACTCATAAGGTCCAAACGAAGGGATATTAAAATCACATACAATTGCACGTTACGGCCATTTTTAACGAAAGTCAAGCACAGCTATTAAAATTAATAGCTCATTTACATGAGGTAACTTGTACTCATTCGTATGTAAAAAGCTTTATCTAAACGAAATAAAAATCGTATTTGGAAAGGGGTAACGGAGGGTAAAACATGACTTACGTGAAGCATTATTGATTTGGAATGGGAGCACTCTATAGCAGCAATAGTAATATAATTTCCTACAATTTCCATTTTCCATTCGTTTATCATAATTTTCAAAATAAGTATCTGACTAGGAGCAATTCCAGAATTTCAAAACCTTCAAATTCTAGCCAGAATGAAGTGGTTATACTATCTCACAGTGACATCATCATCTGCCTAGCCATTTTCAGACTATTTTGGGGTCAGCTTTCAGTCTAACCAGATGCAGCTGAATACCAGTATTTTACACGAAGCTACTGCTTACCTGACCTCCACAACTCAGTTACCAACTGGGTTATACAAGACCCCTTGGTAAGACTAGTTGTCAGACTTAGGGCTTCTGACCACCCGGTAACGACTGTCAAAGATCTACAAATGACAGCCGGGACCAACGGCATATTCGTGCTTTCCAAGGCACGGAGGGGTCCCGATCAATGTTAAAAACTTGTCAAAAATTTTGGAAAATTAGAGGTCTTTTTGTGATCTGTGTGTGTGTAGGGGGGTGGGGGTGGGGGGGGGGGGGGGGGGGGGTGCGTATTTAAAATACGGGAATTGCCCAATCAAGCAGTACCTACTTAGTAACAGAATTCCAAAGCATTATTGAATACGTAATTATTATACTAATGAATACTTATAATAAACGCATTTTAAAATGCAAACAACATGACCTGTAAACACCATTATTTTATCAACAAGTAAAATTATAATTAATTGTGGTTTGATGACGGTTCACGACAAAGTCGGTGCACATTTTTTATGTAGTTGAATATAAAGCTTGTCAATATCAACATTTTCCTTGCAATCAACAATTACAAGCCATTGACTAATTGGTTTAGTGCATCACTTTACTATGACATATAGATACACCTATTATGAGACAAAAATGAGAAATGGGCTAAATTAGTACCCAAGAGCAGGGAAAAGGAAGGAAGGGCACCCGATACGAAGGTGGGACGAGGATCTTAAGGCGACAGCGGCCCATATGTGGAAGATGTAAACCCATGAACGGAAACGGAACGGAACTGTGGAAGAATATGGGGCAGGCCTGTGCTAAACCAAAACAATCATCTGAAACCGATGTCTGAAAAATAAATTTAGATCATAAAGGCTATTATTATTTTAAAATGTCTCGGGACCCTGGGGTCCCGGACCTTTGGAAGGCGTACGAGGGGCCGAAGCCAACTCACAGAGCCCCTTAGACAAATTTAAATTATGAGGAGGCACCAACCGACGATTATCTCTGTATGCACTATGCAAGTGCACCCTAGGACAACTCCCAGTTGGTGCAAGACTATTGCAAAACATGGAAATAAAACATATTGGGCTATGGGTTCGGATGGCTGTGGACTGGTTACCTAGAACTATGGAAACACTATCCTCCTGCCCGACTAATGTTTTGTATACAATACACAGATAAAATGGCAGGGGATGACTTGCACACTCAATAATGGGCCCCCGAAAATGGTCGCTAGCACTTAGTGTCGTAGCGACATGGGGGCAACATGTCCTGAGGTGCTTGTGAGGAGTGGAGAGGTATCCCACGGCTATCAGGACAATCCCGGATGTACGGTCAAGATCCCTACCAGCATCTTACTGGAATACTTCCTTCCTCCGAGCACGTTTGCTCTTGCGAATCTCCACTCAAGCCGGCCAATAAAGGCAAGAAAGAGGTGGAGCTCTGTTCCTCGTCAGTGTTCACTCAAGCCAATAAAGGCAAGCGAGAGGTGAGGAACAAGACTTCTCCCCGGAGATAGGGTCCGTGGGGTCGCTACTGCCCAACAGCTCGCCTCATGCTGCCCTGTGGGTTCCTGTATCTCTCTCGGTCTGGCTCCGCATCCATGACGGACTCTGGAAGCCCTCAATGCCCTCCTGGCAGTCAATCCTGATTGTGATCTGTTTGCCGATGAATGGAGAGAGATAAAGCGAGTGTGTCTAAAGTTTTGCGAGAGAAAGTATGAGAGAATTTCCACTGTTATTTATTAAGTATGTAGTAGATATTACAATATTAGTATTGTGTTTCTAGGTTAATTATTGTAATTGGTGTATAACCGTTTTAATTAACTATAAATAAATAAATAAAATAAATAAATGACCTGTTTCGGCAAAGTAAACTCTACCGGCACAGATGTAGAACTCGAAGCGCGCAAGCCCCACCACGACGACGTCAACGTAGAGAGAACGTGGGGTTATTATTATTATTATTATAGGTACACCTCCAAGAGTGATGAATCGTAAACCTAACGTAAATTAAGATAGCTGGTAGATTAAATACAGCTATCCTATATTCTAGGTACAAGGACAAACACAATTAGTATCATTCATAGATATAGATATTAAGTGTATGGTACACCACGGACTACCTGTAATATTGTCTCTCCTTCTCCCCTTAATCCATCCAAAGGTTGTCTGTAAAAGATCGTTTTTAGCGATAAGACCGCCCATTGTGTCACCATATATCTGTAATTTTTATGGTGTACATAATAAAGTGAATTCTATCGATTTACCTATTTATCTAAATTCTAAATGTTATGTGCGAAAAGTGTATTTTTTCAAGTTTACAACCGTCCCAATTAAAACAAAAATAATTGATAATTATTAGGTAAGTACTTATGCCTAGTAAAGTTTCTAAAATCAGATTGAATGATTGACTTATAGTAAAGTTTAAATGAGGTAAGAAAAATGTGTAATATTATGAATTGGAATGTTAAATTATGATTGTATGCAGTATTTAGTTATATTATTTTTTGTAATTCAAACAGCAAAAAATAAAAGCTATTTTTAACCGACTTCAAAAGGGAGGAGGTTCTCAATTCGTCGGAACCTTTATTTTTTTTTATGTATGTTCCCCGATTACTCGAAGATGGCTGGACCGATTTGGATTTTTTTTGTTTTATTCGAGAGGGTATACATCACAGTTGGTCCCGTATAAAATTGATTAACTTTGCTTGGGTAGTTTTTGAGTTAGCTTCAATAATACGTATTTTTTCCCCACTTTTATATGGATGATGTTCTAGTTTGTTTTGTAGATAGTGGTATTAGAACTTGTGTGGGGTAGGTACACAACTAAAAAGTGAAAAATAAAAACTTTTTTACAAAAAAATACAACCGACTTCCAAAAACAAGACTACAAAGTGAAAAATAACTTTAATTTCGGAAGTCGGTGGCAAAAAACGAAAATACATTTAACTAGACACCGACTTCCGAAATTAAAGTTATTTTTCACTTTGTAGTCTTGTTTTTGGAAGTCGGTTGTATTTTTTTGTAAAAAAGTTTTTAGTTTTATTTAATTTATTTTAATCGTTCCAATTTACGTTACGTTTACCCAGCTCATTCGTGGCCTACTGGACACTGGCCTACCCTGGGCAAGTCAACCTCGCTACTTATTACCTAAAGATTGTTATGAGATATTCGTTCAAAAACTGTTATAAAACTAGTAGTTCTGCGGAACGTAGACCTCGCTAGTAAAACTTTTTTGCAACACTAAAGTTATTTAAAACGGGATATTTATCAAGTTTTTTTTTTCATCAGATCCTCAGCAAATTTTTATGATACCAACTTAAAGTAACTACCTTTATAATCAAAAAAGAACCATCGAAATTGGATCTCATAAGGCGGAGATATCCAGTAGCCCCCTTTTTGCCCCTTTTTGGAGGAAGTAGCCCTCCAATCAAAAATCCCCGACGACAAAAAAAAAACTATAAAGTCGTTAAACCTGTGTACCAAGTTTCGTCCAGATCGGTAGTAAAATATGACCTGTAGAGGAGTAGCAACAAACTGACAGACGAAAGCAAATTTTGCCAGACTTGAAGCAGAGACGCTTCGCTCGGTCGGTCAATAAAACATGTTTACTATAAAGAGCAACGCCAAAATTCACCACATTTTTTTACAATAAATTGACGTTTCATTGAAGCAATGCTCTTTCTCACCGACGCGACGCAACAAAACACTTTTCATTAAGACCAGTGAATATAGTGTTTGTTCACAACACGTAAATATGAAATAGGTAAGGGTCGTTGCACGCCAGAGGGTGCTGTCTTACGGAGGGTGGGCAGATCTATGACGAAATGATAGACAAGATCTTATTTTTTTTGATTGTAATATAGTTTCATTCAGAATGTGGACATGAAAAAAAAAAACCGGCCAAGTGCGTGTCTGACCACGCACAATGAAGGGTTCCGTAGTTGAAAAGAATTTATCCCAAAAACAAACAACATTGTAATCCCAAAAAAATTTTTTTATGTGATTAAATTACAAATTAACAGTTTCCGGACTTTTTCCTTTACTTGTGCCATGAGACCTTGCTTCTTGCCAAATTTCATTATTCTAGGTCGACGAGAAGTACCTTAAAAGTTTCGATTTACTTGCGAGTATCAGAATATGTCGCATAAAAGGCCGTATTTTTTAATTGCGTTGACCTAAAAGCTTGATTTTTTTAGGAATCCAAGAAACTGAACAAGAAACCTGCGTAATTGTTATTAAGTTCAACTTGATACCTCCATACGTTCCTGGGAAAAAGGTTTTGACAGACTGACAAACTTGAAAATATTTTTTTATGTGATTAAATTACAAAGTAACAATTTTCAGACTTTTTCCTTTACTTGTGCTGTGAGACCTTGTTTCTTGCCAAATTTCATGATTCTAGGACAACGGGAAGTACCCTATAGGTTTTGATTTACTTGCGAGTATCAAAATATGTCGTATAAATAGCCGTATTTTTTTATTGCGTTGAGGTAGAAGCTTGATTTCTTTAGAACTCCAAGGGACCAACCTACGTATTTGATATTAATTTCAACTTGATACCTCCCGCGTTTCTGAGAAAAAGGGTCTTGACCGACTGACAGATAGACAGACAGACGGACAACGAAGTTCTGTTTTTTCCTTTTGAGGTACAGAACCCTAAAAAGTCGAATGCATAACCTCCACTTTTTTTTCGAAGTTGGTTAAAAATGTTTGCACAGAAGACGAATAAAAATATCAGTAACTGAGTCTCAGACAATCAATCTGCCTAGCCTTTTCCCAACCATGTTGGGGTCGGCTTCCAGTCTAACCGGATGCAGCTGAGTACCAGTATTTTATGTGGAGCGACTGCCTATCTGACCTCCACAACCCAGTGACTGGGTAATACGATACCCCTTGGTAAGGCTGGTTGTCAGACTTTCGGGCTTCCGATGACCCGTAACGACTGTCAAAGATCCATGAATGACAGCCGGGGCTTAACGTGCTTCCCGAGGCACGGAGGAGTCTCGGTATGTAAAGATGGTCACCCATCCACGGACCAACCCCGGCAAGCGTAGCTTAACCTGATGGATCGACCCGTGCGGCTGTTATTACTTAGCCACGAGGTCCTCGACTGAGTCTCAGACAACGTAAGGTAAATCTCTAAATAAAGAAAC
Organism: Cosmia pyralina; assembly: GCA_946251885.1. Classification (NCBI taxonomy): domain Eukaryota; kingdom Metazoa; phylum Arthropoda; class Insecta; order Lepidoptera; family Noctuidae; genus Cosmia; species Cosmia pyralina. The sequence goes on from OX276367.1 coordinate 16,715,257, forward strand.
ATGGAAGAAGACTCAATAAATCTTGCTCAGAGCGTGTGACGAAAAAAAACTGATTTCGTAGACCCCGCTACGCCGTAGCAAAAGAAATTAAAAAGTTTTATTTTAAATACTCATTTCTCTAACTTTATTTCTTTCCTTGTGGATACTAAGCTGTTAAAAAATTAACTTTACAAACTTTAAGTAGTGCTTTAGACCATCGAACTGAAAAACTTTTACTATGGGACCAACTTTGAAATCGCGAAAAAAATCAGCTGTTCCATACTAAAGTTTAATCCCTACTGTACTAATGGGACAGCTTCAAAGTTGATCCCGTAACGCTTGCCGTGGTCGGTTCGTGGATGGGTGACCATCCATTACATATCGAGACCCCTCCGTGTCTCGGAAAGCACGTTAAGACGTTGGTCCCGGCTGCCATTCGCAGATCTTTGATAGTCGTTACGGGTAGTCAGAACTCAGAACCCCGACAGTCTGACAACCAATCTCATCAAGGGATATCATGTTACTCAGTAACTGGATTGTGGAGATCAGATAGGCAGTAGCTCCATGTAAAATACTGGTATTCAGCTGCATCCGGTTAGACTGGAAGCCGACCCCAACTTGAAACGGTTAGGCAGACTGATGTAATTAACAAACACAATCCAGAAGATTCTACACGAGTTCTTTCAGAGTCATCTAATTCCGACGTTATAACATAACCCCCAAGGCCCCCTAGGCCCCCAAGGCTTACACTAAGAATAGCTCACGTCAGTCACGTCGTGTTGAAAGATTGGTCAGTCAACAAGGTCGATATCGAACCGATGTAAGTACAGCAAAATACAATAATTGGGTCACATTCACGAATCAAAATATTTTAGAAAAGGCAGCATTTATTTAATTTATGCAGGAGTACACACTTTACAAGAGAAACAAGAACCAAAATAACGTTGTTTTATTTGCTTCAGTCCTGAAACAGTAAGGAAATAAACATTTAATATATTTAACAAATATTCACATACATATTTATGAGTTAACAGTACAATGTATGTAGTCGAACGGGCGCCAAACAGTATAGGTACAATCAGCCACATATATTATTTTGTATGCTTCTTTCCCCTTCTATATTTATTTACATGTACATATTACTATTTTAGGACTGTTAGTTTATACTTATAATAAGCAAATATTATCTTGTTTGAAAATATATTCATCATCATGAGTCGGTTTCCACTCTAAACGGATGCAGCTGAATATCAGTATTTTACATGGAGTGACTGCCTATCTGACCTCAGCAATCCAGTTACTGGGTAATACGATACCCCTTGGTAAGACTGGTTGAAAATAAATTAGATTTTTTAATAACAATATGGAAAAGGGAAAAGGCTAGGCAGATTGAACAACAATATGTTTTATTTTAGCCCGAAAGTATGAAAACCAGTCTTATTTGTATAATTATGTTAGCTATTCATTTATTTATACTCCATTTGCAATAAGATTAGACAAACCAACCAAACATTTTTTACAGTCCGTTCAACCGATTTTGACTTCTATTCCGTAGAATTAAGGATGGCATTAAAGGCAAAAAAGTGGTTAGAATACCAACTGCTTATTGCAGCTGCCATTTTTCATACCACCAACGCAATAGAAGTCAAAATTGGTTGAACGGACTGTAAAAAAGGTTTGTTTAAATGTCTGATCTTATTGCAAATGGAGTGTACCTACCAAAGAAAACTATTATTTTCTAGTCACTATCAATCAGCATAAAAACCGAAAATACCCATAAATGAAGTCCAATAAAAAATAATAGTAATATGAAGAGCCTCACCCAGAACGAACCTTTAAAAAAAATTGGGGTCCGACTGTACATAAAAAATATAGGGCAGTAGGAAATTTTTAAAGTGAGTCAAATAAGCGTCTTGGGAGCGAAAGGGTCGCGTTTTGTAAGGGGCTGCCCTCACAGGGGGTGGCTACAAGACACGCGGGATGATAAAAAATAAACAGGAGTACGTTTGTTCAGGAAAAAAAAAAAAAAAAAAAATTGCTGTAAAAAAACTATGCGTTTGTCAGGCAAAAATTACCTTTTCTCATAAGATAGGAAGAAGGTATTTTATTGCTAATAATATTTACGTGATTAATAAATTATACATAATTAATTAATAAAAATAACAAAATTATACCCTAACTTAACTAAAACTATTCACAAACTAAAATATGGCGTCGAAAAATTCATCCGCATCGCTGTCGACTGGTAATGTACCCAAGAGACTGGCGGCATTGCCACGTAACCACGTTGTATAGCAATGCTTTGCCTCTGGCCAAGGTAAAAGCCAGCCCTTGGGTCACGGGAAGTGTCAACCAGCCGTTTCAAGAAACCATGATGAGCACTCGGACCCCACGGGCCGAAGGTTTCAACCCCAAACAGCTCGAAAATATAATTACCAATAAGGTTATTATATCTAAAACCAAGTTAACTAAGGGGGTAGTATTTTTGAAAGTTTCATTTAGAAGTTTTCATAAATCTGAAATTGACGCATTTTCAAACATTATAGTTTTCTATACTTACTTGGAAAAACATCAAATAATTGTTACATCATACTATAATAATATAACTTAGTAGTACTTATTACATGCAAAAAAATTCTGAGAAAAAACTAGTAAAAACCTAAAATACCTACGACTTAAAATACCTATAAAAATAATTTTGATAACTAAACTTAAAAATTATAACCTACTGGAGTTACAAATAATGACAAGCGTTGTCCCGCCGATCTCGTAGCTTTAAGGTATTACATTTATTTTCACGCTTTTTATCTCTAACAAGGTCAGCACCGGTTGAAGTAACACGTTACACACAATAACAAACATACATAAAACCAACTATTATCATAAGCTGCTACACAGGGTAAGAAGAGGAACCAGCGGGTTTTGAAAGGTTGAAAACACTCTGATACGTAAATCTGCTGTCAAATGTCACGTTGGTTTTTGTGATTGGTGGAATAGGGATGTTTCCTGGGTAAAAAGAAATTCTATTTAGTTCGTCAGTCAGATAATAAAAAAAAATATTAAACTTGTATTTTTTGCTTTACCATAAAAAAAAAAAAATGACATGCATTAAAGTTGGCGAGTGGGGGCTCGCTACGTCACAACTAAAACAAACTACGTATAAAATCTAGCTAGGAGTGACGTCATACTTACTCAATGTATCGCCGTAATCTTTTGATTATGTAAAAAAAGAAAAAATATGTGTCCAATATTTTTTAACAATTCACATGACGGGTAAAACAATAATTTAATGACAACAAATGCTTGCACACGCTATCGTATTTATTTAAATGCTGTCAGATTCCGGGTGTTTAGACTTAGAACTTACTGATAAAACCTTCGCAATAAACGTTTTGACTTTGACTTTATTTTTACAGCAACACGAGCTATTCTCGTACAGCTCGTAGACATGAAATACGAATATAATTTTTAGACTTCTGCTTCTTTTATCACACCGAATTCAAATTCAAATTCATTTGTTTGCAAATATGGGTAATCACAGATCTTTTACATTCATGTAATATTATATATCACAGACTCTCTGCGGAGTACACGCGGCTCCGGTGCGGTGCCGGTGCGGCTGAAGCGTCGTGTACACGAAGCCTTAGGAATATGTATTTAAATAATTGTAACCATAAAAATCATCAATACATCTCTCTAAGTTAGATTTGCTCCGGATTTTTTTTGTTTTCGGAAATCAGACGTATCCGGAACAAATCTAAGTTACAACCTTACACCTTATTTTACCTTTCCGCATGCGAAATACATAAAAAAAAAACACAACCCATTACCTTATTGAATTTGACGATCAGGACACTAACGCTTTGGACCCTTGTAATGACTGGAGCCAGTGGCAGCTAGTCACAGCATTCAAAACACGTGGGGTTATAGCGAAGGTTTCGGCAATCTTCTGATTTGGAAAACTTTAAGACCAACGTTAGACTTAAGGAAAGATTACTTTTATACCCCATGATATTTTTCTGGGATCGAACTTCAACCCTCAAGGTCGGCACCCAGTTTTAACATCTACACCACTAGGTACCACAAAACAAATTGTGATTCAAAATTAAAGTTCCCGATTGTTATCACGCGTATTTCCATGAGTTACGAGTTTCGTTCCATTCTTTAATGGAAATGACCTACTTTGTTCATTATTATGTTTTAAAACGTTCTTATTGTTCGTTTTTTAATCTCGAAAAGTATCTTGAAAACTTGATTCACTGTGTGGTATAGGTTACTACATTTGACATACGAAGGTATCATAAAGGTAACTAAGGAATTTAGCAAAGGATAGGCAGCAGCGTCCTCCAGTCTGCTAATAACATACAAAACAAAAGCCGATCATTATGGTGATTGAGCTCAAAAATAAAAAAAATTAATAAGATTTTACTAATCGGACAACAAACGACCCATAGTGTTAGTAATATCTTATAGCTAGTGTTAGTAAGTAATACTATTATTTAGAGGTAATTTTCTAAGCTAAGGTATCCTGCGATATTCAAATATTCTTGCGTTTTTTGCTATTTGCAGGTCAGAGTGAGGTTGTATATTGATACTAAGTGTTGTTGCATCGCAACAATAAGGCTTCATGCACACGACGCCGCAGCCGCACCGGCGCCGGAACCGCGTGTAGGTACACCGTATTGATGCTGAGTTCAATAGTAAAGCAAGGATCTACGAAAGAACTGACGTAATAATATATATGAATAATAAAAATTTTGGATTAAATTAATAATTAATAAAATTTTACCTTAAATTTTACGTACAGTAAGTTAGTGTTGCATGTATAAATAAGTCCTCTTCCTTCAAACTTTTCTTTTGCTGTGTCCGACAGGGTCCACGATTGTTACAACAAATGTCTACTTACCACCTAAGTATATACATTGTGGAATGCAATAAATTATTAAGTACAGTTCAGTAAAGCATTGCCAACGAAACTGTAAAGACGTCTGCTTTTCATTTTAATATTGATAAATATGAATATCATTTTAACTTTAACCAAAATAACAAGCTTTTGGCACGGTATGAAATTACTTTTTTAAAAGTTTTTTTTTACAACTTTGACGTGCTGTAACTTTAGATTCCCCCTTGGTGCAGCGGCTGACTCTCACAAGCATGATTAATGAATATTAAAACTACTAAAAATGAATTTTATTCGGTACCTATAAAAATAGTCGCAAAAATCGAGGATTGATCGTTGCTTTACTATTTAACTCGTTATCAATGCGGAGTACACGTGGTTCCGGTGCGGTGCCGGTGCGGCTGAAGCGTCGTGTACATGAAGCCTTAGGAAAATGTATTTAAATAATTGAAATCATAAAAACCAACAATAAGTTAGATTGGTCGATTTTTTTTGATTTCCGAAATCAGACGAATCCGGAGCAAATCTAAGATACAACCTTACACTGAGCTGCAAATTGCAAAAAACACAAGAAAATTTGAACTTCGCGGGATACCACAGCGGATCAACCTTAATTGAATTGTTTTTTTTTTTCCAAATCTTTACTGTCACTTACTCTAGATGTAATTAAACATCAAAATCACTTTCCTACTTTATGAAAAACAAGAAAGGAAAAAGGTTCTATAGATATTGTATTGTGACATTTAGAAACACGATATTTTTATGACTAAAGGCGTAACCACACGGGCGACGTAGCGCGCCGCGTAGCGATTTCGTAGCACTGTCTACGCGGGTCTACGATATTATTTAATGAAAAATTTTCTTTCACTTTAAGGTTTTTTTTTTATAGTTCCTGGTTTTTATTCGAACTAGGACTTTGTTATATCTTGAGATGTTCTTTTTGATATACTTTGTTATATCTTGCGATGTTCTCTGTTGGACTGGGATCCCAAGAAAAGTCATGAGGGAATAATGCCAATGAGCTATGATTTTAAACATAGTGTGTTATTATTTTCACACAAGAATATCTGTATTTTAAATCTGTTGGCATTGAAAACATCCACACAAGCGACAAGCGTTGGTCTAGAAAAAGGAAAATTCTTTACTGCAGTTTTATTATTTGTGCCAAATCACTTGTATGAATAATGGGTTAGTTTATCGCGCCGAATGTCGAATTGCGTTACGATAGGGGCAGGGCATGTCTGTTTACGTCATAGTCGGCGGAAGCCGAAAACGGTGCACTAAATTCGGCCAAAGATATCGAGAATAAAACGTTTTTTAATTAACTTTGTGATAGTATGAAAAGCCTGATAATATACGCATGATTGTATGAAAGAACGATGTTGACGCCAATAATGTGTTCGTCTACTTATTCAATCAATCCACTTAGCCTTTTCCCAATTATGTTGTGGTCAGCTTACAGTTTAAAGGGATGCATCTGAATACCAGTATTTTACATGGAGCGACCGCCTATTTGAACTCCACAACCCAGTTACTGGATAACACGATACCCCTCGGTGAGACTGGTTGTCAGACTTTTGAGCTTCTGACAACCGTGCTATTTATTATCAGATAATATTGTGTCTCAACCTTGAATAAAAGCGATAATAACCGTGTCTCTCCTTACAGCTAAATGTTCTACGACGTGTTCGAGATCGTTACTGATGCACCTTCCATTAATATTGCAAGTTTACCGTTATGACTATTCGACAACGAAACAGAGCGACGAACCATTGCGACAGTACTCGAGACTTGAGACTCTGCCTGCTCCGGACGAAACTAAATTCCTCATACAAAACGGAACCAATCCGAATTCAATTTTAAAATAAGACGCCGAAAAAAAACAATATAATTTTTTTTTTATTCAAAAACCTACAGCCTACACAGGGTGGTTTAAAAATCGAATCAGTCCCCCGGCCTTGAGGGGAGAAACGCGTTGCCGTCAACACATAAATCATATTTCTGGAGAATTTTTAAAAGTCCTATTGCTTTCGCGTATTTGCCATGTACTCCCCCCCGGGTGGTGGGTGTGTGTACTTACTCCCTCGTTTCCTAGTTCTGCTGGTGATACAGGCTGTTTGAAGCTGGCGGTTTGTTGCTTAGTGATTTGTGAGGCGATAGCGCTGTTGCTATGTTGCTGGCGGGTTTCATGAGTGGAGTTTCAGATTATTTTCTTTTCACAGAGTTTGAGTATCTTGTATTCTGTAAATACTCGGATTTAAAACGTGTTCATAGTTTTTGTGTAAAAAAATCTTTAGCTTCTTTTAATGTAGAATAGTAACTTATATTAGAATTTTACACGAAACTTAGACGGAGTAAAACTTCTGGTGACTAGGAACTACTTCTAGTCTACTGTAAATTTATAATTAACACATTAAATTAATATTTTTGACCACATATTCACATCTCTTCCTTACAATTCGATGTCAATTTCAATCCCAAACACAAAACCAAAAACACAACCTACCGCACCAGGACACATGACAACAAAAGCAATAAATTACACTTAATTAAAATAAAAATAGGCTTGTATAAAACAACATACTGTATATCTGTAAGGCGCCAGGGAGGGAAGAGGCCGGGCGCCCGCGAACTCACTGTTGTATATGGTAAGAAAACAGATAAATAAGACAAAATGTTTTGTTTTAGCGAAGTAGAAAGTTAGGTTATAGCTGTGTAGGAAAATTGATTAAATCTAGTGCCATCTAGATTGAAAGGCTATGATATCGTTTAGAAAAAAAGTATTTTTAGAAAAGACGTGATGATGAAATGGGAAACGAAAACCGGTGTTCTAATATATTTTCAGAATGTATAAACTGTGTTAAATAAGACTATCAAAGCCAGTAAGTAAGATTGTTTAAACTATGGATGGACTACAGAACTGCCTCAACTAAAAATAATTCTTTAATATAATTAAGTATGTCTTAAATTGCATAGATTTCCTATCCATTTAGAATACCTATCATAACGATGGACGTGTTGATATTACATGATCTGAAATATTCTTAATTTTCAGCTGTAACATCAGCGTCAAGATAAGGTAAAAATGAATAGCAGGTAGGTACTTTTCCGAAGCTGTCAGTAGTCTAAGCTACAGATTTGATAAAAGATAACACGAATCACGTATTAGAACTACGTTCACCCACAAAGATAACAGATAAACCTTCTAAAACAAGAGGCAGATCAAACCGGAAATGATAAGTTTTTCATCTGATGGATTCGCGTATACTGTGGCCAGCACACATGTGGTGGGGCTCAAGGAAGAAGAAAGCGGGCGAAGAAAAAATGAGGGAGACGAAAAACTAGAGCGGGACGGAAAAGTGGGCGAAAAACGAAAAATTTCACCCCCCTCCCCCCGCGACGCCGCGCCCGCAGCCCCCGCGTGCCCCCTAGCACACGCACACATGCGTGTCTGTAGCGCGCGCGGAAGGTTTTGATCGTTTACACTTTCACCAGCACTTTTGCTTTCTTTTTAGAAATGAAAAGTGTTCTGTTTTCAGTGTTTGTGTGTTGTGAAGTGTTTTAAGGGACTGTTGAAGTAATAGTAGTGTACATTATAAATACAATAGGAAGGAGGGTTGTGACTATTAATTAATTGATAATTTTTAAGAAATCTTAACTTGCATTTAGTTTTTTTTATCGATTTTAAGTTTTCTGTCTGAGTAAGTTTTTATTCGTAGCTTCTCTGTAGTTTTTCAGCAATTAAAGAAATGGTTTTTAGTGGCATTATTACGCTAGTGTCGTTTGCTATTATTTTTCTTTTAATTTTGTTCGTGTCTATATTTGCAAAGCCTGCTTTGAGTTGGAATGGTTTAAGTTTTATATTAAGTTGATAAAAACAAACAATTTTGATTAAAGTTTACAGGACGAATTAAAAGGTTGCCATTTTAAAACTTACGTAAACATCAAGGTTAAATTAAATTATAACAAGTATGTTTATATTTTTTTTGATAAGGAAATGTTTCTTAATAACCTACTCAATAATTAATTTCTAGTAGACAATCAATCGCTCCATGGTTAAATGCAATAAGTCTTGATTCGTAAGTCTTAAAGATCAATTTGGCTCACGCGTTCTTGAACATTTTTCTCTATATTACCCGATACGCGCGATTTTTCCGGTCGGTGAAAGTATCAAGATGGCTCACTCCCGTAGGAGGCTATTGTAGCATGTTTTTATACCCAAAAATTTTAAGTCAGTAGGCGCTCGCACTCAGAGCCGCTAGTACGTTTATATTATTATTAATATATATTTATATTTCGTTTTAATTTACAAGTTTTCCATCGTTCATAATTTTAATATTTTTATACCGTTTTATACAATAATAAAGTGTTTATAGATAGGCGTAATTACAATGTAAACATAAAGTTACTACACCAAAAAGGAGTTGAGGCGCAAAATATATCGGAGGGAGTTTTTCGAGTATTAGGCGGTTTAAGTTCAACCAAGTTTCGGCCGGCCGGAGTTTGACAGTTCGCCGATTGGAAAATTAAAAAAAAAATTGACGTTTTTAAATACAACATGGCGGCCAGTGTGTTTGTCATCGTGCTCTGCGGGTTCGACGACCTCGCCGGGGTCCACTAACAATGCTCAACTTTCATAACATTTGACGGCTGCTGTATCCGTGAGTACTTGTTTTTTTTTTTCATGGAATCAATCGCGTTTAGGAATTATTGATGTGCGATATATTACATAAGGGCGCGTTCATAATGTCGCATGAATATTGTAGCAGTTAATATGATACGTTTGTGGGCACGCAGCAGACAGCAGGCCACGCACACAGCGGATTGTTTTTATCGTAGGTAGTAAATTAGAGGGGCTGCGATAGTGGCCGATATCCACTAGTGTTGGTATTGATTTTTTTCCCTCATTCTGTTTAATTTCATTTATTGGGGGAGAGACCGGACACGCCGTGATGACGTGTGCGAATGCCCGCGATAGCCATTGTAGACCGTTGCTAAGAAATTGAACTTTACGAACGGCGGGTATTCTGAACTTTTCGAATGGTTCGCATTCGATTGCGGCGTGACTACTGTGTTATGGTGATTTGCTGCGGAAATACAGCGATGTGTGACGGACGCGGAAGTTGTGACGATCTTGATTTTATGTTGTAGCGAGGGTAGTTTTGAATTTATTATTGGTCTAATTGTTGGGCGCCACTTCCACTTCCGGGTAGCCGTTTACGTTCGTTTTTACCAAAAATTGCTTATTTTATAATAGTAATGTAGCTTGAACATTAATTTAGGTATTATTACCCTGCCACTTTTGAAGGTTAGGCAGAGATACTTAATCTTTATTAATAATTGACAATGATTGGTATTGATTGGCCGTATTGAGAGTGACGTCATCATTGTCGTTTTATTACGATGTTCTTTTATTTACTTATTTATAGTTTTCGTAACTCTAACTGTAGAAGGACATTACATTATGATGTTTATACACCTACATAGATTATTAAATCTAAAGCAGGGTTAGATTTCTTGTTTATTCCTTTTTATTGTATATTTTTACTAAGTAACACGTACATAACATCATGACTTATTTTCACGAAGGGTTGGGCAGAGGTGTACACCCACATTTCGCCAGTTATGTAGGTCTCATGTAATAGGGGGCGAGCCTATTGCCATCAACCGGGCACCAATCCAGACACTGAGAAATTCCTTAAAGAAAAACTCAATAACACTTTGCTCGACCTGGGAATCGAACCCGGGACCTCATGCTCAGCAGTAGCGCTTGTGACCACTAGACCAACGAGGCAGTCATTAAGTAACACTACTGTTAGAAATTACTAAGTATATAGGTTTGTCCAGCCCGAAAGTCTGATAATCAGTCTTACCAAGGGGTATCGTATTACCCAGTTACTGGGTTGTGGAGGTCAGATAGGCAGTCGCTCCATGTAAAATACTGGTATTCAGCTGCATCCGGTTAGACTGGAAGCTGACCCCAACATAGTTGGGAAAAAGCTAGGCAGATTGATAGGTTTGTCCAGCTTTGAGCAAAATGCATATGGTGTGGGAAGAGAAGAGCTGTTTTATCTTACTATAATTTATAGTGTTACTAGCTTTTGCCAGCGACTTTGCCCGCGTGGAGGTCGGAAATTATCCCATAGGAACGTACTACTGAGATAAAAAGTATCCTATGTCCTATTCCAGGTCATGGTCTACCCAATAATCCTAATCCTAATAATATAAATGCGAGAGTGAGTTTTTTGTTACGCTTTCACGCTAAAACGGCTGAACAGATTTGGATGAAATTTTCACAAGGGTAAACCAAAACCTGGATTATGACATAGGATACTTTTTATCCCGGTAGTATGTTCCCGTGGGATAATTTCTGACCTCTACGCTGGCAAAACCGCGGGCGAAAAGCTAGTTTGTATTAGTATCTTCTTCTTAGAATATCGATACTAGAAAGTTCATATAATAATTATTTGATTGGCCCAAATTCAGCTACTTACACGAACTGCACTCACTGACGCTGTCGTAACATCATCAAGTGCACAGATTCATGAGAATCATCTTTATGAACAACTTTTATATGAGACCAAACCTGAAATTGCGAAAAAACAAATCTGCTTTCCCTACATTTCGACGCTATTAAGCTACCTTTTACTGGGTACGTCTTTCACCGACTTGAATGTGCCCTGGCGGTTGAGAGTATGTCATGCTCACTCAAATGTCTCGCTGGTGGTGGCGTGTGTGTTGGATCATTAAGTTCCCTTCAAAATGGTTGAGCTAATTGGTGCTGATCCATGCGTCATGTTCGTGAACGGGCGCCGTCAGTTGGGACTGGTCGTCTCTTAGCTGGCATGGCTTGTTTTTTAATTTTAATATTTAATTTAGTTGTTTTAGTTTTTATATTTTTATTACAGACGCTTTTTAGCGTGCACGTCTTTCTACATTGTTCTCACTTGTATATTTTCAACATGAACGATGTAACCAATATTTTGTAAAAATATTATGATTTAAAAGAGTGTCCGTGGAGTTTCTTGCCCGTTCTTCTCCATAGGGATCTACTACGCTTTGGAATTGGCAACTAGCTTCATCTTTCTGACTGACCGACCCATTGACAATTCTAAAGTGCCTGTAATTGGTTTATTTGAAATAAATGCTTTGAGTTTGAGTTTTGAGTTATGCGTTACGCGAACATAAATGAATGGAACAGCTGATATAGCTCTTAAGAATCCTCATCCGCCTATGAATTCAATTTCACCCTGTAGATAGATAGTATGGATTAGAACTCGTTTCTAATCCGTGCGAGCTGAAGTTTTATTAAACTGTCTGGTGAACATAATTTGGATATGTCACCGTATAGTTAGGAACTTGGTTAGTTTGTAAACTATCAACTATCTCGTGAGATTGTCTCCATCTGCCTAGCCTTTTCCCAACTATGTTGGGGTCGGCTTCCAGTCTAACCGGATCCAGCTGAATACCAGTATTTTACATGGAGCTACTGCCTATCTGACCTCCACACCCCATTAACTGGGTAATACCATACCCCTTGGTATAGATTGATTGTCAGACTTTCGGGCTTCTGACGACTCGTAACGACTGTCAAAGATCCACGAATAACAGCCGGGACCAACGGCTTTCCGAGGCACGGAGGAGTCTCGGTATGTAAAGATGGTCACCCATCCACGGACCAACCCCGGCAAGCGTAGCTTAACCTGATAGATCGACCCGTGCGGCTGTTATTACTTAGCCACGAGCTCCTACTCGTTTAACTCGTGAGATCAATCAATATCTCGTTAGATGTCACTGTCACAAATAGTGACTGTACAATAGTAGGTACACGATCAACCAACACAAACTAAAAATCATTTAGACGCAAACAATTACTCTGTCGTAAAGAAGCTTTTCACCAACGAATGACTAAGCCAATAAATATATCTGTCACCATTAATTATGAACTTCGTTTGTTTGTAATTTAACTTGTGAGATTCTAAACTGTCGATAAATTGTGACTGTACCATACTGTACAATATAACGTATTTATTTTCGATAGTTTATAATCTATCCATGTCAAACCGTCAAATTGTAAACGAATCCTGCACTTACCGACAGGGTTCACAATCTGTCCGATTTTATAATCACTCGTAAAATTGTGAATCGTCCCTGATTGGTCGGTTTTAGCGGTAGCTCGTTCTGTGTCCATGAGTGAAAACAAACATAAGAGTCAAATAAAAGAAATGCATATTTAGTTAATTGTTTTATTGAGATCAAGTATATTAATCAATATATTTTTTTAATAAACTATATTAATGCTTAATCAATAATTAGGTTCGTTACGTATAATATAACTTAGGTTATGTTCAGCGACTAACAGTTATTTATTTAAATCGTAGTTTAATTTTATTACGTTAAATGTAACTCTTAAACTTTAAGAACATCTTTTTTAAAACATCTGTTTGTTTATGTTCGGCGACAAACGAACGAATGACAGCGAATGTCAGATGAATGAGAATGACTGCCATAGATAGCGGCGTGGGGCAAATGACGTTCAACCAATCAGCGCGCAAGGTGCGTCCCGTCGCGTGGACGCGTTCATTTGTATGATGCCAGTTCACAATTTGACGGTTTGACATGGATAGATTATTAACTATCGAAAATAAATACGTTATATTGTACAGTATGGTACAGTCACAATTTATCGACAGTTTAGAATCTCACAAGTTAAATTACAAACTAACGAAGTTCATAATTATATGGTGACAGATATATTTCTTGGCTTAGTCATTCGTTGGTGAAAAGCTTCTTTACGACAGAGTAATTGTTTGCGTCTAAATGATTTTTAGTTTGTGTTGGTTGATCGTGTACTATTTGTTTCCTAATTTATGTTATAAATAAGTAGGTAATTATTTTGTTTCAATTTTAATTTTCAGTGTTTATCAGTAGAAACTTGTAAATGGCCTTCAGTTTGATATTGTGTAAGGACATTGTCTAGGTTAGTTGGAATAAAATAAAATAAAAATAAAATAGTTCTATCAGGTTAAGCTACACTTGCCGGGGTTGGTCCGTGGATGGGTGACCATCTTTACATACCTAGACCCCCCAAGACCCCTCGGAAAGCACGTTAAGCCGTTGGTCCCGGCTGTTATTCGTGGATCTTTGACAGTCGTTACGGGTCGTCAGAAGCCCAAAAGTCTGACAACCAAGGGGTATCGTATTACGCAGTAACTGGGTTGTGGAGGTCAGATAGGCAGTCGCTCCATATAAAATACTGGTATTCAGCTGCATCTGGTTAGACTGGAAGCCGACCCCAACATAGTTGGGAAAAGGCTAGGCAGATGATGATGGATGTCGGTGCCCTAAAAACTGATGCATAAAAACCAATACACTGTGTGCTCAAACCTGCTTCAATGCAATCAGCGGCCTATACATACATACAGTAGGTATATAGTGCTACACTTAATTATAGTTAGGGACAGGTTATTCCTCTCACTATTGCAAGTTTGTACCAGACTGTCTCGACATTCCTTAGGATTTGTTTACAATTGAGTTTTAAACAGTGCTGCAGTTTTACCAAATGGTAAATTTTTGTGCTCAAACAACATGAAACAACACTGAGGGCCTATTTCACGATTTCTGATTAGCCACTACTTACCGAACACATTCAAAAATGGAACAGAATTTAAATGAATAGAGATTTTCCAGACAAAGGAAAAAAAACGGTCAAGAGCGAGTCGGACTCGCGCACCGAGGGTTCCGTTCCGATTTCTGAAAAAATGTGCTAATTTAGAGACATCGTTTTATTTTTCCTGTAATCTTTACATAAACATCTATCACATAGAATAATTTCAGATTTTTCTCTATGCAAACTTCGGAGATAAGGGGGGACGGTTTTTTTTTACATTTTTCATTAAAAGTCGAAAACTATGCGCCCTGAAAAAAAAACAAAAATGTTTGAGAATGTGCAAACAGCGCCCCCACATGTCCTAGTAGCCCCACTTCGAATTTTTAAGATCCTATTTCTTTCTTATTTGCAAAAATAGTTGGGCAAACGTCATCTAAAACTGTAAATTCAAACTGTAAATTTCAAGTTGGTAGCATTAGTAGTTCTGAGATATCCAGCTGTGACAGACAGACAGACAGACTGAGTCGCACCATAACGGTTCCTTTTTACAATTTTGGTACAGAACCCTAAAAATGCCAGTCATGAGGACTACCAACAGAAGTGAAAACATAAACGTAAAACTATGCCTAGCATGTCGCGGTGACGCGGTGACGCGTACCCGTAAGATATCCCCCTACCAAAAATCGCTCAACGCGCCAGAAATTTTCACTTCAAAAAACATAAAGGTCAATGTCAAAGTCAAATCAATCTCAAAGTGATTAATACTATTTCCCACGATTAGGGCATTCGTAGAAACCTAAACGGATCTAGAAGTAGGTGGAGTTGCATCGCTCAAACTCGAGCACCATCAGAGAGGTGACGAAATTATACACATGTAGATTTACGACCGGACACATAAGCACTGTGACGAAATAAGACACGTGCAGATCCAAACAAACAGTTCTATCCGCTTGTCGTCCGGGGGCTTCCTATGACTAACTGTTTTTTTGCATAGATAGCCAAAATATTTCTGCGAAATATTACTGTAGTCTGTTTCAGTTTATTGTTGTTTTTAATTCATCTGTAACTGAAAAAATCTGGAAAAACCCAAACGAATAGAAATCTTCTTCTTTTTAGAAGTCTCGTTACAAAATGTGAATCACACTTGGCGAAAGTTTGTGAGTGAATGTGTGTGTTTGTATGTTTGTTACTTCTTCACGCTCAAACGTCTGGACCAATTTTGATAAACTCAAACTCAAACTCAAAGCATTTATTTCAAATAAACCAATTACAGGCACTTTTGAATTGTCAATGGGTCGGTCAGTCAGAAAGATGAAGCTAGTTGCCCATTCCAAAGCGTAGTAGATCCCTATGGAGAAGAACGGGCAAGAAACTCCACGGACACTCTTTTAAATCATAATATTTTTACAAAATATTGGTTACATCGTTCATGTTGAAAATATACATGTGAGAACAATGTAGAAAGACGTGCACGTTAAAAAGCGTCCGTAATAAAAAGATAAAAACTAAAACAACTAAATTAAATATTAAAATTAAAAATAAGCCATGGCAGCTAAGAGATGACCAGTCCCAACTGACGGCGCCCGTTCACGAATATGACGCATGGATCAGATAAAATATGGTATGGAGGTAGCTGACACCTTGGATTAATACATGGGCTACTTTTTTTTCGGTCTACGAGGGTGAAACCGCGGGGCGCAGCTAGTGAACAATAAGTTGGTATGCAGTCAGTCAGTTATTAACCCTATCCTGATGTTGTGACCACCAAGATGACACAAACATGAGGAAGTTTTACTTTTATTTAATTTAATTTACCCCTTCTTGAAAGAGACACAGCATCATCTAGCTTCTTCAGTCAACATCACCAAGTAGTCGTTCCTCAAACAAATGAGACTGAAGCCGGACAGATTGCAGCACTTAGCTGATGATGGAAGGTCATCACTTAGGTACCTAGTGCTTATAGAATTACAGCCGATCTTACCATTACCGTAAGGTAAAAACCCCCCTACTCTCATAACATCTAACCCTCTTTTTTTACATTCATTGACATGAAAACACAAAGACAAGCTTTTTAACGCGATTAAACTTCTCAAGTTTTTGGTTAAAGGGGTAAATGTGATGATGAACGATGATGAGAAACGAGACTGTCTCTGGCTTATTAATGTTAGCGCCTGTTCACCACCTACGATTAAGTTCCTATTAACTTACTTGGCAGATAATTTCATACAAATTCTGTTCCATTTTTGAATTTATTCGGTGAGTAGTGGCTATTTGGAGGAGCTCGTGGCTAAGTAATTACAGCCGCACGGGTCGATCCATCAGGTTAAGGTACGCTTGCCGGGGTTGGTCCGTGGATGGGTGACCATCTTTACATACCGAGACTCCTCCGTGCCTCGGAAAGCACGTTAAGCCGTTGGTCCCGGCTGTCATTCGTAGATCTTTGACAGTCGTTACGGGTCGTCAGAAGCCCGAAAGTCTGACAATCAGTCTTACCAAGGGGTATCGTATTACCCAGTTACTGGGTTGTGGAGGTCAGATAGGCAGTCGCTCCATGTAAAATACTGGTATTCAGCTACATCGGGTTAGACTGGAAGCCGACCCCAACATAGTTGGGAAAAGGCTAGGCAGATTGAGTAGTGGCTATTTGGACATCGTGAAATAGACTCTTAAGTGTCTAAACACACTATGCCGAAGGTACGCGACCGAAGTTCGGCATGATTACCCCTGCAATGCTTCGGTCGGGAGTAAGTTCAGCGGCAACTTATTCTGTAGAGCACACATTATACGCGACCGAAGTTCGGTTCGATTGCCGAAGAAGATCCGGGGAGGGGAGCAGTGGGAGGCAGGGCCTCGCTCCGCGCCCGGCGTTGCGCAACTGAATTTCTGCCGCGTAAGTTTGGCACTTATGGTGTGTCATATCAGCCGAATACGTCGGAACGTAAAATCAGCCGCGGAACTTCGGTCGCGTACCTTCGGCATAGTGTGTTTAGACACTAAGTGTTATATTAACACTAATACCTACATATACCGCCCTGTAACAGTCTTAAGTGCACATTTTTTGTACAATGAAATGCAACAGCATTTCAGGACTGACCAAGCGTGACAGTCAGGGTTTTCATGTAAATTCACGCCACCATGCAGCAGTTGCCGCCACTTTGACAAGAGGTCTTCCAATCTGCCTAGCTTTGTCCCAACTATGTTAGGGTTGGCTTCCAGTCTTTCCGGATGCAGCTGAATACCAGTATTTTACATAAAGCGACTGCCTATTTGACCTCCACAACCCAGTTACTGGGTAACACGATACTCCTGGTAAAACTGGTTGTCAGCAGTCTTTCGGGCTTCTGACTACCCGTATCGACTGTCAAAGATCAACGAAAGACAGCCGGAACCAACTGCTGCTAATGTGCTTACCGAGGTATGGAGGGGTCTCGGTATGTAATGGTCATCCATCCGTAGGCCGACCCCGGCAATCGTAGCTTAACCTGATGAATCGACCCGTGCGGCTGTTATTACTTAGCCACGAGCTCCTCTCTTTTCTCTCCCTCATCCATTTCGACAATGAACATAAAATATATGATGACGTTCAACATACGTTGCATTTACTCGTTCATCATTCAGTCACGATAAAATAAATGTAGGTGCTTTGGCACTTTTAACAGGTGACCGGACCTGACGTCTCTGTGCTGCCACCTAGTGAACGTCATTTCAGAAAACCCTCATTAATGCAAAATGGCAACGCAAAAAAAAAAATATTTCTTTTTTATTTGAAAAAAAAGTTGGGCAAACGTCATCTAAAACTGTTCCAAATTCCAAGTTGATAGCATTAGTAGTTCTTGAGATATCCAGCTTTGACAGACGGACAGACAGACTGAGTTGCACCATAAAGGTTCTCTTTCGTCATTTTGGTACGGAACCCTAAAATTATAAAAAAACGGATCGTACTAAATTGCACGATAATTAAAAAAAACCTGTAGATACTGTGAGAGCTCGAACCTCACAGTAGGATATTTAGTAAACTATTAAATAATACGAGAGGGACTCTATTTAATGGGACTGAAGCCCTCTGTATTTAAAGCTCAGATCAAATATCAAAATAATATTCCTACTAAAATTAGTTCTTTGCCGAGCCCCTGACCAGATTCTTTAAGTATATGTCATCCTATCAGAAGATATTCCATATTCGAATGATTAAATGTCAGCCAGTATTATATTAACGAGGCTTGATCAAAGCATCAATGCTTTACATGAGCTACGCCCCCTTTGAATAAAAGTCTTGCAGTAGTCCACTTCTAAATAAGACTTTTATTCAGACCAAGACATTCGATCATACATACCAAACCTACCTATCCCTAATATATAACCTAACCTAACTCCGGGAAAGGAAAGACATCTGGGGAATTATACTTATAGGTACAGGCTTTTTTTTTTTTTTTTTTTTTTTTTTTTGTGGATGGGAAATTATCAAATGACTTCTCCCGGTCTGGGCAGAGCGGGAGGGCGTGTCAGACTTTTACTGACTAAAACCCACCCATGTTCCTTCAGATGCCCGTGCCAGGGCCACGGTATCTCTTTCGAACTACCCGCGACCCCGGCGGCATAGGCCCAATTGACCCCGTCACTGCTGACATCTCTTTGAGGCACGCGTGGAACACAACGCGCCGTCGACCCGGGCCTGGTCCTTATCGGACGGCGAGCTACCCATTACTCGTCGTCCGCAAGCCCGCGCCTACGGTGGCCGGGAATCGGCGATAGATTCCCGCCGCCCAGGGCGTCTCCTACGGCGGCTAGGGGCGCGAGGGCGCGGCTGTTGCCTCTCCCTCACGCGTTCCGCTTCCTCCTTCGCGAGCATTACTGCTTCGCAGAAGGAGGTTACGGCCTCCCATGCACTCTCGCTCCGCACCATGGCCTGGACCAGGCTTGGACGCGAGAGATCGCCGCCACCGATCGCCTCCGTGAGAACACGGCGGTGCATGACGAGCCCCCTGCGATAACAATATGATGTGATGATTCACATGAGCCCAGAAGGGGTTGAACAAACTAAAGAACTCAACATCGTGATTCATTAATCCATCGGACTGTATGGAGCCAGAGGGAAGAATGTGTCAGAAAGTTAAAATTCTATCGTCGACCTATCTCACAATCAATCTCACACTTTGCAAGGACTATGTCCCGTCAGCAAAGCTGGTTACAACTTATACCAAAGTCTCCCCCCTCTTTAGGAGATTCACAGTTTTTCACAACCATTTATTACTCCTAATCCGTCATACTAAATGCTGGAGGTTGTTCATGCTAATCTGCCCTATCGCCCTGTAATGAAGCGACGACTGTTGGAACACTCCTCTTGCTCTTCAAACATGTGGGCAGCGGTGTGGTGTGTGTGATACCCACACGCAGTTGGCTGCGTCCGATGTAGCTCACCATATGCAAACATATATACACAAAATGTTAATATTACATTCCATACTAATGTCACAAAACAATACAGTGACATAAAAAAACTGAAAATAAAAACAATGACAATTAAATAATCCTTAAAAGAAAAAGTTTCCATATATTAATACTAAAAGGTTTAAAAAGTTTACATCTAATAAAGTTATTTATAAAAATGTCTCTAAACCTTCTTTTATTCAATTTGAAAAAACAATATTTTAAATTGGAAAACTTCTTTATAAAATGTCTCTTGGTTTTCACAACTTCTTTTAAATAATTTAATTTAGGAACAAATTTTTTAAATTTAATTTTATTTAGAGATAAACACTTTTTCATTTTATATACACATATTGGTATGTTCATAGAGCTCTTTAGTATCGTAATGGGGATTAGGGAACCTGTGATATTTTTTATTGTAATTAATTGCTAATTGCGCGATTATCCATTGTCTCGACTGCGCATGACTCCATGTTCTGTTCACCTAATTTTAAATTGACCTGCAAATGACAAAGATGGCCAATATCCTTTATTTCCGATGACGGACAAAGACACCTATTCTCCTTTGATTCGGAAAATTTTAAATCAAAATTATTTTGAACAATTTGTTCACAATAAATTCCACATCGTGAACATGATTGTCTTGACACACTGAAACACTAGCAGACATAATAAAAGGACTGGACCGACCCAAATATTCCAATGGTTCCTGGTCCTCTATTTGAAGCACCTCGTCTGTCTGCTCCTCATCCTTGGTCATCAAGGGGCTGCTGTCTGCGCACCTGAGCTCAGCAATGACCTCAACTTCATCTTCATCACCGCCCGCATGGCATTTTTTCAAAACATCTACTTCCTCACTCTTGCTAGAAATTAATTCAGAATTATCCTCTACACATAAAACACTTTCCTTTCCACCTTCTACAGACAGATCCTGTGCACTCGCCTCCTGTCGTGCGTAACTAAAAATCTTTCCTCTATGGCATCTACATGGGAAATCTGCCCATAATGCGTCACACAATGCCTCAAAGGTCATACCAGCAAAATATGTATAATTATAAAATGCCTTCGCAGCACTTTTCAGAAAATAACCCATTATCAGCGACCAATCGCTTTCTCGCCATCCATTGGTGTTGGCAATACGTCTGAAATCCTCAATGAACTTTTCCAGACATCGAGCGTCAACGCCCGTGAAATGATACTCTAACATAAGCATCGTGACAACACACTGCTAAAATATATAAAACCACTTAGTCTGTTTAAGGTGATGCTCCAGTCCTCCTGAACTCGCTTAGTATGCGATAGCTCTGCGTCCGGTCTTCATCGCCAAACACTTATAACTCTGAAACAAACTCTCGTAGGCCGTATCGGCACACTCAAACTCAAACTCAAAGCATTTATTTCAGTTAAACCAATTACAGGCACTTTTGAATTGTCAAGGGGTCGGTCAGTCAGAAAGATGAAGCTAGGCGCCCATTCCAAAGCATAGTAGGTACCTATGGAGAAGAACGGGCAAGAAACTCCACGGACACTCTTTTAAATCAAGATATGGTTACAAAATAATGGTTACATCATTCATGTTGAAATTTTACATGTGAGAACGATGCAGAACGTTAAAAGTGTCCTTAAAAAAAACAATTCAAATATTTAAATTAAATTAAAATAAGCCGTGGCCGCTAAGGTATGCCCAGCCTTCACTGACAGCGCTTGTTCACGAACCTGACGCATGGATTAGCTAAATGATCCAACACGCGCCACCATCAGCGAGACATTGGAGTGAGCGTCACATACTCTCAGCCGCCAGGGCACATTCAAGTCAAACAAAGACGTACCCAGTAAATGGTAGCTTTAGAGTATGTACATAGTACTCACACATGTGCTATGCAATTATACAGGGTGTTTGGTGCATCGTTTGCCAAATTGAATTGGCCGAAAGAAGAGGTCATTTGCTATCGCTTCAGGCTCAAGTACTCATTTTTGGCCACACCGGTTTTTTTATTACAACTTTCTAATTTTTATTTTGAAAAAATCCAAAACTCAGCATTAAAGCTTAAATTAAAAAAAAGTTTTAAGTGTAGTCGTCAAATTTCATTTTTATTTACATATGTACTGTTGTATGGCTCTATCAAATTTAAAATTACTTGCCAGTTACATCTAGTTTTTTTTTAATAAATCACAAAGTTTTTGGAAAAATAAAAAATGAACTTAAAACTCAACTTTAAATAGCTATAAAAAAAAAACTAAAAGCGATCGGGATCTTCGAATTATTTTAAAAAGTTCTCTAGTCTATCCCCTTTCCAACGGTATGCAATGTGTTAAAAAACTCTTTTAATATCTTTAATAATTAGCTAAATGTGTAGTCGAGACACATCAGGCTGATATTGGATATTACGTTTAAAACACTAGTTTTCGCATAAATTACATGCTATTAGTAGATAGATACTGTTATCTCACGTCTTACGTAGTCTCTTATCTCGTTCTTACATAGGGAACTTTCCTCGAAATTGAAAAAAAAATACATTATTACAAAAATAATCATTTATTAATAAGTAATTTAATTACATACTAATCTTACAAGTCTTGTTCAAACTGTCTACCACTATTGCGTATGCACGCGCGACATCTTCGTCTTATCTCAACTGTAGTGGTGCGTAAACGCATTTCTGCTTTGATCGTCATGAAAGCCGCCTCAATGCGTTGGACTAAATCATCTCTTGTCTCAACTTCCGTGGCGTAGACGAGTTCTTTGGCCCGTCCCCAGACGTAAAAATCCAACGGAGTTAAGTCTGGAGAACGTGGAGGCCAAGGAATAGGGCCATCCCTCCCAATCCATGAGTCCGGGAATGCATCATTCAAGTACTCCCTGACGGTTATTCTCCAATGAGCGGGACAACCGTCATGTTGGAAAACAAAAGACCTGTCTTCACTGAAAATTGGCAAATCAGCTAATAATAAGGGCAACTCTGTTTGCAGAAATTCTAATTCTTGTAAGATTAGTATGTAATTAAATTACTTATTAATAAATGATTATTTTTGTAATAATGTATTTTTTTTTCAATTTCGAGGAAAGTTCCCTATGTAAGAACGAGATAAGAGACTACGTAAGACGTGAGATAACAGTATCTATCTACTAATAGCATGTAATTTATGCGAAAACTAGTGTTTTAAACGTAATATCCAATATCAGCCTGATGTGTCTCGACTACACATTTAGCTAATTATTAAAGATATTAAAAGAGTTTTTTAACACATTACATACCGTTGGAAAGGGGATAGACTAGAGAACTTTTTAAAATAATTCGAAGATCCCGATCGCTTTTAGTTTTTTTTTATAGCTATTTAAAGTTGAGTTTTAAGTTCATTTTTTATTTTTCCAAAAACTTTGTGATTTATTAAAAAAAAACTAGATGTAACTGGCAAGTAATTTTAAATTTGATAGAGCCATACAACAGTACATATGTAAATAAAAATGAAATTTGACGACTACACTTAAAACTTTTTTTTAATTTAAGCTTTAATGCTGAGTTTTGGATTTTTTCAAAATAAAAATTAGAAAGTTGTAATAAAAAAACCGGTGTGGCCAAAAATGAGTACTTGAGCCTGAAGCGATAGCAAATGACCTCTTCTTTCGGCCAATTCAATTTGGCAAACGATGCACCAAACACCCTGTATAATACAAAGGAAATTGAGTCTATACAATGCAATGATAGTCTTACAATCTTCAGCAGCTCCAACAGTATCTTCAAATGTTAATTAATTAGTTGTGGTTGTGGAGCAGGACAAATCACTTCGAGAGGTACGTTGAACGTATACCCGGCGCCTCCACCACATTGTGAGGCCTCGAACCTCACAGCAGGATATTTACTAAACTATTAAATAATACGAGAGGGACTCTATTTAATGGGGCTGAAGCCCTCTGTATTTACAGCTCAGATCAAATATCAAAATAATATTCCTACTAAAATTAGTTCTTTGCCGAGCCCCTGACCAGATTCTATATTTATGTCATACTATCAAGAAAACGGGGATCGTTTTCTTGACAGAAGATATTCCATATTTGAATGATTGAATGTCAGCCAGTATTATATTAACGAGGCTTGATCAAAGCATCAATGCTTTACAGTACCTAGGTACAGCATAGCCCATAAACGCTCGTGTAAACCTTACCTTACAATGGCCGCGGTGCATCAACATTAGCATAGCACGGATCGGCAAGGCGTCGTGATCACGATGTACACTCCTTTTGTGTAGCTTGAATACGTCGGCTGCCCTTTTGAAGATGCTAACAGGTTTTAGGTTCTATTGGATATGAGCCACCTATGTGACTAATGGTTAATAGACTGACGTTCTTCCTCTTGGAAAGTGGTTGTTTAAATTATCTCTACAGACTCAATTCTTTATTGCATTCCATAGTGTAGTTTGGGAAGCTTAAAATTAATGACACAATTATGGACCCTGTCGGGCACAGCATAGTAGGAGAGAGGAGGAAGAGCGCTTCTTTTGTGATTATTATTATGTATTTATTCTGGTAATTATATTTTTAATTCATTAAGGGGGACTTGTCAAGAGATTTGAAGATAGATACATTAAAAAGGATACATTTTTTAAAGGCAAATATGAAACCTCTGTATTTTATAAGCGACATCAAAAAAGGAGGTTATATGTTCATCTGTAACTATGAATTAAGAACGCTGTTACAAATGGGTAGTCAAATCATTACTTTTTTACACAAAAATATGTTCTTTAAATAAAATGCTTTGCATTCTTAAAATGTTTTTTGGCCGAATTGTTGATAGATGTGCATTGTACTATTCTGAACTACAAATATAATTTTAGAAAGGTGCAGATTCTCAATAAATGTACCGGAGTGAAATTTTTTACTTCGGTACATTTATTAAGAAAATGTACTTATCTAAAATTATATTTATAGTTCACAATCATACCATGCACATCTATCAACAATTCGGCTTAAAAACATTTTAAAAATGCAAAGTATTTTTTTTATTAAATATATTTTTGTGTAAAAAAGTAATGATTTGACCACCCATTTGTAACAGCGTCCTTACAAAAAAAAAAAATGTGTGTGTGCGTTCATCAAAATTTTCGTCAATTGTGGAACGATTTTGAAAATAATTTTTTCATGATGTAGAGAAGCTTCAAGGAAGCTTGCGTGGTGGTCCCGTATTTTGATTATCTTTGCTTGAGTAGTTTTTGAGTTAGCTTCGTTAATACTACGTATTAATCCACTTTGTATATCTCGATGATGTTATAATAAAAATTACTAAAAACAAACAACCGACTTGCAAACAAAAACACTACAAATTGAAAAATAGCTTTACTTTCGGAAGTCGGCAAAAAACTAAAGACACCGACTCCCGAAATGAAAGTTATTTTTCACTTTGTAGTGTTTTTTTTGAAATTGGGTGTTTTTTTTTTTTGTAAAAAAGTTTTTTACCATGACCATCCGTTAAAATTAAACCGAGACACAACATGGAGCTTAGCGAGAATCATAGAAAGGTGTGGAGGTAGTAATCAAAGACACAGGTTCTATTTCCTGGCCCAGTAGTGCTATTCTGTAAACATCTCACCGTGATATCTTAGGTGAAGTGAGCGTGAAGTGAGCCGTCATTCCACCTGATGCTAAGGGTTGACACTATTGACAGTTCACTTTAAGATCACTTCACCTAAGTTTTCACGGTGAGATTTTTACAGAATAGACCGGCTGATGCGATCTTCTGCAAAGAGCACTATAATCCAGAGTCCGCTCAACCGATTTTGACTTCTATGCCTTAGGCATAAGGATGGCATTAAAACTGTTTACTGCTGTTGGCATTAGTCATGCCAGCAACGCAATAGAAGTCAAAATCGGTTAAATGGACTGTAAAAACGGTTTATTTAATTGTCTAATCTTACTTCAAATGGGATATATCTAGGTGCAACTATGTTGTTTTGCTAGGTACTTGTTCAAAACCTGGCTGTGTGACATTTGATTAATTGGCATTTTTATGTTTAACTTTTCAATCTTAAAATCACGTTTTAGTTCTATTGTTTAGCAATAACACAAAATAACTAAACAACTATTAAAATAAAAATTTAGTTTATCCAGTGTATAGGTTACCAGATTGTGAACACCTTTAGTTAGAATCTATCTCGCGAGATTGTAAACTGTCGATAAATTGTGAAATGTGTGTGTGCTTAAAATATAATGTTTTTTTTTTTAATGTTTTCAAATTACATAGGTGTGGGTGGACAGAGTAGGCCTGTCAACAAGTACTATGGTTGAACTTTTAATTAGCTACAGTAAAATTATACTTCTTACGGTCATATTGTTAAAAAATGTTGCCACACTATCTCTACTTGTGACGTGATTAAAACTCATTGAAACATCGTTTTTTATTTTATTTTTTACTAAGTATAAAAATCCTACTATATCAATCTAAATCAAATTTTTAAATGAATAAAAGTTTTCATTAGAAAAAAGGTTTATTTAAAGGTTTATTTGGAAAATACCAAAAACCTCAAAATTAAGAGTATTTAAAAGAATGAATGTTTGTGATTAGAATTAATGCGTTTAATAAATAAAATAATAAAACCAATTCGATCACTGCATGTGATGACAAAACAATAATAATAAATAAAAAAATAAAATAAAAACTTTTTATTTCAGACTCAACAGAATCCATAGAATGTTAGTACCTACAGTAAACTTATGAAACTAGTGTAAGTAGAAAAAAAAATAAGCATTGCATAATATTTTTTATTGTAAACTTATACCTATTTGTCTATTTAGGGTTGTGGATTTTATTAACTAGTGCCT
The DNA here is from genome assembly GCA_946251885.1 of Cosmia pyralina. NCBI lineage: Eukaryota > Metazoa > Arthropoda > Insecta > Lepidoptera > Noctuidae > Cosmia > Cosmia pyralina. The sequence goes on from OX276367.1 coordinate 16,741,987, forward strand.
ATAAAATCTTAATACCCATATACCATATACCCATATACCATATACCCATATATTTATATATTATATATATTATCCTCTTGTATAAAATCAATTCAACATGGATCGATTTCGAACTGAATGTTAATTGAATGAATCGATTTTTTTGTCACATCACTATTTAAAATTCGTTAAAAAGTGGTAACACATAAGTAAGCTGTCATTTTACTGCAGTTAATTAATAGTGCGACCATAGGTACCTAACAAAGTCGACAATGGTCAACAAGTCGAAGCATCTACGAGTCAACAACAAAATGAACCTTTGATCCAATAAAAGTCAAACTGTTGCTATTCACGATGACTACTTATAAAAAACCATAGTAAATTATCAATGACGATGATATGACGACAGCAACAGAACAAGTTAGTTAAGGTATGCAGGAAATACGTCACCGCTGTGGCGTATCGATAAAAAACAAGAGGTCAAAACCCCTAGTACGAACGTCACTGTTTGGCAAATTAGATTGTCATTGTAATCGTGGACAACTGTATAGGAATTGTAACAGCCATGTATTTGGAAGAAAAAACATTTGACATATCACATCTGTATACCCCGAAGGATTGAGCAGAGGTAGAGTTTATAGAGTAGTCATTTTTACTTTTTTTAAGAAAACCCAAAAAAATAAAAAAAATAAACTATTTACTTAGACATATGGCCTATTTTTAACCGCCTTCAAAAAGGGAGGAGAATATTGGTATCTGCAGTTGTATCTGGGTTCGTAGTAGGAACCATTTCAGAAACTCACTCTTATGACGCAGATATGATTATGGTAATGACCTTAAGTGGTTAGCTTGCGTGTTCTGTGCTGCGCTTACGCAACGCGTCGTACGTCGAGCCAGTAATAGGACTTGCCCATCAAGGAGCGCTGTCCCAAATTAGACGCATTATTAATTTATTATACATAAAACAACAAAAAGTATTACGTTCAAATACGTTTAGTAAAAGATAAATAATAAAATTTTATTTAAAATGGTGAAGGTTTCATAAAAAATAAATCGCTTGATAATTTTTGCGTAATTCTCCGTTTTTTATCCGCGTTAGACATAACTTTACAAATTAATTACACTATGTAATATAAACATAATCTAAAATATTCACATATTAAGTTATTAAAAAAATGCTCTAATTTAACATATTTTTTTTTCAAATCATTAACACTACTTGTTTACGTGATCTTCAGTGTAAAATCATTAAAAGTCGGTTATCGTCGCTTCGACTGCCGGAAACGCGGATCTACGCGAGACACATGGCTTTTTAAGTGTTTTTTTTTTCTTTTTAATTGCATTCCGGTTAAAAGATCATAAAATATCCAGTTGCTGATTTAAAAAAAATAGTTCTCCGACTCTATGAGTCTATACTCTCTGTCTACGAGTCTATAGCAGTAATTAATTGTACCGATTTGACCTTCTGCGTCAATTTCTTGTCATTTAACCTAGTAAGCGCGTGCGCAGGTCAAAACTACGAATGTGGGTTTATCCACCAATCAATGTTCCGCTTATTCGGCACGTATTTTTTTTATTAGAGACTATGTCTAGAGAACAACTCATTAATAAATTATGCACAGTCTTCTTGAGTACGAGTAGTGACGTAATCGAGTTTGGTTTTCTAATGAATGGGTTGATTATTCTAACCGGTTGGGCAAAATTCGGTTTTGGAATATGTAACTGGTTTATTTATTCTATTTTAAGAGCTTTTGTTTAGTTATTTTTATTTCACGAAGCGAGCACGCGCTTTACTTGTGTTAACCAAGTGACCATACATGCCGTGAATGTGTGCGTGAAGACGAGTAGCGTCAGCACATAACACGCAAACACACACTGCTGACTTCGCTATTGTCTCGGACGGTACCGAGAGCTCCTGCGCTTACACACACATTCACAGCGTCTTTGTACACTTGGTAAACACAAGTAAAGCGCGTGTCGCTTCGTGAGATAATAAAAGTTAGTATTTAATAGCCGTTTCCGAGCTAACTACACACAACAGCTAGCAGGTCAAGTTACCACAAACTGTCAAATTTTCTCATTCGATTTTGAACTTAATCGTCAATATTTTAAGGTTTAAAATCATTTGGAGAAATTTGACAGTTTGGTATAACCTGACCGCAGGAACCGTGCAATTTTCGATAAATAAACTATCTAACTGACTTGTTGGTCTAGTGGTCGTAAGCGCTACTGCTGAGCATAAGGTCCTGGGTTCGATTCCCAGGTCGGGCAAAGTGTTATTGGGGTTTTTCGTCCGGGATTTCTCAGTAGCAGCCCCGGTTGATGGCAATAGGCTTGCCCCCTATCACATGGGACTTATACATTACTGGCGAAATGTAAGTGCACTATAAGTACACCTCTGCTTGCCCTTTTGGGGATTACAAGCGTGATGTTATGATGTTATTAAATGATCGAATATAGAACTGCAATTTGCAATGAATTAAACGTAATAAGAATTTCGCGGGTTACCTTAGTTCACTCTCCTACAAATGCTCCGGATAATCCATTTTTGCGTAGCATAATCAGCTTATAATGTCCCCACTGCTGGGACACAGGCCTCCTCTCGGTGAGAGGGAGAGGGCCGTAATCCACCACGCGGGCACAGTGCGGGTTGGTAGATGTCACATGTCTTCGAATTTTTGGTTCTAGGACAAGCCGGTTTCCTCACGATGTTTTCCTTCACCGTTTTGAGAGCAGTGGTGATGAAATAATTTACACCTACCGGAGTTCGAACCTACAACTCGTAAGTCGCGGTCATTACCACTGGACCACCACTGCTTTCAATCGCATTTTTGCATGAATCGTATTAAAAATCAGTAAAATTCCAAAATCTTGTCCCCAGTGAGAAAGTAAATCATCCGTGACCGAGCAGTTTCCGAGGTCAGTAGTGAGTGACAGATGACTGCTTACAACAACATACCTATTGGAGCGCACTGGGGAATCCCCGGTCAGCCCGTTACATAGAAAGTGATGGTTGTTAACTTATTGCTGCCTATAATTGGTTAGGTGTTAAAAAGTAATAAGAAAAAAATTAAACTGACTTCAAAAAGAAATGGCAATGCTGCCAGTGTTCTAGGCACGTTTCCGGATGACAGCGATGCGGACGAGTACTTCGATGCCTAAGAGTCCTTTTGTTTTTGTATTTATTTGTATAGTTAGAGTAATTTACTTTAGCACCTACTGTAAAAAGAAAGGAACTCAAAATTATGAAATAACTTTAATTTCGGAAGTTGGTGGCAGAAAAATTCCAAGACACCAATTTCCGAAATTAAAGTTATTTCATTTGTGTTCATTTCTTTTTGAAATCGGTTTAATTTTTTTTTTAATTAAAACTTCAAATATATTTGAATAAATAGGTACATACTTCTAAAATAAATATCACTAAAATAACTAACAACTATGACGAAGTGGAAAGATAATGTTCTTTCACTCTTCTTTTAAGTACTGCAACAGTTTGGCAGTCCCTAATGTCAGGCGGAAGTGAATTCCACAACCGAACCGCGTGCACAGTGAATGAGTAGGAGTAGAAGTCGGTGGAGTGGGAAGGAGATATAAGGAGGTTTCTAAGATGCGTAATGCAAGGCACATCAAAAGGACGGGCGTAGGAAAAGCGTTCCCGCAGATAGGAAGGAGTTTTAGGGTTAGTGTAATTGATTTTTCGATCTTTGTCTCGAGCAGGGTCCTGACTCAACTTACAAAGGTTTCAGAGGTCTGTCGATGGTGTTTTGATACATTTGTCATACAAAATGGAATCACCCTGAGTTATTAGGTTGTTCTAGTTCCATAATCGCATAGCCATAGAGGGTGTGCAAAAAAGATTTGTTCGGTTTCTGTGCTATCGTTTGCGCATACCATACCACAGTTGTGATTATTTGGATCTCTGCAGGAAATTTCACCTAAAACCACTTACTAACCGTCGTCGATTGGCAGATTGTACATTTTTGCTCAAAATTGTATCAAATGAGGTGGACTGTCTGTGTATTAAAATACAGCTTCTGCGTAAGCTGTATTTTAATGTTCCCCAGCGAACTCTCAGATTTAATCCTCCTATAGCTATTCCGTTGTCTTCTTCCAACTACAGGCAAAACTCATATTTAGTGCGAGCGAGTAAAGACTTTAATGACCTATGCAAGCAGTTCTCTTTTGACTGGTTTTCAACCAAAGGCTCAAGCGTACGCAAAAGGCTGAATCTGGATTTTTTCAAAATTAATTCTTAGTGTTGATAATAGTTCTGTTTCTTATTTTATTTATTTTTTTGTAATCTATTCCTTATGTTTGGCGGTGCCGATTTGACGATTGGTGCTCATCTTTTCTTGATGTCTTGTCGTGTGTAAGATCTCTTATTATAATTACTGTATTGCTAACCGTGAAAACCTGTAATTGGCTTCATGTTTCTTATTTCAGTATATTTATTGTTTATAAGTTAAGCTGTTGGTTTTCCACATGTTAAATAAATAAATCAAAATCAATCAATCTGCCTAGCCTATTCCCAACTATGTTGGGGTCGGCTTCCAGTCTAACCGGATGCAGCTCAATACCATTATTTTACATGGAGCGACTGTCTATCTGACCTCCACAACCCATTAACTGGGTAATACGATACCCCTTGGTAAGACTGATTGTCAGACTTTCGGGCTTCTGACTACCCGTAATGACTGTCAAAGATCCACGAATGACAGCCGGGACCAACGGCTTTCCGGCAACGTGCTTTCCGAGGCACGGAGGAGTCTCGGTATGTAAAGATGGTCACCCATCCACGGACCAACCCCGGCAAGCGTAGCTTAACCTGATGGATCGACCCGTGCGGCTGTTATTACTTAGCCACGAGCTCCTGTTAAATAAATAAATAATACCCATATTATTTCTTCATAACTAATCAAAAAATTCATCATCATTCATTCATTTTTTAATTTCTTTCATAATTAATTTCAAAGAAATATGACCTTATGCTTCACATACTCAAACAGGAACTGCAATCTGTAGGTTAAATAAAAATTTATCGGTTTGGGATTCGAACCTCCGACACGTATCGCACCTGTCACTGCGCCACAAACGCGCCTTCATTTGTTACGTAAAAAAACATCATACTTATTTCTGCCACTCATCGCAGCTCTTATAAAGGTTGTCTTTACTACCGAGGTCGGTGTCCAAACCGGTATAATTTACAACAATTAAAATCATAGTTCTATCTCGAGATCACCTTCTACCGCGAGTATCGGAGATGTGGGCGTTTTTGTGATGTCGGCACGCGTAGCATGACGACGGAAGAATAGACAACAGTAGTTCGACCAACTGCCACACAGCCATATAACGCCATTTCAATTACACACCCAGCTAAACCACGCGACGATATTTCTTCTTAATCTAAATAAAAGCCTCCAGCTTACATGTGCAATTGTACATATGCTGTTTAATTCCCGTTGTTTGCCAAACCATAGATAAGGAAGGTCATGGTTACAATAGTGTTTTCCTTGATTTAATTTAATTAATTCCAAAAATATCGCCATGAATTAATTCTGACGTAAATAATGAATTATTTTGAATAAACTCTTGGTCTTTCCCCATAAGATTGTCGTCATAAAAGTGGAGGAAAAACGTATGTATTACGTTAAATGACGTATGTATTATCGGGATGCCGTAAGACCGTGATATGTTGCCTAATATTGAGACACAGAGGTCCGGTGTTACGGACGTCTATATGAAATGCTAAGCTGTTATGAATGTCGTGACATTTGTCTTCTAGACACTTTTAGGAAACGATTTGGATTTTGTTACTTCATTTTATTTGTTATAAAGACGCATGTTAATACATGTCAGTTTTTTGATACTTATATCAATCTGCCTAGCCTTTTCCCAACTATGTTTGGGTCGGCTTCTAGTCTAACCGGATGCAACTGAATACCAGTATTTTTCAGTGACTGGGTAATACGATACCCCCTTGGTAAGACTGGTTGTCAGACTTTCGGGCTTCTGACGACCCGTAACGACTGTTAAAGATCCAGGAATGACAGCCGGGATCAACGGCTTAACGTGCTTTCCGAGGCACGGAGGAGTCTTTTTGAGTCCTATAATTACAAAACATTAATTTAGGTATTAGTAATATTTAGTTTAAGTGGGTGTATAGTGGTTGGTAGTACTGGTAGTTAGTTATTTATTTAGTTAGCTTAGATATTGGCTGAAACTCTAACTGCAACTTTATTTAATGCCTATTTTTATTGTAAACTATATTTTTTTTCTTGATAAACTATTTTAATGAATTAAGTATTATTTGAGATAAGACTTTAGGGCGAAATGTGATATAATAGAAGTGGAGCAAAGTGATCAAATTAGAGGAAACAAAAATGCTCATGACTCGCCCTAAAAACGAATTAAAAAACACAACCTTATATGAATGTGGACGTGAAAACATTAAGATCCTAGCACGTGGGGTTTTGTAGGCTCTGCCCACCCCCATGGGCCGGCTATGTATGTGTGCAGTAAGATGGTTGTAGCCGTGTTAGAGTTATATCCCTAGGGATGTAGCTATCTATCGGGATATATAGGGTGACTGGTAATTAGTGACCGATACCTAAACACATGATTGTGCACATCATAACAAACAACTTTTACTATGGGACCAAACCTGAAATCGCGAAAAAAAAATCAGTTGCTCCCTAAATTTTGACGAGTTATGCGAACATGAATGTATGGGGCAGCAGATTTTTTTTTCGCGATTTCAGGTTTGGTCCCATAGTAAAAGTTGTTTGTTATCATGAGTATAATCATGTGTTTAAGTACTATCGGTCACTAAATACCAGTCACCCTATAGTAGTATAGTTATATGAATACTGTCGGATTGCCCTAATTTTGCTACTGCAACCAATTTCGGTCACAGTTCTAACCTAACCTAACCTAATCTATGTGGTCGGAGTGCCCTAATACTTAATTATATCCCTAGGGATATAACTATATCATGGCTACAACCGTCTTACTGCGACATATTATGTATGTCATGATCACATACCTACGTGCACGTTTTTACATAAAAATACCCATCCCATATTACAACGGTACTACATAATGTTATTACATATTTCATACATACGTGTTCAAATGCACATAAACATATTATAGAATGGCGAACTTTCCTTGGGTTTTTTTGAGGGGCGACTAAACGTTTGTGACAGGTATAGGCAGCAGCATACCATAATGGCCGATTCATCAGTGAATTAGACCTATTCAAACATTTGGGGAATTTATAAGGAGCTTTGATAACAGGCCACTCGTTTTCCGTAAAAGCTATGATTCCTAAATATGGCAGGTACGGTCAGCGATCAATTCGATTAACACTACTACATGAACACATCATCCAAATTGACACAAAAAGTAGCTGCGCCCCATCGTTTCACCCACGTAGACCGGGATAAAAAGTAGCCTGTGTTAATCCAGGGTACAAGCTATCTACATACCAAATTTCATCCAAATCATTCCAGCCGTTTGAGCGTGAAGAAGTAACAAACATACAAACACACACACACACTCACAAACTTTCGCCTTTATAATATTAGAATTTTTTATAAATTAAAATTTCTTGTTCCCCCGACCCACCCCGTCGCGTCGCATCACCTGCCCACGCCATTACTTCGTTTTCGCATAGCGTTTTTTCTGTTATTTTTTTCATTTTGTTCGGCTCCTAAAGGTCATAGCGTGATATTAAATAGCCTTCCTCAAGAACTACGCTATCAAATGCAAAAAAAAAAACAAATACGACTGGTAGTTCCAGAGATTAGCGCGTTGAAATGAATCGAATGCGTTGTTGCTCATGTTTTACAAAATAAATATATCTTGTATCTTGAAACAAACAAACACTTCAGCTTTATTATTAGTATAGATATTTTATCTGTTCTGTGGTTAGTTGCATCTGCTGGTTGACATACAAATTCATTGAATTGCAATTTGCTTTTCAGTAGCAAAAAAAAAAAAAAAAAAAATTAAAAAAAACAATGAAAAACTCATCCTTATCATACTCATATAAAGAAAAATTGATTTATTACTGCTTAATTCAGTTTAATGGTATTAAAGCGTATTTTATAGTTCTTTAAACTATATTTTTTTACAAAATGCCTTGAGATTTTATTATGTAGTCAAAGAGACACATTAAAATATAGCTATACCTATCCCGGCCACTCCTATAGTGTTTTGGCTCGTAAACACCATGAATCAGCTGCCCCATACTATTACAAATAAGGTTACTTATCCTGAAGGACATTTTCATTCATTCATAAACACAGATTACTCATTTTACTCCCAATGAGTAGTAGTTCACAGTCACAGTTACTGGAAGACATTGATATTCTAATGAGAATTGTAGGTATAAATCAACACGATAGACTGTAAGGCGGGCATCACACCTCCGCCACGAAACCGGGAAACCGCATGATGTACCATCGGCAAACTTTCCGGTGAACCACTTTTCAACTTTATTGCGTTAGGAATAAGGTCGATAAGTGGTTCACCGGAAAGTTTGCCGATAGTACCGCTACTCGAATCGCGATTCGAATAGCGGAAAATCATGCGAGTCAGTTGAATAGAACTACTGCGGTTTTGCTGCAATGGTTCCGCGGCGGAAGTGTGATAATGCGTAATGACAACCTAATAAATAAATAAATATAATTATTACATCGGTATGTCTTTTTTTTTTCTTCTCTCGTAACCGTTTAAACTATCTGAACATAGCTCACACCAATCTGCCTAGCCATTTTCCCAACTATGTTGGGGTTAGCTTCCAGTCTAACCGGATGCAGCAGAATACCAACATTTTACATGGAGCGACTGCCTATCTGACCTCCAGAACCCAGTTACTGGGTAATACGATACCCCTTGGTAAGACTGGTTGTCAGACTTTCGGGCTTCAGACGATTTGTAACGACTGTCAAAGATCCACGAATGACAGCCGGGACCAAAGGCTTAACTTGCACACACGTTAAAACTATAAAAAAAAAAACAGATAACAATTATTAATGACAAAAGGGCCTCAGCTGAGCCACGCTCAGCATAATGTCAGAGATAACAACACAAGGTGTACCACCTGACGCTGTCCTATTGTATTGTTCTGTCAACTTCATACGATTGACAGTACCTATTGACATCAGTAGGTATCATCCTCCACACCCTTTTTCTTCACACTGCAGGGTCAAAAGCCTCTTTCCCTTAGTTAAGTCATCTGGGTCAAATCATTAGGGTTCCATACCAATATGGTAAAAAGAAACCCTTTTGGTGTGACTCAGTCTGTCTGTCTGTCCGTCTAACACAGCTGGATATCTCAAGAACTACTAATGCATCAACTTGAAATTTGGAACAGTTTTAGATGACGTTTGCACTACTATTTTGCAAATAAGAAAGATATAGGTATATTATTAATTTATTTTGCATCAGGGATTGAAAGGGGTTCTTAAAAATTCGAAGTGGGGCTACTAGAGCATGTGGGTTAGGTACCTGTCAAATAAAAGAACCCTGTTTACACATTCTCAAACATTTTTTTCTTTTTTTTAGGCCGCATAGTTTTCGACTTTTGATGAAAAATGTAAAAAAAATACCGTCCCCTTCTATGTCAGGAAAATTAAAACTCTCTCTAAATAGCACACTTTTTCAGAAATCGGAACGGAACCCTCGGTGAGCGAGTCCGACTCGCTCTTGACCGTTTTTTTTTCTTTAATTCTTCCCTGTTTTGTCCCAATCTTGGCTAACTTTTTTCCACAAGCTAAAGATATGTGAATGTATTTTCCCCGCGCCCTTCGAACCGGTACAAAAGTAGACACCCATACAACAATGCAATAACGACAGAAATTGTTATGGTAGTAGGACTTCCCCAGCTCTGCACTTTTACAAAGCAGATCGATTATTAGCCGTTCTGGCTCATGTAAAATTCAATGTGAATGAAATAGTTCGCCAAACACAATGTATGGCATCTCTTTTTCAAGGTTTGCTGGTGAAAATGTCTAACACATAGATTTTATTTATACTTTAACTAGCGACCCGGCCCTGCTTCGCACGGTTTTCACGGACAAAACATGAAGGTGTAAGGGCCTATCGACTCTGCTAAATCCCGTGGCAAATCTCCTAATATGCTAAGTGTAGACAGTAGTGAGTGAGTTCGCGATTTAGTTAGGAAGCGTGGGATAATTAAAGGCAGGCTTACCAAATTTAACAATTATTTCGACTCGTTAAAAGATTGCGATAACATTCCTAATCAAAAACGCATTGATTTAAAGTTAAGGATTCAAGGATGTAGTACTTTATTTTCTGAATTTAACGACATTCAAACTAAAGCAGAAGAAAAAGTTTCTGATAGTGAATTAGGCGAACAATTAAATCAAAGAGAACATTTTGAAGATAGTTACTGCAATTTAATATCACTTGCTGAATTTATGCTGAACACTGATGAGGTTGCTGACTGCTCCAGGTCATGTCCTAATCATAATAACAATCAAATACATTCCGTGAAGTTACCCACTATCTCCATGCCTACATTTGACGGTTCCTATGAGCACTGGCTGGAATTCAGAGACACATTTACCTCACTTGTTCATAATCCTAAAGATATTTCCAATATCCAAAAGTTTCACTATCTCAAATCGTCTCTAAAAGACAGCGCAGAACTAGTTATACATATTTGTGCTCGGAAAACTAACGCATCGTATTTTATTTAAAAATCCTCTACACAATCTATAAAACACCAAAGTTTTCACCAAACCTCACCGCTGCTGCTACATAAGTTAAATATAAAATGTATTATTACACATAAAAACTTTCCTTAATAAATTCTCTAAATGATAGTGAAAACCGCATCAAAATCCGTTGTGTAGTTTAGAAGAACAACGCGGCCACACAGACAGACACGAAAAGCGACTTTATTTTATAATAAGTATAGATAAAGATTAGTAACATTTGTGATGGCGATGGCACAATTAATCATCAGAAAGTACACGACAAAAAAATGGTCAGTGAGATGGTCAGAATATCTCAGAATATAGGTACATAGAAGTTCACAAAAATAATAACAGTTAGGATAACTCGTAACTGTCGTGACAAGAGTTAAGTAAAGTAACAATAATTAATGCCAAGGACTTTGAATATCGCGACCTCCGAGTTTAAAAATACAAAATTACAATAATATACTGTCCAACGGTCGACTTCCACTGTCCAGTCAAACTCTACGTCCGCATTAAGGCATTATTATGTCATAGGGACAATGTATAGGGCAAATCGGGATGCCGATAAGTAGGTATCCTTGAGGTATCCCCAAAAAAAAACCTGCTGACATGGTTGGTAGAAATCTTCTTTAGTCTTTATAAGTACATCACTGGTTCTTTATTTAGCCTGATGTCTATCGTATCCACCCTATCATTACTCATTTTAGAGGTTAGGTTTAGGGGCTTGTGACTTTAATGACAGTTAACCTGTGCTTGCTGCGGTCGGTTCCATCCACCATTCACGAAAATTTGACAGTCGATACTGGTAGCCAGAAGCCCGAAAATCTAACAACCAGTCTTGCTAGGAGTTTGATGTTACCCAGTAACTGGGTTGTGGAGGTCAGGTAGGCAAAATACTGGTATTCAGCTGCATTCGGTCAGACTGGAAGCCGACCACAAAATAGTTTGGAAAAGGGTGGCTGATTGACTGAGGTGACCGATAATGATGTCAATAATAACAATGAAGTAAGTTATACTTTAGGTTAAAACATCGCGTTCGTGTAATGTTTACCTTCCTGTGAAGTTAATTAATGTCGATTGAAGTAATTACAAGACTACGTACACATGATGACTAGCTTCCTTATTATCTTCAAGCTTACTTCTTAACAGTGTAAGCAGGAGTCACAATTTGACATTCACATCAAGTTTGGACTCTACTAGAAAATTACACTTTTCGGAAAACGCTAGAAAACTGATTTCCTAGAAAATTTTAATACTCTCTCTAGTTACCATCCGATCTTGTGTCATGCTAGAGAGAATTCAGAAGTCTAGCAAACGTAACTTCTGAAAAAACTTAAGGTATACAAAAGGTCACAACATAAGGCATTGGCTTCAAATAACAAAAAAATCTAAATCAGTTCAGTCGTTTGGGATATACGATGCTACACAATAAACTTATAACACCCCTCTGTTTCCGTGGGGGGTTAAAATAAGTAAATTGTCGCTTTTTTTATTGTTTGTGGTGAGGTAGATGACGTCGACTTCTATGACGTTAGTGAGAGATATATAAAGTGTATCAGAAAGGTGTGATCAAGTTTAAGGGTGTGGTACAGACTATTAACTGAACAACTTTCCCCATGGAACCAACATCTTAATCGAGAAAAAATTATCAGCCGTTCCATACAGCCGAGGGCCGAGGGCCGAGTAGGCATTGAAGTTTTGTACGGGACAGCTGATATTTTTTTCTCGATTTCGATGTTGGTCTTATGGAGAAAGTTGTTCAGTTTGATAGTCTGTTTCACAACCTTAAATTTGACTACACCTTTCTGACACACACTGTAAGCAATTCAACAGTATTTTCCTATATTTTCGTCACAACATAAAAATATACAGATAAGGTCAGATTCCGATTTATGTTGGATCTTGGGAACCCCATGATACCTCTATTAAGCATATCTCTGCCTACCCGTTTTTCCTGTTACATTAACGTATATGGACAACTAGGTACGTATTTAGATGAATTTACGTGCAGAACTATGATATTATTTTCCTCATTATGAACGAACGAAGAACTGGGTGGGAAAATCTCACTATTTTGCGTAGATTTAATAACTGTATGAGTCATAATTATCTTTTGAATATTTTTAATATCACCATATTATATTTGGGATTCCCCATCTAAAATACTATTAAGTAACGGTTTCTTAATATTTTGTTTTTGATAAACCCAGGTGAGGTTTGACCTTACATTTTTTGTTTTTTATAAAAACCTGGTGAGGGTGGGCCTTAACTGCCTACTTATTAAAAAAAAAAAGCATGTCATTAGACGACTATAGACAATGAGGTTTATCTGAATAAAACACAGTTAATTACCCATAATAAATGGTGAGTTGTAATGTTAATCACCAATAGATTACTTGGCAAGGGTCACAAGGGGAAATGACATTAATGTGTTATTCTAATAACTGATTGCATTTATATACCGCTAATGTACAAATTTAATATTGAAAATAAATAAGCTGTTTATGTAACTTTCTCTAATGTTGTAATTATACAAAATGTCCCAGAATTGACAGCACAACCGCTTAAGGGGTCATTATGAACAACTTTTACTATGGGACCAAACCTGAAATCGCGAAAAAAAATCAGCTGTTCAGTAAATCAAACTCGTCAAAATGTAGGGAGAAGCTGATTTTTTTTCACGAGGTTTGGTACCACGACCCCTTAAGCGGCTGTGCCCTCAATTCTGGGACGTGATGTTTTGTTTGCAATGAGTCTATGAGTGTCAACATACATGAAACTATTTTTTCTTTAGTAGTAGGTATTAGTCGCACTACCAAAAACATAGTTTGGTGGTAATAGGCCTCAATGATTACTGTGAAAGAGTGTCATTCTTAGAATATTTTTTGTGTGTCATACTATAATAGTACTACAACTACAGTCAGACATTTTACTGTCAAAAACACAGTGTGTATGTGTGTGTGTGTGTGTGTGTGTGTGTGTGTGTGTGTGTGTTTTTGTCAAAGTTTTTTAATACTTGAGAGAAGATCGTCAAACAAAAACTTTTATTTTATTGCTCTATGCCTGTTTAGACTACGGTCATTAATTAATGACGTATGTACCTATGTTACCCATTACAAGTTGACTCATCAATTTTATGGATGTCTTAAATAAACGTCTGGAATGCTAATACAGTGCTGTTTTTTTTGTTTTTAATTTGATTACGTGAATGGTTATTTTATTGGTTTGAAGTTGGAATTGAAATTGAATTAGTAAGTAAATCATAATTAATTAATTACTTTTGCTAAAATATTGTTTTTCAATAAATTTTACAATCAACAATAATTTACAAAAAAAAAAAAAAAAAAATTACATGTTTTAATTATTTAAATTTTTCCTTTAGTGTGTGTTTGTGTGTATGTGTGTGATAGGGGTGTTTCGAGTTCCTATTGTTATTTGGTATGTACCTAGGTAATAAATGAGAAAAATTAGCACACATTATTTTAAAACATATTTTATTATTTAAAAATACTTAAAAACTAAAATACTTGGAATGTCACATTCCTGTTGGGAAACTCAGGATTAGATCTACACATATAGCGACTAGTATTATATTATTATAGTTGGTTCACAGTCAAAATCATAACTCATCGTAAGTTAATACGATATTTGTTTAAAGTCACGTCTAAAATAATTTATAAAACGTAGAGTATAGGTGCCGATTCTGTTGTGCACAAACTAAACTTAATTTAGGCTATTGCTAACTTTTTCTCTCTATTATGGCAAGAAAGGGACGGAAGTAAATTAGAGCTGTCAAATTAGTTAGAACTAATTTTGCCATAGACATTTAGACGACACGTAAAAACATGTCGACTAAAAACACGGTGAAGCGCAAGGCGTGAACTAGTTTGACATCTCCAACTTAGTTCATAGCTATAGCCGTCCTTTTCTCGCGCTGCCTGGTAGTAAAAGATAGCGATTCTCTAATTTTAGTTTAGTGCGTTCACAAGAGAATCGGCACCATTGTCACTGCACTGAATCCACATTTAAATAATATTTACACAAATTAAATGCATTTAATTCTTGAACACTTAAAACAGTGTTTTCAAATTGTAAAGTATTGGACCCAGAGCTGGTTGACTGGAGATCATAAAAAACACCATTCCGGGTTCTTTGGTATCACTTTGGTTCGTTCACTTCCTGTCCAGCAAAAACTTCTCTTCCACACACATGATGCCGAACCAGACGTATCCATGAGGACATTTCGGCGTCCTAAGGCCATCAATTGATTCGTCGCTGTAGTCAATGTCTTGGGAGTCTTCAGTAACCTCCGGCAGGATCTTGCGTTTCCTCCTTGTTTCGGTCTTCTCGGAGCACTCGCATTCGAGGAGTGGTGACAACTCTCCAGGAAGAACAGCATCCAAGGGTTCGTTGTCGAGCTCCTCCCGAACGTCTGAGAGTTTTTTGAAGAAATCCCAAAGAAGTGAGCGCTCCTCCTCCGTTTGAGAGTCACACTTGCATTCGTCAGCAGCGTATGCGACTGCGGCGACGAGCGCGAGTAAGAACAGTACTTTGGCGGCCATGTTGAGTCGTTTACTTAACGAGGTTCGCTACTGGAATGATTCAAGTTTGGAATACGCGCGCTTATATACTCATTCTCTGAGTCAACGTTACCTATTGGCTGTTTATCAGTAAGTTCTGCGGGTTCAATTTAATAACAATTATTGTTTGTTTAATTGAAATACGTTATTGGAAGTTGGATTTTTTGTTGTAAGTTTAATTAATTTAAATCTGCATTCAATTGTTAATTATAATTTTAGAATATCTGGGTTTACATGTGGTGTTTTTTTTAAAGGTTGTATTTTTTTCTCAATAACTGTGCTTCTACATTTTTTAAACTTCGAACTCATTATGTAAGACTTGCTAGACTAGTATTCATTGTAAAACGAATCCAGACAAATATTTTAACAATACTTAGGAAGTTAGGACCTGTTTAAATGTTTCCGATTAACTTACTTGGCAGATAATTTCATACAAATTCTGTTCCATTTTTGAATTTATTCGATGAGACATCGTGACCTTTTCAGATGAACCTATTAAATGTTATAAGTTTTAAAAAGTTCCTTAATAATTATGTTACTATTACCTATACGACAGGTAAAAAGTCAAGTAACGCCGAAGTATTCCACTAAACTAGAAAAAGAAAACGGAAAATAAATCAAAAAGTATTTTTTTTGCCAAATTGCCGCCTCCTGCTGGTACAAAATTATATTAAATTATTTCTTGTATCTGTTCGTCTAATGATATCAAAAACATTTCACAGAAAATATATCTGTAACATTGAATATGTATAATATACATTATTAGTAGGTATATACTTACATAATAATTACATGTCGTATAAAATATATATTTGTTATTTTATTTGTGTCTCTACTTTTCTGAAGGATTTGCAGGCTACCGTCTTTTAGATGTTTACTTATTTTAATACCTAACTAAAAATTAGTTTATTTATCAAAATACAGAAAATTATACCGCCATCTGAGTCAGGGTAGGTAAGCTTCACTTTCGGGTTCATAGCATTGTCATACGTAATGAGTATTTTTTTTATACTATTATCTGTCCAAATCCTAAGAATTACCGACTCAGAAACAAAGAAAAACGCGTTTAGTTGGCATTACAGCAAAAAAAAAAAAAAAACTTAAAACTATAAAAAGATAATAACAATGATTGTAATGCCAAAAGAGCCTCAGCTCAGCATATTGTCAGATGACAACACAGGGTGTACCACCTGACGCTGATTTTCAGCTACAACCCACGAGTGCTATAGCGTGCGCGTGCGTGTGCGTGTATACGCTAGATTTATAAAACACAGGGAAGTGTGTGTGCGTTTTATAATAAACTAGCTTTTGCCCGCGGCTTCGCCCGGGTGAATCTCGGAAAATATACCACGGGAACGTACTACCGGGAGTTCCTTCCTTATTCCTTGTAATAATATAATTCAATCATGACTCGAAAGACATGTGGCGCCATCTATTATCATAAGAACGTTATTGTTGTTTTCTTCGGGAACAGTACTTTTTTTCGGGATGAAAGGTACCCTATGTCCGTTTCTGTACACCGGACAACGTATATGCAAAATTGCAGGATGATCGGTTCAGTGGTTTAGGCATGAAAAGGTAACAAACAAACTTACTTTCGCATATATAATATTGGTTAGGATTATGAGAATGAATTAAAATAAAATGTTGTGACATGCATGTGTTTCTGTGTGGTGTTGTGATTAATTAAAAACTAAAATAAATACTCAATATCAATATTATTAACCTCATTAAAATAATAATAAATATATAAAGCAAAAACAAACAAAAAAAAAAAAACAAAAAAAAACAAACATAAAAACAAAACAAAAAAAAATAAACATTTTTTTTTATAGCACCTTCATAGCAAAAAAGTGAGACTACGTTGTTCTTCTAAACTACGAAACGTATTTTGATGCGGTTTTCATTAAGATTCAGAGTACAAGACAATAATAAAAATATAAAATTAGTAAATTTTATGAAATTAATACATACTTACGTATTTTTTTTTGAACATGAATTTAAGTATTTTAATTTCTCAAAACCTAAAATTAACAAAATTATAAACTAACATAACTAAAACTTAATTAGGTGTAAAAGTAATCACAGAAAAAAATATTATAACAACACGTCAAATAACCCGGCCCAACTGTACCTGGCGCAAAGGTACCCATGACACTTGCAGCGTTGCCACGTTGTATGGCAATGACTAACCTTTGCACCAAGAACGAGCCGGAGCGGGAGTCACCCGTTTTCTCACGGAGATAAAAAAAATACCTTATTTAAAATTAATTAAAAAATATAAAATAAGTAAATCACACTAAATAAAGGCGATAGTTTGTGAGTGTGTGTGTTTGTTTGTTACTCCTTCACGCTCAAACGTCTGGACCGATTTGAATGAAATTTGGTATGTAGATAGCTTCTGGATTAACACATGGGCTACTTTTCATCCCGGTCTACGTGGCTGAAACCGCGGGGCGCAGCTAGTTGTATTATAAAGCGGATATATCGGCTCGAACATTTTCAAAATCTTTTTGCTGGTTTAAGGGCCCCACACATTTACAGTCTGCGGAGGATATCAGCCTGTTAGTTAATCGGTATGGATAACAGACTCACAGTTCTCTTTATGGTCTTGGATTGACGAGCGATGCGAACCCAGTGTGTGGCTGCTTGCTGGCGCAGTCCTGCATCCACAGGTATCGGCCGGCGCGCGCTATGACGTTGTGAAACTTAAAAACTAAATGTGAAACTGCCGCCTGCTAGTGTGTAGACCCAGAGCCGGTAAGTGACCGTTGCCGGCAGGCAATAATCGCTGTAGTGTGTGGACTGTGCAGACCTTGGATAGCAGGCCGCCTAGGACCAGACACTACAGTACGTCGATTCTGTAAAATTCAAACAACAACTCGTATCGCATCTCATATCGCTATTCACTCTGACTCGTAAAATAGATGATTTTTAATTGACACTTTGAATCGGGTTCGAGTGCGAAGTGAGCGTCGAAGTGACGAGGGAATTACCTTACTGATTGCCACTTCATATGTCATCTCATACTTTATCTGTCAAAATCTTACGGGCAATTTAGTTCAACTCGCTGACACGCTCGCAAGGGTAGCGCTAGTGTAAATTCGAATTATCAACCGTGTTTTTAGAATGCCAATCAAGAAAATCACAGCGGATTCAGATTCGAAGTTTTGAATGAGGTCTTACAGAATCACACGGCTGGTCAACTTTTAATAGGCCCTTTATTGGTTTTGAATATTGACACTTATTTCGCAACCGGCGTGCGTGTATGACTAGATTCTATGAATGTAAACGAAGCAAAAGGAGTATGTAAGGATCGTAGTGTAGGTGGCGTTCTGTAGTATCTGCCTACCCCCATGGGAAGAAGGCGTGTGTTTATGAATGTGTGTGTGTATTTATTTTAGCTCGGATCCTATAGCTTGGCACAGTTGCTACTTATACCTTAGAACGAGCGAGTCTAAGGGCTTAAGTTGTCAAGCAAACATTCTTTAACTCAACTCAACAATCTTTAAGTTAGCACCATTATTCGTAGTTCATATTGATTATTCGAACCTCAATGTTATGTTCATTTACATGGGAATTATTATAATATAGGTAATTGTTGTTTTTAATTAATTTACACAAGACGGAGAATCACCGTTAATCTCTTAAGGGGTCATTGTACTCATCATTATGAACAACTTTTACTAGAGGACTTACCCTGAAATCGCGAAAAATAAATCACCTGTTCCGTTCATTTGTGTTCGCATAACTCGTCAAAATGTTCGGAATAAGCTGATTTTTTTTCGCGATTTCAGATTTGGTCCCATAGTAAAAGTTGTTCATAATGATAAGTACAATGACCCCTTAAGAGGTTTACGTTGATTAAAATTACATCCAGTATAATATATTACGTAAGTATACTAAAATAATAAGTCCTTTGCCCAGCAATACAAAATATTGGCTACCAAAAAAACATGTCGTTTTGGTCCATTTTTCTGAGAATTAGATTACCTACACAATTTTAGTATAACATGACGCATGTATTCCCTGACCTGCAGCTATATTGCGCAACACACTGTCAATCGGAATCTGAATCATTTTGAAGTAAATTGCTAATCCATTACTTCATTTATTTATTTATTTATTTATGTTAATACGGTTTGTGGACCAATTACATTAACACATACAGTAAATATAACATAATCATAAAAAAGACAACAAAAAAAAAATAGAACAAAGATATTATAAACAAAACACAAGTTTTAAATTTATGTGCTCTCACAAAAGTGAAGACAAGCGCACAAAACAGTTTTGAGATCATCTGCAAATAGGTCACAGTTCGGGTTGGCTTCCATGGCGTTATTAAGCGCAGTCAGGGCGCGAGGAACAGGGGATGAGGCGCGGGCCACTGTTCGAGTTGTGGGCACGGCTAGTAGACGGTGTTTTCTACCACGGAGATAGTTGCTTGGAACGTAAAGGCGAATCAGCTCATTATGGAGATCAGGAGCATCTGTTATCCCACGACATATTTTAAGCATGATGTACAACTGATCATAGGCTCTCCTAGTTTGTAACATATGAAATCCATTGTCGGCTCGATAACGTAAAAAAAACTTTTTACAAAAAAATACAACCGACTTCCAAAAACAACTCCAAAGTGAAAAATAACTTTAATTTCGGAAGTCGGTGTCTGGTTAAATGTATTTTCGTTTTTTGCCACCGACTTCCGAAATTAAAGTTATTTTTCACTTTGGAGTTGTTTTTGGAAGTCGGTTGTATTTTTTTGTAAAAAGTTTTTTTTTTTCACTTTTTAGTTGTGGAATCTACCCCACACAAATTCTAATACCACTACCTGCAAAACAAACTAGAACATCATCCATATAAAAGTGGGGAAAAAATACGTATTATTGAAGCTAACTCAAAAACTACCAAAGCAAAGTTAATCAATTTTATATGGGACCAACTGTGATGTATACCCTCTCGAATAAAACAAAAAAAAAATCAAATCGGTCCAGCCATCTTCGAGTAATCGGGGGACAAACATAAAGGTTCCAACGAATTGATAACCTCCTCCTTTTTGAAGTCGGTTAATAACGCAATGAATGTTGTTGAACTGTCAAAAAACTTTTTTACAAAAAAATACAACCGACTTCCAAAAACAACACTACAAAGTGAAAAATAACTTTAATTTCGGAAGTCGGTGTCTGATTAAATGTATTTTCGTTTTTGCCACCGACTTCCGAAATTAAAGTTATTTTTCACTTTGTAGTGTTGTTTTTGGAAGTCGGTTGTATTTTTTTGTAAAAAAGTTTTTATTTTTCACTTTTTAGAGGTTCACATGTGCTTACCCCTTCACAGCGTACTGGCGTGATGTTATGTTATGAACTGGTGTGAACAACAAACAGACATGAGATTTCAGCAATCCCAGTCCATTTGCTATCATTTATTGAGGAGTTCCGTTGCCTATCTCAGAAGTTCTTCATCACATCTTCACCAAATTGAAATGGGACCACTCCAAGAAAGTACTCTTCCAAAGACTATCCAAATCGCTTCAAGTGTGCCTATAAAATTGGAAGAGTTCTCTCTATTTCTCCAGGATCCCATCATCAGATCCTGACATGATGATCATGGGACCACCTGGGAAGTATACCCTTTCAAACAAAAAAAAAATAATCCAAATCGGTCCAGCCATCTTCGAGTAATCGGGGAACATACATAAAAAAAAAATAAAAAATAAAATAAAAAAAAAAGGTTCCGACGAATTGATAACCTCATAGAAATATAAAAAACATATCTTTCATACATAACTTCTTTCATATATCTATGGATAACCTCCTCCTTTTTGAAGTCGGTTAAAAATGATACCGATTCCGATTTAGCGTAGGTATTACGCAATTAGGTTGCTGGTATGGTAGGCATATGTGTAAAGCACAGTCACAGAGCAGTGTATGGTTCCAGGCACAAATCCAGACAGGCGGCTATTTCTGAGAATTTCGTAAACATACATAGCATCACGCTAGGATTCCCGAAGGGTTGGGCAGAGGTGTAGCTATAGTACGCCCACATTTCGCCAGTTATATGTTTGTCCCATGTAATTGGGGGCTGTTGCCATCAACAAAGGCACACCTCCAGACTCCGGACTATTTAGAAATTCCAAAACAAACAAAATAATAAAACTGCCCGATTCGGGAGTCGAACTACAGTGGGACTATTGCCTTCTCTCTTCATTGAATTGAAAACGAAAAGAGACAGGTAAAATTTATGTAAAACTTGTTTTAGAAATATCAAGTTTTTATGGACTAGGGATGAATTCTAATTAGATGAGGAATTTGGTTTTCAGGAAATGACTAATGTAAAAGATTCGGTCTGAAATAACTTGGTTTCCGATTGCAGTTTTTTAAAATTAACTGTTGACCCAATATAGGTCAGGATCTCTTAAGGCGGGTCCGCAGTAGTAGCCGCGAAATTCATTTTTTCTTACGTTTTTTGCAGGTCAGTGTCAGGTTGTATGTTGATAAAAATATGACTCGTAACAAATATACAACTTCCCAATACATCTATCTAAATTAGCTTTGTTTGATTTCGGACATCATGACATTTTGGACCAAATCTAACTTAGAAAGACGTATTGTTAATTCTTATGGTTAAAATTATGTAAATACATATTTGTCATAGCCGCGGATCATATTTTTATCAATATACCTCCTAGCTGCGGCCCGCGGTTTCATCCACGTAGACCGGGATCAAAAGTAGCCTATGTGTTAATCCAGGGTATAAGCTATCTACATACCAAATTTCATTCAATCGGTCCAGCCGTTTGAGCGTGAAGAAGTTACAAACACACACACACACACTCACAATCTTTCGCCTTTATAAAATTAGTGTGATAAGTAGTGCGATTAGTGTGAAAACCTGATACTGACCTGCAAATTGCAAAAAACGGACGAAAATTTGAATTTCGCTGGCTACTACTGCGCAATCACCTTAAGTAATAAGATTTCTTTTATATGTTATTCTGCCGAAAATATGAAGCTGCATCTTCGTATTTTGACGGTCGACCTACCTACTTATGTCGACCAATTTAAAATTCAAGAATGTAGCTCCATTTAAACGGTGCAAGTTTATTGCATGTGGCATGTGGCATACCATAAAATTTAAGGGCAATTAACTGGCACCGTCTAAACAAGACGTACAATTAATTAATTCGCATGCGATTTTATTGAATGGTAAAACTTGCATTAGATTATTTTGTAAGCCAAGGAATCGTACGCGTGTAAGTAAACACTTGCATGCAATTCTTGAATGACATTAGATTTGAACGTGCTTTACGGCATGCTATTATTGGTCTTGAACGTTCCAGAAACTTGCACTGTTTAAATGAATTACGCTTCATACTTATGATCTTACTCATTGGGACAGTTTATTTTAAACCATTGTACTGCTTTTAAACTGTTCTAGGTTTCATAATCAGCCTATAATGTTCCCACTGGTTGGACACAGGCCTCCTCTCTGTGGCCGTAATCCACCACGTGGGCTCAGTGCGGGTTGGTAGATGACACATGTCTTCGAATTTTTGGTTTTAGGACATGCCAGTTTTCGCTCACGATGTTTTCCTTCACCGTTTTGAGAGCATCATCATTCTCCTGCCCTTATCCCAATCTATTTGGGGTCGGCGCAACATGTCCTTTTTTTCCATACTTCTCTATTATTCGTCATCTCGGTAGTCACCCCCTTTCTAGCCATGTCATCTTTCACACAATCCATCCATCGTTTCTTTGGTCTTCCCCTACCCTTATAGCCATCGACATTCATACTCAAAACTTTCCTCACGACATTTTTCTCACTCCTCCGCATCACATGCCCATACCATGACAGCCGATTTCCGCACAACTTTTCAGTCACCGGTGCCACTTTTAGACTTCCTCTTATGTACTCATTTCTTATTCTATCCATTCGTGTAACACCACACATCCCTCTTAGCATTCTCATCTCAGCTGCATGCAACTGCTTTTCATTTATCCCTTTTGTGGCCCAGCATTCTGATCCATACAAGACAGCAGGTCTAACCATTGTTTTATATATCTTCCCCTTAAGTTTAAGGGGAATGCGGGAGTCGCAGATTGTTCCCGTGACCTGCCGCCATTTCATCCATCCAGTGTTAATCCTATGCTTAACCGTCCGATCTACTTCGCCATCGCTTTGCACGAGTGAACCGAGATACCGAAAGCAGTGGTGATGAAATTATTTACACAAAGTAAAGCGCCTGTCAGGTTCGAACTTATGACCTACAACTCATGAGTCGCGACCGTTACCAGTGAGCCACCACTGCTCTCATTGTTTTAAGTTTACGAAACTTAAATTCACATGGATTTATTTTTTATTTTTATTATTTTCTCGTAGTCGTGGTGGCACAGTGGTTAAGGCCTCGTCTCTCATGCACGAGGATGTGGGTTCGAATCCGGGCAAGTACCAATATGACTTTTTCAATTCATACGTACTTTTTGAGTTTATCTTGGACATTACTGACATCGGTGAAGGAAAACATCGTGAGGAAACCTGGACTTGTAGTTAATATAAGTCGGAAATCGCCAACCCGTCTTGAGCAAGCGTGGTGATCAATGCTGGTGCCTTCTCTGTATGAGAAGAGGCGTTTGCCCAGCAGTGGGACACTAATAGGCTGATATTATAATCATTTTCTAGATTTATTATGTAACCACGACTTCACCCGCGTGGAAGTCGGTAATTATTCCAGGAGATCGCAACGAACAACGAGAGTTGAAAATCCAGTGCGCAATAAAATCCCGCCGCGATATGTTTACGTCCGTGCAAACATCGGCTAATACCTTTCACTTCAGTCGTCACGCTACGACACAGTTGTACTCTTTACTTAACCGACTTCAAAAAGGAGGAGGTTCTCAATTCGTCGGAACCTTTTTTCCCCGATTACTCAAAGATGGCTGGACCGATTTGGATTTTTTTTATTTTATTCGAGAGGGTATACATCACAGTTGGTCCCATATAAAATTGATTAACTTTGCTTAGGTAGTTTTTGAGTTAGCTTCAATAATACGTATTTTTTCCCCACTTTTATATGGATGATGTTCTAGTTTGTTTTGCAGGTAGTGGTATTAGAATTTGTGTGGGGTAGGTACACAACTAAAAAGTGAAAAATAAAAACTTTTTTACAAAAAAATACAACCGACATCCAAAAACAACACTACAAAGTGAAAAATAACTTTAATTTCGGAAGTCGGTGTCTAGTTAAATGTATTTTCGTTTTTTTGCCACCGACTTCCGAAATTAAAGTTATTTTTCACTTTGTAGTGTTGTTTTTGGAAGTCGGTTGTATTTTTTTGTAAAAAAGTTTTTTTTAGCAACGACAACGAATTATAAAGTTGCTAAATTGAAGAGTACAACTGTGTCGTAGCATGACGACTGAAGTGACAGGTATTACGTTTAGTCGGTTAACCGGACACGTGTTTATTTTGTTTACCTTTATTTAATTACCTAATTCGATGGAGTTATAGTTTTAAAAATATTATTGACGTGTAAAAGTGTTAGTACGTAAACCAACATACAGAAATAAAATCATCTATAGTTTCGGCACTCGTAGAGGTTCTTTTATTGCACCCAGAAATACACACATCAAAAGTGTCTAGGGATCAAGCATTTTTATGCGGATTTCTTGAGATTGAGATGTGGCTTTGTAATAAATTTATGATTTTATAAATGTATATGGATCCTTTTTGGTGCATGTCATAATTTGAATCAGGAACTGTGAATCAAATTCGAGTAAAAGATGAAAATCAGCTGTCAATATTTTCCCTATAAAAACATACAACGCATTGAAGACATTATTAGTGCTACTGTTTCCCTACTACTGATTAAAACCAACGTTATTATGGAGCGGCGACGTCATTTAAGCAGGGAAGAAATGCTCAGAGCCGTGGGAATGATAGAAGCTGGTTCCCGGCAACGTACTGTGGCTTTAGCTCTGAATACAAGTCAGAGTGTTATCAGTCGACTTTGGACACGTTACCGAAGCACTGGTACCGTGGCTGAGCGCCATGGAGGACGGTATCGCTGCACCACACGGAGACAAGACCGATACATTCAAATCTTAACTCGAAGAGCTCCAACTATAACCGCCATGATGTTAGCCGTGAGGCTTCATCACTCTTCAGGGAACTTAATTAGCGACCAAACAGTCAGAAACCGCTTGCATGAAGTGAACCTTCATTCCCGAAGACCGCTACGGGTACCACCTATAGCAATGCACAATCGTAGGATTCGATATCAATGGGCTCTTGAACACAGAAATTGGGCAGAAGAACAATGGCGTTTCGTGTGCTTTTCTGATGAGTCTCGTTTTGGTATGAGACCGGATACAAGACGTATACGACACTGGAGAACCCCTGGACGCCAACAGCGATTAAAATCCTGCCAGGAAGTCCATCCTTATAGTGGTGGAACCATCATGGTATGGGCGGGTATTTGGATCGGCGGAAGAACTGAGTTGATTTGGATCAGAGGCAACCTCAACGCTCAAATTTATGCTGAGACGATTGTATCAGACGTCATCGTTCCTCTACAAGTGCAAATCGGTCCCTTATTTCAGTTAATGCATGATAATGCACGACCGCACACCGCAAGAGTTGTAAGACAGACTCTCGCCGCAGCTAACATCAATGTCCTGCCCTGGCCTGCTCAGTCGCCAGACTTGAACCCGATTGAGCATGCATGGGATATGCTACAGAGAAGAGCTCTGCCGAATATGGAGGGTATCCAGTCGCAAGAAGACCTTTTTTTGTTGTTGCAACGAACATGGGCGGCCATTCCACAGCGTGATTTGGATGAACTCATTTTGAGTATGCCAAACCGATGTTCTTGTGTTGTTAGTGTTCGCGGTAGAAACACGGATTATTAATTGTTTAAGTTACCCAATAAAATTTTAAAGAAAACTGTTATTTCAGTCTTTTTTTCGAACTTTAATGTTAGTGGTTCAAATGTCAAAAATCCCTTTATTAGGAAAATGGCAAATTTCTTTATTAATGCAAAGGTGACTTGGTTTATCGTTACTGTGACAAACGAAAACACTTTATTTGATGAATCCTTAAAGAAAATTTTAATTAATATCAATCAGGAGAAAAGTTATTGCAAAAATATATGTTGATCCCTAGACACTTTTGATGTGTGTATGAATAAACAACTTAATTTAACAAAACAAGTGCATAATTTAAAAAAAAAACAAACTTTTACTAGACTGGACTGTGGATATCATCTTGCACCAGACTCCTGGTCAAGACGAATCTATCGAGCCCAAACTTGATAGGGTTCCTGTGGCCACCTTCCGGCTTCATCATCAAATCAGCTCGATGGTACCAAAATATTTTACTGTCACCAATTTTACATACGTATGCTAAATTTCAGCTCAATCGAACACCGGGAAGTGGGTCGAATTTAACTTGCAAATGTAAAGGACAACTAACATTGTTTGTAGAAACAAAACAGAAAGTACGATACTTTCATAGACTTTTCAACGCATATTTAATCTTTAAATACCATACAAATAACATAAGAACATAAAAATATACAGGGTGTTAGGTTAAACGAAAATGAGCAACTTTTACCATGGAACTAACCCTGAAATATAGAATAGAATAGAATAGAATAGAATATTTATTCATAAGTTCACATTAAATAAATTACGTAGAAGTTACACATTACAAAGTTACGTATTAATATTGAAAAAGAAAATCAGCTGTTCTCTACAAAGTGCAAAACCTACGCGATCAAAATGTACGAGATTGGAGCCTCCTCATGTACAGTGGTTTTGTAATACTAGGTTTAGCACAAAAATTATAGTTACGGCTCACAGACTGAGATCTGGACACATGCCGCTCAATAATTTTGGATTTCTAATGAAAAAAATTGATTCACCTAATTGTGAGGTATGTGGCACACTGGTGGATGTAATACATTTATGGATGGAGTGTGTCAGATTTCAGTCTGCAAGAGAAGATTTACTTAAGGAGCTTGAGGTAAATATGAACGATGTTTGCATGTTCCATCATATTGTGTCGTCACCTAACTCCGGAGCTGCTTATAGTTTAATTAAGTTTGTGTTGTTACGTTTTACATTATAAGTTCCGATGGGACATGGCATGTACAACTGTATAAAAGTCCCTAATAATAAATAAAGACAAAAAAAAAATGTACGAGACAACTGATTTCTTTTTTGTTTCTTCTTACTGATTTCTTTTTAACCGACTTCAAAAAGGAGGAGATTCTCAATTCGTCGGAACCTTTTTTATTTTTTTTTTATTTATGTTCCCCGATTACTCGAAGATGGCTGGACCGATTTGGATTTTTTTTGTTTTGTTTGAAAGGGTATACTTCCCAGGTGGTCCCATGATCATCAAGTCAGGATCTGATGATGGGATCCTGGAGAAATAGAAACTCTTCCAATTTTATAGGCACACTTAAAAGCGATTTGGATAGTTTTTGTAAGAGTACTTTCTCGGAGTGGTCCCATTTCAATTTGGTGAAGATGTGATGAAGAGCTTCTGAGATAGGCAACGGAACTCCTCAATAAATGATAGCAAATGGACTGGGATTGCTGAAATCTCATGTCTGTCTATTGTTTACACCAGTTCATAACATAACATCACGCCGGTACGCTGTGAAGAGGTAAGCACATGTGAACCACTAAAAAGTGTAAAATAGAAACTTTTTCACAAAAAAATACAACCGACTTCCAAAAACAACACTACAACGTGAAAAATAACTTTAATTTCGGAAGTCGGTGGCAAAAACGAAAATATATTTAATCAGACACCGACTTCCGAAATTAAAGTTATTTCTCACTTTGTAGTGTTGTTTTTGGAAGTCGGTTGTATTTTTTTGTGAAAAAGTTTTTTTCATAATTCAGGGTAAGTTCCATGGTAAAAGTTGTTCATTTTCATGAGTACTACACTCCGTTAAAGTATGTCCCTCGTTTAACCTAACACGCTGTATAATTTCGACACTCCCAATTCCACAATTCGACATAGCCAATGATGAGACGTAATAAAAATTAAGTAAACAGGGCTCGGTTACCACTCGAATGGTAAAGCTATAAAAGTGCAATTCTAGTTTATTATAACTGACACTAGGCGAGCCAGGAAATTGGGCAGTGGGGGGGATGACGTCATAGGGGGAGGAGGGGCAGTTCTGTTAGGTTGGCAGCCCTGCGCTAGGTAGATAGAATTTATTTTAGTACAAGCCGTTTCTGAGAGATAGCATCCGGAACAACGTGTACTGCCAGAGAACTAAAGTTGTCGACATAGCTGACAGAATAAGCAAGCTGAAGTGGCAATGGGCCGGCCATTTTAGCCGTATGACCGTTGGGGTAGACGTGTTCTTGAGTGGAGACCACGAATCAGCAAACGTAAGGTAGGACGCCCTCAGGCTAGGTGGAGCGACGATCTTCGCAGGGCGGCTAGTAGCAGCTGGATGAGAGTTGCCGAGAATCGAGATGAATGGCGTGGAATTGGAGAGGCCTATGTGGCCAGCAGTGGACTGCTGTAGGCTGAGGTTTACCAAGCCGTGTGCGCGATGGAATTTCTCATTGGCAAAAATTACAAACTTCTATGCAAACTTTCATCCACTATTTAACCCCTTTAGGGGATGAATTTTCAAGTATCCTTCGTCAGTGCTCACTTTCGCTATACTGGATGTAATTTAAGTAACGCTCAGCCTCTTAAGGGGTCATTGTACTCAATATTATGATCAACTTTAAACTTTTTTCTGTTTTTTTGGTGAAAAAAAAATTTGATATTCCCTACATTTATGTTCACATAACTCGTCAAAATGTAGGGTAAGCTGTTTTCTTTGTTTTTTTAACCGACTTTAAAAAAGGAGGTTCTGTATTCTACCCGTATGTATGTTTGTATGTATGTATGGATTACACATTATAAACAAAACTGAGAACGGTATGTATGGATGTATGTAATGTATGTTTGTATGTATGTTTGTTTGTCCTCTATTTTTTAACTAATGAACCAATTTTGATGATTCTTTCACTATATCGTGATCTACATACTTTCAGGAAGGTTTTACTATACATATAATACATTATGTAATTATTCTTATGTACGAAGTTATATGCATAAATGTACTGTATCTCCGGCATTTCTAAGCCGATTTTTGATGATTCTTCTTTTCGTTCGTCTTGGGCTTACTTATGTAATTGTATATTCAACTAAAAATGGAAAAATAAATTTACTTTAAAATTTTTTGCGATTTCAGGTTTGGTTCCATAGTAAAAATTGTTCGTAATGATGAGTACAATGACCCCATCACCTCATTTTGCTACACCTACCTAAAAACACTATCTCTCTCGTTTTTTTATGATTATTTAATATTGTATCTATGATTGCTCCTATGTACACAGGCATGGTAAACTGAGGTGGTTTGACAAGTTTGTGACAAGTTTGTGACAAGTTTGTGACAAGTTTAGACAAGGATTACTGTAACCTATTGAACGCTTGGTTTGTTTTCTATCAATTGCTGTGCCCCCAGCGCCCAGCTCATAAATCGACGAACCGCTTATGTTGTGCGTTATTTAAATTACACCTTTTTGTGCGTTATTTAAATTACACCTTTTTTTGAACTCTTGGGAAAAATTTCGTAATTTTAAACCTAGGATTCTAGGCTGTGCTTTATCTGTCAGTGAATTAATGAATTCAAGATTTTAATAGTAGCTTAGTTAATAGTTATTTGTGCAGAATAAACAAGTTTTCTTTCTTTTTTTCTTTTTAGTCTACAAAATGTATGTGGGTATTTCAAAATAGTTTGTAGGTAGGTTTCATGCTTGCTTGTTTAATTATTTTTTTTTCTACTAACACTAGTTTCAAAGTTAACAACTAACATTCTATGGATTCTGTTGAGTCTGAAATAAAAAGTTTATATTTTTATTTTTTTTTATTTTATTTTTATGTCTGTGGAGAGTTACGTTGTGGGGTTAATTAATATTAATGAATCATGGTTAAAAATCGGTTTCCTCTACCCGTGGGAAAAGTTATGAAGAAGCATTGTTTACCATTGCATATGTAGTGGGATTTTATAATAATTTGCGGACAATTTATAATTTGATTAAAGTCCAGTTATAAATTAATTTGTAGGTATTAAGTAAATGAATTTTTTTTAAAATATTTTTTACAATTTGCAGGTCACTGTCAGGTTGTACGTTGATCAAAATATGATTCGCGACCGTATCAAATATGTATTTACAGAATTACTTATAATCATTAGAATCCTCAAAACAAAGTAACTCCATACGAGACTTCTGATTTCATGAAATAGGTACTATGGAGCAAAGTTCCGCATGCTCACCTCAAAGGCGATAATCGCAAAGCACGGCTTACGACTCGGTCGCACAATGCATGCGTTTTGACCAATACGATATGCACGAAGCGTATTTTAGTGTGTTCGTATTAGTACAATGATGTACAGAAGTGTAACACTCACACTAGGAGCGTCCTATGCTCACTTGTTTGTGAGACGATTTTTTATGGGCACGGCCAGCGTGAGCTCTTTATGAATAAATTGTTGTTTTATTATTGACAAGAAGTAATTTTAGTACTCTAAACTTCTGTTTGGTTTGGAGAATGTATTATTGGTATTAATGTATTAAATTAGTATCAATTTTCCACAAAAAAATATAATAATTTAGAATAAGAAATGTCAAACTACAACGATATCTATTATATCCACTTTAATGTTTTCCTCTCTCTATCGGGTCTATAAATTTACGTTATTTATGAACACTCACTGCCTCCCCAATTTTCACCATAATCTATGCGATGCCGCCATACAAAATCGCAGCGAACGCACTAGGTGTGTTGACGGGCACTTCTTATAGGTATAAAATGTTTATATTGTCATTTTTTGTATTTAATCGGCGTGAGACTGAGGGACCTTTTACTTGTGCAGTGCTATTGAAAAGTAAATAACTATATTTCTATGTGTTTTTACTTGGGAATACATAATGTCAAAAAAGATGCAAGTTAGGTAATTTTATTACAAATTGATAACATTTGGTATCTTTTTCTCTTTTAATGCTCTATGTTTTGATTGAAATATCACAATTACAGCAATATTTGAACCAATACTTGGAGCCGCTCATACAATGTTATCAGAGCTTTTCGTCTTTTGTTGCTGAAAGAGCTGCTGAACTTTTGCAACTGCAATAAAAATAAGTCCCATTGTTGTTTAGTGGGAATGTCTGGAAGTCCGGTTAAACAATAGGACGGCTTAATACAAGAGCCATACGTTGCCGAAAAAATTGCAGTTGTTCCTTATATTTGTTTGTTTTTTTTATTGCCCTTTACTCACACAAATGCATATTGTCTCTGATTGGGCGAAACCAGGCAGCGCAGCACAGCTAGTGACAAACCACACCCATTGGTGTGGTTTGTCACTAGCTGCGCTGCTGCAGAAATATTTTCTTAAGTGAGCATGCTTAAGTTTTGTACATAGTACCTACTTACCTAAGTCAATCAATGGGACAATTTGAACTTAGAGTTATATTGATGATTTTTACGATTATTATTCTGTAAATACATATTTTGTTAGTGTTTAAAATCATATTCTGATCACCATACAACCTCATAATGACCTGCAAAATGCAAAAAAACATAAGAAAATTTGAATTTTGCGGGTTACCTTGGCGGAAAAATCAATACGAACTAGGCTGTGGACGCTTATCCTTAGTAGAATTAGTTTATTCTTTTTTTTGTTAATATTTTAGTGAATTATCATATATAGAGTCTTATTAGTACCGTATCTTAAAATAACAATTCTATTTATTGAAACCAGACAAGAATCCCGCACTATCTAAAGGTCAGTATGAGCAGTATATAGTACAACGATGTTTACAAACACCTTCAAATTCATAGTAATCTCGACACACTCTCAGAAATCCCCAGATGAGGGAAGTCCATTGATTATTATTAGAAAGGGGTAATTTTGGGAGTTACCCATTTTAATAAACATGTGGGTTTTGGGGTATATAATAATTATCACATAAAATGCTATGTTATGAAAACATGAAATGATATTTATTTCTGTAAGTACCTAGATCTTATAAACACTTTTCCACGGCAATTTTCGTTAGCTCAATATTTTAAAACTAGATGGTGATGGTGATTTTCTAGCATTTCCTAGCTAAGAAAGTCTGTCTGACCTTAGACAGTATTTATTTACATTTATCTTTATTTCGCAGACATATTATTACAAAGCACTAATGTTAAAGTTAGATAAGTTGATTAATTATGAAACTGTTGTATAATGAGTAGTATTCAAAAAGGCGAGGTTTTTAATAGTATCAGACGAGTGTTTTAATACTTAGATTAAGTGCAGTTTCATAAACTACTTTAAGTATCTACTCTCATACTTTGGGATTGGACCTAAATAAAAATTTTCCTATTAAATTCAGTACAACAAAACATATGAATGGCGCCAAAAACTAGCACATTACCGCGAAAGCGGGCGCTACCACAGACAAGTAAAAATTGGAATCAAAACTTTTTTTTAACGAAAAAATGGCGCGCCCCCCATAAAAAACATTGATGGAAACTCCTTGGTAATATTAACTTCTTGCATATGCCCTGTATCGAAATGGTAAAAAAAAAAAATGGTTTTTATCATTATTTTGTTTGAGATGAAAGAATGATACGAAGTACGATTCTATTTTTTAAATTTCGGTGTTGTTTTTATAAAGCATGTCAATATAAACTCGTTTTGTGTAGTTTATAATTCGGTTTTTTACGTTTTATGAGAGTAGATAAAGTATATTGATTTTTAAGTAAATTACGGGACCATTGTATTCATAACAATTAATAGTAAAATCATAATTATTATCACCATTAATATATAGAACTTGGATTCTCCCTGAAAAACATTGCTATAATAATGCTAGCGATTACACCATGATAAGTAATACCTTAATGCATAATGCTTGGCAAACGAATTGGTGATTGAAGTTATTATTGATGAATGAAGATGGGAAAATGGAAATTATGTGGGGGTCGATCCAACCCCCAATAATTCCCATTTTGATTTCCCAAAAATATTACTGGACACTCTAATATAATTAGAATGTTTCTTTTTGTGAGCTTCTAATAATTCCCATTTTGGTTTCCTAAAATAATAATAATAAATAGACAAGTAACTGCGCTTTTTTATTTTTAGAGGCTCTTCTCTATGCAGGGTGTATCAGAAAGGTGTGGTCAAATTTGAGGATGTGGTACAGACCATCAAACTGAACAACTTTCTCCATGGGACCAACATCGTAATGAGAAAAATATCAGCTGTCCAGTCCAGAGCTTCAATACCTACTCGAACCAAATGTATGGAACGGTTGATAATTTTTCTCGATTACGATGTTGGTCCCATGGAAAAAGTTGTTCACTGTGATGGTCTGTTACACACCCTTAAATTTGACTTCACCTTAGTATAAAATTAAAGTTGATTTTCATATCTGTCTGTGTGACCACGTCGCTGTTTTGTCAACTCATAAAAACCGTGTGAAGCAGGAGCGGGTCGCTAGTTTATTAAAAAAAAAGTACATCATTGTGAGATCAAGAGCATATTGATCTTCTTGACTTTGTAATGAAATAAATGAAGGGAAATATTTAATTGTAAATGCTTCCCTTATTTCGCATGTGACTAAAAGAGTGATGAATATACATGTTGATGGATGGAGAAGGAGAGGAAGGTCAAAGAAAAGATGGATGGATTGTGTGAGGAATGATATGAAAGAGAAGGGAGTGAATGATAGCGTGGCGGTTGACAGGGGAGAATGGAAAGAGAAAATGTGTTGCGCCAACCCCACGTACTTAATACAGGAGGGCAGGAAGATGATAAGCTGAAACACCTAACGACGATGTTGCCCATCCTCCTCGTCCTTAGTTACCTCATATAAGACTGTATGGCCAATCCTTGCTAAGAACAACTAACACTAGATACATTTATTGCTAATAAATTATTAATTCATTGATTACACACAACACACGCAATAGACCCACGTCAAATGACTCATCTGCAGAAGATCACAATAAGTGACGTGCGCAATTTTATCTGCGACTATGCGCGTACGCATACGTAGGTACTACATGTGCACAGTCTCACACTCTTGTTACGAGATTTCCCCGCAACATTGTAAGGGGAAATCTTCGTTAGTGGAAAACATTGAAATTATTTTTAAAAGAGTATTTCTTGCCGGCTTTTCTCCATAGGAAAAATCAATCGCAATTGGAACCGTGCACCTAGCTTCTGACGTTTCATAAGTGCCCATGTACGCGTTTATGTGAAATAAAATGTTTTTAATTTTGAATGAAATGGGTGTTACCACAAAGTTGTGTAATATTTTCGCAAAAAATTTTTGTAGATAGAACCCCCATCATTTTTGTAACCGCTCGCTAGGAAGGTACTTCTATAATTTTATTATTTGTGGTATTAGTTTTTTTATTTCATTTATTAGTTTTTTATTTATGGGTCTTCTGGCTAAGTAATAACAGCCGCACGGGTCGATCGATTAGGTTAAGCTACGCTTGCCGCGGTTGGTCCGTGGATGGGGACCATCTTTACTTACCAAGACCCTTTCGTGCCTCGGGAAGCACGTTAAGTCGTTCTTCCCGGCTGTCATTGGTGGATCTTTTCGTTACGGGTCGTCAGAAGCCCGGAAATTTTACAACCAGTCCTTACCAAGGGGTATTACCCAGTACCTGGGTTGTGGAGGTCAGATAGGCAGTCGTTTTATGTAACATACTGGATCGAGCTGCATCCGGTTAGACTGGAAGCTGACCTCAACATAGTTGGGAAAAGGCCAGGCAGATGAGATGAGTTTTTTATTTACCTGTTAGTTTTTAGTTAATTTAATTAAAATAATAAAAGTTTCCTTCCTCTTGTCTGACGTCAAACATTTGGGGGTACCTACTGAATGTTATATGATATTACATTAGGGGTTTTTACGGCAGGTATTCTGATTAAAATTGTAAATATAGTATCAGGAATTTTCAGTTCTGTATTCGTTCTACCTAAATAATGGTTTTAAAATAAACACATCTGGTTATTTCACTCACTATTAAGGGTGTTGGCTCCGTACGGCATTTCATACAAACTTTCAAGTTCTTTTTTATCGAATTGAATGAACCGATTTTAATGAAGCTTCATACGCATAAGCGGGATACATAGGTCTAAAAAGTCAGTTAAGAACATTTTCGAAATGTCTTATTTAAAAAAAGATAATTGGAAATCTCTGTTTCTATGGAATATTTAAAATCGGTCGAATTTAGCCGCAACACTATTTTTCGAAAATGTTCATAACTAACTTTTTAGACCTATGTATCTTGTTTATGCGTATGAAGTTTCAATAAAATCGGTTCATTCATTTCGATAAAAAAGGACTTGAAAGTTTGTATGAAATGCCGTACGGGCTCCGACGCAGAATATCCACTTCTCAAAATGTCCACTGGTCGCAAAATGTCCTTTTCTCATAATGTCTCTTTCGCAAAATGTCTCTTTCGCAGAATGTCCACTTCGCAAAATGAGCCAACGCCGTGCCAGGTTGGATCTTGATCAAAATATGACACGCGGCAATAAAACATATGTATTTACATAATTTTAATAATAAAAATCATCAATACATCTGTCTAAGTTAGATTCGTGCAGAGTCATTAGATTTAGTTCGTTCGACGAATCAAATTGCAAATTGCATAAAACGCAAGAAAATTTGAATATGGCGGGCTACCACAGCGAATCCTCCTTAAATACTAAGATTTAATATTAGGTTGTTATGACTGAAATCTTCTACTTGTTTACATAAACTCACGCATTCTTTCACTGGGGGTAGGCAGAAACTACAGAACGCCGCCTGCCACGACCCTTGCATACTCCTTTTGCCGTTTACGTTCATACATCTGGTCATACACGCACGCCGGTGGCGAGTACTGCGCACCTGACCGTTCTGAAGAACATCACCAATAAGGTCACTATGTGTTCCTAGGGCGTCCCCTCCCGCGTTTCCACATCTGCCTTTTGTTAGTCGCCTTTCATTCATCCTCTCAACATGACCAAACCATCAGGCATATCCTTGTCAGTTATTCAGGTTACTTGTTTATTCCTGAGATAATAATTTCCTACTACATGAACTTGAATACCTCGTTGGTCTATAGTATAGTTAAAATCTCGCTGCAGACTCGGTCATAAATCATTCGAGTGTTTCGCTCTCTTTCCCACTCACGGGCCTTATGGGCAGGCCACGCCCACACGTAGTCCTGTGCATTACTGCAGTTTATATATTTATAAATGGGTGATAGAAATAAATACACATTTTTTTTTATTTTATTACCAAATTTACTACAAAGCATATTAAATATATAAACAAAAGAACGTATATATAAAACTAAAAATAGAAAATTAAAATTCTTCGTCTGAGTCATCGTCATCATAACCTTAATGATTCTGTTATCGATAATGGCCTTGAGCGCGCGCAACTAGCGCACATCCCTACTCCGATTATGATTTATGACCAAGTCTGCAGCGAGATTTTAACTATACTATAGTGGTCACAAGCACTACTGCTGAGCATGACGTCTTGGGTTCGATTCCCAGGTCGGACAGATAATTTGGTTTTTTTTATCTGGAATTTCTCAGTAGCAGCTCAGTGTCTGGATTGGTGCCCAGTTGATGGCAATAGGCTCGCCCCCTATTACATGGACTGAAACATATCCGGCGAAATGTGGGTGTACTAAGTTGCCTTACTCTCGGGGAAACAACAAGTCGTGATATTATGTTATGTAAGTAATAATCATTGTGGCCTAGCACTTCCCGCGCGGAGTCGCTGGTGTGGATATCGGAAAATATCCCACGGGGATGTACGGTCAGCAACAGAAGTCGGTTAACACTGCTACTTTTTGATATCATCTAAATTAACACAACAAAATCAATCTGCCTCGCCTTTTTCCAACTATGTTAGTGTCGGCTTCCAGTGTAACCGGTGCAGCTGAATACCAGTATTTTACATGGAGCGACTGCCTATCTGACCTCCACAACCCAGTAACTGGGTAATACGATATTCCTTGGTAAGGCTGGTTGTCAGACTTTCGGGCTTCTGACGACCCGTAACGACTGTCAAAGATCCACGAATGACAGCCGGGACCATCGGCTTAACGTGCTTTCCGAGGCACGGAGGAGTCTCGGTATGTACTCCGGCAAGAGTAGCTTAACCTGATGGCTCGACCCGTGCGGTTGTTATTGCTTATCCACGAGCTTCTCTATCTACCTATCTAAATTAACACAACCTGATTCGATAAACTGCTTTTTTCGTTTTACTGTTTAGAGTTAATGCGCTTAAAATTTGAAGTTCTTCTGTTCCGATTTTAATTAAATATTTCGCTTTATAATAAAGATTAAAAAACTGCAAGTGTTAATCGACTTTTGTTACTGATTGTACGTGAATAAACAGTTTTTCTTTATTTTCTTTCTTTACTAACTGGATATCCTTGGGAACTTCTGTGCATCAGCTTTCTAGGTTCAAGGGTTTGGGCTGGGCGTTGATGAGCCAGTCAGTCAGGATTTCTTTTTATTTATATATATATAGGTACATAGAGGAGGAGGAGGTATAGGTATACAGGTAGGTAGATAGATACATTCTTCATCTCAGTACCAATTTAGTCAACCCTCTTTCAACAATTCATCCATCGTTATTTATTTGTCTTTGCCTATTCGTATACTCGACATTTTCCTCACGATATGTTCTCCATTCCTCCGCATCACATGTCCATATCATGACAATGGATTTCCTCACAACTTCTCGGTTAGGTACCTGCAATGTACAAGACTTTCCTCTACACATTTTTGCAGTTTGATAA
Source organism: Cosmia pyralina (assembly GCA_946251885.1). Classification (NCBI taxonomy): domain Eukaryota; kingdom Metazoa; phylum Arthropoda; class Insecta; order Lepidoptera; family Noctuidae; genus Cosmia; species Cosmia pyralina. Next base: position 16,780,174 of record OX276367.1, read on the forward strand.
AACCCAAAAAGTAAGTCAATCAATGTTCCTAGCCTTTTCCCAACTATGTTGGGGTTGGCTTCCAGTCTAACCGAATGCAGCTGAATAACAGTATTTTACATGGAGCGACTGCTTATCCACCACAACCCAGTTACTGGGTAATACGATACCTCTTGGTAAGACGGGTTGTCAGACTTTCGGGCTTCTGACGACCTGTAACGATTGTCCAAAATCCAAGAATGACAGCCGGGACCAACGGCTTAACGTGCTTTTCGGGGCACGGAGGGGTCTCGGTATTAATATGGTTCCATTCCATGGAATTGATTGATGTACACTTGCGGCTATTATTATTTAGCCACGAGCCCCCAAAAACTAAGTCATTGGGCGTAAAATGTAAAATCCCATAATTTGTAATAGGAACAATCTAGAGCGTATCGTAAAATAATACATAATTTAAAGCCTCTGGCATTTTGTAGTAATATTCAGCCGTCGCGTGCGGCTGATCGGCGTCGTATCGACCAATAAACACGGAGCTTACATCTAGGCAGCCATTACTGCCGCTAATTCTATTTCAGGTAATTTTAATTATATTTTAATGCCTAATTTTTTTCAGTGGAATTACTTGTAGGTATGTTGTAGCTACATTAGTTTAATTTAGACAAATGGTGGAAAGAATTATTGTGAGCCATGACTTCTGAAAAAGGTCTGAAATACCGCTTAGTGAGAAAACGTGGTGATCAATGTTCGTTCTTTAACCCCCCACGGAAATAGAAGCGTGTTATTAGTTTAACGTGTGTATCTGTCTGTGGCATCGTAGCTCCCAAACGACAGAACCGATTTTGATTTTTTTTATTTTGTTTTGTTTGAAAGGTGACTTGATCGAGAATGTTCTTAGCTATGATTCAAGAAAATCTATTCAGACGTTTGAAGATTCAGCTCTTTTCTAGTTGATGAATGGATGTGAGTATCTTCAACAGTCAGATCAAGTCGAAATTTGGTTTTCTGTTACTTCAATGTTGACATGCTGATACCGATGCTGCAGCATTACCTGGAATTTGCAGGATACCCAACTCCATCACCACCTTGCTTGGTCTCAATATATAGGTACTCAGGGTCTGATGATGATGGAGTAGTAAAAAGATACGAGGATAAATAGGATTCGGGCGATTTTTAAATTTTTAAGAAAGATATATGTGTCGGGACGTTAGGTTACTCAGTTAGATTTAGACAGACACGTGGGCAGAAGATGGGTTTCGTGCAATGAAAACACACTGGGTGCGATACACGGTGTTTAAAATCACAATCTAACACAATCACTAAGCACAACGAATCGAATACAGTTCCGTGGCGTAGTAACCCCGATGCGATCCCGATGCGATCCGACACTAGACTGTTCTTCTCGCCATCAGGTTAAAACATCACGACTCTGTAGAAGCGCGCTGTAGGCGTGGGCACCTCACGTGATGTCGCCTGCGGCGCGCCTGCGATTCGTTACGCGTCCGTACTATTGACCGGATCCGACATATGCATGATATCCATTTATATGATGTTTTAATTTTAATTTTTTTCTTCTTATTCATTTATAACATTATCCTCTTTTCTATAGAAGTTTAAAATTTACTATTTTAAAAGTGGGATACTAGGATAATCTTTTTTCTTTTCTGAATGAGAAGAGGTCTTTGCAAAGTAGTGGGGAAGGTCGGGCAAAGCTAATGGCGTGATCATAGCTATGGTCCTTAAGGTCTATAATAAATTTGACATTTCGTTCATTCATGAGTTTGTTTTATTTCACTATTTCGTTATTTTCAGTTATTTCAATATTTTTAATCAAGTATTTGACATGGACAGTGGCGGGAATTTAAAACTTTAAAATAATATTTCCTCGTAATCAATCTACGTAGCCTTTTCCCAACTATGTTGGGATCGGCTTTCAGTCTAAGCCGACACCAACATAGTTGGAAAAAGGATAGGCAGAAATATTTCCTCGGATAGGCAGAAATATTTCTTCAATGTGTTTCGAAATTTGTTTAATTTTTAAAAAACCTTTATGAATAGTTTTCATCCACAATCTTCCAATTTTAAGGTCTCTCTGGGAAAATGGTGAACTGCAATTTCGGAGTATTCAGGAACACAACAACGCGTTATTTTCGCAAAAATAAAATGAAACCACCTCACGCCTTGTATTATTAGCTTGTGTTGGAAACTAGCTACGATAGCGCCATTTTGACAGTTGCCTTCCCCAGTTAGGAATAATCTCAGAATAGAAAAGCTTATGAATGCGTCGTGGGGAACAAGACACCATAACTCCATTTGCAATAAGATTAGACATTTAAACAAACCTTTTTACCCGACTGAGGCGAAGCCCAAAAGGAGGGTTATGTATTTGACCTGTATGTATGTATGTATGTATGTCCGTTTCTTTGTTCCCTCGTAACTCCTAAACGAATGAACGGATTTGGATAAATTATACGTCTTTAGATTTGTCTTGGTAGTGCGAGTGTTACTGGCTACATTAAAATAAAAAACAAAGTAAAATGGCGGATTTGGTGTGCCATATTGTGGAGATCGAAATTTTTTTTTCTTCTAATACCATCGAGTGGGATATCAAAATGAAGGGTTTTAAAAGGTGATTACAAAAATATATGCAACTTATATGGTTAAAAGTAATTCAAAGTGACAAATCGTAAAAAACACATAAATAAAAAAAAGGCTTGGCTATTTTTGTGCACTTGATCCAAACAAAATTACTCTCACGATCAAAACTCCTTGCAAGAACTAAATCGTCTGCGAAATCTTTCACATTTGTAAACTAAAAAGCTGGAGATAAAAAAAAATAATTAAAAAAACGAAAAAACCCGACTGCGGTAAAAAACTGAAAAGCTAAAAACAAGCCCATTTTAAATTAAATAAAAGTTGGAAGTAACTTTTATTTAATTTAAAATGGGCTTGTTTTTATCTTTTCTGTTTTTTACCGCAGTCGGGTTTTTTAGTTTTTTTAATTACTTTTTTTTTACAGTCCGTTCAACCGATTTTGACTTCTATTGGTTGGTGGCAACACAAATGGCAGCAGCAGTAAACAGATGGTATTGCAACCACTTTTTTGCCTTTAACGCCATCCTTAAGCTTACGGAATAGAAGTCAAAATCGGTTGAACGGACCGTAAAAAAGGTTTGTTTAAATGTCTGCTCTTATTGCAAATGGAATATAGAGCAAAATAACATAGAAATTGATCCTTCATAGACTCAAACTACCTGAGTTGCTTGAAGAAGATTTAGTAGCTAATATACAGGTAATGTTTTCCGCATCAAAAATCATTATTGTTCTTAATAACGTTATGAATAACTTTACGTAGGTCTCCAAACCTATCTGCAATCTAAAACATATCAGAGATAGGCTTCAAACTCGCTCACATGTGAGTAGATAACATTTAGGATACATTTTTGTTAGATAAGACGTCAGTTTTAGACATAATATAGATACCGTTTATGCACAAGCTAAGCCTTCAGGGTTAAGCCACATATCAGACAACTTACAGGTACTCAAATTAATCACATACTCTTTACTGGGGCGTTCGTAAGTTCACGTTCGCACGGACGGAAAAATATCTCGACGATTTTATTTCGCGCACTGGATTTTGAACGCTCTGCTTAGCGCCGAGAGTTGAAAATCCAACAGTGTGTTTTTTCGACGCGTTAGAATGCACTCTGTTGTTGTTCAGTTGGATTCTCAATGCTCGGCTCAACAACGAGAGTTGAAAATCCAGTGCGAATAAATTCCTGCCGCGATATTTTTACGTCCGTGCGTACGTCGGCTTACTGTATCAGAAGGCCAATTCTCGTACCTAAAATTGTTCAAATTCAAGTCGCAATCTCATGCCAGCGACAATCAAATGTCAAAAATTTAGGTAGGTCATTGAGTCAGTGTCAATCTGTCAAAAATTGTATAGCGTTTACTTCATCTAGGATGAGATTGCGAACGTTGTTAAAAATACAGGAATCGCCTCTCTGTCATCTTCTAGAGCTTCATTAATTTTTCAACAAGGAAACCAATGACCATTCCAACTATGAGTTAATCAATAAACTACCATCACCAACGCTTTATTGCAAAATATTAATCTCGATTACATGTTTCTATATAATACAATACACACACAGCCGCATCTTCGTTCGCTGTAGAAAAATCTTAGTAGCTCCCCCTACGGCCGCTCACAATAATTAGTTTAACAGTGTTCGTACACCCCCACCCACCCCTGACACCCCCTAACACCCCCAAAACACCCCCTCATTGGAACACACACGAGGATGCTTGTTGGAATGTGTGTGTGCCAACTATTGGGAAAATATCCAGGAAAATTGGGGAAAATAGTCATTTGTATTTAGTCGACAGTGCTTACGTAGTATTGTAGCTTTATGTATGACAAACACGTTTGAATTAAATAGATACGACGGCTCTGCACAATTAGTATCGTAGGCTTTAAATTTTGAAGAGATGAATGTGCTAACTAAAGTTGTGTAGACAGAATTCATTTTAATATAGATCTGGACGAATGCCAGAGAAAGAAAGATGGCCGATCTCTGCTAGCTCGATCATAATAAATCTTTGTCATTCAAGAAGTTACTGCTTGCATTTCCGTTAACTGTATATAATAGTCTAATTCGTAGATATTTTAAGCTATGAAACTGATAACCTAATTGTAACTTTAAGGTGTTTTAACAAAGATTTAGTTCAAATCTTCACGAGTGCGGATACTCAAGAGCGAGACTGCATGAACGAAGACGAAGCAAAAGGAGTATGCATGTGGCGTTCTGTAGTTTCTGCCTACCCCCATGGGAACGAGGCGTGCGTTTATATACACGTACGCCTTGTGTTTGTATATGAAATAAGGAAAGAAGTGATTAAAGTTGGATGTTTGCAATTTGATCGACTGATTCCATGGCACATGTCATGTTTTATCTATACATATAAATAAAATTGAAGTGTCTGTTTGTAATGTTAAAATAACAGTTTTTTAGTAAATCCATATGAAAGTATATACGGTACTCGTAACAAAAAAACAGTTTAATTTTTTTTTGTCTGTCTGTCTGTCTGTTTGTTCTGGCTTATCTTTGAAACGGCTAGACCGATTTTGACAAGACTTTCACTGGCAAGTAGCTGATGTTATAGGGAGTAACTTAGGCTACTTTTATGTTGAAAAAAGATTTAGAGACCCGCGCAAAAAAAATAAAACCCATGAAAATGTAAACAAAAAGTCGGATATGAAAGATTCTTGTTGCATTTGGAAGCCCAATTCTCTAGGATGGTTATAGGCACAGAACAGATAATGTGGTTATAGGCTATTTAACATCACGCTCCGACCCTTAGGAGCCGAGCAAAAAGAAAAAAAGTCTGAAAGAACGCTAAGCGAAAACGAAGTAATAGAGCGGGCGGGCAATGCAACGCAACGTGGCGGGTCGGGGGACGAGGGAGTTTTATTCGCTAACGAAGTCGCGGGGAACAGCTAGTAATATACCTATAAAAATTACAGTCTGCTGGGTGATGCAATATTGCAAGCATAGGTCAAGGGTACTCGTAGTTTAGTGACTACAACAGCTCCGCTGGATAAAAGGAATAGGTTTTTCAGCTTGCTCAAGATTTGACTAAGGCCAAATTTTTAATCGTCAGATAACTGTTATTTATGGAATAAATATGGCGGTTTGACAGCGTTTGTATAGAAAATATGTCAAACTGTCATATTTATTCTTCAGATAAATGTTATCTGATTATTGAAAAATCAGCCCTAATACATATTAACTAACTAACTAACAAGTTACCTAAGTTAAATAATAGCTTGTAAAAATCAATGATGATGAATTGAAGTTACAAAATAGTCATCGTCATAACTTTCTAAAGCTGCACTGAAGACCATGACTCTCTAATATAGAATGTACCTACTATAAATCAGTGTATAAACTTTGTAGTTATTTATTTCTTTTACAATATTTAACACAACTAAATATTTACACTAGACACTAAATTAAATGACAAATTATCTAAAACTATACAAATAAATACAAAAACAAAAGGACACTTAGGCGTCGAAGTACTCGTCCGCATCGATGTCATCCGGAAACGTGCCCAGAACACTGGCAGCATTGCCACGTTGAATGGCAATGCTAGATGTACTGTTATGATAGAACAAATAGATTTTTTATAATACTGTATCGTAATCAAGCAGCCTGGGATCACAGTTGCCTATGTCAATATCGGAGTAGTCGCAGCTGCGTGGCCATTCTATGTATCATATGCCTACAGGCACCCCGTATCCTGCAACATAGCAACAAAACATAGCATTGCATAGCAACGCTTGCAACGCTACTTGAGAGAAGAAATGGTTTTGCTAGCAATACTTTTCTCGGACGAGCTACATCAGAAATTATCATCATCATCATTCTCCTGCCCTTATCACAATTTATTAGGGGTCGGCGCAACATGTATTTCCTTCCATACTTCTCTATGAGTCGTCATCTCGGTAGTCACCTCCTTTCTAGCCATATCATCTTTCACACAGCCCATTCATCGTTTCTTTGGCCTTTCCCTACTCGTATAGCCATCTACATTCATGCTCCCAGCTCCATCAGAAATAAGTACTACTATTTTCTAAACAAAATTAAACATTATCTACCTAGCTCTAAGATTGACATTGCCTTTGTGTATCTAAATTACACAGTACTAACCCCTAGCTAACTAGTCATAGTACTTCCAACACAGTGATACCTAAGCACTTAAACCTGTCTAAACAATTTAAGTCATCATCATTTAAAATTCTATCTGGCTACTTAAAATTCTTCGCCGAATTTGTACATCACGGTTGCAAGAACTTCTTTGATTCGTCATCATCAAAAATGTTATCCTGTTATCAAATTGTATACTTTTTTTATAGAAGCCATCCATATAGTATCTATCGATGGGTTTTCCTCTATAGCCATGGTGACGTAATTGGCAATTTAACGGTATATATGTGACTTCACATCCTTTCACGATTTCCTGTATGAATAGAGAAAATATGGTAACCGGTAACAGGTAAATTTGATTGATATCGTTATTTTGTTATTTATGGAAGTTTTGCACATAACAAAACGTTTTCTCAAAATTAGAACACTTTTGAATATTGTCATGGAGTCGGTCAGTAAGAAAGTTGAAGCAACGGCTAGTTTATCATAATTCCACATTTAACGGTTTGGGATCAGATGAAATCACCTCAACTACGGGAAATGTTTCAACTTGTTTTCTACATTGGAAACCGTTTTACGGCCTTGAACATAATAGCTAATTCCTATTTCTGCATTGCAGTTTGGTCAATATTTTCCTATATTTCCTTAAACTTTCTAGTTTCTTGTTTCCAGCAATCAATGGTCATCTGTAAGAATAGCTCTCAAAACGTGCAAACATTTAAACATAATAAATATTGCTTGTCGATGTGTTGAAACACGTTCACTATGCCGGCTTCCAAGGTGGACAGATATGTAGCCAGGTATTCTCTTCTCTGAATAAGTTCAGTTCTGAAGAAGTAAGCTTCTGTAACCCTATCTCTAACATTTGGATCTAGTTGTGGTGCATATTTTCGCCATCATCAACGTCTTGCCCTTACCCCAATATATTAGGGATCGGTGCAGTATTTCTTCTTATTCCTACATCTCTTTCAGCTGCCATCTCAGTATTTATTTCTTTTTCTAGCTAATCATCTTTATAAACAATCAGTCCGTATTGGAATTCTCTTCTTGGTGCGTTTCGCTAACCATTCCCATATATTTGTCAAGATACTTATTTGCATCCACATTCGCTTGCATATACGGCACTGTTAGTATTTCTCAGCGACACTATAGGATACTAGTAGAGGGTCTCGTGGCTAAGTAGTAACAGCCGCAAAGGTCGATCGAGCAGGTTAAGGTAAGCTTGCCGCGGTTGGTCCGTGGACGGGTGACCATCTTTACATACAGAGACCCCTCCGTGCCTCGGAAGGTATGTTATGCCGTTGGTCCCGGCTGTCGTTCGTGGATTTTTGACAGTCGTTCCGCGTCATCAGAAGCCCGAAAGTCTGATAACCAGTCTTACCAAGGGGTATCGTATTACCCGGTAACTGGGTTGTGGGGGTCACATAGGCAGTCGCTTCATGTAAAATATTGATACCTATTCAGCTGCATCCGGTTAGACTGTAAGCCGACCCCAAAATAGCTAGGAAAAGGCTAGGCAGATGATGACTGTAGGATACTATTAGAGTAAATTAATATTCTATGTGTGCTAGGTGAGCTATACACTTTCTTTTATTATAATATCGAGTAGACTACTTAATAATTTTAAAAGCACACAACATACGAGTACTAGGTAACAGCTGTCTTTAGAAAGTGTATTTTTCCTTGTGCAACTGTTAACAAAACAAATTACCGATGTTTTGGTCAAGTTTCACTGATGTCTTCTTTGATACGTCAGAGTATATTAATTAATATGTAGCACACGTCAAATGTCCTGATTCTGACGTATTTTCCTGTTACTATCTCCAGTGAGCTCGCGGGTCATCTGTGGTTGGGCTTAAGCACCTACGTCATTCGCAGAATAAGATAAGTGAAGACGTAATGAAGATTTTAGGGCATTACCTGATTACATAAGTGCCAACACTACCAACGTTGTTGCAATTCTATGGAGATAGTGCATTGTCTTAGCAGTAGAATCAGTTTTAAAGATTTCTTACTTTAGACATTATTTATTGATGATAGAAAGAGACTAAGACATGAGTGGAGGCCCTTACCCAGATGTGAGATACGAAAGGCTAGCAAAAAATGCTGATGGTGAAAATTGCATAAGCATAATTAGCCTATAATATTCCCACTGTTGGTTGAGTAGGCCTCGTCTCGGTGGAAGGAGGAGTGGGCCGTAATACAACACGCGAGCTCAGTGTAGGTTGGTAATATCACATAATGCCTTCGAATTTTCGGTTCTAGGACAAGCCGGTTTCCTCACGGTGTTTTACTTCACCGTTTTGAGAGCAGTGGTGATGAAATTATTAATAATTTAATTAAAGCTAATTATTTCATTCTTTCATTCAATCAATCTGCCTAGCCTTTTCCCAACTATGTTAGGGTCAGCTTCCAGTCTAACCGGATGCAGCTGAATACCAGTATTTTACATCGAGCGACTGCCTATCTGACCTCCACAATCTAGTGACTTGGTAATACTGGTTGTCAGATTTTCGGGCTTGGCAGATCCACGAATAACAGCCGGTACCAACGGCTTAACGTGCTTTCCGAGGCACGGTGAGACTCGGTATGCAAAGATGGTCCATGGACCAACACCAGACCTGATGGATCGGCCCGTGCAGCTGTTATTACTTAGCCACGAGCTCCTGTAATTAATTCTTTCATTCATAACTAATTAAATTATAACTGCAACCAAAATTCAAACACAAAATCCTATCTCCGTTATCAAACAAATGTTCCTCACATCAGTTCTCGTCTCCAGAACACCGGAATTTATACATAGACTATTGCCCTTTAGGTACATAAAATTCAACCAAATCCACCTCGAGTTTATTACCTACTACCCAACCCAGAAAGCGAACCCCGGACCTTTGTTTTACTGTGAACCGTTTAATATTCCTCATCGAGGCTGAAGACGCACATAAATCGTTCCCCGGTTAACAATACGGGTTCCGTACTGCAACTACATATTTATGAGGTGTCTGCGGAACCCTGAAGATGGCCAATCGATATCCTTGGCTGTTAATTGGGGGCCGAGATTGGAACCTTTGTGTCCTGCGAAGTTATATGACGTGTGGAAATGGAGAAGAATGTGGGGTTAGGAAAATGGAGACGGATTAAAAAAAAATCTTGTACCTAGTACCCACAGGGTGTTCTGAAAGTGAGGGTAAAAAGGTTAAAAAGTTTTGTCGTAGCTAGTTCCCAACACAAGCTAATAATACAAGGCGTGAGATGGTTTTATTTTATTTTTGCGAAAATGGCGCGTTGTTGTGTTCCTAAATACTCCGAATTTGGAGTCCAACATTTCCCGAGAGACACTAAAATTAGAAGATTGTAGACTACAACTATTCGTAAATTCGAAACATTTTGAAGAAAGTGGTTACAAGGAAATATTTAAAGTTTTAAATTCCGGCACTTGTTCCATGTCAAATACTTGAACTGAAAAATAGTAGAGGAAATATTGAACTCATGAATGAACGAAGAGTCAAATTTATTATAGGCCCGACCTAGCTATGATCACGCCATCTACAATGAACTTTACCCGACCTTCCCCATTAAATGTTTAAAAATTGACGAGTTTTTAATGACAAAATATTGTCTATGAACCGGTTCTGTGGCATGTTTGGATTGAACCTCTCCTTGTAAGAATTAATTCAATCGGGCAAAAATATCATAAGACATCCGTTTAATAAATTAATATGGTATGGACACTTAATAACGTTTACTGTCAATGATCATTATTTATAATTAATTTGAAATTGTGGACTAGCCTTGTTGACCGTCCTGTAAGTGCTCGAAAGCTTGGGTTTTTCTCCTCGAAATTGCCGAATTAATTGCTTAATTAATATCGAATGGGAACCACAAACCACAAGCATTTAGAAGTAGGTACAGTGAGCCTCAAAAAGATGTATACATCGACAAGAATTCATATAGACTGTCTACAATCTTAGTTCCATAATATTATATCAATGTATAGCCACAAAACAATAACATATTGGGAACTTAATTTGGGGTACACATTGATACAGTTTTATGGAACACAATTCATTGAATTCTTGACGATATACCTACACATCTTTTTGAGGCTGACTGTACCTACTTCTAAATGCTTGTGGTCAGTTGTGGTACTACATGTAAGACATTTCATCGATCTCCGCAGCTGGAGTCGTCTTTAGGATTCCGTATGTTAAAAGGAAAAAACGGAACCCTTATAGGATCACTCGTGTGTCGGTCTGTCTGTCCGTCTGTCACAGCCAACCGATTAAGTTGAAATTTGGTACACATGTGAACTTCTGTGACCCAAACACGGACGGGTAAAGAAAATAAATGAATTTTGAATATGGGGTTCACTTTTGGGAGGCAAATAAGAAAATTAAAAAAAAGTATACCGTGTGACATATCAAATGAAAGGGCTTACTATGAGGGTCTCAAATGTATATATTTTTTAATAATTTTAAAATAAATTGTTTTAAAGTTATTTAAGAAAATTGACGAAAATTGACCATTCCCCTCGAAACCACTGAGCCTAAAATTTTGAAAAAAAAAAATACAGAAAACAGTTCTTCTGTAGATTAAAGGAAAATCTACAAAAAAGTCTGTGGTCTTAAAATAATATGGTAAATCTCTCAAAATTGTGAGTACAAACTTACATTTACAGTTGGAATGTATGGGAGAACAATGTTTTTCAACTACAATGTTAAGTTTGTTTTTGGGATAAATTCATCCCAACTACGGAACCCTTCATTGTGCGTGGTCCGACACGCACTTGGCTGGTTTTTTTCCAGTTGAAGTTATTTTTATTTATCTATAGCCAGACGGGATCAGTTTTGTGGTTAAAATTTTATTATTGTAATAAATTAGTATTTTTTACTAATTTGTAGATAGGTGCAGAAACACATTTAATTTAACATAAGTATACAGGATGTAATTTTAATCACCGTTAAGAGGTCATTGTGCTCAACATTATATGAACAACTTTTACTATGGGACCAAACCAGAAATCGCGAAAAAAAACATGCCCATGGCATTAAGTCCGCCTCTGTACATTTGTGTGCTTGAAGTATTAAATAAATAAATAAACAGCTGTTTTGTGGTTAAAATTATATTATTGTAATAAATTACATAAAATATTTTGCATTAATTTATAGATAGGTACTGAAGTGTGTGGAAACACATTTCATTTAACGTAAGTATCAATCTGCCTAGCCTGCCCACAACTATGTTGGGGTCGGCTTCCAGTCCAACCGAATGCAGCTGAATATCAGTATTTTATATGGAGCGACTGCCTATCTGACCTCCACAACCCAGTAACTGGGTAATACGATACCCCTTGGTAAGACTGGTTGTCAGACTTTCGGGCTTCTGACGACCCGTAACGACTGTCAAAGATCCACAAATGACAGCCGGGACCAACGGCTTAACGTGCTTTCCGAGGCACGGAGGAGTCTCGGTATGTAAAGAATGGTCACCCATCCACTGACCAACCCCGGCAAGCGTAGCTTAACCTGATGGGTCGACCCGTGCGGCTGTTATTACTTAGCCACGAGCTCCTCGAGCTTAATTTAACGTAAGTATACAAGGTATAATTTTAATCACCGTTAACCTCTTAAGGGGTCACTGTACTCATCATTATATGAACAACTTTTACTATTGGACCTGAAATCGCGTAAAAAAAATCACTGTTCCCTACATTTTGACGAGTTATGTGAACATAAATGTAGGGAACAGCTGTTGTTTCGTGATTTCAAGTTAAAGTTAAAGGTTCACGGTGGTTAAAATTACACCCTGTATAGTGATGATGAGGATTTCTTAATATGCGGTTACAGGTTCAATCTTGAGTTTGATCTAAGTGACGTGTACCCGAATCGAGTTTTGTGTAGTCATTGAACTTTCTAAGTGATTTTAAGTTTACACGTGTCGGTGTTGACACTTGAGGGAAATTCCTGTATTTTTCTCTTTCAGTCTCAATCTGTCAAAAATTGTATAGGGTTTACCTACATTTTTGACATTTGCTGATTGTCGCTGGCATGATATCGTTTACGAGTATTGACCTTCAGTTGACACCAACATAGTTCAATGACTACGGTCAGTGGTAAAGTCGAGAGGAAGAAGAAGGTTCGTCTTCAGCACTGGTTCCTAATTGTAATCTTATTGTTAAGTTAGGGTAAATAATTGTGAAGCATTATTACCAACTTTAATTGTCCGTGTAATCAAATCACAACTGTCATTCTTTGACACTTGTTTGAAATGGCCATAACACGGCATATTGGCGTAGGGTGCCAACGTAGACGATTTTTCCTAACATTTTAACTCAATGTATGAATTATGGGTTCTCATAGAGTTCTCACAGTTAGATTTTGTCTAGACTCCAGCACCCTAGCACTCTGTCGAACGGAATCGGTTTCTTTTTGATAGTTTAACAACATTCATTGCGTTCTTTACGCTGCTGACCTGACAAATTTTTCGAATACATGAAGCAATGGCATTTGCTTAAAAATTATTCAAATTCCGATTATAGTGTGTTACGCAAATAGGGTGCTGATTGTCCTATAGAACAGGACCAGAAATATAATCCTCTAATTTGTAATATGCTTTTTTACAAAGAGTACTTTTATAAGTTTTATTTTTCATTTAGTTTTAACATATCACAATACAAGGTATTTTGTTGTAACCATAAAAGATGTGTGTACTTTCAGATAATGAAAAATAGATGAAAGTTGTCTTAGGGTGAATTCGAGCAAATTTTTATACCCAGTATATGATTTGATGAAATTAATTTTGAATTTTTGACAGTTTCTCCTTGAAAAAACTGTCACTCATAAATTTTATTCCACGGTTAAAAGATATCCGACTTTGGTCAAATTAGCCCTTAAATACTTACGTAATTCTTACCCGACCTCCCCAGAAGGAGGGTAATTTTTTTCGAGAGTAGTATGTAGCCTAAAAGGTATCGCTGCCGGGCCCACAAACAAAAGTTACATCATATTTCAGGTTATTGGTTTGTCCGCCTGCAATACCTTACAAAAATCAAAGTTCAATTGATAATGCTTGTTTTTCTCTTTTCAGTTATGTTTTAGATTAAGAATTCAGTACGATAATGTATCCAAGGACCGTGACGGGCTTACTTTCAGGTTCTTTCAGGCAGCTTGGACACGGTTGTAATAATTCGTTTCGTTGTGAATTTTGGAACTACTTTTTTGTACAAAATCAAATTTGAAATATTGTGTAGGTTTACGGTTCAACGAAAACTTGAAATTAGAAGTAGGTACGTAGCTACTTCCGTGTTTTAATGTGTAAAATTTTAATTTTTTGATTACAGAATTAGCTGTTTTTCTCAATATTGCAAGTAAATTAGCCAAATATTAATATGATATCATTACCAATGAGCAATAAACATAATAAATAACTAACTACCCACAAGAGCTTCAGCAATCTTATTCAAGTACTTCCACGAACTAGCGCTTCCGTAAGAGCGAGACAGCGCCACTCGCTACTCTTCCACCCCCGACCTTTCAATTTTCGTCCGGCGTTTCTTATTTAGTTTCTCGCAAATTATCTCCAATTCTTCATATTATTAAACATCCAAGGGGAGAACTAACCTCCCTTCACCCACAGGGGGTGGTGGGGGGCTTAATGACGGGGAGCGGTCAGTTCCCCCTCCCTCAGTCGGCACACTTGTTTCTTGTAAAATTTTTCCCCAATCTTTATTTTCTTCGTGGACGTATATAATTAGAGTTTTGGTCCGCGCGTGTGCGTGCGCGGAGTGCGCGAGTGTGCTGCGTGCGGCGCGTGTGCGCGTGTGTGGCGTGCGTGTGTACAGGGTGGTGTAAGACGGGTTATTAGTTTTCTTACCAGTTTCGGTTCGGGATGCTTTTGTTAGATTTCGATAATTTCGCAACGGCCGCCGTCCGTGGGGTGGAAAAAATCAATATAGTTGTTAGTATGTTGGATATGTTTGAACTCGCGCGTTAATTAATATATGAAGGCGTTGTGTTGGCAACACTGGTTAGGTACCTACTTGTACTGTGACTTCTCAATGATTGGGTATCGTGTAGGTAGGTAGGTAGGTACTTATCTAAGATATAATAATACATACTTCATGGAACTTAGTTTCTTGATATTATTGTAAGCACATAAGATGAGCACATGTAGTTTACATTATTATGTTTGGAGCGAGGATAATATATAATTTTGTTAGCCTTGCTTGTTCTGTTTGGAAGGAAAACATTAATTATTTAGGTACCTACCTATCACTCTAATAGGTACCTACCTTTGCGAAATTTAAATTTTGCATTATGATATAATATGTACGCACGTGGAAATAACGAATATGTACTTAACTACTTAATCCTGCTAATATTATAAATGTGAAAGTTTGTGAAGATGTTTGTATGTTTGTTACTCAATCACGCAAAAACGGCTGAATGGATTTGTATGAAATTTGGCACACAGATAGTTTATAACCTGGATTAACACATAGAATACTTGTTATCCCGGTAGTAGGTTCCCTTGGGATACTTTCTGACATCCGCGCGGGGGAAGCCGCGGGCTAGTATTCAATATTTTAATAACATTGAGTTTTATTAAAAGTAAGTAAGTTAAACAAAGTGAAATTGATGTAAGTTGTATAAATATACTCTAATCTAATAATGAATTTGCAGCGAATAAAATCCTGATAAATCAGAAAAATCTATTGGTCCAACAAAAAGATGAATATGATTAGGAAACTGATGAAGTATTGATTTATCGGCAATTGTTGGTTATAACTAATTATCTCGTATCTTGGACTTGCATTGTTAACAACGATAAGACCAAGAAATTACCTACAAGAAAATAGTCCTCAGCATCAAATAATGAGACATTATTGAACTCAACAATTGGTAAATATAATGATTCGTTTTTGAAATATGATATAAATGCCTAGCCTTTTCACAATTATGTTGGGGTCGGCTTCCAGTCTAACCGGATGCAGCTGAATACCAGTATTTTACATGGAGCGACTGCCTATCTGACCTCCACAACCCATCACTGGGTAATACGATACCCCTTGGTAAGACTGGTTGTCAGACTTTCGGGCTTCTGACGACACGTAACGACTGTCAAAGATCCAAGAATGACAGCCGGGACCAACGGCTTAACGTACTTCCCGAGGCACGGAGGGGTCTCGGTATGTAAAGATGGTCACCCATCCACGGACCAACCGCGGCAAGCGCAGCTTAACCTAATCGATCGACCCGTGCGGCTGTTATTACTTAGCCACAAGCCCCTCGTTTTTGGAATATATAGGAACCTAAAAATATAGGCAAGTGTTGCATGAGTTATTTACCAAAGATAAATTAAATAAAGATATTCGTTGCTTGAGTTAGGGGTTGGTTGTAACAGTGGTGAATTAATACCTAACAACTAATTGGAATATAGTTACTTATGCGGATTATATTGCAACAGATAATAAGGTATTACAGCATTAAATTAATAATACGGGAATAGTTGATGAAATGGTCAGTGTTCAGTGGAGGTTGGTCATATGTTAGCTGCCACGACTTATTTTAATTAAATTTTCAATTGTTTTTTTTTAATATTTTTATTACGGACGCGTTTAACGTTCTGCATCGTACTCACATGATAATTTTAACATGAATGATGTATTTAACTAATATTTAGTAACCATATTTTGATTTAAATGAGTGTCCGTGGAGTTTCTTGCCCATTCTTCTCCATATGAACCTAATACTACGCTTTGGAATGGGCGACTAGCTTCATCTGTCTGACTGACCGACCCATTGACAATTCAAAAGTGCCTGTAATTGGTTTATTTGGAATAAATGCTTCGAGTTTGAATGTTTCTTTCACACAAAAATGACCCAAAATTCGATCTAAGTACTATAAAACATATTGCTCGCAGCACATACTAATTTTGTGGCGAAGCAACAAGACAAATTGGACGCAGGTCGAGAGTACGGCGACCATGATGAAAATAATTGAGGCGGATATTGCTGTATTGCTACTTAGCATATTAAAGGGCCGTTATAATTTGTATGAAATTATTGCTTATGGGTTGACGAAAACAAAGATACACCATGATAAATAAGTTACGAAAAAAAAACTAACAGGCCAGCCAGAAGTTGTGATGGTGTGATGGCTTTGAGACTCTGATTCGGCCACGTGCCTCTCAATTGTTTTGGTTAATTGATGCGCAAAGTGGATTCACTCAATTGTGCTGTCTGTGGAGTCATAGAAGATGTGCATCACATCTGCATCACATATGTAGTCGTATTGGAGTTCAAACACGTCAAGCTTTTGAAAATAATTTTTATATAGGCTTCTATAATAGCGTTTTGGTCTCCCCATTGTCAGATGAGGCCAGAAAACTTTATCATATTATCTTTTATTTCACTTTACACATATTTGGTACATTTTTAAATATTAGAATAAAAATAATATAAAAAATAGTAGCCCACCGGTATCGGGAACAGGGTCGAAGCTACCGGTCAGGGCTCCAGAGAGAGGAACCTCCTAACAATGCGGGTGGTGTCCAGAAGTACCGCTTTCTGAATCAAGCCCTTGATCCAGCTGCCCAACGAGAGCCTCCTTAGGTGTTGGTTGAGGCTCGTGGCAAATAAGCCATATTATTATTATGTGTACAAGGTTGCGGGTAGGCTAGTTTATTACCTAGTTCACGATGTCCGAATAGTCACTACTCACCGAATAAATTCAAAAATGGAGCAAAATTTGCATGAAATTATCTGCCAAGTAAGTTAATAGGAACTTAATCGTAGGTGGTGAAACAGGCCCATAATGTATTCAAACATAAAAATCCCTGTAAATAAATACACTTAATTAAAAAAATGATTACCAGTCAAGTAAAAAAAAAAACAATGTTGCCAGAGTCATGCTACCTACCTAATAGTTGGAAGCAACCACTAAAACCTCGTGACCGCTTTGATGTCAAGACGAATCAATGGTCCCCTAAAAAACTAACAAATAACTTAACCTATTGTTACAAAAACTCCCCGCCATTCCTACGTTTCTAAGGTAAACATCCCGATTGTCGTGACCCTATGACACCGCAACGTTTGTACAATGTGATTTGTTTTTTATTGCCATTTTTTTAGGGTCTAATCTGTCTTTTGCATAGGGGTTTGTCTCAGCAACTAGGCCCTTGCATTGCATGTAATTGTATAATTTTAGGCATGTACCTGTCGTGGATAAACGTATTTTAGAATGGTTTTATGAAATGGCTGACTAGCGTCAAAAGACTATTAAAATTAAAATAACAAAAGTAAATAAGAAAACCCTAGTGATTCCTCACTACATTTATCTTATTTAATTGGATTTGAACTACCTTGTTTTTTCGTATTTTCGTGATTTTAAAGTTGGTCCCACAGTGAAAGTTGTTCATATTCATGGGTAGAACACCCTGTGAAAATTTGTGTCATTTAAAACTAACCCTATATAAGCACGTAAACAAGTCGATTCTTATTGAAACAACTTTATTATGCCACAATCTTTAAAGATTTTTTCTAATTCAAATCCTTAGTTTTTTTGTTAAACTGTACTCATAATAGGAATAGACCGAACCGAGAAATTAAAGGCCACACATAAAAAGCTGACACTTGAACCTATTGTGCGAAAGCGTGTCGATTCGACCCCACCTTTCTTACTACGTCACTAAAGGTAAATACCCCGTTGTCCCCGCCATCATGGTCACCCTACTACACCGTAATGTGTATACAAGTTGCTTTTTTTATTGAAACAGATACTTTTCCACCATTTTGTGGTATATTGGAATGTGATTTTTATTTAGTTTTGGCTGTCATCTTGATTTTGTAGACGTGGTCCCGTATAAGCCCGAAAGTTGGATAACCAGTCTTACCAAGGCTACATATCCATATAGGTATAGTATAACCCAGTACCTGGGTTGTGGAGGTCAGACAGAAAACTGGCAGGCATGCTGATGATGCTGATGATGGTGGTGTAATTTTGATTAATTTGTAGCAAAAGATTCTAGATCACCTTAAGTTAATCCACTGTATGATTTGTATAATTACCTAGTTAATTTTAGTTTTGTGATGTGTATATTTTCATGTATATTCTTACGGGGGTGACATGTTCAAATATGAACAAACCGCCATTAATAAATAAAGATTAAAAAAAAATAAAGATTCTAAGGTTATGATCGATTTGCATGTCTGTAAGCTCTGAAACCTTCTCCAAAATCTGAAATCACGAAAAAATAAATCAGCTGTTCCCTACATTTTGAAGTTTGGTGTAGATAAATGTACTGAACAAAAGATTTTTTTTTTTCGCGATTTCAGAGTTAGTCCGATAGTGAAAGTTGTTCATATTCATGGGTAGAACATTCAAAATAAAGTACTCAGGGATGCAGTAAATGCACCTACATGGTATGGTACATTAGACATGACGACCTCCACCGCGACCTTAAAATGGAACTCGTCACCACCATCATCCAAAAATTTGCTGAAGCCCACGAACATAGACTTCACCGACATGTGAATGTCGAGGCAATTCAGCTGCTAGACAACACGGACATAGTGCGCAGGCTAAAGAGAACTAAACCATTTGAGTTAGTGTAAAGTGTGAATGAATAGTAATGCTGTGCTATACATATGACACATGAACAAAGTGTTTTTATTAATAATAGGTTGGGGAAAAAGTTTCTTCGCATTTTTTAAGAAAATTCAAAACATTATTTTATATGCATTATTTACATTTATCTGAAGTATGTAGGTACCATTTTGTTCGATAACTTTTTGCCATCTTGTAGGTAGGGACATGATCCCATTGCTATAGAAATTTCGGGACTTCTGATCAAAATACCGCGACAAGTGGTTTTGGCAGTCCTCTCGTGATGTTAACCTGACACTGCCTAAAGAATTCTGAAGAGACCGAAACAGGTGGAAATCTGAAGGTGCAAGGTCAGGACTATACGGCGGATGCATTAACACCTCCCAGCCAAACTCTCTTAATTTTTGCTGAATGGCTAAAGATGTGTGAGGTCTAGCATTATCATGATGAAAAACCACACCCCTTCTGTTGATTGATTCCGGCCGCTTTCTCTCAACTTCTTGCTTTAATCTCATCAGTTGTTCGCAGTAGAGTTCAGAATTGATGGTCCTGCCTGGTGGTAACAGCTCATAATGAATAATGCCCTTCCAATCCCACCACACACACAGAATCACCTTGTTGCGAGTTAACCCGGGTTTCGCCACAGTCTGTGAAGCCTGACCGGCCTTTGACCACGACCTTTTTCGCACGTTCATGTCGTACGTGATCCACTTTTCATCACCAGATATCAGCTTCTTCAAAAATGGTTCGGTTTCATTACGTCGTAATAAAGAATCACAAATGAGTACACGATTCATTAAGTTTCTTTCAGTGAGCTCGTGAGGTACCCAAATATCGAGCTTTTTTGTGTACCCAGTTTTTTTCAAATGCGCCAAAACTGTTTTGTTTTCAATTCCCAGTTCTTCAGCTACGTCGTAACTACTGATATGCCGATCTTGCTCCACTTTTTCAAAAATGGCATCCATTTTATCCGTAATAGGGCGACCAGAGCGACGTGCATCTTTGACATCAAAATTTCCGGATTGAAAACGCTTAAACCAAATTTGTGCTACTCTCACAGACATTGCACTGGGTCCATAAATATCTGCAAATTTTTTTCGCGGCTTGCATTGCATTTTTACCTTTTTTGTAGTAAAATTTTAAAATGTATCGAATTTCTTCATTAGATTCACTCATCTTGACAGTACGAAAAACAAATGAAAATCACACATTTTCCTAATTTGAATTTGGAATTATGTTCTTTAAAATTTAAACTTTCAATGATACCAAAACCAGCCAGATACAAATAGTATAGCCAAAGAGATTTTATTTTAAGTTCATACATACTAATGGGTGATTCATTTGGAGTTACTTTTTCCAAAACTAAAAAAAATACGAATACAACAAATTTATCAGGTAATCTTTATTATAATACAAAAGAACCATTCCTTACATTTACTTTTTAAGGATTATTTCTTTCAAATGTTGTCCGTAACTGCGATTAAGGTGGTCCATTCTGGAGTTCCAGTTTTCGATGACCCGACCGAGCATTTCCAGTGGTATTTGGCAAATAACGCGAGTAATGTTGGCTTCCAGTTGATCAATCGTACGCGGCTTATCCATATAAACTTTGGACTTTACATAACCCCACAGAAAAAAGTCTAAGGGTGTGATATCACAGGATCTAGGCGGCTAACTGACTGGTCCGAAACACGAAATGAACTGTTCACCAAATTTTTCTCGCAACAAAGCCATGGTTTCACGTGCTGTGTGGCGCCGTCTTGTTGGTACCAAAAGTTCTGAAGATCACGGGCTTCAATTTCAGGAAACAAATAGAAACAAATAGTCCGTTATCATGGTACGATAACGGTCACCATTGACAGTCTGTCAATGGTGACCGATAATTACGGACAACATTTGAAAGAAATAATCCTTAAAAAGTAAATGTAAGGAATGGTTCTTTTGTATTATAATAAAGATTACCTGATAAATTTGTTGTATTCGTATTTTTTTTAGTTTTGGAAAAAGTAACTCCAAATGAATCACCCATTATAATGCGAAAAGACTTTTTCCCCAACCTAATATTATCAGACTCTAAGAAAGTGCTACGGAATTGTGAAAAAGTGCAAATTGACACTATTCTTAGTTATAACAAAATGTATCACGTAAAATAATAAGTTAGAGTTAAATTGCTTATTAGTCTATTAGGCTAGATTGTAATCAGTTATTAAGAACTCTAGTTCTTTTTAATAAAGAAAAAAAAAAAAATGGGTAGAACACCCTGTGAAAATTTGCGCACTGATTAAAAACTTATCCTGTATGAACTGATGTACTGGACTCGTATATCAAGGTTATAGATATCTGGATAGGTCTGATTTCAAGGTAGGACATCGGTATCTACAGTCATATGGCTTATATTTTGGCTCGTTTGTCACACGTCATATCTGACAATTATAAAGTTGTATATAGGGGTCGGCTTTCAGTCCAACCGGATGCAGCTGAATACCAGTATTTTACATGGAGCGACTGCCTATCTGACCTCCACAACCCAGTTACTGGGTAATACGATACCCCTTGGTAAGACTGGTTGTCAGACTTTCGGGCTTCTGACGACCCGTAACGACTGTCAAAGATCCACGAATGACAGCCGGGATCTACGGCTTAACGTGCTTTCCGAGGCACGGAGGAGTCTCGGTATGTAAAGATGGTCACCCATCCACGGACCAACCCCGGCAAGCGTGTGGCTGTTATTACTTAGCCACGGAGGAGCTCGTGGCTAAGTAATAACAGCCGCATGGGTCGATCCATCAGGTTAAAGTTGTATATACAGGTTGAAATTGAATTCATGGGCAATATTTTAAGGGGTCATTGTACTGATCATTATGAACAACTTTTACTATGGGAACAAACCTGAAATCGTGAAAAAAAATCAGCTGTTCCATACATTATGCTCACATAACTCGTGTTATAAAAATGTAGGGAAATGTAGGGAACAGCTGATTTTTTTTTCGCGATTTCAGGATCTTTGTTGGGTGGTTGGTTGAGTTGTTTGTGTCCTGGGGAAGGACATAGGCTACTTTTTGTCTCAAAAATAATCCTACAGGGGATTATATAGGGGATGAAAGTTTGTATGGGAGCATTTCTTAAGTTGGGATATGAAAAATACTAATATTATAAATTCACATCCACGCGGGCGAAGCCACGGGCAGAAGCTAGTCTTTTAATAATAATATTTAATAGTCGAATTCGCGTCTGAATATAAACGATTACATAGTCAATAAGTACCTTAGAATTTGATTCCCCCAAATCTGTTTACGTCAAGATATACATCTCACAACAAGCGAGTGGCCACAACGACCGATACGGGATGGAATTGAGAAAACATTCAAATGGCCGAAGGGGACAGATGTAATGCTCAGATTAAACCTCTCTTGTTAACAACATGATATTTGTAAATCATTTGTAAGTAGTTTATCTAGCCCTGCTTTTAACTGATATTTAGGACGCTGGTCAGCTAACTTTTAACATTGGAAATGTTTTTTCGATCGCTCCGGTGTCGGCCCTATTTTCATGAAAAGTGCGACATCGGCCGATATTTCCGTTATAGTTAATTGAGGTGTCAAAACGTTAGTATTGACGAGGTCTACAATGTACAAAAAAAGAAAATTGAATTAGTCCAATATTTTTTTAAAAATTAAAGAAAATCGCTCTAAAATGGTAATTTTTTTGGGATCCATAATGTATCCAACATCTAGTCTTATTTAAGAATATTAAAAAAAAAAGCTCTAGGTACATGTACAGTCAACAAAAGAAATAACTTGGTAGGGTATACTAACATATTTCTATGTGAATTACTTCATGTTCAATTTTATATATATATTACTTTGTTTTTGCAATACTCCTACATTGTTGCAACACACCAACACAAAATTTTATATTGTCACGAAATTGTATATGAAGCAATTCACATAGAAATATGTTAGTACTCGTATACCCTGCCTAGATATCTCTTTTGTTGACTGTACATGTTCAGAAAGGTTATACCTCCGACTATTTTTCGAAATTTAAAAAAAACAATGATAATTTTTGGAGTTATGACGATTTTAAGATCTATTTGATTAATAACACTTTTGTGCTAATTTGACTTCTATGCGCGAGGTTTAAGGTGTATGGGTGTTGTACCACTGATGTGCGGTCTACCGTACAACCAAGCGTAGCTGAAGTAGTATTAAAATCTCTATTTTCTATAATAAATTTTCTAGAAATTATGCCCCATTTTTAACGCTTGCATTTTTGGGGTAGGCATCACGAGCAGATTTCAGTTAGTCACCTGTCAATTAACGTATAGGTGCTATAGGCACTACATACGCGCTTGCTTTTTACATTGTTATTTTATTTTGTTGTCCTTTGCGTCATGTTTACCGCAAATAAACGTATTTTCTTTCTTTCTTTCTTTTCTATACAGACCGTTCACAGTTTAATTTACCTCTGATCTTGCATCACTGTCAAAATGAAATATCTTATTTTCAAAAGAATGATCTTTATTTTCATTACGATAAGGTTGGTTTTGGATTGCAGCCACTGACAAGTCTGTCAAAATTAAATTGATCTTTAGACTCGTTACAATAAGGTTGATGTTGGATTGGAGCTGTCATAAGTAAAATAAATCGTCTAGATTTAAGGCGCTGACCTAACCGGGACACCGTAAAACGTCGTTTCGTCGCACAGTTAGCCGTATGCTATTATTACAAGCCCGAAAAAAATACAGTGTACAGTCAAGTGTCCAAAAAAAAAGACTACAAAGAATACATAGAAAGGATCATAAAAAAAAATCGCAAAATAAGAGACGAAAAAACTTTGTCATCTCGAAATGCTCAATATTTTGAACAACAAGTTCTATTAATTTTTTTTGTAACTATAAAAAAGGAAATTGAATCAACTAGAGAAGTATGTAAAAATGTTTTAACATATTGGTATTTTTTTTTTGTATTAAATTAAAACTGCGAAATAACTTTCATATTGGCGGACACGTGTTTCAACTAGAATGAAACACATCGCCATTTTCAACCGTATTTCAAGTATATCTTTACAATTTACATAACTTTGAAGATTTGCGTCTTACCTCGCCTTAATGGTAAACTACGAGAAAGTCTGTAGGTATGTTCGGTAGCTCTTTATTCTGATGATACTCGTACAAAGTTCAGTGATGAATATGTTCAGTAGTCGACTAATAAGCAGAGTTTGATACAGGAGCACGCGCCTCGTTACAAAAACACACCAAATATTAAAGATCGGCGAAAATTTTGAAATAAATATATCTATCAAAGTGATTCCTTACACGTGTCAGAGCTTTTCAAGGACACGCGACATTTCAGCCCCAAACAAAATGTAAAATTTTTCATGTTATTAATTCAAAGAAAAAACAATCCCACAAAAATCTACAACAAATAAAACTCAAATCGAAAAAATTCCTCAACAAAGTGATTTGTACGTGAAACATCGTATTTTCCACAAAATATACAGTGAGAGAAAAAAGCCAAAAAAGCATATTTTAAGGCGCGCGTTATAATTTCAGAGCGGCAGAAATGTAACGTCGACGAAAATTCGATTCAGCTACATTGTCATCCGAGGCTCCGCTACGTCAAAGAAAATATAATAAAAGTGAAAAAAAAAATACTACATCACATGCGGAATAAAATAAAGTAAAATGAAATAAAAAGACATGCGAAGGAAATACATTGCCATTTCTACTGGCGCGCACACATACGCGGCGTCCAATTTATAATATTGTTTTCCTTAGGATATATTTTTTCACTAGTGGGGGAGGAGGGTGGGGCTCCTCCCCGGGCGGCCTCCCCCCAGATATTATTAAAGACGTATACTCACACATTCTTGCCGAAACGGAGTGTGATTAGATTAATATACGTTCGTGTGTTTGTGCTCGTGTCTTAGGGGAGGCGGGGGATGATTTGAGGACGGACAGTCGACCTAATACAATGATATGAGAACCTTTTATAACCTGTGACGTGAGTGTCAGATTTCAAAAAGATGGTCGTAATAAGGTTAATTGGTGGAGGCACCGAGGCGAGAGGGAACACGGTTACCTCTGAGGCACTCCACGGTCACATTATAGTTTTAAAATTGCCCCTTTTCGCTGTAACAGCCTACTATCAATCAAATTTGCTTCCCTATCCGCATTGTCTATGTATGAGAAACAAAACACTGTTTTCACTACGATTAAGGAAGAAAAAATTGTGAGTATATGTTGTTTTGTACTTAAAAAGCTATAAATCCACAACGAAGGGTCGCTTCTTGAAGTTGTGAAGGAGTATGTCTACCTAGGGCAAGTCATCCAGCTCGGTAGACACAACTTTGAGAAAGAAGCCGACAGAAGGATCCGGTTGGGTTCGGCAGCGTTTGGAAAACTTCGTCAAGTCTTTTCGTCACCTATCCCGCAATGTTTGAGGACTAAGGTTTTCAACCAGTGCGTCCTGCCCGTTATGACATACGGTGCTGCAACGTGGACACTGACGGTCGGGCTGGTCCACAAATTCAAGGTCGCTCAGCGCGCTATGGAGCGGGCTATGCTCGGAGTTTCTTTGAAGGATAAAATCAGGAATTAAGTTATCCGGAAAAGAACCGGAGTAACTGACATAGCTTTCAAAGTAAGCAAGCTGAAGTGGCAGTGGGCTGGCTATGTTTGTCGAAGGACCGATGGCCGGTGGAGCAGACGTGTCCTGGAGTGGAGACCGCGTATCGGTAAGCGTAGTGTGGGACGCCCCCAGCTAGATGAACCGATGACCTGAAGAAAGTGGCTGGGGCAGACTGGATGCGGAAGGCGGAGGACAGGGTGTTGTGGCGCAACCTTGGAGAGGCCTATGTCCAGCAGTGGACTGCGATTGGCTGAGTTGATTGACTTATAAAGCAAAAGAGTGCTGTGTTTCTTGCTTGCAATGGCACATTCAATCTATATACTTTTCGTTTATATGTAGAGCTAGGGTCTGGACCTACCAGTCGGATTTGAAAAATTCTTTTTGCATTTGATAGCCCAATTCTTGAGGAAGGTTATCATCACCTATTTAACATCACGCTGGGCCTCTTAGGTGCCGAACAAAAAGAAAGCACAAGGAAGCAAGCGAATTAATAGCACAGTGGGCGATGCGATGCGGCACTGTCGGAGCAATAACAAATTTCACGAGAATGAAGTCGCGGGCAGAAACTAGTCAAATGAAAATTTGTAGTAATTAGTATTGCATCTTATAGGTACCGTCATCGTCATGTTTTTGTGTATTCGTAGCACTGCGTAGCGAAATGCAATACCTATTTAGAACTACTTGTGTCTTGAAACTAGCATCATCTTTCTGACCGACCGACCCCTTGACAATTCAAAAGTGCCTGGAATTGGTATATTTGAAATAAATGCTTTAAGTTTGATTTGAGTTTGAATTTGAAACCTTGCTGATAGGTATGACTAATAAAAATAGAAGTTCCTTCCACCTATCTACGTAGCATTACTATGCTTATAAATACTATTATTTGATTTGATTAACACTGAACGATTTTTTCGTAGAATTTAGGAATCATATTCCTCGAAGCTTTTTTAAGTCGCTCTCAATCGACTTGGAAGTATATTGAAAGCTTCCGGTCTACACCAAGTGCACTGATATAATTCCGACGACTGACGAAACACGAAGTTTACCGAGGGACAAGTTGTACTGTACCTTAGTAATAAAAAATCTGAAAAGTGGTTTACCGCCAGTGTTCGCGATGGTACATATTGTCAATCGTGCAGGCTTTTGTATTCCCTAACAAATATACAAGGTGTAACATAAATAACGCACAATCTGTTAAGGGGTCATTATACTCATCATTATGAACAACTTTTACTATGGGACCAAACCTGAAATCGCGAAAAAAAAATCAGCTGTTCAGTACATTAGTCAACATCAAACTCGTCAAAATGTAGGGAGCAGCTGATTTTTTTTTAACGATTTCAGATTTGGTCCCATAGTAAAAGTTGTTCATAATGATGACTACAATGACCCCTTAAGAGGTTGTGCATTATTTATGTCACCTTGTATATTAGCGATAGTGTTAGTAAAGCATTATGATCATACGTTGGTTATCCCATTGTTATATCTTCAAACAAACGATTTATGGCCTCGTAAACTATTTGGGAAAAATCATATTCTTATAGCATAGCCGGAAGTGTAGGATATATAGGTCGAACTGAATACTGCCAAACTGATAATATCCTATGAGATGACCTTTTCACAATGGTCTAATTTTGTTCAGTGTGGTGTACAGTCGGAATCAAAACTAGGCATGAGGAGCAGGGAGGAAAGTTCACTCATAGAAGAGGGAGGATCCTCCGACCATACGGGTGTAGTGTCTGGTGGGTAACGGTTTATGTCGGGTTATTGGTAAAACACCAACAAGCTTTAAGGGGTCACTGTACTCATCATTATGAACAACTTTTACTATGGGACCAAACCTGAAATTGCGAAAAAAAATCAGCTGCTTCCTACATTTTGACGAGTTTGATGTACTGAACAGCTGATTTTTTTTTTTCGCGATTTCAGGTTTTTAGTAAAAGTTGTTCATAATGATGAGCACAATGACCCCTTAAGAGGTTGTTGGTGTTTTAACAATGACCCTGTATATGCTAGTCGCGCGATAAAGAATACTTAAATGACAACAATTGAAAATTTAAATTGTAAATATTTTTTTTCAAATTCGATCGATTTTTGTTTTTTTTTTATTCGTGAGTTCAAGGACATAATAATATCAAGTTACGTGCATGTGCAACGATTCATCACATTTTTATCAAAATAAATTCTAAAAGATTGATCTCAATTACAAAAGATAGGTACTATCAAATTCTCTACCATTATTACATTATAATTTTATTCATTGTCTTATCTTCGACAAAAATAACAATTTTACAGAAACAGTCGTTGTTAAAATGTCATCATTATCATCTGCCTAGCCTTTTCCCAACTATGTTGCCATGGAGCAACTGCCTATCTGACCTCCACAACCCAGTTACTGGGTAACACTGGTTGTCAGACTTTCGGGCTTCTGACGACCCGTAACGACTGTCAAAGATCTACGAATGGCAGCAGGAACCAACTGCTTAACGTGCTTTCTGAGCCAATGAAGACTACTCATCCACGCAGCGACCGTGGCAAGCGTAGCTTAACCTACAATCGACCCGTGCGGCTGTTATTACTTAGCCACGAGCCCCTCAACACAATATCTTGGACGACAATAACAATTTTATAGAACGCAGTCGTTGTTAAGCTGTACCTAATGGATTGTAAAATGTTATTCCTGTCGTTCAGTTTGTCGATCTTCGATTGGATCGAGATGTTCTTGTTTGACCCAAACATTGGGATTTGTGAACTTTGCGGCGCGGATATTACGCGTAGCGTTATTGGTTATTTAATAATTTCACATTGGCACAGTCGGCGTAAGAATAAGGAAGTGCTCTTGATGTTTACACCAATACATTTGAAACTGTATTTATATATATGTATATCAAGAGCACTTCCTTCTTCTCTTACGCCGACTGTGCCAATGTGAGATTAAGTGTTATGTGTACAATTATTTGTTGTGTGTTTGTTAATTTTTAAGTAACAACATATCATTTACATTTTTATATATGAAAAAACTTTTTTACAAAAAAATACAACCGACTTCCAAAAACAACACTACAAAGTGAAAAATAACTTTATTTCTAACTTTATTTCTTTTCTTTTTTTTTTAAGTCTATTTAAATGTATTTTCGTTTTTTGCCACCGACTTCCGAAATTAAAGTTATTTTTCACTTTGTAGTGTTGTTTTTGGAAGTCGGTTGTATTTTTTTGTAAAAAAGTTTTTATTTTTCACTTTTTAGTTGTGTACCTACCCCACACAAATTCTAATACCACTATCTGCAAAACAAACTAGAACATCATCCATATAAAAGTGGGGAAAAAATACGTATTATTGAAGCTAACTCAAAAACTACCAAAGCAAAGTTAATCAATTTTATATGGGACCAACTGTGATGTATACCCTCTCGAATAAAACAAAAAAAAACTAAATCGGTCCAGCCATCTTCGAGTAAATTGAGAACCTCCTCCTTTTTGTAGTCGGTTAAAAACATGAAATAAAAAGAAACATTTAAAATATAAAAATAGTAGCCCACCGGTATCGGGAACAGGGTCCAAGCTACCGGTGGTCAGGGCTCTAGAGAGAGGAACCTCCTCACTGTGCGTGCCGTGTCCAGGAGTACTGCTTTCTGAATCAAGACCTTGACCCAGCTGCGCAATTAGAGCCTTCTGGTGTTGTTGTAACATCATTCATTATTATGAAGTGGGCATAAAAAAATATCTTCTGCCTTTAGCTCTGATTTTGATAACTAGAAAAGAATAATCAAATCAAATCTGCTTAGCCTTTTCCCAACTATGTTGGGGTCGGCTTCCAGTCTAACCGGATGCAGCTGAATACCAGTATTTTACATGGAGCGACTGCCTATCTGACCTCCACAACCCAGTAACTGGGTAATACGATACCCCTTGGTAAGACTGGTTGTCAGACTTTCGGGCTTCTGACGACCCGTAACGACTGTCAAAGATCCACGAATGACAGCCGGGACCAACGGCTTAACGTGCTTTCCGAGGCACGGAGGAGTCTCGGTATGTAAAGAATGGTCACCCATCCACTGACCAACCCCGGCAAGCGTAGCTTAACCTGATGGATCGACCCGTGCGGCTATTATTACTTAGCCACGAGCTCCATAAAGAAAAGAATAATCATCACATTCAAATATTCACTATGACACAAAATTAAAGAACTATATTCATAGTGGGGCAATACCCGCTAACTTAAGGGGATACATCGATAATTTCGTGTTTTTAAAATTCCTATAAAACCAAATTTATATGGTTACATCATTTGGATTTACATTTATGTTATTTGACATTGTCTACTTCTGTACTAAAACCGAAACATGATTACTTACTTGATCGAAAAAAAATCCAAAGTACGTACGTAATATACGATTATACGTAAACAATTCCTTATTCTGCAGTAAAAATTACTTCAAATCGAAGGTATTTAAATATGTTAAGAGCTTACTAAGTTAAAAATTTATTTAAGTATAGCATTTTGTCATAAACCTACATTTAAACGAAGCGCGTGAGAGTTTTCTATCTCTCTCGCGTCAAACTATGTAGAAAGCCTTACACACTGAGCTAAACCACGCTTCAATATATCCTCTTAAAAACCGATCTACGTCATACAAGAACATTTCAACAAAACAAAACACCTTCAAAACCTTACTAAGCCCCCAAAAAACAAAAGCAGAGTGCCAAATACGCTGATAAAAATAATCGAGGAATGATTTACCTACTACCCTACTACATTTTTAATTTCGCTTATCACTACCGCTTTATCTTTAAACTAAGCAGTACAAAGATAAAAATATAAACTTTTTTCCACACAAAATCAATACTCCGCCGTCACATATGAGATGTATATATACATATTTATGTCAGCTTGTCTGTTCCCGCGACATCGCTCGCGATTTTTATCTAAGAACGTGCTCAGATGGGCAATTTTTCTGTGGTTATGCGAAAGATTTTTTGTGGCGGGCTGATGTATGTGTGTCTTGAAAAGTGTGATGTATTGAGTTCTCTTGTTATATGGAAAGGGTTTTGCATGGAGTCTGTGTGAGGTATCGAATCTGGAATGAGTTAATCGGACAGTAAAAACAGCGAATTCGATGGACCTGGATATTAGGCCTATGGTATACGTGTTGTTCTGCGAGGCCGTGTATCAGAAAAATAATGTAGGATAGAAATTAGGACTTAAAACATGTGAAGTGAAGATCTTCGCAGGATGGCTGGTAATAGCAGGTTGAGGGAATGAGGATAGAGTTGAATAGTGTTTAACTGAAGAAAGATGTAATGTTGACGTTCAAAAAGTGCTAATTGTATGGCTTTTGATTTTATGGCCAGCAATGTACTGCTCTAGGGTGATGATGATGAAGACGATTGAGTTGACAACTTTTAGATTTTAGTAGCTGCGCCCCGCGGCTTTACCTGCGTAGACCGGGATAAAAAGTAGCCTATGTGTTAATCCAGGGTATAAGCTATCTACATACCAAATTTCATCCAAATCGGTCCAGCCGATTGAGCGTGAAGAAGTATCAAACATACAAACTCACAAACTTTCGCCTTTATAATAATAGGTCTTTACCTATGAAATTGCCGTTTTGTATGAAAAAATTTAAACGAATTTTTTTCATGCATTTTTTATTTGTATTAATCGAAGTTATCACCCATGCAATCAATGCATCTTTGCCAACGCAGTGGCAGTTTATTGATGCCCATCTTAAAGAAATCAGCTGGACGGGAGGCAACAAATTCTTCAGAGGCATTTTGTACTGCCTCTCGGGTATTGAATTTTTTTCCCGCCAAGAAGTTATCCAAATTCTGGAAAAAGTAGTAGTCTGTAGGCGCAAGGTCTGGTGAGTAGGGCGGATGACGGAGAGCTTCCAACCCCAGTTCTTGCAACTTGGAGACCGTCTGCTGTGCAATATGAGGTCGCGCGTTGTCGTGCAGGAGCAGCGGAGACGAGCGATTGACCAATGCTGGTTGGAGATGTGCCAGCTTCTCCATCATTGTGTTCAGTTCTTCACAGTACACATCTGAAGTAATGCTCTCCCCGTTTGGTAAGAAGCTGTGATGAATCACACCGGCGCTAGACCACCAAACAGTGACCATCACTTTTCTAGGGGTAAGTTTTCGTTTAGGGCATTGTTTAGGTGCTGAACCAGGATCCAACCAACTTGCTGAGCGCTTGCGGTTATCAAACAGAATCCATTTTTCATCGCAGGTAACAATGCGGTTCAAAATTCCTTCATTTGTGTGTCTGTTGAGCAGTGCAAGGCACGTCTCGACGCGTACTTCGCGCTGGCGATCATTGAGTTCGTGGGGCACCCATTTGTCAAGCTTTTTTACCTTGCCAATTTGACGCAAATGGACCAATATTGTTTTGACGCTAACGTCGAAAGCTGCTGCTAATTCAGCCGTAGATTGTGTATCATCAGCTTCCACAATCGCCTTTAATTCGTCATTGTCGACCAAAGTCTTCGGACGACCGCGAGGTTCATTTTTCAGGTCGAAATTTCCAGAACGGAAGCGAGCAAACCAGTGGTGCGTTGGTTTGTAGTGTTAGCTCCGTAAACGTCGTTGATGTTGCGTGCCGCTTGTGCCGCGTTGCTGCCACGACGGTACTCATATTCCATAATTACTCGAATTTTTAACGTATCCATGATGACGAAAAAGATTGAAATGCGATGAAAATGTAACACTAATCAATAAACAAATGACTACTTTTGGAAAAAAAAATCCATGTTTTTAAAATAAAATTCATTTGAAATTAGAATTCTTAGCCAAACAAAAATTATTTTGATTTGAAATGGCCAGTACTGCAGAACGGCAATTTCATAGGTAAAGACCTAATATTAGTGTGATAAGTGTGATGTCCTTCACAAAGGCCGCACGTGTAAGTCATGGCCAGATGCAGGAACATGGTCTCAGAAGAGTATTAGATAGATTAGCACATGGCGTATTGTAGTTTTTAATTACTCTTATGGAAAGATGGCGTGTGTTTATAAATGCTACCTGTCCCTTTCGTTTTCAGAAAGTGCAATGAAAGAGTAATACATAAACAAAGCAAGAGTAGGTACGTCTTTAGTTGAACGAGCGAGAGAAGCGTCTCTGCTTCAAGTCTAGCAAAATTTGCTTTCTCTGTCAGTTTGTTGCTGCTCCTCTACAGGTCGTATTTTACAACCGATCTGGACGAAACTTGGTATCAGGTTTTACGACTTTATAGATTTTTTTTTGCCGTCAGGAATTTTTGATTGGAGGGGTGCTTCCTCCAAAAAGGGGCAAAAAGGGACTACTGGATATCTCCGCCATAGGAGATCCGATTTCGATGCTTCTTTTTTTATTTGAAAGGTAACTTTATTGTTATATTAATTTTTGTAATAGATTGTGGCTATAGACCAACGGTTATAAAAGAAAGAAAGAAAATACGTTTGTTATCACACAGACCATAGAGAAAGAGATTGTGATTACGGTCTTCACTACTTTAGACTTGATTTCGTTGTTAGATTATAGCATATTTTGCTCAATAGGAGTAGCTATCCTTATAATGTGCCATCCAAATTACTGATCTGTTTTATTTAGACCTACCGTTGACCTTTGGAGTACGAAAGGAGTTTGAAATTGCTTGCATATTATATCTTTTGCTGAATGAGTAACAACGACTTTAAAAATAAATCCATAATTAAATGATCGATGTTTTCTAAAAATAAATTCGCAAACAACTTTTCAGTCGCCGTCTGCGTTGAGTTGTGTGTTCGTCTGAACAAGCTATTTGTCCTTGATTGTGTAGATATGGTTATAGCTACATAAGTAGGTTCAGGGCCGACTAAATTTGGGATGTTCAAGCTTGCTGAAACTGGGGGTAGTCTGATTGTGATGGCTAGTTTTTAAGTTGGCTGAAATACAGGGTCAAATTCAATTAGCTAGCTAAACGTAATGGGTATCGATGACTAAACATGATAAAATGAAAAAGTAATTAATTTGATGAGTTTTTTTTTGGGGTCATTTCAAATATCAGTTAAAAAATCAGTTTTTAGGGTTTCTTACCTCAAAAGGAGAAACGGAATCCTTACAAGATCATTCGTGTGTTTGTCTGTCTGTCCGTCAGTCACGGCCAATTTGCTTCGAATTTAATGGACCGATTTTGTTTGATTGATTTTGATATGAATTTCTGTGGCCCAAACACAGACTTGTAACGTAAATAAATGAATTGTGAATATGGGGGTCCCTTTTGGGGGGCAAATAAAAAAAAATAAAAGTTTTGCAAACTATACCGTGTGACATATCAAATGACTTACTGTGAGGGTATCAAATAGTTTTTTTTTTTATAATGATAAAATAAATTGATATAAAATTATATAAGAAAATAGACAAACATGATTCCAGCACGCTTCACTACCATAGTGGCGGAAGAATAGACAAAAAAGGGAGATAGTAGAAATATTTCTACGATTCTACGAGTCTAAGCATGGCAATGTGTAATGTTGTCTATTCTTCCGTCGAAATGCTACGCGTGCAGGAAAATTTATAAGAAGTCCAGGTAAATCTCTCAATATTGTGCGTACAAACTTACTTACAACAACTACCTACAGTTGCAATGTATGGGGGAACATGTTTTTTAACTACTTACAATGTTAAATTTGTTCTTGGCATCCCAACTACGGAACCCTTCAATGTGCGTGGTCCGACACGCACTTGGCCGGATTTTTTGTGTAGGTACACGTCTCAGACGTGATGGGTATCAAGGTATCAACATCTTAACAAGATAATACAAAAAAAAAAAACAGATTTTCTTAACTCCTAATTCAAGTAAAAATATAACCAAAACTCATTAACCCAAAAAAAAAAAAAATCTTCAAATCTTTTTATTTTGTTATCTGCGGAATTTCTCTATCTAATTTAATTTGACCCTGTATAATATAGGAAAAAGAGGTAAGTATTCTATTTTACTCATATTTTACTCATATTTTTAACATTAAATAATTTTTGACCACGTAAAATAACTCAAAACTTCATAAACGTTAGCTTAGAGTGCTGCTTACCCTCCAAATAAATGATAACGGCGATACCATAACAATATACCGTAAAAACTATGTGGGGACATCTCTGCTAACCGCTCTTAGCCGTTGATTTGTGTTTTAGGGTTCCGTAGGTGAAGTGGGAAATCCATTCGTGAGAATATTCATAGAAGTTTTCAGTACGTTTTGTTTGTTTAATAATCCTCCTTTTTTGCTTTGCCGTAGTCGGGTAAAAAGTGATAGCTTGCGACGTTTTTTTTGAGCTCATGTTTTGGGATGGATTTTAATAGAATTAATGTTTAGCTGTGACCTTATCTACTTAACAGTACTGCAACTGTGAACTCAAAAGAATAGAAAATAGAAACACTTTAAAATAATAGAAAACTCATGAAAGTTTAAATAAACCCTAACCCCCATACCATAATCATAAAAAAACTAAAACGTTCTTAAAAACCTATTTTAGTAATAGAAGTGTTCTGTTTTGTCAAACTCAAGTCAAAATTCGAAAGAAATTGACAAAACACTTCTATAACTAAAATAGCTTTATAGAGCGATTTAGTTTTTTAATGAATAAGAGGGTTAAAATTTTATATTTAGCTATAGCTATACAAAAGTATAATGTTAACTTAAGTTTTAGTCTATAAACTCAAAGTATAGGGTACTTTAGGCATTTCCTATATTAAACATCGTGATATAGGTCAACCCAACATATAGGATTTCTTTTCTTTTCTCTCCGGAATCGACCCAGTTACCTTGTAAATTAATTGAACTGCTTACATAACTCAAAAGTATAAAAATGTTAGTGAATAATGGAATTACATTCGGATGGATGGAGGGACTTAATTATAAGGATTCCTTACAAGTATCGTATTCTAATAAACTCGCTAATGAGGCGATAATAGGTGCCACATTTTAAAGAAACCGAATATAAGGTTTCGCGTAATTCCTAGCCGAAAATAAGCTACTCTTATCCCACTTCTCGGTGTGGTAATATGTAAAAATCCGTTTAAAGTTTCAGCTGTGTGAAGATTATGGCAATTTCTTTGCCTGTTCTATTTTTAAATGATTTTGTGTAAAATCTTAACGTGTCTAAGTAAATGTATGTTTCCACTGTAACATAAATCCTTTAGGTTATGTATATTTCAAATAACAGTGTACATTGTAGAGTTTTGCATGTCAAATGTCTGACTATATATTAGGAAACTTAATTACTGACGTTAAAACCAACACCGTACCAATACTTATTGCAAATAAATTATTATGATTGTGATATGTCTGTATCTTCCTATACCTAATTCAAATCATTTTTTTTTCATATTCTAAACAAAAATTGCTCTACGGAACCCTCACAAAATTCCCAATTTCGACCACAAGTGCAGCTTTAAAATGTGCCCGCGTCAGTCACAGGCATCAATTATAAAATTATAAGCCCTTAGCACCTGGCGGCGAGGTCTGCGGGGGTGTGGGTCGCGGGTTCGACTCCCGCCCCGAGTGATTGAATATAAATACACGGTGACATGTCTGTTGGATCGGAAAGGGATGGAGAGGAATTGAAAATTTGAAATTTTAATTTTTGCTTGAAGTTTACGTTTACCTAATTTTATTTTTGCTGTAAATCATTTTCTGTATTGAAAAAGTCTGACCGTGGAAAAATCTACTTATATTATGACCATGACTTGAATCAGCCTATAACGTTCCCACTGCTGGGACACAGGCCTCCTCTCTGTGAGTGGGTGTGGGCCGCGTAATCCACCACGCAGGCTCAGTGCGGGTTGGTAGATGTCACATGTCTTCGAATTTTTGGTTCTAGGACATGCCGGTTACCTCACGATGTTTTCGTTCACCGTTTTGAGAGCAGTGGTGATTATTTTACACAAAGTAATGCGCCTGTCCGGGTTCGACGTTCGAACACACTACCGCTCGTAAGTCGGGCCGGTACCACTGGCCCACCACTGCTCCCAATCAATGTTACACAAGAGACTAGCCTTTTTAACATGATCTAATATTACTTATGAGTTTATGTTACAGTTGGTTTGCAAACGTAAATTGTTATATATAATTCATAATTATTACGTAATTACAAAGAGAAAGACATCGAAAGCTACCTTCATCCGTCAGCCTTGTCATAAATCTAAAAACCCCAAACCAGTAACACAGAAACCCGGCCCCGTCCAACCCGAACCTTTCACAAAATAGTTCACAAAAATATAACAAAACAAAAATAAAAGATAAAAGCTGAAATCGCCAAAAAATCACGCGTTGACATTTAGGAAGTCTCTACCGGCGCGCGCCCCAGCGGCGCCCGCATGTCATTTCATCGTCCATTATAAAATGTCGGGCGTAATCGGCCTTTATTTTTATTTTATTTGCCAACCACCCCCACCCCACGCCTCCCCCGCGACCGATATTTCAAAGTTAACGACTTAGCAGTAAAATATAGCACTTGACTCGAAAAAATGAATGAATATTGAGTGGTGTTCGTAAAATGGAACCACAGTTTGCTCAGTGATCGCATTTTTGTAGTTGTAATTATTTGGGCGCCATGTTGTCTCTGTTTTGTTTTTAGGACGTCGGATTTCGGCAAAGGCAAGGCACTATTCAGCCTGTCACTCACCTAAAAAGCAATTTATTAAAAAATGATAACCTCTTTTCTGGTTATCAATTTATGAACTTTTTTTATAGATAATAAGTACATGGTGTCTATCAGTTGTTATCTTTATCATAATAAAGCGAAAGTTGTTATGTTTTATATAAAATTGGTAAGCTCGCCCTCAATGTGCGCTGTCGCTCTACTTAGGTACCCATCTAAAGTGGGAAGTTGTGAAACCTTTAGTGTACTTTGCTTTGCCACCTATTTTTGGTCGTTCTTCAAGATGCATTGGGTAGAATAATATGAAACTGTTAAAAGCAGACCTTGAGGAGCTCGTGGCTAAGTAATAACAGCCGCACGGGTCGATCCATCAGGTTAAGCTACGCTTGCCGGGGTTGGTCCGTGGATGGGTGACCATCTTTACATACCGAGACTCCTCCGTGCCTCGGAAAGCCGTTGGTCCCGGCTGTCATTCGTGGATCTTTGACAGTCGTTACGGGTCGTCAGAAGCCCGAAAGTCTGACAATCAGTCTTACCAAGGGGTATCGTATTACCCAGTTAATGGGTTGTGGAGGTCAGATAGGCAGTCGCTCCATGTAAAATAATGGTATTCAGCTGTATCCGATTAGACTGGAAGCCGATCCCAACATAGTTGGGAAAAGGCTAGGCAGATTCATTGTTAAAAGCAGACCTAATTCATGAAAAAGGCAATATGCATATAGCTGAAAAGTGAAAACTCTTTCTCTGGCGCATTTTGTTATCTCTCTCGCTCACACGGGACCAAATTTTGAAAATTGTTAAATTAAAAGATGCTTTTTTGAAAAATGTAATCAACTAGAGGACTAGTAAATAGCTATTGTGATAATTAATAAACTCAGGTCAAAAAGTGTTATCTGTTTTTGATACGAGTTAAATAAATACCACAATAAAAATGTGGTTTTAATAGTTACCTATTAATTATTTACTACTCCTTTAATTTATTGCTATTACTTAGTTTTCATTTTTCAAAAAAGCATCTTTTCATTTAACATTCTTAAAAATTTGGTCCCGTGCGAGCGAGAGAGGTGTCAAAATTCGACAGCCGTCTTAAAAACGAACATACCTGGTTCAGCAGTGGACCTCATACAACTGACTGAGATGCTGAACATTTCAGCAATTACTACATATAGGCAATACAAACCCAGACAAGACCAGACCACGATAATATAGCTAAATATAGAAAAACAGCCTATTAATGACCTACTGCAGGGCAAAGGCGTCGAAGAAGGCACGAGCATTGATTGGACACTTGCTGTGCGATACCTAGAAATAGGGAAACAGAAATATAAAAGGAATATAGGAAATTGTAATTTTCCTATATCCCTATTGTTGCCCCATGCCGATTTTAGGTCACATGATTGAAGGGGCGCGGCAGCCAAAAGAACTCATAATTACTCCAGCCAAAGCCATTAAGAAAAAAACTTGCAAAAAAAAGAAAAACTCATTAAAAATATTTGGGAAACATTTTAAAATGAATGGAATCTAAGTGACACTCAGTAGCAGAGGTATTCCGACATTCTACTTTTCAAAATAAGAATTGGAGTGAGTCGTTCAAATGTTCCGTATATTCTGGACTTAACTAAAATCTAATTTTTTTCTTCCTAACTTTTTTGACGTATATATCATAACTTTACGCCTGTAATACACGAAGGGTTGAGTGAGGTTTGTTTAATAAGTCCTACGTAATAGGGGGCGAGCCTAACATCAACTAACCTAGACCAACCAAGTAGGTACTAGAAAACGGTGAAAAGTATTTTCTAAGTTTTTTTTAGAACGAAGTTCCTTATCGCGCGTTGTGAAAGGGGGCTAGACGGAAAAAATTCTCACGAAAAGTTGTAACGACACTTTTTGCTATAGTAAGCTATTGTACGCTGTGCGACGTGCGCATGTTTCTCTGTATGTCTCTCTCTCTTATAGAAAGCAAGCCAGATATAACAAAAAAAAAAAAAAAAATTATTACAATTCCTTCACTAATTAATCGAAAGGAACTTCGTTCCATCCGGGTGTCCCTTGATACCTTTCCATTTTTTTTCAACTTTTAGTATCCGCAAGCATGAACTATTCATGCTACTAACTAATAAACTATTGTTATTTATAATTGCTGAAACATTAATATATTTCCAAAAACAATTCTGTATATATGTTTGCATATATGTTTTGCAAGGTTCTTCGGGAAAACCTAGGAACACACACATGAATGAGTGAGTGAGTTTTTTTTTTGTATGCGAACTCCGAAACCTAACAATAAATGAAGCTGACTGTGGCTATCTTAAATTACAATAACACTTTAATAAGGCAAATTGATGTTGGCCCGTCCACTTCCTTAAGAAGTAATTAAACTTGTTTTTCGAGTTTTTAATAAAAACTTTTTACTTTGGTGGTGAAAAAATGTTATGAGAAAGCGTTACCTGCCTCTCCTGCTTGTTTATATCAAATAATACTTGTCTGAAGTTTTCATGGTTTTTCTACTTATATAATATTTTTTCATTTTATTGGCATTTTTTTCTTGGAACTTACTTTTTCTGGAAAGGGTTCTAATCAATATTTATAAAAATACAACCGACTTCCAAAAACAACACTACAAAGTGAAATATAACTTTAATTTCGGAAGTCGGTGTCTAGTTAAATGTATTTTCGTTTTTTGCCACCGACTTCCGAAATTAAAGTTATTTTTCACTTTGTAGTGTTGTTTTTGGAAGTCGGTTGTATTTTTATGTAAAAAAGTTTTTATTTTTCACTTTTTAGTTGTGGTACCTACCCCACACAAATTCAAATACCACTACCTCCTAAACAAACTAGAACATCATCCATATAAAAGTGGGGAAAAAATACGTATTATTGAAGCTAACTCAAAAACTGCCGAAGCAAAGTTAATCAATTTTATATGGGACCAACTGTGATGTATACACTCTCGAACAAAACAAAAAAAATCCAAATCGGTCCAGCCATCTTCGAGTAATCGGAAAACATACATAAAAAGTACAACTTCATACCAATTTACCAAAAATACAAAAGCGGCGCTATCTATCCCTTTCACACTGACTGAGGTGCAACTCCGCCACAGGTAGCGGTCCCAAATTTCGGACAGATGACGTCATCGGGTCGGAATTATGCTATCCGCTTAACTACCTGCTTCGATTACAAGCATTCAAGCATAAGCCATTACGAAAAGGAAAAAATGGAATAGTACCAATTTAATTTATTTTCTGTCTTCTTCATCACATTCATAGCAATATCTTTGTAACGATAAGGACTAGACGTAAGTTTTATACCAATTTGCAAACCTTATTAAATGTACAAGTTTTTAAAATAATGGTGGTCTTCGGTGTCATACATTTTTTTTACAGGAGAATTTTTTCAATTTTGGTCCTAACATCGTAAAGAAAAAACTTTTCAACTCAAGATTTTTTTTCTAAGGCAAATAAAACGGTATTCAAAAAAAATGGTATCTTATAACATTAGTAAGCTATTCAGAAATGTTAAATAAAAATCATACCTAAAAATGTCATCATTTGCAGCGACAGCATTAAAAAAGCTTAATTCTGGAAGACAAAATCGTAAAATTCGAAAAAAAATTAATATCCTGGTTACTGTAACGGTTTTTTTTTTAATATTCAAATTAGTTGTTGGAAATTAGGTAAGCTACCTACCCGTTACGTTTGATCCATTATTTACGGGACACCCTGTATATATGAATAAAAGCTTTTACTCTATAGCATTGTTTTCTTTTTACAAATAAAAATATAGTTTTTATAAAAGTTTGCTATAAATTAAGTTTCAAAAACTTTACCAAAAAAAAAAAAACAATACACTTTTCGAAATCGAAAGTAGGATTTATTATAACACCATAACTCATCAACCATTACGTAGACATCACATTGAAAGAAAGAGAAAAACATATTGTGTAGTCTGAGAGGGAGATAGAAGAACAACATATGTGTGAGAGGGAAAGAGCCTATTTGATCAGAGACGCCCTTTTGATAGTGTTTCCAAATTTTTGGAAAGTAACGCGTATTGTTTGGTATTAGATTTGGCTTACATGGAGATGACGTTAGTTCAGTGGTGTGGGTTGAAGCATAAAGATATTGCATTGTTAAGTAAATGTAGTGATGGTTTGAAATAGAAGATCCCAGTTTCCATTTCAAATTTAGTATAAAATACGTTTTCGTTTTGACTGAAAAAAAATTAAAAGTTTAGCAAAATTTACAGGGTGTAAGTGTAAACAGTGGCAATATTTTAAGGGGTCATTGTACTCATTCAAATTCAATGTCAATTTCACTGACAATTCAAAAGTGCCTGTAATTGGTTTATTTGAAATAAATGCTTTGAGTTTGAGTTTGAGTTTCATCATTATGAACAACTTTTACTATGGACCTAACCTGAAATTGCAAAAAAAAAATCAGCTGTTCAGTACGTTTATGTTCGCATAATTCGTGAAAATGTAGGGAACAGCTGATTTTTTATTCGCGATTTCTGGTTTGGTCGCAGAGTAAAAGTTGTTCATAATGATGAGTACAATAACCCCTTATAATATTGCCACTCACACTTATCCCCAGTATTATTTGATAATAAATATAACTTTTTTGGTTACATGAGACAACAATTATTTTAGCAAAAAAATTGTACCACCTCAATACAAATAGAAAAAAATACAAAAAAAAAAAAACGCCAAATTAAAGCATTCAAGTTAAGATCATCACTAAAAGCGTGGTGCGGCTAAGTAAGTAAACACTTCACACAATCTCTTCTATTTTTATGCCTATCAGAATTTAAGAAGACACCTTAACATCTGCAAAATTCGAAAATTAAGCGCAATAAAACAAACTGCAACAAAATAACAGCCGCGCCATGTAAGTCCTCGCTTCACCGTAATGCACCGGCCCCCTGTCAAATAATCGACATTGCCAGGGGTGGCCGGGTGGGGAACACCATTTTTGCTATTTTCTAACAAAAAAAAAAAGAAATGCAGCACGCGTTTTTACTTAAAACATCAGTTTTAAACGCGTACGCGCAAGCGTAAGCACGTGCCAAAAAATAAAAGAAAAAGGTGAGAAGTTTTCGCGAGTGATTGTACTTTCTTTTTAACACTGATGATACTTTTTTGGTGATGTGTGTGTGGTGATTTTGAAGTGATGATCATTTTATAATGGTGATTAGAACTACTTAAGTGATCAATGGAGGCGATTGATCTAAGACAGGATAATAATAGGTGAGGGATTTACTTATTGGAATCTTGTACGGATTAAAAGTTATGAAGTTATACGTTGAAAAGTAATGCAATGATCACATTTTGAATTACAATTACTTACCCTTAGCAATAATGATAAGTATAACATATGTTCTGATCTTAAGTATTACATCTTATAGTAATTGCTAAAATCCTTTTTACTAATAAAGATTTACTAGTATAAGCTTTGGCAAACAACCTTAGTGTAGGGGATACAAATGACGTTCGGGACTCTTATTTTTTTCCTGATTTATCGAAGTTGTGACGTTATTTATCAATTAATTAATTTTATTAACATATGTCCTGTAAGCTTGCATTTTTTTTTAGAGCTCGTTTAACAATTTTATAATAATTCATCACTAACCCCAATTAATAAACATTGAGGTAATTTATAATTTAATAAAAATAGATTTAGATACTAGTAATTAAAACAATTTTTTTAAATTGATTTTTTGTGTCTAAAATTTTTTACGTAATTGTATTGACTCATTAAAAATTACTAAAATTATTATGAATTTATGACTCCATCTTGATGGCGAATCCTATAATTCCAGCAATAATAACTGTTTTTGTACTATACAATATTTATTTCCATGACTCGACGATGACATTATAATTCATTATAATGTTCATAAAATAGTTCTGTAGAAAATTATAATATAT
Source organism: Cosmia pyralina (assembly GCA_946251885.1). Taxonomy (NCBI): domain Eukaryota; kingdom Metazoa; phylum Arthropoda; class Insecta; order Lepidoptera; family Noctuidae; genus Cosmia; species Cosmia pyralina. The sequence goes on from OX276367.1 coordinate 16,823,646, forward strand.
TCTGTAAGAAGAAAAGCAAATTGGTTGCGGTTAATTTTATTAAAAAAAAATTAAATGTTTTTTAAATTAATTCAAAAACCATTTATTAATTATAATTTTTTTCATTTCAATGAGTGACTTTTTTTTTTGGTTATTAACTGTCGAATATTTAGAGCTGTTCACATGTCGAAAAGATGTGTCCTAACAATGTTAATTTTATTGAGCATAACATGTTTGTACGAGTACCTACATCTAAATTCCTTATTCCTATCGGACGCTCAGTTGATGGTCACAGTTTGTTTAAAATATGAAACTACCAATTTTATTCTCCGCAATACAAATTATTCCATGTCTTGTGCAATTCTGCCATCAACAATAACGTGTTGTCTGTATCATTCCAGATGCGGCGGTGACGCGATGTCTGTCGCGCCGGCGGTCAAGCGCGAGCTGGACCTGGAGAGCGGTGGCAGCAGCCCCGGCCGCAAACGCCGCAAGCAGGCGGCACCCACACGAGCGCAGCCGCAGCACCTCGCGCCCCCGCCACTCGACCTGCACGCCAAGATGGCCGACATTTACAAGAGCGCGCTCGCCTTCGGGGAGCTCGGCCTCCCAACCTTCGACCCCCTCGCTGCCTTTCGACTCCTGCCGCGACACGAGCCACCGCGCATCTTCAATCCTGAGGCATACTGTGACCTCTGCTGCAAAGAGTTCTGTAACAAGTACTTCCTAAAGACCCACCGCGCCAACAAGCACGGCATCTATGACGGTGGTGACCCGCAGCCTGCACCACTACCGCCCGCACAGCCGTCACCACCACGCCGCTCTTCTGACGAGGAGTCAGGTGGCACTCCGCGGCGCCTATCACCAGACTCGGCGCGGCGCGCGCGTGAATGCGGCTTTCAGCCCGATGCACTGCGCCGGCTAGGTGTTGTTAATCCGGAAGCGTTCTGTGAAATATGCTGTAAAGAGTACTGCAACAAATATTTCTTGCGGACGCATCGAGAGCGGCGGCACGGCGTGCCGGTGCGGCGCTCGCCCGTCAACGAGCACTCTCCACCGGCAGCCACGCCACCCGGCGCACTCTGCACGCCGCTGGGCACACCCCTCGGCACGCCGCTCACTACACCACCCGCGCTGTCAGGACCACCACCCGACACGCCACCGCGTTCACATTCGCTGCCACCACCATTAGATCCGGAAGAAATGGCTGAAGTTAAAAGAGAATGCGAAGATGAGCTTGAGGCAGCCTTACGAGACGGCCAAACGAGTCCGCTAAACCTAATCGTAGAGGAGCGTGGTGTTGCGTCACCCGGATCTGCGAGTGAAGAGTTGCGCAAGTTGCAGACGATGATCTCTCAGCTGAACGAGCTCGCGGCTGAGCGGCTTGCAGACGAGCCAAACGACCCGGGGCCACGCCCACCGTCCGCATCGCCACCACCACCCGACGAGAGACGAGCATCTTCTTCCGGCTCGAGTTTCTGCGAGATCTGCAACAAGGAGCTGTGTAATAAGTACTTCATGCGCACTCACATGCAGCGCATGCACGGCATCTCGCTGGAGAGCGGCACGCAGCTCGGCGGTGTCACGTGCGACATCTGTCACAAGGAGCTATGCAGCAAGTACTTCCTGCGCGTGCACAAACATAACACGCACGGCATCCCCGCGCCCCCCGCGCCCGCCGCCACCGCGCCCGCCGAGCCGTGCCCGCTGTGCGCGCGGAGGTTCCGCGGGCCGCGGGCGCTGCGAGCGCACTTACTAGCCGAGCACGCTCCACCTGCGCGACCACCACCACCACCGCCGCGGCCTTTAGATCTGCTGACGCGTGATAAACCCTACGCCTGCTCGTACTGTCCATTTACCACTGACGTGCTCGCGTTTCTGTTTGCGCACGAACGCGCGCACGCACAGCAGCAGGTGAACGAGCCACCTGAGATGCCGCCGGAGCCACCGGGCAGCGTGTGCGGCAGTGAGATGGAAAGTGGCGAGGGGGGACCCGAGAGCGGCGAGGGCGAGGGAGACCCGGACGCGCAGTACTCGTGCTCACGCTGCGAGTTCCGCGCGGAGGGCTTCGCGGCGCTGGAGGCGCACCTGCGCGCGGCGCACGGTGGCGCGGGCGCGCTGCTGGCCGTGCCGCGTGCCCCGCAGGCGCCTCTCACGATGCAGCCGTTCGTGGTGGAGGAGGCGGGTGGCGCGCTGAGCCTGGTGCCGGCGCTGGTGTTCCTGCCGGTGCGACGACGCGCCACTCGCCGCGCCACCGTGACGCTGACGCTGACGCCGGCCTAGCCGCTGACGTCGGCTCGGCTGACGGACGCGGCGCGCGCGCGCGGCCCGCGACTACACCGCCGCGTGCGCGCGCGTACGATCGCTGAACTGTACTAACTACATTTAACGCTGTGTGCCTTCAAGCGATTGCTAAAATATTATGAGACGTAATTTGTAAAGGGAGAAGCTGCTGTGGCCGCCCGCTCGAGCGCCACACCGCGCGGCGGCCCCCGGCCTCTTTTTTGTCAGAGTCTAACTTCATATATTGAGAATTATATTGAACGGGTGATATATGAAACGTTGCCGCTTATAAATTCGATTATTTATTATTATCTCCTCGATGTTCCGTCGGGTCGGTCCGAGACGAGTTTATGAAACGTCGATTTCGATCGGGAGAAGAAATACACCCTAGGAGTAATTATTATTTAAAGGTATTTTATCGGTGAGTGCGCACTCACGATAGCGTCGTAGTACCGGTGCGATGTTGATCACTGAGGAGCGCCGGCAGACGCGACACCTGGGCGGTCGGCCGCGCGGATTGCGCGCGACGCGGCGCGACATCGCCGCGCGTCTCCCCCACTGTACTAGCGCAAGCGCATGCCACGTAGTACTACGACAACCGCTCTACCTCACGACGTTAGTTTTTATATTAGCTGTTATTGTATAAATTATATTTTGGAGTTACAATAAAGTACAAATATAGTTAGTGCGTTACTGCGCCGCGCCGGACGGAGGCCGCGCGCTCATGTTAGCTACTCGATACTATTTATTGTTGTCTACGAGTGACTTAAAGCACAAAGATACGTACTATTGGGCAGTGATCAACATTAAGCGTAATTTAGTATTAAATTTGATTAGATATGTGGTCGTGGGGCTCGGTCAGACGGGTTTTGTTGTGTAACACACCAATATTTATATATACGGGTCATTGTTTGGGGCGCGCGCGGGCTGAGCTTGGCGCGCCCGCCGCAAGCCCCGCTGCATTACACTTATTTGTATTGTAATCGTAAACATAATGTGTTACTGCTGCCGCCGCACGCGCCGCTCCGCTCTGCACGAATATTAAACAGTTATAAACCGCTTTAAATCTAAAATAATATTTTGAAAACAGGTTTACGAGATGTACATTTTTAATAGTTATATTTACTGCCATTAAGAAAGACTGAACATTTAATAAAATCATGGCTACTGCAGAGCGAAGCGAGGCGGGCGTCGCCTAAATATTATTATCTTGATAATCAAGACTTATTTGATGGGTAAATTGGTAACAAAGTTTGTTTAAATAATTCATTATTGGTAGATCAGTGTGGAGGTTAGCTTGTACAAACCATGCAGCTTCTAAAGAAAGTTCCTATGTATGTACGTAAGTTGTAATTTAAATTTAAAGAAACTAGAGGTCGCTCTCGTAACGGCTCCGGATAGGGAACCTCAGCTGACCTGATGGTTATAATAATAATTGTGATTTTGGATCAGGGTAAGCCTTATGAGGAAATAGAGTAACTACGCTTATAGACCTTATGTAATGGTTTCGTAATCCAATGAATCGTAATCATACATGGAAATATAATAACAGTGCTTATCTACTTTATTGTTAAAACGAAAAATTGTAATGTTTTAATCAAAAATAATTTTCATTTTTGTATTAACTAAAAATTATAAAATAATTTTCAATTTTGTATTAACTGAAAATAAAACAAAGTATTAACGGTTTCGAAAAATATTCTGACGTCTATCGACGTTGACAACGAAGTTCCAAGAAGCCTAATTTAACTAATATATTTTCAAAGTTCCTACGTATAGTTCCAAAATGAAATTCCTACTCCAAAACGTCAAAATTAGGCATATAATTCAAAATAAGGGCAGAATTTATTTTGAAGATCCATCTTCCTATTAGTCTTCCTGGATGCAGAGCCAAACGACACCTTACACGGAGCCGAGACGCGGGCGCGCGATACAACAAATTATATTAATAACGTTTTAAATAATAACAAATTAATACAATTGTACGCGTGGTAAGATCTCAAGTCGTCGTCCATTTTCTATGAGCATTCGTGGAACAATAGTAGAGAATGCCGGGGTTTTTATTATATTTGGAGAATGGACGGACACTCAGATCGATGTCATTGGATGTAGTGAAAAAAATGTATTAAAAATTGTGTTCGAGACGTTTTGTTTCCCCAAATGCGTTGTACTTGGTGTGGAGACCAAAATTAAGGTTGGGGACGTAGCAAAGATAGGAAATATAAGTAATTTCCTGTTGTAATGTTGTTGGAAATTTCTTATATATAAAATATATATATATTATATTGTAACAAAAATATTCACATATACGTATATTCAGTGCTAATCAAGTAGTTGGGAAAACATTTGATGACCCGTAAGAGAATTTTATTATATTAGATCAGTTATATTACATGTATAGTATAAAATAGGCATTTATGGATAATATTTAAAATGTATAATTCTGAAAACTGTATCCACATAACAAATTGAACACACATTTAGTGGACAAGAAAAAAACAATTGATAGTACTTTTTATAGAAATATGTATATTTGACAAAAATAGTACTTATATATCTAATTCAGCATCGTGACATAAATTTATTATTTGCAATTTCTTTGTGAGCAAACATTCGTTAATGAGTGAATTCTTTTCTTTTTTGTATTTATTAAAGAAAGGCAAAAAATATTTCGCAGGATTAACAAATCTTTTTATGCTGGAAAAATGCTAATTTTATTGTAATTTTTACCCTTTTTGGGATATTTGTTATAATTTTTTGGGATACTCATAAGGGCAGAAAATTACAATAAAAAATAGTACAAAAACCACATTTAAGAATTAATATTTTTTACACGTAAATGTCTTTTATTTAACAAATCATTTGGTGCTAACAGTTTTTGTTAGCTTGCTACTCTCTACCGAGACTAAAATGTAAAAAAATATATACTTATATCTAAAGTTTTTATAAATGTGTGAAAGTAATACTTACAGACACATGATATTTGTCCGTCTGTCCCATCTTAGCTACGTCCGCAATGTAACAATAGTACAAATTTGTTAACCAAGTGTGTAAGGTATCGGAGTTTGGTAAACAAATAATAAAAAACAGTACAAATTAATTATTAAGTGTAGTTGAGAGGTTTACAGGAGTGATATTAATAGTTAACAATAATTCACTCAAGTACAACGCTTAGAATCAGGCAATACAGTCGCACGCTTTCTAAACCATATTCTGTATTATTATTTTAAAAATTGTTTCAAGTATTACACTTGCTTGCATTATAATATTGTTATTGCAAAAAAATATTTTACCTTTCCAAGCTTGAATTATATTTTTGGGTAGGATTACTACTGATTTCATTCTAAATAATATTATTATTTCAAGTAATGCACATGTTGCGCCCAGGTACCTACGCAACTCTACAGCGTCTCATAATTTATTATTTTATGAGAAAAAAAAAAAATCTTATTTTTTTTTTAAATCAACTTTGACAACACAAAACTACCATCAAGTGCTTTACAAGAATTAAAAAGATCGTACCTACATGATTTAACTGTTAGTGAAATAACACAAAATGAAAAATACTGAAAAAAAAAAAACGGTTAATTAATAAGTAAAATATTAAAATATTTTTTGCAAAAATAATAAGTTCCTATGTTAATATAGTCAAGTAATTATTTTAAATAACAAGTGGCTGAATGTTTTCGTGGTTGATTTCAGATCAAAGTTTTAATATTTTGTGAAGATCTGAGATAAATCCCTGACAAATTTGTTACTCATTTTGTCAATTTCAAATATTGAAGAGGTTTATTATTAAAAAAATATTTGATGTTGACAGAAACGTTATGATCTCTGAACAATAGTTCCTTCATTCCAAATAATGTAATTCGTTCTAGTCGTTCCTATTTTTAATTTTAACATATTTTTAGTGCGACTGTATTTTGTAAAACGTGAAAATAATTTTTCGAGTTCATATAAAAAACTGTGTTGTTTCTAGTCAAATTATTTTGTAAAAAGTTTTACTAATGTGGATGGCCATTCGTTGGGAAATATAAAAAATATATATTTAGGAAATTACAATACATAAAATTGGAGGAGAACCTACGTGATTAATTTTCAATTTAAATTGCAATAGCGGTTTAAAAACTTCTGGCGTCCACATTGGATAAAATTATATTTTAAAATATATAAAGAGAATTATATTCTGGCTTTAGGAGAAAGCCAAACCTTATGCCGCTGCCATTTTGTAGAACTTATTATTGTTGTCATGACAAAAAAGAAACTTATGTGTTATCTTTGAAATGAAGACAATTATTTTTTACTGCGTTTAAAAGCGTAATATAAATATTTTTTGGTGACGGAAAATTACTACAAGGAAAAAGTCCATTCGTCACCTTTTCAAAATTGGATATTTCAAGTAAAAATGACAGATTAATTTAAGTTGTTCTCAGTAATAAGGGCTACACTGTGGTCTGCGGTCGGTATATGTTCCTAGCTCCGTCTGTTTGTTATGTATTTGTTTTCCATTAATTACTACGAAGCATTTCTACCGTATTCAATAAATTAAATATACAAATAACTGTCGAGTTTTTATTTTTCTGCCTTAGTTTCCAGAAAGACGACATTAGTCAATCTTCTCTCCTAAAAACCTCTTTGAACGCGCGAACGTAGCAAGCGAAGCGTCTCTGCTTCAAATCTGGCAAAATTATCTTTCGTCTGTCAGTTTGTTGCTACTCCTCTACAGGTCGTATTTTACAACTGATCTGGACGAAACAAGGTATTAAGTTTTACGACTTTATAGATTTTTTTGTCGTCGGAAGTTTTTGATTGGAGGGGTACTTCCTCCAAAAAGGGGCAAAAAGGGGGCTACTGGATATCTCCGCCTTATGAGATTTTTTTATTTTATTTCAGAGGTAATTCCTTTAAGTTGGTCTCATAAAAATTTGGTGAAGATCGTATGAGAAAAAAACATTATAAACAAAACTGAGAACGGGTCTTCTCGCGATATTCCTTTTCACGAGGTAAACAAGTACCTACCTACTTGTTTCCCGACGTTTCGACCGCCTTGCAGCGATCGTGGTCACGGGAGGACTGATGACAGCTCAGCGACGTCTTCGTAAAAAGGAATATCGCGAGAAGACCCGTTCTCAGTTTTGTTTAAAATGTGTACAAATCGCGAAAGTTTAAAAAGAAAAAAAAAATGGTAAATATCCCGTTTTAAATAACTTTAGTGGTATTAAATTGTTGTAAAAAAGTTTTTGCTCGCGTCTACTAATCATAGAACTACTATTGTAATATCATTGCCTATAACTAATGCCGTATATGTATGGAGTGAGTACCTAAACAATTACTGCCGGGGAAACAATAACTCAATATAATATTATTTTAATTGTAGTTACTTACCTAATTTTTAACCCTACCTTGATGTTGTGACCACCAACACGACACAAACATGGGGAAGTTTTACTTTTATTTAATTTAATTTACCCCTTCTTGAAAGAGACACAGCATCATCTAGCTTCTTCAGTCAACATCACCAAGTAGTCGTTCCTCAAACAAATGAGACTGAAGCCGGACAGATGGCAGCACATAGCTGATGAGGAAGGTCATCACTCAGGTTCTTAGTGCTTAAAGAATTACAGCCGATCTGTAAAACTCTTACCGCGGAACTTAGGTGTGAGCTTGAAGTGAGCTGTCAATAGTGTCAGTGTTTTTGCTAGGGAGAGCATCAGGTGGACTGACAGCTCCAAGCTATCGATGAGATTTTTACAGAATACAACCGATTATTCGATTTCGAACTGCGAATATACCATTTTATAAGAATGTGCCAGTATGGGGCAATAGGGATGGTGCCTGGGAAAAAATAAAAGAAATATTTAGTCCGTCGGCCAGATAATAAAAAAAAAAATGAGACACAGACCTATTAATAAAAAATTACTTATACAAAAGGCATTAAAGTTGGGGTTGGCTCGCTACGTCACAACTAATATATAACAAATTACGTTTGAAATGTAGCAAGGAGTGACGTCATGCCACATTTTAACTCGATGTATCGCCGTAATCTTTTGATTACTTATTAAAAGAAAAATACGTGTCCAATATTTTTAAATTATAAATGACGGTTTCATAAAAAATTTTGTCATCATCCCTATTCATTACAGACTGGTAAGTAGGTTTTGTTTTTTAGTTCTTCTCCATGTTCTTCGGAGGGGCTCAAGACTAGCTGAGTTGGTCAAGCGGTAGTCTGGTACATATTAGTTAAGTGTGTAGGTATTGTAAAAATGTTTCTTATTTTTTGAATCCTGGAAACTCTCATCTGCCTGTCCTTTTCCCAACTATGTTGGGGTCGGCTTCCAGTCTAACCGGATGCAGCTGAATACCAGTATTTTACATGAAGCGACTGCCTATCTGACCTCCACAACCCAGCTGCCGGAAGCTAGTTGGTTGTTATATAATTTTTTTTTGTGTTGGATAGGTATTAAAATAATAAACAAAACATAATTGTTATTGTTGCCCTATTTGTACAGATACGAGTAAGTGAGTTAACCAGGACAGAGAAGTAATGTTAACATAAATGTGCAATATTGAGTCATCTCAGGTACTTGCCTATATTTTTTAATAATATTGATACAGAATGTAAGAGAGGAGCTCGTGGCTAAGTAATAACAGCCGATGGATCGACATCCATCAGGTTAAGCTACGCTTGCCGTGGTTGGTCAGTGGATGGGTGACCATTTTTACATACCGAGACTCCTCCGTGCCTCGGAAAGTACGTTAAGCCGTTGGTCCCGGCTGTCATTCGTGGATCTTTGATAGTCGTTACGAGTCGTTAGAAGCCCGAAAGTCTGCCAACCAGCCTTAACAAGGGGTATCGTATTACTCAGATAATGGGTTGTGGAGGTCAGATAGGCAGTCGCTCCATGTAAAATACTGGTATTCAGCTACATCTGGTTAGACTGGAAGCCGACCCCAACATAATTGGGAAAAGGCTAGGCGGATTGATTGATACAGAATGCACGTAAAATACTTTTAAAGAATGCAAGAACTTAAATACACATATTCTAAGTAAATTATGACGGGAAAGGAGAGAAGTAGTGGCCCAGTGGTAACGGCCGCGACTTACGAGTCGTAGGTACTTAGGTCGTAGGTTCGAACCCAGACACGCGCTTTACTTTGTGTAAATTATTTCAAGACTACTGCTCTCAAAACGGTTAAGGAAAACATCGTGAGGCAACCGGCACGTACTAGAGATAAATTTCGAAGATATGTGACATCTGCTAACCCAATGATATTATAAGTAAAAAAACTTTTTTACAAAAAAATACAACTGACCTCCAAAAACAACACTACAAAGTGAAAAATAACTTTAATTTCGGAAGTCGGTGTCTGGTTAAATGTATTTTCGTTTTTTGCCACCGACAATACCACTACCTGCAAAACAAACTAGAACATCATCCATATAAAAGTGGGGAAAAATACGTATTATTGAAGCTAACTCAAAAATTACCCAAGCAAAGTTAATCAATTTTATATGGGACCAACTGTGATGTATACCCTCACGAATAAAACAAAAAAAATCCAAATCGGTCCAGCCATCTTCCAGTAATCGGGAACATACATAAAAAAATAAATAAAAAAAAAAGGTCCTGAGGAATTGAGAACCTCCTCCTTTTTGAAGTCGGTTAAAAAGGCGTAGATAGGTTACTTACCCCCCCCTTTTTTTTTTTTTTTTTTTTGTTGCCGGGGTGGAAAATCCTCATGGATGCCCCCCGCCCTGGGGTGAGCGGGGGGATGTCTGTCAGACTTTTACTGACTAAAAATCACCCCGGTGCTCCCTGGACCCAACATTCGATGTTCAAAAACAGCACAATGTCCAACTATTGGATCACACGGGCAAATAGGACGGCATAACGTAATATTATCGGAAGCGAAAAAGAGACGAGACGACGAAAATGTAGCTAATTAGCCAGATTTGGATGGATTATCCTATCTACCTCTTTTTAACCGACTTCAAAAAGGAGGAGGTTCTCAATTCGTCGAAACCTTCCCCGATTACTCGAAGATGGCTTATTCGAGAGGGTATACATCACAGTTGGTCCCATATAAAATTGATTAACTTTGCTTGGGTAGTTTTTGAGTTAGCTTCAATAATACGTATTTTTTCCCCACTTTTATATGGATGATGTTCTAGTTTGTTTTGCAGATAGTGGTATAAGAATTTGAATGGGGTAGGTACCACAACTAAAAAGTGAAAAATAAAAACTTTCTTACAAAAAAATACAACCGACTTCCAAAAACAACACTACAAAGTGAAAAATAACTTTAAATTCGGAAGTCGGTGGCAAAAAACGAAAATACATTTAACTAGACACCGACTTCGGAAATGAAAGTTATTTTTCACTTTGTTGTTTTTGGAAGTCGGTTGTATTTTTTTGTAAAAAAGTTTTTTACTTCTAATATCATTGTACCAACCCGCACTGGGCTCGCGTGATGGACTACGGCCCACTCCCTCTCATAGAGAGGAGGCCTGTGTGCAGTGGGAACATTACATGCTAGGCTCTTGCGGGAAAGTAACAGGGAAATAGAGGTCTTCTCGTACAGGTATCTCGTATCTCCTTACACTTTACAGGTCTTCTCGTACAGGTATCTCGTATCTCCTTACACTTTACAGGTCTTCTCGTACAGGTATCTCGTATCTCCTTACACTTTACAGGTCTTCTCGTACAGGTATCTCGTATCTCCTTACACTTTACAGGTCTTCTCGTACAGGTATCTCGTATCTCCTTACACTTTACAGGTCTTCTCGTACAGGTATCTCGTATCTCCTTACACTTTACAGGTCTTCTCGTACAGGTATCTCGTATCTCCTTACACTTTACAGGTCTTCTCGTACTGGTATCTCCATAGGTACTTAAAAGGCTTCGACAACTTATTTCTTAAAACCTTTTGATTATAAATATATTATCCTATACTATTAAATAAGCAATATTTGTAATCACGTTTTCGAAAAAGGTTCTAATGATTTCAATGATGACGGGGACGAAAAATTCGATCTAGCTAGGACTCATATCAAGGAAAATTCGTTTTCTCTATTTTCACCCGAGCTGAGCTCGGTCAACCAGGTACTTATTTATTAATTGGGTAGACATTTATGCTAACTAATATAGATATATAGAAAACCAAGTAAAAATAACAATGGTGAGCAACAATCAAATCATAATTTCACAGCATAATTAGGACAACAACAATCAGATACTTACAAGATAAAAAAGCTGCTAAAACCATTCAGGGCGATAATCTATAAATAAATCATACAATTACAACCCTAACTTGAAAAGCAAAAATCCTCCGCCAAAAATAGTCTTAATTAAAGATTATATCCGCGTCAACTGTCAGCTTTAGAATTAATGAAAAAAAAAGTTGACAAAAATGTGCGTTTTTTGTAAAAAAATCGACATCCATTAAAAATCGCGGCTCACGAGGGTAGCAGGGTGTCGCATCTGTCAAACTTATCGTGGGGGAAATGCAGTAAAATTGTTGAAAATGGGTTAAATGTTAAAAAAAACATGGCAAAACACGGAGCAGGCGAGGGGTTAAGCTGACAGTGTCAACATTACACGGGTTAACCCGCCGGTCGCGGGCCGACACGCTTCGTTGTCATTTGAACTTGGATTTGAGTTTTTTTTTTGTTAAATTGCAATATTGTTGTTACTTATTTTTTACAGATACTGTTACACAATTGAAAAAAAAAGAAAACTGTACTTAGTTAATTTAGGAACTTTGATTTTACGGATTATATTATTCAAAATAAAGTTAGAAAAAAATGTCGTGAGGAAAGTTTTGAGTATTGATGTCGATGACTATACGGGGGCTTGTCCACCATAGATGTGCTTTGCTATGGATGCGTTTGATATCCACCAATCATATTCATTGGTCCACATAACATTGCACTGGTGGAAAAGGGATCAACGAAGCTATGTTTTTATATGGAAGGATGCGTGCTATGGATGCGAGCTATGGATGCGCGAGTGATGTAGCATATGTGCATCTTCCTCGCACAGCTACCTCGCGGCGGCGCATTTTCATAGCACATCTTACTCGCTCCGCTACTCAGCTTAGTATCAGCGGAAACGCTCACATAATTTCATAGCATAGCTTTCACATCCTCGCAGCACATCTCTGCTGCATAACACATCTCTGGTGGAAAAGCAGCCTAAGAGTAGGGGAAGACCAAAGAAACGTTGGATGGATGGAACTGTGTGAAAGACGATATGGCTAGAAAGGGAGTGATGACGACTAATTGAGAAGTATGGAAAAAAGGGACATGTTGCGCCGACCCCAAATAGATTGGGATAAGGGCAGGAGAATGATGATGAATAAAGTTTGATATAAGTATAATATAGTATCCTCTGCTTATAGTATTTTCTTAACATTGCCAATTTTTTGCAATATAAGTATTGGTAGGCATCGTTTTTCAGAACCACCTCGATCCAACTCTTCCAACGCGTCTAGGTCGTCTCGCCACCTCATCTTGGCTGGCCTCGGTACCGTGTCGAGACTTACCCAGCGGAAACTATGCATGCGGCTGAACGTATTTGAGGCTTTTGCTCACGAGTGGGACAGTGTAGGATAACTTAAAAAAAGTATTGGCAATATATTTTTAAAGAAACGTTAGATGGACTGTGTGAAAGGTGACATGGCTAGAAAGGGAGTGACAACCGAGATGACGACTAATAGAGAAGTGTGGAAGAAAAAGACATGTTGCGCCGACCCGAAATAAATTGGTACAAGGGATGATGATATTTTCAGTGCCTAGCCTAAATGTAAGTATTTTCCACACTTATCGACCTACTTACACATACGTGCGAACTTTCACATACATGGAAGCAATTGGTAAACAACAACAAACTCTTAATACATCGATCATTTTGTGTTTTTAAAATTCTTATAAAACCAATTGCCTAAGGTTAAATCATTTGGATTTTCAATATAGTGTTTACTGACTAAAACCCACCCGTGTCCCTTCAGTTGCCCGTGCCAGGGCCACGGTATCTCTTTCGAACAACCCGCGACCCCGGCGGCATCGGCCCAATTGGACCCCGTCACTGCTGACATCTCTTTGAGGCGCGCGTGGAACACAACGCGCCGTCGACCCGGGCCTGGTCCTAACCAGACGGCGAGCTGCCCATTACTCGTCGTCCGCAAGCCCTACGTAAACAGTCCCTTAGTTGCAGTAAAATTTGCTTTAAATCAAAGGCATTTAAATACGAACTTATTAAGCTAGAAATTGCTTGCTGAATAGCTAAACCACGCTTTGGTAAAAGGAATTCCTAAAATTCAAGTGCAAGTGCACTTAAAACAAGGTATTCACGTTCTACATAAGGTAAAATATTTGTAAATAAACGAATTACTAATACAAAACTGCAAAATCGATTCCTGTTAATTGAATACAAACAAAAATTAATATTAGTAATTGTTTCTTGTAATTGCGTTGTCTTCTTGGGTGACTATTATTATTATTTTCGATTCAATAATATAGAATTGTTTATTCTTTATGTATTTTTTAAATAATATTTACTGACGCAGGTTGAACGATGAGTTTACTTTGTTGATATTATATTTGCAATAGGAACCTACTGTAAACAATTGTGTCCTAAATGAGTCACACCTACAGGTTATACTTTTAGTTAAAAAGCACCTCTTCGTTATTCTCATTTAGAATTATGAATTTTATTAGGTACACCTATAATATATACGAAAAAAAAAGAAAAAGAAGAGAAAAAGAGTAAAAAAAAAAAAAGGTAAAATTTGTTTGTAAGTTTATATGTAAGGGGTAATCTTAGGAACTACTAGTCCGATTCCGAAAATTCTTTCACTGATGGGAAGCTACAGTGTCACTGAGTGTCATAGGATACATTTTATGTTAAAACAAGAAGTTTCACACGGATGAAGTCGCGGGCAGTAGGTATTAATGTGTTTGTTCGAACACTTATAACTCGAGAACGGCTAGACCGATTTTCATGGTTTATGAATAGTTGTATTTGTCTCCGTCCCGAATAGCAGAATAACTATTAAAACACTGGAAAATTGACGAAAAAAAATATGAAGAAAATTCATTTTCTCATACATGGGGCAGGGCAATGTCTGTCGGGAATCTTTCATTCTATTTAGAATTCCAAATTCGAATTAATTTTTCAGTTGTTCATTTGTTTTCCTGCCGTTCGATATATTGAAATTTTGACAAGACGTCTGGCGGCTCAGCTATGTCGTAGGTATTCTAAAATAAAAATCAATTGCCGAATGTATGTACGCGCATTACTTCAGAACGGATGCACCTATTTAACTAACTCTTTTTTGTTGTATTTGTAATTGTCAGGACAAGGTTTGCATGAAAGAAACTTCTACACAGTTTATTGTTACAGAGTCAATTTACTAACACTACTGTACTAAATATATGTGGAGATTTGATACAAGTAACAACCCATTATCCCAATTTATTTGCGGTCGGCGCAACTTGTCCCTTTCTTCCATACTTCTCTATTAGTCGTCACCTTGGTACTTTTTTTTTTTTTTTTTTGTGGATGGGAAGTCATCAAATGACTTCTCCCGCTCTCGGCGGAGCTGGAGGGCGTCTCAGACTTTTACTGACTAAAACCCACCCGTGTTCCTTCAGTTGCCTGTGCCAGGGCCACGGTATCTCTTTCGAACAACCCGCAACCCCGGCGGCATCGGCCCTATTGGAACCCGTCTCACTGCTGACATCTCTTTGAGGCGCGCGTGGAACACAACGCGCCGTCCGTCGACCCGGGCCTGGTCCTTACCGGACGGCGAGCTGCCCATTACTCGTCGTCCACAAGCCCGCGTCTACGGTGGCCGGGAATCGGCGATAGATTCCCGCCGCCCAGGGCGTCTCCTGCTGCGGCTAGGGGCGCGAGGGCGCGGCTGTTGCCTCTCCCTCACGCGTTCCGCCTCCTCCTTCGCGAGCATTACTGCTACGCAGAAGGAGGTGACGGCCTCCCATGCACTCTCGCTCCGCACCATGGCCTGGGCCAGGTTTGGACGCGAGAGATCGCCGCCGCCAATCGC
Organism: Cosmia pyralina; assembly: GCA_946251885.1. NCBI lineage: Eukaryota > Metazoa > Arthropoda > Insecta > Lepidoptera > Noctuidae > Cosmia > Cosmia pyralina. Next base: position 16,838,976 of record OX276367.1, read on the forward strand.
CTCCGTGAGAACACGGCGGTGCTCCGCCCAAGCCGGGCAGACCTCCACTGTATGCTCCACCGTTTCCTCCGGGCGTTCCACACAATGGTGACACCCGGGCGTTTCCTCCCGCCTTATCCGAAACACCTTGGTAGTCACTCCCTTTCTAGCTATATTATCATCTTTCACACAGTCCATCCATCGTTTCTTTGGTCTTCCCCTACTCTTACAGCCATCCACATTCATACTCAAAACAATTTTTTTTTTTTAATTATTTTGCTCCAATTAATCTTTTTCATATTTTTGACTATTTTACTTTAAATTTATTCCGGTGTTTTACTTTTGAGCAAAAAATCGTAGTTCAATTCTTAAAATATAAATTAAGTTTTCCTACACAATTCAAAATTTTCTCAGCTTGTGGCTTGGTTAACTTCGCGCGTTTACATTGTAATATTCATAGCTAAGACAGGACAACGTCTATCGAGTCAGCTAGTAATATTATAAAGAGGTGTTTATTTGTTTGTCAGAGGTTAATCTCTTGAAGTACTGATCTGATTACAGAAAGCTATATTATTGCCGAGGGTCGTAGGTTATAGCTGACTTCAACATTCACCGCGAAGGCAGTAGGTAGGTAGGTAGGTAGGCAGGAGTCGCAGTCGCGGGCTGAAGCTAGTAATACGTTAATTTCATTATAACAAAAGTTTTGCTGTTTGTGTTGTAAATTGATGGAACTTAGTTTCTTGGTACCATAAGCAAAGCCATAAGACATGACGATTCACTAACCACATTATACGTCATCTGTACTGATAAGGTGTTCGGGAAGACTCATGCTGTTTATGTAGCTATTACCTACGTCAACTTGTTTGAGTAAACAACACTGACATCACTAACTGGGATTTATTGTGGGTACTTCAGCTTTCTAGCTGACCTGAGCTTAGAAGCTACGCTTCTCTAAAGTGTTACCTCCACGATACGCTAGATATAATTAAAGTCGAATTCTGAAATGTCCCGGGACACGTAAAAATAAATAACCAGTGACGAGAAAATGAAATGAAAAAGTCCCAGAACATAAATAAAGTCCCGGAGCTCGAGAAATTGAAAGAAGAAAGTCCCAGGTCTTTGAGACAGTATAGGTAGGTACTTGTGACCTGGGACCGAAACCATGAACATGCTTCAACCCATTTGCTTTCTCCCATTTTACTCGTAAGGCGCTTTGTGGCAAGGTTGGCCAAGTGAGAATTCTCTCTACCTTACTTGGTCATCTTCTGTGCAAAATAGCTTCAAACACAAATAATAAACATTACTTACACACACACATACACAGGAGGAGGAGCAGTGGTGGCCCAGTGGTAACGGTCGCGACTTACGAGTTGTTGGTCGTAGGTTCGAACCCAGGCAGGCGCTTTACTTTGTGTAAATTATTTCATCACCACTGCTCTCAAAACGGTGAAGGAAAACATCGTGAGGAAACCGGCATGTCCTAGAATCAAAAATTCGAAGACTTGTGACATCTACCAACCCGCACTGGGCCCGCGTGGTGGATTACAGCCCACTCCCTCTCATAGAGAGGAGGCCTGTGTCCCAGCAGTGGGAACGTTATAGGCTGATTATGTATGTACACATACACACTACACACACACTAGCTAAGTATAAGGTACTCGTATTACCAACATTATCGATTTCTGTGTCGGAATAAAGAAGAAGGAGCTCGTGGCTAAGTTATAACAGTCGCACTGGTCGCGGGTCCATCAGGTTAAACTACGCTTGCTGGTGTTGGTCCGTGGATGGGTGACCATCTTTACATACAGAGACAAAGCACGTTAAGCTGTAGGTCCCGGCTGTCATTCGTGGATCTTTGACAGTCGTTACGGGTCGTCAGATGCCCCAGTCTTACCAAGGGGTAACGATTACCCAGTAACTGGGTTGTGGAGGTGAAATAGGCAGTCGCTCCATGTAAAATACTGGTATTCAGCTGCATCCGGTTAGACTGGAAGCTGACCCCAACATAGTTGAGAAAAGGCGGCAGATTATGTGTCCGAATAAATAAATTTCGATTTCTAAAATTTAATTAGGTTAATTTATGAATTAACCTAACCTAACCTTAACCTTTTTTCTTAGCCTTATTTAGGTTATTTTTTTGTTTTTTTTTTGTCTGTTTGGTTATACGTCGGCCCTTGCTAGAGAGATGACGCTTTGTAGGCTGCGCTAGGAGCAGGAGAGCCGCTGCTACGACTAATCATCTATGTTATTAAGAGGCGGTTCCGTTCGTCTATATGAGCGTAAACTGATTGTAACTCAACATGCGCGAATTCTATGTGTAGTGAAGGGTGATAAATTGATAATGTATTGTCGTCCAAATTGATATCATCATCATCATTTCAGCCGAAAGAAAGCTGAACATAAGCCTCTCCGACGCACCACCACTTCGACCGATTCATCCACCTTCCAACGCTACGTCTTCCAGTACGCGGTCGCCACTCCAGAACCTTTCGGCCCCATCGGCCATCTGTTCTGCGAGCGATGTGCCCTGCCCACTGCCACTTAAGTTTGGCAATGTGATAGAATCCCATTTATTACCAGCCATTACCAGCAGACGACTAACAATGATCTTTGAATTGATCGCACAAGGCTAAAAAAACAAAAACAAATTCCACAGGGCAGCACTTAAAGTCAAGCTAGTGCAAAGAGGAGTGCTACTAACATAGTCTTAAGCCTATTTTATTAACACAAGTTTTGTTTATGTTCAAATATGTATGTTTAGGTTAAGGTATTTGTCTATGGGCCAGTGTCGCCTGAAATAAATGGTTTATTATTATTTCCTTTATTTCATTAATATATACATACAAATTACATTTTTAAATATTAGAATATAAAAATATATAAAAACATTTAAAAATATAAAACATAGTAGCCCACCGGTATCGGGAGCAGGGTCCAAGCTACCGGCGGTGAGGGCTCCAGAGAGAGGAACCTTCTAACAATACGCGCCGTATCCAGAAGTACCGCTTTCTGAATCAGGCCCTTAATCCAGCTGCCCAACGAGAGCCTCCTTAGATGTTGGTCGAGGCTCTTGGCAATTAAGCCATTGGCTGATTATTATTATTATTAAAAAAAAACTTGTGCAATTTTGTTTTAAAAGCATAGTACCTACCTACTATTGTATTGATGTATTGAAGTGCATTCTAAAAAGGAAAACTATTCATATCCGATGTGGTATTAACCACAGGAAAATACTGGAATAAATAACTTACCAAATTCAGATATTTTTTTTTTAACAATAACAATAAATTAATTAAGCAATAATACCTATAATTAATAATATTTTAATAAAATTAGATCCAAAAAAAATTATTAGACTATTCCATTGTCAATTAACAAACACAAAAATTAAATAATCAAATAAAATAAGCTACTATCATTCTCCTGCCCTTATCCCAATCTATTTGGGGTCGGCGCAACATGTCCTTTTTTTCCATACTTCTCTATTATTCGTCATCTCGGTAGTGACCCCCTTTCTAGCCATGTCATCTTTCACACAATCCATCCATCGTTTCTTTGGTCTTCCCCTACCCTTATAGCCATCGACATTCATACCCAAAACTTTCCTTACGACATTTTCCTCACTCACTAAGCTACTATGTCAATACAAATCTTTCCTCTAAGAACTCGTTGATGTTATAGTAGGCTTTATTTACTAAATATGTCTTCAGTTTTTTTTTCAAGAGTACATTATTAAGCTCCTTCCAACTTTTAGGCAACTTATTATAAATAATTGGAGCCATAAGAAAAACACTTTTACGCATAAGTGCAGTCCTACAGGGAGGTACACATAGTTGGGTTTGGTCACGCCTGTGCCTCGGAAATTGATCTGATATGCGCGGAAATAATTTAGGATTGTTCCTGACAAACATAACGGTTTCAACAATATATATGGATGGCAATGTTAAAATTTTATGCATTATAAAATAGGGTTATTGACCAGTTATTAGGCACCTATTTGTACATCGTTACTGACTTAACACCGTAATCATTTGTGAGCTGGTAGTCCATCATCATCATCGTCCACAGCCTGACTTCACCCACTGCTGGGCATAAGCCTTTCTTTTCTTGTGCCAATAGCCACGCTTCTGTGCCAGTTTCATCCAGGTTCTAAGAATAAGAATAATTTATTTGCAGAAAATACAGGTTTTACCAGATGTAAAAATTGGTGGTGTAAACACAGTCCATATTTTGCTTGTTTAGGGCATGCAAATTATTTAATAAAATAGGTCCTACGTAGGTACTTATTTATTTTAGTAGGACACACTACAAAACTATAAAATATATCTAATCTGTATAAATTACAAGGTAACCTAACAACCTTAATATAATCTAATAAAAACTTTAATATCTATTACACACAACCTTAATATTATGATCTAAATATATAAAACTCAAAGGTGACTGACTGACATAGTGATCTATCAACGCACAGCCCAAACCACTGGAGGGATCGGGCTGAAATTTGGCATGCAGGTAGATGTTATGACGTAGGCATCCGCTAAGAAAGGATTTTGATAAGTTCTACCCCCAAGGGGATAAAATAGGGGATGAAAGTTTGTATGAAACTTTGTCAATTTTAAACCGATCGGGCTGAAATTTGGCATGCAGGTAGATGTTATGACGTAGGCATCCACTAAGAATGGATTTTGTTAATTTCTACCCCCAAGGGGATAAAATAGGGTATGAAAGTTTGTATGAAGCTTTGTCAATTTTAAACCGATTGGGCTGAAATTTGGCATGCAGGTAGATGTTATGACGTAGGCATCCGCTAAGAATGGATTTTGTTAATTTCTACCCACAAGGGGATAAAATAGGGGATGAAAGTTTGTATGAAGCTTTGTCAATTTTAAACCGATCGGGATGAAATTTGGCATGCAGGTAGATGTTATGACGTAGGCATCCACTAAGAATGGATTTTGTTAATTTCTACCCCCAAGGGGATAAAATAGGGGATGAAAGTTTGTATGAAGCTTTGTCAATTTTAAACCGATCGGGCTGAAATTTGGCAAGCAGGTAGATGTTATAACGTAGGCATCCGCTAAGAAAGGATTTTGATAAATTCTACCCACAAGGGGATAAAATAGGGGATGAAAGTTTGTATGAAGCTTTGTCAATTTTAAACCGATCGGGTTGAAATTTGGCATGCAGGTAGATGTTATGACGTAGGCATCCACTAAGAATGGATTTTGTTAATTTCTACCCCCAAGGGGATAAAATAGGGGATGAAACTTTGTATGAAACTTTGTAAATTTTAAACCGATCGGGCTGGGACTTTGCATGCATATAGCTACTATGACGTAAGCATCTGCTAAGAAAGGATTTTGATAAATTCTACCCCCAAGGGGATAAAATAGGGGACGAAAGTTTGTATAAATCTTCTTAGATTTTCGACTGATTGAACTGAAATTAAAGATTGGAGCTACTATGATTAAGACGTCCGTATAAATAGGATTTTGATAAATTCTACCCCCATGGGGATAAAATAAGGGATGATGGAGGATGTAAATGTATTAGTTTGAACTATAAGTACCTAATGGTATTGACTTGCGAGAACATTGCTTCTCTCATGGACAGTTTTATGTTGCTTGCTCACGAGTAAGTTCACCCAATAGCTTGATAGTTTTAGCGCCTAATGACAGATTAGTTAAGAATATTGTGTACAAAGAAGTTTTGTAGGCCCTAATTTTTTACTCACGCTAAACAAAAGTAAAGCCGCAAAAAATATACCTAATTAATAATAATACTTAACGCGAGCGAAGCCGCGGGCAAAAGCTAGTCTAATATAAAATTACAAAACTACAAAACATCCTTATCTTAAAAAAAAAAAAATACATAATATTTATCTTAAAATAATGTTTTTTAGGGTTCCGTACCTCAAAAGGAAAAAACGGAACCCTTATAGGATCACTTCGTTGTCCGTCTGTCTGTCTGTCTGTCTGTTAAGACCCTTTTTCTCAGGAACGCGTGGAGGTATCGAGTTGAAATTAATATCAAATATGTAAGTTTATGGTCTCTTAGAGTCCTAAAAAACTCAAGCTTCTGAGTCAACGCAATAAAAACATACGGCCATTTATGCGACATATTTTGATACTCGCAAGTAAATCAAAACCTATAGGGTACTTCCCGTTGTGCTAGAATCACGAAGTTTGGCAAGAAGCAAGCTCTCACAGCACAAATAAATAAAAAAGTCCGAAAATTGTTAATTTGTAAAAAAAAAATTCAACTCTGTCAGTCTGTCAATGACCCTTTTTCTCAAGGAGGCGTGGAGATATAAAGTTGAAATTAATATCGAATACGTAAGTCTATGGCCCCTTAGAGTTCTAAAAAAATCAGCCTTATAAGTCAACGCAATAAATAAATACGGCCATTTTGGGACACATTTTCATACTCGCAACTGTCGCAAGTAAATCAAAACCTACAGGGTACTTCCCGTTGACCTAGAATAATGAAATTTGGCAACAAGCAAGGTCTCACAGCACATGTAAAGGAAGAAGTCTAAAAAATGTTAATTTATAATTCTATCGCATAAAAAAAAATGTCAAGTCTGTCAGTCTGTCAATATCCTTTTTCTCAAGGACGCGTGGAGATATCAAGTTGAAATTAATATAGAATACGTAAGTCTATAGTCCCTTAGACTTCTAAAAAAAACAAGCTTCTAAGTCAACGCAATAAAAAAATACGGCCATTTTGCGACACATTTTGATACAACTGTCGCAAGTAAATCAAAACCTATAGGGTACTTCCCGTTGACCTAGAATAATGAAATTTGGCAAGGAAGCAAGGTCTTCCAGCACAAATAAAAGAAAAAGTCCGAAAATTGTTAATTTGTAGTTTTATAACATAACATTTTATTTTTTTTGGGATCCATTGTTTACTTTGTTTTTGGGATAAATTCTTTACAACTGCGGAACCCTTCATTGTGCGTGTTGCGACACGCACTTGGCCGGTTTTTTTTATCTATGCTGCAGAAATTCTTGCAGTGTATAAAAACAATTTTCAACTAGGTAACCATCTGCGCAATTTTATTCTAAAATATTTAAATGGTAGTTCTCTTAAATACTGTGGTAATTTGTTAAAAATGGTAATGCACATATGTTATACATTCTTTCTCGAGACGGTAACAATGTCGTCCGCCCATCTCGCCGCCGGACGACCGACACTTCGTCTTCCAGTCCTTGGACGCCACTCTGTCACAGCCTTACTCCACCGGTCATCACTGCGCCTTCCACCTGGCAAGGACCAGTGAGCAAGGTGGAGCAGGGCGGGATATACTGAGATTTCCAAGCGCATCGTTTCGGCTGTTTTCGATGAACACTCACTACTGTTAGGTAACATTATATTTACGTTGTTGAGCAGAGGAATAGCAACGGATATCAAAATTAAAGCTATTGTCATCGATTGCCATTCTATGTGTGTTACGCAATTCTCTTGCTGAACTGAATATAATAAGGCACTGAAAATACTATCCGTAATTTTGTTCTGATGAATGAAAACCAATTTCAAAATCCAATCACAAGACAATTTTAATAAAATTTGTCGCCCGTATAAAATACACGCGAGATCAGAATCAATCTCTACGTCCTCATTTATTTTTATTTTTATATTAAAAAACAACAATACGCGATCAATCACCCGACTTCGCTTCGACACGCGGCCCTACGACCTTATTATTTACAAAACAGTAAAAAATACACTTTTTACCCCAAAAAAAACGTAATTTCACAAATCTGCCGCGAAAAGTTCTCTAAATCATTTTATAAAATGCTATTGTGATTTTTAAACCCTTGCTTTTATGGAAAAAAGAGACATGCGCCAGCCACGCTTTTATATTTGCGAAAAAACTTTTAATTCACTAAAGCACACTGACCTACATACATTTTTCCCCATTTCTGTAAAAGCACCCTTTTATTACGCTTTTTTTTTCATAATTGAATTCAATCCTTTGGAAAAAAGGGTTGGGTAAGTTCCCTGTAATTTAGTTTTTTTACAAGTTTTATTTCGCGCCAAAAATTATGCGCGCTGTCAAAATTTCGCGCCATTACGTTCGGACATCTGCCGAGGAAAAAAGTTAACAATGCAAATAGGGGAAGGACAACATTTTTAGGGGAATTTCGTCGTTTTCGTGTACAAAATGGAGAAATGCATTTAAACTATAACGGAACGATGTCCCCTCATTTCAATATTAATGTCCGAGTATTTATTTTTTAAGATAAATTAAGCGATATGTTAATATCGTAGGGTTCAAAATCGCGTGGCAATGTTTTAATTAATGTTTTGCATTTTATGGCTTTGGATTTTTATTATTTATGGATTTTATCGATGTTGTACAAAGATGTAATGTTAAATAAATTATTATTGGAAATGTGAACGAGACTATTTAGTGAAAACGTGATTTATGCAATGATTCTAATTTTGCCTTTTTAAATTTATCTCGGGATGTATGGACAGTGTCTCGCTTGGCATGTACTAGCATCTCACTATCTGATTTTACCTACATAGCTTTCTTAATTGAGGGGGAATTCGTTTTAGATGCCCTCGCTCCGCCCTAGAGAAGGCGGAGAAACGTTGGGTCTTCTATGAAGTCTTCAGACAACATTAATCGGTTCACAGCCCATGAACTATAGATGTGGGCTGTTCCATTGTTTTAACGATTGTGTCTGCATATTATGGGACAGTGAACCTTTTAATAAAGTTATTTACAAATTAACCCCCTTATTCAAATCTAAAACGCTCTACAAACCTACTTTACTTAAAATTGTGGTTTGTCTTCTTCTTTCAAACTCTCATAATAAGAAAGAAATTGACTAGTATTGTAACTAAAATAGGTTTGTAGAGCGTTTTAGTTTTTTTTTTTTTATGAATAAGGGGTTAGTTCCTATGATCCGTAGACAGACATGACATATTTTAAAATTGCATCACCTGAATAGGTTATGCAATTTTAGATTACAACAAAACAAACACAACAACAGAAAAAAACAACAAAGACAATCACAACAACAACAACAACAACAGATTAATTACAGATTATTATTTACATTTCACTAGATTTCATTTAGACTGGAAGCCGAACCCAACTTAGTTGGGAAAAGGCTAGACATAAGATGATACAAACCTATGTTTATACTACTGTTCGTTTCAACATTTACTTAATTTTTCTAAAATTTCCCCCCTGATTTATAATTTGCTCATAACCGGCCAAGTGCGTGTCGGACCACGCACAATGAAGAGTTCCGTAGTTGAAAAGAATTTATCCCAAAAACAAACTTAACATTGTAATCTCAAAAAAAAAAATTTTTATGTGATAAAATTACAAATGAACAATTTTTGAACTTTCGCCTTTTTGTGCTATGAGACCTTGCTTCTTGCCAAATTTTATGATTCTAGGTCAATGGGAAGTGCCCTATAGGTTTTGATTTAGAACTCCAAGCGACCATAGACCTACGTATTTGATATTAATTTCAACTTGATACCGCTACACGTTCCTGAGGAAAAAGGTCTTGACAGACTGACAGACAGACGGACAACGAAGTGATCCTATAAAGGTTCCGTTTTTTTCCTTTTGAGGTACGGAACCCTAAAAATATATGGTTAAGTAGAAATTGAGGGGGAAAATGTTCTGCTATGAGTAATCAACGTAGCCTTTTACGCCGTCTATAACACCAGTACCTACTGGTGTTATAGACTACTGGTGGTACCTACCTAGGTAGGCACTTAGGCAGGTACCTACCTATAGGTAAGGTAAGGCTCACCTGGATCAAACGCATATACACGACCACACCCACCTATCTCAAAACCGCAAGCCACCGAAGTTGCTACTAAAGTGATGTCAGAAGTTTTCGATCACAACGTGGCATCACAGTCTTCTGAATTTAACTCAGTATTAGGCTTCGGTTTTATGACGCAAGATATGCCCGTTAATATTGCATTGACACATATTTTTGGAGCCGATGCAGCATCATGGCGTTGCTTATCTCGCCAGATAATTTTGGAGCTCTTTAATCGATGTCACATATTTAAACTGCCACTTGTATATGCCTCCCACAAATTTTCACTCGTACATATAATATTTGCTGTCATATATTATTGCCGAGCTGTTCATAGACCATAGGTACTAACATCACAAATTCGAAAGTAACTCTGTCTGTCTGTTTTTCCCTTTTCACGGCTAAACCACTGAATGGATTTCGATTAAATTTGGCAAGGCGACAGATGGCATCCTGGGGAAGGAAATGGGCTATTTTTTGTCTCAAAAATACAAGGCGTGATATAGGGGATGAAAGTTTGTATGAGAAACCCAGCATTTCTTGAGTTAAGGATATGAAATTCAAAATTATGCTTTTGGTTGGAAAATAAGAATTATGTGCGTCAGCGTATTTGAAAAATCACCCACTAACGGGGGATTTTAAAATTCAGGGATATTGGAAATTTAGTCATTGAAGTCATAATTCGGGTAGGTACTTTTAATCCCGGTAACACGTTCCCGTAGGACATCTTCCGACATACACGCCGGTGAAGCCGTGGGCAAAAGCTAGTCCCTAATATATTAATGCTCGTGACTGTACCTAGTGCTAAAAGAAGGAAAGCAAATAAAACAAGGTGTATAGTGCACATTGTATTACATGAGACATCAAACGTCGTAGTACATGTAATCCATGAGCAAGGTAGCTGCCAGCAGCAAGCCCTTTTCCTCCACTGAGAGATCTTGATCGAATGCTACCCCGAATCTGGAAAAAAACGAAATATTTTGTAAAATATACAACAACTATACAGGGTGAATTTTTCAAGTGAGTCTGTATGGCCAAATTGGAAACTATGAAGAACATTGTAAATCATTTTGAACAATTAACCAGTTAAGGTTTAAGTAAGTAACAGAAAAATAAAAAAAGTATTTTGTTAAAAATGAGCTCTGTCCTTTAGTTTGCCGTATATCATTATTTCCCAGAATTCGAATGTCAGGAGTGACGGGGTCAATAGGGCCGATGCCGCCGGGGTCGCGGGTAGTTCGAAAGAGATACCGTGGCCGTGGCACGGGCAACTGAAGGAACATGGGTGGGTTTTAGTCAGTAAATGTCTGACACGCCCTCCCGCTCTGCCCAGAGCGGGAGAAGTCATTTGATGATTTCCCATCCACAAAAAAAAAAAAAAAAAAAAAAATAGCGGCACTATCGAATGGTGTTATAATAGTGTTATTTTTTTTTTCAAATTCAACGGGTTCAAAATTCCTGGCTAGAAATATATGTGTATAAATAAAAATTACACTTGTTCAGTTAAGAAAGTGGTGAAACTAGAAGAAAGCTACAATTTTTTTTTTTTAAATATCCAGGGGGCTAGGGCCAAATAAATTAGGGCTGAGTAAGTAGCAGATGACCCCACCTATCCACCATTTTCGTATGTTTAACATTCTGCCAAACACCCTGTATAGAATGAGACGAACTTATCAATGACGGGTTGGAGGAACAGCGCATGTGTGATGCCCTGCCAGCGCTTACAGGTGGCGCCGACTGGCGTGCCGTCTGCTCGCATGATCTCGAACTGCACATCGCGGAAACAGCTCACCGTTATGAATGGACCTAGAGGAATAGAAGCCAGGGTTAGAGGTGTAATAATAATGCCTTTACTATTGTAGCTCATTTGAAGGGACTTGGGAAGAAGTTATAATTTTTTTATAATTTCATTTCAATTTCTGCCGAGTGTTCATCGGACGTTTCACGTCTTGAGAAATACCCCTTCAGAGAGAAACATGTGCCTCCCTTGAACGAAGATATAGATCCGCGCCTGGTATCGAGACATAAGAATCTTCGTGTCTACCGATGAACACTCGGCAGAAATTGAAATGAAATAATAAAAAACTTTCGGCATCTATTTTCCGTAAAATCAAGAATAGGCCCCCCATTTCAAAGATGACTGCTGACGGATACGTATACGGATGTAAAACTATGTTTACGGATATGGATGTCGTCTCAGTTTGGTCACTCAGCACACTCGGCACACAGGCGCGGATGGGGGGGGGGGGGGGGGGGGGGGCAGAGACAACTGCACCGGGCGGGTGCAGTTGTTGAGCATAGGCTCGATACCAGTGACATTACAGAAATCAGAGTATTGGGTAATGATTCGCCTGATTTCGAAAATCAGACGAATCCGAGGTAAATCTAACTTATAGAGTTGTGTTGATGGTTCTTATGGTTATAATTATGTAAATACATATTTTTTATTGTCGCGAATCATATTTTGATCACAACCTGACATTGACCTGCAAATTGCAAAAAAAACGAAAGAGAATTTGAATTTCGCGGGATAACTTAGCCTTAACGCATCCCCCTTAACTGTAATCTGCCTCTTCAACAGGTAACTAACTAACGGGTAGGCATATGGGTGAGTACATAACTAAGATTAATAGTTAAGTATTAAGTACCATGCTTGGCAGACGATTTGATAACGTTTTAATATGCCATGTAGAATGGTCTATACTCATCCTTTTCAACTCACCTCGAATCCAGAACAAATGATCACCTCTATCATTCTTAACGAGATACACAGGTTTGATAGCCGTCCACTGCTGTTCCACGCTGCCGATCAGCTCTCCTGGGGGTGAGTATACCTCCAGGTGTTGCAGCTGGCAGGGTAGGCAGCGGCCGGTGCAGGCGTAGGGGCGGTGTATCCTCATTACCTCTGTGCCGTGGCCGTCCATCACGCGAAGCTGCAGGGGACGCAGACCGTAGCAGAAGTAGCCTACCCACCAGCTGCATATGACGGAATTACTACTATGAAAAATTAAAATGAAAATTTAAACTTGATAGTACTCAATACTTAATCATTTATTGCATTCCTCAATGTACATTCTTAGGTGGTAGGTAGACATTTGTTGTAACAATCGTGGAATTGTGGAGTTTTGGTGTTCCTTCGATGTCACATATTTGTGCTGCTTCTTGTATAGATACCAATCAATCAATTAACTCAGCCTATCGTTGTCCACTGCTGGACACATGGTCATGGCCTCAAAAAATTTTTTTAGGGTACCTACCTTCTGTACCTACACGTAAAGTGGGATGTCTTTTTTTTCCTCTACCCCATGGTGTGGGATGTTGTTGGATGGGTCTTTCAAAAATATTGCGGGTTTGTGAAAACAATTTTTCGATTTAGGAATCCGTTTCTGAAATATCAAGCTTTAAAGTGCTATTTTTTGTTAGAGTCAAGTGTCCCCTCCGCCCTGCAGGCGGTTAGTTTTGGATGGGTGAAAAAAATCACAGTAGTAGTATACACATATAACGAAGTTAAAAGAAAAACTATCACAGATAAGTAGATAAGTAGGTAGGCTTTTCAAGTTTACGAGTAATAGTCAACCAACTTACATTTCCAGTTGGAATGTATGGGAGACCTTGTTTTCCAACTACAGTGCTAAGTTTGTTCTGAATGAATGAATTGCACCGATCCCAGCGTGGTTTTACTAGACTCGATTACTCGAATGAACCCAAAGATTCACACTAGCCCCTGTTGCCTCATGTTACATGGTGCAACAGAGACCATTGCATATCAAGGAGTAGACCGGGGGGCGCGGTAATGGTAGGGAAGACATGCCCTTAGGATTTGGAGGGGATAAAGAGCCTATCCAGTATGCACCGTAAAATAAGCATTGGAATAGTGGAGAGACGGGTGATATAATATGGATGGGCTTTTTTACGACGTTGCTGCCATGTGATAAATTCATCCCAACTACGGAACCCTTCATTGTGTGTGGTCCGACACGCACTTATCCGGTTTTTTTCGGTAACGAATAGGTATGATAATATTTAGATAGGTACATACATAACACAAAAAAAAATCTAACAACATCATAAATAACGAATTACCCACGAACTAGAAAAAAAAGGACTCCGCGCCACGCATATCGAAAGTGAAGCACAGTAGGTATGCCGGGACCGTTTGTGCAAACACGCCTCACGCACACATTTACAACATAGTATGCCGACCGGCCGCCATTACGTGACACGACGGCGTCTTTCATAAATCACGCACACAAATCGGTACGGTGCTTCACTTTCGATACGCGTGGCGCGGAATCCTTCTTTATTTTCTAGTCCGTGGCTACCTAACAAAACAATAATAAAACTAACGTATTCTCCTCTTCAATAGTATAGACCAGCCTCTGGTCAGACGTCCTGATGAGGTATCTGTTCCGCCTTCCTCTGAGGAACAGCACGTTCCTCACGCGCAGTTTCTTCGTGATGAGCAGTCGGTCCAGGGTCAGTAGGTCTTGGAGTAAGGGAAGCTGTGGAGTGGGCTGGAACGGTCGACTGTTATGTAATTGTTGACTGTGTGTGTTGGATTTGGATCATTAAGTTTCCTTCAAAATGGTGCTGAACCATGCGTCATGTTCGTGAACGGGAGCCGTCAGTTGGGACTGGTCGTCTCTTAGCTGCCATGGTTTATTTTCAAATTAGTTTTTATCTTCTTATTATGAACGCTTTTAACGTGCACGTCTTTCTACATTGCTCTCACATGTATAAAATGAAATAAATGCTTTGAGTTTGAATTTTAATAGGTATTGGGTGGGAATGTGAAAACATCACGCTTACTTTCCCCAAACGGTTTGGCAGAGGTGTAGTAGGTGGAGTAGGTACTTACAATAACCCCCCATCAAGAGATTGGCGCGTTTAGACAAACTCTTCAGCATTATTATTACTAAGTATAAGTAAGAAAAAACTTACATAATATTAAAAAAAATCTCGATGTTTGCAAAGTCGTAAAAACCGTGCGAAGCAGGGGCGGATCGCTAGCTATAGGCAAATACATTGAAATAGATATCTTAAACCTCTTTGCTTAGTGTAAATCATGAGCATAAGATACCTGGCGAGTTACTGTTATCAGTTCAGGTTCCTCTGGAAGAACATCCACCAGTGGAGGAGCTTTCACGACTTCATGGATCGTTTGAGGCGGAATAGGGGTTGTACGCAGCATAATGGTGTGCTCGGTCTTGTATCATTTAGCACGCTCGAGTCATTTAATTAATAGGTACATCTGCTTCGATATATTTTCGTGAAACGTGTTTTAAATGCTTGACGTAGACGACTTTCAGTATAGTTTAAAGCACGTACCCACAGAGTACATTTGTATATAGGAGGATAGAGACGTCACTCGAACATTTTCATAGCGCCCTCTAGCAACAAGTAAAAACAACAATCCATGAAGCATAATAGGTTTAGTATAGCTAGCTTCAAATCTATTCTGCAGACTGCAGTAGGCCCTGTCCTATTTTCCTATTAATAAAACATTAGATAGGTACACTGCCAAACACTTTAATTCAATCTTTATTTACAATATATGAAGACCAACTCCTGAATTTTGTATTCTACATCATAATCTTTACGTAATCAACATAATAATTTATTTGTATCTTTACACCGATTATATATGAATAAATTAATTGCTCGCGTTCATGTTTATAAACAACACAACACAATAGGTATCACTGCGTTTCACAAACAAGTAAACAGTCCAGATTTTCGTGTAACGGTCAATCTTAACTTTTGATATTATTACACGAGTAAATTAAAAATCTATTGAATTGAGTAGTGTACCTCAATCTATAACTATACTCTATGGTGTACCTCCACAAGCAGAAGCCTACCTAAACTGGCAGGTTATGTTACCCTTACTTTTGTTCTAAGCTATGGCACTGTGGTGGCACGTAGGTACTCTGTGGTAGACGTCGTAGACTGTCAGATTCACAAAACACATGCAAAACACTATTTGGTCCTGAGATTTGGTCAGATTGTCAGAGAGCATTGTGTAGGTTGAAGAAGGTTTGATTATTGAGGTGACGTTTGATTGTTTGGTGAATAAGGTTGTAGCTCATATCAGTAAAGCTATTAAGTAATCCATATGCACAGAGCTGGAAGAATAATAGAGATTACTTGGTATATTAACAACTTGAACATCATCGCGTCAACGCCGGCTATCGCTGAAAACCAGCGCTGGGATTCCGTTTCGCATGGGGTCGCGGCATTATGCTGAGCGGTAGCCGTTTGCGTAGATGTGACGCATATTTTCCCCAAAACTAGTTATTTTATTTTGTTGTCCTTTGCGTCATGTTTACCGCAAATAAATGTATTTTCTTTCTTTCTTTTTCTTTCTAACTCAGCATACATCGGGGCAATTGCGTAAGACACTTATCTACAGTAGGGATTGGTTTAAATTTGGCAGTCCAACAACATTCATTGCGTTATTTACGTTGTTGAGCTGACAATTTTTTCGAACATATGAAGCAATGGATTGGATTGGTTAGGGCAATAAGCTTCAAAATTATTCAAATTCTGATTGTTAGTGTGTTACACAATGAGGGCTACCGTTTTTGTGCGCACCAGTTGACGCCACTGTCGAGTCCTGAAGTAGGTATAGCAAAAAACATAGCTGTAAACTCGTTAAATAAAAAAACTTTTTTACAAAAAATTACAACCGACTTCCAAAAACAACCTTCATTTCGGAAGTCGGTGTCTTTAGTTTTGTATTTTCGGTTTTTGTCACAGACTTCCGAAATTAAAGTTGTTTTTGGAAGTCGGTTGTAATTTTTTGTAAAAAAGTTTTTATTTTTCACTTTTTAGTTGTGTACCTACCCCACACAAATTCTAATACCACTACCTGCAAAACAAACTAGAACATCATCTATATAAAAATGAGGAAAAAATACGTATTATTGAAGCTAACTCAAAAACTACCAAAGCAAAGTTAATCAATTTTATATGGGACCAACTGTGATGTATACCCTCTCGAATAAAACAAAAAAAAATCCAAATCGGTCCAGCCATCTTCGAGTAATCGGGGAACATACAAGGTTCCGACGAATTGAGAACCTCCTCCTTTTTGAAGTCGGTTAAAAACATAGCTATAAACTCAGGACATAAGCATACCTTTGACAAAAAAATGTGTTTGCAAACAGTAAACAAAATAACCTCTGAATTAGCTGTTCTTTCAACCCGCTTAATGTTGCATCTCTTTTTCTTAGCTTCGCTTTTAAAGCACTGACAGTCATTGACCCGTAACTCATATTTGCCATAATTAATCTCAGGTACTGCAAAATATTTACAACATTATTCTAATTAGAAATAAACCCGCTTAGCCCACCCACAAACAGTGACATTTCGGAGAAATCCGCTACACTAGCGCCTCTAGCAGTGAATTCATTAGCTTTTTCTTTGGGATAGCAACACATCGGAGATGCCTCATCAGATCAGGTGGGCATATTTTCTGACTTCATTTTGAGCATAGGTATACCAACCTAATATTAAATACTCTAACTAAACAAAAAGTCGTCAATCCGGTCAGTTTCCAATATCACAAATAAACTAACCCCACTAATATATTTTCAATGCATTTTATCGATTCCCGTGTTACCCATAAACTAAAATAGCAGTTAACATGATCAGAATTCATGCAAATGTCGGGATTATTATTACGAATGGGGGCATTCATTTAAATTTTTGTGTAAAAAAAAACTCGGAAACTGTATCGCTTTTATCAATCGGATGCAACAATATATGCTATTTACAATAGGGTTTAGAGTGACCATGCGATCAGGACAAACGCAGTGTATTGTGCTCGAACCTTCAAAAGTAAGTCTTGATATTTTTTGTCAAGCTAAAGAACCTAATATAATGATGTAAGGTATTATGGTTTACTTTGTGTAAATCATTTCATCACCAATGCTCTCAAAACGGTGAAGAAAAACATCGTGAGGAAACCGGCATGTCTTAGAACCAAAAATTCGAAGACATGACGTGACATCTACCAACCCGCACTGGGCCCGCGTGGTGATCACGGCCCACTCCCTCTCACCGAGAGGAGGCCTGTGTCCCAGCAGTGGGAACAATAAAGGCTGATTATGCTATGGTCCTAGGACGCATGGTGGTGGACGGTCTTCTCATGGTGGTGATGGTGGAATGTTCAGCTTTCCTCATCTTATCGCTCAGACTATACAGATATAGAGTCAAATACTTTATCGTATGCTTATTTGACTGGTGCAGAATTTTGTAAGATGATTAAATTTCAGTAGGACGAAAATCAGAACAGATGTCCTAAAATAATGCCTCATCGCGTGGTCACCGCGCTTTTTAATGGCGCACGCGCCGGCCGCGCACCATTTTATGCAAAAACGCAAATTTCGTTCGAAATTTGAAACGCTCCATTGTGTTGCCAGCTTGAATGAATAAAAATAATTGTTGCCAAGTTCAATTTTTGGGGGAAATGCGTTTTGCGCAGGTCTTGTCCATTGTGTGCGCAAGAGTGTGCCGAATAGAATTAACGATAGTTTTTATGCAAGCGACATTTTGAATTAATAAGGATTTTTGCATGGTCAAACTGCGTATTGATTATATTGAGAACGGGCGTACGTAGGGGATGTGGGGCAGTGTTGTACTAGGTCAGTTATTGTCGCAGTTTTTTTTTTGTAGGAGTTAAGTATGTAGGGAGTTTCGAATTTCATATACTTTATAATAAGTAGCTGTTTAAGATCCTAAAATATTAGATAAAGGTACCAACTAGTAGCGCCAAATGTAGGTAGACCATCGCGGGCATTTGCGATGACGAAACACTTTTCAACCTTATTACCATTATAAATAAAATAAAATAAATAAAATAATCTTTATTTCGGATAAGCATCATCCATATATGGGTTAGTAAGCAAAAATAAACAAAAAGATAACTTATACCTATGTTAGTAAACTTATAATCTATTTAGCGACAAGGGTGCTATTCGAAATGCATCTTCGAACAACATCACCTAACAAAGGAGAATCGTACCTCCCCGCTATGGTCTTCAGGATGGAGTTGGAGCTGTCCCGCACTCTGCAGAGCAAAGAGGCAGATTTCTGTCTGACGATGGCGTAGAAGCCATCGACACGTGCTTGTGCAAACATACCAGATGCACTGCAGAAAGGGGGCAGCCCCATCAGCATCCTGAACCCGTTATTATACTGGACCCGTAGGGCGCTGATAGCCCGCTGAGTAAAGTTGGTCCACAGGCTGCACGTGTAAAACACTTGGCAATAAGCTTTAAAAAGCGTTATTTTGACTGCTTTGCTACAGCGTGCAAACCTGCGAGCCAACATGTTACATCGGACTGCCAGCGCCCTACGTTCCCTCTCAATATCCACTTGGTCATTAAGGTCGTCGGTTACATAATGCCCCAAGTACTTGAACTGGTATACTCGCGTTATATCATTCCCATTTAATTGAATCGGGGGCACATACTCAGGACATTTAGCACCGGCAGCCTTATTTTATTATACTTAATTGTTTAACTGCCTTTGTCAGCGTCTTATTGTATTCTGTGTTCTTTCTGTATCTAAATATGCTTGATAATATATATTGATTTCATTGCTCCCGCCCGTGTGCAACCTGCCGTGATAGGAAATAAGATTCGTTAGGTTTAGTAGAGTTTGTGCTCACGACTCGTGCCCGCAAATATACCATATAGGAAAAGTGGTTCATGTCGGCGAGGTACCTACTTGCATGCATCATAGCATCATACTGTCCCGGGGTACTTCCTCTTCTTCTCGTGTTGGTGACTCATATTTTTTCCGATACTATAGCGACCTGAGATGAGAATGCTAAGAGGGATGTGTGGTATTACACGAATGGATAGAATAAGAAATGAGTACATAAGAGGAAGTCTAAAAGTGGCACCGGTGACTGAAAAGTTGTGCGGAAATCGGCTATCATGGTATGGGCATGTGATGCGGAGGAGTGAGGAAAATGTCGTGAGGAAAGTTTTGAGTATGAATGTCGATGGCTATAAGAGTAGGGGAAGACCAAAGAAACGATGGATGGATTGTGTGAAAGATGACATGGCTAGAAAGGGGGCGACTACCGAGATGACGAATAATAGAGAAGTATGGAAAAAAAGGACATGTTGCGCCGACACCAAATAGATTGGGATAAGGGCAGGAGAATGATGACTATAGCGACCTGGTCAGCTGTCATTTGCACGACAGGCAAGAGCGAAGGTGTGACATGTGGTGTGATATGACCAGAGACGAGGCTCCAAGCTGGCACTGTGTTTACTGAGGCACTAAAACTTGAATAATTTTGCCTCTCTTAAAATTAATTTCATTATGGCTCCCACGGACAGGCGCGACGCGACTCCGGTAGAATAATTTCCAAGAAGTTTTCATATAAGTTGTTCCACCAGAGTCGCGTTGCGCCTGTCTGTGGGAGTCTTTAGCCCTAGGGCTGGCACAGATCAGTTTTAAATGAAACATTTATTTTAAAAACGGAAGCCGATGGATGAATCAAATATCAGACTTCTTTATTTAAGTGAATAGTTTGTGAATCGATTATGGAATCTTTTCTATAGGTACTTAACTTTGATTTATACACTTTCTTTGAGAATTACTATGAAATATAAACTTACTTTTGCTGTTGATAAAATCTGTGATGATGATCTGAGATGCAAACGTAAATAATCATCCCGACTACGGGACCCTTCACTGTTGTTATCCTACTAATATTATAAATGTGAAAGTTTGTATGTTTGTTACTCAATCACGCAAAAACGGCTGAACGGATTTGGATGAAATTTGGCACACAGATAGTTTATAACTTGGATTAAGACATAGGATACTTTTCATCCCGGTACAAGGTTCCCGTGGGATAATTTCTGACATTCACGCGGGCGAAGCCGCGGGCAACAGCTGGTATATAATAAGGTTGCATATGCTCGACCTCTAGGAGGAGCTCGTGGCTAAGTAATAACAGCCGCATGGGTCGATCGACCAGGTTAAGCTACGCTTGCCGGGGTTGGTCCGTGGATGAGTGACCATCTTTACATACCGAGACTCCTCCGTGCCTCGGAAAGCACGTTAAGCCGTTGGTCCCGGCTGTCATTCGTGGATCTTTGACAGTCGTTACGGGTCGTCAGAAGCCCGAAAGTCTGATAAACCAGTCTTACCAAGGGGTATCGTATTACCCAGTTACTGGGTTGTGGAGGTCAGATAGGCAGTCGCTCCATGTAAAATACTGGTATTCAGCTGCATCCGGTTAGACTGGAAGCCGACTCCAACATAGTTGGGAAAAGGCTAGGCAGATGATGATGCTCGACCTCTAGGAGAAGAACAAAAAGCTTTTGTGTCATGTTGGTGTGTCAATGAAGTGTCTACGTAAAAAAAACAAAAAAAAAACAACTGATCTTGTGAATGTAAAATATTCATTGAAAATATTAAATAAATGTTTCAGTAAAATAGTCCACTTATATATAATAGCTGCGTGTGGTCCGACATGCACTTGGCAGGTTTTTTTTTAAGTAGACCTTACAATCTTCAAAGTTTAGAAACTTATACTAAAATATTGTAGGTATACGTAGTATATTAGGTATGCAGAGCAATAAAAGTCGAATAATACTCGTAAATTCATTGTTATTCACGTTTTGTACTTCAACATTTTTTAATCTCATACAATATTAAATAACAGTCATACAATAATTATAATCTTTTGATTCGTGTTTCGCTCGATTATGGATCAACCCTTTTAAGGGTGAACTTTAAGATTTTTTTTTTTAATTATTTCATCTCAAAATGTTCGCCATTTTGAGGTTTATCAATTAATATAATTGACGTCGTATTGCTTTAAGTCATAAGTTTAATTAATACATTTTGATGCTCCATTTTGAGTTGAAATAAATGAATTATAAATTGTATTAAAATAATTTTGCCTCAATATCTTATGAGCTTTAACAAAAATATGTCCTAGTCAAACAATTTCTGTTAACAAAGTTTAAAATATTACAATAAAAATAATAATTTACTTTTATAGACTGTCTAAAAGAAAGAAATAAAATAACATTACACTAATATAATAAATAGCCATTGATCTAAACTATAGCGTCTATTTCGAGCGAAATACTTAATACATACATAATAACATGCGCACGATCATAATAATATTATATTAACAAAAACGATCATTATTATCTAACAATAAGTGATAATGCTCACTGATTCGCAACTTCTCTTTCTTATATCATAAGGAAATACGTTTGTTCGTAATTCTTAACAACTGTACAGAGTTGCCATGTTTAAAAATTCATTAAAAATATTATTTATTGCTCAATCTTTTGAGATAAAATTTTAAAAAAGTAAAAATATTTTTTATTGGAAGGTGGTGCTGGCAACCCTTACAGTGTGTTTTCTAGTAGTAGTCGAAAAAACGACTTAGGTGACTAAATCGACTATATTAATTTAGTTTTTTCAGACATATTAAAATATATTGCAGCTGTTTGATTAATTAGTCGATTAGTCAAATCAATGATAGTCGATCTATAGTCACATAGTCTCAAAAATATCATAATATAATGAAATATCGTAAATTCATCATAAAACTTAACAAATACATAGTGTTTTTCTTAACCAGTGTTAGATTTTTAACAAAAAAAATCTATTTAAATATTTTTTTAAGAAAAAAAATCAAGCTTTTCCTATTAAATTGGCTAAAAAGCAAGGCACTTCTTGAAATAACCGCTAAATTTAATATATACAACAAATATAGTTTGTATAACTAAATAAATATCATCTAAAAATATATTTTGTATCACAATGATCTATTCTGTACAAAAATTATGGTCCTTCAGTAGTAATATCCCAGTTTCGTATATCATTAAAGTGTTTATCAAAAAATATAGCACCTCTATTTATAATAGTATATAATACTTGTTTTATTATTTAATATGTATGTAGCGAAGGCGATTTTTGCGTCTAAAGACGTTTTTAATTATTTTTGTATATTTACATTGATTGTTTATTAATTATGTCTTCTTTAAAAAAAAAACTTTTGAATGTTTTGTATTTATCAAAGCCTTCTTCATTTTAAATTATGTACCACGGCTTCTACGTTTTTATAAAGATTCTCATTTTACATAGTAAAGTATCGTAAACTTTCCCATCCTTGTGGTATCTTTAAAGCGCATTAAAGTCCCAATAAATGTACACTTGAAAAATATGTTTAATTAAAAGACATAACGACAACCATAACAATAAATCAGCTGCAGCAATTTAGACTAAAAACAATAAAATTTCAATGTTTTTTATGTACAATTTACTATGCCACCGATTCTCAAACTTTTTAGGCATTTGACCCCCAAATAGCGGTGCATTGTTCACGCCAGATAGATAATATGGCTGTTCGTAATAATGAACGCTTTATAACAAAATGTGTTTATTAATAACTATACAGTGAGTCGGTAACTACTCAATCACATCGTTCTACAAAGTAAAGCTTAACTAAATAAAATTAAATATTTACATACTGCTGGACTTTTCACAAAAATATAATTTTTTTGTTTAATTAAGGTATGTAGGAAAGTAACGTGGAATTAAGGTTCATGTTATCATTCATTTGTCTTTTAAAAAACATAATGTATTAGTAATACAATAATAAATAATGTAATGTAATAATGAATGTGTGCAATGTAATTTAATATACAACTGAAAGCTCAAAGAAGTGAGTACCTAATTCAAAAATTCTAAAGCCTCCAGGAATTTCCAGTTTTGACAATTTCCTAAATTAGTCTACAGGAATTATAATAAAACTATTGTTTCTTTGTGTGTCGCCGAGGCCGGCCCAGAAAGAGGTGGCGGGATGACCTGGACGCGTACCGTGAGGGCTGACTTGAGGCTGCGCGGGAAACGAGATCCTGGAAGGACTTTGGGGAAGCCTTAGCCCAGCATTGAAAAAAAAAATCTTCTTCTAGTTTAAAGTCCAGCAGTATTCAAGAGGTTGAAAATTATAAAAAGATAGTAAGTACCTATCTTGTATCGATTTAAAATGAACTCTTTGGTTTTCGATCAACTGGGATTCTGTTTGTGTCGCGATTTGTGTAAATACGTACGTTCATGTACGTACTTTGTTTGGTTTCATTTACTTTTCAAACGGCCTTTAAAATAAAGGTGTTTGAAAAACTTTGAAAACCATTGAAATATCTGACATAAGATAAAAGTGTCATTGTTGTTCCAAACTTAGGGCGAAAATACACATGCCTGCAGTTACTACAAAACGTACAAAACTATGCAAGTAGCTGGCATGCCGTGTGCCATAACAAACTCTGATTGGTCAATGTAACAATGGCATGCCAGCTACTTGCATAGTTTTGTACCTCTACTGGCATGTGTATTTTCGCCCTTATGGACTTATATTTTACCTACTTATTTAAATATTAAACACACAACACGTTTTGGAATATTAATTTAAATATTATAAAGTTTAAATCGTTTGTATGTATCCAAAATAGATTAAAAATATCCTGGATGCCACTTTTTTCTTATATCAGATAGCAAGAAAATATTTTTCATACATTAAATATCATTGTCGAATATATTTCAACTTTTACTATATTTCCATGAAATCATTCAATGCATTCATTCTCCTACTTATGTCTGTTACTGAACACATCATCACTAGAAAACATCGATTTGGGTTCCGTACCTAAAAAAGTTGAAAGAAAACACTTGTAAAAGTGTCCGATGTGTGTTAAAACGTCTTATTTCTAAATGGATATGCGAATAGGAACAAAAGTGGTAGGTACGGAACTTCGTGCATATTTCAATTCGCTCTTGTCTTATTGAGAATCTTATTAGATAAGGCACTCGTACTCGTCTTTTACATTCAAACTTATGGAAGAGATCTCTAAATTGTGTTTCATAATGATGTTTTTAAAAAAGCTACCAATACTCTTAGCCAAGAAACTACTAAATTCTTCTCCATTTATTATGAAAATGGAGAAGTTTAAAATATTGCTGTACAGCGCCATCTCTTGATACGAACTGTAACTACTTTGAGTAGGTATACTGATTGTCTTTTTATAGTGGATATAAAATATTTCAGTTACACCAACGTTCTATAAGAAAGTACCTACATTTTAATTACATTTAAGAAATCTAGCAAAACTGTTTTACAGTTTCACTTTGATAAGTATACAAAAATGAGTTTCAAACTCTGTACAATAGATGGCGCTGATTTAAACCTGTTAACTTCGCCTCATCTCCGCTAGATGTCGCTATGCTCCGAGGTCCATATCGAAGCAATGTTGTCGAGGATGTGAGTGCGGGGAGTGCGGCGCGTGGTGATGAGGTCCTCCCAACAGGAGGGAAGGTAGGCAGCCCTCCGTAAGAGACAGGCCTCCGCCCAGACCGAGCGCGCTTTCTGACATGAGGGACGATGAACCTGAGGAGACAAATATGATGTGGTCACGGAATAGTTCCAAAATTATTGTTTTACACAGAGTAGCGAGCGATACTTCCATCTCATCATAGGCGTATGATGGCAACTAAAAAATATTTAATTTCAGAAGTTGGCTTCTTATTGACGCCAGAAAGCTACTCAGCTCTTTTGGCATTGAGATAACCAGTAATTTTTTCCTATTACATCCTAATTTTATTTATTATTTATTTATCCTCCCAATGGAACGCCATACAGCAATTTCACCGACGAACGGAGCAAAACAAAGTATATATACAGAGTGGATACGACAATACAACAATTAATTAAACTTCGTATACCTAATCACGTACCCAATCTGCGTACAAAAATTCAATTCAATTTAACTAATAGTTTAGTCACAGGACAATATTTTTCATTTCCAAGATTTTCAACATGATGTATCTAATAATACAGATATTAGACCAGCCTCGCCTAAAAAAATAAAGGTTAAAGACATTGCAATATTCTTCACACACATGTTGCCAGCTACTTCATTAAGGGAATTAATGCATGTTGTACCTTATACCAGAGGCATAAGAGCCATAAAGCGTGTCATCAGAATTAGATAAGAAAATAATGCATAAGGAAGTTACATCTACTCACTCTTGTCAATCGAAAATTTTGAATGTGCGAAAGAGATAGGTACGTATGTAGACGATAGTTCCTTTATTTCTACGTCGCTTTCTCGCCGAAACAATAACAACCCAAACTTGCAAAAAATCGTCACAAACAATGGTGTGTTGGATCGGTCAGTGCCCCAGTCGCCAGCTGTGTTAAAATATTTAAAAATGGTGTTCTATTTTGTTTACATTTTTAAGCTATTTAGTTTGTTAGAAAAAGTCACTTTTTTAATTGCAATGTTAGGATTTATTTGATAATTCCTATAAACTGCTATACATTAGTTCTGCTCGTATTTTCATTTATTGTCGTATTGTCGTATCCACTCTGTATATTAGGTTGGGGAAAAAGTCTTTTCGCATTATAGTATGTATGAACTTAAAATAAAATCTCTTTGGCTATACTACACTTCTGGACACATCTATTGGCCCACCTTAGAGTTTAGGTTTCGATGGCCCCTACCGAAATATGATTGCTAGATTGAACAAAAACTGTTGATGCAGTTTTAAACCTGATACATTTTACCATCTTTTTCGATCGTATTGTTTTAAATTTGAATTCAGAATACCATACGACATGGAGCTACGCCTAACAAGTCGGATATGCGCCTTGTTAAAGGCAATTGATTTTTGAATAAAAAACATGTTTTATCAAATAAAGGTTTAATTTAATAACGCGTGTTGCCTCCATGGGCATCTACCACAGCTCTCATACGATTAGGCATAGAGTTTATCAACCGCTCTATGAAATTTTGAGGGATCATCTCCCATTCCTCTTCTATGGCAGTTTTGAACTCCTGCATCGTCTGGGCAAGTGGCTGACGAGCCCTAACATGTCTTTTTAGCTCGTTCCACATGTGCTCAATGGGATTCATGTCTGGGCTTCTGGCTGGCCAGTCCATAACTGTGATGATCACATCCCGAAGATATTCCCTGACGATGCCGGCCGCATGGGCTCTTGCATTATCATGCATAAAAAGGAAATTTGGGCCCACATAGTCCGCGTATGGTATCACGTGAGGTTCTGAGCACTCACGAATGTACCTTTCAGCTTTTAATGTTGGCAGCCGTGGTCCTGTAACAACCTCAAGTTGAGTTTTGCCGCTCGCGGATATACCGCCCTAGACAGTCCATGAGCCACCGCCATAAGCAACCCTCTCTTCAAAGCAGCATTGTGCGAAACGCTCTCCCTTACGTCGGTAGACCTTCTTCCTTCCATCATTGCCATGTAACACAATTTTAGACTCATCAGAAAAGAGTACACGGCTCCAATCTTGCTGTGTCCAATTTACATGACTGCGTGCGAAATGAAGGCGCGCTGTTCGGTGGGCTCGCGTTAGTTTGGGGCCATTAGCTGGCTTGTGTGGTACCATATCGCGTTCTTTTAACCTTCTCCGAACAGTTCGAGCGCTCACAGATACTCCGTGGAAGTCGCGAAGTTGGTTTTGTATCTCAATGGAGGTAAGGTGACGATTTCTCAAGCTGGTCGTCACGATGAATCGATCCTGCCTTTCAGTTGTGACCCGAGATCGTGGCCTTCCTTGGCGACGAACAAAGCCGCCAGTCTCTAGGTACCTCCGATAAACATTTCGGACCGCAGATCGACTTAAATTAAGTTGAGCACTCACGTTTCTTTGGCTGTGTCCGGCCTGAATAAGTGCCACAGCTTGGGCGGCGACTTCAGGTGAAGTATCCATAGATTATTGATAGTACCTCACCTTAATGTTAAGAATAAGTAATGTTTGTTGCAAAACCAAAGATATCAATCACTTTTTCAAGAATTAAATCCAAGTAAACCAATAAAACCAAGTTTTCTTAGTATTCGATTGTTTGATATCAACAAACAGGCTCCAAATTGTCTTTTATTTCTTTAAATTCTGTGTTCGAAATTCAAAAAAAGACTATTGAATGAAATTGTGAATGTGCCAGGTTCAAAACTGCATAAAAACTTTTTGCTCGACCTAATATAAAATTTTAGCTAGGACCAAACGAAACTGAAAATACAAGGTGGGCCAAAAGATGTGTCCAGAAGTGTATTTGTATCTGGCTGGTTTTGGTATCATTGAAAGTTTAAATTTTAAAGAACATAATTCCAAATTCAAATTAGGAAAATGTGTGATTTTCATTTGTTTTTCGTACTGTCAAGATGAGTGAATCTAATGAAGAAATCGATACATTTTTAAATTTTACTACAAGAAAGGTAAAAATGCAACGCATGCCCCGAAAAAAATTTGCGATGTTTATGGACCCAGTGCAGTGTCTGTGAGAGTAGCACAAATTTGGTTTAAGCATTTTCAATCCGGAAATTTTGATGTCAAAGATGCACTTCGCTCTGGTCGCCCTATTACGGATAAAATGGATGCCATTTTTGAAAAAGTGGAGCAAGATCGGCATATCAGTAGTTACGACGTAGCTGAAGAACTGGGAATTGACCACAAAACAGTTTTGGCGCATTTGAAAAAAACTGGGTAAACAAAAAAGCTCGATATTTGGGTACCTCACGAGCTCACTGAAAGAAACCTAATGAACCGTGTACTCATTTGTGATTCTTTATAACGACGTAATGAAACCGAACCATTTTTGAAGAAGCTGATAACTGGTGATGAAAAGTGGATCACGTACGACAAGAACGTGCGAAAAAGGTCGTAGTCAAAGGCCGGTCAGGCTTCTCAGACTGTGGTGAAATCCGGGTTAACTCGCAACAAGGTGATGCTGTGTGTGTGGTGGGATTGGAAGAGCATTATTCATTATGAGCTGTTACCACCAGGCAGGACCATCGATTCTGAACTCTACTGCGAACAACTGATGAGATTAAAGCAAGAAGTTGAGAGAAAGCGGCCGGAATTAATCAACAGAAGGGTTGTGGTTTTTCATCATGATAACGCTAGATCTCACACATTTTTAGCCACTCAGCAAAAATTAAGAGAGTTTGGCTGGGAGGTGTTAATGCATCCGCCGTATAGTCCTGACCTTGCACCTTCAGATTTCCACCTGTTTCGGTCTCTTCAGAATTCTTTAGGCAGTGTCAGGTTAACATCACGAGAGGACTGCCAAAACCACTTGTCGTGGTATTTTGATCAGAAGTCCCAAAATTTCTATAGCAATGGGATCATGTCCCTACCTACAAAATGGCAAAAAGTTATCGAACAAAATGGTACCTACATACTTTAGATAAATGTAAATAATGTATATTAAAAAATGTTTTGAATTTTCTTAAAAAATGCGAAGAAACTTTTTCCCCAACCTATTATATACCGCAAACGGGAACGTTTGTCCAACTGGCCGTCCTACTACCTCTCAAAGCGAAAACTCCATTTACCTAAGACCTGTGGACCCTAACGAAATTAAGTTTATCATAAAAAGATTAAAAAACAAGCGAAGTTATGGGCATGACGAGCTACCACCTATACTTATAAAGGCAAGCGTTGAAGAATTAACGTTTCCACTAACTTATTTAAATCAGTCTTTAGATGAAGGCTCAGTCTCCGACCTATTGAAAGTATCGATAGTGAAACCAATTCACAAAAAGGGAGACCAGACTGACACTAGTAATTATCGGCCGATAGCATTGCTACCGACCTTCTCAAAAATATTGGAAACTGCGATGTCAAAACGACTTTATTCTTATTGCGTTTTTCGCAATCAAAAAAAAAAAAAAAAAAAAGCCTACGACAGAGTTTCATACAAAATTTTACTTAGTAAATTATATGCAATAGGTGTTAGAGGGACAGCACATAAGTGGTTCTGCTCGTACCTAGAAAATAGGGAACAATTCGTAGAGGTAGAACCAATGATATTATATGTAGAAAGAGGTAGATAGGTTACACACGCTCCGCAAGTGGCACGTCAAAATCTGGCTAATTAGCCACATTTTCGTCGTCTTGTCTCTTTTTCGCTCCCGATAATTAAGACATGCCGTCCTACTTCCACATGTCATCTAATCGTACGAAATTGTGCCGTTTTTGAACACCGAATGTTGGGTCGGTAACCTATCTACGTCTTTTTACATATAATATCATTGGGTAGAACATAGCGATCCACACACTGGGCAAATAATCCGCGTAAGATCTAATAAAGCAAAAACAACAATGTCAATACCACAAGCATGCGTTTTGGGAGGCTTATTATTTCTAGTTTATATTAATGACCTCCCTAAAGAAATTAACGCACAAAATATTTTATTTGCTGACGATATTTCTATTATTTTTCCTTATACCAATAAAGATAACCTAAACTTAAATCTAGACGATAAGCTCTCCAAAATAATAGCATGGTTAAAAGACCATAACTTAGAATCAAATTTTGACAAAACAAAGCTAATGCATTAGAGACCATACCAAAAACACAAATTGGACATTAATTACTCATACAACAACATAAAGCTGCATAAACGAGAACTGTTAGGTTTAACTATAGATACCAATGTAAACTGGAAAGCCCATATAGATACATTGGCAAACAAATTAGCCAGCTTTATGTATGCTTTGGGGGAGCTTAAAAAGAGCTACCGATTTTAAAACTGCTCATGCCTACGCATACCCCTGGCTAAATTATGGAATTATGGTATGGGGAAATGGTGTAGAAAAAGATAGACTTTTTATTCTACAAAAGAAATGTATACGAATTCTTGCCAATATAGGTAACACAGAAAGCTGCAAACCATTCTTTGTAAAATACAAAGTCCTTGCACTGACTGGTATCTACATATTAGAAGTTAGTAAATTTGTAAGAAAACACCAGTCACTATTCCCACTCACTAATGACCTTCGCGCACAACATCGCAGTGTTAGACGGCAAAAACTCAAACTCAAACTCAAAGCATTTATTTCAATTAAACCAATTACAGGCACTTTTGAATTGTCAAGGGGTCGGTCAGTCAGAAAGATGAAGCTAGGCGCCCATTCCAAAGCATAGTAGGTACCTATGGAGAAGAACGGGCAAGAAACTCCACGGACACTCTTTTAAATCAAGATATGGTTACAAAATAATGGTTACATCATTCATGTTGAAATTTCATATGTGAGAACGATGCAGAACGTTAACAGCGTCCTTAAAAAAAAACAATTCAAATATTTAAATTAAATTAAAATAAGCCCTGACCGCTAAGGTATGCCCAGCCTTCACTGACAGCGCTTATTCACGAACCTGACGCATGGATTGGCTAAATGATCCAACACGCACCACCATCAGCGAGACATTAGTGTGAGCGTCACATACTCTCAGTCGCCAGGGCACATTCAAGTCAAACAAAGACGTACCCAGTAAATGGTAGCTTTAGAGTATGTACATAGTACTCACACATGTGCTATGCAATTATATAATACAAAGGAGATTGAGTCTATACAATGCAATGATAGTCTTACAATCTTCAGCATCTCCAACAGTATCTTCAAATGTTAATTAATTAGTTGTGGTTGTGGAGCAGGACCAGCATTGAGCCAAGCATTTTTATCGGTTATGTAATCCCCAAACTTATAATATGCCTGCCTGCATAGTGTGCGTTTTATACAAGTTTTGAATTTAGTCTCATTGAGTTGAAGTATGTGTGGAGGTATTTTATTGTAACATTTTAAACAGTATCCCATGAACGACGAGTCTACTTTAGCTAGTCTGAAACCTGGTTGAGCTAATAGGTCCCTTTTTCTAGTACTATAATTATGCCTTTCACCTCTTTTACTAAAAAGATGTAAATTTTTCCTTACGTACATGATATTTTCGTAGATATATTGACAAGGTACCGTCATGATGTTAATTTCCTTAAACAGTTCCCTTAGAGAATCGCGCTTGCGGAGATTATATATGGCTCTAATGGCTCTTTTCTGCAGAATAAAAATTGACTCGATGTCTGCAGCCCGTCCCCAAAGTAAAATACCGTAAGACATGATACTATGAAAGTAACTAAAATAGACTAGCCGCGCAGTATCTACATCAGTAAATTGACGGATTTTTCTGACAGCATATGCTGCTGAACTTAGCCGTCCTGCAAGTGATGTTAAATGAGGACCCCATTGTAGCCTAGAGTCGAGCGTGATCCCCAAGAAAACGGTTTTATCGACGAATTCTAGTTTCTCTTGATTCAATACTATCTCACAATCACTACTTTTTACATACAAAACAAAAATGAATTAGCCTAACCAAGCTCAAAATT
The DNA here is from genome assembly GCA_946251885.1 of Cosmia pyralina. Classification (NCBI taxonomy): domain Eukaryota; kingdom Metazoa; phylum Arthropoda; class Insecta; order Lepidoptera; family Noctuidae; genus Cosmia; species Cosmia pyralina. The sequence goes on from OX276367.1 coordinate 16,871,001, forward strand.
AACTATATTTCATTCAGGACCTTTAGCCACGTGCATGTAAATATATAATAAGCTTCCAAATTCAATTAAGGACATAGAGCACGAAAACAAATTTAAAAACAGTCTCTAAAAATACCTTATATTAAAATCGTATTACATTATAAAGGAATTCTTTGACGATAAGTAAATTTTGACATTGAAATTCATACCCGTATACAATAGGTACATATAGCACTTACAATTTTGACTTACGACCTACCTATGTTATATTATTTCATGATTATTGTTTTTATCAGTGTTTGTTTTTAATTTAATTTTTATCTTATTTTAATTTATGAATGGAAATGATGAACAATTTATTATTCTCACCCTATCCTGTATTTTATCATCATGACAGTTAATATGTTAAAATTAGTATTTTTGTTTAAGCACGGAAGGTTTGTTTATTACTGGAACTCTGTAGCTCTCCAAACTATTTATATTGCTGCATGTGCCCTAGCAGGGTTCATGTATGAAACCTATAAATACTTATAACAACATTGTATACTACATGAATACAATAAATGATGATTATGATTATGATTACTACTACTAGTAGTAGTTATAATACACTTTTCACTTCTAGCGGTGCCCTACAGGATCAATAATTGTACAGATCTGACGCAAATAAAGATATGTATATGAACAATTTATTTCCGCCCACTCCTTCGGAAAAAAGGCGAGATTTTATGTTGAATCCTTACCTGCAGTGTGGTAGGTGGCCGCGTCATCGTGCAGCATGGCGGAGATGGTTCTGTCTGCCGCGTCCGCCACCACGTTACTGAGACACAGCTGCGATGTCGGCGATGAACATAACATTGGATCCCCTGGAGAACAAAATTAAGGGTTACTGTAACTAAAAATTCATATAAGCAATGAGATCGCAACAGCAACGAGCCGCATGCGACTATCAGGTTCCTTTTTTTTTATTTAATTTTTTTTCATAAAAATTATAAAATCTTTCCAGATTAGCCATTTAATCAACAGAAATAAAAAAATAAAATTTAATTAAAATATGTTTTGGTTTTGGTCACAAGTGCGCGGCATAGAATTTGGGTTAATAGTTAAAAGAGGAGCTCGTGGCTAAGTATTAACAGCCGCACGGGTCGATCCATCAGGTTAAGCTACGCTTGCCGGGGTTGGTCCGTGGATGGGTGACCATTTTTACATACCTCCTCCGTGCCTCGAAAAGCATGTTTGTCCCGGCTGTCATTCGTGGATCTTTGACAGTCGTTACGGGTCGTCAGAAGCCCGAAAGTCTGACAACCAGTAAAATACTGGTATTCAATTGCATCCGGTTTGACTGGAAGCCGACCCCAACATAGTTGGGAAAAGGCTTGGCAGATTGATGTTTGGGTTAATAGTGGTACGCTAAACTAATAGATAACAATATTTACCTGACGTGACAGGGTTATGTGAGTCGTCGTCCATGAGGTCTTCTATCTGCGCCAGGTTGAGCACCGCGTCACTGTCCTCGTTGCTCAGCAGGTTGGGAGTCGGCGAGAGCCGCATCTGTAACAATACAATCAACTTTGAATTAGAATATTATGAAAAAGTCAAATACAGACCACAAAGACCTTATACGATACGATATATTTACGATATATCTGTACGACTCTGGGCAAAACATAGAGGATCTACCTATCTGTAACATCTCGCACACTATTGTAATTTAACCTGGGCAAAACATAGAGGATCTACCTATCTGTAACATCTCGCACACTATTGTAATTTAACCTGGGCAAAACATAGAGGATCTACCTATCTGTAACATCTCGCACACTATTGTAATTTAACCTGGGCAAAACATAGAGGATCTACCTATCTGTAACATCTCACACACTATTGTAATTTAACCTGGGCAAAACATAGAGGATCTACCTATCTGTAACATCTCGCACACTATTGTAATTTAACCTGGGCAAAACATAGAGGATCTACCTATCTGTAACATCTCACACACTATTGTAATTTAACCTGGGCAAAACATAGAGGATCTACCTATCTGTAACATCTCGCACACTATTGTAATTTAACCTGGGCAAAACATAGAGGATCTACCTATCTGTAACATCTCGCACACTATTGTAATTTAACCTGGGCAAAACATAGAGGATCTACCTATCTGTAACATCTCGCACACTATTGTAATTTAACCTATGTTTACAAATAAAGCATTCTGATCCTGATTTTGAAAGAGGACTAAATCAAACCGGCCAAGTGCGTGTCGGACCACGCATAATGAAGGGTTCTGTAGTTAGGATGAATTTATCCCAAGAACAAACTTGACATTGTAGTTGAAAAACATGTTGTCCCGCACATTCCAATGTAAGTTTGTACGCACAATATTGAGAGATTTACCACGTTATTTAAAGACTATAATATATAATAGGCTTCTTATAGGTTTTCCTGTAATCTATAGGTATAGAACTGTTTTCTGTACCTACCTATTTTTTTTGAACTCAAACTCAAACTCAAAGCATTTATTTCAATTAAACCAATTACAGGCACTTTTGAATTGTCAAGGGGTCGGTCAGTCAGAAAGATGAAGCTAGGCGCCCATTCCAAAGCATAGTAGGTACCTATGGAGAAGAACGGGCAAGAAACTCCACGGACACTCTTAGATATGGTTACAAAATAATGGTTACATCATTCATGTTGAAAATTTTAGACTCAGTAGTTTTGGAGATAAGGGGGAGAGGGAGTGGTAAATTTTTGTCTATTTTCTTAAACATCTTTAAAACTATTTATTTTTATACTATCAAAAAAAAAATACATTTGAAACCCTCAGAGTAAACCCTTTCATTTCACACTACACTTATGTAATGCGTGTAGTGTAATTTCAACCTAATCGGTCCATTACATTCGGAGCAAATGGGCTGTGACAGACGGACACGACTGATCGGATCGACTGATGATATAAGGGTTCCGTTTTTTTCCTTTTGAGGTACGGAACCCTAAAAATGCATTACTTATATTTTCAAACAAAAAACTTTTTTTTAAATCGCGCCAATAAAATCCAGTTACAATATTAAGCTTACTGCAAAAGTGAGCCTTATTACAATTACACATAAAGCATACGATTTTTTATCATCATCGTGGGAGATTGAGACGTGGTAATTTCAAATACAGCCGTTACCAAAAGTATATTTAAGAGCTTAGTTGGCAGGACAGATATTGTGGAGGTCAGATAGGCAGTCGCTCCATGTAAAATACTGGTTTTCAGCTGTATCCGGTTAGACTGGTAGCCGACTCCAACAAGCTGATGAGTTGGCGGGTTTTACCCGGGCATTTTATTAACAGCAATGCTTATTGAGAACAAGTAAAGCATCTTTCTAAACTCACATTGTTGTAGAGTGTATTTTTCAGAAAGGCATAATTTAAAAAAAATCTTATAATTGGTGTGTTTCAAACTCAAACTCAAAGCATTTATTTCAATTAAACCAATTACAGGCACTTTTGAATTGTCAAGGGGTCGGTCAGTCAGAAAGATGAAGCTAGGCGCCCATTCCAAAGCATAGTAGGTACCTATGGAGAAGAACGGGCAAGAAACTCCACGGACACTCTTTTAAATCAAGATATGGTTACAAAATAATGGTTACATCATTCATGTTGAAATTTTACATGTGAGAACGATGCAGAACGTTAAAAGTGTCCTTAAAAAAAACAATTCAAATATTTAAATTAAATTAAAATAAGCCGTGGCCGCTAAGGTATGCCCAGCCTTCACTGACAGCGCTTGTTCACGAATCTTTTTATAAATAACGTTTTTATAAATAACCTTACCTTCATGTCTTTGTGGTTGAACAGATGGTGGGGCACGGGCTCCAGACACAGGTCGGGCTCCAGGCAGCCCAGGGACAGGCCCTCGTCTCGACTGAGCGGCGAACAGGAGCCTAGCTTGAGGCCATCTATGAAGAAAAGCTTATATTTTAGTACTTAATTACATATTTCTAAGAAGTTTTTATCAGCTGTTTTTTTTTTCGCGATTTCAGGTTTGGTCCCATGGTAAAAGTTGTTCATAATAATGATACAATGACCCCTTAAGAGGATAATAACTATTAAAATTTCACACTGTACAGGTACGTTTGTAGAAAAAAGCGGCCAAGTGCGAGTTGGACTCACGCACGAAGGGTTCCGTACCATTATCTATAAAAACGGCAAAAAAATCACGTTTGTTGTATGGGAGCCCCCCTTAAATATTTGTTTTATTTTATTTTAATTATTTCTGTGAATATTTCAAGCGACTACCTGTTGCCGCTATCAATATCGCGCAAAAAATCATGCTTTTTGTATGGGAGCCCCGTTAAATATTTTATTCTGTTTTTTTTAGTATTTGTTGTTATAGCGGCAACAGAAATACATCATCGGTGAAAATTTAAACTGTCTAACTGTCATGGTTCATGAGATACAGCCTGGTGACAGACGGACAGACAGACGGACGGACAGTGGAGTCTTAGTAATAGGGTCCCGTTTTACCCTTTTGGTACGACATCCTACAAATGATACAACTAGGACTCTTATAACAAGTCCATATTGTCTCAGCTGGGGAAAGGTCTCTTTCCATTCCTTCCATCGGTATCGATTCTGAGTTACTTCAAGTCAACCCAAATCATCCTGCCATATCTTCATGGTCTACCGCAAACCGTTTCGCTGTTTCAGGGCACCAATCCAGGCTCACAGCTCGTTGGCTTGTGGCAGACATGTTCTAACCAGTCTTGGCAGACAACGATCTGCGTTTTGGAGTTTTATAATAATAATGTGTTTTGTTTCCATGTTCTGCAATAGTTCTGCACCAACCGGGGGTTGTCCTTGGGTGCAATTGCATAGTGCATACAGGGATAATCGTCGGCTGGTGCCTTCTTTTCATTTAAAATTGTCTAAGAGGCCTCTGCGAGTTGGCTTCGGCTCCTCGTACGCCTTCCAAAGGTCCGGGACCCCAGGGTCCCGAGATATTTCAAAGACAATTTAAATAATAATAATAATCCTATTGCTTCTATCAACTTTTTATTTATAATTTTAATTAAAATAACCCATCTATATTTTTTTTTGGAATAAATAACTTTATTTATATTAAGTATAATAAATTCTTCTATACTTATAAAAATAGGAAGAACCCCCTTCCATTTTTGATTCCTCAATATTATTGAAGGTTTACCTTGATTGAATTGATTTGTTTTAATAACTAATACATTGGAGACAGTTTGGACTTTGGAATGTTAGTTTAAGGCCAATTCAGGATGGGGAAGCTACAGCTTTCCAAAGAAAGCTGTAGCTTCGGGAATCATCGTCAACCTTCGGAAATACGAACGCGAGTTCATGAGATCTAATATAGAGTTGTTACAACCATGGAAGTACTTGCCTATTTTGTTGTATTATCATGTTTATAAAATTATAGATTAACCACTCCTTACAATTCCAAAAAAACTTTGTAAAACTTTTTTGTGATGACGATCTGAGACCGGAGTAGGTAACGCGACGAAGAGAAAACTTCATACAAACGCGCAATGTTAAGTGCACTATTACAAAGCTTAGAAGCATTGCCTCTTTGGGGGTTAACTCTGTGGCGTGACATTCGTGCTAATTCGGAAACACGAAGATTACCGAAGATCATATTTTTCTTTGGAGAGCTGTACATCATTACGCTGTTGGATATAAAGTAATAATTGTGTAGTAATGGGTGAGTACCAAGAGCTAGGTATTGAGGAGGCGTACCGAGCGCGTCGAGGGCGGTCAGACACTCGGCTGAAGGCATGTCTCGGAGCAAGTCGGGGGGCTGCTCACCGAACTCCATCAGAGACGCCGGCTCCGTTTTAGGGAGGACCAGCTCCTGCAACAAAAACATTAAATATAAAACATAATGTGAGAGGAATAAAGTGGTATCGCAACACTGTGCGAGTGAGAAAGTGTGACAGGTAAGAAAGGGATGTCATACTAAGATGGACGACGATTGAATAAAGACTACACTGTTTGCGGTGTAGCATGGGTTTCTGCTCTAATCTGGGTGACGCCTGGGCATTCAAAGAGCACGTGCGCAACGGTTTCCTCAGCCTCCACGCAAGCCCTGCACAGAGGACTGTCCCTTATTCCTATTGTGTCGAAGGCTGATTGGTTGCCATGGCCGATATTCGGTCTGGAGGACTATTACTATTTTATATTGCTGTACTAACCGGTGCGGGCGCGGGCGTACTGCTGGCGGCTGCAGCAGGAGCCTGCACCCTGGGCTCGGGCGCCGGCTCGGCGGCCGACTCCACGCCCGAGTCGTCCGTGTGCGGAGACGACCAGCCGCCCGAGCCCGGTGACACGGGCAGCCCGTGCACGCGGGCGAGGCGCTCTAGTTCCTAGAATCAAGAAAAGAATGGGTTAAGTGCCAGCGGTCTTGACTGGTAAGCTTGCGTGTTCTGTGCTGCGCTCACGCAACGCGTCGTACGTCCAGCCAGTAATAGGACTCGCCTATCAAGGAGCGCTGTCCCTAATTATTAGACACTTAATTTACTATACATAAAACAAAAGGTATTATATTAAAACACTTATATATAAATGATTAAATTATCTTTAAAATTGTGAAGTTTTCATAAAAATACGCTGGATAGTTCTTGCGCGATTCTCAGTTTTTTATCCGCGTTAGACATAACTTTACAAATTAATTACACTATGTAATATAAACGTAATCTAAAATATTCACATAATAAGTTATTAAGAAAATGCTCTAATTTAACATATATTTTTTCCAAATCATTAATACTACTCGTTTAGACGTAATCTTCAGTTTAAAATCATTAAAAGCCTGTTATCGTCACCTTAAGGCCTGTTTCACACCCTTCGCATAAGCTCGCGCTATCCGACTATTGAAAAATCGGCCCTTAGTGTCATGATTTCTTGTTTATAATACTATGTTCTGGAATTTAATTTTCAATTAGCAACACAGCCAATCGCGCCATGACGTTTGAAGAGCATCATAGTGGGATAAAATGGAATATTGCCTGAATCTGCCTCACGCTTAAGAGCCCCATACTACCTCAGATTTTTATCTCGCTCGCACGATACTGCTCGCGGACCGAGTGCGGTTCTGGGCGCCGATAGTTTAGGTACCTAATTGCTTTTACGGTGAAAATAATCGTAATTAGAAAAAAAAAAACATAAAATCTGCTTTATTGTTAGTTCATTAAACGTTGCATACTAAAGCGTCGTTCGCACGGACGTAAAAATATTGACGTAATGGCGATTTTTTTTCGCGCACTGGATTTTCAACGCTCTGCTTAACGCAGAGAGTTGAAAATCCAAGAGTGTGTTTTTTCGACGCGCTGGAATGCTCTCAGTTGTGTTGTTAGGTTGGATTCTCGATTCTCGGTTCAACACCGAGAGTTGAAAATCCAGTGCGCGATAAAATCCCGCCGTGATATTTTTACGTCCGTGCGAACACCGGCTAACTGTATGCAAAGTTTCGTGATCTAATTTGAAGTATTTTTTGAATACCAGCGGTTTATTGTTCGGTTTGGAGGTAACTTTGGTTTTATTTTCAGGTAAAATTTTATGGATTCGTGTTTTCGCTAAACATAGTACATAAAATTCATCCTCAACTTTGCCATATATTTATTTCAAAATTAATGCTGCAGTATTTTCGACATGACGGAGGATCATGCTAAACCATTTGAGGTAGTATAGACTCTTAAGGTCACTCGTGCAGTTCACGAAGATCGGTCGACCTAGTAAGATGTTCTGATTAATGGGTGAATGTAGATTATAATAAACATATAAAACTACACTTCTGGACACATCTTTTGGCCCACCTTGTATTTTCAGTTTCGTTTGGTCCTAGCTAAAATTTTATATTAGGTCGAGCAAAAAGTTTTTATGCAGTTTTGAACCTGGCACATTCACAATTTCATTCAATAGTCTTTTTTTGAATTTCGAACACAGAATTTAAAGAAACAAAAGACAATTTGGAGCCTGTTTGTTGATATCAAACAATCGAATACTAAGAAAACTTGGTTTTATTGGTTTACTTGGATTTAATTCTTGAAAAAGTGATTGATATCTTTGGTTTTGCAACAAACATTACTTATTCTTAACATTAAGGTGAGGTTCTATCAATAATCTATGGATACTTCACCTGAAGTCGCCGCCCAAGCTGTGGCACTTATTCAGGCCGGACACAGCCAAAGAAACGTGAGTGCTCAACTTAATTTAAGTCGATCTGCGGTCCGAAATGTTTATCGGAGGTACCTAGAGACTGGCGGCTTTGTTCGTCGCCAAGGAAGGCCACGATCTCGGGTCACAACTGAAAGGCAGGATCGATTCATCGTGACGACCAGCTTGAGAAATCGTCACCTTACCTCCATTGAGATACAAAACCAACTTCGCGACTTCCACGGAGTATCTGTGAGCGCTCGAACTGTTCGGAGAAGGTTAAAAGAACGCGATATGGTACCACACAAGCCAGCTAATGGCCCCAAACTAACGCGAGCCCACCGAACAGCGCGCCTTCATTTCGCACGCAGTCATTTAAATTGGACACAGCAAGATTGGAGCCATGTACTCTTTTCTGATGAGTCTAAAATTGTGTTACATGGCAATGATGGAAGGAAGAAGGTCTACCGACGTAAGGGAGAGCGTTTCGCACAATGCTGCTTTGAAGAGAGGGTTGCTTATGGCGGTGGCTCATGGACTGTCTGGGGCGGTATATCCGCGAGCGGCAAAACTCAACTTGAGGTTGTTACAGGACCACGGCTGCCAACATTAAATGCTGAAAGGTACATTCGTGAGTGCTTAGAACCTCACGTGATACCATACGCGGACTATGTGGGCCCAAATTTCCTTTTTATGCATGATAATGCAAGAGCCCATGCGGCCGGCATCGTCAGGGAATATCTTCGGGATGTGAACATCACAGTTATGGACTGGCCAGCCAGAAGCCCAGACATGAACCCCATTGAGCACATGTGGGACGAGCTAAAAATACGTGTTAGGGCTCGTCAGCCAGTTGCCCAGACGATGCAGGAGTTGAAAACTGCCATAGAATAGGAATGGGAGATGATCCCTCAAAATTTTATAGAGCGGTTGATAAACTCTATGCCTAATCGTATGAGAGCTGTGGTAAATGCCCATGGAGGCAACACGCGTTATTAAATTAAACCTTTATTTGATAAAACATGTTTTTTATTCAAAAATCAATTGCCTTTAACAAGGCGCATATCCGACTTGTTAGGCGTAGCTCCATGTCGTATGGTATTCTGAATTCAAATTTAAAACACTACGATCGAAAAAGATGGTAAAATGTATCAGGTTTAAAACTGCATCAACAGTTTTTGTTCAATCTAGCAATCATATTTCGGTAGGGGCCATCGAAACCTAAACTCTAAGGTGGGCCAATAGATGTGTCCAGAAGTGTAATAACTTTGTAACTAAAGTAAAATACAATCTGTTAGTATACAAAGTGGTTTTATTATATTAGTTACATAAGACTGCCGCTACTATAACGTCGTTAGCAAGGTAAATCAATCAATCTGCGTAGTCTTTTCCCAACTATGTTGGGGTCGGCTTCCAGTCTAACCGGATGCAGCTGAATACCTGTATTTTACATGGAACGACTGCCTATCTGACCTCCACAACCCAGTAACTGGGTAATACGATAGGTACCCCTTGGTAAGACTGGTTGTCAGACTTTCGGGCTTCTGACGACCCGTAACGACTGTCAAAGATCCACGAACGACAGCCGGGACCAACGGCTTAACTTGCTTTCCGAGGCACGGAGGAGTCTCGGTATGTAAAGATGGTCACCCATGCACTGACCAACCCCGGCAAGCGTAGCTTAACCTGATGGATCGACCCGTGCGGCTTTTATTGTCGTTAGCAAAGTAAATAAAAATACAAAAAATGAACGCACCTGTATCCTCAACATAAGCTTCCTATTGTGTATTTCAATCTGTTTCCTGCGCTGCTCGCTCTGCTTCAGCCTATTAACTTCATCTCGGAGACACTTGATGTAGTCCACACTGCTTTTTAGGATCGTGCCCTTGTTCGGCCGCACGTCCCGAATGACCTCGTAGAAGGGATCGTTGGTCTTCGGCAGTAAGGTGCCTAATTCCTTTATTCGATCATTTATGTTGAAACGGCGGCGTCTTTCGACTGTAATGAAAAGGAAAAAATGATTAGATTGGTTTTTTGTATTAATTGTCAATAAATAATTTCAATAATGCGTTGCGTTGCGTCGACGCTGCGTCGTTTTATGACGTTTCAACGGATCGACGTACGAGACGAATCGGGGGGAGGGCGCTGCGCTGTCGGAGCTCCGGTGCGCGATGACGGACAGTGTTCCACTATTGTGGAGACTGACTGACTGAGATGCGTGCGTCGTCCTCTTGCGTGGCAGGTGTGGCATACAATGCGTTGATCCGTTGCGACGATGCAGCGCAACGTAATAATGAGGCATCGCTCTAAGCTAACTTATCGGCTATGAAATCTTGTACAGATTAAGATCATTTTTCTGTTTTTCTTTAATTTTCTGCGATTTTTGGTAGGCGTTGGCGTCATCGGTATACGAGTACAAAATGCTATGCATAGTTTTATGTTTAACTGTTCTCTTCTGTCGGCACTTCGGCGGTCCCCATGGCTGCCTATGTTTTATTGGGTTTAACGAAACTTCAATAGGGGGAAATCTTACAGGTTCGCGTTACCGCGACACCTTCGTTTAAGATTTCGCTCCTGTCGGCAGTCCAGACTGCTATTTTTACTTATCAATGGAATTATGTGGGCCGATCCCGGCGGCACTGCAATGCCGGGCCGACCCGCGACGGGAGTGGAGCGAGCCCCGAACATCCCGTCAGCTTACAAAAATCAGTTTAATATACTGGTCCCTCAGTGAGGGAACTTTCAGATATTAAGCTGAAAAGAACAGATACTACACTTTGATCTTAGCCAAAAGGCCGAGAAGCGATACCGTACTAGAGTTCGCGAGGGGGGTCACTCAGTCGCGGAGAATCTTAACACCGCGATTCAGGAATGGGCGTCAAATGTAAAGTGCCATCTAGCGGCGTTTTGTGGAACTATTCAATTAGGGTTGAGCTTGAGAGCCATCTTTCTCTATATTGTGTTTTGTCCCACTGTTTTACAGACCGATGATTGAATTTAATTAATGATGTTCATGGCAAAATGTATTCTAAGTTCCTAAAGTTCAAAATAAGATCCGACTAGCAAAATAATTTAATTTTAAAGTAGTTTTTTCGATCTCAGTAATAATAATTGAAGTGTTATAGTTTATAATTTTATTTTAAGGTATTTTTTTGCATGCTGAATTAAGTACAGCAAAATATGTGAACGTAATATAGGCGAGTTTTTTTTAAAGTACACCGATTTCTCCGTATTTATTTGAAATTATTATTTTTTCACATGGTAGGGCAAAGCACTTGAGTAGTTATAACCAGCTTTAATATGTATTTAATTCATTTCATATAACCTCGTGCCAAGACGATATAAAGTACAGTAATTTGACAAATAATTTACAACATAATACTCGTATCTATAAAAAAATCCAAAAGTCATGAGGACTAACAACAGAAGACGTAAGACTATGCATAGCATGTCGCGGTGACGCGAACCCATAAGATTTCCTACCAAAAATATAAAATTTCCGCAAAATTTCAAGTAAGTATTAGTTTACCGGCTTTCCTCTCCTCGGTCTACAGTACCGATAAATTAACCAGGAAAATTTTATCTTCCTCATTGGTTGATTTTGAGGTACAATTTTTGACCGATGCGTTGAACGCTTGGAAAATGGCTTATCCCAATACTGATTTGCCCGACAACCCATCCTCCCAGAAACTGTGGGACGTGCCGCTCTGCAGTATTATACGGAATACCCTATTAAACACGTCATTTAATACTGTTGAGCGTGCCCGTCTGCTGGCTGTGGGAGAATGGGAGTCAGGCTTGTGGCTTCAGGCACTCCCGTCATCCACCATAGGTACTATGATGGATGACTCATCGTTTCGGCTCGCTACGTGTCTCCGCTTGGGCGCACCTTGTGTTGCTCCGCATCGGTGTCACTGCGGTGAAGCTGTCGACAGTCTCGGGCACCATGGCCTGTCCTGCTACAGGAGCGCAGGTCGCATAGCACGGCACGCCAGCATCAACGACATTATTCGTTGAGCTCTTGTTACCGCCGGCGTACCAGCGGTATTAGAACCAAACGGCTTGGTACGTGACGATGGGAAGAGACCAGATGGCATGACGTTGTTGTTGCCTTGGAAGATGGGTAGGCCTCTGGTGTGGGACGCAACCTGTGTCGACACTCTTGCGCCATCTCATGTTCCAAGCACGACGTGCTGTGCTGGCGCCGCTACTGCGGCTATTGAGACCCTCAAGCGGCGCAAATAATGTAACCTTATAGGTAACTACAGTTTTGAGCCGTTTGGGGTCGAAACGCTCGGGTCATGGGGCCCGAGTGCACGTCTACTTTTTAAGGAAATTTCTCGCCGACTGGTCGAGGCTTCAGACAGAAAGAGAGAGAGAGAGGTCGAGAGTCAGAGGGCTGGCTCGTTCTTTGGTCAAAGAATTAGCATTGCCATTCAACGTGGCAATGCTGCCAATCTTCTGGGCACGTTTCCGTATGACATCGATGCGGACGAGTATTTCGACGCTTAGTGTCCTTTTTTTTGTATTTATTAGTATAGTTAGTTAGGTAGTCATTTACTGTAGATAGATTTCGTTATATTTTTTTTATTAACCGACTTTTCAAAAAAAAAAGAGGAGGTTATCAATTCGTCGCGTATATATATATTTTATGTATGTACACCGATATCTCCGTCAATTGTGGACTGATTTTGAAAATTCTTTTTTTATTTGATAGCGTATGCTCTCGAGGTGGTCCCATTGTCACCAAGTCAGAATCTGATGAGGGGAGAGAAATCGAGGGAAACCCTAAAATTTTTAAATTGAAGCTTGATATAATTACTTATCTACTTTAAATAATTTAATGTTATGAAATTATCTTTAATAAGTATAGATACAGGTGCTTTAGCACCTTACAATATTATTATTTGCATGCAAAAATATGGCAAAAAAAAGGAAATAGGCTGAAACAGAAGACATGTGTCATCGACTCATCACACAAGAATATTTTATCTTTTGTATTAAGTACCGCATTTAAAACAAATGAATGACGTTGTCTCTGATTTTGCATCAAAGTCAAATCGTTTATTTCAAATGGCACATTAGCAGGCACTTTTGAACGTCAAAAATTAACAAGAAATGTTCATTGATTCTAGCCGCCCCTTCCAATAGGTAGTTTCGTATGGAGAAGAATGGGCAAGAAACTCCACCGTTACCTACTCTTTTAAAATGTTTTACAATATTTTGTACACATTAATATATCATTGAAGTGAAGACGCACCTATAATAAAATTACTATAGCACAATAGGTAAAAATAATAACAAATCAATTCATCATTCATCGCTGTCAAAATCACAGCGATCTTCATTCACACTAGCATAAGGTTCCTATTGGCTTGCTGCTGAGGTAAATAGTGAATACTCACTCATATTATGGTTATCCTTCTTCTGGCGGTCCTTAGCGAGCGCGTGCATGTCGGTGTCGGTGAGCAGCGCGCAGTCGCCGGCCACCGAGCTGGCGCCCGACGGCGGGCCCGACGACGACAGCGGGCCCGCGCCCGAGTCCAGCGACAGGATGTCTTCTAGGAACTCGTCAGCCTGGAAAGGTTACATTGATAATGAGTCAACTTCCTAGCTTTTTCCCAACTAGTTTTTCCATAGTTGGGAAAAAGCTAGGAAGTTGCCCGAAAGTTTGACAACCAGTCTTACCAAGGGGTATCCCCCTTGGTAAGACTGGTTGTCAAACTTTCGGGCTTCCGACGACCCGTAACGACTGTCAAAGATCCGCGAGTGACAGCCGGGACCAACGATGCTGATGCTTTCCGATGCACGGAGCGGCCTCGGTATGTATACCGAAACCTCTCCGTGCATCGGAAAGCATCAGCATCTTTACTGCGGTAAGCGTAGCTTAACCTGATTGATAGTGAGTGGTGCTAAATAATTAGTTCTATTGTCGTTGAAAAGGCTCAGTGTTTACTTAGATTCTGCTATAACCATGAATATTAGTGCGCTTGTTTGTTTCTTAGACTAGATGTAAATATAAGAAATATTTATCCATCTTTAGATCCAATTTTCGGCCCAGCTAGTTGGAATCTTGACTTAAAAGATAAGCTTACCTCTGAGTTATTGCTACCGGAGGGCATGGCGGGTTCGCGCAGGGAGGAGGAGGGTCGCTCGGGGGAGCACGCGCGCCGCGTGCTCAGCTCGGGCGCGGACTGCGCCGGCGCACATCGCGGTGACACCTGCAGAATGGAGGTAAAATCATGGTTATGTTCATGTTTTCTTATAGAGGAATGAGCTGGTCAAAAGAACTTAAGTATTGCCATTATTGTGAAAATGTTATTTCTAGGTTAATATTTTGTCTGATTGAAGACGATTACCCCTTGGTAAGTTCACAGCTTGACCTATTTCTAATCAATAAGTCCAGTCATCAACAACATCATCATTTTCGTTGGCTGTAACGCTTACAGAAAAGGGATTTTGTGTAGGCCCCCTTGTTTGAAAGAAAAGGCACATATTAGGTACAAATAAAGGACATGAATTAACTCTTAAAATGTCGATTGTACACCATGTGTACAGATAACAATAGAATTTCAATTGTGTCTGCTAATTGGCGCGCGACGGGTTAAGTAAGAAAGGATGCTGTTGGCACTGTACCTGCGTCTGTGGTTGAAATGATTCACTGAGGTACTGGCGCACTTGACTCTTCTGTTTCTGTATCACGTGATACCGGGTGGGGTTCTCCAGAACTGTTCGCACCTGGAACATGGAATAGTTAGAATAAGACCTCTTGAACGTTATAGCTCTTTTAACATATGTTTTTGACTTCTGAAACATGGCATCGGACTGCTTATCTATAATCAAAAGCCCAGTGTTTAGAACCAGTCTCTCCAGTGTTTAGAAAGCTTCGGCTACGAGCATAAGATCATGTTTGCGACCAGAATCCCTCACAGCATTTTTCAAGCAATATATTACTGGATATTTCTCTAGACACATGGAATATACACTAGATATTACTCGATATTTCTCTAGATACAAATAATAGACACTAGATATTACTGAATATTTCTCTAGACACAAGGAATAGATACTAGATATTACTGAATATTTCTCTAGACACAAAGATTAGACACTACATATTTTTAACGAAAACAATGAAAAGAACAACCCACGGAGTTTCTATACAATTGTTTTTCATAGAAACCGAAATATTCTTTAATTATAATTATTGAAATCATTCATTTGACTGCGACCAGATTTATTGGAGAACCTGGAGTCAGTACGAACCTGTAATACTTGTGGCGGTAGTTCAACGTGAGGCGTGATCCGCGGCACCTCCGCCGGACTTGACTTCTTCTTGTCCTCATTGTCCTTGGACTGGCCTGCTTGTTGTGCCTGCAAAGTACAAATAACATTCATAAGTAGATGAAACTGAAAAACTTTAACCTATGATGAAACTGAAAAACTTTAACCTATCATAAAAAAAAAAAAACTTTAATCTATAATAAAAAAAAACTTTAATCTATAATAAAAAAAAACTTTAACCTATCATAAAAAAAAAACTTTAACCTATCATAAAAAAAACTAACCTATCGCAAAAAAAAAACTAACCTATCATAAAAAAAAACTAACCTATCATAAAAAAAACTTTAACTTATCATAAAAAAAACTTTAACCTATCATAAAAAAAACTTTAACCTATCATAAAAAAACCGGTCAAGAGCGAGTCGGAGTCGCGCACCAAGGGTTCCGTACCAACATATGTTCGTAATTTTTGTTGATGATTTCTGAAAAAGTGTGCTATTTTCTACATCGTTTTATTTTTCCTGTAATCTTGACATAAACTTCTATCACATAGAATCATTTCAGATTTTTCTCTATGCAAACTTCGGAGATAAGGGTGGTGGTATTTTTTTTACATTTTCCATCATATTCATATCTTTGTATCAGTGTATTTAATTGTTGGTGAGCCAAATAAATAAAATAAAAATAAAAATAAATAAATAAATAAATATTAAGTCGAAAACTATGCGGCCTAAAAAGAAGAAAAAAAAAATGAGAATGTGCAAACAGCGCTCTTTCATATGATATCCCACATGCCCTAGTAGCCCCACTTCGAAGTTTTAAGACCCATTTCAATGAGTTGCACAAGAAGAAATTCTTTCTTATTTGCAAAATAGTTGCGCAAATGTCATCTAAAACTGTTCCAAATTTCAAGTTGATAGCATTAGTAGTTCTTGAGATATATATAACTGTGACAGACGGACAGACTGGACTGAGTCGCACCATAAGGGTTCCTGTTTATCATTTATGTACGGAACCCTAAAAATACACTTTTGAGAAAAACTGATGAGCAGTCAGTACTTTTTCCAACCTCCTAATCTTGTGATAAGAAGATAAGCCACTCAGCAAAATCGCTTTTCTTGTGTAGCTCACGATACAGGAATAAGAGAAATATGAATCTAGTCAGATCTAAGTAGCCTGTACTGTTTCACTGCAGGACAAAGGCCTCCATCTCCCTTTACCACACAATTCTGTCTTATGCTAGTGTCAGCCAGTTCTTTCAGTAAGAGTCAAGCTCGTCCCGCCATCTTCGTCTCGCCCTGCCGCGATGTCGTCGTGCGTTTAGTGGGACCAATCGGTGGTTCTCTTAGCACATTTGTCAAGAATGTAAGAACAAGTTTTAACCTCAAGATACGTAGTCCAAAACACGAAACTTTAAAATAAAAGCAAGCCATAACAGGTGACTTTTTATGGCAAATGACTAGCAGCATATAACTATTGATCCAATGACCATCAAAACGATGAGAAATTCTCTTGAGATTTTTTTTATAGACTTGCAAATGTAAACGACTCTTGCACAGACTACAACCTGAACACTTGACACATTAAACATGTGAATAAAGACTTTTAAGGCATAAGCATAATTATGAAAACTTAACACTCCAACGAAAATCCGTGAAACCAAACTCGGGGTGCTAAATACAAATCCCAAACAAGTAAATCATCAATATCAACTATTTAGAAATAAACTAAGCGCATAACGAGACAGTTGTCATTACAAGGTACAGTCAACTGCACGTCTACAGTCACAATTTCATATTGACAGCGACTTTATGTCAAAGCAGTTAGAGTTGCTTTCAAATTTCAAGTTTTACCACTGACGGTTGCCCGTACTTTTAACCGATCTAAAAGCTACTATTTAGCAGGAAAACCTGCATCCTATGCTAATAGGATTAGATATAAGATGACAAACTGACATGAAAACAAATTAATGATCCATATACAGATAGTGATACGTTCAATCAGTTTGCCCAGACAATTGACACGTCGTTACTTGAAGCATTTGCCCTTGAAAATCAGGGATTTAATCAGAATTGGAGACAGTACCGCAACAATGTAGGCCAAGGTCAGGTTATATGAAGATGGACTTGTAATGGTAGGTGGACTCTTAGTAGAAGAGACACCAAGATGTTGTTTATTAGACAAAACACTGTCTACATAGAAATCAAAATAAGACTCTTTACAAGAGAAATAGGACAGATATAGAACACCAGCACGGGTTGATCAAAACAGTCTGTTCGTGGAAGGGTGACCATCTTTACATACCGAGACCCCTCCGTGCCTCGGAAAGCCGTTGGTCCCGGCTGTCACATATAGATCTGACAGTCGTTACGGGTCGTCGGAAGCCCAAAAGTCCGACAACCAGTCATGCCAAGGGGTATCGTGTTACCAGTCACTCCATATAAAATACTGACATACAGCTGCATCCGGTTAGACTGGAAGCATACCCTAACATAGTTGGAAAAAGACTAGGCATTGATTGACTACATACATAGAAATAAAAATCAAGATACTTTAAAAATTCTTTGAGTAATTTTAAATGTAAAACTGCATTAGTAAAAAATAGTGTCATGGGTATGGCTCCACGCATTTATAATAAAATTCCAGACTAAATTTTACACAATTTAAGAAAAAAATGAAATTGTTCTTAACTGATAAATGTTATTACACTATTGATGAATTCTTAAATGACGAATTAATTTAGATTTGCAATTATTATTAGTGACATCAAATAATTTTGACATTTTAATTATTTTGACATAGATATTTTTTTTTTTTTGACATTTTAATAATTCCTCATTTAAGGTCCGACATAATTTGAGTATTAAATAATATGTAATTGTTCAATTTATTTTCTAATTTAATACCATAATTATGCATGTTTCTTTTTTTTCAATTATTTTTAATAGATTTTAATTTATAATATTATGCTAGATTTGCAAACCATATTTGTACGCCTCCTGGCATAACATAGCGCTCTGTTAATCAAACATAAGATCTGTATTTTTTTTTTTTACCTATGTTAACAAATAAAATAAATAAATAAATAAAAAGCGATAGGAGAGATCCAAGAATCTATGAACGTTTCTTGGCTTTAGTGTATAGTACCTATCTATACCAGAGTGAACCAAGAATGATTCTGACGAGAGCTTGCGTGCTAGGTGATAACAATCGCCTAGCAATACTATATAAAACTAGGGACACAGCAATACCATTTAGAAAACGCAGAGAAATCACTCAATTAGAAAACATTATTTCAAAAATGGTATTTCAGACTGTAAGGGACTGTTTCAACATCCCGATATTATGCAATCTTTATTACCGAATGAATTTAACCAGATGAATTAAAAACCATAACAGCATTCGTATGAAATTACTTGTTAAATCAGTTAACCAGAAATAATGCAGAGGTGGTAGCAGAAAAAGAAGCTTTTATAAGTCTAGATATTATTATCTAGGACCAGAGTCCTCCATCATCATATCAGCTCTATGTCAAAATATATTGCATTCAAAAACTCAAAGCAATTATTTCAAATAAATTACAGGCACTTTTGAATTGTCAATGGGTCGGTCAGTCAGAAAGATGGAAGCTATGATAGCCCATTCCAAAGCGTAGTAGGTCCCTATGGAGAAGAACGGGCAAGAAACTCCACGGACACTCTTTTAAATCAAAATATTTAAAAAAATATTGGTTACATCGTTCATGCTGAAAATATATATGTGAGAACAATGTAGAAAGACGTGCACGTTAAAAAGCGTCCGTAATAAAAAGATAAAACTAAAACAACAAAATTAAGAATTAAAAATAAGCCATGGCAGCTAAAAGACGACCAGTACCAACTGACGGCGCCCGTTCACGAACATGACACATGGATCAGCACCAATTAGCTCAACCATTTTCAAGAGAACATTGTCATCCGATTTACATATGCATGTAAAATTTCAGCTCAATCGGAACTCGGCAAGTGGGTCAAATTTAACTTGCAAGATTAGATTACAGACAGACACACAGACACCGGGACAGGTGAAACTAAATTAAAGCTTGCAGTAAAAAGCAAAACGACATATTTCACAGATCATAATTGTAAGCCCTTAAATCGCGTCTTCTATCACAATACTTCACACAGACCTCCATTACTATGCATATTATGTGCATAGAAGACTAGTTCACTAACCTACGGACTAGCACCACCATAAGTCAGGTTTTCCCCTGGAGCCTGCGTGGGAGTTTAGCGCCTTGATACATTTAGTGATTTTATATCTTTCGTGGAATCGGTCGTGCAAGGATCACGCTTGCTTGACGCTTGCATTAAGTATGCAACCTGTTATTTAAATTAATAGTAAGTAAAATATCTTTAAACTGATCTCTTGTGGAATGATATTTTGCCTCAGTTTTTCCTTGTCCCGGTGTTTCCCCGGCGGCAATAAACCTTTGCCAAGGGCCGACTCTATAACTTGATTTAGGGTGGGTTGCACCAGGGGCTAGGTTATAGTTTCCGTCAAAGTTAAAATTACCATGAATGACTACCTGCTATTGCACCGTCATGCCAAATGTAAAAGATAAAGTTCGGAGCAGGGACATGACATTCGACGCGTCTGACAGAAGTAACAGATATTTAACAATAATTTTAACCAGCGAAGCGTGGGCGGTTAAGGTTACAGTTAAAGTTATTACGGCAGTTAACAAATTGTCAAATGGAACAACCCATTTTTTGTCTAAC
The DNA here is from genome assembly GCA_946251885.1 of Cosmia pyralina. Taxonomy (NCBI): domain Eukaryota; kingdom Metazoa; phylum Arthropoda; class Insecta; order Lepidoptera; family Noctuidae; genus Cosmia; species Cosmia pyralina. The sequence goes on from OX276367.1 coordinate 16,891,193, forward strand.
AGGAACTTTAACAAGGGTGGGTTGCACCATCTTACTTTAACATCGAACTGAAGCTGCGATATTTGTTATTGTTAAAGTAAGATGGTGCAACTCACCCTTAGTGATTTTATATCTTTCGTGGAATCGGTCGTGTAAGGATCACGCTTGCATTAAGTATGAAGCCTGTTATTTAAATGAGTAGAAAGTAAAATGTCTATAAACCCTTGTGGAATTATATTTTGCTTCGCTTTTTCCTTGTCCCAGTGTTTCCCCGGCGGTGTTAAACCTTTGCCAAAAGCCGACTTTATAACTTAATTTAACGATCGATCGGTCGATCGATTAGGTTAAGCTACGCTTGCCGCGGTTGGTCCGTGGATAGGTGACCATCTACCAAGCCGGACTTACATTAGTGATTTAAGTTTCGACACTGTAGGAAGCTATTATGTAATAGTCATTCACGAAGATAGTTTTTTAAGCCTCTCCTCGAGACAATGGTAATTGATGACGATGGTATAAAGCTAGCTGTACCATTAGAGAGAGTCGTAGATCAGTAGTGATAAAAGAGTAAAAAGAAGAAGCTACCTACTTGTAGTGACTCTCTGCGCAGCTGTTCCTGTGCATGTTCTCGCATCAACTGCTGCTTCAACTGGGTGCGAGATGTCGGCGTCAATGTCTTAAACGTAGGCGGGCTGTAACAAGGAGACAATACTATTAGTTATGAAGACTTTTACACAATACTGGGAGTAAAGAGACCATGTATAATTGTAGAAACTGAAAATGTCCTAAAAATACATAATAACTATTATGAAAGACAATAATAATAAAGCATAGTGCTCAACAAGAAGCCGTGTCGTCACGACATAACAGCTAATGCATGACATCGGTTTATCCTCGATCCACAGACAGGTACAGAAGGCTAGCTCCACACAGCAAGCGAAAACGCACGCACACAAACACAAGCGTACAGCGAGTGCATTGGGATCGCCGTATGTAGGTAAGCGTCTACGTGTACGTCCGTTTTCGCTGGTTGTAGGGAATCAGCCTTCTGCATCTATCTATTCTTTGGTTAAATGTAAGTACTTGTTCACGTCCTAGGCTGCGCGTACGCATATTGAGTCGACGGTCGCGCATGAGTTGAAATACAGGTGGGAAATGTGTTTCGATTGAATGGTTTTATTTGTGTTTAATACGTGTATGTATTGAATGGCAAGTGCAGCTTAAATACTTTGAAGTATTACCTAATTGCCATTAGAGACAGCACATAGATCTAGTCATAATATAGTGAACATGAAAGTGACTGCCTTAAATGAGGCTGATGGATAATTCTCAGGGACCACCTGGAATTGGAATTGTCTATCACATAAAGACAAGGCTTGATATGACAAGCGGAGAACTGAATGATCTAACGCAAAATTTAGGAAGAGGCTTATATTTAGCAGTGGTATGTAATATTCTTAGAGTGGCGAAAATGGATAAAGTAAGAAATGAGTATATAAGGGGAAGTTTGAAAGTGGCGCCAGTGACAGAAAAGTTGAAAGTGGCATGTGATGAGGCACTCCTTAACGCATGTGACTAATGATGAATACAAATGTTAATGGATGGAGAGGGAGAGGAAGGCCAAATAAAAGATGTATGGATTGTGTAAGGAATTATATGAAAAAGAAGGAAGGGAATGATAGCGTGACGGTTGACAGGGTGAATGGAAGGAGAAAACGTGACCCCAAGTAACATGGAACAAAGGCAGGAAGGTGATGGAAGCTGAAGATGTCGCGTCATCTTTTCCCCATATGTTGGGGTTGGTTTTCAATCGAACCGATTGCAGCTGATTTACATGGAGCGACTACCTATCTAACCTCCACAATCCAGTTACGATACCCCTTGGTAAGACTGGTTTTCAGATTTCAGACTTTCGGACTCCTAATGTCTCGTGTCGTGTCTTATTTATTCACTAATAGGTAATGGTGATACTAATGCAGGTTTTAATGTCTTAGATGCAACATATCAGTTATTAAATGTCAATAGGTACTTAACGACCTCATACGAGTGACACGCACGATCTTGAAGGGATAATGCCGTATTCTCTACCCTTGGAACTTAGAAGCTAGGTGCTTCATTATGTAAGTGCACGATTCAATAGGTACCGCATTTTATTTCCGTAACGAATCATCATCATTTGCTTAGCCTTTTCCCAACTACCTACGTTGGGGTCGGCTTCCAGTCTAACCGGATGCAACTGAATTACTTTTTTTTTTTTTAAGAAACGAGTACTGAGTTATGTCTCGTCTCTCGCACATTTCCGATATTGACAGAGTGAGATGGGTCATTGGTCGAGGGCGGCCAACGCCTTTGTTTTGTTTTGAGATTGTTAAGGCCCGTTCATATTGATACTTCTAAAATGTACTGTACAGGAGACATGTCCACCATGACTCACGCACAAGTAATATCGTCTGGTTCACTCACTAAAACACGTGCGACGCGCAGGTAGTCGATGACTCAGTTGAGTCATCGATGTACATTCAGTTGAATGTACATGTAACTACAGCGTTTGGTTTGTGTGGAACGGACTTTATGTTGATTACGTGGACCAATAGCAACGCAGTTAAAATTTTCGGTACTCGTTTGTTAAAAAAAACAGACAGACAGTTGTTATTTTATGGAGCGACTGCCTATCTAACCACTACAACTCAGTTGCCGAGTTAGGAATGGTGGAAACTTAATTTCAGACTAACCAGAAGTAACGGGCAGAAAAGTACAGTTTTATAATGATGCTTAGGGAGATACAACTCTGCTGTGGATATCACATTAGAAGAGAAGAAACAAATCAAAGGCAGAGAAACGATTTTGCTGGAAGGAATTCGCGGGCAACAGCCATTCGTCAGTGCATAAATCAGCCTACATCGTTCCCTCGGCTGGGGCACAAGCCTTCTCTTAGTGAGAGGGAGTGGGCCGTAACGCACCACGCGGGCACAGTGCGGGTTCATCATTCTCCTGCCCTTATGCCCCAATTTATTTGGAGTCGTCACAACATGTCTTTTTCTTCCACGCTTCTCTATTAGTCGTCATCTTGGTAGTCACTCCTTTTCTAGCCATATCATCTTTCACACAGTCCATCCATCGTTTCTTTCTATGGGGCACAGTGCGGGTTGGTAGAAAATATTACTCATTCGTCAGAAATGACCTAGGTATTTGTTCTTACTGGAGAGTGCTGGCCATATAATGATCATTTGATGTCTACTTAGTGTTGTAAACTTGTCAATTGATGTGTTATTATGCCGAGAATTTGCATGCAATCACGGTTTATTTTTTTGTATTCACTGTTTCCGCATTCCATATTTTTATTTTAGTTCATTCATACACCTAAACTTACAGGTTGTAACTTATATAACGCATCATTGTACTCATCATTATGAACAACTTTTATTATGGGACCAAACCTGAAATCGCGAAAAAAATCAGCTGTTCCCTAAATTTTGACGAGTTATGCGAACATAATGTAAATGAACAGCAGATTTTCTTTTCGCGAGTTCATGTTTGGTTACATAGTAAAAGTTGTTCATAAAGATGAGTACAATGACCCCTGAAGAGGTTGTGCGTTATTTAAGTTATACCTTGTATACATAAGCCCACGTCTTCATCCCACGGGGGTTAGCAGAACCTACAGAACCTGCTACGAACCTTACAAACTCCTTTCTTCCTTCGTTCATTCGCATTATTATGTGCATGTAATCGTCTACCTATTCCACTTCTTTCGCTTGAGGGGCGAGTTAATACATATGCAGTTGGAGATGTCCAGTAGTGGACTTCTACAGATTGATGATCCCTGGGCTCAATAGAAAATGTCAAGATGCAGTGTTGTTCATTGTGTGGTGGTGAATGAATGATATGATATGCAATCGGAGAGGCATATGTCCAGCAGTGGACTTCTACAGATTGATGATGATGTAAGAGGGACCTCTTTCTGGGATCAATTGTAAAGGTGCATCCACACCGCAGTTACTTTTTGTTGCCTTTGGCGGCTTTTGCTATAAATTTTTGTTATCCGTTGTTGCCCAGTAACACTTGCAAACGTTGAGTAACTTCGGTGTGGATGCACCTTTAGGAAATGTCAAGACGCAGTGTTGGTCACTGCGTGGTGTTGAATGAATGATTATTCCCCTACATAGGAAAAATTACGAATTGAGCTCAAAATTCTAGTATCTACGTACATAAGCTAGTGTTGGTATTGACGAGAATTAACGGTCAAGGCTCACTTGTCGGCCACACATGCGCGTGCGTCGATGTGGTACGGGCAAATTATGCCAATGTGTAATACATGGCCGCTGGGCAGTTATGATTGTGCCGCGGATCTGTCTGTGTGATGATAATTATCATGAAAAGTGAGCTTTAAAAAAGTTTTCTTAGAATAGGAGTAACTTTTAGAGATTTTAAATGTCATTTTATTTCTTGTGAAAATTATATTACTAAAAACTGCTGCTGTGCTGTAGAAAAGATGATAGAAGCTGTAGAATAAGTTTAAATATAATAGGCAATTGCATGCAGCTGAGATGAGAATGCTAAGAAGGATGTGTGGTGTTATGCGAATGGGTAGAAGAAGAAAAGAGTATAGGTATAAGAGGAAGTCTAAAAGTGACACCGGTTACTGAAAAGTTGTGTGGAAAATTGGTTGTCATGGTATGGAGAAGACCAAAGAAACGATGGATGGACTGTGTGAAAGATGATATGGCTAGAAAGACTACCGAAATGACGACTAATAGAGAAGTATGGAAGACCGACCCCAAATAAATTGGGATAAGGGCAGGAGAATGATGATGAAAGTTTACAGAATACGTGATATTACGACAAAATTAAGTATTTTAATTTAACCTACTTAGAGGGGACAGACAGAAGACATCCTCTGGACAGCCATATATGCCACTGTTTGTCATCTACTTAATAAAAATTTACAGCTTAAACTTTTGGGTCTAGAAGCATCAAATATTGCACAGGAGTTCCTTATCTAACGAAAGTGAGCACAAAGGATAGATTTTCGAAAATTCACTCCCCTAAAGGGGTTAAATAGGTGATGGAATTTCGTCATTTTCGTCGATGGTAAATCCCAAAGGCATACGGCTTGCAGAATAAGAAAAATCATCCCGATAAGATAAATCATTTGAAAGGATCGGAAATCATGTCCCAGAATTTGTAGTTACCGATAACCTGTGTACGAGACAAGCACACTTTATTATTAATCATGTAATAGGTAAAATGTTATTAAATAGGTAAATGGTTATTAGTTATTACGCACTAAAACGTTATTAGCGTTATTACGCGCACGTGACGGTTTAAAAGCTTTGCGCTTATTGAGAATCGGGTTTATTGCGATTATTCTACATTCATTGATTTTTGTTATAAATTTTATTACTTAATAAAATATTGTTATCATTATTAAACTTAGTGCTTTATTAGCCACTAACCGACCGTAATTATCAACTTAATTTACTCATTCATCACTCCCGCCAGTCAGTGAACGTATAAAAACAAAGACTACGTCAATAGTAACCCAATTCCAATGTATTTTTTTGTTATTAACACATACAGATAGCTTTCAAGCCATAATTCGCAAAAAAAACTGCGTCGCTGCTGAGCAGAGTGCGAGGTAGTCGCAAATATATCCTGAGAGCTGTGGCCTGTGGCGGAGAGCTGCACGCTTAGCATGATCGCCATAGAAACGGGTTTTGTCGACAGAAGAATAGACAAAATGAGAGATTGCCATGCTTAGACGCGTAGAATGCGTAGAAATATTTCTACTATCTGCCATTTTGTCTATTCTTTCGTCGACAATATCTGTTTCTATGGCGGTCATGCTAAGCGTGCTGCACTCCTAATATTAGGCATTTTATGCGGAGGTAACTCAGGTAGGAAACATGTTTTCTTGTCTGGTCGTCCTCTGCATGGAGTGTGCATTATTTTATTTTTTTTAAACTACCTATTTTATATCTGTGCTACTAACACTAAAATATAAGTCTTTGTAATACTAATACAATATGGATCACTGTTGTCCGAAATAAATGAAATTTAATTTAATATTTTTAAAAATCTGCTGTCTCGTAAAAAAGTGCTATACCAACGCGGTCAAATGTATGGAACAGCATTTTTTTTTAATAACCGATGAAAACTTTCAAAATTTCAACGCAGGGAGGTCCAGAAGCCGCCGGGGTCGCGGGTTGTTCGAAAGAGATACCGTGGCCCTGGCACGAGCAACTGAAGGAACACGGGTGGGTTTTAGTCAGTAAAAGTCTGACACACCCTCTTGCTCCGCCCAGAGCGGGAAAAGTCATTTGATGATATCACATCCACATAAAAAAAAGGAGGTCCAGAAACATTTACTGAATTCATCGTAACAGATTGCGCGTCGATGTCCCTGCCACCCCTGTATTATACCATAAGTCTTTAGCTATAATAGCTAATTCTTAGCTTCTTCACATTATCCTCTCGAGTATCGACAAATTAGACAGAGGTAGATACATTTTTCTGCTTCTGCAGTTTTCTGTTACCAGTGTGTTTTTCTTCTTTCTCTTTCACACAAAAAGAACGACGAAAGACGACAAGACAGACGAAAAACTAAAACAAAAGCCAACATTTAACAATCCTGCTTACGGCCTAAAATTTGTAGTAAACGTGTATAGAAACTGCAAAGGACTTCAAATCATCAGAGCAGAAAATGAGGTGTAGAAAGAAAAGATTTTAATCATTGGAAAAACTTGGCACATGTTCCAACACTAGATTATTAACACAATGATACGGTTAGTTATCTAGTGCCAAAGACAGGTGGTAGATTATAACACCAATTTATATCCTTTAATAATATAAGAATGTAACCAATGTACAAGGTCCAACAGATAAAAACCGGTCAAGAGCGAGTCGGACTCGCGCACCGAGGATTCCGTAAATATAAGTATTTTTGTTGATGATTTCTGAAAAAGTGTGCTATTTAGAGACATCGCTTTATTTTTCCTGTAATCTTTACATAAAGTTCTATGACATAGAATAATTTCAGATTTTTCTCTATGCAAACTTCGGAGATAGGGGGGGGGAGGTCATTTTTTTTTAAATTTTTCATAAAATGTCGAAAACTATGCGGCCTAAAATAAATGTGCAAACAGCGCTCTTTCATATTTTATGACACCCCACAAGCCCTAGTAGCCCCACTTAAAAAAATATAAATATCTCTATCTTATTTGCAAAATAGTTGAGCAAACGTCATCTAAAACTGTTCCAGATTTCAAGTCGACAGCATTAGTACTCAGTAGTTCTTGAGTTAGCCAGCTGTGACAGACGGACAGACAGACAAAGTCGCACCATAAGGGTTCTTTTTATCAAGTGGTGAAACTAATATCTAATGCACTGAATAAACGGCATTGTTTTTATTTCATAGATTGAGATGTGCAATAAATGGATAGAAAAATAAATTAGTATATAAGAGAAAGTCTGAAAGTTGAGGTGACTGAAAAGACGTGTGGAAATCGGTTATATGGGCATGTGATGCGGAGGAATGAGGAAAATGTCATGAGGAGAGTTTTGAATACGAATGTGTAGGGGAAGATTAAAGAAACGAAGGATGGACTGTGTGAAAGATGATATGGCTAGAAAGGGCGTGACTACCGAGATGACGACTAATAGAGAAGTACGGGAGATCAAGATAGGTATGTTGCTCCGAGCACAAATAAATTGGGATAAGGGCAAGAAAATTATAAGATTGAGAAGTGGAAGAAATGAAGAAGAACTTTTAGAATATTTAGGACCAATTCAAGATACCAGGGAAAAGGTAGTACTCTTAGGTATACCTAAAAACAAAATAAGTATTGAAAAAGGCTATCTACGAGTATCAGGAGACTGAAGCGATAAACATCTTCAATCAATGACAACTTTTATCATATTGCACTCCAATCAACTGTTGAAATTGGGTCACTATCGTATTATCGAAATATCTTTTCAAAAGAGAGGCACTTTCTTAAAACTTCAACATACTAAGACAACATTCTATGTGGCTTCATATGTACCACTTCTATCTTTTTATTAGTTGGCGTCGTCACAAACTTCAGCAAGACGTCTTTGTCACAGATAATATTTCTGATATTTTCAATTTACCTGAAGTTTATTGTCAACTATTTAATCATTTATGTTAACATATGCACCGAACTACTACCAATACAGCAAAATAGCGTTCAAGCGCGAATACCCCTCAAAATTTAACGCTACGGAAAAAGTTGGCAACGCCATCCATTATCAAATTAAGCCGCTAAAACAATGTATAGGACCATTAGTATATATAAATAAATACAATAATTAGCCGCACGCGCATGTTCGAATGATCCGCTTGACCCCGCTACTACGGCATTTCGACAATTAATAATATATTTAGGACGCGAACGCACAAGAGTCGCGAAATTGCGCGCGCGCAGAATACTGATCGCGATTTTCGTTCGCGAATTTTTCTAAATTAACATTTTTATGTGTTATAGGTTCTCGTGGCTGCTTTGTGTTGTGATATCAGCCTTCAATGGGAAAACAACAGCTTAGAGAAACGTAAGTGAATCGTTTAGCATTCAAGCCATGTGCTTTTGATTGACAAGTTGTAATGTTTTTGTTGAAGTATTTGAATAGGATTTGTGGTCAAAATGACAATGTCAATAGTGTTATTATAGTGTTCTTTTGGACATCGCTTTTAGAAGACCCAAAAGTTGGAACTGAGACTAGCATACGGCTACTATTTTTCCAAACGTTTATTAGGGTTCCGTAGCAAAATGGTAAAAAGGAACCCTTATGGCGCGACTCAGTATGTCTGTCTGTCCGTCTATCAGAGCTCTCAAGAACTACTAATGCCTATCAACTTGAAATTTGGAACAGTTTTAAATGACGTTTGCCCAACTATTTTGTAAATAAGAAAGAAATATTTTTTTTTTTTTTGCAACTGAGGGGTCTTAAAAATTCGAAGTGGGGCTACTAGAACATGTTGGGTATCATATGAAAGAGCGCTGTTTGCGCATTCTCAAACATTTTTTTTCCTTTTTTTTTAGGCTGCATAGTTTTTTACTTTTGATGAAAAATGTAAAAAAATACCGTTCCCCCTTATATCCGAAGTTTCCATAGAGAAAAATCTGAAATTATTCTATGTGATAGAAGTTTATATAAAGATTACAGGAAAAATAAAACGATGTCTCTAAATACCACATTTTTACAGAAATCGAAACGGAACCCTCGGTGCGCGAGTCCAACTCGCTCTTGACCGCTTTTTTTACTTTAGCTGTCATGAAGTATTGCATGTTTTGGTCTATAGTTCATTATCATCTGCCTAGCCTTTTCCTAACTATGTTGGGGTCTGCGCAACATATCTTTTTCTTCCATACTTCTCATATTTTGGTTTAGGCCTGCCAATAAGACGACGAGTAATGGGCAGCTCGTCGTCCGGTAAGGAACAGGCCCGGGTCGACGGCGCGTTGTGTTCCACGCGCGCCTCAAAGAGATGTCAGCAGTGACGGGGTCAATTGGGCCGATGCCGCCGGGGTCGCGGGTAGTTCGAAAGAGATACCGTGGCCCTGGCACGGGCAGTTGAAGGAGCATGGGTGGGTTTTAGTCAGTAAAAGTCTGACACGCCCTCCCGCTCTGCTCAGAGCGGGAGAAGTCACTTGATGATTTCCCATCCACAAAAAAAAAAAAAAAAGGCCTGCCAATAAGAAACTTAATAGGCGTGCTTTTGTCAAAAGATAAATTAAATGCTTGGAAAGAGTATATCTCTCATTGATTTAGTCGACCAACATTCCAACCGATACAGACCTATATACCTTGCTGGGTAGGTAATATTTACACAACAGGGTAGGTATTAGTCAGCTAAATCAATGGCTACGGATGTCCTTACAAATTGATCAGGGGAAGATCATTTGGAAAACTTTTCTACATCACGTTAGCTAACAAAGTTTAGAGTCGGTCTATTCTGTGAAAATCTAACCCTGAGAGCTGTCATTCCACCAGATGCTAGAGATTGACATTATTGACAGTTCACCAGGACTACAGAAGTGAACTCCACATTACGAATACAATTTTGTATGATCTTTAGCCAGTCCTGAGTCTAGACATCCATGTACTCAATGTACCAGTAACTACAATAGTCTCAAGTGTAAATCGAATCGTTTGTGCCACAGAATTACATTGAAGTAGTAACACACATATTCCTTTGACGCAAGCGGCGACATGTTTGTGATTTTCATAAGCATTGCGTGACGGCCGAGTTAACAGCGAGTAGCAAGGACGACCATTTTATGATGCTTACCTGTTTGTGTTATGTTGTATTAAGATGGTGGATACTGTTGCTAAGTTAGGTTTTAAGTTGGTCTTGGTTAGGGGTAAGTTTTCGGTGTTGTGAAAGTTTGAGGGGTCGGTAACTTTAGTTGTCTGATAGGATTTAATGTAAAGCCAATGTTTTACGGGTCAAACCTTGTGCTTTTAATTTTTTTACCAAAATCAAAGGGGATTAATTGAAACTAGGCTGAGACTCAGCACTTTTCGACCGTCAAAAGTACATAACACAGTCCCCGGCACGCCCGTCCTTCACCACTTCCTAGTGCTTTAGCTGGGAAGAAGTGGCGCAACAAACTCCCCAGCAACCAATATTGCTAATCCTCCTTTTTTGTTGGAAACTCAACCAGGATTGTGTTTTATCGACTTAAAAAACAGCGTTGCTATCGTCAGCGGTACAAAAGGACGGTTTTGAAGAAATCTCTAATGGATTGTCCGTGTTCACCCCTTTTTTATCGTGGAGAAATGCTCATGATTCTGTACTACCACGGGGAGTGTCCTCCTCTCTGCCGCTTACGGCGGGCACGCGTTAACTTTCATCCGCGAACCCGCCATGGCTACCCCGGTACACCCCTACCCCGGACCCCCCCACCCCGGTTGTACCTCTACTGCAACGGTTTTGCCAATCTTAGAAGAAACTAATTATTTTTTCTAACATTTCCAGCCCTTTCGTGATTCCGTCCACTGGGGTGTGAATGTTTCAGTTAGTATAACAGTACCTACACGTAGGTTTTGCCTTTCAATCAATCATTATAAGACCGATCATGACGGCCTATCACACAAAATCAACTTGACGACACAGGTAGGTACCTACGTTACGAACTACTACAGATTACCTAATAGTTACACTACTGTGACGAAGTACCGACGTAACACTACAGATACAGTAGGATTACTCGACATAATTAGTGATAATGTACGGACGCACGACACACGTAGATAGCGAACGTCGAATAACTGAAAAAGCACGCCATTTTGTTTGGGCCACTATACAAAATGGAGACTGAACTTCGACAAGCCTTTAACTTTGACAGGTCCATGAATTTTTTCTATGGCCAGTTCAAAATCAAATAAAATGTCATTTATTCAAATTAGGCTGAGAATCAGCACTTTGAACGTCAAAATTACATATAATGGTCCCCCGGCACGACTCCCGCACTTCACCTCGTCCTAGAGCTTTAGCTGGCAAGAACAAGTGGCGCAACAAACTCCCCAGAGTTGTTCAAACAAGTGACAACCATGTGCCTTCGAAGCTTGAAAAGAACAGACAGTATTCGGCACATCGAGCTTTAGAAAGAGACTGTAACACAAGTCTGAGGAACAGAGACGGCGCTCTATAATAAAGCCAAACTTTTCCTAAAGTTTGACCGATACCGCTGTACCGCGTCTTAGGACGAATAAGAGTCCTGCCTCCCCGTCTCGCCGCATACCTAAGGCACGGTACAGCGGTATCGGTCATACTTATAAAACTCTAAATGCCGTATCACACTATTTTTCTTCTTCGCTTTTATTTATTTTGCTAACAGGGTGACTTATCAAAATAAAGGTAAGTAGCACCATTTCCCCCCAACTTATCATTTAATCGCATTAATCTATATTTTTACTCGTATCTTTGAAATCCGCACGTTTGTCACAGATAAGTGGACACAATATCTTTTAGCAATAAAATTTTGATTTCATTTGGTTTTCCCACGAGTATGGCGTACGATTAAATTAATTGTTTTATTTTATTATTAACGTATTTAGAGTGTAAAGTTACCCATTCTTAGAATAGGTGCTATAAAGTTGGGAAAACGGTATTTTGGTAGATAATTATGTTATTATCTTGGCATTTCCGTTATAAAGGTTATTTAGTATTATTTTTCATTTGTGTTAGTTTCAGTCGCCATGCAAGCGACTGTGTTTTGGTTTTAAATATAGGTAAAATTACGCGGCTTAAACGGCAGTTTTTACCTTCCATTAACTTAGATTATTTGCCACTTTTTGACATAAAAAGTAACTTAAATGCCCATTTATATTCGGAATTACACATAATACAAATATGAAGTAATCAAATGTGTAAATTACTAAAATAATATCTTTATTACAAAAAGCCTTAACAAAGCTATTATTTTTGAATGGTAGTTTAAAAATGCTTTCAGCTTGAGTTAAACTACCTTATTTTTCAGATTCCACCTAAACGTAAAGGTCGGGTCGTAGCAACGTAAACAAAATATTTAAATAAACTTTTCATCTTGAATTTCAGTTTTTAATTAAATATCCGTATAAACAAAACTTCAAAAGCCCAACACGAACACCCCGACATAGTGACATAACTGACAAACGATGACGTTGCAAACTAGTAATAATGGTGGTCGATGATGACTGGTCGCTTCTCGCGGAAGCCATGGAACCATGGCACCAGCGCTTCCCGTCATTACCTTAATCACAGCGGTGCTCTATGCTCTATGGGCGTGCGATAAACATGGCGGCGCGACGTAACAAATTCATTGTAAATACTACGAGTATGGTTGCGGACTTACGGTTGCTTTCAAGCGTTCAGTAGGTCAGAAGACTTGTATGGATTTGGCAAAAATACTTTTTTTTACATCGAATGGTTTTATTGTGTTGTCAGAAGTGTTTTGACTGTGGTCGAAAATGGCTCAAAAAAGATAGCGACAATAAATATGGCGGCCGCCAAATCTTTTTTTACTTTTCTCTGCAACTCTTCTTATTCTAACTTCTGTTTCTCTATGCTTCGGATTTGTCTATTTCTTCATAGACTCATCGTAAAAAGAACTATTTGACCTGTTACATAGTAAACGTAATTGACCAACAATTTATGATTTGTGGGTAGCTGACAAAAATTAACTTATAACCTTCAAGTCCGAAAGTAAAAAATAAAATACTAAAAATAACACAACACAAACACGGATCAAACATGAATGAATGGTACAGTTCCCACAGTTGGACATAATGCCAATTAATTATTCATAATTGTGGTGTGGTACGAGCGATGAACGAGAGGCGGTTACGTCCGGCTGGAGTGCAAAGCTTTTTTAAGAGTAGTGCATTGAGTAAATTTTACGCCCCACCTATTTTGTAGCACTCCTGGTTGTGGAACACTGATATAGGAAGCAATTAGGGTCAAATGATGAAGGGACACAAGCGACATGTGCCATTTTCAGGGCTACGTCAAAACTCGAGTTCTAGCGCTTTCAAACTCTTGATTCCCATTGCGTTCTCAAACCAAAATTCGCTTCGATTCAATTTAAACTCTAGCCTCTTATAAGTGATAAAGAAGCATATTTCATAAACGAGAACGCACTTGAATCGTGCGTAAGCACAGTTGCAGATGCGAAATACCAAAATTGCAAAATGGCGTCAGAATTTTGAGAAAAACACGTTTACGCAGTCAATAAATCGCTACTAACCGATACTTAGTGTCGTGTGTTATAATCGGTTAATGACAAGCCACACGCGATCATGATATTTCGTCCTACTGACCATGTTTTAAAACACTGGATAAATTGAGGCAGATCGCTTTTAATTGATCGGAGTAATCTTTGTCTGTGACAGACCGTGATGCAAGGATGGTTATGATGTCAGGGATTCGTTTATCTTCATTATTGAGGTTTTTTTTTTGTGATAGTCACATTATTATGATCATATTATATAACAAAAGGAACGCTTCTGTTCCTTATCCCGTTTTCGTTTCTATTTGTGACTAGCACTTCCCGCGCGGCTTCGCCCACGTGGATGTCGAGAAATATCCTACGGGAACGTAGTACCGGGAAATTCTTCCTTATTACTTGTCTACATTATAAAGGGAATCTCTGTGCAAAATTTCAGCTTTCTAGGTTCAAAGGTTTGGGCTGGGCGTTGATGAGTCAGTCAGTCAGTCAGGACTTCTCTTTTTATTTATATAGATTACTGCTAGTAACTGCCTTAAGGTCTTCCATGACCTGTCATTTTTCGTATTTTCGATATAACGGGAATTTAGGTACGTCTATTCATTTAAAAGCTTGTGAAATTCAGCATAAGCTCTGCTATCCTCCACGTTCAGCAGAAACCCAATTCGATGCATTACTATAAAAGTATTAATCTAGGTATAGTCCGAAATCTCACGGTCAGTCGACCTTGACAGCAGTGCAAATGGCGCTCTTCCTTTGGCCAAGGACGTCAAATCGCGTGAGAGACAACCCGCTTCGCTGTGGCGTGACGTTTCCGTGTCGTACGGTAATCATTACAGCTCATTTGTGTAGTAAACCGAGTTTTACTATTTCAATGGCAAATTGAGTGTGAATCATGGTTAAGCGATGTTTAGGGGTGAATTAAGTTACACGTGTGTTGGTAGTTAAATTCGTTCGTGTTAACCAGTAGTGCTATTCCGTAAACATCTCACCGTTATTAGATGAAGTGAGCGTGAAGTGAGCCGTCATTCCACCTGATGCTAGGGGTTGACACTATTGGCAGCTCACTTTAAGATCACCTCACCTAAGTTTTCACGGTGAGATTTTTACAGAATAGACCGGTAGGGCAGTCTTGCTTTCACCTTGTTGACTGGCAAATTTTTGCACTAAAACATGGCCTATTATTGTTTACTGCATTGTTTTATGAGAAAAGAGTGGTTGTTACAATGCTGTACAATAGAACAGTGTGCCAATTTTAGGGGAATTTTTGCACCTCAAGACCTAGAGGTAAGTGCCTCGTCTAAAGGTGAATAATATGTAGAACGGCTTTCTTAATTTCTTTGTGAAGCTTAGAAAGGGTGGCAGGGACATCGACGCATAACCTATTACCATGGATTCAGTACATGACTTTGGACAGGGGGTCCGTTGAAAGTTTTAGTCGGTTATTAAAAAAAAATTGTTCCATTTTCAACCGCGTAGGTCTAGGTAGGTATTGCGCTTTTGTAGGAAACAGCTGATTTTTGGTGTTTATTCCTTAAGAATCGATTTTAATATATTATAAGGCCCCCGGTATGGAAATTTTATGAGGAGTGAAATAGAAGCGTTAACTCAAAAGAGTTGTTACGTTTTTCTGCGCAACGTAAAACAACCTTTACACGTTAAAGTTGCTTTTTGAATAGCACTGATTCATTGAAGAAACCCTGACCCTATGGTCCTTTATTTTCGTCCAATAATTGAAAGACAAAAAACAGGAGTAAACTCCCGTCGTGCGTCGGAGCTGACACACACACACTTTTTTTATATAACCTTTTCGGTGGCTTCTGTCAGTCTCATACATTTTTTTTTAAATTATTTTTATTCCTTCTCCATTATCGTTATCGCTGATAGAATGTCACTTTGTCCAGGCCTTCTGGTATTCTCTACAGGGCCAGCCGCAAGTCATCATCCTCTTGAATGAGGTTACGAAACAAAACACAATCAGTGTGCAACTTCATGTAACTTGAAGCTACACGATAGTCATCGCGAATACTAATGAGTCATTCATCGCAGACACCTAGACAATGTTACTAGCACCAGCACTGCTGTACGGTCACGCACCAAAGTGTTTGTTAAACGCCTGAAGAGGACGTGGGTCTAATATTGAAAAGGCTGTCGTTACTGAGTTGGGACACTTTCACTGATCAAGATTGGGCTCGCTAAAATTCTGCTAGGTATATACCGTTATTCATTGCCAAAATGCTATGTATTTCTATTGTGTTTCTAGTACGTAAAAACAACTGAAGATGCTATGATCTTCAGTTGTTCTTGGGCTCTTGATATAATTCTTAGTCACCTTTTACGACGCCTATGGCAGATATTTTATTATTAGCCTTTGAGTCAGTAGAGAGACAGGAATGGATAAGGTTGGAGAAGGCCTTAGCCGACTGGCAAACTGATATACAAAACATAAACAAACGCTAAATACGAGACTGACGACTACACTTTATGTTTGTCCGACTAAGGCTTCATATACACGACGCCGGAGCCGCACCGGCGCCGGACCGCATGATTGTGTATATGAATGAAAACCGCACATGCGCCGCACCGTAGCCGTGCCGGAACCGCGTGTACTTCGCGTTGATACCGAGTTAAATAATAAAGCAACGATCACGATCGATGCGGCTCCGGCATCGTGTACATGAAGCTATGGCTACTTATCTCCATTTGAAATAAGATCAGACATTTAAATAACCTTTTTTACAATCCGTTCAACCGATCTTGACTTCTATTGCGTTGGTGGCATGCCAAATGCCAGCTGCAATAAACAGTTGGTATTGTAACCACGTTTTTGCTTTTAATGCCATCCATATGACTACGGAATAAAAGTTACAATCGGTTGATCGGACTGTAAAAAGTTTTATTTAGTTTTAAGTTTTTTTTTAGTTTGGTTTTATCTTATTTCAAATGGAATATTAGCGCAAAGGAACCACCGGCCACAGCCACCGATAGCCAGCGACAAGCAGTTCACATACTTTTTCATAAGTTTTGTATGGAGTTATCGTACACGTGCATGTAGCCGGTGTCGGCCACCGGCTACAGCACTACTTAGTGGCGCAGCAAGTGACGATAGCCACCACCGCGGTGGTTGTGGCCGGTGGCTCGTGTGCGCTTACCCTAAAAGGCTATGGCAGATATTTCGTAAATTATTCGGAGGACGAAACGTAGGTCATAAAAAGCGTGTTAGTTCGGCTAAAACGTTTTAAGTGTTCTTTTACATTATGCAAAGTGCAACAATTTCGATTCTCAGGATGGGGAAGAGGTCTTTGCACATCAGCTAACAACAGTGTTGACTACTTACTTAACGATTTAGCTAACGGTACGTTCCTGGTTACCTGGCCACGTTGATAATATATTTGTATCTACAAAGTGCGAAACCTACGCGATCAAAATGTACGAGACAGCTGATTTTTTTTTCATATTTCAGGGTTAGTTCCATGGTAAAAGTTGTTCATTTTCATGAGTACTACAATCAATCTGCCTAGCCTTTCCCCAACTATGTTGGGGTCGGCTTCCAGTCTAACCGGATGCAGCTGAATACCATTACTTTACATGGAGCAACTGCCTATCTGACCTCCACAACCCATTAACTGGGTAATACGATACCCCTTGGTAAGACTGATTGTCAGACTTTCGGGCTTCTGACTACCCGTAACGACTGTCAAAGATCCACGAATGACAGCCGGGACCAACGTGATTCCGAGGCACGGAGTAGTCTCGGTATGTAAAAATGGTCACCCATCCACGGACCAACCCCGGCAAGCGTAGCTTAACCTGATGGATCGACCCGTGCGGCTGTTATTACTTAGCCACGAGCTAAGTGATGAGTACTACACTCAATTAAAATATGTCCCTCGTTTAACCTAACACACTGTCCTATATCACACATGGTCGAAATACAAATCGTGACTGAGCAAACCGTTTTTCCTGTAAATGTTTCAAACTTATAATATTTTGATAACTACATCTAATCAGATTATAATTATTGTTAAAATCAGATAATAAGTTTGATACTTAATGATAATTTTGCTAATCTGTTTTATAATGTAGTGTTCAGTCATTGATATACTTTTTGAAATGTTTTTGTTGTTGTTAGGTAATGTGGCGCTTAAAAGGCTTACGTCACTACGGTGATAAGAAAAGCGCAACTTAGCTTCCAAAGGCCTGTGGAAAAGGCGACTCAATATGAGGGTTTCCATGAGGTTTATTTATGAAATGTTTCCACCAGCAGGTACTAAAATGAAACCTTCTAATGAAGACTTCAAAGGTGAAGAACTAAACAAAATGTAGTTTAAAATTGATAGTATTTTTTGTACTGCTTACAACATTTTTGTCGGAAATTCCAGCTTGAATGAATTTCTGACTGAAGCATTTATTTTGACATTTATAATTTATTATTGTTTGTTAATTAAAATAACATTAATTAATTTTACTTTAAGTTAATTATTAAAAATTATTATTATTCACAAAAGGTATTTGCATGCCGTACGCTGTGGTAAACATGTCTGATGCTTAATTTTTTATGTTATCCTGCATTTTATTCTTGTATGTGTACAATACGTGCCACTGAAGATGAGACTTGACACACCACGTGGTTTGATTTGCGCAGTAGAATTTATAGGTCTCTTTAGCGGTATGGGAAGGGACCGGGCGTCATCGAGCAGCGCGGGAGGCGCGGTACGGCGCTCGTCAAGTCTCATCTTTCGTGGCGCGTATTGTACACATGAACAAATAAATATATGTTATTTTATCTTAAATAAAAAGGGAAAACGTTCTTCACTCATTAGATTAGCACCACTTAAGGCCACTGACCCTGACTAGACCTAGACCCACATTCTACCCCCATAATAACATAACACTAACATAAAAAGCACATTTTTCATTGGATTCCGATCTGCTATTAATTATGAGCAATCTTTTAGAATATTTTTCCACATGCCTATACAATGTACGCTCTTGATGGATACTTATAACTCGTTATTCATTTCTGGTAATGATAATGTCTTAGCTACTTTCTCCACTACCCTCCGTTTGGGCTTCGCCGCAAGCAGGGTAAAAAGACAATAATTAGCTTTGCGGAGCTTTGCATGTTAATTCAGCAATTCTTCTAAATTACATACACACATAAACTCACGCCTTCTTGCCTTGGGGGTAGGCAGAAACTACTGAACGCCACCTGCTATAACAATCCTTACATACTACTTTTGCCTCCATTACGTCGTAGATAATCATACACGCACGCCGGTAGCGAGTACTACGCACCTGACCGTTCTGAAGAACATCACCAATAAGGTCACAACTATGTCTTCCTAGGGCGTCCCCTCCCGGAGTTTCCACTTTGTTTGGCCATCTGCCTTCTAAATTATTATGTTTAAATTGCAAATTCTTCGGTTCAGCGTTTTCATTCCTTCGTCTCTTCATAAAAATCAGTGTTTGTAACGCACTTTGATTGAAAGCATGTCTTTAATAAACATAAAATAAAATGGACCTGCATCCTAGATTGACCTCTTTTAATCAGGTGAAATAAGTTTAATTGTTAAGAACAGTTGTTATTAACAGAATGCTTGGCACTTCAAGAATCCACGTTGCGTTCACAGACTTGATATACTTAATTTTAATTGACAGCTGTGTTTAATGTCTGTCATGAACAACTACAAAAGAAGAATGATGATTTTTAAATAATCCTCTTAAAAATAAGTTTAAATATTTTGCACTTGGTCAAAAATCGTTAGAGTAGAGACTGTAGATAGGTAGAATACTATGCATATCATAAAAATTACAGATATAAATTATATTATGTTCAGGTTATTTATAATCATCAGGTAGGACTTCTTCCAAAATCACTTGTAATGTGTACTTAAGGACCCATTGTGGTCTGACTTTTCCTTATTATTTTCCTTTATAATTTCTTAGTAATTCCCCTGTCAGATACCTACTGTGGCAGCCACAGAACAGATAGCACAGTATAATAATGTTACAGTGGTTTATCTTCATAGAAAACGGCCGAAACAACGTGCTTCGAAATCTCAGCACCTAATAAGTCTCTCTCCCGTAAGTCACGTCAGAACAAGTAAACATTAGCTCCGTGTACAAAAATAATTTTAAAATAGTAAAACTCATTTCTTATAAAGTATATGTGAAGATTATGATTCAGTGTTGCGTGACTCCCATTGTATAATGTTTGTGATCAAATATTTCTATAATTAATACCAGATATGACTAAAAATATCAAGTGAAATATAACAGCTAAATTAGTGAAGTTTTCTATAATATTATTACACTACAACATATTATAGACCCAATTGAAGAAATCAGCAAAAAAGTTCAAGGAAATAACATGAACAAGTGAGTGTAATTTTAAATATTACTCCGAAAAAATCCGTTGAACAAATAAAACACGGATACATTTTGCCTGATTCAAAACTGACCTTTGGACCTCAACAAATGACAAGCAAGTCGCTCACCCGATGTTAAACATTGTCATAACTTATTTCGACGAAGATTACTAATGTTCAGTTGGCGGCAAGGTCAACACAGTCGACTTGAGCGACAGTTAGCGCCGGTTCGAATCTCAGTGGCGCAGTGACTTTTTGTGGATGTTTCACCAACATTTCTAAGAACGGTATAGTCCCATTCGGTTCAAACGTTCGATTTTAGCATTTACCTACAATCAAAAACAAAAATAAATTACTGACATGGAAGAAGTTAACAATGTTACGTTACGGAGACATCAAATGATTAAATCAAGGTCTATGGAACTCCTTGATCAAAGCAATACTAGCCCAATTTCCTGTGATGAATTATTAGGTAGAAGCCTTGATTTATCCACCAACATATGCTCAACTTACATGGCGGAAATGAAAGATGAAATTAAACAATTAAAATCAAATTTAGAAAGTACTCAGAGTGAAATGGAAAATATTATTTTAGAAAATTTAGAACTTAAAAAAACGATTGCAAACATGAATCAAGAATTGGCCATTCTTAAACAGTTATGTAGAAGCCCACTAAAGACTTTTAGACAAAATATATCCAGCAGCAATAAGAAAAGTGTACGACGTCGACTTACAGACAGTTTTCGGGTCTCTCCTCAAGAACTAAATGAAAGCCCATTAATCCCCTTGCAGCAATTAAACAAGGAATTGACTACTAGCCAATCTTCAAAACGCACACATCTTCGAGTAAATACGTGTGAGAAAAGAAGTACTGCTTCGCAGACGGATACAGAAAATAAAGAATCTAAGACGACAAAAAACACAGGAAACGTGAAACTTAATACTAAAAATAAGTGTAACAAAAGGGCATTTATAATTGGAGGTAGTCAATGCAGTGGACTATCATCACAGTTGACAAAATCTAGGTTTAGTAACCCCTATAACGCTTATCAGTTTAACTCTATAGTTAAAACGAATGCCTCCACACAGGAAATCTTAACAAGCGTAAAACTATTTGACATTAAAGCTGACGATAAATTGATAATATCTATTGGACAAAACGATGACAATACCTTAAAAATGACAACAGAATTATGTTTGTTTTTAAAATCAGTGCCTTGTCCTGTAATTGTATTAGGTGTGAATAAAAACATCTGCTCCAATGAGATAAAATTGAATGGAATGTTAGATTTAATTTGTAGTCAGACTAAAGAATGTTATTTTCTCAAAAAATGTTATAATGTGTCCTCATTATGTTATAAAATTAATTCATTATTAGATCAACTAGACTATAACAAACGGTTTTTATCTTTTTACGGTAGTTCTAATTATTATAACAAAAAAACTGGATTAGACTCGAGTGTCAATATTGTTAAAACTAAAAGCCAAAGCTCACAGACTGGTGATGATGTATTGATAGGTGATATGAAACAATTACAAAATTATAATAATAATAATAGCTTAGATTCTACAAGATTGTCGTTAAACGAGTTTTTTCTTGACAAATAATGCATCCTGTAGGCAATTGAATTGTAATAAAATTAGTGCTGATAGTCATACTATAATAAATAGTGTAAAAAATAGTAGCCTGACAGATGAACAATTAAATATCTTTCATCAAAACCTATGTGGATTGAATAATAAAATAGATGAGTTTGAGTTATACTTAGAAAGTCTACAAAATAGATTCCATTACTTATGTGTTAGCGAGCATTTTCTTAATGATAATTTAATTAACTTGTTAAATCTCAACGATTATAAAGTAGCATCTTACAATACCAGAACAAAGAAGCAAAGAGGAGGTACAGTCATACTCGCAAGAAAAGATAGAGATTTCGAGGAGTTAAAGATAGCAAAAAAATTATGCAAGGAGGAATCTTTCGAGGTTTGTGCTGTAAAGGATAAAGCCACTGGTGTGTGTATATGTTGTGTTTACCGTAGCCCTTACGATAAAAACCTGTCAATTTTTATGAACAGTCTAGAACAATTACTCGAACATCTTTTTAAATATAACTGTTGTGTTTGTGGTGATTTTAATATAAATCTACTAGCCGAAAATAATAAGAAAAATGATTTTATTAATCTTATGACTTGTTATAACTTTAGAGCTCTTATAAACACCATAACCTTTATAAGGAATAATGCTGAATCGTGCATCGATAATATATTTACCAACACTGTAAATGATCATATAATATCCTGTAATGTTGACCATAACGGGTTAGCTGATGGGCACGCGGGTTTACTGTGCTGTTTAACGATGCCAAGTAATCAATATAACAAACATAAAAAACCAGCAATATATGTAAGAAAAAGATTACTCAGTGTAAAAAATAAAAATGTATTTAGACAGTTACTGTTAAAACAAGACTGGAGCATTTTAGGCATCAACGAGTTTGTTAAAAAGCTTAACGTCACATTTAAGACAGCTTTTAAAAGTAAAACCAGACAGATAAATTCAGAACGGTCTTCCTTAGCATGGGTTACACAGGGCATTAAGATGTCTAGTAAAATGAAGCGATTTCTAGTTACAAGCAAAAATTCTAACGTTCATGGAAGCGTTACAAATTATGGAAATACATATATAAGTTTATACAGGAAGATAATTAAAAAAGCAAAAAAAATAGCAGTGCAGTCTCAAATATCACGTTCTAAAAATGTTTCTAGGGATATATGGAAAATCATCAATAAGCGTAGGAACATAACAAAAAAAAAACATAAAAATATAATGTTAAGAGAAGGCAATAAACTCGTGACAGAGCCTACTGAAGTTGCCAATATGTTTGCAAAACAGTTTGCAGAAAACACAAATATAAACATCACTAAAAGCATAAGAAGCAATTCGGCATTAAAATTATTACAGCAAAGTACAAAAAGAGTAGATAAAGAAATTACTTGGGAACCCGTCACAACTAGTGAGATAGTTAAATTAATAAATAAAATGGAATGTAAGTCATCGTGCGGTTTTGATGAATTACCTATAATGATATTTAAAGATAACATAGATATTTTAGCAGAACCTCTAAAAATTTTTTATAACAATTGCTTCAGGAACAGTATTTTTCCTGATCAACTGAAAATAGCCAAGGTGATCCCAGTCCACAAAAAAGGCTCTACTCAGGATCCTAAAATGTATAGACCTATATCTCTCTTGCCAACCTTATCAAAGATTTTCGAAAAGTTAATAAAAGCTAGACTAATTACACATTTAAACAGGAACAGGGTTTTAAATTATAAACAGTTTGGTTATCAATCTGGCGTAGGAACGCAAGATGCTATTGATGCACTACTTATGGAGGTCAGAAGTAAACTAAATTCAAAGAAAATGGTAGCCGGTCTCTTTTTAGATCTAAGTTCTGCTTTTGACTTGATAAACCACGACCTGTTGTTAATTAAGCTTGAGCATTATGGTGTGAGAGGCAAAGCTATACAACTTCTGACATCTTATTTAAAAAATAGAAAAATGTTCGTGGAAGTAAAACAACTGATTCGCGTTGAAAATAAGAATGGGAGGAATGTTTCTGACAATGCATTTCATCAGCAAGATATTAGGTCTAAATTAAAAAACACAAGTGTAGGGGTTCCTCAGGGATCTATATTGGGTCCTATTCTCTTTATTATATTTATTAACGATGTAATAGATTATGTGGAAAATATTTTAGGGAAACATTCAAAGTTAGTGGTATTTGCAGACGATACGAATGCTATCATTTCAGCAGATAACATTCAATCTCTTAATTTGCGCGTAAATGAAGCTTTAGAGGTATTTCATAATTGGTTTACTATCAACGGACTTAAAGTGAACGCTAGTAAAACCAACTTAATGCTATTTCGTACCACTTCCAAAAATAGAAGTCACCTAAATTGTGCTTTGGATGGAGTCCATGTCAGCATGGTAGAGGCAGTAAAGTTTTTAGGAGTAAATGTTGATTGTTATTTAAATTGGAAACCAGAACTTGAAAGTTTAAAAAACTCCATCAGCTCAGCATGTTATGTACTGAGAAGCCTACGAAATGATATTGACATTATACAGTTAAAAAAAGTCTATTACGCGTTAATCGAGTCAAGGTTACGATACAGCATCTTATGCTGGGGAGGCAGCTACGATTATAATATACAGAGAGCATTTGTATTACAAAAAAGGGCCATTCGCACCATGGTTTGCATTCGTCAGCAGGAATCTTGTAAGAGACACTTTGTAAATTTGAATATTCTCACTGTACCTTCCCTATACGTAATGGTGCTCCTAACACATTTTTCTAAATATGTACATCAATATGAGACTGAAGAGGAAAGAAAGCTTAGAGAGAGCACGAGAAGAAAAGATTTTAAAAACACTAATATTCCTAAACTTAATATAGTCGAACACGGTACCTGCCACATGTCAGTGAAAATCTTCAATAAACTTCCCGTTGATATAAAATTATCACTTTACAAAAGGGACTTCAAAACTAAATTGAAGCGTTATCTACTGGAAGGCTGCTATTATTCTATTAATGACATTTAAATTGTAAACATACATATTATACTAGAAATTTACTATGATTATTATTTCTGTTATTATTAGTCTAAAAATCTTTTATTGTTCATTTACATTCACGACATTTATGTAAGTAATTGACTTTGGATATCTGACATTGCCTATATTTAATTATTTGTAGCATTATTATTCTACTTACTTAAATGACATTTATTTATTATTATTATTACTCTTCCTCATTGTAATTAAGTGGCATGTATTTTATTTTATTCTTTTTTTTTTTTTGTTTTTGTGTTTTTTTTAAGTTATAAAATTGTTTCTAATATTCGACACAATGTAAAAATTGTTATGAATAAATAAATAAATAAATAAATAAATAAATACCACAGAATACACAATAGTACAAGTACAGAAGATTCTCTCCGCAAAATCATTTAAATAAATAGCGACTCTTGCTACGATACAATAAAGTGCAATTCAGGTCGCACAGCGTTAATTACCTACAGTTATATTCACCTAGAAGTTGCCTCTCTTTTTATTGCGTAGCTCTTAGACCTTCTGACTCGTTAGGGTTGTCTTCTTTTACGACGTGAGCGATTATCGAACTAAGGTGCCAGCCGGCCGGTGCGCGGCAGCCCACATTGAATTGTGTCGACAAGTCGAGCCCGCCCCGTACTTGTAATTCCATACCTAAAATGCGGAGTGCGCCTGGCCTGGTAATACCAGCAGGCAACAGATCGAGTGCGAGGTAGTTACGCACGGACGGACGCGTATTTATCTACCGAGCGGCAGTAGGTAATTGATTCAAGGTCACTGCCCAGATAAACTACTGAAGTTTTATTATTCTGTGGTAGTAGCTTGAAACTACATTCTTACATTGAATTTAAAAGGACAAGTTTAGTAATATTCATGAAATGCAACATGCTAAGACAAAACACGTCAAATAAGTATAAATACACAAGATTACTATAAAATATCTTGAATGGAAGCCATGAATGAACCGACGTAGCCCATTATATGCTAATGCTATCGGAAAATCATCTTAATTGCCCACCACAATAGGGAGAAAATGGCAGCTGTATCCGCTGCGATGACACTGCCAAGGATGACTGGTTTGTCGTTTATTTATTATGTATTTTTTTACAATTCGACTCTAATGAAATGGTAAGTTTTTTTATTCTTTACGACTTTCAATGGTTATGTTTAGAATTATAATACCAGATAACTCTTTCAATAAGGGTGCGCTAAGTATCTGCAGTATCTACTTTTTACAATGATAAATTGATTTGTTAATTTCTGTCTTTACAAAAGTTTAATTTATGATATTGAAGTCTTGTACTGATTTTAACCCAACTGCGGCGAAAACTAAAAGGAGGGAAATGCTTGTTGTACCTTTGAGAGAGAACCTTGTGGATAAAAAAAATAAAAAAAAAAATAAAAATCGTTTATTTTCAGGCGTCGACGGCCCATAGCGTGTTAGTAATCAGTACAAACTTAAAAAAACTATGTTAGTAGTAACACTTAAACACACATGAGTACAACAATAAAAACACAAATACACACTATAAATACAGCCAAGATAAGAGGAGGAAGATTTATCAAGTCCCATGTCTGACATGCAGTTTGATAAATCTATCCATTGTAGGCCCTTCTAGCCTTTCTGCAAACACCTTCAGAATGCTATTGCTGCTTCCCCTCAATCTACGTATCACTGATGCCACTTTTTTGCGCATAATCACGAAATAATCATCAGTGTGCGCATCCGCGAACATCCCTGACGCACTACAGTAAGGTGGAAGCCTCAACAGCGCCC
The DNA here is from genome assembly GCA_946251885.1 of Cosmia pyralina. NCBI lineage: Eukaryota > Metazoa > Arthropoda > Insecta > Lepidoptera > Noctuidae > Cosmia > Cosmia pyralina. The sequence continues at coordinate 16,917,659 of OX276367.1, forward strand.
TGAAGGCGTTATTATATTGAATGCGCAGTGCGCTGTCTGCTTTTTGGGTATGATTAGCCCACAGACTGCTGGTGTAAAATATTTGACAAAACGCCTTAAAAAGTGTTATTTTAACCGGTGCTGAACAACCAGCAAACCTGCGTGCCAGCATGTTTCCCCTCACAGCCAGCGCCCTGCGCTCCCTTTCCATGTCTAAGTCATCTTTTAGATCCTCGGTAAATATAACATCAGGTTCTCGACAATACGTTTCAAAGATATTTCACATCTTGTCGTGGTTTTTTTTAACACGTCCTCTTTTCTTAGCTGAAGGGAGGATATACAAGAATCTGTCATAAACCTCAAGATAGCATAGTTTCTATTCTATTAATAGTAAAGGGGGTCTTGCCACTGGTTTACCTCGTAGGTTCATGTCAATGTGCGCTCTAAATGTCAACCGATCCTCATAGGTTCGCAACTACTGTCAGCCCGTGGTCGCTACTGGACGATGGTATTTTACGTTTATTTGCACTTGAAACATGATATCGCTTTCTTTTATGAATATGAACCTATATGGATATCATGCGACACTCAAGGAGTTATTTAACGCATTCAAGGACACTGAACGAGACCACAATTTAAATATGGACGGTAGGGATACTACGAACAAACGTACGAAACGGCACACACACAGACGCGCGCATCGACGAGAGCACCGCGACTATCGCTTGTGGTCGTTCGGTGCGCACGACAGTGTGTGTGTGCCGTTTCGACCGTTTGTGCATAGTTTCCTTTCTGTCCATATATTTATTGTGACGAGAACGAGACACAATATAAGTTTAATTGTTATAACGCATAAGGATGCGCGTTCAGCGTCCCTCAATAGTTTTATTACAATGTGTGACAAACATTGTATAACAAACACTTGTAGATAGATATTGTATCGAGTATTTGTCACAAAGTAAAGTTTCCCGACATTACTCGTTCATTGATACTTGTTAGTCACACTCATTTGACACTAGAATTGAGAATAATATCCTGAGTTTTGAACTTACTTTTGGACCTCGTGGCTAAGTAATACGAGTAACAGCCACACGGGTCGATCTATCAGGTTAAGCTACGCTTGCCGCGATTGGTCCGTGGATGAGTGACCATCTTTACATACCGAGACTCCTCCGTGCCTCGGAAAGCACGTTAAGCCGTTGATCCCGGTTGTCATTCGTGGATCTTTGACAGTCGTTACGGGTCGTCAGAAGCCCGAAAGTCTGACAACCAGTCTTACCAAGGGGTATCGTATTACCCAGTTACTGGGTTGTGGAGGTCAGATAGGCAGTCGTTCCATGTAAAATACTGGTATTCAGCTGCATCCGGTTAGACTGGAAGCCGACCCCAACAAAGTTGAGAAAAGGCTAGGCAGATTGATTATTCCTAAGTTTTGTACTAAGCATAGATATATGAAAGAAGTTTTTTATATTTCTATGGTACTAAGTGTACTTACCGTTTAACATTTCATACACTAAACATTTTTGTTTATCACAATGAATTTTTTGAGTACATAAAGTGTGGACAAAGAAGTTGGATACCGATTTGAGAAGATAGATCCCACGCTACATGGAGTAGTAGCCACACTAAGTGTAGTGTAAATAAGACTTGTGCAGGTGTTAGCAAAGCAAGACAACCGAATTTCCTTCCTTATACGGGTCAAAAATTGCCCCTCGTTGTAAGTACATTATAGGGAAGGAAATTCATAAGGAAAAAGAGACAGGTAATCGCCGACATCTATCCTGTAGGTAATATGATAGCTATTCAGCCCGTGGACACTCGCAGGGCTGTCGTATTTGGTCACCTCTCGCTCACACAGGACCAAATTTTTAAGAATGTTAAATGAAAAGATGCTTCTTTGAAAAAATGTAATCAATTAGCGAAATATTAAATAATATTAATTTAATAGGTAATTATTAAAAAAAAAAAAATTTCTATTGTGGCATTTATTTAACTCATCTCAAAACCAGATACTTTTTTTGAGCCGAGTTACACAACACGAGAGAACACAATAGAAATGTTTTTAAAAACTAGGTACAGTCAGCAACAAAAGTCGATTAACACTTGCAATTTTTTAATCTTAATTATCAAGCGAAATATTTAAATCAAATCGGAACAGAAGTACTTAAAATTTTAAGAACATTAACTCTTAACAGTTAAATGAAAAAAAAAGCAGTTTATCGAATCATTAATAATTAATTAATTATTATTTATGTATTTATTTATTTATTTATAGTTAATTAAAACGGTTATACACCAATTACAATAATTAACCTAGAAACACAATACTAATATTGTAATATCTACTACATACCTAATAAATAACAGTGGAAATTCTCTCATACTTTCTCTCGCAAAACTTCAGACACACTCGCATTATCTCTCTCCATTCATCGGCAAACAGATCACAATCAGGATTGACTGCCAGGAGGGCATTGAGGGCTTCCAGAGTCCGACACACCGGCGACTCTGCTCTAGCGACCGTACGACATGCTGGCCGAGCAAACAATTTGTGCCTCTTACTGTGGCGGTGACCTACGAGTATATAGTTGCCAGGCACATATAATATGTGCCTGGCTTGCGGACGACGAGTAATGGGCAGCTCGCCGTCCGGTAAGGACCAGGCCCGGGTCGACGGCGCGTTGTGTTCCACGCGCGCCTCAAAGAGATGTCAGCAGTGACGGGGTCAATTGGGCCGATGCCGCCGGGGTCGCGGGTAGCTCGAAAGAGATACCGTGGCCCTGGCACGGGCAGCAGAAGGAACATGGGTGGGTTTTAGTCAGTAAAAGTCTGACACGCCCTCCCGCTCTGCCCAGAACGGGAGAAGTCATTTGATGATTTCCCCTCCACAAAAAAAAAAAAAAAAAAAAGGCACATATAATACAATAATAATAATATAAAATTATAATTTTGATGATGTCAAAAAGTAGCAGTGTTAACCGACTTCTGTTGCTGACCGTACCTATTCAATTAATATTATTTACTAGTTCGCTAATTGATTACATTTTCCAAAAACGGATCTTTTCCTTTATCAATCTTAATAATTTGGTCCTGTGTGAGCGAGAGAGATGAGAAACTGCGACAGCCCTCTTAACATGACGTGGAAATATCGATTTGCTGTTTAATAGCTCAAACTTGCTTGAGCGTTTCAACAGTGCATGAATAAAAACTATTTCTAGCAGATGGCTAGACTTGATAGAGTGTCTTAACATTGGGTGTTTGTCCAGCGTTAGGCTTACTTAAGGGGATACATCGATAATTTTCGTGTTTTTAAAATTCCTAAACTAAAATATGTTTAAGGTAAATCATTTGGATTTTCCATATTATGTGTTATTTGACTACATTGTCTACTGCTATACTAAAACCAAAACGTGATTACTTGAATTTTTGTCGATAAAAAAGAAATTAAAGTTGCACTGTCTATTTTCTGTTTTATACGATTATACGTAAACAGCTCCTTATTGTGCAGTAAAATTTACTTTAAATCGAAGGTATTTAAATATGTTAACTTACTAAGCTAAAAATTGATTTAATTATAGCATTTTTTCACAAATCTACATTTAAACGAAGCGCGTGAGAATCTTCTATCTCGCGCGTCAAACTAGACAGCCATAACGCCATTTCACTTACCACCGAGGTAAACCACGGTTCGACGTATCCTCTTAAAAGTTCCCATTTTATTATCAACGAAATGGATTACGATTCTGGACCAACGCCCAATGCAAAAGCTCTCTTATACAAACACTTAATTTTTTGTTTTAATTTTTGTTTTTCATTAATTTTTACATTCATCTTTAGCTCGAAGCGTAAAGTATGAACACAAAATGAATCAAAAGTGAAAAATTAGTTCATTAGTCCACCGTTTCAACGATGTTGGATTTCGGCACTCGGCATTTGAATGAAATTCATTCCTATATAAGTTTGTCTATATCGCGTGAACGAGGAATGAAACCAAATGATCATTCACTCGAATGAAGCGTCTGATAAAAAATAGTAAAAAAAATAAAAACAAATGAAATACTCACTCTTTCTTATTGTTGACTACAATGACTAGTTTCACTTTCCGAGGGCCCTTGGTCATTTTGCAGTTATCCTTGCTAGTATCCAGTGGGCCCTTGGATAAAATTTTTAATAGGGGAATGTTTTCAGCTTCACAGCCGCAGCCGACCGGCCGGGGTTCTCGTCACCTCACTGACATAATCACTTCTGTCGACCACTGTTCCTTTTTAAACACATTTTTATAAAAAACTCACTATTTTGTCCATTTAATACTGATTCAATCACGTCCACTGATATACTGAATACTGTTTGTTGCTGAAATGATAAGTTATCGTCAATCGAGTCGCTTTTTTAATTACATAAGAGGTTTAGATATTTATTTTTTTGATTGATGCAAGTTTTTTCGGGTTTTATAGTGATAGTAGGATTAACAGTGATTACGATATGTAACACTTATTAGGAAAGTAATTATGATAAATATATAAATCAAATAGTGATATATATTATATGATTACGTGTAACGATATTCTACCACTACAAAACTGAATTTTTTTTTTTTTTTTTTTATTTGAAGTAGCCTTTATATAATCTCTTAACAAAAATACTAGGTATTATCGAAACAATTATTATAATAAATTTACAAATCGAAGTACTTCCTACGTAACAAATCCGAGATTCACAAATTAGCGTTACCTACCAACTGATGACGTTTTCAATAATACACTCAAATTACGTAAAAAAAACTTATTATGTAACAAAGTTATAGTAAAAAAAAACACATGTTAACCTGACGAAGTAGTTAAACGAAATGGCCCACAGAATCAGTTCAGTTTGATGTCAAGAAGATGATGAATGATGATGTATGTTGCTGATTGTGAAGATGTTGATAACAGTTATCTTTAACTCGGTGTTCAAATATTTATTGTAACGTCAAAATGTTACCGGCTTTCCTTTTTTTAGCGTCATAAACTCACGCCTTCTTCCCATGGGGGTAGGCAGAAACTACAGAACGCCACCTGCTACGATCCTTACATACGCGTTGCCTCGTTACGTTCATACATCTGGTCATACACGCACGCCAGTTGCGAGTAGGTACGACGCACTTGACCTTTCTGAAAAACATCAAGGTAAGGTCACAATATGTCTTCCTAGGGCGTGGTAGGAGTTTTTAGCGTCATGTATTGGAGTTTTGTGTGTCGTATTTTTGGGTAACAACAAAATCCTACAATGTGGAGCCGTGAGTCAGCCAAAAGGCGTCGCGGCGAACGATTAGAAGATAGCGCGACGAACTGGACCAAACTAACGACCAGTCCACATGGAAAGTCATGGGAAGAGGCCTTTGCCCAACAGTGGGTTGATAAAGGCTAACAGTAACAAAATCCCATGGTTTCTCCACCAACTGCAACGAAAATGTTTCATAAGGAAAAGCTTCTGTAAATAGAATTTATTCGGGTAATTACGATAATGGGGTAATCCCGATTGATGATAATTTCTACCAAGCGCAACGGCATTTTACAGAGGTAATTATATTGACAACATAATGATTAGACGCCATTTAATCGGCCACCGTCTTTCGCTGTCGCTATATAAAAATGCCGCTGCGTTTGGTAGAAATTATCATCAATCGGAATTACCCTATTATCATAATTACCCTAATACACCTTATGAGACTTGGCTTGTACTTGCTGATCGAAAGAGCGGATATAATAGAAAGATTCATCTCTTAATTAGGTGGGGAATCCCGTCATGGATATAGCTTACTTTCTTCCTAGGGAACACAGTGGGTTATTTCAGTTTCTTCGTTTCTATATTTTACTAAGAACGATTCAGGAATTACCCCAAGGAGGTAGTAATTCCAGAATATTTTACAGGTAAGCTTTACCGGAATTTACTAACAAAATAATTTATGGAAAGAAATCGGTTTGTATTTTCCACAATGGCATGTTTGTTTCCAACTCACGATTAACCCTAGGCAGCAAATCATAATACATAGGTATCTAGCTGCCAGACAGTACCTATCATAGAGTTTAGAATTAACAGATAATATACGCATTAACATTCCTTTTATCTTTTAAACCGTGTTAATCTACGTCAGATTAAAACTGACACCATAAAATAATCTTTTTTTTTTTAATACTGAAGTAAATGCAAATCCTAACTAGTATTATAATGCGAATGTGAGTTTGTTTATTTGTAAAGCTTTCACACTAAAACGGCTGAACGAATTTAGATGAAATTTGGCACACGGGCCATGACTTGGAAAATGACAAAGGCTACTTTTAAAGCCGAAGCTAATACTCTAATAATAAACAAACAGGGTGACTTGTAATTTGACGTGGGTATTCCTTCCAGGATGTGGTAGTGTAACCTGGGTGCCTAACGTGTGATGGATTGCTGGGAGGTTCGAAAGTACGAGGATGGCATAAACCAGTTAATTTGCAATTCGACCATTGCCAGCATTATCGACTGTTTCATCGCCACCTTTAAATATTTGTTTAACTTTTGTACTTTGTTAGATAGCTGATTAAATGAAGAAGTCTTTCCCGTAATTTGTACGCTTATTGTCATAGTAAAATTCAAAAGAGGTCAATGTGACTGTTGGCTTGCACTCCTCCTGTTGATTATGGATGCTCTGACGTCGAATCTACAGGAAGAGGCACCCTGGTGCATGCTGTTTGCCGACGACATTGTTCTTGTAGTTGAAGATAAATCTGAGATCCAGAGCAAATTGGAGAAATGGCAACAGAAGCTGGAGAATGTTGACTTGAAAATCAGCAGAACCAAAACTGAATATATGTTCTGCGATTTCGGCGGTATCTCCAGTTCTAGAGCCCTATGGCTCCAGAACTGGAGATATCGCTTGATGGTGCGCTTTTCCCAGTCTGTTCCGACTTTCGGTATCTCGGTTCACTCGTGCAAAGCGATGGCGAAGTAGATCGGACGGTTAAGCATAGGATTAACACTGGATGGATGTAATGGATGAATGGATGGCGGCAGGTCACAGGAACAATCTACGACTACCGCATTCCCCTTAAACTTAAGGGGAAGATATATAAAACAATGGTTAGACCTGCTGTCTTGTATGGATCAGAATGTTGGGCCACAAAAGCATGCAGCTGAGATGAGAATGCTAAGGGGGATGTGTGGTGTTACACGAATGGATAGAATAAGAAATGAGTACATAAGAGGAAGTCTAAAAGTGGCACCGGTGACTGAAAAGTTGTGCGGAAATTGGTTGTCATGGTATGGGCATGTGATGCGGAGGAATGAGGAAAATGGGTTATAACAGTAGGGGAAGACGAAATAAACGATGGATGGACTGTGTGAAAGATGACATGGCTAGAAAGGGGGTGACTACCGAGGTGACGACTAATCGAGAAGTATGGAAACACATGTCGCGCCGATCCCAAACAGATTGGGATAAGGGCAGGAGAATGATGATGCCATAGTAAAATTAAGAAAATAAAAAGTTTGCTTTGAATTGAAATGAAACGTCAAATAGTTATGGAACGGATAAACTGCCAACATTGGTCAGATAAGATAGCTTAAGTTTAAACGGAGTTTATCTTAGGCCGAAAACACACGACATTTTTATATACGCGTGGCCTACGCGCGTTCCCTGTAACGCGCGTCAACGGCGCGGCGTAAATTTTTCTTAGTAAACTTGAGAAATCTGCACGGTTTGCGTTGCAAACGCGTTATAAAACGTGGTGTGTAAGAGCCCTTACATTGCGGTGTTCGGAAACGCACTTTCACAAGTTATTGAACCAATAGCGCTATTGGATAGATAAACCTCAGTTACAAGTGCCACAGAAACCGGGCATTAGTAATCTAGAGTCTAAACTAACAGATTGGACTCGTCATAGATTAAAACAATTGCAATAGGTCACACAGCAAGATGACGTATTTTACACGTTAAGTACTTACCTGTTTATTTTTACAATGATAACGTAAATGCTGAACCGGATTGTAGATTTCGTTGAATTTTTGTAGAACTTTATTTCTATATTATAATGACATAGTTGTATATCTATTATCTTGTTATACATTTTTCAGTTTTTATCTGAAAACAAACACAGACGTGTTTTTATATCACGTTAGAGTCACATGTGACTTGTTAGTAGTTGTTAGTCTAAATCATTAAGTCATCAATCAACTGTCATGTTTACATTTATTTGAGTAATTTCTAGAAGGTAAAAAATTATTGAACAATAGTTTAGAAGCTTTATCGATGGCAGCAACGAGACCTTGAAAACTTGATTCTTTAAAAATTTGTGTGACGAAATAGTAATTAATCAATTGATTACAATTCAGATCGGTAGGTTTTGATAAAGTTTCGAGTAATGTATACTTACTCACGTTATTATGATAAAAAAAAACATTGAATGGGTTTCAATTTACTCATTAAATAATTATTACAGTCTGAATTACAGCTGAGCATCCATAGGTTTGTTTTTTTCAGGGCTTAAAAACTTTTTTACAAAAAAATACAACCGACTTCCAAAAACAACACTACAAAGTGAAAAATAACTTTAATTTCGGAAGTCGGTGTCTAGTTAAATGTATTTTCGTTTTTTGCCACCGACTTCCGAAATTAAAGTTATTTTTCACTTTGTAGTGTTGTTTTTGGAAGTCGGTTGTATTTTTTTGTAAAAAATTTTTTATTTTTCACTTTTTAGTTGTGTACCTACCCCACACAAATTCTAATACCACTACCTGCAAAACAAACTAGAACATCATCTATATAAAAGTGGGGAAAAAATACGTATTATTGAAGCTAACTCAAAAACTACCCAAGCAAAGTTAATCAATTTTATATGGGACCAACTGTGATGTATACCCTCTCGAATAAAACAAAAAAAAACCAAATCGGTCCAGCCATCTTCGAGTAAACGGGGAACATACATAAAAAAAAAAAAAGGTTCCGACGAATTGAGAACCTCCTCCTTTTTGAAGTCGGTTACAAATAGCCGCTCTGTCATATTTAACTTAATCTAAGGTGATCCTTTACTTAGGTACAAGAAACTCGACTCTAAAATATAGCCCCCAAAAAAAAAATGACACCGATTCTATATTTACTACAAAAAAATCTATTTCTGTCAGCTCTAAGGCTCTAACCAAACGAGTGTGATCTGCGAATTATTCACAATTTACACAAGGCCATATTATCGTTAACTACATCAGAAGAATTAGAAAAATATACATTTATACATGACTAAATGGCGACATCTAAAAATGGACATTTATGTACATTTTTAGATATCTAAATTACCTATAGTTATACAACTATGTTACTAGGCTGACAACCTTGAGTACAGAGATTTTCACTCGCAAGATTGAGATAAAATTAAATGTGTGCTTACTTAATTATTATGACGGATGAAACTAGAGAGGGTCTTTGAATTACGGGATAAGATACACAAGAAACATGTAAGTGATAAAAAATAAGATTTAAGAAAAAGACGACTGGAAAGATAAGCGTCTTTAAATCCAACATAAGATTGCAAACAAAATAATAAGTTGCTCGCATAAACAATAAAACTAAATGGAAATTAAACTGATTTTGTAACAAAAAAGAAAACAATAATTATCAGTTCTATATGCACCAATAATAAATCAGTACCGAGGCAATTATTTTAACCGAAAAAAATAAAAATCGTTGCCATGCAAATCCTTAACTTATTTTTGTTTAATATATTGAAGCCCGTATAAATGTTTTTAGTGCGTAAACAGTTATATCCAGTGGATAACGACTAAGCCACATATGAGCTGTCAGATAAAACTTTACCTAGATAATCGACATAATTTTAAATCAAAATAAAGGTTTTCGTGTTCAAAATTGCATTGAATTTAGTGCGTGTAAGATACAAAAGATATCATATCACCGTGATTGATGGCGTGATACGGCCGAGTGGAGTATAGATCTTAGGACATGATTCTGACACGTGTTCTGCAGATAAACAAAAGAGTATTGATTACCTGATCGCGCATATGATTAATTGCAGTAATTGTCCACGTGTGAGCACTATTAATGTGAGGCTTACGGAAAGATCGAACGCTGTTGATAGAGAACCATCTAATGATATATTTCCATTTCTGCATGGATTTTGGAAAGAATGTTCAATGTTTACTATATTAGGGCCTTCGTCTGAAAGGTACAAAGATATCAAGGATCAAAGTGAGTGCAACTGAAGCAGTCACATTTACCATCATGGTGAACTATGTGATATTTTGAATGGAACCGCGGAGTCCTCGTACCACGAATGAAAAAGAAAAGCAAGATTATAAAACAGTTTATGAAAGTAGAGAACTTTTAGATATACAGGGTGTCCAAGAACCTGGCGTCCAACTGGATTCCCACGATGCCCCAAGTTCTAACAGTACTCAGAAAAATATTTTAAAAAATCCACCCCATGTACTTACAGAATTATACTGATTTCAAAAAAAAAGGGGAAATGAGCACCCTGTGACATACTTTTGAATGCTGTGACTGCTAATGCTGATAATTTCGATATTTCTTGGAGGTTTTGTAATCTAGGGTATTGCTGTGTCTAAATAGAATGTAAAAATAATGTACTTATTGTACCATTTTAAAATAAAATATTATTTTAACTAAAGGTGATATGGAAAACTATTGAATTTCGCAACTTTGACCGACTGTAGTGTAAAAAAAATGTACCAAAATAGTATGGCAAGTGACGTCAAATTTTGACGCGTTTATTCCTCTTTTTAAAAAGGTATAATACTTACACATTAATTTGAAAAAAAAAATTTTTGATAATATTTTTACTCAACAACCCAATTTTTACGATGTCTAACAGAATTCTTAGAAAGAAAAATTTACGACGAATTGAATCTAACCTCTAAAGAATTACTATTGTATGCTCATAAAAATAACAACAGGCCTCTCAAAAAACAGGTTAGACCGTAAGGGACGGTATGTGCATGCATCTCACCATAGTGATTCGTTATTACAACAGGAGGGAGCAAGACAGAAACTATCTTTGCGATTTGCTGGTTCTTCTTTATGGTACCCCATTATTCAGGTAAGAGTGAGGGAGAAAAAGGTTAGAGGTGCGAGTGAGATAGATAGTGACGCTATCTGGGATCGTGCTATTTAGGATAACAGTACGGTCAGTACGCGTCACTGCCTCCTGCCGTTACTACGCACCTCTCTCTTATTGTTACCATTGATCACGTACTACGATTTAAAGCTTTGTTTATTGGACTCGATTACTCTTTGTGCTCTGGACTTTGAAACGAACTCTTTACGACGACCTTTGCCTGTGTTTGGACAGTTTGTGTTTTGTGTGTGCTACCATGGCGACCTACACTCCGCAAGAATACGCAAATATGCACTACATTTATGGAGAATGTAGAGGTAATGGACGAGCTGCAGCGAGACTTTACAGAGAAAGGTATCCGAGGGCTACGCGATATCCCGACCATCGAGTTTTCATTAATGTGCACAGATCACTATGTGACGGGCGGTTCCCCAATCAAGTAGCTGGTGAAGGACGACCCGTAAATGACTTCATACGCGATGAAGTTTTAGAGGCGGTGTCGGCAAATCCAAGCATCTCTGTGCGAGGAATAGAAGCTGATACGGGGATACCGAAGAGCACAGCACACAGTATTCTCCAAAAAGAAGAATATCATCCGTACCACGTACAGCGAGTGCAAAGTCTTTTACCTCGAGACTATCCGAGCCGAGTCGCGTTTTGTGAAACAATCCTGCAAAAACATCGAGAAGACGAAAACTTTATCGACAAAATTTTGTGGTCAGATGAATCAACATTTAAGAAGGATGGCTACATGAACCTACACAACTTGCACGAGTGGCATGTGGAAAATCCGCACTTGATGCGAGAAGATAGATCCCAGTACCGGTTCAAAGTGAACATGTGGACCGGTATTCTCTGTGGGAATATTATTGGTCCATTTGAGATGCCCGAGAATTTGACTGGCGAATCATATTTAAATTTTCTTCAAAATGATTTGCCAAACTTACTAGAAGAGACCCCACCAGATATGTGGTTCCAACACGACGGCTGTCCAGCACATTTTCGCGTATCCGTTAGAGAGTTTTTGGACGAGCAATACCCGAACAGGTGGATTGGGCGATCAGGAACAATCCCGTGGCCAGCCCGCTCACCTGACTTAAATCCGCTGGATTTTTTTTTCTGGGGAACTATGAAGGAGCTCGTTTATGCGAAGCCCATTAATGACATCGCTGACCTTCGTGAGAAGATAACACAAGCAGTGCAGGTGATACGTCAAAAAAGTTACTCGCGAAACATAAAGCGGTCCTTTTTAAGGAGAGTGAGAGCTTGTATTGCCGCGGGTGGTCAACATTTTGAACATTTATTGTAATAAAATATCTTTAAACTAACATTCTTTGCTTTTATTCTACTGGGAACCCATCTACCTGTGTGTATTTCCTTCTTGCTCACTCTTGGAACCGAAGTAAATAATAGTAGTAACATAACAGTTTCTAAGATAAGAAAGGGTCCGACAGTTACCGTTAGTAGGTAGGCACTTCGTAAAAATTGGGTTGTTGAGTAAAAATATTATCAAATTTTTTTTTTCAAATTAATGTGTAAGTATTATACCTTTTTAAAAAGAGGAATAAACGCGTCAAAATTTGACGTCACTTGCCATACTATTTTGGTACATTTTTTTTACACTACAGTCGGTCAAAGTTGCGAAATTCAATAGTTTTCCATATCACCTTTAGTTAAAATAATATTTTATTTTAAAATGGTACAATAAGTACTTTATTTTTACATTCTATTTAGACACAGCAATACCCTAGATTACAAAACCTCCAAGAAATATCGAAATTATCAGCATTAGCAGTCACAGCATTCAAAAGTATGTCACAGGGTGCTCATTTCCCCTTTTTTTTTGAAATCAGTATAATTCTGTAAGTACATGGGGTGGATTTTTTAAAATATTTTTCTGAGTACTGTTAGAACTTGGGGCATCGTGGGAATCCAGTTGGACGCCAGGTTCTTGGACACCCTGTATACACAAATGAAATAGCAATTATCACAGATCACTAGTACACAAGTCCCTAATTTTGACATAAGAAAATATGGGAGAAATGACAAAATTGGCGAGTTCGCGACACAAGTCCTACCTTCCGGTAAGTAGTACAAGTTGTAGGCAATATTATCACAGAGTCAGGTATTCTTATCACAATTATGTCAGGGTATGATAAATTGTGATAAATGTGTCACTAGTACTTGCAAAGGAAATCACAAACAATAATAATGTAAATATTATTTTGAGTGAGGCTAGTCGTCGAGGTGACGACGAGGTGTCGGTGCGATAAAAAATATTCTAGAAGGTGGGTTAAAGAACTGCTAGAGATATAATCATCCTAATTGCGTACACTATCAATCGGAATCGGTTTCATTTTAACAGTTCAACAACTTTCTTTGTGATATTTACGTTGTCGAGCAGACAAATTTTTCGAACATATGAAAAATTAGCAATTTGCTTAAAATTATTCAGATTCCGAACTATAGTGTACTTCTTGATTTTATATTATCTGTAAGAAGCAACAAATTAGCTGCTGCTAAACATTGCCTGTCTTAAACATTTTTTTCAGAAGCTAATTAACCGTCTGAATACTCAAATCTACTCTTCAAAGTTTTCATAACTAAAGTTATAGTTTTACAAGCTACACTAACTTGAATTGCTGAAGACAAAAAACAGTCACTCAGTGATATTTAATCCCATTTTAATATAATGAAAGGCCAGCATACTCCTATACAATCTTGGATGGTGGTAATGATGCCAGCTTATAATAACGTCACGTAAACTTATCGTCATAATTATCACTTTTCAAGACCCATTAATGAAATGACGTTGGCCTGCAGTTGCCATCCGACAGGTCATACTCGTAATGATCTTTTAAAACAATTTGATTGATGGCTTTAACCCAAACTGCTTTACTATCGCGTCTCGCCGATTCGTATTTTCGATAACATGGAGATAATCTCAGTTAAATGCACTTACCTAGATATTGACTGGCGCCGTTTTCTAACAATGATTTCTATAGGTCTTATTGTGTAGGAGTCGTGTTCTCTTCAGTGAAGGCAGTTAAATAATCGTATTACTTGTTGTTTTCCGTTATAAGTAGATAGTGACATGTAAGTACTATGTTTAAGGTAGTATGCACGCTTTTGTTGCTAATGGTGATCGCGGAGATATTGACGACAATCTACCTTTATTTTGAGGATTTTCTGACCATTTTATGCACGGTTAATATCCCCAAATCTATTTAAGAAGCAAACCGTTTTTATCATAACAAGATAATTATGGTAACGGGAAGTAGATTTTTAATGAAACCGTGGACAAAGTTGGGCACGGGGAGCATGATGTGAAGGCAGATAGTAAGTAAGGTGAACATAGTCAATTCAACAAAACAAGATTGATGCAAGGCAAGAAATAATTGCAAGGGTGGAAGCTCAAATTGCGTTACCCAAAGCTGTGGATGATGATGAATATAATGATAAGTAAAACAACACGCCTATTAAACACATTCAATATTTTATTAAAGCTAGCACCTACAGCCTCACGCAATTACAAATTGGATCTTGTCCGATCCGTCTAAAGCTTTTGAATGTCCTACCATAAGGATGCACTCTACAACAAATGCTGTACCTAAGAACCCATGCATTTACAATAAGGCACATAACAGTTCCATACAATGTAGTAACGCGTCATTTCTGAGCATTATACCTGTAATAACGAGAATTACTTTAACTGTATTAGCTTCAGCTTCATGAGTTTGTCTTTCAGTGCCTCTGTTATGTAATGTAACGTTCTAGAATGACGTGGTTAGTTGTATTGTTTCGTTTATGTTAGGCTGTGGGTAGGCAGTTTTACTGCGTTGCCTAAGACAGAAGACTTCTGCGAAAATGGTGTTCTATATTTTTTAGAGCAATCTCCTTTCTGTTTTATTTTTTTTATTTTCTACCTTAATATTTTTTTGACTATGCACTGCATGTTTCACTGCAGGGTAAAGTTCTTCTCTTTTATCCCTATTCACAAAGAGAACTTTGTCGTAAGATCCTCAGGAATCTTGTTCACTATAAGTTCATTAATTATATGTATGTTTCTTTCTGCATTCCAGGTGTATCTCCAGCGATTTATCAAGGCTTCCATCAACATTGCTTGTTATCTTTACGATTACTTCACTGAAAGTGAATCTTACAAAGATAATATAATTATGTGGGCTAAATGTATTTTTCCGTTAACTGGTTTTTATGTTATTACTTTTCAGAAACTAGCCCTGTGCATAACTTTACTATGTTTTTTTTACTGTATTACCGAGTTAATTCAAATTACCAGGTTATGGCTTACTGAACCTTTATTCTTTACCGGCCTCCAAAATTCTTACACTAATACTTGAAAACCTCTTAACTAAAATGCTTAAGTCAATGTTACAGTTCCTATTACCCTAGTTTTCCAACCTGCCTCTTTAAGTTACAATAAATACCTTTGATGGCCGCCTATTGGCCACGTCATACACATTACATATGTCAATTTTGATTGGTTGGCGCTCAATGGTTGTGCGTAAGTTTGACGGCTACTAAATTGCTATGCTCGTTGTTAATTGGAATTCCAGTACAATATTGTTTGCCTAGTCAATTGTTATTTGTAGTTTTTATAATTGGAAAGTCCCTACTTAATTTTGGAAATCAGTTTTGGGCATATCATCAACGATAAATTTGAATTTCAGCAACAACGTAATATTTATGTTGAATTTGTAGTTTCAAAACCAACAAGTGTGCAGCAATATAGCTTGCTGTAAATATCACCATTCAACCTCATTATCCACCATTATCCTAGAGATTGCACCATTGGAAGTAATAACACCAATTTCAGCCAAAACCTACAACATTCACTGAATTTTTATTATTTATTGAAGTTGATATTAGAAGCCAAAAATAAGAGTGACAAGATTGCTCAAATCCATCTAGAGAATACCCAAGATTATCTAGATGAAGATAGCAAAGAAATAGAAAAGTTGTATGAAATGCAAGTTGCATTTCAAACAACTTTTCTAACTTTTTTATCATACAATCTTGATAAATAATATGCGAGAGAACTCACAGATGAAAATAATTTTACAGCTGTTACGTTTTATGTTAATATTGTTTAATAGAATGACCTTGACGATTCTAAGTGCTCGAGTTGATTGCATGAGAGTTAGTTTTGTTAAAATTGGACATAACTTTTTGGAACGGAGAAGCCAAGAAAAAAGTTAGCAAGCAAGCATTAATTGTCACTAAAGTTAAATGAATAAAATGTCAGTTTTTCTTCGGCGTGTCGGTGGCACGTCAGTGAGTTAAATTTTGCTGGCTTGTGTGTGTTGAAAGAAGACATGGAAAAGGAATACCATAAACTTTATAAGCTTAAGATGAATAGAAAACAGATGAAAAAACCTCCATGTTAGTTCAAAGGATCTAAATTCAGATGATGATATTCAAGTAGATAATATTTTCGTACGAACCACTTACCAGTCTCAGTTAGGGCTCAAACACAACCGGTTTAACCGATTGATTAAGTTTTGACAGATGAATGATGATAAAGATTGTGACTGTGGTTTTCAGGATGTTTTAGCTCAGCTGATAAATGATATTTGTCACGAATTCACGATAAGTGTTGCTTTGGGATAAAAGGATGAAACTGAAGCGATAGTGGGCTTATATTTAGATGTTACAATACAAATAAACAATAACATGATTATTACAAAGAAAGTATGATAATATTTTGTTATTCATATGCTATTTTAGTTCCAACTCTGTTCTATTTAAGTAGATCGATTTAAATCACCATGTGTTTATAACTTAGACCTGATCCAAAGTGCATAGCAACTAAATTCTGTCACCTAAATGAAAATCGTCTTAAGTCCTTAAAGATTTGACGTATCTATCCCATTTTCTCAATGTAACAAAGCATAATTTAAATCGATTACAGCAATATAACCAATAGCCATGTAACTAAAACCACGTGATAAAGACAATTACATCTTATTACGTGAGAAAGTGTTAACAGATCTGAATTGTTTCACTGCACGTGATTACTATAGACGTAAACGATTTGTTATTGTAAACAATGATTGAATCATTAAGGAACAGAGACATAAGATATTCGGCGCCCGCCACTGCTGGCCGTGCCGACAGCTAGAACCAACCTACTCGCCAAAACACCAGTGACTCGGGGAATTCATATAATCAATGAACTTCATTGCAAAATTGATGTGTTCACGTGTCATTTGAGTGAATTCGTAAGGACACTGTTATTTATTTTGTGTTATACTATAGATTAATGTAGGTGGTATTGTATTGTGTTAAAGTTAGTATTATGTTACAAGTTTTTTAGTTATATTATTGTTTCCATTGCTGAGAGCCTCCCTCCCTCTCACCAAGAGGAAATCTGTGTGGAGGTCGTTCATAATTATAGTTAATAAAGGATCAAACACAATCATGGTATGATTGTGTTTGAGAATGATTTCTAACGCCAGCGATAGAAAAACTACTGCCCATATTTTTGCCACTCAATTTTTTCGGAGTCAATCAGGGCAAATCAACCAAATAAAGGTAAAGGTATAAATAAGCAAGGTCAAAATATTTTGCAAATAATATTTTTTAAGATTATATTGAAAGCAAAAACTATGGCCATGATTTTATAGTTCGAAAGCTGATGATAAACGATTAGAGGAAAAAACTAAAGAAATTGGTCAAGGTGATGCTATACAGGCCATTGGTGATTTCAATATTTTTGTTACTAAATCGAAGAAAACAGGTAAAAAATTATCCGGGTTTTCTAATTAGTCATAAAAATGGAAACCAATTGGTTGATTAATATTTTCTTAAGTGCGTAAGTGGCGGTAAAAGCCAGGTGGAGAAATAGAATAGGTAACTATGAAAGAAAGAAGAAAGAAAGAAAATACGTTTATTTGCGGTACACATGACGCAAAGGACAAAAAAATAAATAAAATAAGCAATGTAAAAAGCAAGTTTTGGGGAAGATATGCTATGCTGATGTGTAACCTAAGTCAGAACAATAGTAGATGGAATTTAGAATAATAATGGGTAATTAGTCACGCACAAGTAGGTCGAAACTCTTCTTCAGCTTTTGTTATATACTAGAAAGTGGTAGTAGAAAATATTTAGCTAGCTCACATTATTCTTATATTTATTTGCCAAAATTTAGTGGTAGTCGATATTAATAAAGGATTTGCAATTACTCCAGATAATTATCAGATATAGGTTACTCCATACAATATTGTATTGAAATTTAAGTAAGTATTAATTCACAAATCTATTCTTACCACAAAAAAAAACTAGAAGTAGGTACATACAGCGAACAGGAAAAATCACACAACAGATGAATAAGCATCAACAAATGGGTACTTAATATATTTGTGGGCCAAACGGTGTCAATAATGTTACTATAAAACGAGACAATGGTACAGAATTTGTAG
Organism: Cosmia pyralina; assembly: GCA_946251885.1. Lineage (NCBI taxonomy): Eukaryota > Metazoa > Arthropoda > Insecta > Lepidoptera > Noctuidae > Cosmia > Cosmia pyralina. The sequence continues at coordinate 16,936,182 of OX276367.1, forward strand.
CAAACCACAATTACACTGAAATAGGTACTTTGTTTGGGTGGTATATTGAAAAGAGCAATTGTGTATTGTTGTGTTATCTAGTGGATTTGTTTGTGATGTATGATGCGTGGTTTTATTTATTTGAATAGGCAGAGGTAATGCCCTTTGAGAAAGGTGGTAATGACTGAGTAACGTCATTTTGGCTATCGGGTTTCGAAATATTTGACAGTTCACGCACTTATTCACACAAAGAAAGAAAGAAAATACGTTTATTTGCGTTAACATAACATAAGCATAATAAGCCTATAATGTTCCATCTGCTGGGTCACAAGGCACTTCTCTGTGAGAGGAAGTGGGTCGTATCGTAATCCAACTCGTGGGTTCAGTGTGGCTTGCTGCATGTCACATGTCTTCGAATTTTTGGTTCAAAGAAATTCCAGTTACCTCGCGATATTTTCCTTCACCGATTGAGAGCAGTGGTTATGAAAATGAATTACAGTTAAGTGTCTGTCTGGGTTCGAACTCACGACCTACAAGTTAAAAGTCGGGACCATTACCACTGGGCCACCACTGCTCAGTTACTTATGCACTTAATTATATAGTTTTAAATTTAAGTAAAAGGAGAGAGAAGTAGTTATGATAATCCAGACAGTATAATAAAATGAGTGTGACTATAATTTAGACTGACTAATGATAAAAAATATAACATCATAAGTCATCATCATTCTCCTGCCCTTATCCCAATCTATTTGGGGTCGGCGCAACATGTCCTTTTTTTCCATACTTCTCTATTATTCGTCGTATATAACATCATAAGTGTAACGGGCAAATATTTAAATAAACGACAGATAAAACGTGTTATAGGCAAATAAATAGCGCTCCATGATATGACGAGATAAGATAAATGCATCTGAGTGATATGCAGTCGTAAATTAGTCAGATTTGAGCTGAAGCAGTAATATCATTCGAAGCGTCGGTGAACACCATTGTGATTAAGTGTTTCTTATCACTCGTATAATTAGAAGAGGTACCATAATATTTTGCATTTAATACTGTCGTCAACGACGTAGATATTAAATTTTTTAAATGTTGTTGCAGATATTAAATTGTTTGGAAACACATTCTAAATCCATTAGATAATCTAAATTGGTTGAATCAATTTTAGAAAATGAGCTGACGCTAGCTGTAGCACGGGACAAGAATAAAGACTAGTCAATTAGTAAAGATATCTAAGAATTGATGATATTTAAGTAATCATCCAAATTCCTAGTTAAACGTATCAGAAATTCTTAAATGATCACCTCGTTGACCTATTGGCGTGGCGTACGAATAAACTGTGGGATATGTTTTCAGTTTAAAAAAAACGCAACTAAAGATAGACAGGGTTAGTTGCCAGATCGTCTGGGATCAGACAAACTAGACAGTATGACTAGATTTTTAAGTACTTGCATCTGATTTCGAGAGAAAGAATTTTCTGGATTATATGCATATAATTATCCAGAAAAATCTTTCTCTCGAAATTTCGCAGACCTGAATCAGACTGTGAAAGTAGGAGACATTGACGAATACATAACTATGTTTTGAAAAAGGATTACCAACAATCGTGGACTGAATTAGATTTCATAAACACGTACGTTGATTACCGATGTCAAGAACCTTAGTGATGATTCTGTGGATGGAAATGATATTGTAAAATGAGTGCATCCCTTTATAAATCAGTCGTTGGAAAACCTGACTCATACACATAACCTAGAAATCATAGATATTACAGACGCATTGATACCTTTGTTTACTCACAGACGGCGAATCAATCACTTCTGGCTTCAATTTCCTTTATCAAGCTGTTGTAATGACAAGATTCACACTTCAACTAATTGATATCATATTATTTTATATTTACAATTGTGTAATGAAGGAGTGAAAACAATTACAAACACTGCTAAGATAACAGAAGTAGGATCCGCTGCTTTCAGCCTTTTTTTATTAATTTTATTTTATTCTGTTTGGGAAATTACCCGAAATACAGCTAAATTACGAGGTTCTTAAAATATATGAAATTGAAGGCCATTTACAAGTTTCTGCTGTTAAACACTAAAACAAAAACCAAAAAGATCGGCACAAAAGACCTATAACATAAATTAAAAATTAATGGTGGATCGACTTTTCTGTGAAGAAGCTTTTCACCAACAAATGCTTAAACCGAGAAACACTGATATTGAATATATTCAAATCATGTGTGTGTTCTGTTCTCATCAACATTATCGCCTGTTTCTTTTATATTTATTCATTATCGTCTTTTCTAAACTTTACATCTGCTGTTTCAAGCAATGTAACTACAAATATAATAATCTTGCAAATTAAGTTAACCCCGACTCATGGACAATAAATAATTGGGCAGGTCATACTGTGATGCGCCTGCCGTGACGTTTGAATACTCGTTACAACCAGTACCAATAAAGTACCAAATTAATATTATCTTTTGTATTCCTCAACTATGATCCAAAGCTAATATGGAAAAGGTCGTCAATGAAAATGATGATTCGTTTACTGTGATCCGGAACTTGAATTCAATCAGTAATTAAATAATGACACACTATTTGGTACAGTTACAGATGACAGATCGTAATTTCAAGATATAGCTATGGTTGTTTCATGCTTGGTGGTTTAACGTCTTTGCGAGGTCATTCGTCAGCCACAATCAGTTTTATCGTGACAAGATCTCGGCCGACAGATTTTAAAATGTGTACCTTTTATCCTTATCGCGCGTCGATAAAAGGATTTTGATGATTTTGATTTTGGGTAGTTGTTGCATTATGTAACACGTAGGTACGAATATCTAAGCTTTTCATTGAATAATGTTATTTACAAGGATTACTTCCATGTGTACATTTCTTATTATCTCTCTTAACAATGTCGGAATTTCTTACGTAAGTTATGTAATTTTGAATTTTTGTTTTATCTTTCTTAGTGGTTTGGTGAGGAAACTTATTTTAACTGAGCAATATGTTGAATACCAATATCAGAAACATAATAGAGAAGAAAGAATATTTCTTGAATATCTTATGAATTTTAAGTTCTATTTAAATTTTCATCATTGTTTTATTACTATTTGAGGAAGCATAGATTATGCTTCTTGTTAAAAATTTCTAAAATCTGAAACGAATTTCACGACCTCAATGCAACAAATAATGAAATTACCAAAATACTGACTGAAACAGGATACGTGGAAGATGAAAATTTTGTAAGGGATTTGTGTCTGATAAGGTGTGACACAGTTATCAGAACTTAGACAAGTTATTGAAGATGGAGCAGTTATTTCAGTGATAAGCTGTCACGTCTAAGATAGATGCTGATAGGAGTACTTTCAAGGTGATGCGACTATATTCACAAGTCAGATGTAATATATATGAATTTGACAAATATTTTGTAATATATAGAGTCGCGGGCTTTTGATTCTAAATTGAACGCTGTGTTTCAAGGTTTCGAATTCAAATTCTTATAGAATCTCTCTACATATAATATTATGTTTGCTACACCATAGTAGGTCCAATCTTGTCTAAAACTGTTAAGAATGAGAGTACAAATAAGTTCGTAAGTCGTAGTACACCGTGTCATTACTCTAGTTACTTATTTTTTGTGTCTCTAAATAGGTTTCTATTAGTTGCCATTACACAATAGTCATGCAATGAGTGCCTTATGTGTTACGAGTATACGAAGGAAGTTTTCGTTATTTTTTTCTTCTCAAATGCTGATATTTAAATAAGTTCAGGCTATTTTTAGACTCCCTAAACAAGGTTATCGGACATAATTTTTTTTAGATAGATGTATTACTAGATTCATAGAATAATATGCGAAGGAGATATAGCGTCATATAATTATTTTCTTTAATGCCAACATGTACAAATAAGGAGATTACTGGAATATTTTACGATTATCACCCTACAATGCTTGACTTTGTGCAATTGTCTCCAACAACACGTTAATTAGCTATTAAAAATAAACACTTGGCTGGAGCACCGGGCCTATAATAATTAAGTGTAACAAGTTAAAGAGTGGCAAACAGCAATTATGAACAAGGAGACGCTACTGATCGTAACATTGTTGTGTAATTACGTCATCAGACGGTACAATAGCGTCCCGGGCAATTGTTGAAATTGTAACCATTACAAATGTGGTGTCTTCGTTTTTTTTGTGAGGTTCGTATAATCAAAATTCGCTTCAGACCAACGATGGTCACATTTGCAATCTAAATCAATCTAAGTAATCTAAATTGCCCTGAACTAAGGTAAGAATATAGCATTATTAGTATACACGGCTACATAACAAGTTGTACATTTACAGTATAAGCTGATCTCACATTGTATAGAGTTCCCGTACAATGAGAGGTCACCTTATACTAGAAATGTATAGCTTGCTATGTAACCGCGTGTGCCATCCCGAAGTTATATGCCTAACTAATTTTGTTTTGTTTTCTATTTTTTTTTTATTCGTATTTGACTTATAATTACACGCAGCAATCGCTATATATCTTCTTTGATTAAATTACTAGAAATCCTCTTAATCATACATAGCTGTAAAAACACTTAACTAAAGGACATCACATAATACATTTTATATCACTTTTGAGCATTCCTACTATTGTTTATGGTATCAACGTCATCAAATACTTGGAATGGGACTACCCTGAAAATATCTAACCAATTCGAAGGCACGATTTTACTTTATAATATGGACGTCACGAATTCCAATGGTCACTAGTTACTACATATACTACATGATCAATTTATCACATTGACACATATTTTCGTCGTGCTGTGATGACGTCGTGGTAACAGGCTACAGCTTCATCATTTTGATTAAATTGGAGTGTGCTGTTACTATCCCGGCTGTTGATTTTGGGGACTTTGAGAACGCGCTATTTATGTTTTTGGTTATATTCAACAGCGAATTGTGATGGGACAAGTGATACAAAATCTTCATATTCTCTGCGGTTTGTTCTTTCATTTCTCTTATTTCTTTGTTCGTTCTATCTTAAACAACCTAATCTCCTCAATGGTTTCCTTTGGATTGTTATGGCATTAGTTTTCATTTGCTATATTGCTATTGACCGTTTGCACGATTGCTGGTACCACTTTTTAATACAGTTGTGTTCTCTTGAGTATGTGCAATAGGCTATAGGAATGTTCATTTTAATATCAACAACAAACATAAATGCACACACAAGATGGTGATCTACGTTAATTTTTCTATCTTTTTCCTCATGCGGAACTCCACATTGGTCTGGGTATTGTCGGTCAAAGTTTCAACTAATTGCTCTAAGTAGCGTGAAGCAGTGAACGACGTAGGTTACATGCTAATACATTTACATAGGCTATTGCTAAAACGTATGGGTTTGCTCAACATGACTGAAGTTACAATAAAGGATTTAGTTTGCAGAAAATATGCAGAAACGTTGATTTGAAGTTCATTGTGTTAAGACCAGTTTAGTGCAGGTAGGACATTTTTTTATGAGAAATTAATCTCTTTCGATATGTGATGGAGTAACCGATGCAGTTAATTTGATTAGTCAATTACATTGTCATCAAGACTCAATTTAACTGACTCACGTTTAGGGTTTTTCAAATAGACTGGAAATTCATTAAAAAACAATTATAAGAAATCTTTTTAAAATCCCTTTATTTTGTATTTTTCGCGATCTAAACCTAACCTAACCACACTTTTATACTTCCCATTCAAGAAAATGACTAAGAAACACTTCATTTATGTAACCCTCATTAACTTACGTGTAACGAAAGGCGTTAAAGGTCGCAATCAATTACACGATGATGAGCAGACAACCATGAAAGCGGACAAGGTTGGTGAAAAACTTTATGAAGTTAAAGTAGAGACAATATGGATGATGTTAAAGTAGCTATTTACTTAAAAGGTGAATTATTTTCCTGATTGCATGGAATATAGACCAGAAAGAAATAGCTGAGAAAGACTGGAAAAGAAAAGACGAAATTCAGGCAGGCTTATTTCTACCACTGGACTGCGATAGTTTAGATAAAGATAAGTTTCGGCCTAGAAGAAGAATTAACAGGAACTTGATGCCCAAGCAACACATGGGTAATAAGTACCAATGCAAGACCTGGTGATTTCTTGAGTTCCTTGTAAGAGTCAAGGTGGAGATCAATACAGAAGCAATAAGAAATGAAGTGATATCTGTGAGGACAAAATGCCAAATGATAATAATATGAAAGGTGGTGCCAACAGCCACGTAATATTAACATAAGTTATGTTTCACTACTCTGACGTCATCACAGGATAGTGAAATTATCACAATTTAGCACATTACCCGAGATTATAATCTGTTTTGCCAGTATTAAGTAGGTTATACGCTATATCTTTTTATTGATTAGTATGTTTTACAGTGATTAATTGGTAATTGCATACGTTTCCTTGATAAATTCATGATTTGATTACCTGAAAATCTGATGAGGAAGCTTGTGTTTAGAAATTGTTTTATAACATGTTGTAATCTACTCATGAATGATTTTTATAAATGAAATATCGGCAAGAGTAAACTTAGCGAAGGATATAGCTTAACTTAAAAATGGTCCTTCACGGTGAATATTTAAATTTATTAAGTATATGAATTGCTAAGATATCCTTCATATCACCAAATGCCTTCATTTAAGGAATAATCACAATGGAGATCATAAAGACACTCATTATTGTTGTAATGACTAAAAGACTTTATTATACAAATCTTGATAGTAAAACTATGGTAGGTACTGAAACAGGAAATACTATAATGATATATTATATTTGTAAAATGTATAGTTATTGTACGTTCTACCGTAGAATATTGTCTCTACTAGATGTTCGTGAAATACTATCATAATCTTGACACGATAAGCTAACCGATAGTAAGGCCGTTCGTTCACCGCCACGTCAACGGGACGTCAACGAGAACGAGATGACGGCGCCGTAGTAGCGATACATACATTTACTATGGCCGCGTGTCCACTGCACATCCGTCAACGGTGGCGGTGGACAAACAGTGTAAGGGTTTAGTTTCAAGAGGTAGTTCTAATATTTCAAACTGCTATCAATCCATCTCAAAAACTTGGTATATGATAATAGCCTATGATAGCAGAATCACATAAAGGTATCACAAAATAAAAAAAAGAAAAGAAAGAAAAAGTGATTATTCTGCACAAACAAAGCAAAATATATTTGAACAATACCTATTGAAAGCGGTTAATGTTCCACGGTACCAACTTTCAGTCATTTCAGGGTTGTGCTACAACTCTCGTAGCAAAGAGCTACGCAGTAAAACGAAGCTACAGAACGTCCCTATATTTACTGGATTACAAATGTTTTTGAATGCTAACGATGCTAACTGAGAAGAGGTCCCACTATGTTAAAAGATGTGCAAGCCTTTCAGGTAAGGTATATTTGTTTTTATAGGTAGACATAATGATCACAGGAAAATGATGCATTTGTGAGGACGGTCTCATAAGTACCTCAGGGTATTTCCTATATTTAATGGTGTCAATTCATGTTAATTTATGAATGATGCTATTGCATATTATTAGCTCAAGTCAGAATAACTAATTCACTTGCATATGTGTTTATTTTTTCAGTCATAAACCTACCGCCGTCTGATCCTAACTAGTTAAACATAATACTGTGACAGAACACGTTTAAACGTGATGACGTGTTAGTGCGTGAAAAATATTGCGGCCATTCATGCTTATTAATATGTAGTTATGTCGGGAACTATTACTATAATTAATAAAAGAATATTAATTGTATTTAAGAATTATTATTCCTATTGAATCAATGTTGAAGTTGAGACAAAGCTTTGACATGAATTGAGAGCTTTCTATAGTTGTAGAACTTGTAGATTCATTCCAAATTAAATCAGTCAGCGAAATGGTTTAAATCCAACACGAATCAGTATTGCCAACACTTTAGTCATGGCAGTTGTAAATTATGCGATTATGAATCAAATGTAAAGTGCATAAATAATCAACTGAACCACGTGCCATTTCGATAGTATTTTCACTTATACTTTTATACTTACTATTAATTTTACTATAAGTTTGATTCATGAGACAAAACCTCAAAGTTAAGTACCATTCAGTATACCGCAGTCGACTCCAGTCGATAACTTTTCAGTCCAGCTACACGATATACAAACTCACTCGCGTAAAATAGTATTTTTATTGAAATCACAACACTAGAGAATGAGCATAGAGATGCGCCACGTCAATCCACGCTTGAAACCCGAGTGGGACTGATTACGGCGTTGCCATTATCGCGTAAAAAAACACAAATAAAAGTCGACGTTGTGATAAACCACAGGTATCGCTAGTCGAGGATAGTCAGTGCACGCGGACGCACGTCTCTACAAACATTTGAAATTGGAAACTTGATTTTTGAATGAGGATTTGTTTTGAGGACGGTAATTCTTTTTTTGTTTCTAGATTTATAATCGAGTTTACTTCTTCAACCTGATTCTGTTAGATTTTCTTTGGATTGAATAACGTTTTCTCAATGCCAATACTCAATAATTTGTGTAAATACTTCATATGATTATGTTTTGAGGTCCGGATCTATGAAGTGTTAATGAGGTGGTCGCGACGATAGTTTTAGAGCTTCAAGGTTGTTCGGAGTAATACTAAGTTCCGTTGTTTATCCATCCGGAAAAGAATAAACTAATAAACGTTAAAATGAAATAGTACAGTTTACTACGCCTTAAATTATGACGATGACTTAAATACTGTTATGCAATTACTCTTATCGTGCATTGAAGGAATTTCATTTTCATTTCAGCTTATTAATTAGCTGTGCAGTATGTTTGTATTTGGATTATCAAAATCAATAACTAGTTAGAACTCCAGTTTCTTTCCTATCCTGAAAGCACTTTTGTAGCTTTAGAATTTATGCCACTTCACGTTCTTATTTTTGAACTCCGAAATAACATAGACTGTTCACATCCACTATGCTTGGAACATAGTTCTTATAGTCTTTAACTTCCAAAACAATTACTACTCTTCTGCACTACAATACAAAGAAAGCACAGGAATGAACAAAACCTTATCAAAAATTTAATTATAACTATAATCACGTAATAACAAGATTACGGAGATATAAAAGTAAATCGGTATGAAACATAATAGTATAATAATTTAAGTAATGGAATTGTTGAACCGTCAAGGTCTTTTTGTGTCAACAGTAATTCTTGAGTATTAAGATTTTTCTTGTCACTACCATATCTTGAATGTTTTGTAAGTATTTGATAATAGGCGCCGCCGGTGGTTCACAGATCTAAAATTCTTTAAGCATTATAACGTACTTATAACTTTACAGTTGTTTTGATATTTTCAATATATCTATCTCTAGTATTTGATCTATGTTTTGTAAACAGGACTAGCATCAGGTGTTGGGTATATTTAGGATCTTTTGAAAGTACCAGGTGCTTCCAGATTTCTTCTTACTTTCTTCGTAAGACCAAAACGAACAAAAAGCTTTGGTGCAATGGTATTTGCACATTCTTAAAACTTATTTTCATAATCCTTAATAGTTTATTTAAAAACAAGATTGTTACCAACTCCCTGAATTATTTCAGCAATGTCTACTACTTGATTCCTAAATCTCGCAATAAAATCATCGCTCATTCATCTTAGAACGAATGACTAAAAAAAAACCATATTCTCGGTAAATTGAATAAGCAGCAAGATGTTACGGTAATTAGTCGTCCTTATCCGTCGCTCATGAATATTAACGTGCTGCACAATAGTGAGCTATTTGCGGACACTCGCGTGCGCCTGCGCACCGGCTCACCGATAGATCGCTGTTAGGGGTGACAGAAGTTATCCAGGTGGTTTAAGCATCTTTATAACAGAACCATAGATTATTGTGGAGTTAGATGTTATCCTATTTAAAAATATTATTTATTTGCCTGAACTGGATCCACATAAAGCATTTCATTGTCCAATATAATTCGTTGTCAGAATCCAAAATTTTATATTTTAATCATTTAATTTCACTAATCAAAATATCAATGAAATATATCACCTACTTTTAGTTTCTGATTAAGTTATAAATGATAAATAATCACAACATGTTTTTCAGAGATCTCCAAAGATAAAAGTGTCTGTGGGAATGACGAAGATACGCATCATATTTGTTAAGTTTTTGAGTATATTTTCTATTTTACCATATCATCTATAAAAGCTCCTAGTTCTTCTCTTTCCTTGCTCTAATGAAAACGTGAGTGACTGTTTTGTTTTCAGTTCCTTCAGACCTCAGTTCAGTTGCTAATGGCGCAACGTGAAGTGAAACTTCACCTACATTTCTGATGTTAATAATAAAATCATGATAGTCGTGATCGTTATCATTTTATTTGTCAATGATTGCTGATATTTTTTAGGTTATCTTTTACATGTGTGTTTCTAATTACACCTAATCGTTTACTGTGTCTACGATAATTTTAAAATGATTTATATTACAAGTTTTAAAATTAACAATACTTTCTTCTACAGCCGTTGAACAACTGGTCAATATAGGGCCCCTAAACCATTTGTTACCCTAAGAATTGCAGTCATTGAACTTTTAGCTATCAGATAAGTTGGTAAGTAGTCCGAACAAAACAGCAATGAAAAGAAAAGTCCGCAACATTTTAACATTCTAAGACTTTTTTTGGCTGTGTTGTAACGTGGAGAGAAATTCATCCATTATTGATTTCATGTTCAAATAAAAAAATCATGAAAATCGTGATAGAATCGGTTAGCAATGAATGCGAAAAGCGCGTACGCGTCGTGTGCTTCTAATTTGTAAGTCTGCTGTCACAAGTGAAGAAATCAAGGATTCGGGTTGAGGTTGGCAGATGTATCTAATGATATTATTAGCTGGTAACTTATGTATTGGATACACGTAATAGTTTTAAGACTTTACATTAAAATGATGCTCTGTTTTGGATTCATGTTTCAGTAACATATATCTAGTTTTACATATCTTTATGAAATTCGTTTTTATTTCAGAAGACAGATTTGAACTTGCTATAAGCTGTGGAAGTTTGATTTTTATTCCTCCACAGTGACGGAAATAATTAGTGTGAATGCAAAAATGCTTATTTTATTAACACAAGTTTTGTTTATATTCAAATATGTATGTTTAGGTTAAGGTATTTATCTATGGGCCGTGTCGCCTGAAATAAATGGTTTATTTATTTATTTTTTAAAAAATATTTTAGTCCTTGTACAAATATACAGGTACCTTTTACATTGACATAGAGAGCTCCATAAAATTACTCTAATTAGTTTTTTTTCCTAGTAGGTAATTATTGGAATTACTTCATGAAACTTTTCCGTATCAAGGTCATATTCCGAGTACATAAGTTTAAAAACACAGTACATACCTACATCGAAAAAAGTTTGTGATCACTAGCAAAAGCTGATAATTATATTTTAAAAATTTAATTAAATCAAGATAAAGTGTTTACGTTAATTTTTTAAATAGAAATACAGTGTATTTTATTGTACATAACGTAAACACTTTTTCTTGATAAAATTAAATTTTAAAAATATTTCAGCTTTTGCTAGCAACTTTTTTTAATATGTGTACACCAGCTTTATTCGGCCCTAGTACATTTCTTAAATTAGACAACCAACAACGCATTCAATAGAACTTTTTACACTTTTCATGACATAACAAGTCTGTAGCAAAAATACAACCTTTTAAACATTGTCACGTTTGTGACATAAGGACGTGAAACGGTACCTCACGCCGCCATTGTAGTGTTAAGATAATGTCAAACAGGTGTTTGTATGTATGTGTGCGTGAGTGTGTGTGTGTAGTGAAGTAAGTTCAGCAACAGTGGACATTGCTTAAAGTTTGGTAATGTACTGAATGTAGGTTCATTTTGGTACACATGTACTCGTACCGGTCGGGTATCTTCGTGAGTTATTTGCGCATATAAGAACAACTACAACTTTAATAAGTAGTTTTTCTATTAATTCTATTAAGTCTAGTCAAGTATCTTTATAATCTAGCTTGACATAGTCCGCCATGGTTACAATTCTAACCTTTGCTAGAAGTTTGCGGGATGAAAAGTTTAGCTTTTCAATCTATGTCCCAAGTTGTCGTAGCGTAACTCGGGATCTCCCAGAAACCTCATGAAACATATACCTCAGACTAAATAAAAAACCAAGACAAAGCACTATCAACAGTGACGTGAGACCGCACGTTTCAGGTGTCGTAAACATTAATTTGTGTGCACGTAATGAGGTGTAGTTTAATTGTAGTTTGGTGTAAATGGTGTGCGTGTGACTGTGTATGCACAGAGCGAGGTGTACTTATGCGCATGCTTCACTGTATTGTTCGCAGAGCTATGTCTTGGTTTTTTATTTAGTCTGAGACATACTATTGAATGCCAATGCTTCCGAAACTGGAATCAAATCTACTTTTTCAAGTGTCTACTCTAGATAGTCTGTGGATCTTAGTGTGTATATACTGAAGTACTAACATGTATCTGTACCTGTCAAGAGAAGCGATAAATGATAACGTTAATATTTGCAGCATCTGTCAACCTGTTTGGTTTGAAGAAGTTACCAAGATTATAAGAACAACATCAGTTAGTTATTTGTTGAGGTAAACAATAACACAGAAGTGTAACTGCACAATACAAGATAGTATTGGATTACAAGGTCATTAGCAGCTCAGGTCAATATTTATAACATGTGGAAAAATTCAATGGGACCCGAGAAAAATACAATTTTAATATACTTACACCAAAAACAATTTCATAATTCAAACATTTGTATGGAAAATAATTTCATTAGAAAAGAAAAGGATTAGGATTAGGATTTGGGAAAAGGCAGAAAATGAGCATCCAAAACTCGAAGAAAGCAAATACAGAGTTGAAAGCTAGTTTACTACAAATCGCAAATGATGAAATGGTCTTTTAACAATACAATACAATTCATACAGAATAAGATAATAAATGGGTAGTTATTTTTCCAAGTATTTTTAAGTTACCGCAATACAATCAACAGTAAACCAAAAACCATTACATACAGAAAAACTTCTTTGATCGAGAAAAAAGTAAGTGAAAAGCGAGCGATCTAAGTGGTGAAGGGCGAGTGCTGATTCTCAGTCTAGTTTGAATAAATGACTTTTGATTTTTCATTTCCTAGCGAGAAAAGTTCCACAGGTTGAAGAACATTGTTTTAGCTCCTCAAACAAGAGATTTATTTAACTATATATTAATTATCTCTTGAGCCTTCGGAACTTCGCGCAGATGATTTACGTCCACAAATAACAACTATAATAAAGATAATTACGGAGTTGGACTTCTAGAACTTTTTACATTTCCACTGTCCAATAGTAAATGTATCGTGTAATGACGTCAGATGCGCCAGCGTCGTCTCCTCACGTTCAGGTAAATAATATTTGCCTTGTGCCATATTGTTCGCTTCTTCTTACTAGTTCCACTATCTCGGTAATTTATGGGGGTGAGATACAAATGTATGTTTATTAATATTGTCTCGTGCACATTGTTCGGGCTTTTTTGTATTGTTTGAGGCGGTTACCAACACAAAAATGGTGCAGAAACATCAAGTACCTATACATACTTGATGAGATAATTATTCTGAGTAATCTGATTTAAAAAACAGGTCATGATAACTTGGTAAGTGACGGATTAAGGAGAAAAAGTAATAAATAAAAGAGATTTTATGCAATTAAATAAATTGCATAAAACCTCTCGAGATATATTTAGTATATCACTCGGCACAGATGCAGTTATCGTCCAAAGAGAACTCGAAAGTTTTGTAATCAGTCAGTCTGGATTTAATCTTAATATTTAGGTCAGACATTTCAGACTGTCAACGGTTTTTTTAAGACAATTCGTAAAGATTGCACAGTTCGTGATAAGGTAATTCACAGAGAGACGTGAAGTCTTAAGTATTTACGAAATAGTAACTAAGTTTAAAACTTTGCTTAGAATTTATCCAAGGAGTTAGGACCCTTTTAACACACTCAGCGCCAAGGGACCTTTAAGACAAAGTAGTGGACTTTTTTTTTGCAGAATTTGCTTCTTCTCCAAACGTCCATATTAAATGTTTGCAACGGTGTATAAATCAATATACCTACACCGGCCTGTGAAGTTGTGTTCTAGCCTTGTATCACCAGTTATACACTGGCTTCGAACAAATACATTATGTGTATATCAGGATATACCACCTGGCGCTGAGCGTGTTAAGCTAAGCTTTCATATTCACAGCATACCAGATTCCTGTCAAATCGTTCAGTTAAACTTGTGCTAGGAAATGGTTTACGTCATCATCCTTATGCCCTTATACCGATATATTTTTATCGGTGCAGCACTTCTTCTTCTTATTCCATACATCTCGATTAGCCTTCATCTCAATAAATTCACCCCTATTCTAGTTCTAGCCATATCATCTTTCATACAATCCACCCACCGTTTATTTGGTCTTGTATTATACAACCATCCACTTTCATACTCAAAAAATTTATCACGTTGTTAGTTCACATCGAGTAACATATAGGGTTTGATACAACAACATAAACCTCTTCTATTTTTCTTCCTTCCTTTCTAGTTCAAAGTGTAAAGTACCCTAATAGAACAAAACTCCGTTCTTCTGTCTTCAAAAAAAAAAAAACCCAGATTCTAAATTCATCTCAATTCATGATAATATAAAAATATGTTACAGTCATAAGTCATAAGTCATTTAATCATTTGTTAACATAGGTACAATAATAGTTGTTAAAAAAATATATACAAGCGCGCTATGTTATACCAGAAGGCGTACAAATATTTATGGATGGCATTTAAACATAATTTATTAATAAGTTACATAATTAAAACAATTCAATTTCTCAAAAATAAAAAATAAAATATTAATGTCAAAAGGAAAAAAAAAAAAATATAATAATAAGTTTACTACATCAATAATCAATATAAACAAAAAAAGTGAGAAAAAAAAAAATAATAATAATATAACAATTCAAATAATACAAAAATGTCACGTGTTAAAAAGAAAAAGACATAATCACAGTCAACGAGTACCAAGTAACCAGTCATTGCAATTTGTCTGCCAAAAACTCTGATATGTCGTAATACGCTTTATTCAACAGTAAACATTTAAGCTTTTTCTTGAATAAGTTTATGTTTAATTCTTTAATTGAACTAGGAATGTGATTGAATATGATTGGTGCCATACAAAAAACACTTTTTCGCATCAATGCTGTATGGGACCTTTTTACGCACAAGTTATTGTTCTGTGAACGAGTTCGTTTGTGATAAAATGATATTCTAGTAAACAGGTCTGGATTGGTTTTAACAAATACAGCTACCTCAAAAATATATAAACAAGGAAATGTCAATAATTTGTATTTGATAAACAATGGCTTACAAGAATCTAAACTGTGGAGTCTGAACATTGACCTAATGCACCTTTTTTGTGCTTTAAAAACTAATTCCCTGTTGGTTGAGTTACCCCAGAAAATTACACCATATCTCAATACAGAACTCACCAAACCATGATATGCTGTGACTAAAGCATCGACGTTAATCACTGTGGTCAGTTTGAATAGGGCATAGGCTGATTTGCTAATTCGTTTAGTTAGCTCCTCCGTGTGTGCTTTCCAGTCCAATTTTTTGTCAATCGTTAAACCTAGGAATTTGGATGTATCTACTTGTGTTATAATTTTATTGTTATAACATACTCTCATATTGGTATTCGCACGTTGGCTAAACATCATTAATTTCGTCTTATCAATATTTATTTTTAGATTATTATTATCTAACCATTTCACTATGGAGGTTATTGTCTGAGTGACAACATAATTGTGGCTTAGATCATCAGTACTTTTAATGGTCACAGTGCTGTCATCAGCAAACAGTGTCATAGGGTGCCTTGTTACTTTTGGTAGATCATTTATATATAATATAAAAAGCGGGGGCCCTAAGACGCTGCCCTGGGGCACACCATAAGCAACTGTGCGATAACTAGACTTATAGGATCTTTGACATTTAGTTTTGGGATCAATATCGTTTATTTCAACGTACTGTTTCCTGTTCCGCAAAAAAGAATGTATTAAACTGAGGATATTCCCTCTAATACCGTACGCATCCAGTTTATCGAGCAAGATATTGTGATCAACATAGTCGAATGCTTGAGTCATGTCACAATAAATTGAACAAACAGGTATTCTTTTGTCAACATTCGTAGTAACATTGTTCAAAAAGTCATATATTGCCATATTGATGGTTTTGTTTTTTCGGAAGCCTTTCTGTTCGTCAGTTAATATGTTTCTTTTATCTAGATATTGAAAGATTTGAATATAAATATATTTTTCAAATATCTTAGATATTACTGGCACAAGCGCAATGGGTCTATAAGACTCCAAGCATTCCTTGTCTTTTTTTTTAAACAAGGGTTTAATTACAGCTGTCTTTAGGTTGGTTGGGTAAGTACCATGTGATATGCACAGATTGAGAATATGGCTCAGATGACCACCAATGCAGTCTGATACATGTTTAATTATTTTGGTAGAGATGCCATCGTGCAGTCGTAACGCTATTGTCTAAACTATGTTATCTTATCTCTCGGAGGCTGCCAGATTGCAGTCATCTATCACATCACACTGACAGGTAACTGAAGTAACCAAGGCGCCTGTTGCTGGGCGGAGATTTCCAACCGTTATGTAACTTTGGAAAAATTAGTTTTGGAATAATTTTCTTTTACCAAAGAATGATCAAAGTCTAATATTATGTATTGCTTGTTTGTGCATGCTTTTGAGGGGGTCCTTTTCAACTGTCGGTTTACCATCATACTAGCTTTTTAACCAACTTTAATATGTTGAACCTGAATTCAAATCAACGTATTCGAGAGCGTTAAAAGGCAATATCTGAACTTAGTAATTCATCTTTGGCTGTTCTTTTAGTGGTTGAATCAAAGCAATAAAAATCTTCAGTGTTTTATTACTGTGTTGTTCCAAATTACCATATCCATTTTAACTTTTGATCAAAGCTTCAAAGCCAATCAATCAAACTTTTCCATAAAACCTTTGTACCATTTAATGAAGACACACAAAAACTTTGGACTGCTCAACATTAGAATGACGAACGAGGAAAAGGTCCAGACTCCATCTGATTCTCGCTCGAAGGTCGTGTGAACAATAAACCATATATCATTACATGGATTGCACGTGTTGTTTTGCTAGACGGTTTGGTGCGACGGGTTTGTTTTCAGTACGAATAGAACGGAACTGGGATAAGAAGTGTGCTTCACAACAATAATAATTGTGCTTTGTGAGTGTTTCACAGATTTGAGTGTAGATTTGTCTGTTGAATTAAGTTTAGGGGATAAGTAAAGAACCTATTTTTACAAGAAGTAGTAACAATACTGTTAATGACGGCAATGGATATGATAATTGTCTTGTAAGTAATAAGTTACTGAGCTTGAGGACATACTAAGATTCATAAACTTGGCAATTCTTAATAGTGCAAATACTGAAGAGCTTAAAGATCAAGGCCGCAAATTAAATAACGAGGAGTACCGTTCACTAATAGATCTATAAAATCAATTATGCTCATTAGTTCCAACCTATACGGAAAGCAAACCAATTAACTGTAATTAATAGATAAATCAGCGTACTTCTATTGATACAACCTCAAGCTAATTATTTGAACCGATCTCTGCAAGACAGACATTATCTACAACGGCCTTGGCGACAACTAATAAAAATAAGGCCACAACAATAGCTGGTAACAAATAAATTCTTCGAGTAAAGACCCATCCTTGACTATTGAAATTTAGTCTGAAAATTATAATAAAAACGGAGAGGCCGGCCTGACCTTACGTCAAACAATTATTCATGCAAAAACAAAGCTTATCGCTCCATTTAACGTTTATTGTCTGGATTAAGTGTTGATCATGGTTTCCGCGTCAACTGGGTTTTGGTTTTTATCATACTAGAAGTTAAAGGAACATTTTGAAAATATTCCAACTAGTTGTCTGACTCCACATGCTCGTATATTCGATATAAATTACCTTTATTCGATTCCTATTATCATCATCCCTATATGGTCTTTGTTCACCAGTATACAGGGTGGCAGAGACCTCGACGCGCAACCTGTTCTGAAACCTACTGCGTCGCGGTCGGTTATTTAAAAATAAATTGCTGTTCCATACATTTTGACTGCGTCAGCATTGCACTTTTCTATTAAACAGCAGATGTTTTTTTTTTGTATAACCAATGAAAAAATTCTACATGATTTCTACATATGCTGAATTTATTCGAGGTAACAGTTTGCGCGCCGGTGTCCCATCCTGTATATTTACGGGCTGTAACGGTGATCATCATAATTAAGTTTGTGTTATCTGTCATCTAACATGTCTAAGAATCAACCAGTTACTCGTACGCCAAAGATTCCTTCAGATATGTTTAGGATAATTTTATGATAATGTTATATCATACTGTTATGCATATTTGACCAACATAGTTTCCAGTTATTGTATTACGATATACCAACCCGTACCTGTAGCAATTAATTAATTATTATTTCAGGTAGTCCACAATCGCATAAACGTCCGATTTCTTTCGCAATTATTTTCACAAATTATTGATACTTTAGTAATCAACTTTTCTTGATTCTAATGATATAAATGGTGACACTGTTCTAGGTTCTACGATTTGTTTCATGCTAATTATCTGTCCTTATTAGCCTATAGACTAGATCTATACTCCTGAACATGGGCATCATTAAACCACAATGGATGGTCGTGATCTATATTACTATACTCACCCTTCGTAAAACAATCGTTAATCAGATTAAAGTTATTCATGCCAACGTCAATACTGCCAGAATTATACACTCCCATGGTATAAATGTCAGATAGTCTTATAGAGCTCCCATAAAAATGCCACAAGGTGTCCTTATCAATGATGGAATTCGCTTTTCTAGAAGATAAATAAATCATAAATAAAACTACTAAGAATGGAGGGAATCATTACGCTGGAACTAATTTAACAATACCAAGGTCGTGGTGACTGTTTAGTATTCAAGACACGGACGATGCATAGATTAGGTACTTATTAATTTTGTTACTTATATCTTTTAGAAACAATAGCTTTCAGAAATGAAGGTGAACGTGAAGCTGACACTGTTACTAGAGACGAAGTAAAATTCGATTCTGATAACGATGATAATCTTCAGCAATTTTGGGATATATTCACTGAAGTGAAAACTAAAGATGAATTGAATAAAGAAATTGAAAAATAAATGATGGCTTTGGCCTTGGTTATTCCTTAAAATATAACTGGTAGGACTATACGAAACCACGAAACAAAACGACCTTTACCATTTGTTTTTATGGCTTAATTAATGAATGAATGTCCGCGGAATTCTTTGAGAATGAAATGAAACCATCAGACATCCATTGATGGCATTTTAATGATGAATTACATGGTAATCAAAATTTTATGAACTTTAATGATCTTAATTATTGTCATTTTCTTATATGTTTTATGTTTAATGTAGTGTGCAATGAGACAATGTTTTGTTTCCTCTATACGAAAAACTAGATTGTCATTATCCTAAGAAAACTAAGAATATAGCAAGTGCAGACAATTTTGTTAAAAATCAACTAATTATGTAACTTGATAGTTGATAAGTAGTTCATAGCCAAGTAAATTGTCAATGGTTTTTATATGCAAATGTGTCCATCCATTGATCAAACTGATCAATTTGTCCGGAGGTATCAAATCGCCATCAGTCTAATTGTGCGCAAACAACTCTTGCGCAAGTGATCGGCGCAAATCGGGGACAGTACTATGACGAAGGTCGTCGAAAGTGGAGTCATTTGGGCTCTCGCTCGCAATATGTTACTGACGGTCCCAAACCCGTCAGGGGCAACAGGTTACCATGCAGGTTTGCTCAGTTTGTTTTAATATATTTCCTTGGCAGTTGTCTGAGTGATAGATGTAAGAATGAGAGCAGTCTTACTTGTGACGGGTACAGGTTTATTGTTGACCTCTTCAACTATGTATGTTTTGATGTCAATGGAGATTCGTCAGTAATTTGTATTGAAAGTACACTCTTGGATGAGGATAAAGTTAATGTTCTTTAAAATTGTATCTTTTCAACAAAGTAAGTCAATCTGCCTAACCTTTTCCCAACTATGTTGGGGTCAGCTTCCAGTCTAACCGGATGCAGCTGAATACCAGTATTTTACATGGAGCGACAGCCTATCTGACCTCCGCAACTCGGTAACTGGGTAATACTATACCCCTTGGTAAGACTGGTTGTCAGACTTTCGGGCTTCTGACGACCCGTAACGACTGTCAAAAATCCACGAATGACAGCCGGGACCAAAATCAAAAGTCATTTATTCAAATTAGGCTGAGAGTCAGCACTTTCTGAACGTCAAGATTACATAGACAGTCCCCACCAACGACCATATAGCCCATGGTCAATGGTCCCCACACAACGCCCGCCCTTCACGGGTTTTTACCAACGGCTTAACGTGCTTTCCGAGGCACGGAGGAGTCACCCATCCACGGACCAACCCTGGCAAGCGTAGCTTAACCTGATATATCGACCCGTGCGGCTGTTATTACTTAAGTAATAAACGATCACTGATTAATAAGTACTCGTGGCTGCTGTCTCAAATATCAATTTAATAGAGTCTATCGATACAATCACGGTTCATATTACTGACTAGTCTTTACCCCTATCTCACATATTTATTATTAGAGAAGTTTAACAAACTATTATAGAACACTAGCTTTTGCGTGGAGGTCGAAAATTATCCCACGGGAATTTACTACCGGTACCATGTCTATACCCAGTCATGGTCTATCCGTGAGCTAAATTTCATCCAAATCCGTTCAGCTGTTTAGACGTGAAAAGGTAACAGACAGTCGTTACGGGTCGTCAGAAGCCCGAAAGTCTGACAACCAGTCTTATTAGCCAGGGGGTATCGTATTATACAGTAACTGGGTTGTGGAGGTCAGATAGGCAGTCGCTTCAAGTAAAATACTGGTATTCAGCTGGATCTAGTTAGAGTGGAAGCCGACCCCAACACAGTTGGGAAAAGGCTAGGCAGATGATGATGAGACAGACAGAGTCACTTTCGCATTTATAATATTGGTATGGAAGTATGGATATGGATTTATATATGGATTATGAATACATTATAAACCCAGCATTCAATAATGTGGTTGAGGTTTTCGTAGAAAAAAACGTTGAGCTTGAAGTAAGTTAAATTTTCTAGTCTGGAATTTCTAATCTAATGTATAGTGGCCTTGCATTTTAAAGAATGTAATGAAGTTATGAATATAGGATTATCGACCATTGATTTAAATTAGCTGTAGAATGATAACAAGCTTTTTGTTAATTACTATGTTACAGACGATGATGTCAAATTTTTCGTCATGGGTAGATAATAGCTTCTTTATCTTTAATAAATGTAACCTACCCGTACGTAGATTAAAGATGATTCCTAAAACTATAACAATTGGGATGGGATGATTCAGTTTCAGCCATGATAGTCTGCGTCTTTAAGTCATCATGATCATAATCAGCCAGCCTTTTCCCTACTATCTTGGAATCAACTGCCAGTCTGTCCAGACGCAGCTGATCACACCAGTACTTTGTAGTGTGAAGAGAAATTACGCCACCATTACTCTTAAAGTGAGGTAATAAAACCTAGCACTGGTTATTTATATCTTATAAGTTATTGAGCGTCAGCCGGCATCGAACCTTCACCTTAAAGGAAACCGGGCCAGTTGACAGCGCAGGCGCAACGGTGCACACTACACTTGTTGTGTGCAATCAATGGCGCGTGCGGACATATTGTTTGATACGATACGGGAAATGACGGATCGTAGCCTACTGTCATAAATAAGATAGGTTAAGGTTAGAGAATAGTTTCATCAAATTATTAAAAAAAAATGTATATTATAATCTCATATAATGAACTGCATAACAGCGTAAGACGTAACCCCAGTAAATTATAAAATATACTTGTGTTGAGGCTGTTTCGCTACTTCCCTTAGTGTCTAGTTTTTTTAATTATTTTATCATTGAAATGAGATATGCAGGAAGGAAAACGATTCTTCTTGTATCGTCTTGTTGAAAGTCTTACTTAAAGAGTGCTTAACTGATATGAAAGTACTTAGAAAAATTGTAACAATTCTCGTGATCAAAATCAAAACTTTATTCAATCTTCTGAGAATCAGATTTTTTCGAACGTCAAAATTACATAAGACAGTCCCCCAAAACGTGTGCCCTTCACCACTTCCTAGTGCTTCAGCTGGGAAGAAGAAGTGGCGCAACAAACTCCACAGCAGCGCAGCTATCTGTTCAGTTTGATAAACTTGATTCTATACAATTGAATGAAAAATAATTTATACTAGGCAACACAAAACATTAAATTAAATTATTTGCCATAATTATGTCAGCTACCAACAAAAAAAACCGGCCAAGTGCGTGTCGGACCACGCACAATGAAGTGTTCCGTAGTTGGGATGAATTTATCCCAAGAACAAACTTAACATTGTAGTTGAAAAACATGTTCTCCCATACATTTAACTGTAAATGTAAGTTTGTACTCACAATATTGAAAGATTTACCATTTTATTTTAAGACCACAGACTTCTTATAGGTTTTCCTGTAATCTACAGGTAAAGATCTATTTTCTGTATTTTTTTCAAAATTTTATGTTCAGCAGTTTCGGAGTTAAGGGGAGGAATGGTAAATTTTCGTCTATTTTCTTAAATAACGTTAAAACAATTTATTTAAAAATTATAAAAATATATATATATTTGAGATCCTCATAGTAAGCCCTTTCATTTGATATGTCACACGGTATAGTTTGCGAAACTTTTTTTTTTAATTTTCTTTTTAGCCCCCCAAAAGTGACCCCATATTCAAAATGCATTTGTTTACTTTACCCGTACGTTTTTGGGTCACAGAAATTCATGTGTACCAAATTTCAACTTAATCGGTCCATTAGATTCGGAGCAAATTGGCTGTGATAGACGGACAGACAGACACACGAGTGGTCCTATAAGGGTTCCTTTTTCCTTTTGATGTACGGAACGCTAAAAACATCGAAAACTATACTTAAACAGAAATAATAAATAAATAGAAATAAAAAATAAAAACGTAAACAGAACTTTACACCTAAATAAATGCCTTCAGACATAAAGGGCATGCCCGCTTACATAATTATAGCTATAATAGCTACAGCTGTAACTTGTATCATCACTTTAGCAGCTGACCTTAAATTCAATAAAGTTTTACTACAGTGACACACTTTACTACTAAAGTTCCAGATGTAACAATGGAAACACAAAAATCATTCGCACGAACTGATTGTGACTCAGTATTACCTAACGCAGTTTTAACACTCAACTGCCTTATGATGAATACTAAACCCGCTTTTTTCCCAGTCAATTCGTAAATTAATGTGATTCTGGGAACAATAAAACATAAAAAGACGCACGGTAATGATGGTACTGACGGAACGGAAACAACAATTGTTTAGATAGGGAAAACCTAATTTTGATGATCATGTTCGGTACATAAACTTTATTATTTTGGTTTGTAGGTAAGTATAATAGGTATAATTATTGGTACTGAGCCAAAGACCGTGAACTTTACATAGAGGACGAATCTTCGAAAAAGGAATCACCATCTATAAAACATACCTAAACAATGGGAGTTTGATGTAAATAAAACTTTAAAGTACTTACACGAATGCTTTGAAAGATACAGTTAAAGATATATGAGTATATGAAATTTATGTAGCAACATAATTTATCAAAGGTGATTAAGATAATTAAATCATAAAAAATAGAAAAAAAAAATTCAACAAGAGCAAGGGTGAAGACAAACAGTTTAAAAACATGAGTATATCGCATGCGATGCCGCCCCCAGCTTTATCAAAACTGTGGTTACGACGTCACTAACGATTAATGTAATAATAACAATACTGTGATAAAACATAATTGTATCCGAATCCACTGCAGTACGATTGATACGTCAGAATTTTAATGCGGCATAATTATCATAATTAACTCATTATTAATAATCAATTAGGAAACTTGTAAAAGGTAAAATTGAATTTTATCAATGATTCCACCATTTTGATTACTTTCCTGAATAATACTATTAATTTGTACTATTTGTCAATCAACGTGTACCTAAACGTCAACTTACAGTTAGTTAGTTAGTTTAGTATGGCATCTCGCAGTTGACCACTGAGGGTCGAGACTGCTCAACCGGGCGTTTCCTGTGGGTTCTTCAAGCGAACTTAAAGCCCCCGGCCAGGCTATAAAGCCCCCGGCCAGGCTACGTCAACTTACGTAGTAACAATGGCTGACATAACGATAATAGATACGGGTAATTTAATATACAATAATATCCATATAATTATAAGTAACATGAGCCGCCATTGGTTGTCGTGAGATATCTAACGACCATCCAATTATAGAAGACAATACTGATAATTTGCCAGAATTCAAAGCAGTTTTTTTTTTTTTTAAAAAAAAAAAAACAAATAGAGAATAGTTGAAATAGATGATCAACATGACATAATAAAAATTTTAACAAAAATAAAGTGTTATTTGAACATCCATCAACACTTTTCTGCATTAATATCAGCTCAAGAATTTGAAGGAACTCTAAAGCGCTGATGGCGAGATCTATTTCAATAATTTATGGGTTTAAATGAAATATGGGCAGTTGTGATGCTAACCAGACTTTGAGGGAAAACAAACACTTCTTAACACCGGTGTGTTGGTTAAACGCATTTTGTACTAATTATGTGAATCATATTGTAAAAGTGGAAATGCGCGAAGTCGACCTTGACTTGACTAATTTTAGGAATATAATTGCAAGGACATCTTTGTATTCTCCTCAAGACACTGATAAATCTGTAATCCTCGCCTTCATATTTATGAAGACGACTTCATAGATATTAAGACGAAGATTACAGATTTATCAGTGTCTAAAAACTAAAAAGAAGCACTGATAAAGGGGAATATAAGGATGTCCTTGCAACTATATTCCTAAAATTCGTCAAATCAAGGTCGACTTCGCGCATTTCCACTTTAACAATATGATTCGTAATCTTCGTAGAATACAGATTTATTTTAGCTTATTGTTCTCTAAAAATGACGAAAACCTCTAATTTTGCATTGCTGTAACTAAACCCGTCTATCTGATCTGCATACATTCGTAGTACGTGTTTTAAAGAATACATTTTCTGTTCGGTCTAACTTGCTGATGTTATTCTTACTAAGTACTTGTAGTATTCGTAAAGTGAACCAGACAGGTGACAAAATTAGCAGCTTAGTTAGTATAATCCTGAAAATACGAGGTTCACACAAATCGTGATGTTTGGAAACAGATAGTTAATGTATAGGAACTGCGCATTCGATTATAAAGCACTTTATATTTGTGTTTGTCAAATTCTTAAACAGTTTACTCAGCTAAAGAGTAAACAATGCCTCAGTAGTATTTCGAGATTTTAAACAACATTTGATTTAGAGAACAACAGTGGTGCCAGTAGCTTACCCTGGGTAACTCTCTCTTTGGTGAAGCCATTAAATTACAATAACAAATCTTTTGAATTCTCATTACGAGTCATCCACAAGATAACTGCACGTTCCTACTCGACTATCTGCAATCTAAGTACGAGTTGCACATTTTTTTTTTCTATTAGTATGCATAACACACTCGATTGCATCTGCAAATTCTCAGTTAACGAAACTGGATTTCCGTGACCCAAATATTAAGAGGAAAGTCCTTGCGGGGTGAAACTGGGAGGTCAAAGTTATAATTATTTGTTTAACGTCAGTTTCATCAAGATTCACAATGTTGTACTAGTACAGGACAATCTAGAAATCGTGGATTCCAGTTTATATAACTATGAGGAAAAATTATCAAAATTATTTTGCTTATTTACCCTCAGTATGGTCTTTTTATACGTAACTAGCTAATGCCGCTAATGTGTTGCAATGTCTATTTGAGTATTTTTTTTTTTTTGTTAGATACCTTCTCCGGCGCGCACAGCAACTTATCAAAGTTTCATCGCAATCGGTCAAGCCATTTTCGAGTTTTTGCGAGACTAACGCAAGGCAATTGATTTTTATAAATATACTAGCTGACCCGCCAGAAGTGGATGTACTGTCAATTTCTTTTAAGCCACCCCAGTACCTAAAGAGGAGAATAAAGCAAAAAAAAAGGCCTTTTTTGAGTTTTGGCGAGACTAACGGACGACAATTGATTTTTATCAGGGATCACTTTGGTTACCCATTGAAAGGGTTTTCGATAGGGTTTTTCTAAGCAGTTAATCAAAAATCCATACGATGTAGGTAACTCTTTTGAATGGCTTTAAAGGACCATTTTGGTTACCCATTGAAAGGTATTTCGATAGAGTTTTTCTAAGCAGTTAAACAAAAACCCATACGATGTAAGTAACTCTTTTCAATGGCTTTAAAGGACCATTTTGGTTATCCATTGAAAGGTATTTCGATAGAGTTTTTCTAAGCAGTTAAACAAAAACCCATACGATGTAGGTAACTCTTTTGAATGGCTTTAAAGGACCATTTTGGTTATCCATTGAAAGGTATTTCGATAGAGTTTTTCTAAGCAGTTAAACAAAAACCCATACGATGTAGGTAACTCTCTTGAATGGCTTTAAAGGACCATTTTGGTTATCCATTGAAAGGTATTTCGATAGAGTTTTTCTAAGCAGCTAAACAAAAACCCATACGATGTAGGTAACTCTCTTGAATGGCTTTAAAGGACCATTTTGGTTATCCATTGAAAGGTATTTCGATAGAGTTTTTCTAAGCAGCTAAACAAAAACCCATACGATGTAGGTAACTCTCTTGAATGGCTTTAAAGGACCATTTTGGTTATCCATTGAAAGGTATTTCGATAGAGTTTTTCTAAGCAGTTAAACAAAAACCCATACGATGTAGGTAACTCTTTTGAATGGCTTTAAAGGACCATTTTGGTTATCCATTGAAAGGTATTTCGATAGAGTTTTTCTAAGCAGCTAAACAAAAACCCATACGATGTAGGTAACTCTCTTGAATGGCTTTAAAGGACCATTTTGGTTATCCATTGAAAGGTATTTCGATAGAGTTTTTCTAAGCAGTTAAACAAAAACCCATACGATGTAGGTAACTCTTTTGAATGGCTTTAAAGGACCATTTTGGTTATCCATTGAAAGGTATTTCGATAGAGTTTTTCTAAGCAGTTAAACAAAAACCCATACGATGTAAGTAACTCTTTTGAATGGCTTTAAAGGACCATTTTGGTTATCCATTGAAAGGTATTTCGATAGAGTTTTTCTAAGCAGTTAAACAAAAACCCATACGATGTAGGTAACTCTTTTGAATGGCTTTAAAGGACCATTTTGGTTATCCATTGAAAGGTATTTCGATAGAGTTTTTCTAAGCAGTTAAACAAAAACCCATACGATGTAGGTAACTCTCTTGAATGGCTTTAAAGGACCATTTTGGTTATCCATTGAAAGGTATTTCGATAGAGTTTTTCTAAGCAGCTAAACAAAAACCCATACGATGTAGGTAACTCTCTTGAATGGCTTTAAAGGACCATTTTGGTTATCCATTGAAAGGTATTTCGATAGAGTTTTTCTAAGCAGCTAAACAAAAACCCATACGATGTAGGTAACTCTCTTGAATGGCTTTAAAGGACCATTTTGGTTATCCATTGAAAGGTATTTCGATAGAGTTTTTCTAAGCAGTTAAACAAAAACCCATACGATGTAGGTAACTCTTTTGAATGGCTTTAAAGGACCATTTTGGTTATCCATTGAAAGGTATTTCGATAGAGTTTTTCTAAGCAGTTAAACAAAAACCCATACGATGTAGGTAACTCTCTTGAATGGCTTTAAAGGACCATTTTGGTTATCCATTGAAAGGTATTTCGATAGAGTTTTTCTAAGCAGCTAAACAAAAACCCATACGATGTAGGTAACTCTCTTGAATGGCTTTAAAGGACCATTTTGGTTATCCATTGAAAGGTATTTCGATAGAGTTTTTCTAAGCAGCTAAACAAAAACCCATACGATGTAGGTAACTCTCTTGAATGGCTTTAAAGGACCATTTTGGTTATCCATTGAAAGGTATTTCGATAGAGTTTTTCTAAGCAGTTAAACAAAAACCCATACGATGTAGGTAACTCTCTTGAATGGCTTTAAAGGACCATTTTGGTTATCCATTGAAAGGTATTTCGATAGAGTTTTTCTAAGCAGCTAAACAAAAACCCATACGATGTAGGTAACTCTCTTGAATGGCTTTAAAGGACCATTTTGGTTATCCATTGAAAGGTATTTCGATAGAGTTTTTCTAAGCAGTTAAACAAAAACCCATACGATGTAGGTAACTCTTTTGAATGGCTTTAAAGGACCATTTTGGTTATCCATTGAAAGGTATTTCGATAGAGTTTTTCTAAGCAGCTAAACAAAAACCCATACGATGTAGGTAACTCTTTTGAATGGCTTTAAAGGACCATTTTGGTTATCCATTGAAAGGTATTTCGATAGAGTTTTTCTAAGCAGTTAAACAAAAACCCGTACGATGTGAGTAACCCTTTTGAAAGGCTTAAATTAAGCCTTTCAAAAGGGCTCTCTTTAAAACGATAACAGCGTAACATTCCGACTCGAATCTAATATGGTTACCCTTGTATATATAGGTTATCTTAATGAAGCGGTAGCCCTTTCACTGGTTTCAAGTATAGAACCCATTCAATGGGTTATCCATATCGAAGAGAAAACCTTTTTACTGGGTTTCAAGGCTAAAACCCATTCAAGGAGTTACACATGATAAAGGTAACCTCATAAACGGCTTTTACCCCTTCGAAAGACTGAACTCCTAACCGGGGTTGTACGGCCCCTGATTTTTATACATAAGAAGAAGAAGATTCCATGTCATTTAAAGTTATGGGTTACAAAATATGATTGATTTGTTATTATTTGGGTGCATTTGTATTGCACTGCAAATTTATTGTAGTAGCTTTTTTGAAAGGCAATTAAAACTTAATCATTTCCAAAAAAAAAAAAATTTTACACAAACGTATGTAATATCTATTTATGAACGTAAACGAGGCAAAAAAATATGGAAGGATCGTAGCAGATGGAGTTCTGTACTTTCTGCCTTCTCCCAAATGAAGAAAGTGTGAATGTGTCAACGTAGAGATTTAAACAAAAATATACAATATTATCCATCTAAAGACCACTAGTTTAGCACAAACATGCATAGCTTCAACCAGAAAAACTTTAAAAAGATCCTTTTTTATTCGCAAGAATCGACAGAAATCAGTCATTGAGCAAAGGTCGCGTCTTAATCGCAACGCACAAAAAACTGATGTAACGAATTTCGCATTTTGACAATGGCTCAGTGGGACAGTAAATCTGACGGAGATTACACTTAAATACTTGTAAAAAAATTGTTTGGTGCCTACCAACAATGCTAAATTGGTTGAAATTTTTTTAATGTGATATAAATCACTGACTCACAGTGAAGGAGGAAATCTGGAGTTATAATGCTCTGAAATCGTTATTATTTATACATAATATTCACGTCCCTTCTTTGTATGAGCAGAAACTTTAGTAGGAGTATTACAGATAATAACGAAATCTTGAAGTAGAGTTTAATGAAATAGTGAATGTAGACTTGGTAAACCCCCTTACAGCCATAATAGCAGGTTTCTCAGCCAACAATAGACGACATTAGGAACGTCTAGTTTATGCACCTGAACGTAAACTTAACGTCAACTTTACATCATAAATACAATGTTTTCCTGACACGCTCGTCTCTGTATTATATTATATAATGTATAATAATTACACAATTCTTTAGTTGATTGAAGATTTTTTTAAATACAGAAGTGATTCATAAGTCAAAGATTACAACCATTTTATTAATATACTTCGTCCTGTTTCTTTACTATTTTAGTTTTTATATCCTAGATGGAATCAGCTATTCCTTTTTCGCTAAGAGTTGTTTGAGACTAACTGCATCCCAGCCTTTAAAACACGCAAAAACCAAGATTACCCATTAAAAGAATCAAAATTCAAGTATTAGTCGACGTTCGCACAGACGTGAAAATACCGCGACGATTTTAATGCGCGCACTGGATTTTCAACGCTCTGCTTAGCGCCGAGAGTTGAAAATTCAACAGTGTGTTTTTACGACGCGCTAGAATGCACTCTGTTGTTGTTAAGTTGGATTCTCAACGCTCGGCTCAACAACGAGAGTTGAAAATCCAGTGCGCGATAAAATCCCGCCGCGATATTTTTACGTCCGTGCGAACGTCGGCTTAGTCTTCATAATTGTTGCATTTGGACTCCCATCTTTTTCTGTAATTTCAGTTTAAAACCAAGCAATTAAACCATCTCAAATCTGAGATAACAGTCTCCATTATACTTTATGGCCAAAAAAGTTCAAGCATTTCATGTTTGCCCTTGACCAGTGACACTGCGCTCGGAATGATTAATTAAATAAGCAGAAAAATGCAATGGAAATTCTCATATAATACTACTAGGTAATAAATCAAACCAGAATGAATGAATTTAGGCGCCTAGGTGACGCCATCGTTTTTGGGAATCCCAAACACACACATACGCCCCCTCACACACACACATCCCCCACACACACTGGAAATATTACTGGTATTTTAATTTGTGGCCTATAATTATTTTCCGAACAAACACGCTAATTGTTTTCAATTCTGACGTCGACTGACGCCCACCGCATAATGTCATCGGGATAGATATCAGCTGGTTTTCTTTGAATGACGTAGTCGGATGCAGACGCGTAGTCACAGATTTACAATGTTAGTACAATTTGGCCTACGTCGACATTTGATCTAAATCCATCGCTACTTCACTGGTTTCTTGGATAATGATTTTGTTATAACAGTGAGTAATGGAAGTAATAGTTTTGATATTGTTAGTTGGCAGAGCAACCGATAGATGGATTACGAGCTTAATTATTGGTACAGAATTATAGCTAACTGAACTATAGCTAATTGCAGATCAGAGGATAATGTAAGAAACAACGACATCTCCCGTGTTTAGTACTATAAAACCTATTAAAGCAAAAGTTACATTAAAATCAGGACAACCATTAGGTACCAATATCAACAAATATTAAAAAGTTGAATGAAACATATGAGAAAATTACATGCTACATTATTGAATCACATTACGATTATATTTAGACATAGTAATTAGTGTCGCCGAAAATTCTGTTATCTCGTCTATCAACTGTAATACGTATTATGTCAAACTTGTTTACAAATGGTACTGAGGTTAAGTCACTCGTGCCGTCGAAGTTGTGCAAAAACTTGTGGTCATTGAACAACGTATTTGTATTCTGTTTGGAGTACGTCAAAGGCTTTGGGATGTATGTTTTGCAGAAACAAATAAAGAAAAAGTAGTAGCAGGTTTTTTCCGAGTATCTGTACCGAAGCTCTATAAACTGTGGATATATCATTATTTTTGCTGGAGTTCGGCAAAAAAAAAATACTTTTTCGTTTTTTTTGGAGCTACGCCATCAGTCTGAGAGCAACTCCCGTAGAGCACAATCAAATTGCTTCATGAGTGATAATGATTCCAATCCCATTATGGACATAGTTTTATCAAAGACAGCCAAGGCTGTGCACGATCTATATACCAATCAATTCCAAGTATTTTCAAATCACATTTTACTTTGCAACACCGTATATGAAACTAGTTAATAATAACACTTGATTAATCCAATGTTGCCGATTCATCAGTCAGTTTCAAACAAATCCTGCTTGCACATGTATGACAAGTGACAGGCTATAACGGCGACTTGTCAGTTGCCACCGTTAGAGCTTTGGCTAAGTATTTATGACCCTCGTCTGTTTATCATATTAATTTAGGATTTGGTAATCGTTGTAAGGATTATTTGATGATGGTATTTTTAAGTAGATCGAATTGTTTGTTTCGGAAAATAGTTGTTTAAGATTTCGGGGCATTAGAAGTGGTGAGAAGTAGTAAAAAGAAGATAGAGAGACATATCAAACGATATGTAAATCATGATCACAAAGTCCATAAACCAAATCAACAGACAACCTGGAGTGGTAGTGCGTATGAAAAAGCTGTGAACTATGTTTTATAACGTGGTTTATAATCTCATGGACGTGACGCAACTCACCAAACAAATTCGGGGAGGACAAACGCTGCCCTTAAATTCATCAACGCCACTTTCCCCACACAACACAACATACGCCAAACAATACATAATCAAAATACCTTCATTCTTAACAAAGACAATTTGCAACAACCAATCAGAGAGATTGGTATAAAAGTTATTGGCTTTTCCGCAACACGGCACAAACATGGTGGCACAAGTATTCGGCGAAAGCGCTCACAAGGACAAGCGTACGCGCAGCCAGGGTGAACTGTGTCATTGACATCTGTGCGGAATTTTAATATTGAAATTGTGATTCGATTGTGACTTTCGATCGATTTAAGCTATTGGATTAAGTTATTGAGTGGTTTGATCGGTTAGTTTTATGTTTAACTTAACGGTCAACTCGTTAATCTGTAATCTTTAACTGTATGAAGAGTTAGGATGGTGAAATGGTGACAGGTAATCTTTTGATTTAGTTTTTCATTCTTCTAAAAAGCATTACTTAAATCCAAACTCAGAAGCAAAACAAAGAGAGCGGCCTCCATATTGCACCGTATCAGAGCAAGCTCCAACAGCATTCTGAAAACAATAGCGGACCGGTTAGACGGTCCTTTTCATAGGCACTGGGTCGGACTCCATGTGTCTAAAATTTGTACATAATTTTAATGTGTTTTTATTTTGTGTTATACTAACATAGATTTTAAGTACTCATTAACACAATTATGGATGTTTTGTCTGAAATAAAGTTATTATTATTATTATTTTCGAGTGTGTTCTTTTTCTCAGCTCGTAGGCTGGTTTTAGCTACATTTACGGGCCAAAGCCAAGTAAATGCAGCGTGTGGTGTGTATTTAAGATGAGGGTGTGTTTTCTTCCTCTAACTGCATGAATTTCCTAACTATTCTACAGGTGTTTAAGATGGCTGCTTTCTGAAGGTTGATATAAACGGATTCTTCTAAATCTATTAATTTCAGGCTACGGAGAAGATGGTTGGGGATGACGCCTGTCGTGGAGAGAACTATCGGGATAACGTAAACTCACAACATTTAGATCCCAAAAAAACTGAAAAATCTGAATCCGATATCTTTGTCGATGTTTCGTGCGGAAATCAAATCCACAATCTGCAATGCAGGAAACGTCTGCTCAACTATTAAGACAATAGAACCACCATGACTACGTTTAGGTGGAAACGACATAAAATTAACACAAGAACGGCTTATATCCCCGACTACAGTAAATAAGTAGGACACATAAATCTTCTTCAGAGCTCCCGGTCGTTAGCAAACGCCTTAACTGTTAAGGATCAACTAGCAAATCATACGCATGATTGGAATTAGCAAAGAGGTTCATATGAGATGGGTTAACAACCTGTGATTGCTTTTTATCGAGATAAAAAATCTATATCTCGTCTTAATGCAAATTGTTTACTGGACGTCGGCACTGATTAAAGTTTTGCTCGTGATGGACATCGAAATTTTGCTTAAGTAGATAATGATAAGAAACTAGGGATGGTAGTACTTTTTTACATAAAAATTAAACAAATATATCTTAGACGAGACAGCGGTTATCCTCTTTCCTAGAAATGACATATATTATGTAAGTAAACTTGATAACGTGGAAGAGCCAAACAATAAAACTTTTTTACAAAAAAATACAACCGACTTCCAAAAACAACACTACAAAGTGAAAAATAACTTTAATTTCGGAAGTCGGTGTCTAGTTAAATTTATTTTCGTTTTTTGCCACCGACTTCCGAAATTAAAGTTATTTTTCACTTTGTAGTGTTGTTTTTGGAAGTCGGTTGTATTTTTTTGTAAAAAAGTTTTTATTTTTCACTTTTTAGTTGTGTACCTACCCCACAAAAATTCTAATACCACTATCTACAAAACAAACTAGAACATCATCCATATAAAAGTGGGGAAAAAATACGTATTATTGAAGCTAACTCAAAAACTACCGAAGCAAAGTTAATCAATTATATATGGGACCAACTGTGATGTATACCCTCTTGAATAAAACAAAAAAATCGGTCCAGCCATCTTCGAGTAATCGGGGAACATAAAAAGTCCGACTAATTGAGAACCTCCTCCTTTTTGAAGTCGGTTAAAAATGATGCGCAAACTTAACCTAGACGAAATGAAATATAATAGTAGTGTAGTGGTTTTGTGTAGTTTTTATTTATAGTTCAGTGTTGCACATAAAGATTGACTCAGACTGATTAAGGGCATTAGATACATTGATAAAAAAAACTAGTGTTAGGTTGGCTTGGATTTCCAATGCCATATGATAGCGTATCTAGTAGTAAAGTTCACTTTTCAAGATAACTTTGCGGTTTTCCTTATAAATTATGCACATGGAGCATTTATCTTGCCATGTATACATAGTGTTCCCTGAGGCGGCTATTACTTAACCTCACATTTATGATGACAAATCAAAATCCAGAGAAATCAATAGAAGCAGCAGATGTATATAATTGTCAGACAATACTTAATTGAGACATACTTGAATCAGTTCTCGATCAAAACGCGTCCAGTTTGATTGAAATATCGGGTGTGAAGCGGATGGCTATCGAAACCGGTATCCGACAGTTTGTCAGTGTTTGTTGGAAGACACGTGTCAATAAAATCAACATCTGCAATGTTACAGGAATTGTTATATATTAATTTTATGATGGTGTATATTCTCCTTGTTATCAATGGCAGGATGTGTATTGAATAGGAGAACGAAAGAGTCAGTTCCCAGATCAGGCCCAATTGAAGCTTGACGAAGCATATTTTACTATGTTTTTAGACTCAATTATTTAACCTTCTTAAATATACTGATTACTCACAAAGCTCGGAGAAAATTAATATTAAGCGTCCAATGAATCAAGTTTAATATACCTACACAAGTTGGGACAAAAGTTAACATATGTGATACATTTAAATATAGTAGGCAGTTTATGGGAAGCCCAAGACTCATTCGAACCAGTAAAAGATAAATGCAATGCTGGGGAATTTTTACTCGACATCCACTATCTTGTCTGCCTTGAGACTGACGAGGATAATTTAATTTACGTTTTATCGGGGAATCCAGACAGACAGACAGACAAAAAACAATTAAGAAAATGCATCCAAGTTTATCTGCACTGAATCAACTGCCTATCAAGTTCTGCTATATTTATTTAGCTCAACACATTTTCCTCATAAGTTCTACAAATTATTTCCATATGTGAAACGGCCTAGATTAAGGACACTGACTGGATTACACGTCACCGTGTAATAAACGTTACTGCCGAGGGCTTGTCTACCTACATTACTTTGACGTATTCCTTCATAATCATCCTCATTCTATTGCGTATAGCTAAGGAGTGGAATTCCACTATCTAATTAATTCCGCTATCAGGAAACATAGATTCCGCCAGGGAATTTACTCGTGGAATCTGTGTTTCCTGACTATAATCTGGGGCCTTTAAGTCAAGAGTGAGTACGTTCCTTCTAGACAAGCGTGCTCCATCGTCGACGACATCATCGCTTACCATCAGGTCAGATAGTGGTCAAACGCTGCCTATAATGAAATGCTTGGCAGCCTTGTTCCACCCAGTTCTGAGTATAGGCCTCTTCCCTTATATGCCATGACGTTTTCCTTAAAAAAGACTAAAGTAGATTACACAATGTCCGTTGTATGTGGAATTAGGTATCCTTTCACATTTTAAGGTCCAGTAGCAAATATTTTATTTTTGATGACTTTTTGTAGGTCAGTTTTAAGATCGTGAGAACGATCTGGTTACTTGCCTGAGTCAACAGTGATTTTTATCGAGCGAGTCTGGGTGTTTTTCTATCTATAATATGTATGTATTTACAAAAAAAAAAAAATGTATATAAGTAGTTTATCAGCCATCTCGTTACCATAACACAAGCATTAGGTTGCTTAGCTTGGGGCTAGATGGCGTTGTGTGATATGTCCAAACATATTTATTTATTTATTTATTTTATTTATTTATTTATATTCCACAAGACTGCTTTTTATTTGACTACACTTTTAATCAAAAATTTAAAGTAAAATTGAGCACTCAACTCATAATTAAGTAATTTCCTTATTTTTTTATTTAAATACCTCAAACTCGTATCATCATAATATTAGTATGTTCATTAAATAATGAGTCAGGAAGTTTTTGTACATTTTATTGTGTTTGGCAACAAAACAAAATCTTTCTTACAAAAACTCCCTTTTCAAGAGAATTAGTGTATTCCCGATTACGCGTTTCCGTTATGTTATGATTATGAGTCAATCAAAAACTATTTTATTATCCTTGTATAAAGCTGTTACATATATTATATTATTAACGGGATGACCGTTAGCATACCTATAATAACAGGTTTATTGTCAAATAAATTAGCGGCAAACTGTGATTGAAAATTATCATTATGATTGAAGCTGGAATTTCTACATGCTTTATAGTTAGATTCTTTATTACCATTACACGACTTATGACTTGGTACATTTTTCAATAGAATATAAGAGTCCAAGTTTTGCAATACTGAGCAGATCATGTATCAATTTTCTTATTTTGATCGTGTGTGTAGCTAATCCTTCGACTAATGTTCTTACGAGAAAAGTCAAAATAATAGGTTTCTCAGACCATATCAACCAACTAGCACCAACGTACACTGCATCCTTAGGCTCAAAGTCTAGACCTCCTTAGATATAATTTACAATGTTCCATTGAACCCAGTCTCATATCCATAGTTTCCTGTGCAAGGGGAATAACGACTCCTGCGCAGATATTGAGAATGATTCACAACACAACATGGCCGCCTTTTATCTGCAGTACAAGTAAAACTCAATAATTACAATCAAGTACCTACAAGTTTGAATGGAGTTAATCGATGCTATACCTACCTAATTTTCAAAAAACAGATTCATTAATTACTTTGTTTGAAGATGTAAAAAAATGTTGTAGAGTTGTTGTGTATACTTTGTAATGTAAGTGTAGGTAGGTAGGTTACTAATGGACACTAGTTGTTAGTCATCCGACGTGGAATTAACCGAGCAAGCCACTTGCAAATAAAAAAGTGTAAAATTAATTTTATGTCGCGTTCTTCCCATTGTAACATTGACATTTAAACAAACTTAGAAGAGTACTTATTATGAAGAATATACAAGGACTAAGAAATTTAATTAAAACAAAGTTAATTCGATGCATACTTTTCTAGCTAGGAAACAACATTCCATGGCAAACATATTTAAATACACTTTTCAGTACGTCTCTTTTAACTTTAAAACATAGTAAGTATACATATGTTAACACAATACAATAAAACCTTCCATGATAAGGTCATCGTGGAATATTTTGGATTTTGTATACCTACAATAGATACAAAGATCACACACACTTCGAGGTTTAGTTTAAGTCTGCGAGTTATTGCAAATCATTTTGTAACAGCTAATTCTCACAGTAATATCATCATCATCATCATCATTGAGCCGAAAGACGGCCACTGCTGGACATAGACCTCCCTCATCCTTCGCAACAACGACCGCTCCTACTCTTCTCGCATCCAGCAGATTCTCACGATCTTCAGAGAAATATTCATCATCATCATCGTCAACTCCTTTCACAGTCACCGCATGTAACACATGAACTATTGCTATTAGCTATTAGCCCACATACTCAAGGTTGATAATATTATCGTGAACCAGCTTTAGCCTAAGGCTTTAGGAGACAGAGTCCTTTCGCTGTGACATCTTATGTAAGGTCTACGTGACAGGAAAATAATGTAATATATTTACGTATCATCATCCTGTGCAAAAAACCCATTAGTAAGTTAATCGTCAAATAAGATAAACAGAATAGTAATTAAGAAATAGAACGGAAAAGAAGACCTGCAAAAATGTCGATGAAGAGGTGTGAAGTTTAAAATAAAGTCCAGTTAATTTTATAACTCTGTTTATGGGTATGTGACTCAAAATAGAAGCAATAAATTACATACTAATTGACAGCTTACATTAGAGGACTCTATTACGAATTATTTCTTTTAATACAACATATTCATTTTTTGTTTTACTTCCAAACAATCTAGAGCAGGCTGTGCTTTCGATGATCAAAGTATGATAAGAATTTCAGAGACTAGGCCAAAATTTTCCGACTCAATTATTCTTGTCGCAGGTCATTTATCATACATAGCGTCTGTCACTTTCAATCTTAACAAAATGCTCTAAAAAGACACCTGGCTTATAAACTTGAGAACAGGTTATAGATCATAATCAATTGTTTACACTGAGTTACTGTGGGTCAAGGCCACTGAGAGGTCGCTCTGTGGAACATTTCTTAGGTCTAACAAGAATTTTAAGGGCATCAGATGGATTTTTAGTCTCTAATGTAATGAACTTTATAGATAATAAAATTGGATGGGAGGTTTTATTGTATGTCTCCTAAAGTTAAAAAAATAAAATCGTGAAATATTTGCATTGAAGTGGTGAAATTGAAGTGTTGCTGTTAATTGATCATTCAAATGATCATCCTATTTCTTGTTCTTGAGTACTACAAAGTTTCTCATTCTGTATGATTGCAAAATATTTTCTTTCCGTCAAATCTATTATAAATGTGTCTACCTCGATGGCCATTTGCGAACAGATCCTTATTGAAATAGTTGCCTAGCTTTCTATATTTTTTTCATTTAAAACAGTTATTTTACACTGTTCCGATTGGTCATCGCTAAAATTAGGCTTACGTCATTAGACCACAATCAAACCACATTAGGCATCTAGTCATTTGAGTTCAGTGTCTTGCGATATTTTTTACTTGTTTTGATTTTAGATGTCAACTAAAGCTCATGTAACAACTTGCTCTAACATTTTTATATAGCGATTATGGATTTGATTTCTATGTCCTTTTTAATTCAGACAAGAATAGTGATTTTTTTTGGACTGTGTGGAACAAAACTGAGAGAGGTTTCCTTACAGTTTCTGTGTTCTCCAAAATTTCCCAAGTTTTTAACAGGAAGCTTAACATCAGTTCCATAAAATAAATACTCCATATACACAATTAGAGCAGCAGTCGCAGCGACAAGGCGACGTGTGTAATTATATAGCTAATTTAGCTTGTTTAGATAATTAACTGTTAGCTCTAGTTGCCGAACTAAAATGGCGGTCCTAGTGTCATTTGGTAGCTTTTGATAATGTTGATGTAGCGTTTTGTTTAGTGGAACAGGAATTCTTGTACTGAGCATGATTTAGTCATCTCTTAAATGTTTTGTTTCATTTAGCTTGCAAATGTCATGATCATTTTCGTCATTTTTGCCTAAACCTTCGAGGAAACATGGGCGTTATGTTATGTTATTTTTGTCATGTTCGCTTTTGGATCTGATAAACTACATATAGGTAACAATTTGCATGGCTAAGTTCATAGCAAAATATTTCAAAAACCTAACTGAGATCTATGCACTTTACTGCACAATATTTTAATAATAGGCATTAGCACTGAGCCGGCACAATGAATTATAATGTCTCAGTTAAACAATGACTTACTTGTTGAGGTAATTATCCTAATTAGAGTGTTAACAGCAAGTTAAACGACAAAACGTTGTCAGTTTAAAAGTTATTAGCGTATGCATACAAACCTGATGATATGGTTGTGTCATTGACTGATTGGAAAGTCACAAATGTTATTCGCAACGCTTGAATGGGTATAAAGATAATTTGGCATACATTCTATAGAAATTAGTATTGTGTAGAGAACGTGAAAAAATGCTTCTGAAAACGGTAACGGCAATGAACTAACTGGAGAAGTTTGTGTTGGAAAGTGACAGGGTTCAATAGAACATAGCAAAAACATTACCCTCCTTCTGGGGCAGATTAGTAAAAAGAACTTGGTTAGATTTTTTTAAATTTGTAGATTTAAGGATGAGTGAAGTGCAAGACAATAATTAAATATGGGAAACTAAAGATAATTGAATGACCTAAACCGGCATTTAAATACATGTACGGTATCAACATAATCACAAGATTATCGTAATTTAATACAAATGCAACTAGTTGAAAACATAATGAGACATGATAATATTAACATCCAACTGTATAAATACTCTATTTGACTAGACATCTTGTATCCATTCAAATATCCAAAATTATGTTCATCAGAATGAGATGAAGCATTTCATAATTTTGTTTACTATTTCTACTTAATTTAGTTTGACATTATGATGTGTTCAAACATGTATTTTTACACTTGTGTTTATGTATAAAATTTTATTTATATTATATTATAGTTCTCTCTTCTGGTCTATGATATAAGCAGAACCTTATGATGTGTTATTTGCATCATTAGGTTCATATGTTGGTAATAATTATATTGTATAAGACGACTGACTGCTGTGTGACAGGTTTGTATAGTGTTAGGTCGTGATTATGACCTTATCACTTCCTAGGACATTTTTGTCTAAGCCATTTTCTTCGAACTCTCTGAGTTTTTTTTATTAATCTATGGATTTTCTTCGTATGTTGTTGAAATTCTTTAGTAAGTTATTAATGATCTTGTTACTTAGTTCGACAAATGTTTGTATTGATTCTTCTTTCTTGGTTCTATTCTATTGTGTTGTGAATGGGAATCATCACATAAGGATGAACTATACTTGTAGTGTCATATATAATAACATTATCTTCTTCTTATACAATCATTGTAATTAACCTTAAAGGAGGCTAAATATTCTTTCAAATATTACCAGTAGTCAATGATGAATGACAACTTGTTGTTACAGTAGTAAAATAGTTGTTATTGTTCCTTTGATTGACTTTACGATCACAGATCAATTTGATCTAGCCGTGAATTCCAATTCCAAGTCAAAATCATTCAAGGTAATGTTTGTTAGGGCTACTTCAATAAACAGCCGTCTCTAAGTCTGCACGAAACGCAAAAAGCGTCCATTGCAATCACAGAAAAAACTAACTAAACCAAGGCTATTGGTTCTTTAAGATTAAATTATGATTAATGAAAAAGTCCCTGTCCTTGTAATGGACCTTAAACTAAATAGCCACTTCAGCTAATAATCGTTACACCATGTTTTCATTCAACCCCGTTTATTTTCCATTGATTATTGATACAGCACTATCAGTAGTTGCTCAATTGTATTATCTAAACTTACAACGTGTTTGTTGTTCTATTGTCACCCCTATAGAGAAGACATAAGAGTCAGTCGTATGAAAACATTGGTCAATTTGATAGTAGCTCTCATTGACAACTTGAAGCTATTAAAGAAGGCGTTGACGAATTGATTACTACCACATATTATGTTCATGATCTTTACCGTTTGATATTGCGAGAAAATTCGTAAGGACTTGATGATCCTGTTTCCTCGAGTCGTAAATAAACAAAGCGACTCGATTTTCGTACCGTATAACTAAATCCTTAGGTGCAATCCAAACGTGTCACTAGATCCAGGCCACTTGTTCACAAACACAGTCCACACCAATTGTTTGTAATTGGTGACCACTGATTATTTACTCACAAAAACACGTGGCGGCACAATTTAGCGCGGCGCAGTGCGTGCGTTCGCGGCAGCGTTCACAGTGACACTGACAGCATTTTACGCTTTGGTCGTGGATCAGAGTCGGCGCCCGCGCATACTTATCACTGTAATCAGGTATGTAGCAGGTAAATTGCCTCTGAAAATATATATAGATGCGTGATGCAATCGCCATGCCTGTTCTTTACCATCCTTCTGAGAACATGATGTACTGTTTGATTTGCTTTTGTTTATATTCGTTTTGAGGTGGAAGCCAAAACAGATGCCAAAAGTGATCGTGCGCTGAATGGAATGAAATGGAAAGTTGAAGCAGTAAGGTGCGAAGAAATGAAGTCATACGTTCATTACAAAAGTAATTGCATGAGATAAGAAGCCTCAAAAACGCTGAAAAAGAAACAATGAGAGGTTTTACTTTAGTGACAATAAAAATGTAATGATGTTTCAATTGTTTTCTTTTTACGATCTTATTTTATTGATGCACATTAACAAGAGTTTGGTGAATAATTGGGATAATGGGATAACAAGAATATTATATTTAAATCCAACGTTTAATACGAGATAAACATAGGTTTATCTCTAAACAAACCAATATGTACCCATGTGTAGACCAATGTCCGACCGACATGGTTTGTTCAGACA
Source organism: Cosmia pyralina (assembly GCA_946251885.1). Taxonomy (NCBI): domain Eukaryota; kingdom Metazoa; phylum Arthropoda; class Insecta; order Lepidoptera; family Noctuidae; genus Cosmia; species Cosmia pyralina. The sequence goes on from OX276367.1 coordinate 16,978,538, forward strand.
TATCAGTCCAAGGATATCGTCGTAACGTCAGACAAGGACATTTTCCTACGTCACAAAACATCGGGTTATCGGGAGTCTGTATTTTCTCTGCTGCAAGTATGCTATGATTAGTTTTATTCATATCATTTGTACTTAAATCACGTCTGTTGAGAGTCGCTTTCTGTCTGGTAGGTTTAGTTTCTGGTTTCTGAGTTTTGTTCCTCAATCTTGCCATCATAAAAATTCGCATCACATAGAATTTCTTCAGGGACTTCCGTCAGGTTTTATTTGGGCAATACTGAAGTTAGTACGATGAAAGCTTTTGTGCAAGCCCCGGTATTAGTCTCAAAACATTTTAGGGGTTAATCATAGAGAACTCATCATCCTTAAACTTGTGAGGAATGACGTTAATTTGAGATAATTTTATCTATATTAACCTTGGTTCCACTGTAGAACCACAAGTAGTAAAAAGAAGAAAATAACACACCATCACAGTCTCACAACGCGAAGACCTTATGAGCCCAAAACGATCAAGCGCTCAAACATCCATTATCTCAATTGTTTCAATACGATGCGCGTGCGACGCTGTCCTCGCGTGTCACCCGTCGATCATTAGGTCGATTACAGACGAAGTGAACGACTCATAAGATCATGAGTATCTTTTAGACACTCATAAGTATCTACTAGATGCCATGATTGAGGGGCTTGTGGCTTAGTAATAACAACCGCGAGGGTCGATTGATCAGGCTAAACTACGCTACCCGATGCCAGTCCGTGAATGGGTGACCATTTTTACATACCCCTCCGTGCTTCGGAAAGCAGGTTAAGCCGTTGGTCCCGGCTGTCATTCGTAGATCTCTAACAGTCGTTACGGATAGTTCCAAAAGTCTGACCACCAGCACCAATCTTGTGTTACCCAGTAACTGGGTGGTGGAGGTCAGATAGGCTGTCGCTCCATATAAAATACTGGTATTCAGCTGTATCCGGTTAGACTGGAAGCCTACCCTAATATAGTAGTGAAAGGACTAAGCAGATGATACTACTGTCAGGTTTGTGAATGTTTTATCATGTATTGCGTAACACGATCAGAGAAGAATTCTGTAAAACAAGTTTTATTTTATTAGTATCAAAGGGTATTCTGATGGTACTGAATGAACACACGACCGCCAACGCACAGTGAGAAAACGTGGTTATATTAAATTCTCCTTCCTACTGTATATAGAAAATGTCTAACTTACAGAGTGGGACAACAACAAGCAGGCAACAATTTAGACAAGAATTTGAAAGAGTACAACTTCCATTATCTCAATAAAACTCAATTGTTTTCGTAAATTGCGCGTACGCAAGGTAACAGTTTAGTCTTAGTGTGACGGCCATTATCATTAGGGATCTCAGCTCTCACACTTGGACGATTAAATCGTTTTGATGGGATTGTTAGCACAAACTGTTATTTGAATCGATCCACTTTATTCACAGAAGTGATTGTTTCTAGAATGTTACCTACTTTATTACCAGTAGTATTTTACGAGTAGATTGACCCAGGTTTTCATCTCTAATTTTTGTTCTAGTTTTACTCATTTTAGAGTTTTCATATTTTAAATTAGATCAAACATCATTATTTAACATAACATAATATCACGCGTTCCCCGAAGGGTAAGGCAGAGGTGTACTTATAGTACCTACTATAGACCAGTAAGTATGTACATAATTATTTATTATCAAATATCTTATCTACCACGTTTTTCCCGACTGATTCGTACAACTTTCGATTACTACTTACTAGGTTTATTCTGCTTCTAGACATAAAACAATAAAAAATCGTCCGATTCAGACATAAAAAGATATAAATTTAATAACAATTCGTATATTACAGCACTGTTTGTATGTTCGATATCAGATGACATCATGGAAATACGATCTAGTCTCGTAACAATATACCGTTAATGTTACGTTGTCACTTTTAAGGCTCTCAAGTGCGTGATACTGCGTGTTAGGTCACCTTTAATTTAGTGAGTGGTTGACGATTCGCCAAATCAAGGTGCCCTTAAAACTGAGCTTCTACAAGTCTGGATATTTAAGTTCTCTTGGCGTATTCTGGGCCGTCAGCTCTATTACCATGTGGCGCTCACTGGCTTATGTTTTCACCACCATATCGAGCTGTTCTCGAGCCCATATGATATAACTAACTATGTAATTAGAACCATATCAATCTGCCTAGCCTTTTCCCAACTATGTTGGGGTCGGCTTCCAGTCTAACCGGATGCACCAGTAGCATTTTACATAAAGCAACTGCCTATCTGACCGCCTCAACCTAGTTGTCAGAAAATTTAAGTTAAACTGGCAATCAGGATCAAATCTGTAACATAATTTTGCCAAGCGTCAGGAGTTCAGGACCATCATACTTACTAGAGGAAAGTACCTACATTAGTTGTCTGACCCATCAGGTAACAAGACTAGCAAATAAAACAATCTCAAAGCACTAGAATATGAGAACAAAGCATTACCGTATTATAATTTGTAACATTCCCATTTAATATCCCGAGATGAGTCACAGAGCAATGTGATAATCATACAACATGTATACTTTAGTCATATGCGCGGTGCATACAATATCAATTGGAATTCACCATGGTATATTGGAAGATGAACACAAGATGAAAACTAAAAAACTAATAACAACAAAAACTAAAAATCCAATTATAACACGATATTACAAAAGCTATGAAAAAATATTGAAAAAAACTGTAGCAACAGCAAAAAAACTGCACTTTAAAAATAAAATGATAAAATCAAATAACAAAGTTAAAACTATGTGGGGAATAATCAATGAACGTACAAATAAGAAAATTAAAAGTGAGAAGAATAATATAACTTTAAATATTAATAATAACACAACTTCAGAGCCCAAGGAGGTAGCCAATACTTTTAATAATTTTTTTGCTTCTATTGGGGAAGGTAACACGAACTCAACTAGTAACAAACCGAAGGGAACTCCTGGAATCTCACAAACAGAGAACACAATATTCCTTACTCCAGCGGATCCTTACGAGGTCAATGCAATAATAAAAACCTTAAAAAATAAAAAGAGCCATGGTATAGACGAGATTCCACCTACTCTATTGAGACAATGTGCAGATGAATTAACTCTACCATTTTACCTACTAATAAACCAATCTTTTGAAGAAGGCGTTTTTCCTAATCTCTTAAAAAAAACCCTAATAAAACCGATCCATAAGAAAAACATAAAAACCGACCCAAATAATTATCGCCCAATTGCTCTCCTACCAACGGCTTCAAAAATATTTGAAAAAGCCATGTGCAATCGAGTTTATGCATTCTGTGAAAAGTATAACATATTGAACGACTGTCAATATGGTTTTCGTAAAAACCGATCCACAATATTGGCAGTATACAAGTATATCCAAGAAGCCCTCAATATTATTAATAATAAAAAATATGCAGTAGGTTTACTGCTTGATATGACGAAAGCTTATGACAAAGTACAGTTTGAAATATTATTAAATAAATTATATAGCATAGGAATCCGTGGCAAATGTCATGATTGGTTCACATCCTATTTAAAACATAGAGAACAACTGGTGGAAATTGAATTTTACAACCACAGAACAAACGAAATAGAGTTAATCCGATCCGGAAATAAAATAATTAACGCCTCTATCCCACAAGGAAGTGTAATAGGATGTTTCTTATTCCTTGTGTATATCAACGACCTTCCTAACAATATAAATGAACCATGCGTCTTGTTTGCAGATGATGTATCAATACTGACTTCATGTGAATCTAATATCAATTTAAATGAAAAATTAAATTCTGTACTTAACGCCACAATCAATTGGATGACCGAACATAATCTTGAAATAAATTTCACCAAGACAAAAATAATAGCATTTTATCCCTGTCAAAAAACACCCATAAATATAAATTTCAGCATAAATGGCTCAACTTTAGAAGTTGTTAATAAATTCACCCTGTTAGGACTAAACATAGACTCGCATATTAATTGGAAATTTCACATTCAAAAAATAAGAGCTAAATTATCAAAATTTTCTTATGCCCTCCGCGAGATCAAAAAAACTACAGATCTTAAAACTGCTCTAGTAACCTATTACGCATATGCCTATGCCTGGCTCAAATATGGAGTCATCCTATGGGGTAACAGTACAGACGCGCCCATATTATTTATTTTACAGAAGAAATTAATTAGAATCTTAGTAAATATTGAAGAAACCGTCAGCTGTAAACCCTACTTTAAAGAACTAAAAATGCTAACTTTACCCTGTATCTATATATTTGAAATATGTAAATTTGTTCGCAAATACCCGGATTTCTATACTAAGCGAGAAAATATACAAACTAGAATTACACTTAGATATAAAAACAGACTAAACATACCAACTTCACGACTAAAAATGCACTCCTCCAGTGCCTTTGTCATGTCTATAAAAATATATAACAAGTTACCAGAACCTATGAAAAGTATAAATAAAGATAACAGTTTTATTAATAAGTTGAAACTATTTCTATTAGACAAAAGCTATTATAGTATAAAAGAATAATTAGATGATAAATTATAATTTACAAGTCTTAAATAGAAAATTTACATTTAATACCACTTATAACATACATAATTAATAAATAAAATAATTAATATAATTAAACTTAAATATCTAAATACCTATATATTAAATACATAATTAAACAAATAAAACAATTAATTTAAATACTTCATTATCCACTTACACGATAATTTTCAATTAATAATATTATTCCTATGTATTATTAATAATAAATTCTAGTCATTAACAAATAAATAATCGTGCAATAAATTTAGTACAATAACCAAATATCAATAGTTTAAACATATTGGTACTGTAACAACAGGAATAACTAATTAAGCAATATAGGTATACCTAACATTAAAAAGAGTTACTTACTTAAGCAGGTACTATTTATATCTTACTAGCAAAGAAATAAAGCTTAAACTACTTAAATAAATTAAATAATAAAAGAAGCGCTCTTCCTCCTCTCTCCTACTATGCTGTGCCCGACAGGGTCCATAATTGTGTCATTAATTTTAAGCTTACCAACTGTTTTACATTATGGAATGCAATAAAGAATTGAGAATTGAGAATTGAGAATTGAGAACTTTTTACAATCAGCGTACCAAGGAGACTTGTTGTCGATTTTGTTTTGTGTTGCCACGCTGACCATTTCTCAGAAACTGTTGATGAAATAAAAGCAACTCAGCAGTTTTAAGGATAAGGGATAGAATTTTTTTGCTTTGTGATGCATATGGATTATGGATATATGTATTTGGAAAGCTCAGTTTGGTAGAAGGTCATGGAGCAGGAAAGAAAGTTATATTTAAGAGACGATAATAGAACGAGACAATCCAATAGGAAAGTACAAGTAAGCGATAATACAATTAAAAAGATGGAGAATACCAACAAGTTCCTGTAGCACTTACAATAAGAATTTTGGTAACACCGCTTATAAGTCACAGAGCAATGTGATAACCATACAACATTTATACTTTAGTCATATGCGCGGTGCATACGATATCAATTAGAATTCACCATGGTAAAGGAAGATGAACTTTTTACAACCAGCGTACCAAGGAGACTTGTTGTCGATTTTGTTTTGTGTTGCCACGCTGACCATTTCTCAGAAACTGTTGATGAAATAAAAGCAACTCAGCAGTTTTAAGGATAAGGGATAGTTTTTTTTTGCTTTGTGATGTAGATGGATGGATGGATGTATTTGGAAAGCTCAGTTTGGTAGAAGGTCATGGAGCAGGAAAGCAAGTTATATTTAAAAGACGATAAAAGAACGAGACAATCCAATAGGAAAGTACAAGTAAGCGATAATACAATTAAAAAGATGGAGAATACCAACAAGTTCCTGTAGCACTTACAATAAGAATTTTGGTAAAACCGCGTATAAACAGTCGACTCCTATTAGAAACAAAGAATTAATGGCAAAATCCTATTACTTGTTGGAAAAGTATATTAGCCAATCTAACATTTCCCATCCCATCCCATCCAACTTCAAAATATCCAGGAAAAGCATTTCTATTTCATTGCTAAATGTTTTGATGCAGATAGAAGCTGCGTTTGCACTGACGAGTAATAAAATAGTCTCGTGCGAGTGACTCCGTCCGTATTCATAGCTATTCTACGTCACAGCTACACGTGGTAACTTTCTGTCTAAACCGTATAATTGTTGATATGTACTTATGAGATTATAGCACTATAGCTATTGATCTAGTGCTTGCACGCAAACATAAGGACCTTGTGACTTGAGTATGAAGTATCATTATGATCGATCTTAATTGACAGGATCATTCTAAGGTTCCTAAAAAACTGGTTCCAAAATTGTGATGAGAGACCAGAGATGTGGTGAGAATATGCATAGGTGCTGTCCCAGGGGTAACACACTCACTACCTCCAATGCCTTCGTGGTATATGGCATCACTCGACCGCCGTGCACCATGTGCTAAACAAAAATACCGATACCTCCTTAAGACACATCTTGAATCAATGAAAGCAACGTGGAACAAGGTGTAATCGCTTACGTTTTCATATACCAAATATCCTTGTTAGAGATAAACTCCCGATAGAATAGATCTTGACTAATGACTATCAGAGAGAGATATGGATGACATTCACACGACAGTTGAGTCGCAGACGGTTCCTAATCCATTGATAAGAAAGTGATCACTCATTTCTTAATAATTGAATTTGGTTAAGTTGGGTTAGGTTAGGATTGTCTGGCGCCCATGTGCTGGTTTGGTCCCTGGGGTGGTCACGGCGTGCGCGCAATGTGTTCTGGTGCGCCGGTGATGGACAGCCGCGGTGGGTTCGCGGTTGAATGCTAACGCGTGCCCGTGTTTGCCGCCTTAAGCGGCAGAGGAGGACACCGTGTGGTTTCAGTGGGTTGGAATCCCACGTAATTGCACTGTCTCCACGTGGCAATGCAGGGTGCTGGCCACCAAGAAGGCCTGAAGGCCGGGCCTCTTTTTGGAAACAGTAGGTACAAACCTTGCAAGGTTAGTACTGTTTCTAAAATAAAATAGGCCAAACTCTACTCCTGTCGTCGTAAACAGTAGGTATATTGTAGGCTAGCTTTTTCCCGCGGCTTTGGATGTCGGAAAATATCCCACGGGAACGTACTATTAAAAGTAGGTGTGTGTGTGGTGGTATGTGTTAATCCCGGTTATAAACTATATGTGTGCCAAATTTCATCTAAATCCGTTCAGCCATTTTTGCGCCAATTCAAAACATACATTCAGACAAACGGACAACAATTCTTTTATTATATGTATAATTACCAACAACTACATTCTCGTGTGCCTTTAAAAGAGCCTGAAAGGTTGTACCTAATCGCTTTTTACAATTTTTACGTTTCATGGTTCCACTGGTTTTGTCTTTTAATGATAAGTATACGGTTCCTAAGACACTATGAGAATATTTATGTCGAGGCATACTTACTAATTTCAATTTACTAAGCAAATAGTATTCAGAATTTAAAACATGCAAATTGTTGATAAGAATTTTTTGTTGGTTCGCTTTTGGTACGAGAACCCATGACCAGAATTTTTGCCTCATCGTTTTACGACCAAAACCGTATGAAATCGATAGATTTGGTTATTTATCCGAATCCAAAAATTTTCCGCGTATCGTCTAACCTGACCGCATTTTCAAATAAGCATGTCAAAAAAAAAATACCGAACTGTTTCATCATAGCAATCTGTCTGATTTTCAGAATGTAGTTGAACGTAAGATTTTAGATAACGAAAACACAATTTTCAGACACCAGTAGCGTCGCACGTACCCAGGAAGCCATTTGAGAAAATTAAAAACAGCATAAGAAAAAACTTATAGCAAACCGTCTGAAAAGTTGATGTAAATAAATCATTTTTCAGAAGAAAGTGTGAGCATCGTATGTGTTGAATCAATTTTGAGAAAATTTTACCGATCGGTAACGTAGCCTGAAAACATGCATGAAAACATGACATGACATGTCACCATGATGCAAAAAGTTGCCCAGATGTATAAAGGAATTACATCAGAAAAAAAAAGTGTATCGCATTACTAATCAGACTTTTCTATAATCAGAAATTATTTTAAAAAATCGTATTGCGGCGCATTTACGTACTATTAATAAAAAGCTTAACCGAAACTATCGAATTGATATTGATAGGACTTTTTTTTAATAAATTAGACAATAGGAAACTGGGATAGTTTGAAAAATACTGTTGATTGAAAAAAATTCATCGTTTTTAATAATTATCGGGCTCATCATCATTGTCGTGAGGGGTAGAAGCGTACTGCGACCCGCACCGCGCGTTTGTCGGGCGACTCCGAAACGTTCTTTTCGTTTTTGGAATAGGGATGATGATTAAAATTTTTTTTTACTAGGTTATTTAGAGCGGGGTCTCCTAGTACAGGTATTTATTATACTTAAAAGGAGGCCTCTATGCAAGATTATATATTGTAGAAGTTTGTAAAGTTATCTGAAATAATTTTTTTTTTTATTTTTTTTTTTTATTAAAAAATATTGTACACGTATATTTTTAATTTTTTAACGTAATCAAAAGATTACGGCTATACAAACAATCAGCCTAGCCTTTTCCCAACTAAGTTGGGGTCGGCTTCCAGTCTAACCGGATGCAGCTGAATACTATTATTTTATATGGAGCGACTGCCTATCTGACCTCTACAACCCAGTAACTGGGTAATACGATACCCCTTGGTAAGACTGGTTGTCAGACTTTCGGGCTTCTGACGACCCGTAACGACTGTCAAAGATCCACGAATGACAGCCGGGACCAACGGCTTAACGTGCTTTCCGAGGCACGGAGGAGTCTCGGTATGTAAAGATGGTCACCCATCCACTGACCAACCCCGGCAAGCGTAGCTTAACCTGATGGATCGATCCGTGCGGCTGTTATTACTTAGCCACGAGCTCCTCCAGATTACGGCTATACATGGGGTTAAAATATGGCACGACGACGTCACGCCTGTCTAGATTTTATTCGTAGAAGTGACGTAGCGAGCCCCCACTGTACTGCACTGTGCTGAACTGTAATGCGTGTTATCCGAGTAATTTTGTATTAATATGATAAAGCAAAAAATACGTATCTAATATGTTTTTATTATCTGACTGACGGACTAAATACAATTTCTTTTTTTACCCAGACATCATACTTAATGCAAACAGGATATTGGTAACCTAAGCAGGTATACAAAAAATTGGTCCAGGTTGCTACGAGACAGGTCAGTTAAATTTTTTTTACATTTTTGAAAATGCGCTCAGACCACATGAGACGAGAAAAATGTCTGAAAACAAACTATTTCGTAAAAAAACTTTTTTACAAAAAAATAAAACCGACTTCCAAAAACAACACTACAAAGTGAAAAATAACTTTAATTTCGGAAGTCGGTGTCTGGATAAATGGATTTTCGTTTTTTGCCACCGACTTCCGAAATTAAAGTTATTTTTCAGTTTGTAGTGTTGTTTTTGGAAGTCGGTTTTATTTTTTTGTAAAAAAGTTTTTATTTTTCACTTTTAAGTTGTGGTACCTACCCCACACAAATTGTAATACCACTATCTGCAAAACAAACTAAGTAAAACATCATCCATATAAAAGTGGGGAAAAAATACGTATTATTGAAGCTAACTCAAAAACTACCCAAGCAAAGTTAATCAATTTTATATGGGACCACCTGTGATGGTCCCATATAAAATTACTTAATAAAAACGAATAAAACAAAAAGAAATCCAAATCGGTCCAGCCATCTTCGAGTAATCGGGGAACATACATAAAAAAAAAAAAAAAAAAGGTTCCGACGAATTGAGAACCTCCTCCTTTTTGAAGTCGGTTAATAAAATGACGAAACCTATGTACCATCATGAACCACTTCTTCAGCAAATGTCTGCAGTCGTACATTTTTAATATCAGACATATTGTGATAAAACCGTCTGCCTATTTTTTCTGTCATAGAAGAAATGCCCCCATTTGCCCACAGCAGCGACGTTTCTGACCGGTACTGCTCACAGAGTCGGGTTATGAGTTCAGAATCATCTAAACTAACGATTTTATACGGTTTTGGCCGCAAAACGATGCGACAAGGCTTTGGTTGTGGGCTCTCGTACTATCTGCAGTGTCCTAAATTATATTGGATTTTTTCTATTTTATGAGTTTTTATATTGTAATCTATTCAGTTTTTATAATGGAATATTTAAATGAATTTCAATCAAATTATTCTGCAATTAATGCTGAAGCAATATCACAAAAACTATGACATTCAAAGCTTAATTATCTATTAAACGATGATCAATAATTAACCAGATAGGACCGTTTAGGTTTACCTGTAACACCTAACTTCATTAACGAATATCTAAATCGGTACAAAAACACACTCATGCCGAAACCTGATGGTGCGCCTGCGCGTATTACTCCGTCCAAAACAAACAATTGCGCCGACTTGCGCATCATAACAAAAAGCTGACGACCGCACAGACAGTCCAATAACACTACACAATACCACTATAACTTCAACCTTAACTACACTGACATAAATCACTTTTTAGGTTGCTCTTGAGTCAATAGCGTCACTCACGCGCAACCAACCCGCGCCAAAACCGTAGAGTGCGCGAAAATTTATGTCATTATCCGCCATTTTATTTTCGAACCGCTCGTTACAGATTTATAGCGTATTTTATTCATATTTAACTGTGGTTTATTAGCGATTGTGGAGACGGTCGGCGTCGCAAACGCGTACTAGCGGTCTGGTCCAAAATAGAAAAACTAATTGGCCAGACGGCCAGACGGTTAGGGTTGAAGCTAAAATTATGTATTAGATCCGCGAAGATTCACATCTCAACGAACTCGTCCAAGGTAGGAGCGAGCGAAAGCCCTAAAAATAAAAGTTACGTTAGCTTTGTTTACTTTATATCCAGTGGAGTGTTAGAATTCTGTGGCGTGGGAAACTCGTCAAAATGGCACATTTAAAAGAGAGTAAAATTAAGAGCTAGTGCATTCATGCTACGAGTATTACTAATTTGCTTGGAATTACCATCAGAACCGTTGTGGATAATCATGTCTGTTTGAAAATTGTGTAAAATTATTGCACTTTTTACCTACAATCTAAAATGTGGACAGCCTTACACTCTTTTTTTTTTTTTTTTTTTTTTTTTTGTGGATGGGAAATCATCAAATGACTTCTCCCGCTCTGGGCAGAGGCGGGAGGGCGTGTCAGACTTTTACTGACTAAAACCCACCCATGTTCCTTCAGCTGCCCGTGCCAGGGCCACGGTATCTCTTTCGAACTACCCGCGACCCCGGCGGCATCGGCCCAATTGACCCCGTCACTGCTGACATCTCTTTGAGGCGCGCGTGGAACACAACGCGCCGTCGACCCGGGCCTGGTCCTTACCGGACGGCGAGCTGCCCATTACTCGTCGTCCGCAAGCCCGCGCCTACGGTGGCCGGGAATCGGCAATCGATTCCCGCCGCCCAGGGCGTCTCCTACGGCGGCTAGGGGCGCGAGGGCGCGGCTGTTGCCTCTCCCTCACGCGTTCCGCTTCCTCCTTCGCGAGCATTACTGCTTCGCAGAAGGAGGTGACGGCTTCCCATGCACTCTCGCTCCGTACCATGGCCTGGACCAGGTTTGGACGCGAGAGATCGCCGCCGCCGATCGCCTCCGAGAGAACACGGCGGTGCTCCGCCCAAGCCGGGCAGACCTCCACTGTATGCTCCACCGTGTCCTCCGGGCGATCCACACAATGGTGACACCCGGGCGTTTCCTCCCGCCTTATCCGAAACAGGAACCTCCCGAAACAACCGTGTCTGGTGAGGACCTGCGACAGGCGGAAGGTGAGGACGCCGTGGCGCCTCTCCAACCACTCCTCAAAGAGGGGACTTATCGCCGCAATTGTGGCGTGCCCAGCGCTGGGTTGCGACAATCGCACTCTCCATGTCGCCATGAGATCCCGCCGGAGCTCTGTCCGCTGTATATTTCTCGCGGCAGCGGAGTTACGCCCCGGCGTTTCACCTCCTCGCGCCACTCCCACACGTGCGCGAGGACTTTTGCCTCCAGATCCCATGGCGGTAATCCGGCAAGGAGGCACGCCGCCTCACAGGAGACCGTGCGGTATCCCCGGACTAGCCGGATGGCCATGACCCTCTGGGACGCGTTCAACCGGCGGGCTGGTCGCAGCCTCAGGGAACGCGCCCACACCGGTGCCCCGTAAAGGGCCATGGACCGCACGACCCCCGCGTAAAGCCTCCGGCAGGAGGCGTTTGGACCCCCCAGATTGGGCAGGAGCCGCTTCAAGGCAGCCCCGGCCCGCTCCAGTCTGGGAGCCAAACGTCGGAAGTGCTCCACGAAGTTCCACCGGCTGTCGAGGACGAGTCCCAGGTACTTCATCGTCGACTCAACCCCGATGTGAACCCCTCCTACCGTTATTTGGGAACCCGACGGTGGCGCGTTCCGAGGACCATGAAAACACATGACCTCGGACTTGTGCAGGGCCACCTCGAGTCCCAACTGCCGGATCCTCTCTACGATTGTCGCAACCCCGCGTGTCGCTAGTTCAGCCGCCGCCTGGTGCGACCTCCCCTGCGCCAGGACCAGCGTGTCGTCAGCGTAACATACAACGCTGACGCCGCTAGGGAGGTCGGCGCGCAGCACCCAGTCGTACCCGATGTCCCACAGATGTGGCCCCAGGACCGATCCCTGTGGGACACCGCACGACATCTCTCGCCGGTTCCACTCTCCCTGATGACCGGGGTAGATGACGGCCCTGTCCGTCAAATAGGCCTCGACCACTCGACGGAGGTGGGTTGGCACCCGGTGATACCGGAGTGCCTCCCTGATGCAACTCCAGGGCAGGGTATTGAAGGCGTTGGCGATGTCTAGAGACACCGCCAAGACGACCCCACCCCGGGCCACAGCATCCCCCGTCGTGAGGGCTCGCACGCGCATGATGGCGTCCACCGTAGAGCGCCCCCTGCGGAAACCAAACTGGCTCTCCGCCAAATCCGGCCCCTCCTGCACCAGCCACCCGACGAGGCGGTCTGCAATGACTCTTTCAAAGAGCTTGCCCACCTCGTCGAGCAGCACGATGGGCCGGTAAGCGGACGGAGAGTCCGCAGGGCGCAGCCTTACACTCTGCCATTTGATGACAGTCCAAGTAACTTAGGCAACTCTATACTCAGCCACAAGAGAAAACTTCCTTAGGACTGATCACGGTGCATACCAAAGTTTGAAACAACAAATAAGTTGCACCGTGTAAACAGTGTTTAGATGATGCAACTCATTCGTTGCTTCAATTTTATTGTATTGCGTATGCCACAGGCAATAAACTTACTAGGTGTAAATGGAGCTTTATTACAGACGAGAGCATTCCCATATTGCCCATACTGCATATATCAGAAATATAGAATATATTCTGACGTCAGTTTACCAATATATCAAACGAGACACACAATACAATCATAAACAACCAGTCCAGATCGATCAGCCAACCGCAATCGACGTAACAGAAGACTATTGGACACTGGTGTAAGCGTGTTAGTTCAATGATATTGTCTCCGAAGACGTTCGATCTGTCCTGTTTTGGCACAGAATGAGGCTATAATAGCATACATTATGCAAGTTTATGGATACTGAAATATATAAATACAGTATTCAGTGCCACTACAAAAACTGTCTAGTTTATAAAACAAAGCAAAGGAAATTAAAGAATACTAAGTTAATATTATAAATGCGAAAGTGAGCTTATTTGATTGTATGTTACACTATCACGCTAAAATGGCTGTACGGATTTGTATGAAAAATGGCACATATGTAGACCATGGCCTGGAGAAGGACATAGGCTACTTTTCATCCTGGATCGTAGATCAAGTCGCGGGCAACAGCTAGTAAGAAGATAAAAAAGAAAGTTAAAAACTAAAACCCGACTACGACAATACCAACTAAAAAGGTACCAACAAGATATCACAGACCGACAAATTAAAAATAACATTGGTTTTCGTACAGCCGGTTCACCTATTAAAAGATCATCATAAGAATATATTCTCATGTTGATACAAATATTAGTATTAAAGGCATTACATTTTCAACCTCAAAACGTTGTCCCATAAATTGTATATTTTGTCCTTGGACATAATCGGTATCAGTCAATCATTGATGAACAGGACTTCTATAAAAAAGCGCCCTTACATCCGGTTCTTTCCCTGCCATACCTAGTCTCATTATCGATATGCAGATAGCTTAAGTAGTTATATACTCTAAGGCAGATAGCAATCATTTTATACGTCTTCATCCAAAAATGTTATCAATAGAATCTCCCTTGGCTTTCCGTCGTCTATTTTAAAACTATCCAAACAGATTACTCAACCATAATCTGAATACAAAGTACAAAAAAAAATCTACAATCCTCATTCAAGTAGCCAATCATTATCCACTTAGTAAACAAAGCCTTTCGTGTACGATCACGTGTTCCGTGCCTCTCCTCATGATACCAATTACCAATCGTTAATATCTGCACGTGGGAGCTACAGTACTATCGAGTGCCTTCTAGTGCTTGTGTCATTATCTTTATGTGATGGTTTAAATGATAACAGTGTTCTAGCGTCAGAAATATTGGAATCATATGAAGCATTGAATGAATATCATCATCCTCTTGCCTTTATCCTAATTTATCTTGGGTCGGTGCCTCGGTGCATGTCTTTTTCTTCAATATGTCTCTAGCTGTTAACTTAGTAATCACCTACTTTATAACCATATCATCTTTTCACAAAAGTTATCCGAATTATCTTGGGGTCGGCTTCCATTCTAACCGGATGCAGCTGAATATACCAGAATATTACATGGAGCAACTACCTGAAAAACTATCAGATATATTAACTGAAAAATTCTTCATGCATCTAAAATATGAACATCACGTTCTCCCAGGCAAAATAAACCTTGGTATTCCACCAAATAACCGCAAGAATGAAGAAATGACAGGTTCTTGGCCCGTTGCCAACCAAACAACATCCTTCAGACGATCTTAATTCAGAAAGATTAATAGTGCATCAACATTGAATGCAAATATTTTGGCTTTTTATAGCTTTTAATCTCGGTTACACTTGAGGTAAACAATGAAATTGTTAGCCTCGGTTTAGTTAAGAACTTCATCAATTTTCTATGTGCCATTTAATCCTATTTAGGGACCTGTAAGGACGAGGTTTAAGGAAGGAAGGGCCAGCGTTGCATCATGTGACGCATTCTCTGTTTTCAACTCGAATTTTCCCTTTTCCTTGGACGTTATCATATTACCTGTGCTCATTAACCTAATTGCAACGTTTGTTGTGGAATCTTGGCTAAGGGTTTTCCCTTTTTGCGAAAACCTTTATTTTTGCCTGCAATTATCGATAAGATAATTAATAGATTGAACAATATTTAATTCATTAAGAACTTAACATAACATCACGCACGTAATTCCCGAAGGGCTTGGCAGAGATTTACCTGTAGTACATCCACAAGAAACACGAACTAAAACTTAGAACTTAAACTGATTCAAAAGTATCAGCAACTGAGTGGTACCAAATTCAGTTTATTCCGCTTGGCAATTATATGCCTGCAAGCATTAATAGTTCCTTTTCCTTCACCTAAAATGTCAGCAATGACGATGAGGAATAATTTCAGGAGAATTCCATGACTAGTACAAAAAAAATAGGCTAATGATTGATGATAATAAACCTAACTATTAAAATCATCTATTCCAGGAAAATATACCAATTCCAAAGAACAAAGACAATTAATGAATCATTTCGCGGAATTACCGACAGATGCGTATACGAACAGTTGACGCGCGTACGCATAAATATGTACTGTCACTAAATAATAATATGTACCTACCTACCCATAGTACCTACCTACAATTGTACTGGCGCCGTCTGGACGCAGGAACGCATCTATTCTAGATAAATACTAAATGAGCTTTCCAAACTGAGTCACAGCGAAGTTTTCACCCACGGAATAGACTACTTTTACTTTATTTAGTAACCAACTTACTGGACTTCACATATCATAAACTAAACAGAAAATGCTAGGCATATGATGAAGTTAAACCACAAACTTGATGCATAAACCACTTTTTATTTTCCAGAAAATGAAACTTGTTAATTTTTACAAAAAGCTTAATTCCAGAAAAAATCAGTACACGACAAATGATTCACTGAGCAATGAAGCAAACATTGACCTTAGTCTTAGCCATACTTACGATGTCCAATGGCACAACTATCCTCTTTCAAAAGAACATCAGCATCCAGACGAAACTGGAATCATTATAACTGCAGAATCATTATTTCACGGAGTAATTTCTGAGAACGTCTCCCAGTGTTAGTAACATTCGGATTCGTACGTACGCATGCGTATATGTGCCTGGCCCAGCCGGTGCGTAGACGCAGTATATTTAGCTTGCACTCGCAATAGTGACGTCTCGGGACGCGTCAGAGAGAATTGCCGTCATGAATGTTCTACTTTGCACCTAATAACAATGATCGTTGGTAATTAGTGTTGGTTTGTTTGGAAGTAGCAGTTAGTACTGTAAGAAGAGTATTGTAATTCATTGGTAATTAGCACAACTTTGCAGTGGTGGCCCAGTGGTTAACGGCCGCGACTTACGAGTTGTAGATCGTGGAATCGTTCCCAGGCAGGCGCTTTACTTAGTGTAATTTGTTTCATCGCCACTACTCTCAAAACGGTGAAGGAAAACATCATGAGAACATGTACTAGAACCAAAAATTCGAAGACATGTAACATCTACCAACCCGCACTGGGCCCTCGTGGTGGATTACGGCACACTCACTCTCACAGAGAAAAGGCCTGTGTTCCAGCAGTGGGAACATTATTGGCTGATTATGTATCATTGAAAAGCTCCGAAAGAAAAAATTCCGAAATGAGTGCTAGACTCATTTTTAGATTTTTTGGGATAGTTTTTGCAAAACTGGTTACTCGCCTGCATCATTCCACAGCTGGCTAAAGGCTTCCCCCATAACTTCCAGCTATTTCAGTCCGAGGCTAGTGTGGACTCATGCATATGCTGTAAATATTTTCTTGAAAAAGGATTCACTTAGCTACAATACGATAACTGAAGATCATGACACTGACGAAAATTAGGATCTAAGTGGAGATATACCGAAGCGTGGTTTAGCGTGGTTTTGGTGTGTAAGTGAAATGGCGTTATGGCCGTCTAGTTTGACGCGCGAGATAGAAGACTCACGCGCACCGGAATTTAAACGCGCTTCGTTTAAATGTAGACATGTGTAAGTTCTTAACATATTTAAATTAAAACAAATTTAAACCATTTAAAGCAAATTTTACTGCATAATAAGGATGTGTTTACGTATAATCGTATAAAACAGAAAATAGACGGTGCTACTTTGGAATTTTTTTTCTATGGAAAAAATTTCAAGTAATTTTGTTTAGGTTTTAGTACAGAAGTACATAATATAGTGAAAAAACGCAAACCTATGATTTTATAGGAATTTTAAAAACATAAAATTATCGATGTATCCTCTAAAGAACAACGAAGGACAGGATTAACCAAAGCCCAAAGCAGAACAAACCAATACGCTATACTCGTGTACTCAGTGACGTGTACAGAGAAGACTAACAAAAATAGATGCCGCACATAATTTTAGAAGTGAGGTTAAACTCTCATGTTATGACTGGCGGTGTCATAAAACATTTCTTTGTTTGGCTGGTGATGATGCTGTGACTGGACTATGTGCGTAGTTTTACGAATTAGTGGATGGTAAACGTCACTGAAGATACGATGAGTGCAAAGGGATAAAATTAGAAGCTGGACGATGAGTGAAGGAAATGTAGCAATCTCTTATACAGTTCCCGGTGAAGAAGAGAATGAGGACCGCATAGCTTCTTTTTGGCTATACAACTTCTTGCCATCACTAACCCAAATGCCGATACAGTAGAATCTTCATCATCTTTCTGCCCTTGTCCCAGTCTTGGGGTCAGCACAACACGTTTTACTGCGTCATACAGTAAAATGAATTCTTGCAATTGGTCAAATATTTTACTTTTTACATCGCGTAGAATAGTTGACGGTTCTTTACCAATGAAATAATGACGCATAGATAAATAACTAAAAGTAAGCTTAAAAACTAAAACCCGACTGAATAATCACGCTCTAAAAAGTGTGAAATTAAGAAAATGTTCTCATCTGAAATTAGAAAAAGACAGAGAAATTAAAAATCCGGTGTCACACGTATTCTGTTTGATTCATGCCCTAACATGACGTGTGACTCTTATTATAATTATATGCATTTTGGATAGGTTTGGAGTAAAAATATGTTTGTCTGACATCTGAGGCGTGATTTTAGAAATTATTTCCATATTGTTAGCTATTGTTGTTGTTGTTGTTGTTGTTGTATTGTTGTTGTTGTTTGTTATTGTTGTTATTTGTTTTATTATATTTATATATATATACGTATATATATATATATAGGTATATATATATATATAAAAATATAATAAAAATTAAATAATTAATATATATATAAATGTACTAATTAAGCTATTTCATTTGATACACCACACAACATAATAATAAAAAAAAAATTTGTACCTACTTCATGACTATGTCCTCTAGAGGGCGCCATATTCAATTTTATGTGACGTCATATAGCCTATAACCAGCGGACGGTCACGACGCTTCTAACGACCCCTCATTTGTCAAATTATGATAAGTAGTTTAGAAGGTATGAGGGAACAGATGAACATACATACCTACATACATACATACATAAATACCAGTCAAAATCATAACCCTCCTTTTTGCTTCGCCGTAGTCGGGTAAAAATAACACGTTTCTACTGACTGTAGTTTCATGGATCAAAATGGCGTAAGAATATTTTTTTTTATTGTGTTTACATTATAATCAGGCTAGCAGTATTGAGATAAGACAACGCAAAAGAAAACACACTAATTTCAGTATGCGCACATTTATGACTGGAATTATATTAGCCGCAGTCGCGCATCATGAAAACAATAGTAATTTGCTTTATTAGTCATACTTTGCTACATACTTGCATTAGACTACCACACTGAAATTGAGATAGCTATACGTACAAGAGCTTTTACGAACCCATCATCCACGCATTCTGTACACACAGCAGCAGGTCAAGTTACTACAAACTATATAATTTTCTAATTCGATTTTGAACTTAACTATCAACATTTTAAGGTTTAAAATCATTTGGAGAAATTTGACAGTTTGGTATAACCTGACGTGCTGTTGTCTGTACATCAAACTAAGTAACTTTACCCAAAAACAAATACCTGGAAAACGACTTTTATTTTTGGTGTGAAAATTCGCTGTTAACGGTAGTGTGCAATGTAACGCACGCAAAACATGTTGCTTATAGACATATGCAAGTTGCATACGACCACAAGCATAATGTTTTGGGTGCGATCCCTGTACCGTTACATAATGCAACGGTACGGGGATCGTGGGAGTATTTGAAGTTAAGTTATAACATTTTAAAACATTTTTTCGTAAAAAATATATAAAAAAGTTGGAACTTTCTTCAATATCTCCGAACCAGAAGGGTCCCAGATAATAAATAATAAAAAAAACCGGCCAAGTGCGTGTCGGAACACGCACAATGAAGGGTTCCGTAATTGAAAAGAATTTATCCCAATAAAAAAAGTGAAAACCGACTTCAAAAACCAAAAATGAATAAAATAACTTTCTTGAAAAACTTAACAGCTTCTGAAGTCGGTGCCAAGCTAAAGTGCATTGAAGGACTAAAGACGCCATCTTCAGAAGCTGTTAAATGTTTTAAGAAAGTTGTTTTATTCATTTTTGGTTTTTGAAGTTGGTTTTTACTTTTTTTAAAGTAAATTTATTTTTCCATTTTTAGTTGAATATTCAATTACATTTAATAAGTAAGCCCAAGACGAACGAAAAGAAGAATCATCAAAATCGGCTTAGAAATGCCGGAGATACAGTATAATTATGCATATAACTTTGTACATAAGACTAATAACATAATGTATTATCTACTAAATCCTTCCTAAAAGCATGTAGATCACGTCAGTGAAAGAATCATCAAAACTGGTTCATTAGTTTTTGAGAAAATCGCGGACCAACAAACATACATACTCACATACATACATACGGGTTGAATACAGAACCTCCTTTTTTTTGAAGTCGGTTAATGAAGAAAAGCAAACTTATCAATGGATCTCAAAAACAATTTTTTTTTTGTCATAAAACTACAAATTAACAATTTTCGGACTTTTTCCTTTACTTGCGCTGGGAGACCTTGTTTCTTGCCAAATTTCATACGTTTTGATTTACTTGCGACAGTTGCGAGTTTCAAAAAGTGTCGCAAAATGGCCGTATTTTTTATTGCGTTGACTTAGAAGCTTGATTTTTTCAGAACTCTAAGGGACTATAGACTTACGTATTCAATATTAATTTCAACTTGATATCTTCACGCGTCCTTGAGAAAAAGGATCTTGACAGACTGACAAACTGATTTTTTTTTTATGCGATAGGATTACAAATTAACATTTTTCAGACTTTTTCCTTTACTTGTGCAGTAAGACCTTGCTTCTTGCCAAATTTCATTAGTCTAGGTCAACGGGAAGTACCCTGTAGGTTTTGATTTACTTGCGGCAGTTGCGAATATCAAAATGTGGCCGTATTTTTTATTGCGTTGACTCAGAAGCTTGATTTCTGTAGAACTCTAAGGGACCATAGATTTACGTATTCGGTATTAATTTCAACTTGATATCTCTACGCGTCCTTGAGAAAAAGGGTCATGACAGACTGACAGAGTTGAAAATTATTTTTATATGATAGAATTACAAATTAACGATTTTCGGACTTTTTCCTTTACTTGTGCTAGAAGACCTTGCTTCTTGCCAAATTTCATTATTCTAGGTCAACGGGAAGTACCCTATAGGTTTTGATTTACTTGCGACAGTTGCGAGTATCAAAATGTGTCGTAAAATAGCCGTATTTTTTTATTGCGTTGACTTAGAAGCTTGATTTTTTCAGAACTCTAAGGGACTATAGACTTACGTATTCGATATTAATTTCAACTTGATATCTCCACGCGTCTCTGAGAAAAAGGGTCATGACAGACTGACAGATGTTTTTTTTTTTATATGATAGAATTACAAATTAACAATTTTCGGACTTTTTCCTTTATTTGTGCTGTGAGAGCTTGCTTCTTGCCAAATTTCATGATTCTAGGACAACGGGAAGTACCCTATAGGTTTTGATTTACTTGCGAGTATCAAAATATGTCGCATAAATGGCCGTATGTTTTTATTGCGTTGACTTAGAAGCTTGAGTTTTTTAGGACTCCAAGAGAACACAGATTTACGTATTGGATATTAATTTCAACTTGATACCTCCACGCGTTCCTGAGAAAAAGGGTCTTGACAGACTGACAGACAGACAGACAGACGGACAACGAAGTGATCCTATAAGTGTTCCGTTTTTTTCCTTTTGAGGTACGGAACTCTAAAAAGTAGCTCATTCATTAGTTATATCATAATTGAAATGATCTTTCATGTTGTGCATTAAAACTGATGAAATGCAGTAGGCATTTTAATTGTAAAATTACGAAAATCAGCGTAATCGGCAAAATTCCATGTACGGCCTCTTAATAATCTGTGCTAGGAAAGGAATCAATGCCAATGTACCTAAGTAGCTACGGCGACATGTCAGGTAAGGTGCCGTAGGCCCTTTTCATCTCACCTCCAACTGATATATTTCAAGCCAAAAATGTCAATATGCGTTGGGGAGATACTTGTTTACAACAATTTATAGATTATTGGTTTAAATAAGCCCTCTATCTACACGATTTCCTAGTTGAATCGTATGGATAAAGTTATCAACATCGGCTTAGTAAACTGTCATCTCACTGAATTGGTGAACTCCAATCTTGAGCCCACTAATCCATACCAGAGGATCAGGCTTTTCCCCTAGCTAGAGGCCTAGATAAGTATCAGTCAGCAACACGTGGCGTTCTAAAGTTTATGTCTATCCCATGGGGAAAAGGCATAAGTTTATGTATGTGTGGTGGAAATCTTTAAAAAGGACTAAAGAAGGACTCACTTTCAAGAAGATTCATGAGTGTTTTTCATTAAAAATCGCTACAGGTGCAGGGAGGGATAGTCTAAGCAGAAGAGTTCTGAAATCTTACAGAATGATCAAGCGGTGCAGCGGAACTAGTAGACCAAATCTAGTAGAACTCTCAGACTAAATAAAAAACCAAAACATAGCGCTGAGAACAATACAGTGAAGCATGCTCAAAACTACACCTCGCTCTGTGCATACACGCTCACATTTAGGTTCACCAAACTACCGCGAAATTCAAATTTTCTTCCGTTTTTTGCAATATGCAGGTCAGTTTATGGTTGTATGTTGATAAAAATATGATACGCGGCTATAACAATTACATAATTTTAACCATAAGAATCATCAATAGGTCTTTAAGTTAGATTTGTTTCAAAATGTCATGATTTCCGAAATCAAACTTAAAGAGATCAAAGCTAACTTAGAGAGATGTGTTGATGATTTTTATAGTTAAAATTAAGTATATTAATACATATTTGTTATAGCCGCGTCTCATATTTTTATCAACATACAGCCTGATACTGACTTTTTTTTTTTTTGTCAATGGGAAATCATCAAATGACTTCTCCCGCTCTGGGCAGAGCGGGAGGGCGTGTCAGACTTTTACTGACTAAAACCCACCCATGTTCCTTCAGTTGCCCGTGCCAGGGCCACGGTATCTCTTTCGAACTACCCGCGACCCCGGCGGCATCGGCCCAATTGACCCCGTCACTGCTGACATTTCTTTGAGGCGCGCGTGGAACACAACGCGCCGTCGACCCGGGCCTGGTCCTTACCGGACGGCGAGCTGCCCATTACTCGCCGTCCGCAAGCCCGCGCCTACGGTGGCCGGGAATCGGCAATCGATTCCCGCCGCCCTGGGGCGTCTCCTACGGCGGCTAGGGGCGCGAGGGCGCGGCTGTTGCCTGATACTGACCTGCAAATTGTAAAAAACGTAAGAAAATTTGAATTTCGCGGCTACTACTGCGGATTTGTTTATGAAATCTGAAACATGAGGCCTCACGTCACTGTTGTCAGCACCATGTCTTGGGTTTTTTATTTAGTCTGAGATAGGACCATATACCGAGTGGTGTAGGTAAGAATAAACATACGAAAAAACTGGTGTTGACTCAGTTGACCGCCGCAACGGAGCGACGCATCTCAATTCTACGTCAGTGACTTATAAATTCACAGGTAAATAGATTTAATGAATCATATTCACAAGTTTGGTGTAGTTACATATTTATAAAATATCACGGTTCCATTGTATGTACATGATGTACATAATATTTGTATGCACATAGTATACGTCACATAAAAAATGACTTCGTAGAATTTGTGTGTTTGAATTGTGATTGCGGCACACAGATCCGTGTCTCGAGTTCTTCTTAAAATAAATAATTCTCGTACAAATATGAACTTTAAATATATTAGGTTATTAGGTAGGTACTTATTTATGTACACGTGAGACCTAAATAGGGAATATAGTATTTAGCATTTAATCTCACAGAAGCTTAATCTAGTAATTTTAGGGGTAAGGCGCTGAGCAGACGATGGACTATTTGTTCGCGGACAATTTGTTCACAACGATAGAACGTATGGAAATCTGTGCAAAAACGCACACGGAGGACAAAACGACCGTGTCACCGATGCTTGCCGGATGACCTCTGTTGCGGTCAGTCGTGGACAAAATGTCCGTATTCTCCTGAGCGCCCAAGGAGTGTCATCTATAGCTAAAAAATCATACATAAAAAACGTACTGTCCGCTCGCACACACACACTCGTTTATACCTATTAGAAAGAGACAGAGAGAAAGAAAGTCGCATACAGAGGCCATAACACTTTTTCCTTACGTGACGATTTCTACCAGTCAAGTCCTACCGCAAGGAACTTCCCCTACGTACGTGTGGGTTGGACACAGTCTTGATTCTAGGTCGCACTTCGATGAGGATATTTTCTTTTCATAGAAATATCAGGCTTTGAGCACTGAAAAAACAGCTTTTAAACGCGCAGTGTTAATGAGTTTTCCTTCTGGAATTTCTCAGTAGCAGCGCGGAGTCTGGATTTGTGCCCAGTTGATGGCAATAGACTCACCCCCTATTACATGGGACTTGGGACATATAACTGGCGAAATGTGGGGGTACTGTAGGTACCTACCTACATACCAGGTAGACCTTCGGGGCACAAGGCGTGAAGGTATTGTTGTACTATTCCAGTTTCCCAAACAAAATGGCACCCACATGTACAGACAACAAAAGAGATATCTAGGCAGGGTATACTAACATATTTGTATGTGTATTGCTTCATGTTCAATTTTATATTTATATTATACTTTGTTTTTGCAATACTCCTACATTGTAACACACCAACATAAAATTGTATATTTTCATGAAATTGAACATAAAGCAATTCACATACAAATATGTTAGTATACCCTGCCTAGATATCTCTTTTGTTGTCTGTACCTACTCATCAATATAATCCCACGAACAGTCCAAGGGTCTCAGACAAACATTAATGACCTCCACTGATCACGATTAGTGAAACATTCCTCATGGTTATTGATACTGGTTCGCGTCGGTTCCAAGCGGTGCCAGCTGTGGTTTTAAACTTTTTAATAAGCGGTGAGTATTGTCTTTGTTGTGTTGTCCTCGTCATGGACCATGGTAATATGCGATGTCTTTTACAGCTTCACAAGTAACGATACTGAAATGTAGGTACCTACGTCCGGCGTTTGGGACAGCCCCGCTAGCTGACTGAAAAGTATGTACTTGTACATGCCTAAAGTAATTTATAAAAGTTTTTTAGGGTTCCGTACCTCAAAAGGAAAAAACGGAACCCTTATATAGGATCACTTTGTTATCCGTCTGTCTGTCAAGACACTTTTTCTCAGGAACGCGTGGAGGTATCAAGTTGATATTCATATCAAATACGTAGGTCTATGGTTCCTTGGAGTTAAATAAATGAAAAGACCCCACAGACGATATGCAAGCCTCGTCAACAGAATCATAATTGCAAACTAATTGAAATGAGCCATTATAATAATTATTTATGTACAACGTGAAGCATAGAAACCTGTTTCTCACAGTGCTCTCACGACTTGAACGTCGCAGAATTTGTTTACATGTTGCTATGCTGGTGGTTTAGTTGTAGATCTTCAGTTGATGACATGACCAACCTAATAATAAATAAATAATAAAAAAAATGAAAAACCCTTTAATTATTGCTTAATTACAATAAATGAAGTTAACTAAATAAAGTATTTAATATTTTTTTAATTAAGGACCCCTCGACAGGTATAGGCCACCTCCAGTAATACCAACAAACCGCACGATTTCATGAAGTCGCTATATTTGAGGTCAATTCTAACTTATGGAGTTGTATTGCAGATTCTAATGATTATAATTCTGTAAAGCCATATTAGCTACGGCCGCGTCTCATATTTTAATCAACATACAACTTGATATTTACCTGCAAATTGTAAAAGACGTAAGAAAATTTGAATTTTTTTCACCAGATCTTCACCAAATTTTTATGAGACCAACTTAAATTCAAATAAAAAAAAAACCATCGAAATCGGCTGATATAAGGCGGAGATATCCAGTAGCCCCCTTTTTGCCCCTTTTCGGAGGAAGTGCCCCTGCAATCAAAAATTCCCGACGACAAAAAAAAATATAAAGTCGTAAAACCTGTATACCAAATTTCGTCCAGACCAAAATAAATGCTTTTTCGTAACTATTTATTTCACTATACAGGATTAAATTTATGGATATATTATATTTACTGACTATTTATATATAGAGGAGCTCGTGGCTAAGTAATAACAGCCGCACGGGTCGATCCATCAGGTTAAGCTACGCTTGCCGGGGTTGGTTAGTGGATGGGTGACCATCTTTACATATCGAGACTCCTCAGTGCCTCGGAAAGCACGTTAAGCCGTTGGTCCCGGCTGTCATTCGTGGATCTTTGACAGTCGTTACGGGTCGTCAGAAGCCCGAAAGTCTGACAACCAGTCTTACCAAGGGGTATCGTATTACCCAGTTGTGTTGTTGTTGTTGTTGTGGGTTGTGGAGGTAAGATAGGCAGTCGCTCCATATAAAATAATGGTATTCAGCTGCATCCGGTTAGACTGGAAGCCGACCCCAACATGTTGGGAAAAGGCTAGGCAGATTGATTGATATTTATTGACTACTAGCTGTGTCCCGCGGTTTCACCCGCGTAGACCGGGATGAAAAGCAGCCTATGTGTTAATCCAGAGTATAAGCTATCTACATACCAAATTTCATCCAAATCGGTCCAGCCGTTTGAGCGTGAAGAAGTAACAAACACACACACATACACACTCACAAACTTTCGCCTTTATAATATTAGTGTGATTTGATTTACTCTGACTGAAGGAAAACGCAATTGGTTTCATTTCCTCGCTAGAATTTAATTCCGAAAAGACTACTTTTTTAATATTTCTTTCTGTAGTTCTAAAATCCTAAGTAATTTCATTGCAAAATTGTATTAAAAATGTGCGTATTCTATAATTGAAAACTCTGCATGAAAATATTTTTGATAGATAGCTTAATTTATTTTTAAACAATTTTTAATTTGGCGCTTTTATTTTGGTTCTAGCGCATTGTTGCGCTCTCTTTTCGCACGTGGAAGTAATTGACTCTATCACTTTCCTATTCCTGTCCAGTTCACCTTTTACTAATCCCTGTATTTCCCGAAGGGTTAGGCAGGGACCCTCTCTTCCCCAGTAATGTTTGAGTCACATGTAACAGACGTGTTGAACTTTTTATTAAAACACTAGCTGCGCCCCGCGGTTTACCCGCTTAAACCAGGATAAAAAGTAGCCTATGTGTTAATCCAGGGTGTCAGCTACCTCCATAACAAATTTTATCAAAATTGGTCCAGCCGTTTGAGCGTGAAGTAACAAACATACAAACACACACACTCACAAACTTACGCCTTTATAATATTAGTGTGATGTAATAATAGTTTTCAAAGCTGTCTATAAATAAATGTGTACTAAGTTTACATAGGAGTACGCGGCGCTATTATCTAAGATCACACCAGGGGGCTGACAGCTTTAGTTCCAATTGTATAGTTCTGGCGCTGCTGTAGCGGTGTAGTCGCCATATTGCCATCTACGTCATTGTGTGTGTATAAATACATAAGCTCACGCCTTCTTTCCATGGGGATAGGCAGAAACTACAGAACGCCATCTGCTGCAATCCTTACATACATACTCCTTTTGCCATTGATAATGTGACATTCATAGAGTATAGTTATAGATTGGGAAGTGACATTGTATGTCATTGGTAATTTGACATAAATAATGTAAATCGGTCATTGTTTTGTGCAGCAGCGAGTCGACCAGTTTATTTTGTGTTGTCTTCTCTGTTGAGTTGAGATACTTGAGAAGCCACCATCCTCCTGTTGTACGATACAATTCCACGCTTTGTGGTACTCTGTACCGTGTTCGGTGATATTTATTTCTTTCACTGTGCTCCATACTTTCTTGTCATGGCGTCAAATAAGTATGTGTTGAGTTGGTGGTTGTGATTTAACAAGTAACACTCGCAGACCATTTACGCAATTTGTGGTTGTCGTTTCTAGTTCATAAAAAACCTAATCTACTCGGATTGACAAAGAACCAATTAATGACAAAACGTGTTTGTGAACAACATTTTGATGAAACTCACAGGCTGGTGTTAGAATCCGTTATTCCTATCCTTGCTTGTTTACGGAACTGGAAATTGCTCATGGCGTACCACTTGCTAAGGGTAAGTAGTTAAATCTTTAACCATAATCCGCCTATAACGTTCCCACTTCTGGGACACGACATACAGGCCTTCTCTCTTCGAGAGGGAGTGGGCTGTAATCTACCCCGCGGGCCCAGTGCGGATTGGTAGATGTCACATGTCTTCGAATTTTTTTGGTTCTAGGACATGCCGGTTTCCTCAAGATGTTTTCCTTCACCATTTTGAGAGCAGTGATGATGAAATTATTTACACAAAGTACGCGCCTGCTTGGGTTCGAACCCGGGCCGTTACCACTGGGCCACCACTGCTCTCACCTTTATTTTAAACAAATTTTTATGCAACTAGCTGTTGCCTAAAGCATAAGAACATAACATCCTAGCTAGACCAACAACTTTAAGTATCACTTGGACACAAGTCTAATATATACGAACAATCAACATTTTGGAAAGTATTCAGAGTATCAAAAGGATTCAATTGGTATTGGTTGTAATTGTCATCCTAAATCCGTATTTCTTGCGTGTTTTGTCCTTCTCACTACACAAAGCATCAATACGCAGTCGTCTCCAGCTCAGTCGCGTCAACATAGCAACTATATAAGCATGCTTTGATTTCCTACATATAGTATTGTTTACTTTTATTTTTATTGTTCCAGATGTTACAATTCACATAGCTAGACAAGATATTTTCTTTTTTCATGATCCACCGCTTCTTTTAAAGAGTGTACGCAACAACTTCCTTTCTAAGGATACCTATTTTGCATCATGGGCAGATATTTCATATATATATACTTAGATGCGCAGTGAAACCAAACTCGTCTCATCAAGAATTTTGGCAAAAAGCGATGAAATCCCTTAAAAATATTAAATATGTTGACACCAATAGTAAATTGGCTAGGCAGACTGCAAAGCCGAGACTTGTGCGCCCACCATGCCTTGAACAGTGTATTACTACGTTGCAATTGCCCATAAGCAAAAGAAAACTAATAAATGACTACAAAATGTATGATTTGTTTTATTTATTTATTTACATAACAGAATTAATGATAAAAACCCCTAGACCCTAGCAGATTTTGTCGATATCGGGTACATCACTATACTACACTAAAAATTATCGATAACTGCCATATTGAATATCTATAAAATTGAAAGCACTATTATATGTGTATGTGTGTGTCATGCATCATGTCAAACTTGAGGCGACAACAGCGCCATAACTGATAGTGTTGGAACTAAGCAAATTCGACTGTCACATCTGTAGCCTGCTACATAATACTAATCTGTGGATCACACACGGCAAACGAACCGGTGCTCCTGATAACTGTGACAGATGTGATAACGTGATAAGTTCAAAACAAAGCCGTCGTCGGCCGCGTGGTGTTACCGGATTTAGTACGGAGTGAGATATATCAATCAATCAACTCAGCCTCTCCCAGGCTGCGCCACAACACCCTACCCTGTTCCGCATCCAGTCTGTCCCAGCCACAGAAAAGATAAAGAGGTAACGTGTATGAGAAATAAATTACTTTTGCGCGTGTATGAGTGTACGTCAAGCGCAGTGTTTGCGTTAGTGTGAGAACCAATAGCAAATACGCGATATAAGTGCGTGTGGTTTATTTGTGTGCGTAATGCGCGTACGTATTGGTCTCTTGCTTGTAGTGGAGTTACAGAGTGGGGGACAAGCGGCGACACGCGTTCTAGTACAAATCAGGAACTATTTCCTTTCTAATCCTTTATCTGTTCTGTGGTCCCAGCCACCTTTTTAAGGTCGTCGGTCCATCTAGCTGGGGGCCGTCCCACACTACGCTACACGCTACGATACACGGTATCCACTCCAGGACTCGTCTGCTCCACCGGCCATCGGTTCTTCAACAAACTAGGCCAGCCCACTGCACACGACACCTTATTTAAAGTTTATTTATTGATGAAAATAAAAAATGTAGGTTACCAAGGCTCATCTGGTGAAAATTGCAACCCTAATAGAGGCGGAAGGCTTAGAGAGAAAGTTCCTCAGGGAAAAAGCTATAGGGGTAAGTAGAGGTAACCAACATAATTTAAGGTTTTATTTTGTATGGTTATACCTAGGTAGGTACTTTTATTGTATACTATCACAGTTCCAATAAAAGTTACGGCAGGTAAATTATCTATATAAATAAAAAGAGAAGTCCTAACTGACTGACTCATCAACGCCCAGCCCAAACCCTTGGACCTAGAAAGCAGGAATTCTGCACAGAGGTTCCCTTTATAATTTAGACAAGGAATAAGGAAGGAATTCCTGGTAGTACGTTCCCATGCGAAATTTTCGACATCCAAGCGGGCGAAGCCGC
Source organism: Cosmia pyralina (assembly GCA_946251885.1). Lineage (NCBI taxonomy): Eukaryota > Metazoa > Arthropoda > Insecta > Lepidoptera > Noctuidae > Cosmia > Cosmia pyralina. The sequence goes on from OX276367.1 coordinate 17,008,772, forward strand.
TGGCAAAAGCTAGTTTTAAATATTTCAAACATTAATTAAAATATTAACAGCTACTGTGTGGTAGCCGTTAATATTTTAATTAATGCTATACCAGTAGGCATTTTAACTGAATATAATATTTAAATCTAGGCTTCACACGACAGGAGCAGAACTTAGTCGTAGCTTAAATGACTCTTGCGCAGTTGACTTACGGCGATGCTGTAACGTACAGTACTGTACTTACTTTAACCAACACCGTCTACTACCTACGAGGTAAATCACACAACTATTTAAATATTGTAATAGATAAAATATAAAATCTTTCTTCACATCGGACGATCTCCGAACTCACCCGAAGCTTCGCCATCTTAGTAGGCTGTCAAAATGTTTGCCATTCTTGACAGTTTTTCGTGTACCGCCACTCACGTGACACCATGACATAAAACTAGTAATATTTGTGTTATGACGGTAGTTAACTCACCACACATGACGGTGTATTGTTTACCAGAAATGATAACGTACCTGAAAAGAAATAATAATGTTTTTTAGTTATGTACGGTAGTAATCTAAAGGCCCGGTACTCGCAGGCAATTTACTGGGGGGTAAAAAAAATAAGTAGAATGAGGTCGGGAGACGAATAGCTTATGCCGTATATAAAAAAAAAACAAAAACATTTATTTTTAACTAAACATTGTGTTGTACATAAATTGAGGCAGCCCCAGTAAGTTACAATAGTACTTGTGTCGGAGCTGTCTCACTCTTCCCTAAGTGGTAGCTTAACAATGATAAGGCTAATAATAAGTTACTAGAAAAAATAATAATAATAACAAAATAAATAAATAATATATTATAATAATAAAAAATAAAATAAAAATAAAGTAAAACATTAATTCAGCAGCTCTCAGCGTGTGAGGGGTGCACGTGAGCGTAAGTGTGTGTGTGTATGTGTGTGTGTGGGGGTGTGTGTGTAGGTGTATCGTCTTATTAATTACCATTATTATTATTATCTCTGACTATTATTTATTTATTTATCAGCTTATCCTGCTCAGAATATATTATATATTTATAATAATAACTCTGTTCCAACATAAAAATATATCACACTGCCTAAGCGGAGCCCTAGCTGAATTTATCTGTCATCCTACAAAGAAAAACGAGGTTCGTTTTTCTTTATCTGTTCTACATACAATTTATTTATTTATTTATTTATTTATTGTCGAGACAATTGTCGAGGCTTGACCAAAGCATCAAACCTCTGCAGTACAAATATACACCTGAAGGGGAAATATCGATAAATTTTGTGTTTTTAAAATTCCTATGAAACCAAACGTATGGTTGAATCATTTGGATTTTCGACATATATAACTGACTATGTTGTGCAATTAATTACTTGAAACTTTTTCGATAAAAAAAGAATCCAAAGTTGCACCGTCTATTTTCCGTTTTATATGATTATACATAAACAGTTCCTTAATGTGCAGTAAATTTTACTTTAAATCGAAGGTATTTAAAAATGTTAAGAACGTACTAAGCTAAAAATTTATTTAAGACGAGTAGTGCTGCCAACTAGCGCCACCATTGAGAAAAAAATCATAAGTCTGGAGATATGGAACATACACTAAACCTCCTAGGCCGTTTCTTGGAACCTAGGAGGTTTAGTGTTGATTTTTTTGATACATAGAATTCTACCTCATCTGACAAAACATGTGAGCATGGGTTTCAAAATGTTCCATATCTCAAGACTTATGATTTTTTTCTCAATGGTGGCGCTTGTTGGCGCACTACTCGCCTTTTATCATAAATCTACATTTAAACGAAGCGCGTTTAGATCCGGTGCGCGTAAGAGTCTTATATCTCGCGCATCAAACTAGACAGTCATAAAGCTATTTGACTTACACATCGTGCTAAACCACGCTTCGATGAAACTTGCACAAGCTTGCACTTGCTTCAAGAAACTTGCACAAGCACTACACACTTGCACTAGCAACTTGCACTTGCGTGCAAGTTTCTTGACCATTTACCCCGGTATGACCAATACTTACTCGTAAGCGTTATTGATACAGCAAAAGAAGCTGTTGGACTTGAATTTTCGGGTCCTGAGAAACGACGCCGAAACACTGACCACGCGAACTGCGTCTAATTTTTACTAATCAACAATTACACTTACAATTAGTTGGTTTAAACAATGGGATACATTATGGTGTGTGTGACGCACATCATGTCTCTAGTATGGGATCTGCGGAGCGGTCGGTTTGATGGGGCGACCCAATTCCTCAGCTCGTTTAGATGGCTTACATTTTCAATAAGGTATCATTGAGATGACATGGCGTCAATGTCATTGAGGGAACCCTGACATGGTAGTTATCTAAATCAAAAGTAGTTCGTTTGGACTGCAAGATGTTATTGGAAAACTGCGGTATTCAGCAGTATCCGGCAAGATTGGATGCAAACTGCAGGCTGCACGAAAGCGCATTGTAAGTGCTAGAGGCTTCGCAGGTGCATTGCCATCCCAGAGACAGCAGAAGTAACTTATGTGTTTGTAGTTACAGACACAAATTGTCTGTGGTTACAGGAAATTAAATCCCTGAAAGTCTTGATAGGCTGTACCTCAGGCCTGACTCAGAATTAATAGCGAACATCAGATATAAATAAATAAATATAAATAAATAAATATGTTTGGACATATCACACAACGCCATCTAGCCCCAAGCTAAGCAACCTAATGCTTGTGTTATGGTAACGAGATGGCTGATAAACTACTTATATACATTTTTTTTTTTGTAAATACATACATATTATAGATAGAAAAACACCCAGACTCGGAACAAATACTTGTAGGTCGTACAAATATTTGTTCCGTGCGGGAATCGAACCCGCGACATGCTGCGCAGCAGTCAATCGCTCAACCACTGCGCCAACCGTGTCGTCAGATGAATGGGCTTCGACGCAATTGGCCATAACAAAGTTAGTAAAAGAGCGGCAGTTGATGACTGTACAGCGATTTTTGACGCTATTTCACAAACTAATTCAATTTTTAGGGTTCCGTACCTCAAAAGGAAAAAACGGAATCCGTATAGGATCACTTCATTGTCCGTCTGTCTGTCTATCAGTCTATCAATACCTTTTTCTCAAAAACGCGTGGAGATATCAAGTTAAAATTAATATCAAATACGTAAGTTTATGGTTCCTTGGAGTTCTAAAAAAAAACAAACTTCTAAATCAACGTAATAAAAAAAACGGCTATTTATGCGCCACATTTTGATACTAGCAAGTAAATCAAAACCTATAGGGTACTTTCCGCTGTACAGTCATCAACTGCCGCTCTTTTACTAACTTTGTTATGGCCAATTGCGTCGAAGCCCATTCATCTGACGACACGGTTGGCGCAGTGGTTGAGCGATTGACTGCTGCGCAGCATGTCGCGGGTTCGATTCCCGCACGGAACAAATATTTGTACGACCTACAAGTATTTGTTCCGAGTCTGGGTGTTTTTCTATCTATAATATGTATGTATTTACAAAAAAAAAATGTATATAAGTAGTTTATCAGCCATCTCGTTACCATAACACAAGCATTAGGTTGCTTAGCTTGGGGCTAGATGGCGTTGTGTGATATGTCCAAACATATTTATTTATTTTATTTATATTTATTTGCAAGGAACAATACTGGGGCCATACTTGTTTCGTGAAAAGAATAAATCATAATTAACAAAGTAATGGGATCTTTAACAGTCTGGTTTATTATAAATTAAAGTAAAAGCAACCTACACTTACGCAATTAATTCAATTAAGACTTTTATGACAGGATATGGACCGGTAAGAACAACAAAAAACTCAAAAAAGTAGTATTTCCATATATTTATTTTTATCTAATTAATCAGTGTTGTTATATGATACGTAATGGACAACATCCCGTCTTAATAAATGAACGAGTTATACTGGACAAGCTGTAAGAAAGTTCAGAAGACCCACATCTAGCTTGCCAGTATAAAAAGCACAAATTAAAAAAAAAAATGTTTTATTTGCACCTTCAAGTAAAAATATAGTTTACAATTTAAAAAAAAAAATATATTGACACATACATTTGTTTTATCAGGTAATACCCAAGCTAAGAAAAGTAGTTATGAATTGCTAATTGAACAGTTCCAAGTAATGGGTCTGGGTAGAAGCACAAAGAAGTGTGTCGTAAGCGAATTTTCGCACATCTACTAAAAAAAACCCCTGAATTCATATTCTTAACAAAAATCTAGAATTCATTCATACGAGTACATTCATTCACTGAAAGACAACACACAGCTTAAACCGCTAGAAATTATGCACAAGAGTTCATTATACAATCAATCTGCCTAGCCTTTTCCCAACTATGTTGGGGTCGGCTTCCAGTCTAACCGGATGCAGCTGAATACCAGTATTTTACATGGAGCGACTGCCTACCTGACCTCCACAACCCAGTGACTAAATATTACGATACCCCCTGGTAAGACTGGTTATCAGACTTTCGGGCTTCTGACGACCCGTAACGACTGTCAAAGATTCACGAATGACAGCCGGGACCAACGGCTTAACGTGCTTTCCGAGGCACGGAGGAGTCTTGGTATGTAAAGATGGTCACCCATCCACTGACCAACCCCGGCAAGCGTAGCTTAACCTGGTGGATCGAATTCTTTAAAGATTTAGGAGGATTTTTTTTTCTTTTCTTTTTTTTTAATAGTTCTTTTTATCTTTAATTATTTAAGTCCAGTACACCTTGTATAATGACAGTGAGCACTAAGGATATCTGGAAATTCATCCCTTAAGGGGTTAATAGGGTGTGAACGTTTGCATGGAAGTTCGTAACTTTTGCCGATTTGACACACGGCTTGTATAGAATAAACCTTCTGCACACATGACTCTGTTTTTACCACTTGCGCACATGGAAAACTCCGGCGCATGGTTAAGGACACAACAATCAGGTCAAGACGAAAAACGCCCTTACATACTAATGTCAGCTACTGTCCGCTGTGACGTCACACTTGTTCCTAGAAACTAAAAAAGAGGTAGAAAGAGATAAATAAGGTATTTAGGTATTTAATTTTTTTTTTGTCGAATTATATCCCTATATGTTTATAAATATGTCACAAATCGGCAGACGAGCGATAAACCACAATAAAAATAAGGCAGTGATAAATCTGGATTCCGTAAGGGCGAATCTTACGAATTCCAAATGATCCATGTTGCATTCCATCATTTAACGAAAACGCTTCCTTTTACATGAGTTTCACACGCAGTAGTAAAATACAAGAACAAAGCCTTTTTTTTTTTTTTGTTTTTTTTTTTTTGTGGATGGGAAATCATCAAATGACTTCTCCTGCTCTGGGCAGAGCGGGAGGGCGTGTCAGACTTTTACTGACTAAAACCCACCCATGCTCCTTCAGCTGCCCGTGCCAGGGCCACGGTATCTCTTTCGAACTACCCGCAACCCCGGCGGCACAAGAACACAGCCTGAACTGGGAATCGAACCTAGATCTACAAGTTCTATTACTATAAGGGCTGATTTTTCAATAGTCAGATAAGTCTTACCTGTAGAACACACAGACAGTTTGACATATTTTCTATACAAAAGCTGTCAAATTAAAATTTTATTCTTCAGATAAGAGATATGTAACTAATGAAAGATTTGCCCTAAGTGAAAGTAAAAGCAGCAATTTTAAACCTTAACTCATTTTCCATCGATCATTTTCCCGCAGATTTACAATCTATACGAACCAGTAACGCCATCTAGCGGCTAACATCCGAACTAACTAGACACCAATCGCTCCACGTAATGTTACCTATATAACACAGGTAGAGCTAGTTGTCTTTAAGTTTGATATTTACTATTATGTATGAGGGTGTTAATTATGTATTCTATACTTTCACCTTTTCTTTATGGCGTAACAAGAAATAAAGATCGCCATTTTTGTAATTTAGTGTTACGAAAAAGATTAGCCCAGACAGGACGGAACAATTTTATATGCTAAATACATATTTACAACAGCCGAAACCAAGTGTTTTTACAGCAGACTGTGTTTTAAAGAAAGTGTTTACATACATACATAAACTCACGGCTTCTTCCCATGAGGGTAGGCAGAAACTATAGAACGCCACCTGCTACTTCGTAATCATAATCATTTATTTGTCAGAATGTGGTACATTTATAGTCTTAAGATTAGTCAATGATAAAGCCCCAAGAACACCTATCTCCCAGCCTATTTGGAAAGCTCTGAAACGATTGCGTTCCCAAGTAGGCCGCTGTAAACATAATCTAGCGAAATGGAGCATAATCGATTCGCCCAATATTCATTGCGAGTGCGGTGCTCCTGAACAGACTATGTCCCATCTGCTAGTGTCCCAAATGTCCGTTCACCTGTACCTTTAACGATCTGAACAACGCGTCTGACGCCACAATCATTGTGGCTACTGGGCCCATACAGCATAGAGGTAACGTCGAAACGAAAAGAAGACCTCAGAGGGTCAAAAGGCAAGGGTAAGAAGAGAACACAGTGTTGTGGCGCTAATTGGGCGAGGCTAATGTTCAGCAGAGTTGTTGATCGAGTCAAAATTTCTAGCATCCAACAGCCTCGACCTTCATCGAACTTCTGACGAAGTAGCAGTAGCGGTGTAGCTTACTTATTATTTCATAACCATAGCCTACCGCTTACGTCGAATGGCAAAATGTAATGTTTAGTCTGGCCTAGAATTTATTGAGCAGAACATAAAATTCAATGAATCCCAAACACCTCGTTGGTATATTTGATGTTTTCGTAGCTACTAGGGCTGTTACAAAAGTTAAAACGTAATTTACCATACCAAATATCACACATAATACATTCGCTCGTACCTACACATATTCACATTTTTAACCTATTATTCTAGTTTGTAATCTATCTCCTGTGTTTAGTATAAATTCTAGAACGCTATCGTCCTTTTCCTGAGGTGGGCGTTAATTCCTACGACACAGTATTTTACTAATGTAGGTATTATCGCACTAAATGTTATTGTCATACTGTGTTTTTTGTTCAATAAAGAATTTTATTATTATTTTATTATTACTTTTCGTGTAAGTTGAAACTTGATGCCTTTCCGGACAAAGCTACTAAACTTTCGTCAAAAAACCTTAGCCGTGTCAATGAATTATGGGACATTAAAACCGCCTGCCCTTGTATTATAATATTGCAATAATAATATACATAGTTCAAGCAGATACGAAAGAATTGTATTCTTCCAAACCGAAAGGCTGGAAAGCTACGCCATTCCCTTCTGCTTTTAGGTACAATAAAAGGCAAAATAGTGAAAGAACTAACCTAACACATGGCCAAGCCAATAGGCAATATTATGACATGTGACATAATAAAGCAGGCACTAGATTTGTTTAAAAACTGGTGATTCTGTGACTGTATCACACATTCTTCACTTTCACTTCGGAACAATACAGACAATATGAGAATTACTATAATTTTATTCTAGTCTTTATATCTATAGGAACGATGGATGGACTGTGTGAAAAATGATATGACTGGAAAGGGAGTGCTTACCGAAATGACGACTATTAGAGAAGTATGGACGAAAAAGATAAGGGCAGGAGACTGATGATGATGATGATGACACCTGTATGAATAATTTTTGACATGACATGAATATTATCTACATATTTTAGGCCGTGTGTGTGTGTGTATATATGTGTGGGGGTCTGTGTGTGCGTGTGGATTTCGCAGCGGCGAAAATTACGATACAAATTTTCAATTTTCAAAAATCCTTCGTTAGTACATACATAAGGAAACCTTTGGTACATACATAAGGAAATATTGAGCAAAATTTCCAGCTACTAGACCCAGCGGATTGGTTTGGTTGGTTGTGGGTTGTCTATCAGTGAATGAATGAATTTAAGATTTTTATTGACTGAGCGAGCGAAGCGTCTCTGCTTCAAGTCTGGCAAAATTTGCTTTCATCTGTCAGTTTGTTGCTAATCGTCTACAGGTCGTATTTTACAACCGCTATAGACGAAACTTGCAGGTTTTACAATTGTATAGATTTTTTGTCGTCGGGGATTTTTGATTGGAGGGGTACTTGCTCTAATAAGGCGCAAAAAGGGAGCTACTAGATATCTCCGCTTTATGAGATCCGATTTCGATGATTTTTTTTTTATTTGAAAGGTTTAGGTTTTAAGGCTTTAAGTTGGTCTATAAAAATTTGGTGAAGATCTGTTGATTAAAAAAAAACATGGTAAATATCCCGTTTGTCATCATTTTGCCATCTGCAACACTATAAGAGAACTGAGAGTATAAAATTTTTCATGATGTCCATTCCTAGGGTTACATAATGGTGAGTGTATACCAATGTTCTTCAACTCAACATTCTTCGAGCAACTGCTCAGTGGACTCAGGACTTCATACAATAACATTATTGTTATTAATATAGCTAGAATAATCCATTATAATCTCATAGTGTATGTCTTCTATTGTTCCTATCGCGGCGTGACATACTAGAATATCAGTTGCGTCATGTTAAGGATCGATATTTTGATGTGCAGTTTTTATTATAGCTGTTTTATGGACTTGTGAATTTTAATCGGGATGTTTGTAATGTTTGTATAGGAAATATCTAAGTGTGTGGTCTTATTTTTATCCATGCATCCCAAATCTTCCTAGAGGTGTTCTTATCCGATTTCAGCCATTGTAAACATCATTCTTTGACCTCCTACGATGACGGCTTAAGACTTTAATGTATGATTCATCTTGTAAAGAGCATCTACTAATGCAAAATGTTCGCTCTCAATCTCCAAGCTCAAAGAGGATATTTTAGCCACTTACAACTAATTACTTACAAGGTTTAATTTAATTTAAATGAACATCCAGCTGTGCAAATATAACAATATTCTTAGAAATCCTTCACATTGTATTTCAACACAGCAATCGCTCCGTCGATAATTTTGGAAAGACTACTTACCACTTAAATTGTAGGAGGTTTATGCAATTATTGTCAATTTTTTGCAGAAACCGTTACCTAGATTACCCTCATTCCGTGCTAAGTTCCAGACATCTAGAAACGAAATAAATATATAATAAGTAATAATCGTATCATTTTATGCTATAAATAGGTACACTTGGATCAAGAAGTTTTATTAGTATATTTGTAACAAGAGTTGATAACCTTTCGGAATCAATGTCTGAATCTTGGATTCAGACAGGGATTGCAATGGCTCTAACGCGCAGAGGAGTTTTAAAACTGCTTACACTTTAACAAAATGAGTAACCAGGGAAAAAAAAGATTGCTTAGGCTGGCTAGGGCGAAATAGCCCTATGCATAAGGCTGGCGTGAAAAATACTGACGCAATCATTGTCTAGTAGATATATATGTATAACACATACTAGACACAAAACCGAGACATTGGTTAAGTAAGGCATAATAACTTGCTGCATATGCAGCGACTCCGCTTCTGTATTGGACTGACAGAGCGGCAACCTCATAATGAAGACTGATGAAGCCGCTAAATCAAACAGTACCACCAATTTTCTACACAACACTACTCCACACAGCATACTGACACATAAACTCAGCCTGAGTGCCATGGTCCTTGAGGCCCCAAAGGGTAAAACACTTTAACGGCACCTAAAAACGATTGTGTACTGATACTAAAGTCGAGTACATAATAGTATTAGAAGCGGTAAAAAAACAAGTGGATACATTCACGAAATCACGACCTGTCAATAAAAAAAAACTAGACAACATTGATATTTCATCATGACAAATGATTGACAAATTGTCTAAACGGCATTCTGTTATATGTATATCTAACAGTAATTATAAAGTAGACTTCAGTTCGACACTGGTACTAGCTGATGCTGAAGAAGATTCACCTTGTGACGAACAGTTATCTGAGAAGTCAGAACCCACAAGTTATTAGTTTGATTTAAACACGAAACAGCAAATGCTTTTGAAACAGTTCGAATCAGCTTAACTTTAAATAAGTACCAAGTTCACTTAGATATTAAAGAGCAACGAACTCAGTTGTATAGCAACAAAAAATGCGTGTATTGGATCAAGAGAATGAATATACAAATACTCTAACTACACAGCAAAAAAATACTTTAAAAATATAGGCGCCAATTTAGCTGACCTTCTCCAAACACACCATTGCTATCCTTTACTTTTAAATTGAATATGAAAGAGATGGAAAATAATAAGAGCTGTCAAATGAGAATGACACAAAACAATACCAATGAAGCATCGTTTGAAATCAAATAAAGCATCAGCAGAATAATCAACGGATATGATTTTTCCCTGCATGGGCGCCAGTATAAAGTATGTCTGATTGAGTTGTGTATAAACATGACGGGTCGTAGGTGAAGGATCAGTGGGCTCAGACCTACACGATGAGAATACGTGTTTTGGGTACACAAATATGATTATAAGTAATATTAAGTAGTAATAGTAGTAGTTTAGTAGTAATATTGCCCTGCATTGGGCAGCAGGACAAAGAAACAAGAAAAGAACATTATCATGGTTGGGTCAATGAAGAAAAGACTCAAGCAAACCAAGAACCAAGATCTGTAAACGTCACTTAGCTCATGCTTTCACTAGATATTTTCCCGTCTCTATCTTACACGTGTAGTTTGACAGTTATGCGACAGTGAACAACGCTTACCAAAGAGCGTCTATGAGTGCCATGAGAGTCTCATAGAAGCTATTCCTATATTTCCTATGATCCTGATGAATATTTTATATCACTTGACATAACTATAATTAAACAAGCACTTCCTTGTTTACTGAAATATTCTAGCAAAGTAAATGTCAGAAAATCATTAGAAAATTATTTTAAACCGGTATTTGTCACACGTGTTCTGTCATGCTAGTAATCTTGAATGCGTTAAGAGTAGTCAGAACAAGTGCCAAAATGTTTATTGAAAGTACGTTACACTCCCACGCAACCAAGTAGGTCTTGGTATGCTAGTGAAGTAACAATGAGATGAACTCTGACTGAGATGGATACTGAAATTATTTTGAGATTGTCGAGTTAGTTTATCATTATTTAACAATGATGAAAGATTAGCAGCATCAGAGTAACCTACTAGTGAAAGGGCAAGGGGAGTACAAAACAGTTCAGACTTGTCCAGAAGTGGTCTAAGATAGATCACAGAATATTTAGTCTTTTAGCAAAAAACTTTCACTGCAGAACATCGTCCTGCTAATGTTCACTGAACTAAGCCATGAGATAATCTTGAAAATATACGACGAATACACGACGACTGACGATTGACAGGGGAGAACGAATGAAGAAAAGGTGTTGCGCCGTCCCGTAGTAACATGGGACAAGAGCAGGAAGATGATGATGTCGACGACGAATGAACACGATTGTTAGTACTACATAAATCTTAAACAATGTGAAACAAATTGATCAGAGTAAATTACGCATGCAGCAGACTACATTTTATGCAAAGGATTAACATATTTTACTACCGATGAATCACTGTGAAGAATTACATTAGCGATAAGTTATCCGACAACGAAATATCGGACGTTGACAGAACAAGCCTTACCAAAAAAAAACTGAGATTGTTTACAATTTCCACTTTTTTTCTAAGCTGAAGAGTTTGGTTTTGTTTATTTGAACGTGTTAATCTTTAGAACTACCCAGTCGGGTTCAAAAAAAACCTTTTTGCATTTGATAGCCCAATTCTTGAAGAAGGTATTGGTGGGTATTTACGAGTAACATCACGCTACGACTCTTAGAAGTCGAACAAACAGAAAAAAAGTCAGAAAGAACGATAAGCGAAAACGAAGTAAGAGCGCGTGCGAGCGACGCGATACGACGGACGAAGACGCGGGCAGAAGTAATTGATTACAATCTAGCCTAAGGCACCTGTCACACCGCCGACGGTTAGCGAGTAGAGCTAGCAACTAGAAACGAGTTGGCGAGCAACGAGCGTTGAATGTATACGAGCAGTTCGGTTAGTTATGTCGCTGGGCTATGAGCGACTGCGACGAGTATAGCATGACTGCCCGGAGCCGGTGGCTTTAATTGGAACTAACAAAATCACGATGAAGGTACAAGACTAGGCTTGTCATATTTTGTTCACTGACAGCGACGCCGTTATTGGGCTTGTCATATTTTGTTCACTGACAGCGACGCCGTTATAGGCTTGTCATATTTTGTTCACTGACAGCGACGCCGTTATTGGGCCACATAGGCTTGTGGGACTGCAGCTTACAAGTGAGCTGTCAATAGTATCAATCCCTAGCATCAGGTGGAATGACAGCTTACTGCAAGCTCACATCACTTAAGTTTTAACGGTGAGGTGTTTACAGAATAGATCTTCTGCTGTTGAAAAGGTTAGGTAAATATCCATCTTCATCTAAGAAAACAAATCCTTCCTGTTTATTAATATCTCCATTCAATTTAATGTCTTATGTAAATCTATATTTATGACTCCGACCTCAATCCCCACTGGCCTATCAAATGGATCTTGATATTGAGGATTATTATCTAGTCAAACGAGTCTAGATAAAGACCAACTTATTTGATTATAGGTTCACGAATTTCCAGTGTTAGTTGACCATTTATCTCTTAGAATGTATTCTATGGTCTAGATCAATATGTTTGTGATGTTTATTCCTTGATTGACGGGTGTAGGTATGTATAATGTGTTTAATGACGGACTGTCCATAAATCTTAAAGTTTGTTTGTTTGTAACCTCTGACGCCTCAACTGACAAACTGATCTGGATAGAATAGAAAAGAATACTCTGTATTATAAGTCTGACAACCAATCTTACCAAGGGGTATCGTATTACCCAGTTATTGAATTGTAGAGGTCAGATAGGCAGTCGCTCCATATAAAATATTAGTATTCAGCTGCATCCGGTTAGACTGGAAGCCGACCCCAACATTCCTAGTTGGGAAAAGGCTAGGCAGATTGAGTAAGTTTGTATTATGTGCATCATAATAAATTACAGATATAAATGTATAAATTTGGCACAGAGCTTAAACACGAACCTGAGAGAGGACATAGGACATACCACTTTATCCGGGTACGTGAACTAAGTTCCCGAAGTAAAAATCTTCAGAGTGCTATTGCATTTGCAATTTGCATAGTGCTACCAGAATGCAAAGATGTATAAAACTGCAGATGCGAAAGGCATACGTAACGTACTTATCTGACTAGCTTGTATTTACCGATAATACGATACAACAGTCACATACATCAGTGGTGGCAGTGACATCGTCGCGCAAACTGTAATCATGACTTCAGCACTTGACTCTAGACCTGTTTAAATTTTTCGTCGGTTATCAAAAAAATTCTTAGAAAACCTACGCGGTAAAAATGTATGGAACAGCAATATGATATTGAAATAAATTTCGACGCAGGGGTTCCAGAATCGTGTACTGAATCCATGGTAACAGGTTGCGTCGATGTCCCTGCCACCTTATATTAATTTCTAATCATTCCTCCAAACTTGGCTCACATTCAATCTAAGATTATTGACGCCATCAATATTACGGATGTTGACAAAAGCCACCATATTTGATAATCTTGGATAGATGCAAATTACCTTCATTATCACTAAGAGCATGACTGTCTGTGTTCTTATAGTTCCTTTGATCTTTTGCGAATATTTAGCAAGATTTTTGTAATGCCAGGCATATGTACTTCTGAATTCATGTTAGCAACTATGGAGCTTATATGGCGCCCAAAAGGGTTTCATTTTGTTATTCTGTGCTCCAAAATGTTAAGTGTCAATGTAATATGTCAAAAATCGAAACACTCGGGAGATTTTTTCTGTATTGCACTTTGAGTTGAAAGATTTAGTGACAATGTCGTGTGTTTTGGGAGAAGGAGTGGCGGCAATTTGTTACTGACATTGATACTATATATACTATATATTGTTACTGGTATTGACATAATGTTTCTGTAATTAAAGAAGTAAAATTTGTAAGTTTAGATGTTCGAGGTAATCTCTGGACGTACCGATCCGATTTCGAAAATTCGAAAGATACACTATTGCCGGGTGCCATAGAGTATGTTTATTGTATAGTTGACTACAACGGGGGAAATGTCGCGGGCAGAAGCTAGTATTTTATAAACCTGTGACTGCAATTTGAGCAAGACGCGGAGACTTGTCAAAGATGTAGCGAAATGGTGATATATTCTAATGTCGTAGTGTTGAATCCGACGCGTTGCCATGCCACCACAATTCAACCGCATTGTTGTCAGGCAGATGCATCTCCGTCAAAATATCACTATCACGAACTTGATCACTTATCAGTTTTCACGGATGTTATCATTAACGTCATCATGACGGTCTCTGACGACAAAATGTCCAATATTTACTCCGTGTTATAAAAACGCTGCAATGCTGATATTTTTATTTGTCTTAATCTATTATATGTGTCACTTTTCTTAATTTAAAAACAAAGTGACTTCCGTGCGGCATATTTGGCAAACATATAAGGTAGGTAAGCATACAATAGTAATATGGCAAACACACAGCATGTCTAGAACATCTTCAACTATGATCATAATATGGGTTTGTGCTGGATTTTACATAACGTTGATATTTGCCTAAGCACGTAGCCTCACCGTGAAACCCCATTTATTAGGCACCTTGTATACAGGTGGATTTAAATGATGACACCTATGACAGGTGGCAGTACGACATTTTTGTTTATCAGTTTGTGTCAAATCTGACAGATGGCCCATGTTTTGTTTATAACGCCAATAATGTATTCGTCTACTTATACAATCAAAATCAATCTGCCTAGCCTTTTCCCAACTATGCTGGGATCGGCTTCCTGGCTAACCGGTTGCCAATACGGTCAGTATTTTACATGGAGCGACTGCGTCTGACCTCCATAACCCAGTTACTGGGTAACACGGTACCCCTTGGCAAGGCTCTCCGGGTTCTGACTACCCGTAACGACTGTCAAAGATCCACGAATGTATTAAATTGTATTAGGTCTTTACCTATAAAATTGCCGATTTTTGATACCGGCTAGTGTGAAGATCTTTCATTCTATTTAGAATTCCAAATTCAAATTAATTTTATATTATAATATATTATGACTTTTTTTTTAAATCAGTTGTTCATTTGTTTTCCCGCTTTTCAATTTTTCTTTGATATCGATGTTCCTGTAACCATGGAAATTAATTTTCGCGCTATTTTCGAATACGAGTTCCGTCGTGGCACCAACGAAGCACAGACAGCACGCAATATTAACAAGGTGTATGGACAAAGTACCGCAAGTGAACGCACGGGGCGTTTTTGGTTTGATCGCTTCCGTTCTGGAAATTTTGATCTCAACAATGAGCCCCGGGGAAAAATTTAAAATCCAACGAGGCGGTGAAAAACGCCTTTAAATAATGCATCGATTCCCGTCCCAAGGATTTCTACAGCAGAGGCATCAACGAACTTTCATTAAAGTGGCAAAAGTGCATCAATATAATAAAAAAAAATAAAAAAAACTATGTTTAACGGCAATTTCATAGGTAAGGACCTAATATTCTCAGGACGTACATTTTCTTTTGAAAGGATCTCTGTTAAACATTAACTTCTCATTGTTCTATAGATTTATCATTTTGTTTTCACGTCGACGATGTCTTTAACCGACGAAAAACAAAAGGAGGAGGTTCTCAATTCTACACGTATGTTTTTTTTTTTTAGGTGACATCAGCTCGAAGTTGACCTGCGCATACTGTTGCGTTGGCTGCATGAACATTAATTAATAATGCCATTGTAGTTCTCAGAGAACAGAGGAGCTCGTGGCTAAGTAATAACAGCCGCACGGGTCGATCCATCAGGTTAAGCTACGCTTGCCGGGGTTGGTCAGTGGATGGGTGACCATCTTTACATACCGAGACTCCTCCGTGCCTCGGAAAGCACGTTAAGCCGTTGGTCCCGGCTGTCATTCGTGGATCTTTGACAGTCGTTACGGGTCGTCAGAAGCCCGAAAGTCTGACAACCAGTCTTACCAAGGGGTATCGTATTACCCAGTTACTGGGTTGTGGAGGTCAGATAGGCAGTCGCTCCATGTAAAATAATGGTATTCAGCTGCATCCGGTTAGACTGGAAGCCGACCCCAACATAGTTGGGAAAAGGCTAGGCAGATTGAGTTCTCAGAGAACAACAGTATTAGATTGTAATTACATAAGAATTAAAATTTATCTTAATTAGAAAACAGCGTTTTGGCTTCCTGAATTTAGCTAAAAAAATAATTAGGTAAGTACTTAGGTAAATATCTTCTTGTTTGCCACGATAGTGCTACTGCTAGTTTTTTTTTCTTTTCAGGCATGTAGGCAAGATAACGCCATGTATACGACATTAATTTTAGTATTTGCGAAACCCGAAACAGGTTTCGCATTATACTAAAAATAATGTTGTTTAAGGGCTAACATAATTCCATAACTCTTGAATTTCTTAATGTTCCCACTGCTGAGACACAGGCCTCCTCTCTGTGAGCAGCATAATCCACCACGCGGGCGCAGTGCGGGTTGGTAGACGTCACATGTCTTCGAATTTTTGGTTCTAGGATATGCCTGTTTCCTCACTATTTCCTTCACCGTTTTGAGAGCAGTGGTGATGAAATAATTTACACAAAGTAAAAATCCTGCCAGAGTTCGAACCAACGACCTATAACTGCCACTATGCTCAGATTTCAACTTGACTTTGTGAACATAACAAAATTATGACTAATTTTTGAATTGAAAATTTATAATGGAAGAAATCTAAAGAGAACAAATATAAAGAAAAGAATCCTATTGCAAATAAAAAAAAAATATTAAAAAAAACTAAAAACCCGACTGCGGTAAAAACTGAAAAGCTAAAAACAAGCCCATTTTAAATTAAATAAAAGTTGGAAGCAGGCGCGACCCATTTGAGTTACAAAATATAAAAATGGGATGGGTCCCTCCTGCTTCCAACTTTTAATTAATTTAAAATGGGCTTGTTTATAGTTTTTCAGTTTTTACCGCTGACGGGTTTTTAGTTTTTTTAATAACTTTTTTTTTATTTCCAGCTTTTTAGTTTACAAATGTGAAAGATTTCGCAGACGATTTAGTTCTTGAAAGGAGTTTTGGTCGTTAGAGTTATTTAAAAGCTGTTTTGGATCAAGTGCACAAAAATAGCCAAGCCTTTATTTTACGTGTTTTTTACGATTTGTCACTTTGAATTATTTTTAACCATATAAGTTGCATATATTTTTGTAATCACCTTTTAAAACCCTTCATTTTGATATCCCACTCGATAGTATTAGAAGAAGAAAAACATTTTTAACTCCACAATATGGCAGCCCAAATCCGCCATTTTACTTTGTTTTTTTTATTTTAATGTAGCCAGTGACACTCGCGCTACCAAGACAATCTAAAGACATATAATTTATCCAAATCCGTTCATTCGTTTAGGAGTTACGAGGGAACAAAGAAACGGACATACACACATTATTACACACATACTATGGACAAAACTTAAGCATGCTCACTTAATAAAATATTCCTGTGAGAGCGCAGCTAGTGACAAACGAACATTGTGCGATCGAGTCGTGAGCCGTGCATGCTATTATCGACTTTGAGGTGATCATGCGGAACTTTGGCCCATAATACATACATACATACTTACATACATACAGGTCAAATACATAACCCTCCTTTTGGGCTTCGCCGCGACTGCGGCGAAGCCCAAAAGGAGGGCTTTTTTACCCGACTGGGTAAAAAAGCCATTTGCACTTTGATCTATTATTATGATACTAGTTATTATTTAATTAACCTATGCTTTAAGTTTATCTTCTACTCAATCAAAGCAGACATTGTAACGACGAAAAAAATTCAAATATCTTTATTACCAGAATCAATCATACATAAACTCACGCCTTCTTCGCATGGGGGTAGGCAGAAACTACAGAACGCCTCCTGCTATGATCCTTACATAAACAAAAATAATCAATAAAGTCAGCTTATTAATATTGGTACAAAACGCTCCGGGCAAACTTTCAATCAAAATTAGACCAATATCTGAAAGGTCAGAATAAATGGTACTATTTTATGTCAAGTACGGCGACTAGCTCTGCAATACATTAATTAAACAGTTCAATTATTCAATCAAATTGTTTAATTATGTGTAAACGGTCCGCGTTGTAATTGATACTAATAACTTTAAGTACAAATATATATCTGCACGTGTGTTGATTTAATTATATCACTGATTGTTTTTTTTTCTTTCTACGCATTTTCAGATTTAAAGCTACCTGTGATCTCATGGCGCTTCCCGATGCTTTGCTAATCTATAGGCAACTTCGAAGATACTTAATTAAAAATGTTTGTAAATATGTGAGCACCATGTATCTATCACATAATTAATAATTTATTTTTTGCATTGCTTCATTTTTTTTACCTATTGTGGTACCTATTTATAGTAATTTTATTCTAGGTGCATCGTCTTCACAATTATATCATCATTCTCCTGCCCTTATCCCAATCTACGAGTATTTGGGCAACATGTCCATTTTTTCCATACTTCTTTATTATTCGTCATCTCGGTAGTCACCCCCTTTCTAGCCATGTCAACTTTCACACAATCCAACCATCGTTTATTTGGTCTTCCCCTACTCTTATAGCCATCGACATTCATGCTCAAAACTTCCCTCACGACATTTTCCTCACTCGTCTTCACATATAATGATAAAATATTGTAAAATAATTTGAAAAGAGTAACGGTGGAGTTTCTTGCCCATTCTTCTCCATACGAAACTACCATTTAGAAGGGGCGACTAGAATCAATTGAAAAATTTTTTTTTTGTATATGTTTTACGGTCAAAAGTGCCTTTCATGTGCCTATTTGAAATAAATGATTTGACTTTGACTTTGAAGAGCACTACATCGAAAAACAGCAATATGTAGTATCTTGCATGCCATGCGTGTATTGTGTATAAGTACTCATGTTTTGGACACGGGCGAAGCCGCTGGCAAAACCTAGTAGATTGTAAGTTTACTAACATAGGTATATAAGTTATCTTTTTGTTTTCTTTTTGCTTACTAACCCATAAGCAACAGCTTATCCGAAATAAAGATTATTTTATTTTATTTTATAGCGTTTCGTATTTCTACAACAACTTTCAACTGGAGTGTTTGGTTGGTTGGCTTTTGACTTTTCCATCATCGTTACCGCTGGTTGAATGTCACTTTACGCCCTCTTCTTCTTTTACCTAGGCCCTCAGCTCAACAGTCGCTTGTGACCGACCAACGAGGCAGTATATACTGGAATTAACTGCTTTTGGACTGGTAAAATCTTACGTAAGACATCGGTATAGTATAGTGTTGTAATCTTGTACTCTGCACCTCATATTCACTTAATGCTGTTGTCATAACATTGATGTAGCCTATCAGGACAAACAGCCCACTTTTGTAAGTACTAACTGTCGCATTCAAGTATTTTGTGCTCAGTTTTCCGTAAATGAAGTGGAATTGTAGTTTCTTTTCTATGAGATGATGAAAAGTGTACGGATGTAAGAAGTATTTCATGATAATATAAATAGACTACTCATAACTAAGACCCATGAAATTATCAGTTACTTTCTAGAGTTGGGTCTCAGCGTCAGCCTTTCCAGCCAAGGTTTCGCGTCGTATCAGCTCCAGGATTCTTTGCATCTTCAAAACGTGTAGACAAGGTTCTGTTTGGAATGCTAAGCGGTAAGCATTTCTAAATATTTTGCACCTGAACAAAGTTAATACATATACAGGGTTATTGGTAAAACACCAGCAACCTTTTTAGGGGGCTTTGTACTCATCATTATGAACATCTTTTACTATGGGACCAAACGTGAAATCGCAAAAAAAAAATCTGCTGCTCCCTACATTTTGACGAGTTTGATAATGTACTGAACAGCAGATTTTTTTTTTTGCGATTTCATGTTTGGTCCCATAGTGAAAGTTGTTCATAATGATGAGTACGATGACCCCTTAAGAGGTTGCTGGTGTTTTACTAATAACCCTGTATATGTATACTAGCTGCAATAAGTCTTGTAAACCCAATGATCTCAATGTCCATACAAAAAGTAAAGCACTATCATAAAATTCAATGCGCTATAATAGGTACTTACCTTTAATTACGTAATTGTACGTCACAAGCGTGTTAAGGTCATTAAAGTCTTTACAATATATTATAGATCACTTAACTTGTAATAGGCTTTTTGTCCGAGGATAAACAGGACTACGTACAGTTCGCGTCACGTAAGTTTGCCGCTTTGAAACCAGGTTTTCCGATGCGCGCGCTGCTGTTTTAGTATAGACATTGCTACTGCAGTTATTTGTAGCCTACCGGTAAAACGGGGCTACTTTAACAGCGCGCCAAAACATGGTTTAAACGTGTGCCGAGCATTTGTAAATGTGACTTCTAGTACTACTACCATTTGCCGCCGGGGTCGCGGGTGCCGCCGGGGTCGCGGGCTGCCACCGGGGTCGTGGGTGCCGCTGGGGTCGCGGGTTGTTTGAAAGAGATACCGTGGCCCTGGCACCGGCAACTAAAAGAACACGGGTGAGTTTTAGTCAGTAAAAGTATGACACCCTCCCACTACCATTTTGCTGACTGGATTTGTTGCATCACTTGCGAAAATGGGATTTGTGGCGTGTAACAAAGGCTCAAACAATCCGTCAATATTTTTTTTTTTATCAAAATGATGTTATAATAACGAGTACTTAGCTAAATTATTTAAAAAAAAAAAATTTTTTTTTTAAAAAACCCTTTCACTTTAGATCTTTGACATAAGTTGCATTTTAATGCCTTGTCAAAGAAACCCCACATTCGGGGTAACTTGACACATTCAAAAAAAAATATAATATTGTGGGGGGGCCATTGGGGCTTGGTATTGGTAATGAGTTTGATAGCTAAAGGACACATTGTTCTGTTGGAGCAAAAACATCAACTACCTACTAAAAAACTACCGAAACGTGCAAAGTAGCCCTGTTTGACGGTACATCAGAGCGTCAAACTTACATTACGCGAACTACTTTTTTACATGTATACTGCCGGTTTTTTCTGTAAAAATCTCATTGTGAAACTTCAGGTGATGTGAGCTTGGAATAAGCTGAAATTCTACCTGATTTAAGGCTTTCCAACAAGTGTGAAATGCCGCGACTCGGAAACACCACGATTTCTTCTTGAGTTGCACGTCTGGGTCTTCTAGATTCATGCAAAACTTCGTTAAAATTTACGAGTGACAGAGCTTTTTTTTTTTTTTTTTTGTGGATGGGAAATCATCAAATGACTTCTCCCGCTCCGGGCAGAGCGGGAGGGCGTGTCAGACTTTTACTGACTAAAACCCACCCGTGTTCCTTCAGTTGCCCGTGCCAGGGCCACGGTATCTCTTTCGAACTACCCGCGACCCCGGCGGCTTCGGCCCTATTGGACCCCGTCACTGCTGACATCTCTTTGAGGCGCGCGTGGAACACAACGCGCCGTCGACCCGGGCCTGGTCCTTACTAGTGACAGAGCTGACATGACGCCTCGTTGGTCTAGTGGTTGCAAGCGCTACTGCTGAGCATGAGGTCCAGGGTTCGATCCCCAGGTAGGGTAAAGGGTTATTGGGTTTTTCACCAGGAATGTCTCAGTAGCAGCCCGGAGTCTAGATTTGTGCCCGGTTGATAACAATTGGCTTGTAATAACATGGGACTATAACTGGCCAAATATGGGTGTGCTATGGGTACCTACATATCTGCCTAACCCTATGTTAAGTGATACTTAGGTATTGAGCAGTCGAGCCGCAAAATTATGGCGCACCTTTATGGCAGAGCCTCAGTCGAGTAGCATGGGGATCACCTCACTGCTGCGGCAGAAGATTGGGCATTAATAAAAAGTATACTATATTTATTTATTTTATAAATAATAATTATGATTAATTAAAACACACCGACCGCCGCAAGTCGTGTGAGACAGCTTTTTTGTGATATTATTATAGTTCTATTATATAAAACCAGTTTCTTAATTATTACAAATGCTTTTAACATGCTACATACGGATGAGTTTGATATGATAATTGTTATTATTGATGGATTTCGTAAAAAGGCAATGGGCAGCGCAGGATAGCGAGAAAATATGAAAAGAATGGAAGACCTTTGCCAAGGAGTGGGACAGAACAGGTTAACAAAAACGTCTTGTTCATCAACACACGTAGGTAGAGAGAGCCATCCGTCACTCATATACAAGTCACTGAGTTATCATAAACTGCCGATTTATTTTGTAAAAATATCACCGTGAATCCTTAGATGAAGTGAGCTTGTGTCAATCGTCCGGGCGACGTCAGTTGGTATTGGTCGTCTCTTAGCTGCCACGGCTTATTTTTAATTTAGTTGTTTTAGTTTTTATCTTTTTATTACGGACGCTTTTTAACGTGCACGTCTTTCTACATTGTTCTCACATGTATATTTTCAACATGAACGATGTAACCAATATTTCGTAAAAATATTTTGATTTAAAACAGTGTCCGTAGTTTCTTGCCCGTTCTTCTCCATAGGGACCTACTACGCTTTGGAATGGGCAACTAGCTTCATCTTTCTGACTGACCGACCCATTGACCATTCAAGTGCCTGTAATTGGTTTCTTTGAAATAAATGCTTTGAGTTTGAGTTTGAGTCCTTGCATCAGGTGAAATGACAACTCACTTCACCTAAGTTTTCACGATGAGATGTTTACAGAATATACCAGAATATACCGACTGATGCTTACACTTATAGCTCATTGTATAGATAACCAGTTTAATATCAATGGCAACAATAGTTTTGTTACTGGCAAAAAAATACCGGTCTTTAAACCAGACCGAGTCAGTTTAGAAGTATCTATAGAGGTATGAGGAACAGGATGTAAAGCTCCATAGAAAAGGGAAGATCCTCCGACCAGACGGGTGTCGTGTTTGATGGGCAACTGCCCGACGATTGATGTCGGGACGTTGTATATAGTCGCGCGGTAAACTGCTTGCGCGATGCAGGATTTTGCGTGACGTCAGTGTGATGCGTAGTTCGCATGTGGCAATGTAGATGCCGCCACAAATCAAAACTCATTGGAAATGGAGGATCTTTAGAAATCTGGTATTTAAAAATTAAAATTATCAAGTGTTTTCTAAAAATAATTCTTCCTTTTTGGAAAA
Source organism: Cosmia pyralina (assembly GCA_946251885.1). Lineage (NCBI taxonomy): Eukaryota > Metazoa > Arthropoda > Insecta > Lepidoptera > Noctuidae > Cosmia > Cosmia pyralina. The sequence goes on from OX276367.1 coordinate 17,031,892, forward strand.
GAACATGTGTACTTTTCAAAGAGCATGCAATGATAAACTTAAATGTCATTGGTAACACTAACAATGGTAAAGAAACTATTCAAGTAAAAAATTTCTTATTAATTTGTCCCAGAGTTGGCCCGTAATCTACTTTCCGTAAGTCAAATAATCAAAAATGGTTGTCCCATAAAGTTTGACAATAATGGATGCAAAATATTCAATAAACAGAATGCTGAAGTCGCTGCTGCCAAGCTGATCAACAATATGTACCGGCTGAATATAGACGATATTCATGCATATGTAAGGTGAGTGAGACAAATTGCTCCTTGTGGCATCAGAGTTCACTTAAATTTTTCTGACTTAAATAAACTTTTAGAATGTGCTATTAGAACGCTCTTTGAAAAGTACACTATGTTCTTTTCCAATAATTATTGTATCAAATAAAACGTGACGCGTGGCTCATATTCTTGATGCAAGAGTTACCTAAACTGTAAAGCAAGAGACTTAAAATATGTATTAGGACAAAGGTTGGATGGCACTTATTATTATATACATAAGTCTGTGTAACCATGATTTTAGTGACTATATTTACTACGAGCCATCATGTATAGTAAACGTAGGTGCGTAGCTGATCACGAGTAAACCAGACGAGCAATGTAAAAAAACAGCTGTTCCTGTAAAAACATAAAAAGTAATGGCTAACGTTTAGCCAATTTTCTCTTTGCATCATAAACAAAAAATATTGGCTCGTACATAAGTAATGTGGATTTGGCAAACAAGTGCAGTTTTATTAACGTGCCGTTGCCGACTATTTTTATGCGCCCGCGCAACTCAAGTTCAAGGGCTCCTAGTATTGTTAGTTAGAAAAGTATTAAAGAAAAGAACTTATTGCGAATTAAACCTTTTTTTATTCAAGACACAATGGCTTTTAAATTATTTTTTATGTTTCGGCTACGAAAGGTGAGTTTTAATATTTTCCGTAAGGACTTAAACGATAAAGAAATCACAAAAGTAATGTAGACACAAGTGTGAGAAAATTATTCAAAGAGTTAAAAATAGAGTGTAATCATAGTGTAAAAAATAAATTCTGTTCGTTGGTAAGCGCATCACTTGAGAACGGCTAAACCATCATTATCATCATCTGCCTAGCCTTTTCCCAACTATGCTGGGGTCGGCTTCTAGTCTAACAGGATGCAGCTATATACTAGTATTTAACATGAAGCGCTGCTAGACCAATTTGGGTATTTTTTGTTTTAAATTTAAAATGTTCGTAAGGCTTCATGTATGCGACGCCGGATCCGCACCGGCGCCGGACAGCATACTCGGTATCATGCGGTGTACACGCTGCTCCGGCGCGACTCCGGTGCGGCTCCGGTGTCGTGCACATGCAGCCTTATAGTCCGAATAAGGTTTTTAGGGAAAGAAAAATTGGAAAGAGTCCCGGAAAATTGCAAAAATGGGAAAAACTGTAAGTCTTTATTACCTACTAAGGGATTTTTGTTTGGACAGGACAACGTATGTCGGGTCAGCTAGTTTGAAATGAAACCATCTTCCTAAATTATTAGCTAGCTTGCGAGGTATATATGATCATCTCGTACATATTATAATTGACAGAAAAACGAAAGTAAGAAGGTCTAGGGTGTCCTCAAAAGTGTCTCCCGAACACGTTGCATATTGTAAGTTTTCTCTCTCCAGATTCTTGACCTACGATATCTTGGTACCTGTTAATATTAGTTATTCATATTTTTTACACAAAATCGAACACCAGCTCGACAAAAAACATCTTTATCGTCATTGATTTCCCCAAATACCAAACTGATGATAATATAGCGACTCAACCTTGTAAATGCCATTATAAATTACGAATAAAAATACTAAACATTTGATTTATCATGTACTAAGCGTGAAATAAACCTTTTATCACTCGAACATGTGGTGGTTGCCAACATAAACATGAACATGGATGGCAAGAGAAAAGCATTTCTACGCGTCTCTCGATATGTAGACGTCATTAAAACGTTTAAAACACAAAGCAGAAATGATAGATATGTGTATCTTTCGCGTCTGTGGCATCTTAATTAATTAATTAGGTAATCAGACAGAAACTATAGATGAATAACATGAATTGACATATCGAGCCAGTCATTGGCTGTGGGACTCCACAAGGCATCATACTGGGTCCTCTTTATTATTTGAGATTGTAAAATATTCGTTGAAACTGAACCTATCCGAGTTCTAACTAAGACTGCAATAAAGGCAGTAACAATGAGATGGCCGACTATATTATTAGTCGTTGAAGAGTGGCCGTTGCAGCAAACGTATTTTTGAGCGAGTTTGGGACGGTTTAAGGCTAGGTGGAGCGACGATCATCGCAAGGTTATCATCGCGGATGAGGATCGCGATCAGTAGTGTGTATAGTGACAAAAACCTTAGTCTAGCAGTGTGCAACACTTATCTGAGCTTGCCAGACATTAAATGGTATCAAGTGGGAGTAGGAGGCGAGTCATGATATGTAAATAAATAGCTACAACAAAGTATAAAGAAAGTCGTATAATATTTGTGTGGGTCGGAATGTGTGTTTGTCTATTAAATTGTGCTAATTTAGAAACTGATGAATTCCTTATAGTTTAGACCAGTTAACACAACGCGACGGTAACAAATTTAATAGATATATAAAGAAAGAAAAGTTAACTGATCGTATGCAACTAATATACAGGATGTATCAGAAAGGTATGGTCAATTTTAAGGGTGTAGTACAGACCAACGTCATAATCACAAACTGTCGCTTACGAAACTTCATCACCTGCTCGATCCAAATGTATGGGACGGCTGATTTATTTATTTATTTATTTAAAGGTACTCCAACGACTTGTTCACTAATACATATTACATAAATGAACTTATAAGTATACATATATTATGGTGAATTCGTCACTTATAGAAGTACACAGCTTAAACATAATTATAATATATACACAAATTATAAGATGGACATTTTAAAAGTGATTAAAAAAAAAAGAAACTAATTTTTTGTTACAATGGAAGACAGCAAAAAAAAATACAACATCAAATTTACTTAATTAAATTAATAAGTAATAGATTCCCAGTCCAACCCCGGCGCGACCATTAACGCAACTGACGCACAATAATCACACCAAAATTAGACTGAAAATCCATTTCACGTAAGACGACTGCAATAATCGTGATCAAATGTTATGAATGGTTGGGGATCATAAGTTTTTTACGGAATTGGGAAAAAGTGTCGGCAAAGATGTCAATGTTACTGCTATTGTGAATTATATTATAATTAGCCATAAATCGGTTCATAGGGGCATTTCGACCAAGGTTTGTTCTTGATGAGGACATAGCAAATATATCTGTTCTACGTACAGATCTAGTTATAGTGCGCCTAGGAACAGTGATATTAAGTTCAGATAATAGCTCTGGAACATCGGACCGATTACGGATAATTTTATACAGAAATATCTGATCGGAAAGACTTCTACGTTGTTCCAGAGATATCATATTGAAATGGTTGAGTCTTTGAGGATAACTAGTGTCTCGATCGCAACTAGAACATCTGAAGCGCAGATACCTGGTGAAGGCCTTCTGTATACGTTCAATCCTATTGACATGGACGCGATATGTGGGATTCCATGCCGGAGATGCGTAATCCAGTATACTTCTAACAAGCGTGCTGAAAAGAAGTTTTAGGGTCGGTATTAACCGAAACTCCGAGCAAGTTCTCTTCACAAAACCTGACATTTTTCTGATTGTTTTATCGATTACGATGTTGGTCCCATGGAGAAACCACACGTGACCACACCTTCCTGAATTCTGATACACACTGTATATTATAGATAAAATAATTACTTCTTCATCGTCAATAGTATATCTAATTACCAGACAACTGCACATTTACTTTCTATTTCTGAAAAGCTCAATGACAATCAATTGGTAAAGTATGAAGAAATAAACGAAATGAAGAAAAAAAATCTGCAGACAAAGTCACAAGCAGAAGTCATATTACATAGAAGATAATAATATTAACATTAACCCAGAGATAACCTTTACCTCTAATAATCATAAATAATTATATATTTTTCAAAGACAGTTCTGTTGTACAAATCTTTATTAGTTCAAAGTCTGCGTACACGCATGGTTGGTCACTAAAAATGGCCTCGTAACGCGTGTTCTACGGAATCTTTGGAAGTCGATTTGTTTTAGGAAATAAATAATTTAACTTCAATTCAAATAACTTTTTTTGAATCAAATAAAAACGTTGTATGAAGTCTGTAAGGAGATCAAAACAGACACATCTGAAGAAAAATGACGAGGAGCCAACCCCAATTGAAATGGTATAGGAATAGGCAGAAAGAGAAAAAAAAAATGTAATTATTTATAGAGCGATTGACAAGAGTTTTAGAAGAAAAATGTATTATAGCACTGGCTCACCCTACCTCCTTAACCCGTTAGTGTGGATACTTTTTCTTTTGTATCAACAAAAGAACTAACCTATTTTTACATCGTCCTTGACCATCCAAAGGTTATCAGGAAGATAATGCTAGCAGCGATAAGCTCACAATTATCAATTTTTTTTGCCCTTTTATCAATTTTGTTGTAAGTATATCCCTTGTTAGGTGTTGTAAAATTAAAATAAAAGGGTGTAAAAAATAGCAGCGCTATCCTTCCAATATACAGCTAATGAGCTAAGTATAGAAAATTACTGAGTTCACACAGGTCGCGTGTGACATGATTTCACATCGTTCATCGATTGATTATGACCTTTTTTTCCCACGTCTGGCCCAAATGGAGCAGTAAACGTTTTAACACAACACAATGAAGAATCCTTCCAACCTTGAACAGAAAAATGAGGCGCGAAAAACCAAATTCAGTAACACAAAACTCAACAAACATTAGTTTATAAATACCTTGTCTGACTAACAGACAACTACAAAACACTAATATTATTATTCCGGATGTCATATTGCGGTATGCACCGTTCTAATGGCGTCTGGCCAAGAGTCGGTAACGCACTAGGCACCCCGTGGCTGAACCATGTGTCTAACCACTAGCCACCAGCCACCGTTGACTAATACAGCTAAGGAGAATGTGCCAAATATTTTGGCATATTATGAACTGGTGTTTGATGGAGTGAAACAGCATTTGCTTAGCTGTAGATCATGGGCATAGATTTTTGACGTTGCGACTTAAAAGAGCGACGGAATATTAACAGAAGTGTGGTGAAATAATTATGGATAAGATTAGGGATGAGTGTGTAAGACAAACAGTGAGACGAGTAGAACAGTAGTAAACCAACTGGTGATCATGATATGGACATCTTACAATGAACTGAGAAAATTTTACAAGACAGGAAATTTTTCCATTTCCACGACCAGAGCAGTATTCGAAATGCAAAAACTCCATTTAGCGTGTTTAACGACTCTACAGTTCCTATTCAGACTTCACGGAGCCATCTTAAATGACATTTCCATACATTTCATAGTCGCATTTATCAACTAACGATTAGATATGTCATGTTTAGACAGGAAAGTAGGAATGAGAAACGTCTTTATAATGTCATTGGCACAATCAATCCTGTTTCAAATTAACACAAAATCGATCAATATTAGTTATTCATTTTCTCTGTATTTGATGTATTTATGTGGTGCTAACGAAATCGTGGAGGCATTAAGTACTTCATCACGATCTTCCAAGGTGATACCTTCCTTTCAAATAACTGCAGAAGAGCTCAATATGAAAGGGAATCTATATTGTGAAGCCGGTTACACTGTGAATAGAAATAGAATGTTAAAGGCATTTTATAATATATAGGGAAAAGGAGTTAACAAATAAATATGACTAACTGTTCAATGGTAACAATGGTGCCGATTCTGTTGTACATCGAACTAAACTAACTAAACTATCACTCAAATTCCTTACTTTTTGCTATGAGAATCTTAGAGCTATTCTGCAAAAAATAACCTCTAAATTTAATAACAATTTTGACACAACTAAAATCGAGTTTGACAATCGTGACTCCACGTGGTATAGTGCCTGTAGTATATTTTACCCGGTGGCTTTAATTGGAACTAACGAAATCACTATGAAGTGACAAGGCTTGTCATATTTTGTTCACCGACATCGCTGTCGTTACCGGGTCAAATATCTTTTAGAGCTAGAGGGGCGCAGGGAGGGGGCAGCTTCAACGTGTTTTATATGGAATGTAGGTAGGTACCTTTTTTTTTTTGGTACCTTCATGTTGAGTCATAGGGGTTTATGGTTTCATAAAGGGGGGCCAAATTTTCATTATTTTTGCGATAGGACTCACCGTTTTCGAGATATATGCAAAAGAAAAGATAAAATACACTACTGTTTTTGCATGCGAAGTCAAGGTCTCGGTGTGAATTTTAGTTCATGTCAACTAATTTTATTCCACACCTTTTTAATCGCGATTAAATATAGTTTGATTTAGTTTGACAATTAAAATTTTAGGTGAAAACAGTAAAATTCAGAATAGCAAAATTGCCATTTTCACTAAACTAATAACTCCGTACAATCTTAGTCCTGTCAAACTAAAATATAGTTAAGTTGTGTCACTTTAGTCAATTTCAGAATGGGAAATCGTCGTTTGACAGGAATAAACTAAATTTTAGTGATTTTTAGTCTAGTTTAGAGGCATTTGTGACAAGAGAATCGGCACCAATATCTACCAATTCATTACAAATGTATTTTTATTACAAACTTCTTTGTCAATGAAGAAGTAGGTAGAACTATATTGCATTATGTAGTAGGTATATCTTATGCTCGCAAAGATGTAATTTGAAAACTTGTAAATTGTAATAATTAAGGGTAAACTTACTGGTATTTAAGTTGACAATTACAAGTGAGAAATACTAAGATTATAATTATAACGCAACAGCCCAAACACAGATATTGTATAGCAACTCCTAAGGTGGAACTTATCTGCTCATAAACCTGAGGGCTAATTGCGTATAGCCCGATTATTATGTATGTACACACATCAAAAGTGTCTAGGGATCAAGCATTTTTATGCGGATTTCTTGAGATTGAGATGTGGCTTTGTAATAAATTTATGATTTTATAAATTTATATGGATCCTTTTTGGTGCATTTCATAATTTGAATCAGGAACTGTGAATCAAATTCGAGTAAAAGATGAAAATCAGCTGTCAATATTTTCCCTATAAAAACATACAACGCATTGAAGACATTATTAGTGCTACTGTTTCCCTACTACTGATTAAAACCAACGTTATTATGGAGCGGCGACGTCATTTAAGCAGGGAAGAAATGCTCAGAGCCGTGGGAATGATAGAAGCTGGTTCCCGGCAACGTACTGTGGCTTTAGCTCTGAATACAAGTCAGAGTGTTATCAGTCGACTTTGGACACGTTACCGAAGCACTGGTACCGTGGCTGAGCGCCATGGAGGACGGTATCGCTGCACCACACGGAGACAAGACCGATACATTCAAATCTTAACTCGAAGAGCTCCAACTATAACCGCCATGAAGTTAGCCGTGAGGCTTCATCACTCTTCAGGGAACTTAATTAGCGACCAAACAGTCAGAAACCGCTTGCATGAAGTGAACCTTCATTCCCGAAGACCGCTACGGGTACCACCTATAGCAATGCACAATCGTAGGATTCGATATCAATGGGCTCTTGAACACAGAAATTGGGCAGAAGAACAATGGCGTTTCGTGTGCTTTTCTGATGAGTCTCGTTTTGGTATGAGACCGGATACAAGACGTATACGACACTGGAGAACCCCTGGACGCCAACAGCGATTAAAATCCTGCCAGGAAGTCCATCCTTATAGTGGTGGAACCATCATGGTATGGGCGGGTATTTGGATCGGCGGAAGAACTGAGTTGATTTGGATCAGAGGCAACCTCAACGCTCAAATTTATGCTGAGACGATTGTATCAGACGTCATCGTTCCTCTACAAGTGCAAATCGGTCCCTTATTTCAGTTAATGCATGATAATGCACGACCGCACACCGCAAGAGTTGTAAGACAGACTCTCGCCGCAGCTAACATCAATGTCCTGCCCTGGCCTGCTCAGTCGCCAGACTTGAACCCGATTGAGCATGCATGGGATATGCTACAGAGAAGAGCTCTGCCGAATATGGAGGGTATCCAGTCGCAAGAAGACCTTTTTTTGTTGTTGCAACGAACATGGGCGGCCATTCCACAGCGTGATTTGGATGAACTCATTTTGAGTATGCCAAACCGATGTTCTTGTGTTGTTAGTGTTCGCGGTAGAAACACGGATTATTAATTGTTTAAGTTACCCAATAAAATTTTAAAGAAAACTGTTATTTCAGTCTTTTTTTCGAACTTTAATGTTAGTGGTTCAAATGTCAAAAATCCCTTTATTAGGAAAATGGCAAATTTCTTTATTAATGCAAAGGTGACTTGGTTTATCGTTACTGTGACAAACGAAAACACTTTATTTGATGAATCCTTAAAGAAAATTTTAATTAATATCAATCAGGAGAAAAGTTATTGCAAAAATATATGTTGATCCCTAGACACTTTTGATGTGTGTATTTAAAATGACAATAACAGGAGTGTGTAATTAGACTGTAAAGGCGTCGGCGAGGCGCTGAGGAGGCAAGCAAGTGCCGAATTCAATCATCTACCTAACGATTTTGACAGCTCCAAGCGCACAGTTAGAAAAATCGTGTTATAACACAATTACAATTGCAAAATCTATAATTTTGACAGTTCAACCACATTCATTGCGTTATTTACGTTGTCGAGCAGATGAATTTCAAACACATGAAGCAATGGTTTAGGATATTCCTTCAGATTGTGATTGGGGTGCAGGTCCGTCAGACAAGATGAAAATCTTGTGAAGACCGTGGTTATGGTAAGTTAATATTGCTTATGTCAACTGTCACTGTCAAGTTATGGCGGGCTGTCACAGCAGATTGATTGTCATGGCCGTCCTCAAAACAACAACGTACACTCCTACCAACTTATCTGTGAAATGGCGAAAATTGGAATTACGGCCGTCATGTTGAAATGTCATTCGATTGTGTCGACACATGTCATTCGATTGTGTCGACGCATCGACGGTGCCGTCCTCTTTCAGTTCACAGATAAGTTGGTAGGACTGTAGCTAGTAACGCGGTTTATTCAGGACAGCCATGATAATCATAACTTAAAAATGACAGTTGACATAAACGACACAGGTGTTTTGCAATTAGCTTTGATAACTTATAAAGACCAGTAAATCAATGAATTGAATGAAAACAGAGTAGAAGCGAATACTCACGAAGCGAGCGCATGATCAGATTAATTAATTAATTGACAAAATGGACGTCTTGTGCCTTGTTGTGTGTCAATGACAATTAATTACGAGTTTTTTGATAGTGGACATATGCACCTATTATTTTCATGTGTTAGTTTTTATTTTTACCAGTATTAATCAGGATGGGAAAATTCTTGCGGTTTTTCGGCAAAGAACAGCACAAAACGATTTGTATTTACATAGGCTAGAATTATGTATTTAGATAAAGATAATATCTTATGAAAAAGACAGGGGTAGGCTTTGGTTGTGTCAAAGATAAGCACGATAAAATGGATGAAAAAATGAAGAAAATTATGACTTTTAAAAAACACAATACAAAAAAAGGTGTGGTATGACAGTAGCCTTTGCTTCCGATTCATCTGCCTTTTCCCAACTATGTTGGGGTCGGCTTACAGTCTAACCGGAGGCAACTGAATAACAGTATTTTACATGGAGCGACACCCTATCTGACCTCCACAACCCAGTAATTGGGTAGTACGATACCCTTTGTAAGACTGGTTGTCAGACTTTCGGGCTTCTGATGACCCGTAACGACTGTCAAAGATCCACGGATGATAGCCGGGACTAACCGGTTCTATTCTTGCGACAACGGTGCTTTCCGAGGCACGGAGGAGTCTCGGTATGAAAAGATGGTCACCCATCCACGGACCAACCCCGGCAAGCGTAACTTATCCTGATAAATCGACCTGTGCGGATGTTATTTCTTATTAGCCACTTACCAAACAATATTACATAAAAGCTTAAAAAAAGAGTGGAGAGGTGTAGTGGGACACTCGGTTATGGAACGAAGTTTCTTTCGCTTTTGCACACTTGGCGAATGAGAGCTCGACCTTTGTCTAGCTAGAGACTAAAACAAACAAACAATAATTAAACAAACTAAAAAAAAAACCAACAATAAATAAACAAACAAAAAAAAAACAAAAAAACAATCTATCAAAAACTTTTTTTTACTTTTTACTTTTACTTTAGTTACGTAAGAGTAAAACGTGCGATAAGAACTTAGTACACATAAATCAATGATCTATAATATCGAAGAAGGGTTCTGTCGAAGTAGTGTTTTTCGAAGGTGTGTGTTGTCGTAGTATGTTCTGTCGGACTAATGCTATAATAAATAACAGGCTCTTGAAATTTCTGCAAAAATTTAATATCTTAAGTAGCTCACAATTTGGGTTCAGACAAGGAGTATCAACTGAGGATGCAGTTACTGCTCTCAGCTCTCTAGTGGCTGATAACCTGGATAGTGGTAGAAAATGTTTGACTATCTTTCTGGACTTAAAAAAGGCGTTTGACACCGTCTCTGTTCCCATCCTCATAAACAAATTGGAAGCGTCAGGTGTGAGAGGAATTCCGCTCAAAATGTTTAAGGACTACCTATCAAACAGGAGGCAAAGGGTTAGGGTGGGAGAACACGTTAGTTGTGACGCAAATGTCACATTCGGAGTCCCTCAGGGAAGTGTGCTGGGCCCTACGTTGTTCCTGCTTTACATCAACGACCTCTGCAACCTTAAAATCAGTAATGCTAAAGTGTTTTCCTATGCCGACGATACAGCTGTAGTATTTTCTGGGAATTCTTGGCACGATGTTGCCAGAAGTGCTGAAGACGGTATGATACAAATAGCTGTATGGCTCAAAAATAACCTGCTCACACTTAACACATCTAAAACTAATTATATATGTTTCAGTATATCAAACAGAACTCAACCAAATACAGATTTTAACATAAGAGTACATATGTGCGATGATGCAAATAACTGTCAATGTCCAACTCTGGTCAAAGTGTCACAAACTAAATATCTTGGTGTTATTGTTGACCAGAGACTTTCGTGGTACCCCCATCTTGAACACGTCACTAACAGAATCAGAAAACTGTGCTGGATTTTCAAAACGCTGAGGTATATTGTACCAAAAAAAGTACCCACCAGCACAAATACCCCTAAAAACCTACTCAACGAAATATACGTAGCTTTGGTACAGTCCGTCTTAATGTACTGCATCCCCATTTGGGGGGGTGCGGCGAAGTCTAAGTTCATAAATCTTGAGCGGGCACAACGAGCTTTAATTAAACTTATGTACTTTAAAAAACTTAGATATCCTACACAAAGTCTTTACCAAATAAGCGATTTACTCTCGGTGCGAAAACTATATATAATTAAAACTGTTTTAAAGAAACACAAAACTCTTCCTTTTGACCCCAAGATAACCTTGAAAAGAAGAAAATATTTAATAGCGGACGTTCCTCAAACTAAAACCAAGTTTGCCGGTATTCAATACAAAAAACGCTCAGCTCAGCTATACAATAGACTTAACAAAGAGATTTACGTATACGATAAGAAGCAAAATGAATGTAAAAAAATTGTAACTAATTGGATAAAACCACTAACCTATGACGAAACGGAGACGCTGCTGGAATAAAATATAACCCTACACATCTGATGCCTGCACCATCCATAACCTCACGCATACACTCTGGTTCATTCACATTTATCAATCACACATCTCACTCACACTCACATGTCACATTCACACACTCACATTCACACACTCACATTCACATTCGCACACTCACTCTCACTAACACACTCGCATGCTTGTGTACGGGCTGCGTATTTTTTTGTGTTTTTTTTTTTATTTAATTTTAGATTTAAATTTAATTTTCTTTATATTACAATAGAAAACAAGTAAATTAAACTAATTGATTTGGAAGAGCGGAGTCTCCTAATACAGGCTTATTTGCTTAAAAGGAGGCTCCAATCACTAGTTGTTAAGATATTACTTGTAAAAATAATAAACCATTTTTCATTTTCATTCATTTTTCATTTTTTCAATATAATATATAGTATAGTTAAAATCTCGCTGCAGACTTGGTCATAAATCATAATCGGAGTAGGGATGTGCGCTAGTTGCGCGCGCTCAAGGCCATTATCGATAACAACGATGACGATGACTCAGACGAAGAATTTTAACTTTCTATTTTTAGTTTTATATATACGTTCTTTTGTTTATATATTTAATATGCTTTGTAGTAAATTTGGTAATAAAATAAAAATAAATGTGTATTTATTTCTATCACCCATTTATAAATATATAAAACTATCGATAACACTCATCGACTGCAGTAATGCACAGGACTACGTGTGGGCGTGGCCTGCCCATAAGGCCCATGAGTGGGAAAGAGAGCGAAACACTCGAATGATTTATGACCGAGTCTGCAGCGAGATTTTAACTATACTATAGTCGAATATATGTTCTGTCGAAGCAATGAGTAGTCGATCTATTGTTTTTCGAAATTGAGACCGTGTCGAAATTATTAACTGTCGAAATTCAGTATGACACTCATCCTTAGGATCTCAAAATCAAAACAGAAAGTTCAAACATTTAAACTATGAACTTGGTACTGTTACGAGATAACAATTTACCAACAGTATCCAAGTATTATTACACTAAATTGCTATCAATTCAACGGCCGCCGGTGATTGGCTGGGCAGACCGCGGCTATTAGAATCGATGTCGTTAGCCAATAGAGCTCGGCTTCACGTGACCACGATAGGGTTAAATTCAATGAGATATGAACTGATATTTCGCGAAGATTTATTTGTGACGATGTCTTGTTTCCATGGTCCATTGGATAAAAAGTTTTTGCGAAATGAGTCATAGGAACTCAGTGCAAAAGTTTTCGTTTCTTTTCTGTGGGACGTCAGTAATATTATAATCAGTGTCTTCTCGGTAACAGGGTTACAGATATAATCTTCTAGGACCTCTACGAGATTTACCACAAGATCAGACTGTATTGGATTTAGAAGGATACCTTTAACTATGTCATTACTTTGGGGTTGTTCACGTTTAGCAGAGTATAAGTTAAAACCACGAATCGTAGACAAAACAAACAAGATTTAATTCACAAAATGATGGTAAAAATCAGAGTCGTTCTCGTGAACTATAACGTCAAGGATAAATGAATGCAGCTACATACCGAATACATACCTACGTTAAATATAATATGTAAGCACACTTGTACCCATTAAGTGTAATTGGTAAGGAGAGGGCAATGACTTGTCATGGCATTGAATTTAAATTATCATTTTTGACATGACAGTCTCAAAAGAAATTCTAGTGGTAAGTATTTAACTTCAGATAACTTATCATTAAGATAATGGTTTAATTAACAAGAAATACTTTTTTCATTATCGAACTATAATGTTGAACAATTCTATACTCTTTCCAACCACTTTTGACATAAGCACGCCTACTTATGAAGTTTTTAGGGTTCCGGACCTCAAAAGGATAAAACGGAACCCTTATAGGATCACTCGTGTGTGTCTGTCTGTCCGTCTGTCACAGCCAATTTGCTCCGAATCTAATGGACCGATTAAGTTGAAATTTGGTACACATATGAATTTCTGTGACCCAAACACGGACAGGTAAAGCAAATAAATGATCCTTTATCTCCGAAACTACAGAGCCTAAAACTTTGAAAAAAAAATACAGAAAATAGATCTTTATCTGTAGATTACAGGAAAACCTATAAGAAGTCTGTGGTCTTAAAATAACATGGTAAATCCCTCAATATTGTAAGTACAAAGTTACATTTACAGTTGGAATGTACGGAAGAACATGTTTTTCAACTACAATGTTAAGTGTGGTCTTGGAATAAATCATCGCAACTACGGAACCCTTCATTGTGCGTGGTCCGACATGCACTTGGCCGGTTTTTATTTATTGACAGACAATCATATACGAAAAAAAATTATACTTCATGGACGCTATGAAGTTCCTTATTTAGTGACAGACAACCATAGACTAAAAAATGCAATACTTCATGAACGGTAAAGTAAAATAAATAGTTGGAAAGATTATAAATTCTTTGTAAAATACGAGTCGGTTTGCTAATGACCTAATCATCAACGTTCAGTTGATGATGAACTCGACGATGGACCATATGAATACAATATTGAAGCTGTATGGATCCATTAGGGACAATCTGCTGTTTGCTGAAGACCAGCGGGGTAATTGCGTACCACAAAATGGGCCTTATTAGAAGGCTAAAAGTCATCCAAAGGGCAATGGGGCTATGCTTGGAGGTTCCCTACCTAATCGAATCAGAAATGAAGAGATCCGCAGGAAAACCAAGGTAACAGGTGGCAGTCGCCCATCTGTTCTGTGAGCAAAATGTGCCCTGTCCACATTGCTCACAGAACAGGTGGGCGATGGGGCCGAAAGGTTCTGGAGTAGCGACGGCATACCGGATGACGTAGCGTTGGAAGGCCTCCCATAAGGTGGACCTTGTGAAAGCCGCAGGAATAAGCTGGATGCGGGAAACAAAGAACCGGTCGAAGTGGCAGTGCTTGGGGGAGGCCTATGTCCAGCAGTGGACGTCTTTTGACTGAAATGATCATGATGGCGATGATGTTTAATTTAGACAGTTCAGCGACGTTCATTGCGTTGTTTAAGTTGTTGTGCGGACGAATTTTTCAATCCCATGAAGCAATGGTTTAACACTATCCTTCAAAACCCCCTTTTTTTTGTGGATGGGAAATCATCAAATGACTTCTCCCGCTCTGGGCGGAGCGGGAGGGCATGTCAGACTTTTACTAACTAAAACCCATCCGTGTTCCTTCAGTTGCCTGTGCCAGGGCCACGGTATCTCTTTCGAACAACCCGCCACCCCGGCGGCATCCTTCAAAACCCCTGGATTATGACTGAAGGTGCAATCATGCAGTGCACGTAATTAGGGTGCTTATATTTGTCATCTGTTGAAAACTAAGCACTAAGCACATCATGACTTTCTTCCAAGTGAAAAAGACGCTTTTACTGACGCAAGATGATAATCACGCATACAGCACGACAAAACCAATTCATCTAACGAAAAACCTGTCCAATCCCATTGAGTGGTGAGCTGCAATTGGCACAAACTATAAACGAACATTATTGCTTTATAGAAACCAGCGGAATCAAATACTTTGGCACCGACTCCGAAGCAATCGCGTGGCGAGACGCGTGCTCACATTGTTTTGAGTGTGACTGTACCTACTACTTTTCTAACCCACTTCTTGTCTACCCTGAATTGGGAATTCTCATAGGTACCTACTTTCCTGTACGGGAAGACGACACAAGGTATCGGTTCTAAGCACACAAGGAGCCTCTGGGATGTCCAGTGGAACGCACATTTGATCAGTGTAAACAATGCCGTTCTTACTTCTCTTCCGTTGGCTGTCGGGGTTGTAGATATCAAGATGAACAGCGGTATCTTCTGCACTCCTCTTTTTTTAGGCAGTTATGTAAAAATAGCTACTTAGATACAGCTGTCACCGAACCAAATTAAAAATAAGCACTTCTGAAAACCATTTCTAAGTAATGTGCCCATTACCTACTAATTGAATTACAAAATATCACTTAAATTACATTATGAATGATACAACGAAGGCTTGCTATTTCCCCAAATAACCTTTAGGTAAAATTCAAAGGCATAGATAACAGTTTTCCGTTGCTGATAACAAGGGGAAACTTTTGACGTCACCGTTTCACACATACTTAAGATTTTAACACCACAAAATGCGTGTATCATCTGGGATTTTTTTTTTCAAGTAATTATGATCATTACGATGTTGATTTATGGGCGATAATTGAGTGCGGTTTTTGACAGTAGAACTTGATAGTGTTTAACATGTCTGCACAATTTGGGTCAGATAACGATGATTTTTGTTAGGTATTGAGAAGATGTGGTATGTCAAATGACTGACAATGATTGTTTACAAAAGAAAAAAAAGATGAAAGGTACAGAATGATGGATGATTTAATTATGCAAGTAAGTAGCTGTAATCCCTTTAATTTTACTTCTATTCCAATTTTAATTAAATATTTAGCTAAATACATAATAACATTTTAAATAATTAAGCGTTGTTCGACTTTGGTCGCTGACAGCACCTACTTTCGACAACTAGAGAACATAATTATGATGACCTTTAGACAATTTAATATCGAAACTGAATGACGCCGTGCCGTCTTCTTCCACAGTGTGTGACATAACAAACTATACAATTAGCAATAACACAGGAGTTTATTAATTAACAATCGTCTGCGCATCACACATAATCAGCCTATAACGTTCCCACTGCTGGGACACAGGCCTCCTTTCTGTGAGAGGGAGTGGGCCGTAATCCACCACGCGGGCCCAGTGCGGGTTGGAAAAGTCTTCGAATTTTCGATTCTAGGACATGCCGGTTTCCTCACGATGTTTTCCTTCACCGTTTTGAGAGCAGTGGTGATGAAATAATTTACACAAAGTAAAGCGCCTGTCTGGGTTCGAACCTACGACCAACAACTCGTAAGTCGCGACCGTTACCACTGGGCCACCACTGCTCACAACTCGTCTGCGCATACTACAGATAAATTGTAAATATTTCGATTTAGTGTCAGATCCATGGTTATTAAATGATAGACTGCCTAATCGAAGAAGACATAAATAAAAATCAATTGCAGAATGTATGTACGAGTACGCGCATCACTTCAGAACGGTTGCACCTATTTCGCTAATTCTTTTTCTGTTGTGTTTGTAATAATTGCCAGGACAAGGTTTATATGACAGATTTTTTTGGAAAATTCACTGGAATTGTCGGAAATTTTGATGGTATTTTTGTATGATAACAGACAGCACACAGCCTAAACCACTGGGGATAGAGACATGAAATTCAGGAAAAGTTAGCTGTTTGTGTTAGTTAGTTAGTTGGTTAGCTAGTTTATAATAATAAATTAATAAAAGATAGAAAACAAAGTAAAGATACATTATACATTTTATATTATTAAGACATTGCCAAATTACGTCCAACAAAGATAGACTGTTTCAATTTTCTTTAATTTAGCGTAACATTTACAAAATAGCCGTCCTGGCTTGAAGCCAACCATAATAGTGTATTTAAATTCACTATACGCATTATCGCCTTAAATATGGAGACAGTTGTAATAAAATAAATAAGCAGAAGGACTATGTCAAGGAGAAATGACTAAGCACGTCTACGATAAAGGGCAAAGGAAAAAGAGGGAAAGCTGTATCAACAGCATCTGCCTAGCCTTTTCCCAACTATGTTGGGGTCGACTTCCAGTTTATTCAGATGCACCTGAATACCAGTATTTTACATGGAGCGCCTGCCAATCTGACCTCCACAACCCAGTTATTGGGTAATACGATATTCCTTGGTAAGACTGATGACCCGTAACGACTGTCAAAGATCCACGAATGACAGCCTAACGGCTTAACGTGCTTTCCGAGGCACGGAGGGGTCTTGGTACGTAAAGATGGTCACCCATCCACGGACCAAGGGTCGATCGATCACGATCGACCCGTGCAGCGGTTATTACTTAGCCACAAGTCCCCACTAAAATTGTAATCTCGTACTTAGTGCGTTTTTCCGATTTTATTAATAACTTCTGGAGAAAGGAGGGAGGATTCGCAAAACTAGTTCATCTAACGAGGATAGAAGACCTTCCTAGTCTGCAACCAGTCAGGTGATAAAGTCTTGGTGTATTCTGTAAAAATGTCACCGTGAAAACTTGGGTGAAGTGAGCTGTCATTCCTGCTGATGCTAGGGATTGACACTATTGGCACCCCACTTCAAGCTAACCCATAGCCACACTCTCTATTATATCCTGGCTACGCTAAATGTGAGGCTTCTGCATATTATTCATTATTATTTATTCGGTGTTCCACTAGAACCTTATGCATTTGTCACCGTAACATAGTAACAATGTTACGACTTTGTACGAACATTGTAATGACCTTATCTCGTACTTTAACGAGATAAAGTCGCAAATATACGTCTGTCGGTAGCCGGTTTACTTACGATAGAAATTAATAATGATCAATCTTGATCCAGATCTTTGCCAATCAGAGTTTTTGAGAGGACGAATCACAAGGATCAAGATTGATGATTATGCGTTAGTCGGTACAAACCGTTTCGATCTAGAATCACAAGAGAATAATATTAAGGGAGGAGTTAGGTATCATATAGAATGATGTGTTCAAACATTCTGTTTTCAGCCCATTATGGTTATACCGGAAGCCAATCTCAACAAAATCAGGTTCAGGAAAAGGATATAGGCTGATAATGAATGTACTTACTTCATTATCTGCTCTAGAATCATTTCTAATGGTTGATTTACGGGCAGTAGCTGACTCCAAATGAAGTCAGAGCTGGCGCCGAGAACTGACTCTCACTGTTTACATGCAGTCAGTAAGTAGTACGTCAGTAGTCGTACTACTGATTTCAAATCAATTTACATGAAGACAGTAACGGGTCAGTGCTGACTTGGTTCGGTTATGGAGTCAGCTACTGATCGTGTGTAAATCAGCCTTCACTTTTATTTTATTATCAGCTTTCATGGTTGGGATGGCCAAAAAGGCAAGTAAAAGATGATGATGATGTATTAGTCGTTTGGAAAACGTCTGCAAGCGAGATTATTTTGTGGCAGAGATTTAAAATACTATAGTGTGGCTATCAGAACAAAAATGTCATAGAAAAACTGTGATAAAAATAAACCGAAGTTAAGTGCAGTCATTTTATAAGTTCAACCTTTTTTTATCGTGTGGAAATCCTCATGGATGTCCTCCACCCTGGGGTGGGTGGAAAGGTCTGTCAGTTTTTTACTGACTAAAACCACACGGTGATCTGCTGCTACCTTTAGCCGGGGTGCTGGAGTGCTTGCGCATTATTTATTTTTATAACTACCTACGAGGTTTGCAATACCACAATGTACAATTCAGTACTTATATTTTCTTTTTGACCTGTCATGTGGGGCGCATGATACGAGACATAGAACTGAGCGAGGTGTGACCTGTTAGTAGATTTTGATGTTGTTCGCTCTGTCCCGTTTATCGTAAGTATATTTAAAAGTCTTTGTTTCGTGGTTATTTCCCCCGGCAGCAATGGCCAGCTTATGTCTTTATCTGACAGTTTACGTTCACAGCTCAAAAAGACGGAAATATACATTTCTCCGATCCCTTCTTGTTTAGCCTGTTAATAATAGCTTGCATGCTTTTTCGATTCTCAACCGAATTGGCGTCTTTATCATTTTCAGTGCTTCGAAGTTCTTTGAAGTCTGAATGTGAATGTGTACCAGAGTGTGTTTCATCAAATAGTTCCTACGCAGTAATGTTAGCTCCAGTGTAGATGTAGGATGAACACGATAGGCTAATGCCTACTTGTTACAATCGTCGACCATAGACGATTACCTAAAAACCTAAACTAGACCACTGAACGGATTTCGATACAATTTGGCATGGAGATAGATGGCATCCTGGAGAAGGACCACAGAACAGATATTTATCTGTTCTGTGGAAAGGACATAGGCTACTTTTTGTCTCAAAAATATTCCTAAAGGTGGTGATAATCAGGATGAAAGTTTATGATCGCCGATTGTGAAGAGGCACCATAACGTTGTTAAAGCATACACTTAATAGGTCCATATTATTAGAATTATACACTCGAGCACTTGTACGAATCGCTTTATTGATACTTAACACCTTAAATTGTAACCCGAGACCACTTTTGTCGTTTTTCAACCGAGGATCGAATTTTTTTCTTCCCGCGCCTTTTTCTACTTTTTCTAAAGTCATCCATGGGTTGCCATAACAAAAAGAATGAAATATTTAAAAATAGCAATGTTGCAACCCACAAATAATATTAGTTTTAAATAGTCGATTATTGTGTATGCTAACAATATGCTAAATTCAACATTACATTACGGCATAGGAACTATTTGATAGTTGGTGGTGGTTAGTTGGTTGGTGGTTTAGTTGTTTGTTAGTTCTATTTGGTAGTTTTTTCTATATATTTTTTTTTTAATAATTATAGTATAGCTAAACAAATATTCTACATATTTCTATTCAGACACGTGTTACACCAATCAAACTCAAAGCATTTATTTCAAATAAACCAATTACAGGCACTTTTGAACTGTCAAGGTGTCGGTCAGCCAAAAAGATGAAGCTAGTGGCCCATTCCAAAGCGTAGTAGGTCCCTATGGAGAAGAACGGGCAAGAAACTCCACGGACACTCTATATATATATATTTTTACAAAATATTGGTTACATCGTTCATGTTGAAAATCATGTTGAAAATATACATATTGTGAGAACAATGTAGAAAGACGTGCACGTTAAAAAACGTCCGTAATAATAAGATAAAAACTAAATTAAAAATAAGCCGTGGCAGCTAAGAGACGACCAATAATGTTGCTAATCGAAGATTTTTATCTGAAAATGAATTGTAGTCATCATGATAAGATATTTGCGGTATTTTAGTGTACCTAGAGAGATCTCTAGGTACATAGATTAGATATCTATAAGTTTACAAGACATAATACGCCACGCGAGGTAAACAACTACTGTAAGTACTACAATTGAACAAGAAAATTGAAGTACGAATCTGGATGGCTATGACAGAAGAGGCTGAGCAAATAAAATATGTATGGATTGTGTGAAAGATGATGAGGGGCTGTGGCTAAGTAATAACAGTCGCACGGCTCGATCGATCGGGTTAAGCTAAGCTTACCGCGGTCGTTCCGTAGATGGGTAAGCATCTTTACAATACCGAGACCCGTCGGTGCCTCGGAGAGCACGTTGAGCCGTTGGTCCCGGCTATCATTCTTGGATCTTTGACAGTCGTCAGAAGCCCGAAAGTCTGACAAAGTGACAACCAGTCTTACCAAGGGGTATCGTGTTACCCAGTAACTGGGTTGTGGAGGTCAGATAGACAGTCGCTCCATGTAAAATACTGGTATTCAGCTGCATCCGGTTAGACTGGGAGTCGAGGCCGACCCCAACATAGTTGGGGAAAGGCTAGGCAGTTTGATTTTTTGTGTGAAAGATGATGTTACCTAGGAAATAAAGCTAATAGAAAGAAAAGAAAGAAAGAAAAATGTTTTGTTTAGGACACGCACAGGAAATAGGTACAAACAATAAAAAAGGAACATTAAAAACAAAATAATGGAAAAAAATGCTCGTGCGAAGCTAAAAAGGCTTCTTTATCTGAGCCTAACTCGACACATAACATCACGCCTGTATTGCGCGAAAGCTAAGGCAGAGGTGTACCTATAGTTCACCCACATTTCAACTTCATGTCAACTTCAAGGCGTTTGTGGTGCGTGTACCGAACTGTTACCTGCCCCTCGTCATGGAGGAAGACTTTTGGCCACAGGACGTGGTGTTCCGTCGCTTCCGCGGACAAGTTCCACAGGGCAGCACTTAAGGTCAAGCTAGTGCAAAGAGGAGTGCTACTAACATAGTCTTAAGCCTGTTTTATTAACACAAGTTTTGTTTATATTCAAATATGTATGTTTAGGTTAAGGTATTTATCTATGGGCCGTGTCGCCTGAAATAAATGGTTTATTTATTTATTATTTCGCCAGTTCTGTTGTTATAAGGGGACGAACCTATTGCCATCAACCGGGCACAAACCCACACTCCGTGCTGCTACTGAGAAATTCCAGCAAAATGCTACAATCAATCTGCCTAGCCTTTTCCCAACTATGTTGGGGTCGGCTTCCAGTCTAACCGGATGCAGCTGAATACCAGTACTTTACATGGAGCGACTGCCTATCTGACCTCCACAACCCAGTAAGCGGGTAATACGATACCCCTTGGTAAGACTGGTTGTCAGACTTTCGGGCTTCTGACGACCCGTAACGACTGTCAAAGATCCACGAATCACAGCCGGGACCAACGGCTTAACGTGCTTTCCGAGGCACGGAGGAGTCTCAGTATGTAAAGATGGTCACCCATCCACGGACCAACCCCGGCAAGCGTAGCTTAACCTGATGGATCGACCCGTGCGGCTGTTATTACTTAGCTACGAGCTCCTCCAGCAAAATGCTACGGTATTAAAAAAAAAAAATAAGTACCGCAGCGATGGTATTCTGATAAACAAGATGGCGGCGTTAGTTCCGATTTTGACCACGCGCCGAAAGATCCTTGCACAGTTTTGCATACGACCCTTTACACTAGTTTACAGGATGAAAGTAACCATCTAGCAAAAAAAACTACGCGAGGAGGTCATTCAATTAAGTATATACTACTTATCAGCTGGCCCATAAAATCGACTGTCCACAAATATTAAATAATTTTAAATTCCGTGCCCCCTCCAGAATTCCTCGCAATCCTATAACGCCACTTTGCCCTCCGCAGAGAAGAACGGTTCTGGGTGCTAATTCTCCCTACGCGAGGTTTTGCAGGATTGTGAACGATTGTAGTGATCGAATCGACCTCCATTTTGACAGTTTAGGCAAATTGAAGGCCAGTTTTTATAAGTACCTACCTCCCTGAAAATTGATTTTCATACCCCTACATTATCTCACTGGGTGGATGAATTTAGGCTACATATTACTTTTTTGTATTACTTAGTTTTATTTAAATTAGCTTGTTTAAGTTTGTTTTAATTTGTTTATTTTAATTTAGTCTTTTATTTATATTTTTTTTTTGTCAGTTACGACACCGTTTTGTGTGCATGCAGAGTTTACCTATAAGTGATTGTTACACTTTATTATGATTTGTTGCTTTTGTTTCATTTGCTTATACCAGTGTAAACAATTGTTGGTGAACCAAATAAATAAATAAATCAGCTGAAGGACCTTGAATACGTTTCTAATAGAACATGCTGACACGTACTTATTGGCCTACTTATAATGCAACAACAAAAACCCAATAAAGATATCAAATAAACCTATTTTAACCGATTTCAAAAAGGAGGAGGTTCTCAATTCGTCGGAACTTTTTTTTTTTTTTTTTTTTTTATGTATGTTCCCCGATTACTCGAAGATGGCTGGGTCGATTTGGATTTTTTTTGTTTTATTCGAGAGGGTATACATCACAGTTGGTCCCATATAAAATTGATTAACTTTGCTTCGGTAGTTTTTGAGTTAGCTTCAATAATACGTATTTTTCCATGACTTTTATATGGATGATGTTCTAGTTTGTTTTGCAGGTAGTGGTATTAGAATTTGTGTGGGGTAGGTACACAACTAAAAAGTGAAAAATAAAAACTTTCTTACAAAAAAATACAACCGACTTCCATAAACAACACTACAAAGTGAAAAATAACTTTAATTTCGGAAGTCGGTGGCAAAAAACGAAAATACATTTAACTAGACACCGACTTCCGAAATTAAAGTTATTTTTCACTTTGTAGTGTTGTTTTTGGAAGTCGGTTGTATTTTTTTGTAAAAAAGTTTTTTAAGAGTTCGTTTTTAAATGGCAAATACCCAGTCTACACTGTACTAATATTATTAAGAGGTATTTGTGAGTTTGTATGTCGGGGCTGTGGTCGGGGGTAATCTTCGGAACTACTGATCCGCTTCCGAAAGTATTGTCGAGTATCAAAGAAAATTTCACGCGGACGAAGTCGCGTGCTGAAGCTAGTTATTTTATTAAAAACATTAGGCCACACTAGGATTTTTTTTTTAACTTGGATGAAACAGACTCAACTATCACATGCATATTGTATACAATTATGGTAAACGCACACTCATAGTCATAACAGAGCCGAAGGAAGCGAAGGAGCCGAAAAAATCCGAGTGAATTTTAGAATTACTTGTATGAAATCCTATGAAACCTCTCACACTTATCCGCGCAGAATCAGAAGAATCGCCGGAAGAATTACTAGGAACTTCGTTTCGTTCGGAGCCGTCGATTCTTTCGGCTCGGACAAGTTTGCGTTTACCTTTTACAGTCAATTAAGTATTAACGTCAGTCACTCTTAAGTATTTTTGTCTAGTAAGAGAATCAATCCAAATGTGCAGCAGTCTGAGAATCAGTGAATTCGAAATTAGAATTTTTTCATAAAGCCGGCCATTTGCAAAAAAATCCGGACATTTTACATTTAAATCTTTGACTACTCGTTGAAAAAAAATCCTTGTCGAAGTCAAGACAAATGACAAGGCCGGAAAGTTTTTTTTTGGTTGATCGTGTTTTGATATCGACACCCATCACGTCAGTGAAGTTTACACAAAAAAAAAATACTTTTAGCTGATATTTCAAGTAACTACACCACCTGCGGTCGTTGACCCATCGCGTCTGCAGAATTTCTCTAGGTATTTTATTTTGACTTCATTTAGACATAATTAAATCTATGTTCTATAAACTGAATATATGTTCTGCGATTTCGGCGGTATCTCCAGTTCTGGAGCCATAGCGTTTAATGGCGCGCTTCTCTCAGTCTACTCCTAATACTTTCGGTATCTCGGTCCACACGTGCAAAGCGATGGCGAAGTAGATCGGACGGTTAAGCATAGGATTAACACTGGATGGATGAAATGGCGGCAGGTCACGGGAACAATCTGCGACTCCCGCATTCCCCTTAAACTTCAGGGGAAGATATATAAAACAATGGTTAGACCTGCTGTCTTGTATGGATCAGAATGTTGGGCCACAAAAGGGATGAATGAAAAACAATTGCATGCAGCTGAGATGAGAATGCTAAGATGGATGTGTGGTGTTACACGAATGGACAGAATAAGAAATGAGTACATAAGAGGAAGTCTGAAAGTGGCACCGGTGACTGAAAAGTTGTACGGGCATCGGTTGTCATGGCATGTGATGCGGAGTGAGCAAAATGTCGTGAGGAAAGTATTGAGTATGAACATCGATGGCTATAAGAGTAGGGGAAGACCAAAGAAACGATGGATGGATTGTGCGAAAGATGACATGGCTAGAAAGGGGGTGACTACCGGGATGACGAATAATAGAGAAGTATGGAAAAAAGGACATGTTGCGCCGACCCCAAATAGATTGGGATAAGGGCAGGAGAATGAATGAATGATGAATTAAATCTAGCTCTATAGAACTTGTACCTAAGTGCTGCTAACCAGTTATTAATTGTAATTAATATTAAAATCGAATGCGAATGTTGTGTCAAATAGGTAAATATGCGCCAAGCGTGACGGACTAATAAAATCAGCTGTCTCGTACATTTTGATCGCGTGGGTTTTGCACTTTGTAGAGAACAGCTTTTTCATATTTCAGGGTTAATTCCATGGTAAAAACTGATCACTTTCATGAGTACTACACTCCGTTAAAGTATGTCCCTCGATTAACCTAACACCCTGTATATGTGTATATACATAACTACTGCATTTAGAAGGAAAAAGAGGAGGCGTTTGCCCAGCAGTCGGACACAAGCTAACAAAAAAAAAAACTACTTCATGTCAGGTTTTCAATTTTATAACATAGTCTATGTGACTTTTTTTTTTTTAGACTAAAGGGGAGTCAATCAATCAACTCAGCCTACCGTAGCCCACTGCTGGATAAACGCCTCTCCCAGGCTGCTCCAGAACACCCCGGCCTCTTTCCTTCCGCATCCAGTCTGTCCCAGCCACCTTTCTAAGGTCGTCGGTTCATCTAGATGGGGGGTGACCCACACTACGTTAGCCGATACGCGGTCTCCACTCCAGGACTCGGCTTGCTCCACCGGCCATAGGTCCATTGAAAAACATGGCCAGCCCACTGCCACTTCAGCTTGCCTACTCTGCAAGCTATGGCGGTAACTCCGGTTGGGAGTAATGCGTATTGGGGAGTTTTTCGCCTTTATTGTTATTACTTTTGCCCAAGTTGTTTCTAGCTCCATTGTGTTCCATTTTTCTGTTCTTTCCAAAAAGCAGTCTCATCACTTCCTGTTCAAGTGAACCAGTCTTTGCATTTCCACAGACAGTTGCCGATTCTACGCTCATCGCTTTCTTTTCGCTGCCAGTCTTTTTGGACCTGCTAGTTTAGTCTTTATGCATGAAAGCCATTACCACTAGTTAGCGAATGCTAGAAGAAAAATTAAGATTAGCAATTAATCCTAACTAATATTATAAATGCGAAAGTAAGTTTGTTTGTTACCTTTTCACGCCTAAACCACTGAACCGATCATCCTGAAATTTTGCATATACGTTGTCAGGTGTACAGACACGGACATAGGGTACCTTTCATCCCGAAAAAAGTATTGTTCCAGAGGAAAACAACGATAACGTTCTTATGATAATAGATGGCGCCACGTGTCTTTCGATTCATGATTGAATTATATTAATACAAGCAGAGTACAACCCGAATTGATTGTCAAATTCTAAATTAACGCGAGCAAAGCCACGGGCAAAAGCTAATAATAAATAAATTTTAACACATGTTACAAAAAAATGTGAAATCCTGACTCCAGAGCTAGGTTCTAGTACCTACCTGTATTTCAGGAGCCAGTGACTACTTCCAGTTTTGACGTGTAAAAGTGTTGTACAAACCAACTTACATAAATAAAGCATTTATCATTTAGATAAGTTACAAAGTTCTAAGCATCAAGGGTATTAAATTACTAAAGGTAAAGGTATTATATTATTTAATTAAGATGAAGATCAATCTAATGTACCTACTTATTTCAATTTGCAAAACATATATTTGTACGCCTCGTTAGGCAAAACATGTTTGTAAGACCTAAATAATAATTTGAACATCCTGCAGCCTATTGTATGTAAACACAAACAAAAACAAATAAATGACAAATAAATCATCTTTATCTTTAAAATTATATTCCTTAAAATTAAGTTTACTTAATAGCAAAAAGCAATATAAAGTGAAGTTTATAAATAAAATTAGAATTAAGTAAAGCAAATTAAATAAAACGGTGGTTTTAATAATTATGAGTATTTATGAGTTAGGATCATTAAAGCCGTGTTCAGATAAGTGAGAAATAAATTGCATAGTATCACGTTAGTGATAACAGTCTTACGAGTATTTGAGACAATTCGGATAAGTTATCGGTTGTTGTCGCATAAAAATATACACTCGTATGTTGATGTTGATGGAAAACTTGAAATATACTTACATATATTATTAGATTATATTCCGGTGCGATGTCCTCTGATAAATATAGCTGACAATTTGTGCTGAAGTTGCCAGAGTAAAATGTAGCGATTTGCATTTGGAACATTGTTTTTTTTTTATCTACTATCGCACCTGCATACATAATCAGCCTGTAATGTCCCCACTGCTGGGACACAGGCCTCCTCTCAGTGAGAGGGAGTAGGCTGTAATCCACCACGCGGGTCCAGTGCGGGATGGTAGATATGTCACATGTCTTTAAAATTTTGGTTCTAGGACATGCCGGTTTCCTGACGGTGTTTTCCGTCACCGTTTTGAGAGCAGTGGTGATGAAATTATTTACACAAAATAAAGCGCCTGGCTGTGTTCGTAAGTCGGTGCCGTTACCTCTGGACCACCACAGCTCTATCGCACCAACTTTAAGAGTAATAAATCTTTACATTTACATACAAATGTAACAGGAAGGGCAAATCAAACGAGAACAACATAAATTTTAAGACAGGATCCAAAGAAATGAACTGCCTCGTTGGTCGAGTGGTCGAAAGCGCTTCTGCTGAGCAAGAGGTCCTGGTTCGAGCAGTGTTATTGGGAATCCATCAGGAATTTCTCAGTAGCAGACCGGAATTTTGGATTTGTGCCCGGTTGATGGCAACAGGTTCGCCCCCTGTTACATGTGACTTAATCATAACATGCGAAATGTGGGTGTACTATGTAGTGCTGCTCAAAACCTGTGCCTGTGCCTAACCCTTCGGGGAAAATAGGCTTCATGATATGTTTCATGATCCAAAGGCAAGCCCTCAATGGCTTTTGGAGCATTCGAAGTTACAGCAAATCAGGTGCTGTCAATATTCACCAGATTACATCAATAACCCAAGTTTCGACCTTTGATAATGACGTATCTGAAGATCATGACGTCAACAATTGGGCCTACCTAACGACAGACCGTTTATATATCAATGCATTTGATAAGATCATTTGACCCCCCCGGTGGGTTCCCGCATTGTCGAGGCGGGGGAGTTCAGTAGCCGTGGCTTGGTCACCCACGGTGAAGCGAAGAGGAACCCGAGGAGAGGCCGCTCGTTAGGGCTTTTGCCGGTAAGCCAACGACGTAGCGGCCAACAAGTAGGTTGCGGTGCCGCCTGGGCGACACCACAACTGAGGCGGGCCGCGATGTCGTATGGGACCACAGGAGGCATCACGGCTGAGGGTAGGAGGCCGCGGCGGGAGAGGAGTGCCGGTATTGCGGTGCGCCGCTCTCACTACCTTCCGCGGCCTTGACGGGGTCGCCATCACCGTCTGATGGCGGACGCGGTGGGGCCGCAGGGGAGGAGGAGTGTCAGTATGACGTTGGCCGCTCTCCCTATCCTCTGCGGGCGAAAACTGGCAGGCGGCGGGGCCAATGACCTAACTCGTCGCAGGGGGACCAAGGGTGCCCAGACACGGGATAATCTGGCGCCCACGGGGTGGTCACGGCGAGCAAAGTGTTCTGGTGCGCCGGTGATGGGTAATACTTCCCAGACGAGGGTCCGACGACGGACAGCCGCGTCGGGTTCACGGATGAGTTCTAACGCGTACCCGTATTCCCGCCGTAAGCGGCAGAGGATACCGTGGACTTCTTAGTAGGTTAGAGTCCCACATAACTGCACCCCGTGGTAGTGCAGTATGCATGAGCATTTCTTCATCTTTTCGGTAAAAGAGGTGAAGGTCACAATTACAGGACTAGAAATAGGGACCAATTAGTTCAACCAGGTTTCAGACTGGCTAAAGTAGACTCATCCTTCATGGGGTACTGTTTAAAATGTTATAATAAAATACCTCCCCACATACTCCAGCTGAATGAAATGAAATTTAAATCTTGTATAAAACGCACACTATGCAGCCAGGCATTTTATAAGTTGGGGGATTACATCGCTGACAAAAATGCTGGGCTGAATGCTTGTCCTGCTCCACAAGGACGCATTAATTAATTGATTAGCATTCGGATATATTGTTGGAGCTGCTGAAGATTAAGACGAGAGAAAACTTTCTTTGCATTGTTTAAATTCAATCTCTTAGTATTATATAATTGCATAGCACATGTGTGAGCACTATGTAGCTACTATTAAGCTACCTTTTACTGGGTACGTCTTTCACTGACTTGAGTGTGCCCTGGCGGTTGAGAGTATGTCATGCTCACTCAAATGTCTCGCTGGTGGTGGCGTGTGTGTTGGATCATTAAGTTCCCTTCAAAATGGTTGAGCTAATCGGTGCTGATCCATTCGTCATGTTCGTGAACGGGCGCCGTCAGTTGGGACTGGTCGTCTCTTAGCTGCCATGGCTTATGTTTAATTTTAATATTTAATTTAGTTGTTTTAGTTTTTTATCTTTTTATTACGGACGCTTTTTAACGTGCACGTCTTTCTACATTGTTCTCACATGTATATTTTCAACATGAACGATGCAACCAATATTTTGTAAAAATATTATGATTTAAAAGAGTGTTCATGGAGTTTCTTGCCCGTTCTTCTCCATAAGGATCTACTACGCTTTGGAATGGGCAACTAGCTTCATCTTTCTGACTGACCGACCCATTGACAATTCAAAAGTGCCTGTAATTGGTTTATTTGAAATAAATGCTTTGAGTTTGAGTTCATAATAAAAAAAAGATCATTTGAGCCAAATATTATGCTTATTACTCGAATGGACAATTGAGATATGGGTGCCGACTGCTGTTGTGAAGCCAGACAGTTTTGATTAGACTTATCTTTAAGCAACCAAGAATAGAATTATTCGCTTTTATTGAAAGATCAAGATCAATAATATCTCGGATACAACATGGGTGGAACACGATTTGGATTATATTCAATACCAGCGTGTTTGAAAAGCTTCTTTACGGAAAAGTAATTGTCTAAATGATTTTTAGTTTGTATTAGATGACCGTGTAACCTTTTTTTTTCGTTTTTATTTTTAGTGTTTATCAGTGGAAACTTGTAAATAGCCTTCAATTTCATATTGTTTAAGAAAACTTTAAGTTAGCTGTAAGTTTCCCGAACAGAATAAAATAAAATATAATATTTAATATAAAAAACTACTTATATATTATTGTCAAACCTGATTTCAAGAACCAAACCGTAAACTGTTTAGTCCACATGATCTCAAATGTCAGTTAAAGTGCTCTTTTATAGCAGTTTACACCTAGTACAGGTACTAAGCTATGAGATTATTTCAATCAATCAATCTGCCTAGCCTTACCCACCTATGTCGGGGTCGGCTAGAGAGAGAGAGAGAGATTATTTAGCTAGAGATATAATTTTGAAACAAGAGTTATGCTAGATTCGTCTCAGAGTTTTTTACCGATGTCGCTTATTGTGAACGAGGTGCTTCAGATAAACTAAGAGACAAAAGAAAATGGAAAATAAAATAGTACTTACGTAAGCAGGTACTAGTATTATCTCATTTTAGCACAATATTTAATAACAAAACCAAGTGTAATGAAGGCTTAACTATTCCGATAAAAACTCCGTTGAACGATCTACGAATATACAGAGCCGATAAAATCACATGACGAGATAAAACACCGAATCTTTTACGAGGTCAGGTACTAGCGTACAAGGCTGCTGTTTTTTCCCCATTTCTAGCCATATTTAGGTCTGGCAGACCTTAAAACGTTTCAGTTAACTCTT
Source organism: Cosmia pyralina (assembly GCA_946251885.1). Taxonomy (NCBI): domain Eukaryota; kingdom Metazoa; phylum Arthropoda; class Insecta; order Lepidoptera; family Noctuidae; genus Cosmia; species Cosmia pyralina. The sequence goes on from OX276367.1 coordinate 17,062,710, forward strand.
GGGTATTGCTGGAACAACAAGTTTAATAATAAGGAGCCAATGTCAAATAATATATCATGCGGAAGATGATATGGCAAGAAAGGAGGTGAGTACTGACATGACGGCTGATAAGGATGCATGGAAGAAGAAGACATGCTACGCCAATCCCAAAAAAGTTGGGCTATTAACATAGGGATCATGAAACATTGGAATGTCCCATTTATTCACTGCCTTTGTACCGATTTGTCGTTGATTGATTAAATAATGGGGAAAAAGAATGATGTCGGAATGTTATTGCGCCTGCCAAGATATGCTGTAAATACATCTCGATTACTTCTAATCTCACAACTTATAGTATCAATAAAAATAAATAATCATTCATTGGCCTCTGTTGTTCGGTAAAATCGTAACTTTCCCCGATTAGGAAGCTAGTGTCGGTAAATTACGTAACTTGCACAAATCAGATCTCGAGTGCCGTAAAGCGGACAGAATCAATTCTGTTTTGGCATCTCCTAACTCAGACGTAGATTATTTTGATATGTTTTACTTTGTGGGGAAGCCAAACAAGAAGATAAGAAAACAAATAATTTACAATGGCTTCTAAATTTTTTCGTATATTTGTCAACTCGTTACAAAGGTATTACAAACTTCAAAACCGGCCATTTGGCTCCACAGGACTTAGGTACCTAGTCGTTTGTTAACATTTTTACTTTCATTTAAGTACAGTCAACAAAAGAGATATCTAGGCAGGGTATACTAGGGGGTCCAAACGCCTCCTGCCGGAGGCTTTACGCGGGGGTCGTGCGGTCCATGGCCCTTTACGGGGCACCGGTGTGGGCGCGTTCCCTGAGGCTGCGACCAGCCCGCCGGTTGAACGCGTCCCAGAGGGTCATGGCCATCCGGCTAGTCCGGGGATACCGCACGGTCTCCTGTGAGGCGGCGAGCCTCCTTGCCGGATTTTTTTTTTTTTTTTTTTTTTTTTTTTTTTTTTTTTTTTTCCTTTACGGGGCACCGGTGTGGGCGCGTTCCCTGAGGCTGCGACCAGCCCGCCGGTTGAACGCGTCCCAGAGGGTCATGGCCATCCGGCTAGTCCGGGGATACCGCACGGTCTCCTGTGAGGCGGCGAGCCTCCTTGCCGGATTACCGCCATGGGATCTGGAGGCAAAAGTCCTCGCGCACGTGTGGGAGTGGCGCGAGGAGGCAAAACGCCGGGGCGTAACTCCGCTGCCGCGAGAAATCACGGTACAGCGGACAGAGCTCCGGCGGGATCTCATGGCGACATGGAGAGTGCGATTGTCGCAACCCAGCGCTGGGCACGCCACAATTGCGGCGATAAGTCCCCTCTTTGAGGAGTGGTTGGAGAGGCGCCATGGCGTCCTCACCTTCCGCCTGACGCAGGTCCTCACCGGACACGGTTGTTTCGGGAGGTTCCTGTTTCGGATAAGGCGGGAGGAAACGCCCGGGTGTCACCATTGTGTAGATCGCCCGGAGGACACGGTGGAGCATACAGTGGAGGTCTGCCCGGCTTGGGCGGAGCACCGCCGTGTTCTCACGGAGGCGATCGGCGGCGGCGATCTCTCGCGTCCAAACTTGGTCCAGGCCATGGTGCGGAGCGAGAGTGCATGGGAGGCCGTCACCTCCTTCTGCGAAGCAGTAATGCTCGCAAAGGAGGAGGCGGGACGCGAGAGGGAGAGGCAACAGCCGCGCCCTCGCGCCCCTAGCCGCCGCAGGAGACGCCCTGGGCGGCGGGAATCGATTGCCGATTCCCGGCCACCGTAGGCGCGGGCTTGCGGACGACGAGTAATGGGCAGCTCGCCGTCCGGTAAGGACCAGGCCCGGGTCGACGGCGCGTTGTGTTCCACGCGCGCCTCAAAGAGATGTCAGCAGTGACGGGGTCCAATAGGGCCGAAGCCGCCGGGGTCGCGGGTAGTTCGAAAGAGATACCGTGGCCCTGGCACGGGCAACTGAAGGAACACGGGTGGGTTTTAGTCAGTAAAAGTCTGACACACCCTCCCGCTCTGCCCGGAGCGGGAGAAGTCATTTGATGATTTCCCATCCACAAAAAAAAAAAAAAAAAAAAGGCAGGGTATACTAAGATATTTGTATGTGAATTGCTTCATGTTCAATTTTATATATTACTTTGTTTTTGCAATACTCCTACATTGTAACACACCAACACAAAATTGTATATTTTCACGAAATTGAACATGAAGCAAATCACATACAAATATGTTACTATACCCTGCCTAGATATATCTCTTTTGTTGACTATACATAAACTCTACTAGTTTTCCGGGAAATATATGACTAGACTTTCTAAACGTCATTAGTGGAAACTGGAAAAACGTCGAGAAAACGGTTAAAGTTTTCCTGGATCGTAAATAACTAAATATTGCTCAGTACCAACTGGTTATCAAAATTGGATGCCGCATCGCTTGTTTGGTGACGTTAAACAATCCAAATAAAGAGTTCTTACTGTCTTTTATGTAAACATTACAAGACAATCACACACAATCGTGACAACAAAAAAATTCGAAACGAAATCTGAATAAAAACCGATAAATTAAGTACTACGATTAGGAGGAACACAAACAGGTATTTCTTCGTAAACGTTTACGAAAACAACACTAATTAATAAATGCCACGCGTGACACAGATACTTAACTAATCACTGTTAATTGGTTTAGTAATTTAGGGAGTAACAGCATCGACCAATAGAAAACTAGAGGCTTTTGTCGAAGAACTGATATCTGATAGGCAAGCAAGTTCTGAGTGAATATAGCGGATCGGAAAACAGAGGGTGACCAGCTAGATAGACTGAATGACGCGACCTGAGATAGTCGGAAATTCGGGAATCGGGATGCAGCAGAGCATGAAATGACTTAGGTACTGATATTTTTAAGTACTCAATCTTAAGGATCTTACAAAGCGGCAGTTGCCAGAAGTAGTTACGATCATCAAATCATGCGACCAAAAAGTAAACCATGGTATGAACTTTAGATGAGGTCTTTGTCTGTTGGGGGGCGTCGGGGCGTCGAGATAAAATGCGTACAGACAAACAAATTAATCAATTGAAAGCACGAGTTCGATATTGAATATTATTTATATATATAGTCATCAATGTAGGAGATAGAGCTGGCGCAGCTTCGCAAGGCAGTGGGCCTCTTTCGACGAAACCGACATTAAGACCATCAGGAAACAGCCGATCCTTCTCAGATCCTAAACAAAGGCATCGAGTGAGTAACGTAAAGAACCCCCTAGAGTCTAGGCCATGCCTGTGGGTGCAAAGAGTTAGAAGTTTCATAGTTTGAGGGCAGGATCCAATGCGTTTACTAAATTATTGAACGCATGCGCAAATATATTGTCGAATTTGATTATGGTGTTTATTGAGTGAAGTGATTTCTCGTAAGACTATAACACGGCATGGTGACGAGCTGATAACCGTGTCCAGGGCATTCTGTATCCTCTGCGAAGTATTCGTCAAGCAGGAGGGCTGCCCGAACAGACTGTTCCACTGAAGGGTTAGGTTACCAAATAGCCACGCCACTGAGGTCGTTTTCACGTGTAGAAATCACTCAGGATACATGGTTCCATTTGGAGTGCGAACTGTTTTAGGGTAGGGGTTAATATTATTTTACACTCAGTTCAGAGTGCTTTTAATTTTGAACAAACTATGATTTACTTTGTAAACAGCAGGAATGGAAAAATTCTACGCCAGTTTGCGGAATTTCACACCTAACTTGGCGGTCGCGAAACGCGGGCGGATATAATAATGAAAAACAAAACGCTTATGGCATAGCACGACACGAAATATCTAGTTTTACTACACACAACATGCTGTAAGTCACCTACATAAAACCTAAGTCAGATAGGCGTTTAGGTGGACAAGAAGTCGTCGGGCGTCTTGCGATCCGCAAAGGAGGTCACTTTTGAAAGTAATTCTGTGCATACCAAAATATTTACACTTCCTCCTCCCTACATCTTCCAGTGTGATAATCATGATGACTAAAAAAACAAGTTTTTTTTTCATTTCAATATTTTTATGCTGTTCCCCAAAAAACGGCGGGAAAATTGAAAAATCGCGTAGTTGAAGTTCATGAAACTTTTTTTATTAAGTAAGTAGGTAATAAAATCACGTGTTTACTCTGATAATACTAAAGAAAGCGTAAGTTTCGTTTTGCACACATTACATCCGACATGGAATGTTTGCAAAATCGTGTAGACCAAAGATAAACAAGAGGTGAAACTGGGGGCTTTGCCAAGTCCAGTTTTCAGGGTCGCGGGCGTTCGAACTACGGTGAAATTGTTCCTCATGATGTGCTAAAAATATTCGTAATGTAGACATTCGCCGTAGCGCATCCCGACTAGATGCTAAACATGTTTATAAAAAAATGCCACTCACCTCTCAGTTATCGGCACTGCTTTCGACTTGAGCTCGTAGAACATGAAGTCCTGGTGTTGCTGAGCAGTAGTCATCTCCTCCAAGACTTTCTGATCAACACTAAAATCTTTCGTCAGGAACGTTGCGAGATCGAATCCCATGTCGATCCCGGATTCATCCATTTTTGAACGTAAAACACAAACACAAACTTTCACTATTATCACGTAGTCCTGCAGTACGCTAAAATATCATAGTCATAAACGGAACGGACTATTTATTACAGCATTTTATCACAACAGCATCCATCCTCCCAGCTGTCTACTTGTTGCTATTGTATTAAAACTTATTTTGACGTGTGATAAAAGGAATGACTATTATTCTACTAAATTAAAATTCACTTAGTCACATGTCATAAGTTTGAATTTTATGGACTCTGTCAATAACTTGGGTTACATTTGCCAAACTATTTTATGCAATGGCAATAATGCACCAGAAAATTATCAAAAGATAAAAATAATCTACAACGTGTACGTGTAACTTTTATCAATTTACTGGATAGTAATTTCGTGAAATATAATATAATATTTAGAAGATTTATTGATCTCGAGCGCGAGCGGTACTATACATCCATAATGATTACATTTTGTTTTTTGCTATGGCTACACAGAAACCACCTGAAAGTGGGTCCGTTCGAAAACTAAATAAAGTAATTTATGTTTCTTTTGAATATTTTCATAATAATTCTAAAAAAATTACATAAAATGTACGAAAATTTTTGTTATCTAAACCATCTAAACGTACTTTGTTTTTATTTTTCAGCGTTATGCAGGTAAAAAGGTTCAGTCACTACGTTATAATAATATTTAAGAAATGTAAGAAGAATTGCATTTGTGTTATACTTACTTTACTCTTGCATCTAGAACTTACTTCACTTTACTTTTGATTTTCCATCTAGAATTTCTCAGCAGACTGCTCGGAGTTTGGATTTGGGCCCGGTTGATGGCAATAGGCTCGCCCCCTATTACATGGAACTTAAACATAACTGGCGAAATGTGGGTGTACTATAGGTGCATCCCTGCCTAACCCTTTGGGTAATACAAGCGTTTGATTTTTTATTTTTTTATTTTATTGAAAAGGATCCATGGTTTTTTCATTTTTATTCTCTTTTTTGTCGTGGCAACATTATTTCCAATTTTCCACCGTGCCAAGTTCCAATTCCAATCCAAACAATTTGACATTTCTCAAATTCTTACAATCCATCCAGGCAAACAAACCATTTGCCGAACGCAAAATTCAGTAAAAATAACCATTTAAACTAAATAAAAACAGTAAAAATGTCGAAAGCTCACCCTCCGGAATTGAAGAAGTAAGTTTCCAAGTCGTATATATAAGAAGAAACAGACGTATCTTGAGGTGGCGTCCCATGCGCGCCATTGATAACCTAAACAAAAGCCTGTTGTTTCGTTTTTGAGAATTTAATATTTCTTTTATTTCACTCTAATCGGTTTTATCTTTCTTATTTTTTAACTTCGTGTGTTCTCCTTTTACGTTAGTTTAGGTTGGGAAATTATTTAATTTTGCACGAAACAAGTGAAACCTGGATGCATCTTAGGTAATATTCAAAATCATGGTCTACTCTTCAATCAACAAGCCACAATATTACAAAAATCATCACCGACAATTTATTTAGAATATCTGTCCAGCTTAGCTAACCTAAAACTATTTCAAAGTTAACAAATCCTCCATTTTCAGGTTCATGGACAAGAAGCTGTCAATCAAACTGAATGCCGGCCGCGCTGTGACTGGAGTCCTGCGTGGATTCGATCCCTTCATGAACCTAGTGTTGGACGAGTCTGTAGAGGAATGCAAAGACGGACAGCGGAATAACATTGGCATGGTGGTGCGTATAATTTGATTTCAAAGTCAAATCGTTTATTTCAAGTACTTAGGTCATTAAAAGGCACTTTGGAACACCAAAATTTACAATAATAAAATAGAATTGATTTTAGATTCCCCTTCCAAAAGGTAGTTTTGTATGGAGAAGAATGGGCCAGAAACTTTTGAGTCCATAGTTACTCTTTTAAAATATTTTGTATACATCATAATACTTAGTGAAGAAGAAGTGTGTGTTGGGAGCTTGGGAGTGGCAAAAGAAGCATGAAAGTAGAATAAATGATGTGTTATGGCAATGGTGCGGTTTAAAATAAGATGTAGCATGACAAGCTTTGGTCATGCTGAGAGGATGAATGAAAGGCGACTAACAAAAGGTATTTATAAGACAGATGTGAGTGGAAACGCCGGGAGGGGATGCCTTAAGAAGACAATTATAGTGACACCAGCTGCGTCCTGCGGTTTCACCCACTTAGACCGAGATAAAAAGTAGCTTGTGTTAATCCAGAGTATAAGCTACCTATATACCAAATTTCATCCAAATCTGTCCAGTTGTTTGAGCGTGAAGAAGTAACAAACATACAAACACAAACTTGCACCTTTATTATAATAGGTCGGGGAAAAAGTTTCTTCGCATTTTTTAAGAAAATTCAAAACATTTTTTAATATACTTTATTTACATTTATCTAAAGTATGTAGGTACCATTTTGTTCGATAACTTTTTGCCATCTTGTAGGTAGGGACATGATCCCAATGCTATAGAAATTTTGGGACTTCTGATCAAAATACCGCGACAAGTGGTTTTGGCAGTCCTCTCGTGGTGTTAACCTGACACTGCCTAAAGAATTCTGAAGAGACCGAAACAAGTGGAAATCTGAAGGTGCAAGGTCAGGACTATACGGCGGATGCAATAACACCTCCCAACCAAACTCTCTTAATTTTTGCTGAGTGGCTAAAGATGTGTGAGGTCTAGCGTTATCATGATGAAAAACCACACCCCTTCTGTTGATTAATTCCGGCCGCTTTCTCTCAACTTCTTGCTTTAATCTCATCAGTTGTTCGCAGTAGAGTTCAGAATCGATGGTCCTGCCTGATGGTAACAGCTCATAATGAATAATGCCCTCACCACACACACAGCATCACCTTGTTGCGAGTTAACCCGGGTTTCGCCACAGTCTGTGAAACCTGACCGGCCTTTGACCACGACCTTTTTCGCACGTTCTTGTCGTACGTGATCCCACTTTTCATCACCAGTTATCAGCTTCTTCAAAAATGGTTCGGTTTCATTACGTAGTAATAAAGAATCACAAATGAGTACACGGTTCATTAGGTTTCTTTCAGTGAGCTCGTGAGGTACCAAAATATCGAGCTTTTTGTGTACCCAGTTTTTTTCAAATGCACCAAAACTGTTTTGTGGTCAATTCCCAGTTCTTCAGCTTCGTCGTAACTACTGATATGCCGATCTTGCTCCACTTTTTCAAAAATGGGATCCATTTTATCCGTAATAGGGCGACCAGAGCGACGTGCATCTTTGACATCAAAATTTCCGGATTTAAAACGCTTAAACCAAATTTGTGCTACTCTCACAGACACTGCACTGGGTCCATAAACATCGCAATTTTTTTTCGCGGCTTTCGTTGCATTTTTACCTTTTTTGTAGTAAAATTTTAAAATGTATCGAATTTCTTCATTAAATTCACTCATCTTGACAGTACGAAAAATAAATGAAAATCACACATTTTCCTAATTTGAATTTGGAATTATGTTCTTTAAAATTTAAACTTTCAATGATACCAAAACCAGCCAGATACAAATAGTATAGCCAAAGAGATTTTATTTTAAGTTCATACATACTATAATGCGAAAAGACTTTTTCCCCAACCTAATATTAATGTGATTATTGGTGATGTTGGTGATGTATGAAGGCGTGAGTTTATGCATCAATCAATCAATCATAATTACATGTGAAGACGATGTAGCTGGAATAAAATTACTGTACTATAAATACGACATCTTATTTACTTTATCTGGCTATTGAAGTTGGATGTCTGAATGTTTGATGAAGTTGTGTCTGTCGAGTAAAATTTGGAGCGGGACTAGGAAACAGTGAAGGGGTGGTTTTAGAAAACTTGGCAATGGATTGCTTATCATAGTTTGTTGTATAAGCAGATACTAGGCCATATTACCTATCATGTTAAAGATAATTTTTATTTTATTTATTCAGAAGAACTAACAATTACACATCATACATATAACAAATAAATAGAACTTATGGGGTTAAACAAATGTGCAATAAATAACATTCTCCACAGATACACAAAAAGACAAACTCAACTCAACTCAAACTCAAAGCATTTATTTCAATTAAACCAATTACAGGCACTTTTGAATTGTTAAGGGGTCGGTCAGTCAGAAAGATGAAGCTAGGCGCCCATTCCAAAGCATAGTAGGTACCTATGGAGAACAAGAAACTCCACGGACACTCTTTTAAATCAAGATATGGTTACAAAGACAGTGTTGATAAAGTAAAAGTATTGCATGAAATAAATAAAATACTTACATATAAGTGCAGCTTACTAAGGAGCATTAGAGAGATCCAAGATTACTACTACTATCTAAGTTAGATTTCCTGCGGATTGGTCTGATTTCGGAAATTAGACGAATATGCAGGAAATCTAACTTAGAAAGATGTATTGATGATTTTTATGGTTAAAATTATGTAAATACATATTTGTTATAGCCACATATCATATTTTTATCAACATACAACCTGACACTGAACTGCAAATTGCAAAAAACGTAAGAAAATTTTAATTTTGCGGGCTACTACTGTGCAATGACTGGTTGGTTTGGTCAATATAGGTAGAGTCCTAATAAACGGGTTCCAATGTAACATGTTTCTAAATTTTTCAACAGATAAAGCAAGTAGATCTAAGTTAAAGAAAAAAGTTATTGAAATTGTCTGTGAGGTGACAGCGTTTAGTCCTCTGTATTATTTGACTATTATGTGCATAAAAAATTTGTTTATGCCAAGCCTCCAGCATTCATATTTTGTATTGATTGAATAGACACCCAGTTAAATGTAATTAGTTACAAAGACTTTATAAATAAATAAATGCTGATTGTTATGTCTTACCTTAATTTTGTTTATCTCTTGAACACCAGGACCAGTAAATAATTTTTAAAGTAAATGTTTTTGTTTCTTGTTTTCAGGTTATCAGAGGAAACAGCATTGTGATGTTGGAGTCATTAGATAGAATATAGTAATAATAGTTCATTCCTCAAATAATTTAAGCTAAAATAGGAAAATGTGTGCGAAGTACAATATTTTCATACAATGGTATGGAATAAAATTCTACCAAAAACTCCACACCAGTAACTATGAAATTAAGGAAGATATTTGGTCGTAAGTAATAACTTTCAAGAAAAGTGGTTCTGTTTAATTTTTGTATGTGAAGAAAATACTGTTTTATTTAATTTTAACAAAAGGGTGAGAAAAAAATATTCTAAAACATGTTTATAGTTCATCTGTATTGTCGAAACCAAGTGTGTGGGAAATTAAAAATGTGAAATTTGCAAAAGAGTTTTTTTATTCTAATTTTTCATAACTACAAATATTAGGCACCTGTCTCACCGCCGGTGATTACCGAGAAGCGAGTAGAGCTAGCAACTAAAAAACGAGTTGGCGAGCAACTAGCAGTGATTTATTTACTTATTTTAACATAAAACGGCCAAGGCCATTTATTTATTTATTTATTTAAAAATAGGTACGCCAACAACATAAATACATTGTACATTAATGAACCACTAAAAAGTGAAAAATAAAAACTTTTTTACAAAAAAATACAACCGACTTCCAAAAACAACACTACAAAGTGAAAAATAACTTTAATTTCGGAAGTCGGTGTCTGATTAAATGTATTTTCGTTTTTGCCACCGACTTCCGAAATTAAAGTTATTTTTCACTTTGTAGTGTTGTTTTTGGAAGTCGGTTGTATTTTTTTGTAAAAAAGTTTTTTATTTTTCACTTTTTAGTGGTTCACATGTGCTTACCCCTTCACAGCGTACTGGCGTGATGTTATGTTATGAACTGGTGTGAACAACAAACAGACATGAGATTTCAGCAATCCCAGTCCATTTGCTATCATTTATTGAGGAGTTCCGTTGCCTATCTCAGAAGTTCTTCATCAGATCTTCACCAAATTGAAATGGGACCACTCCAAGAAAGTACTCTTCCAAAAACTATCCAAATCGCTTCAAGTGTGCCTATAAAATTGGAAGAGTTCTCTTTATTTCTCCAGGATCCCATCATCAGATCCTGACTTGATGATCATGGGACCACCTGGGAAGTATACCCTTTCAAACAAAAAAAAAATAATCCAAATCGGTCCAGCCATCTTCGAGTAATCGTGGAACATACATAAAAAAAAAATAAAAAAAAAAAAAGAAGGTTCCGACGAATTGAACCTCCTCCTTTTTGAAGTCGGTTAAATACTAAAAAGTAACAGGTATAGGTTCTTATTGTATATGCGCAGTCTGAAAATGTTAGTTTTAGTTCCTAAAATAACAATTTAAATTTTAAAATTCAATTCAAAGTTTTCAGTTTTTTTATTCTGTTTTCTAACACCATGAAAGTAGCCGCCATGTTATTACGTCATATTGATGTGTAAATTAAAAAGTGTCAACTGATCAGCGTGTAAAAAGTGTTTTTTTGCACAGCCAATTGACGTCATAACCACAGAGCAAATGGCGTCCACTGCGTCCAGCGTTTTCGCGCAAAATTTGAAAATGTAAAATTTTAAAAATGGGTGTAATACCCATTATATCAAATTAAAATGATTAAATTACATTCGTTAAGACACAAACAAATTATTTAAGTTCAATAACAAAAGTATACAACTACTCGACAGTCATAAGCTCTTCACACAATACTCCAGACATGTTGACAAGATCTTCCATTCATGCGCAAACACATGTAACACTTAAAGGCTCTTTCGCAAAACTAACACCAAAATACTGCTATATAATAGTCTTGTACGCAGTGTTATGGAGTATTGTAGTGTTGTGTGGAGACCTCACTATGCCACTCACATGTTGCGTCTGGAAAGGGTCCAGAAACGTTTTGTATGGCATTTAGCCTTTTGTGAGGGGAAATCTAAGCCTCTGCCCTCTTACAAGGCCCGTCTGTGCCATTTCAAGATGCATTCGTTATCCATGCGTAGGGATATAACTGATGCTTTATTTCTCTACAAGCTGTTGCGCAATAAGATCGACTGCCTCAGTTTAATAAAGCTTATTAGGTTTCGTGCGCCTTCTAGATATCCTAGGAATAATATAACACCCCTATGTCCGCCTTTTCGAAAGTCTGTGCTTGGTGCGAATTCTCCGTTGCCTAGATTGTGCAGAATCCTTAATGGCCGCAGTGACTTAGTGGATGTATACACCATGATAGTTTAAATAAATTCCTACGAGCTTTTGTAAATAATCCATTAGAGATTTAATTTTATACTTACTCGATTTCGTTTTCGATTTATTCAGTTTATTGTTTCAATTTATTTAATTTTAATTTTGTTATCTGTTTACAATCATTATAATTTTATTCATACGCTAATTAATCAATTGTAATTTAATCAATTTATAATTTGATCAGTCATTTTCTAATTCTGTATTAGTTAATCTTAAATTTTAAGTTTAATTATTATTGTATAATTTCTAGTTTCAATTAATATTATGAATAATTATGTTGTAGAAAGTCTTTTTTTGTGGATGTGGTGTTAACCTATAATTAATTGTTGCACGTGCAAATGTTACCCTAGTCATTAAGTCAGCAATGTATGTAGTGTAAACAATTGTTGGTTAACCTAAATAAATAAATAAATAAACACATTACAGTCAGGCTTAGCTTCCAAGAGAGCGTTGAGCGCAGTTGCTCGCTGATTGCGCTAGTCTCAGCGAGTGTTCTGCCTGCCAAGCGAGTGTCGCTGAACATGTAGGTACTCTCTGATAGCTGTTGGTCGCTGCGACGAACGAGTAGGTACCCGCCGGCATTGTGAACAGTCAATATCGATTAATATTTCTTTTTAACCGACTTCAAAAAAGGAGGTTCTGTTTTTGACCCGTATGTATGTATGTTTGTATGTCGCGATTTTCTCAAAAACTAATGAACCAATTTTGATGATTCTTTCACTGACGTGATCTAGGTACATACTTTAAGGTTTTAGTATATAATACATTAGGTAATCATTCTTATGTACAAAGTTATATGCATGAATGTACAGTGTCTCCGGCTTTTCTAAGCGGATTTTTGATGATTCTTCTATTTGTTCGTCTTGGGCTTATGTAATTTTATATTCAACTAAAAATGGAAAAATAAATTTACTATAAAAAAGTAAACACCGACTTCAAAAACCTAAAACGAATAGGTAAAATAACTTTCTTAATTAAAAAACTTAGCCGACCTCAACATAGTTGGGAAAAGGCTAGGCAGATTGATTGAATTAAAAAACTTAACAGCTCCTGAAGTCGGTGTCTTCAATTCTTCAATGCACCTTAGTTTTTAATTAAGAAGTTTGTTTTAGGTTTTTGGAGTCGGTTTTTACTCTTTAGGGTTCCGTACCTCAAAAGGAAAAAACGGAACCCTTTTCGGATCACTTCGTTGTCCGTCTGTCTGTCAAGACCCTTTTTCTCAGGAACGCGTGGAGATATCAAGTTGAAATTAATATCAAATACGTAGTATTTGTACCTAGTATGGTACCTTGGAGTTCTAAAAAAAATCAAGCTTCAAGTCGACGCAATAAAAAAACGGCCATTTATGCGACATTATTTTGATACTCGCAAGTAAATCAAAACATATAGGGTACTTCCCGTTGACCTAGAATAATGAAATTTGGCAAGAAGCAAGATCTCGCAGCACAAGTAAAGGAGAAAGTCCAAAAATTATTGATTTGTAATTTTACCACAAAGAGTTTTTTTTGGGATTACAATGTTAAGTTTGTTTTTGGGATAAATTCTTTTCAACTACCCTTCATTGTGCGTGGTCCGACACGCACTTGGCCGGTTTTTTTTTGTCGTACCTACTTACAATTGTACAGCGCTTACCTCTTACTACATTTTTGACATTTGATTGTCGCTGGCATGAGATTGCGACTTGAATTTGAACGTTTTTGGGTACAAGAATTGACCTTTTGATGTCGACCGCCGTTGAGAGGCGAGAATCACATGGCGTTTTATTGCACCATTGTGGTCGATCGAATCACTGCGAGTCCCTACAAGGACATACCTACTCACATCTCGACGGTCTAGTTAAAACTCCTTATGTAAACGAGGCTATATTTTATTAGTGGTAATAGCTATTAACAACCGTCATTCGATACGCTTCCTCGCCGATTCGAAGATCAATTAATGTTATCGAAGGAGTCGTCTAGAGTCTAAACGCTGTTCACAAATTCGAATCCTGATTTTAAACAGTTCAATCAGAAGACCGCTTGCTTAGAAGGGACTTGTGGCTAAGTAATAACAGCCGCACGGGTCGATCGATCAGGTTAAGCTACGCTTGCCGCGGTTGGTTCGTGGATGGGCGACCATCTTTACATACCAAGACTCCTCCGTGCCTCGGAATGCACGTTATGCCGTTGGTCCCGGCTGTCATTGGTGGATCTTTGACAGTCGTTACGGGTCGTCAGAAGCTCGAAAGTCTGACATCCAGTCTTACCAAGGGATATTGTACTACCCAGTTGCTGGGTTGTGGAGATCAGATAGGCAGTTACTCCATGTAAAATACCGGTATTTAGCAGCATCCGGTTAGACTGTAAGCCGACCCCAACATAGTTGGGAAAAGGCAGATGAATCGGAAGACCGATATCTTTGACAGCTATTTACTATCCTGGGGCAAGGCAGATGTGGAAAGTCACAACTCTAACGCTCCAATGGAACGTAGGTAATTATTTCAACAAATAGGCCTAGTTTCCATACTGTCCATATTTTATACTGTGGATTTTTGTTAGGAACCCTACCTAATTGTAAATCGTGTAGGGATGGGGTGAGGGATCTGTGAGAGTAGGGACGAAGCCGGATTTTACACGTGTAGTAGGTAAACCGTTAGGCGCGATAGGTCCAATATTAACCTCGGGGTGCCCTTCGCTCGACATGGCAAGGAGTCAGGTGGCCCCCGACGTCTATCAGTTTTCGGCCGCAGAGAATAAGAAAAGCGGCCAATGCCATACCAACACTCCTCCTCCCCTGCGGCCCCATCGCGTCCATCAGACGGTGGCGATCCCGTCAAGGCCGCGGAATGTAGAGAGAGCGGCGCATCGCAATAAGTAGGTACTCCTCCTGCCGCGGCCTCCAACCCTCAGCCGCGATGCCTCCCATTGACATCGCGGCGCGGCCCGTCTCAGTTGCCACAGTCAGTTGCGATGTCGCCCAAGCGGCACCGCAACCTACTTGTTTGCCGCTACGTCATCAGTTTATTGACAAAAGCCCTAGCTGACGAGCGGGCTCTCTTCAGGTTCCTCTTCGCTTCACCGTGGGTGGCAAAGCCACGGCTACTGAGCGCCCCCGCCTCAACAATAAGGGAACCCACCGGGGGAACCAAGAACAACCTTTAGGTTATAGGTAGGTACATACTCTGCAATAAGTAAGGTTGTCCCCTTCAACACATACTGGAGATCCGGCACAGCAGGCTTGCTACCACCCCGTCACATACTAGAGATCCGGCACAGCAGGCTTGCTACCACCCCGTCACATACTAGAGATCCGGCACAGCAGGCTTGCTACCACCCCGTCACATACTAGAGATCCGGCACAGCAGGCTTGCTACCACCCCGTCACATACTAAAGATTCGGCACAGCAGGCTTGCTACCACCCCGTCACATACTAGAGATCCGGCACAGCAGGCTTGCTACCACCCCGTCACATACTAGAGATCCGGCACAGCAGGCTTGCTACCACCCCGTCACATACTAGAGATCCGGCACAGCAGGCTTGCTACCACCCCGTCACATACTAGAGACCCGGCACAGCAGGCTTGCTACCACCCCGTCACATACTAGAGATCCGGCACAGCAGGCTTGCTACCACCCCGTCACATACTAGAGACCCGGCACAGCAGGCTTGCTACCACCCCGTCACATACCAGAGACCCGGCACAGCAGGCTTGCTACCACCCCGTCACATACTAGAGATCCGGCACAGCAGGCTTGCTACCACCCCGTCACATACTAGAGACCCGGCACAGCAGGCTTGCTACCACCCCGTCACATAGGTACCAGAGACCCGGCACAGCATGCTTGCTACCACCCCGTCACATACCAGAGACCCGGCACAGCAGGCTTGCTACCACCCCGTCACATACCAGAGACCCGGCACAGCAGGCTTGCTACCACCCCGTCACATACTAGAGATCCGGCACAGCATGCTTGCTACCACCCCGTCACATACTGGAGATCCGGCACAGCAGGCTTAATTGCTACCACCCCGTCACTTAATATTTTTCGCTATAATTTTTTTTGAAAAATTCCATATGGTGGCAGTATGGCCTCATTTAGAAACGTGAAAAAAAAAATTCTTCAATTATTACAGTATGGGTGGTATAAAATTGAAGGCCTTGAAGAGCACATTCCAAAAAAAAATTTTTTTTTTTTCATAGGTAGGTATAGGTAGGTAGGTACTACTGAATAGTTTTAATATTCAAAATATACAACATGATGTTGTAGCACAAAACAGGCAATATTTCGGAGCTTTCACCCATCAAAGAGTGTCGCCTCTCGTAGTCTCGTCGTATAACTGACTAGCTCTGCTAAAGAGCTGTTCACTTACTAGGGAGTTTGTCATTCTCACTTAAATGTCTCGCTGATGGTGGCACTTGTGTTGGATCATTCGGTTCCCTACAAAATGGTTGAACTGGATGGTGCTGATCCACGCGTCTTGTTCGTGAACGGGCGCCGTCAGTTGAGACTGGTCATCTCTTATCTGCCAGTGCTTATTTTTAATTTTATTTTGACTTGTTTTTAAGTATTTTTTATTTTTTTTTACATTGTTCTCACATTTTACATTTCTCAGCAACGAAAATAATGTACCCAGGATGTTGTATTACTTATCTTAATTTAAAAGAGTGTCCGTGGAGTTTCTTGCTCGTTCTTCTCCATTGAGATCTACGTTTTGGAATGGGCATCTAGCTTCAACTTTCTGACTAACTGACCGACTCTTTGACAACTCAAAAGTGCCTGTAATTGGTTTAATTGAAATAAATGCTTTGAGTTTGAGTTTGACTACACTAGAAGGCGGTGCTGATAAAAACTTTTTTGCTGCAGCTCTAAATACTATAAAAGATGACGAATATCAGTAGGTACCTACCTACTCAAAAATATTTGCATTTCTTTGCAGTCTTGGCTCTCTAAGAAAGCTATCAAGCACTATTTCGATCACAGCATTTGAACTGTTTTCGTTACAGGTCATTAGCTCATCTTCAAACTCTATGGAATCATTAGGTAATTAGCTGCCCATACGTTGGATTCATGTGTGATGAGCTAGCTGTTTAAATTACCTTATAATAGTCTCGGATATGGCCGAAAATCTCGGCTATTTTAATTCGAGAACCGAGACCGAGTTCTCGGTTGGATTTGTAGTCGAGAATGCCGAGAACGAGACCGAGATCTCGGTCGAGCCTTTGTTTAAAGATCCAAAATTAGATAGTTTGGGTCTTCACAACTGGCTTTTGGCCCTTCACATTGTCCTGAAAACTAAATAAGCTTCCAAAGAATGCATTCAATAAAACAACATAAAAATCCAAAAATCGATTTATTAATCAGTAACTTAACTAGAAATTGTGTTATCTACCGAACGGGCCCATCATGGGATTATTTGGAAAGATACCGGTTTTGCTGAAACTGCTGAAGAGATTGTTGTAGCCACCACCGCCACCGTACGCGGCGCTGCCACTGTAAGCGCTGGCACTGCTGCTACTTTTGCCCCCGCTAATCATGGCACTACTGCTCTTGGTACTGCCACCGCTGCTCTTGACACTGCTGCCCCCGCAGCTCTTACTTTTACTGCTCCCAACTACGCTGTTCATAATGCTGACAGCATTGCTACTCTTGCTGCTACTTGTGGGGGTATCGTCCAAGTCTGTATCAGTGTATAAGGCTACTGTTCCGCCGCTGGAGCCAGATTGTTCAGTAGCACTCTTGCCACGGCCGGTGATAGCACCAGCACCAGCGTAGGCTCCGATCAATGGATATCCTTGAACATTGGTATGGAACTGATCACCAGCACTACCACCAAATGCTGCGGCTGCGTGATTTTTATAATAATTGTTATAATAGTCTTTATAAGCATTATAACCATTGTCTCCATAATAATCGTTTCCATTTTCTCCATTATAATTTATTCCATGTTCCCCATAGTTATTATTTCCAAAGTCTTCACCGGACTCACAGTTGTTGCAGCTAGGCCTTTTAGGTTTGCAACTGTGGCAGGTTTGTTTGCAACAATTACTGCTACTATGCTTGCAGCAACTGCTTTCACTTTTACAGCAGTTGCATCCGCAGCTACAGCTATGTTTGCATTCACAACTAGATTCTTTTTGTCTGCAGGGGTCACATTTAGGCCTGCAGGGTTCACAATGACAATCACATCTTGTTGGTGGTGGGGGTGGTGGCGGAGGTGGTGATGGCGGTGGAGGTGGCGGTGGAGGTGGCGGTGGAGGCGGTGGCGGTGGTTGTGAGCATAAGTCACAAACAAAGGGTTTCGGCGTTGTCATTTCTCTAGCTTTACAAAGTTCGCAAGTTGTTGTAGTGGTGGTTTGCGTTTGGGTGCTGACGCGGTGACAGTTCGGGCCCTCACAGTGATTCGTGTCACAGTTACAAACACGATGACCGTTGTTAGTACTGCAGTAGCATTCGCCGTTAGAGCTCATTGGGACGTTGTTGCTGTTAATTTCAACAACGTCAGGAACGCCATCGTTCTTGGTACTGTCCTCTGAAAAAAACGTGCCCGTATTATGGAAGCCGCGGTGATCCACAGAGTAATCATTATCGTCGTCAAAGAAACCCCCGCGATCATGGATTGCCTTTTGATCAGTATTGTTGTAAATATTTTGGTCAGTGCTATCATTATATACAGCGATTAAATCGCTGTTTGTGATCTTATTTTTTGTTATGGAGTTAGCATCACTATAGCGGAAACTGTCAAAAGCAGGAGCAAGCATGTGATAATCCAAGCTACCGATTCCGTTATTAGGGCCTTGATTAGAAATTTCGGAGCCATCGTGAATCCCGTAACCATCATAAGGGACGTCGTAAACATCGTTAGGGTTTCGGTAAGTATCACTAAGGAGACTGTAGTCATCAGTAGGGTCAAAGCTGGGGAGATTAATACCTTTCGTGTTATAAGTGCTGTCACGGTCAATGTTATTATTATCATCGATAGCGCTTCTTTCGGCAATATCTAAAAGTGATGGAATGTATTGCTCTCGTTGCTTGTGTTCAATTTCTGCATCTGCTTGACTAAACCCGTGTCGACTCATTTGAGCGTCTGGTCTTATACTATCTGATGTACTAATATCATTTTTAGGTTCACTTTTAGTCACATCATGTCTTGGTTTGTAAATCCAATTGTTTTGTCCATAGTTTCCTACTTTCACTATTGGAGTTGATCTATCAACGCCATCGAGGTTATTTAGATAGTTTCCAGCTCTAGAAACAGGAACTGGTGAGCCAAGATTTCTTCTTGCGTAATTGGCTTGACTAAGGCCATAAGCTCTGTTAAAATAATTTTCTTGGCCGTAGCTACTGGCTTTGTTTAGGTCACTACTTCTTAAAATGTTACCTCCTTGACCAAGGTTATTGGTTCTGCTAACAAACGTTGCTTGATTAAGGCCACTTACTTCTAATGGCAGGCTTCTAGTTTGTCGAACGACATAGCCTTCGGAAGCAGCACCATCAAAGGGAGCTCGATTCCAAACAAAAGGGTCTTTATTAACCTTATATATTCTGGTAAGAGTAGCTATAAGGTTTTTATCAGGAACTCCCTGGGGTTGGCCACTTGCTCTGGCAACATCAGATCCTTTCTTCGGACCGACTCTCCAGGCATTAGGAGTTTGACTACTTCTAGTTGGCAGTTTCCGAACAACAAGGGAAGACGGAGTCCTGACGTTATCTCCACGAGATGGGCTACCGGCTCGCCTCACGTCATCGTTTAGACCTCTTGTTCTTGCAACATAAACACTCCCATCATATGCTGCTCTACCTATACTTCTGCCGCTACGGCCACCTCCTTCGTCTGAGTAGGCCCCTTGGTTGAGATCATTTTTTCTGTGCCCAGAGAAGGCATTCAGCTGCCTACTCCATGACACCTCATTTGCTTGACACGTAATAATTATAGCGATGAGATATAACTGAAAATAAAAGCTAAAGCTAGTATTTATTTAATTTTCATGATTTTGTGGACTCTTAATAGATAACTAGAAAGACAATAATGGGGTTCTATACTCGTATGAAGGTAGGGTGGTTAACCAACATTCGGCCGAAAAAACATTTAGTGGGTACGATTTTGAATTGTAGTTGGTCATACAAATGGAGGGTACCTAAGTCTAAAATTTTCAATTAAACAATTCCTTTGTTTTTATTTTATAATATTAATTTCAATTAACTAGACGTTATTATTATTATTATTCTTTAATACAATACATTAATTACGCTAGAATTTGATACTTTAATTTTGATTCAATCTAAATCTATTTTAGACTTTCTCGACTTTTCGGAATTTTCTGATGGTCATTTTTAGCCAAAGGCACAGGGGTGAAAAAAAAATAAGAATGGTGTGAATAGTTTAAGTTAAGAGAAATTGAAATTTTAAAAGAAAAATTCAGTTCCATTGGCCTAGACCATAACCTCTCAAAATGTGAAATTTATCTTCCCCAAACCACTGACAGACAGACTACCATATCAAAATTTAATACAATAGCACCAAATATCAAAATTATGGAAAGAAACTCTCTTCACCTCCTGGGATCCCCAATTTTTGACGAATCCTTTCCAACGTTTATTGAGGAGAAAATACAAAATTTTCATGATGTCTCGGAACGACTTTACAAAATTAATATTCATTCGGCCTTCACACTCATTCGATACTGTTGCTTTGGACCAAAATTCACATATAACCTTCGCTCCTCCCATCTTTGGAAGCATCCACAACTTTTAGAAAAAGTAGACCAAATTATTAGAAACACACTAACTTCTATCCTAAATGTGGCCCTGGACGACCGAGCGTGGCAGCAAGCTACTCTTCCCATCCGCCTGGGTGGTCTCGGCGTTCGCAAAATTTCAAGTATTAGTTTACCGGCGTTCCTCTCCTCGGTCCACAGTACCGATAAATTAACCAGGAAAATTTTATCTTCCTCACTGGTTGATTTTGAGGTACCGTTTTTGACCGATGCGTTGAACGCTTGGAAAATGGCTTGTCCCAATACGGATTTGCCCGACAACCCGTCCTCCCAGAAACTGTGGGACGTGCCGCTCTGCAGTATTATACGGAATACACTATTAAACACGTCTTTTAATACTGTTGAGCGTGCCCGTCTGCTGGCTGTGGGAGAATGGGAGTCAGGCTTGTGGCTTCAGGCGCTCCCGTCATCCACCATAGGTACTATGATGGATGACTCATCGTTTCGGCTCGCTACGTGTCTCCGCTTGGGCGCACCTTGTGTTGTTCCGCATCGGTGTCACTGCGGTGAAGCTGTCGACAGTCTCGGGCACCATGGCTTGTCCTGCTACAGGAGCGCAGGTCGCATAGCACGGCACGCCAGCATCAACGACATTATTCGTCGAGCTCTTGTTACCGCCGGCGTACCAGCGGTATTAGAACCAAACGGCTTGGTACGTGACGATGGGAAGAGACCAGATGGCATGACGTTGTTGCCTTGGAAGATGGGTAGGCCTCTGGTGTGGGACGCAACTTGTGTCGACACCCTTGCGCCATCTCATGTTCCAAGCACGACGTGCTGTGCTGGCGCCGCTGCTGCGGCTGCTGAGACCCTCAAGCGGCGCAAATACTGTAACCTTATAGGTAACTACAGTTTTGAGCCGTTTGGGGTCGAAACGCTCGGGTCATGGGGCCCGAGTGCGCGTCTACTTTTTAAGGAAATTTCTCGCCGACTGGTCGAGGCTTCACGTGACCAGAGGGCTGGCTCGTTCTTTGGCCAAAGAATTAGCATTGCCATTCAACGTGGCAATGCTGCCAGTCTTCTGGGCACGTTTCCGGATGATATCGATGCGGACGAGTACTTCGACGCCTAAGTGTCCTTTTGTTTTGTATTTATTTGTATAGTTAGTTAGTTAGTCATTTACGTTAAAAAAATATTAATTGCTTTATTTTATTTTATTTTATTTGGGAAAACAAACAATCGTACAGAGAAATTTGACTGTGTCAGACGGATGAATGGATCGTCACCAAAGTTTAGGTACCTACCCGAAAAGCAGTTGTTTTTACCTTACTTTCCAAACTATGTACGTTCAATTAACATTTTTTTTGTTATATAGACAAAATAATTAAAAAGGCAAATCTAACAATATCAATGAAGGAAAAGAATTGCTTCAACAATGATATTTGTAGGACACATGTAAAGCAGAAGTCGAACCAAAGAAATGATTTGGACAAGAATAAATAAAATAAATAGGCATGAGCAGAAAGCGGCACTCCAAGATAGTAAAATGAACAGAAAATTAGGTAATTGGACTGGTAGAGCTAAATAAGTCATGAAAATCATTTGTAGGGTCTCAAACCAGCAACGGCTATATTTTGCTATCTGAAGGAAGAGAGAGGGCCTACTTCACGATGTACGAATAGCCATTACTCACCGAATAAATTCGAAAATGGAACAGAATTTGTATGAAATTACTTTGCCAAGTAAGTTAATAGGAACTTAATCGTAGGTGGTGAAACAGCCCCAGAGAATGTAAAATCATAATTGTGATGATGATCTAAGGTAAGTACTATTTCAAAATACTTTCTCTGTTCATCTCATGGTCTAACCTAACTATTAAAGAAAAGGGAAGGGAGGGAACAAGAAAAATTAAGATTTAATAATGTTTGTAGCATCTGAACACACAAGTATATTGAGGGATATTTTTAAAATTTTATAATCACACTTTCCCTCGAAACATTTGTCTCAAAAACGATACAACTAAGTTTTTGTCTCAAAAACCACAACAATGACGACTCCTGAACGCGGTTTAAATGTACCTACCTACTGCTCGCATTCGGTTTTATTGGTGAAATTCGTCCTAATCCCTGTAGCGGCTAATCTCACTAGTGTAAATGCAATGAAATGAATCGTGTGTACATTACCAGGTAAATTTTCATCATCGGGTCCAGTTTTGTGCCAAGGTCCAGTACATAATGGTGCGTTCGAAGAAGGCTGGACGACTTTATTAAGGCGCCATATAGCAAACTTATACACTAGAACATAAACGGCTATTTGTCACGGTTGCCCAACAAATAATTACTTAATTTACAAGTGATAAGAGCTGATGAAGTTAGATGTTTTCCATTAAACAGTTTTGAGAACATTTTACTATTATATGAGGGATGGAGTGGGTTTGTTTCCTGGGTTTTCTCTTGTACATATAACATATTAATGTTGTAAAATGCTAAAAAAAAGGTCTGAGAACATAGCCCGAGTCTAATTGCTCACTTTACTCAATACTCCAGTAGCTCCTACTTTACGTAAATGGAGAACTTTTGTGACTCATACCTATAAAAAATGTCGAATCATTGATTTACAGATAGAATGCTACTGTTCAGGTGACATTTACACATCTTGCAACTAAATGCTCTTTAGCATGAAGTTTCACGTATGATGCCAAGTGCTAAGAATGACTAAATTCGTCAGAGGGATAAGAAAAAACTTTTTTACAAAAAAATACAACCGACTTCCAAAAACAACACTACAAAGTGAAAAATAACTGTAATTTCGGAAGTCGGTGTCTGGTTAAATGTATTTTCGTTTTTTGCCTCCGACTTTCGAAATTAATGTAGTTTTAAGGATTAAAATGGATTTTTATAAATAAAATATAATGAACACAACAAAGCTTAATTTTTAATCATTTACAAAAATATTTTTAACAAAATAAAAGAAAAATAATTAAATGATACGAATACACGATATCCTAAGTCAATGTTCACGAGCGCGCGTCTGTCGGAAAAAAGAGTTCGAGCCTAGCGCTCTGATATTGTTTTTGTGATTTGTCGATTTTTAAGAAACGAATTATTTACGATAATGGCCAACGAATGTGCGGGTTGTATGAATACAATCCAAAGCAAAGATTACCTGCAATGTTGTATTTGTAAATTACGGTACGACTTGCTGTGTTCTAACGTACCCGTAAAGCAATTCAAAACAATGGGTATATCCAAAAAAGCGATTTGGAAATGTCCTGACTGTCAGAGCAAACTACCGAAGACAAATAACACCGATACACCAGTCCGACCACGAGGTGATTGCTCCAAAAATGATACAGCTCAGCAACTTCACAGCTCACCTACCGAATCCAACGTAACTGTTCGCAATAAACAGATAAAACAAAGCAGCCCCCCTGAGAGTCCAATTAATGATGACACCATTTTAGAAATCTCAAAAGGTTCTCTCAGAGAAATCATAAAGCAAGAGATCGCCAGCGCGCTTAAAGATGTAGCTGACCAGTTTAAGCAAATAAGCGAGTTAATAACAGGCTTTCGGGTTTCCCTTGACTTTTTTAACGAAAAGTATGAACAAACAAAATTGTCATTAGAAGAAAAGTCTTCCAGAATTCTGGCACTTGAGAAAGATAACTTACAGTTACAAACATCGATCCACGATATAAGTCGACGCCTAAACCTTATGGAACAGAATTTAAGAGCGACCAACCTCGAAATTCAGAATGTGCCCGAAAACCGCTCAGAAAACCTACTCACCACGGTGCTACAACTCGGCAACATCTCTAATAGTGGAGTCGTAGAAGCTGACATAGCTCACTGTACCAGGATCGCAAAAAAGGATACCCAAACTGCTCGACCTAGATCTATTCTTGTTAAATTTAACAACCCACGCCTGCGAGATACATTTTTCGCTGCTACTATCAACTACAACAAAAAAAACACTAACAATAAGCTGAATACGAGTCACCTTGGTATCGCCACTGAGAACCCAGTTCCGATTTACGTGGTGGAACATTTGTCGGCAGATAACAAGGCATTACATGCAGCGACCCGAATTCGTGGCAAATCTCTCGGCTATAAGTTTGTTTGGGTGCGAAATGGAAGAATATTCATGAAGAAGAATGAACAATCTGAACGCATTGTTATAACGAACCAGGAGCAACTTAAGTCTATAACGTAAAAATAAATTAGGATAAATATTAAGCAAACTATTGAACGTTTTTGTAGTTCAATTAGCCACATTCAATAGTTCACTTCAGATTTATTATCAGAATGTACGCGGCCTTAAAACGAAACTTAATGATTTTTACCATAATATGTCCTTACAAGATTATGACATAATTGTGCTTACGGAGACTTGGCTGAACGGTGGTGTTTACGACGCCGAATTATTTGATGACAGGTATGATATTTACAGACGAGATCGCGAATCTAGTCGATATAGTGCGCGCAGGGATGGTGGTGGCGTCTTGATAGCGGTTTCCAGGAGGTTAAAGTCGTGTCGACTGCCACACCTGGAGAGTTCATGTGAGGATCTGTGGATCAATATTGAAACCGCCCCGCGTGGCACAATAACACATAAATTCCGTATCTGCGGCGTTTACTTACCCCCGCCTGTGACATCTGATATCATGCAGGTATTTTTGAGTTCTGCTCAGGGTGCTCTTGACCACGGTGATCACACTCTTATCTTAGGGGACTTTAACCTCAGTAATATAATCTGGAAAATTGATGAGAAAAACACAGGGCATGCACAACCATATCCTAGTAATAATAGCGAGGTGATTGAATGTTTCCTAGATTTTGTTTCTTTAAATGCTTTAGAACAGTTTAATTACTTACCAAATGCTAAATCTAAAACATTGGATCTGGCCCTCTGTAATACTACGTTACATAACCTTAGCCGTTGCACCTGTCAATTGATTTCAGAAGATCCCTTGCACCCTTCATTAGAATTCTCTATATCTTTAAACATTAAATCAAACAATCTTCAAGCTAAACCAACAATAAAACCAGACTTCTTTAAAGCTGATTACGATAACATCGCGATAGCACTAAATTCTGTAGATTGGGAAAAGGAACTGGAAGGTCACCCCACAACTGACAAAATGATCGATAGATTTTACAAGGTACTGCACGACATCATCAAACAAAATGTCCCGATGAAAAAAATATTGAGCAATAAATATCCACAGTGGTATTCTCGAGAACTTATGCGTCTCCTAAAAGAAAAAAATAAATTTCGCATAAAAGTTAAAAAGCACAAAAATCCTCTAGACATCGTGTCATTTGAGACACTGCGTGCTAGATGTGGTAGACTTATGGAAGTCTGTTACAAAAGCTATATAGTTAGAATGGAGGATGCACTTGCAAAGGATCCAAAAATGTTCTGGACATTTATTAAAAATAAAAAGAAAAATAAGAGTACTTACCCAGCAGAAATGTATCACATAAACAGGTCAGCATCAAGTGGACGTGAAATCTGTAACTTGTTTGCCGAGAACTTTGCACAAGTCTACAATACCTCGTCAACTGTTAATACGTCAAACTACGTTGACAGCTGTCTTGCTCCGTCCGGATTCTGTAAACTAGAATTTGGCGCAGAGGAAATATTCCAATCTTTAAAAACCTTGGATGAGCGTAAAGGTGCTGGAAGTGACGGTATTCCACCTGTATTTATAAAAAGATGTGCAAAGGCACTAACTAGACCTCTTAAACTTACGAGTATTTTCTACTCGTATTTTCAACAAGTCAATGGCGGACGGTGTGTTTCCCGAGAGGTGGAAGGAAGCTTTAGTGGTTCCTATTTTCAAATCAGGAGAAAAGCAACAAGTATGTAACTATCGGCCCATCTCTATTTTAAACATATTCGGCAAAATACTTGAAAAGTTAGTAACTAAACGCCTAAATGCACATGTTAAACAATGTATCACTTCCCATCAACATGGTTTCATCAATTCAAGGTCAACCTCTACAAACCTTATGTGTTATGTTACAGCCATATCAGAGTCCCTTGATAAAAGAATACCGGTAGACACGATATACACAGACTTCAGTAAGGCATTTGATAAGGTTGACCATAATATACTACTGAATAAACTAAACCAATTGGGAATAGGGGGGTCATT
The DNA here is from genome assembly GCA_946251885.1 of Cosmia pyralina. Lineage (NCBI taxonomy): Eukaryota > Metazoa > Arthropoda > Insecta > Lepidoptera > Noctuidae > Cosmia > Cosmia pyralina. The sequence goes on from OX276367.1 coordinate 17,089,282, forward strand.
ATTTAATTGGTTCCATTCTTACCTCATTGGCAGGAATTCAAAAGTGGTAATTAATGGTCACCAGTCTGACACCTTTCCAGCTACATCGGGAGTCCCGCAAGGATCGCACTTGGGCCCTATCCTCTTTAACATCTTCATCAACGACATTACGTCATGTTTTAAACACTCAAGTTTCTACCTGTTCGCAGATGACGTTAAAATTATGAAACCAATACTGACCAACTCCGATTGTGCACTTTTACAAGCTGATCTTGATCGAATGGCGGATTGGTGTAGAGTAAACAAAATGTCGCTCAATGTCTCTAAATGTCACTCCATGCAATTCTCGCGTAATAAAACAGTGCAATCCAACAAATACACATTGCAACAGCAAACACTACATGAAGTAGAAGAAGTTCGTGACTTGGGAATTGTATTTGACAAGAAACTGAAATTCGATAGGCATATATTAAATATAACCTCTAAAGGGTTCAAGGTCCTTGGATTTGTCTTGCGTAATAGCAAAGCGTTTTCTAAAACCTCGACTAGAATTAAACTGTACAACACATTGGTTCGCCCACTGCTTGAATATAATAGCACCGTATGGAATCCGCACTATGATACCTACATTAAACGCTTGGAAAGTGTACAAAGACGTTTTCTATACCATCTTTGCTATAAAGATCGTCTGGCGAAAAAAATTAGGAGCTACGACCTAAGACTACAACATTATCAGATGTCCTCGTTGGTAGATAGAAGAAAAGTTCTAGATCTCACATTTCTTCACAAACTGTTCAACGGGGCTGTTGACTGTAGCGAGCTTCTTGGAAAGCTGCAGATAAGCGCACCATCTCGCTTGCCGCGTAAATGTAACTATAACCTTTTCCATGTGCCGGGATCCAAAACAAACCTCGGACACTTCGCCGTTTTGCCAAGGCTCTGTAGGCAGTTTAACAGAGTATCGAAGCTTATTGATTTGGATATTACATGCAAATTACCAAAGTTTAAAAAAGACGTAAACGTCTTAGTATCCAAATCGTAATATATATTTTTTTTTGACTTCTATTTTTATTCTTTGATTATTATTATTGTTTGATTTTATTTGAAATTAATTTAATTAATTTTTATTTGAATTTGTTTAAAATTATTTTGTATTATTTTGTACCCTTATTGTTTTGGTTTTCATTTTGATTCGCTTTCAATGACTTTCGTTTATTGTATTTTGATTAATTTTAATGATTCTTGTTCTTATCAAACTTCTTGTACCTACCTAGTTATTAAGTGAATGATGTGGTCGCCTATAATTGGAAGCGCACATTTGTGTTGTCCGTATCTGCAATAAATTATGTATGTAATTGTGTAGCCTCTGTTGGCGATCCATTAAATAAATAAATAAATAAATAGAAAAGGGACCGTGCGCCGGTTTCCGCTGGCTTTTATAGGGCTGGTCACTCGTAGCTCCCTCTAGGTAATCTGTGCCGTTGCAGCTAACAGTAGTAATAAAATGTAGTGTTGTTTTGGAAGTCGGTTGTATTTTTTTGTAAAAATGTTTTTATTTTCACTTTCTAGTTGTGGTACCTACCCCACACACATACTAAAACCACTACTGCAAAAGAAACTAGAGCATCATCTACATAAAAAGTGGGGAAAAAATACGTATTATTGAAGCTAACTTAAAAACTACCCAAGCAAAGTTAATAAATTTTATATGGGACCAACTTTGAGATAAACCCGTTCGAATAAAACAGAAAACTTTCAAATCGGACAGCTCTGTAAAAAGATATACGTGGTCATACTTATAAAAAAGAAAATAAAAAATATATGTGTTGAATTGGGAACCTCCTCCTTTTTTTATCGTCGATTAAAAAATAGCTACTCAGTACGTTTGTTTTGCATAAGAATTTGTCGGACGCATGAATTCACTTACACAGTCTTGACTACGATTTCAGATTTACAATACTTACACATAATCCAACAGTAGAAAATGCAGCTCGTAAACAACCTTAGCAATGTACCTATATGAATTCATGTTTGAGACGGAAGGAGAAGCTTTGGAAGCTATGTAGAACCAAACATTTTTTGACGGAAACTGTGATGAACGATGGACGCAGTTCACGCAGTGCACTAAAGAATGACACGGAGGGCGCAAGATTGAGTAACAGTTATATGAGAAAGGACTTTTGCGTAACACATTATCAATCGGAGTTGGTTTCATTTTGACAGTTCAACAACATTCATTGCGTTATTTACGTTGTCGAGCAGATAAATTTTTCGAACATACGAAGTAATGGATTAGCAGTTTGTTTCAAAATGAAACCAACTCCGATTGGTAATGTGTTACGCAATTAGGCTGCTGGATGAAATATTTGCAAACTAGGAAGACAGCCGCAAAAGGAGGCAAATAGAGTCAGGTTAAATTGATTTCAGTTGTCATATAAGGTGGAGATAAAAGTAGGGAGAAAGTGGAGGAAACTGAACTTTAATTCTTCTAGAATTACCTACTAACCCACAATGACTAAACGTGGTGATCAGTGCTTGTTCCTTCTCTATTATAGAAAATCTTAGGTCTGTCTTCCTTTACTCTGCAATGGACGTTTTCAGGCTAATAGCTATTAACGATGACGGGTTTGTTTATACCTGTTGTGATATTCCCTCTCCCTCTCTTAGTCTAGACTTATTTTCTCAAGAGATCATCATTCTCCTGCCCTTATCCCAATCTATTTGGGGTCGGCGCAACATGTCCTTTTTTCCATACTTCTCTATTATTCGTCATCTCGGTAGTCACCCCCTTTCTAGCCATATCATCTTTCACACAATCCATCCATCGTTTCTTTGGTCTTCCCCTACTCTTATAGCCATCGACATTCATGCTCAAAACTTTCCTCACGACATTTTCCTCACTCCTCCGCATCACATGCCCATACAATGACAACCGATTTCAGCACAACTTTTCAGTCACTGGTGCCTCTTTCAGACATCCTCTTATGTACTCATTTCTTATTCTATTATATTTTCTCGAGAGATATAAACTAGTAAGACATTTCAGACAGACGCGATTTCTTCCAGAGTTCGTTAGTAAAAATGAATGAAAAATAGAAATTTTTCGCTACTTATACTGCGTAAAAGTCGATTTTTATTTACCAAATTAATATTTGATTAATTTCGTTAGTTTCATTTATGTGTAGCCACTTGAGTAATTTTACATCCGCCATACTTCTATTAAAAAAGTGTTGATAATTGAACAGTAGTTAAATTTGATTGAATACTGATTTCGGAAATGTCTCGATTTTAAACGCTACATCACTTGTAGATTTTTGACATCTGTCATTATAATCAACGTAAAGCTGGTAATAGTGAAGTGTTATGTAAAGCTAAGTTCACTTCCATTAAATCATGACGAATGGGGTAACCACCCTAGACGATAAAAACTTTTTTACAAAAAAATACAACCGACTTCCAAAAACAACACTACAAAGTGAAAAATAACTTTAATTTCGGAAGTCGGTGTCTGGTTAAATGTATTTTACGTTTTTAACCACAGTTTTCCGAAATTTAGGTTATTTTCCACTTTGTAGTGTTGTTTTTGGAAGTCAGTTGTATATTTTTGTAAAAAAAAAAAATATTTTTCACTTTTTAGTTGTGGTACTTACCCTACACAAATTCTAATACCACTACCTGCATAAGAAACTAGAACATCATCCACATAAAAAGTCGGGAAAAAATATGTGCATATTATTGAAGTTAGCTCAAAAACTACCCAAGCAAAGTTAATCAATTTTATATGGGACTAACTTTAAGGTATACCGTCTCGAACAAAACAAAACATTTTTTAAATCGGACGACTGTAAAAAGTTATGCGTGGTCATATAATGCGTGTATTGAGAACCTCCTCCTTTTTTTTCGTCGTCTCCCTCTCACCGAGAGGAGGCCTGTGTCTCAGCAGTGGGAACATTATAGGCTGATTATGTTTATGAATTAGTGAATAGTTTTTATTGATTTTAGGTAAGTACGTATTTTGTTCTCTCTTCTATGCACTCTTACACACGGTGTCTGCATCTTTTTATCTACATTCCTATCGCAGGTATGCTGGAAGAGCTTTCTTTAGAAATAACCATCATGCTGCTATACAATACAGCATACGATCTGCTCAACTATATAATAGAGTAAACAAGGATATATACATATACACTAAACAAGCACATACGTGTAATAAGATTCTAATAGATTGGATTATACCATTTTCTTATGAAGATACTGAGGCACTATTGAAACTTTGCAACACATAAATCACTCAGTTTATCAACACACTCACTCACTAAACACACGCAAACCCTCCCTCTTCCCCATTTACATATGTTTACTTTTATTGAATTTCCACTTAAACATTTACATACATACATATGCACACACACACACACATTTAATTAGTTAGTCTTTTATTTTATTTTGTATGATTACCTTGCTGTGAAAGAGCGGAGTCTCCTAATACATTAATAATACAATACATTGTTTGCTTACAAGGAGGCTCCAATCACTAATTGTGTTTTTTATTTATTATGGTTACGAAATAAATAATTTTTATTTTTATTTTATTTTATTTATATTTTTATCACATAACCATTCCTTTCTTCTTGCCTGTTTATATGCGTGTACATAAACAATTAAATAAATAAAATAAGTCGATGGAGGAAATATCTCGGCCGAGCACCTACTCTGGTCTCTTTGCCGATTTTGGAAGGCCCTTCTGCGAAACGACATATTTAAGCCATCAAGTAACAATACTCTGTTCCAGTTAGAAAAGCAACGATGTCTCTGAATTTAGAAAGCAATTTAAGGAGTTTACCGACGTCAGGTAGTACAAAGTGTTTGTTGACGTCAGTAAACTAACTACTCTCCAAGTATACCATCAACCTAGGGACATAGCTACCGTCTTATCAGCCGTCGTCGTTTCAATATTACATAATAATCATTTCCAGTTTATATTGAATAGAATTGAATAGAATAGAATACTCTTTATTATGCACACTATTTAAATACCAGAAACCACACTACAAACTACTACTACTACTTACTAGAAATATATAGCTTGATCTGTAGAAGCACGGTTACAGATCAAGCTATACATTTCTAGTAGAAGCTGATCTCGCATTGTTTAGGATTTCCTTACAATGAGAGGTCAATATTCGAGGAAAGCAGCTTAATCTTTTTGCAGACTATCTAAATAACCGCTGTCAATGTTTGAAAATTGATAATTTTACTAGCTCAGAACTAAAAAATACTTCTTTTGGGGTCCCGCAAGGAAGTATATTAGGTCCAACCTTATTTCTTATTTATATAAATGACCTCTGCAGTCTCAAACTAAATTCGGGTAAAATAATATCATATGCTGATGATACTGTACTCCTGTTCTCCGCAAATGCATTACATGAAGTTTGGTTCTGTGCACAGCAAGGTTTCAATATAGTTAATCGATGGTTACAACATAACTTATTGACATTAAATGCTGACAAAACTAAATACATTCGCTTTTCCTTACGCAACTAAAGCCAGATATTCATTCCATATATTCATGCACATGTTTGTAACACAGCTGCAAACTCGAAATGTAATTGCCCAAGTATCCTTAATACGAAAACTATTAAATATCTTGGAGTAATTATAGATGCTTCTCTTACATTTAAAAATCACATTGACCTATTATGCAGTAGAGTCCGTAAATAGATGTTCATTTTCAAGAAAATTCGTCCTTTTGCCGACTCTAAGGTGATAAAACAGGTATATTACGCTTTGTGTCAATCGATCATTACATATTGCATTACCTCATGGGGAGGAGCAGCTAAAACAGTTTTGCTACCACTGGAGCGCGCTCAAAGAGCTGTATTGAAAGTATCCACATTCCGGCCTATCCTATTCCCGACCCAACTTTTATATCAATCTTGCAATGTTCTGACTGCGGCAGTTATTTATTATGCATACTTTATTAAAACAGCACTCTAAATTGCCTTACAATAGAGTTGTCATTGATAAAAGACGTAAAGACATCTGTATGGATAATTATAGATTAAGGCATTCTTTTATGTATCGATTTTTTATATTCTTAGGACCATTTCTTTATAATAAAGTAAACGCAATTTTGACTATGTCTGCATTAGACACGGTACATTGCAAAAATATAATTAAAACTTGGTTACAAAAATTGTCTTATGATGAGTGATGAGTTGATGAGTGATGACACAGAAAAGTTACTGGTTGTTATAAGTTAAATATTATTTCTAATTCAATGTTTTCATTTCATTAGTCTGTTATGTTATTCATTATTTATGCATTATCATCAATCTTAGGAAATATTTTTGTAAACTAATTTGCACTTATGATACCTGACATACAGGTTTATCCTAGTTCAGGTTAAGCCCATTATTATATACCTACCATTTTAGTTTAAGCCTTAATATTGTAAATATGCATTATTTAAATGAATGAGTAAATATAAACTGGAAATGTATAGCTTGATGTGTAGCAATGTGTACCTGTTTCTTAATTTAATTTTAAAATACTTTTTAGAACGAAATTCCTTTCCGCATGTCACACACACTTGCACACTATTGTCACTTGTTTTCATCACGACACAATGTTACCGACAAAAATGTCGTGACTGTCAAAATGTTACCCTTTTTTCGGTTTAGGTCTCATTTGCCAGTGCAAAAGCAAAAGGAAGACACCTCTACACGCATTTTTTTTTTCTTTTCTTTCTTTCTACTGTTTTCGGGACTCTGTACTTTTATCAATGCTAATTTTGTTTATGCGAATGTATAATGTAACCCTCTTTTTGGGCTTTCCTGTAGTAGGGGAAAACAAAATTTTGATACGTGGCCTATTTAGGATTATAGCTACGCCACTGCATCAACCTATCATTCTATTACATTTTGGTAAAATATCCACACATAAAAGGCAGTTTGGTGTTGACTGATATATACCTGGAATGGATGTGCTGCTGGGAAGTTTGTTACGCCACTTCTTCCTGCCAGCTAAAGCATTAGGAAGTGAACTGTTTTATGTAATTTTGACGGTCAGAAAGTGCTGATTCTCAGCCTAGTTTGAATAAATTTCGTTTGATTTTGGAATAAGTATAGATAAATGTAGTGGAGTGGTATTCAGCTGCATCCGGTTAGACTGGAAGCCGACCCCAACATAGTTGGGAAAAGGCTAGGCAGATTGAAATGTAGTGGAGTGATGGTTTTCTTTGGGTACAAGTGTTGTAGCAAGACTAACTGCCAGGTGACGGCCAGACTACCAAAGTATAGCAGCTAAAGAATAGCATGAGCGTATTTATGGTTACAGAATACTTAAGGTAACTTCGGTCATGGTGACATGAACAGAAGAGGAGCTTTGTGGTATGAATTTTGGTTGGAATACAGATTAATTTTTTTCGTCTTATCATAATTAGATATTTTAGAAGTTCCTGTTGCAATGACTTACGCTAACATATTAACTTATAAGTTTTATGAAGCAAGTGCGAAACGTAATAACAAGATGTTCGTCTCGTGACTGCGTAGTTTATCAAGACGAACCGGAAAGTATTTATTCTGGGGCTAATTTGACCAAAGTCGGATATCTTTTATTCGTGGAATAAAATTGACGACTGACAGTTTTTGTTTGGAGAAACTGTCAAAAATTCAAAATTTAATCGAAGAATAAGACTTATGCTGGGTATAAATGTTTGGTCGAATTCACTCTAAGTCTATTCAATTTATACCTATTATTATGCAGACTTTTTAACAGACTTCAAAAAAGGAGGTTTCTCAATTAAACCGTATATATAGGGTGACTGGTAATTAGTGACCGATACCTAAACACATGATTGTGCTCATGATAACAAACAAATTTAATATGGAAACAAACCTGAAATCGCGGAAAAAAAATCAGCTGCTCCCTACATTTTGACGAGTTATGCGAATATGAATGTAGGAAGCAGCTGATTTTTGTGGTGGAAACGCAGCCATGTTATTTTAAAATATTTTACAATATTTTGTACACATTTTATTATATGATTATATGTGGTGAGTTGATGACGATGCAATTTAAGTAAGTAATGCAGTGCCAACATTGTTAACAGTAGGCATTTTATTGCTTCTGCTCTGCTCACCCATTTTGGGAAAAACTGAAAAAAATACGATAACATTGGTTAAACTTTAAACGGTTTTCAATTTTCTAATACTTGAAATTAGTTAGTTAATTAAATAAAGTTTAAATTGAAACATTTCTAATAGTTGTAATCAATTATTAATAAACACATTGCAATTAGAAACACTTGGAAACCTATTATTATGCGAAGTCAATATAATTAAATCTGAGTAAAAAGTAATGGAACCCAATTATTTTATGTGTAACTAGTTGATTGTGCCCGGCGTCGCCCGGGTGAATTTCATGTCTCTATATCCAGTAGTTTAGACTGAGTATTGTCTGTTTTAGTAAAAAAATAGGTACCATCCAAATTTCCGACTTTTCCGGTAAATTTTCCAAAAAAAATCTGTCATACAAACCTTAACAATTGCAAACAAAAAAAAAAAAAAAAATAGCCAAATAGTAGCAACCGTTCTGAAGTGATGCGCGTACATACACATTCGGCAATAATTTTTTATTATATACATTTATTTATTTAGATGAGTAGGTATAACAAGAAAATCAAAAAGTTTATTTATTTTTTTTTTTTTTTTTGAAAACAAAGTGCATGTAAGAAACTAGCAAATTTTCAAGTACTTCTTCCTTCAGTAACTCGTTTATTTATTCCTTGGCCTCCCATGCATAATTACGTATGTGTAGATCAATCAAACAAGCTGATTGATATAGGACCTACCGTGATTATGCATGGTAGCCCAAGGAATAAATAAACGCATTACTGTACATAAAAATAAACAGTTATAAATAAGAAGAAAAAGAATCCCATGGTGAAGAGAGTATTACAGTATATAATATCAATATATATATCAGTTTGACACTGCATGAAACAGATTTCTGCCTCAAAACGATTACTGACTGAAAAAAGACTAAACTTTAATGACTGAACAAACGAGGAGAGCATCAACAAGTAACAACAAAAGAAAAACGGAGAAAAAAGGAAAAGTAGGGAAGCATTAGCTCATGCAAAGGATAAGAACAAAGCTGTCAATGATGAGGATTGCAAAGACGTAAGATTGAATGCAGGATCTGTGATTCCATCAATATCTGGTGAACTATTGATTAAACTCAGGACAGATAATATTGGTAAGGAAGAAAATAAAATAAAACGGCGGACTGCGTGGTGGACCACGCACAATGAAGTTGGGATGAAATTAATCCCAAAAAAAAAACTTAACATTGTAGTTGAAAAACATGTTCTTCCATACATCGATATACGTCACGGTCATATTATCCAACTGCAAATTTAAGTTTGTAATAGATTTTTTTTAAGTGTTAAAACTACAAATTAACGATTTTTAGACGTATATTTTTAGTGCGTTGATTTAGAAACTTAATTTTTTTAGAGCTCCAAGTGACCGTAGAACTACGTATTTGATATTTATTTCAACTTGATACCTCCATGTGTTCCTGAGAAAAAGAATTTAGACTGACTGGCAGACAGACAGATGCACAACGAAGTGATCCTATAAGGGTTCCGTATTTTCCTTATGAGGTACGGAACCCTAAAAAAAGCAACCATACGCTTCAGTGAACATTAAGCTAAGGATGATGACAGTGATGGTGGTGGCGATAATATTATACAGGGTGTCCAAGAACCTGGCGTCCAACTGGATTCCCACGATGCCCCAAGTTCTAACAGTACTCAGAAAAATATTTTAAAAAATCCACCCCATGTACTTACAGAATTATACTGATTTCAAAAAAAAAGGGGAAATGAGCACCCTGTGACATACTTTTGAATGCTGTGACTGCTAATGCTGATAATTTCGATATTTCTTGGAGGTTTTGTAATCTAGGGTATTGCTGTGTCTAAATAGAATGTAAAAATAAAGTACTTATTGTACCATTTTAAAATAAAATATTATTTTAACTAAAGGTGATATGGAAAACTATTGAATTTCGCAACTTTGACCGACTGTAGTGTAAAAAAAATGTACCAAAATAGTATGGCAAGTGACGTCAAATTTTGACGCGTTTATTCCTCTTTTTAAAAAGGTATAATACTTACACATTAATTTGAAAAAAAAAAATTTGATAATATTTTTACTCAACAACCCAATTTTTACGAAGTGCCTACCTACTAACGGTAACTGTCGGACCCTTTCTTATCTTAGAAACTGTTATGTTACTACTATTATTTACTTCGGTTCCAAGAGTGAGCAAGAAGGAAATACACACAGGTAGATGGGTTCCCAGTAGAATAAAAGCAAAGAATGTTAGTTTAAAGATATTTTATTACAATAAATGTTCAAAATGTTGACCACCCGCGGCAATACAAGCTCTCACTCTCCTTAAAAAGGACCGCTTTATGTTTCGCGAGTAACTTTTTTGACGTATCACCTGCACTGCTTGTGTTATCTTCTCACGAAGGTCAGCGATGTCATTAATGGGCTTCGCATAAACGAGCTCCTTCATAGTTCCCCAGAAAAAAAATCCAGCGGATTTAAGTCAGGTGAGCGGGCTGGCCACGGGATTGTTCCTGATCGCCCAATCCACCTGTTCGGGTATTGCTCGTCCAAAAACTCTCTAACGGATACGCGAAAATGTGCTGGACAGCCGTCGTGTTGGAACCACATATCTGGTGGGGTCTCTTCTAGTAAGTTTGGCAAATCATTTTGAAGAAAATTTAAATATGATTCGCCAGTCAAATTCTCGGGCATCTCAAATGGACCAATAATATTCCCACAGAGAATACCGGTCCACATGTTCACTTTGAACCGGTACTGGGATCTATCTTCTCGCATCAAGTGCGGATTTTCCACATGCCACTCGTGCAAGTTGTGTAGGTTCATGTAGCCATCCTTCTTAAATGTTGATTCATCTGACCACAAAATTTTGTCGATAAAGTTTTCGTCTTCTCGATGTTTTTGCAGGATTGTTTCACAAAACGCGACTCGGCTCGGATAGTCTCGAGGTAAAAGACTTTGCACTCGCTGTACGTGGTACGGATGATATTCTTCTTTTTGGAGAATACTGTGTGCTGTGCTCTTCGGTATCCCCGTATCAGCTTCTATTCCTCGCACAGAGATGCTTGGATTTGCCGACACCGCCTCTAAAACTTCATCGCGTATGAAGTCATTTACGGGTCGTCCTTCACCAGCTACTTGATTGGGGAACCGCCCGTCACATAGTGATCTGTGCACATTAATGAAAACTCGATGGTCGGGATATCGCGTAGCCCTCGGATACCTTTCTCTGTAAAGTCTCGCTGCAGCTCGTCCATTACCTCTACATTCTCCATAAATGTAGTGCATATTTGCGTATTCTTGCGGAGTGTAGGTCGCCATGGTAGCACACACAAAACACAAACTGTCCAAACACAGGCAAAGGTCGTCGTAAAGAGTTCGTTTCAAAGTCCAGAGCACAAAGAGTAATCGAGTCCAATAAACAAAGCTTTAAATCGTAGTACGTGATCAATGGTAACAATAAGAGAGAGGTGCGTAGTAACGGCAGGAGGCAGTGACGCGTACTGACCGTACTGTTATCCTAAATAGCACGATCCCAGATAGCGTCACTATCTATCTCACTCGCACCTCTAACCTTTTTCTCCCTCACTCTTACCTGAATAATGGGGTACCATAAAGAAGAACCAGCAAATCGCAAAGATAGTTTCTGTCTTGCTCCCTCCTGTTGTAATAACGAATCACTATGGTGAGATGCATGCACATACCGTCCCTTACGGTCTAACCTGTTTTTTGAGAGGCCTGTTGTTATTTTTATGAGCATACAATAGTAATTCTTTAGAGGTTAGATTCAATTCGTCGTAAATTTTTCTTTCTAAGAATTCTGTTAGACATCGTAAAAATTGGGTTGTTGAGTAAAAATATTATCAAAAATTTTTTTTTTCAAATTAATGTGTAAGTATTATACCTTTTTAAAAAGAGGAATAAACGCGTCAAAATTTGACGTCACTTGCCATACTATTTTGGTACATTTTTTTTACACTACAGTCGGTCAAAGTTGCGAAATTCAATAGTTTTCCATATCACCTTTAGTTAAAATAATATTTTATTTTAAAATGGTACAATAAGTACTTTATTTTTACATTCTATTTAGACACAGCAATACCCTAGATTACAAAACCTCCAAGAAATATCGAAATTATCAGCATTAGCAGTCACAGCATTCAAAAGTATGTCACAGGGTGCTCATTTCCCCTTTTTTTTTGAAATCAGTATAATTCTGTAAGTACATGGGGTGGATTTTTTAAAATATTTTTCTGAGTACTGTTAGAACTTGGGGCATCGTGGGAATCCAGTTGGACGCCAGGTTCTTGGACACCCTGTATAACTACCAGTAATCACATAAGCATAGCAGCGGTTAAATTAAAACCAATAAAAATTAAATAACACTTCACTAATTAGCTCTTATCATAAGTATTATTTAGTAATTATTTGCTTGGGAGACCGTGACAAAAGTCGATTTAAATACTACCTTTGTAACCAATATTAATGTTGCCTTATTAATTAAAGTCAGCCATTTTGGTCACCCATATCATAACTGGCGGCCATCGAAACTTGGCGCGTCACTGGAATATCAAACAATGAAAGACATACTTTCATTAAGGCTGTATCAGACTCTGGTAAGTTTTTACAAGAAGCTTTTAATATTGATAATAGTATCATCATCATCTCTGTCCACTATATGCTTGCGGATGCCTCCAAAAACATTGCCTCAACGACAGTAACATTATAATACTCTAATGTTTCTACTTGTCGGTGGATCTTTTGCTCTTTCTGCATCATTATTATCATTTGAGCCCGGAATTACTCACTGCTGGGTACAGGCCTCCCCTTTCTTCTGCCATTCTATACTTCCCGGTTGCGTTTCGGCTTTGTGGTTCATCAGATTTAATATTAGGTCTTTACCTATGAAATTGCCGTTCTGCAGTACTGGCCATTTCAAATCAAAATAATTTTTGTTTGGCTAAGAATTCTAATTTCAAATTAATTTTATTTTAAAAACATGGATTTTTTTTTCCAAAAGTAGTCATTTGTTTATTGATTAGTGTTACATTTTCATCGCATTTCAATCTTTTTCGTCATCATGGATACGTTAAAAATTCGAGTAATTATGGAATATGAGTACCGTCGTGGCAGCAACGCGGCACAAGCGGCACGCAACATCAACGACGTTTACGGAGCTAACACTACAAACCAACGCACCACTTGTTATTGGTTTGCTCGCTTCCGTTCTGGAAATTTCGACCTGAAAAATGAACCTCGCGGTCGTCCGAAGACTTTGGTCGACAATGATGAATTAAAGGCGATTGTGGAAGCTGATGATACACAATCTACGGCTGAATTAGCAGCAGCTTTCGACGTTAGCGTCAAAACAATATTGGTCCATTTGCGTCAAATTGGCAAGGTAAAAAAGCTTGACAAATGGGTGCCCCACGAACTCAATGATCGCCAGCGCGAAGTACGCGTCGAGACGTGCCTTGCACTGTTCAACAGACACACAAATGAAGGAATTTTGAACCGCATTGTTACCTGCGATGAAAAATGGATTCTGTTTGATAACCGCAAGCGCTCAGCAAGTTGGTTGGATCCTGGTTCAGCACCTAAACAATGCCCTAAACGAAAACTTACCCCTAGAAAAGTGATGGTCACTGTTTGGTGGTCTAGCGCCGGTGTGATTCATCACAGCTTCTTCCCAAACGGGGTGAGCATTACTTCAGATGTGTACTGTGAAGAACTGAACACAATGATGGAGAAGCTGGCACATCTCCAACCAGCATTGGTCAATCGCTCGTCTCCGCTGCTCCTGCACGACAACGCGCGACCTCATACTGCACAGCAGACGGTCTCCAAGTTGCAAGAACTGGGGTTGGAAGCTCTCCGTCATCCGCCCTGCTCACCAGACCTTGCGCCTACAGACTACTACTTTTTCCAGAATTTGGATAACTTCTTGGCGGGAAAAAATTCAATACCCGAGAGGCAGTACAAAATGCCTTTGAAGAATTTGTTGCCTCCCGTCCAGCTGATTTCTTTAAGAAGGGCATCAATAAACTGCCACTGCGTTGGCAAAGATGCATTGATTGCATGGGTGATTACTTCGATTAATACAAATAAAAAATTCATGAAAAAAATTCGTTTAAATTTTTTCATATAAAACAGCAATTTCATAGGTAAAGACCTATTATCAAACTCCAACATTTATTTTATTTATTACTTCATTCATAATTAATTTACAATAATTTGGGAAATGGTTTAGCGCACTTTAGCTCCACAGCAATGCAACTAAAACATTTAACAATTTAAATTATTTATTACATTGACTTATTAGTCCAGTAACCTTCTTGCTTTAAATCTGGTTGGTCCGATTTTTTGCTGACTTTTGGCTGAATTTTAAGCCTAATGGACTAGTTTCTAGAATACGTACGCAAAACATTTTAAAGTAAACTAAATTTGCTACAATATGAGACTAGAACTGTCTCTGTACACCCAGGAGTTTCCGACATGAAGCCTTTCAAAATTTATATATTTTTTTCCAAGTAAACAATAATTGTTATTTTATTTTTATGATTTCTTGCGGCAGCAAGAGGGGTTGTGGGAACGCGTGCAGCTGCAAGAAGACAGAGTGAATTACTCATCAGTCTGCAGGTACTGCAGCGGGGCCTCCTGTGACAATGCACCGGATGTTGTGGTAGAAATAAACTTCGGTTCTCCAGAAAGTGACGATCTGCCCGATGTCAACATAGAGGATGTCTTCTGGGCACAAAACATCGACGATACATCGCCATCCTCCGATAGGGATATGTCATCCCAATACGACGATCCAGATACATACGAAGCTCAACCAGGCCCTTCCAAGAGAGCTTAATTTATTGATTACCCAATTGAATAATTGATTACAAAATTAAGCGTCATCGTCACTTCTCATTTTCTTTTTTAACATCCCATCGTAAAACGTAAAGGCATTCGACAGAGGTATGTAAAAAATGTAAAGGGGGGTAGGGGAGAGGAATGTGCGGGCCCCTCACACCTCCTCTGGATTCACTAAAATATGATAGGAGTTAGGAGGGGTTGTTCCGAAACAGGGTCGAAATTCATCCGGAACGACAAAATATTGCGAAGTACGAAAAAAATTATAAATTTTGAAAGGCTTTATCTCGGAAACTATTGGGTCTACAAAGACAGTTCTAGTCTCAAATTGTAGCAAATTCTACTTTAAAAATGTACTACGTAGGTATTCAAAAGACTAGTCTTTTAGGCTTAACATCGCCAAAAACTGAAATAAAGGCAAACAAAGACAAGGATTTATGACAAGGTTGCGGTCGGCTTTCGAGGTCTCAAACTTGGATTATTCATTGAGTCAACATCATCACAAGTCAACTAAAGGTACCTTGCGTCAAATCCGGTTTTAACTTTCAGACGACAAGGTTACTGGACTATTTATTTTAAACCATTTTTTTATCCTTAATGTTCTTTTCCTAACGTTCATAACTTTATTCTTTAACACGTTATTTATTCATGCTTTCTAAAGAGACTATCAAAAAGACCTAAAAAATATCGTCATCATAAAAGACCTTCTGAACCAATTTACAAGCAAGGATTAACCGATGATGGTGATGGATGTTGTGTAGAGGGATACGATTTCATACCATTTAGTAAATATTTTTGATTGTGTGAAGCCAGCATTTAGAAAGCTGTGTATTACTAAAATAAAGCTCTTGGCACTTTAGACTTCGTAAAATAATCTAATTGGTGACTTATTTTTTACAGTTAATTCTAGTTCTCAAACACATCACAATATGTCATGCCAATGACCCGAGTGAATCATATGATCTTGACCGAAGTTATCACGAGGAACGTAGTAGAAATAACAGAAGAGGTTATAGAGAACCGGATAATATTAGCAGAGCAAATCAAATCTATGAAGCAGCTTATTCTGATAGAGCTAGACGGCTAAGGCAACAAAATTACATTCACGAAGTAGGTGAAACCAAATTTACGAAACCAGAAAACCTTCGTCAACCCCATTCAGATAGTGAATATAATTTGCAAAGCGCCTACCCTACAAACCGTGTTTATGGTAACACAAGAAATGGTGATAGTAGTGAAACTATTGATATTGTTTCGGCTGGCACTAGCAATATTAAAGGATTCGATTCTAATGTGAGCAATATACAGGAAAGTAGTCATACTAATAACACAATGCTCCCGTTTAGTATCGTTAAACCAAGTGCGGATAGCTGCTCATGTACTGGAGCCAGTGATGAAGTCAGTTTCCTTTGTTTTAGCAGCAAAGACGGTAGCAAAAGCTTTAGTATTAAATCCAAAGGTATTACAAAGTTCAATCTTGAAGACATCATAAAGGCTTACAAGCTCTACTCAAGCTCACAAGTTCACAATTTTAACTTTGAAAACGTTATAAATGGCGAAAGCAACTTTCAACACGATTTTAATGGCGATAACATTGACTTAAGTAAATTTAAAATGAACGGATTTAATGAAGGTAATTTCAATTTCGAAGCTGAAAGTAAGTTTGATATCAATGAACTAAAGAACGGTGGCAGTGAAATCAAAGTTAACACTTTTGATAAATTCAAGAAAGATTCCAATAAAATTAATTTCGACGGTACTAAAAACGGAGTTCAAAACATTGACATTCAGAAATATTTTAACGACAACAATAAGTTCAATACACAATTTGATAAAAATATTAATAGCAATTTAAATTTAGAGGCAAATGCAAAGATGGAAGCTTTTAAAAAAATTCAAAGTATGACAGATTCCAATAAAAACAGTAAGTTTTATTTCGACAATGATTTGAATTTCAATCAGTACAGTTTCGATTCTGATATGCAAGCTGACGCACAAGCTGAATTTGACGCTCATGCCAAAGCGCTTGCTCAAGCTAAGGCTATAGCAAAAGCCGAGGCAATCCTTCAGGCTCAAGCAAAAGCTCAGGCAGAAGCCAAAGCTCGATCCGTTATTCAAAGCCAAATGATTGCTCAAGCACAGGCTGAATCACAGGCTCAGGCAATGATTCATGCTCAGACTAACTCACAATTTCAGACCCAAACTCAAGGTCAAGCACAAGCTCAGGCACAAGCTCAAGCACAAGCCCATGCACAAGCTCAAGCGCTGGCCCATGGTAATGCTCAGGCTTATAACCAAGGCCAAATTAATTTTCAGGCTCAACCCTTTGGTTACACTGATAATAATAACAATGTTCGTCCTAACAACGGTTTCAACCTCGGTGTTGGGGTCAAAAAGACTATATTTGGAAATGGCGGTTTCCAGAGTAACCTGGGCTTTAATGGAGGCTTTGGTGGGAGCGTCGCAAAGACCTTCGGCGGAACCTGGACGTCTGGTGGTGGTGGCCTGGGCGGAGCTGTAGGTGGACGTGTGACTCTTGCTAGACCGGATGCTGTAGGAAACGGTGGTTTGGGCACAAGTGCAGTTATGAGCGGAGCCTATACAGGTGGTGAATTCAACTACGCAGATAGCTTATACTATGATGACGCTTATACATCCGCTGGTTATCCAGGAGTAATGGCTTATCCGGCTCCAAATGACAGCCCCAACACTGCCAATAAATTTTACGGTGGTGGCCACAATTACAAGGATCTTACAGCCTACGGTGGATTTGGCTATCATCGCTACACATAAGACAAATCGAGTAAAGATGTTAGTACTTATAATATAAAAAAAAAATATTGTAAGAAATCAAATTGGCATTTTTATTTGGTTGAATTCCGTGTGTAACTTTTTTGTAAAAAAAAGGAATTGTAATTATTATTGAAGAAGCAGTCATCAAAAATGATTATTGAGAAATGTTGGAATATTAGGTTGCAATAAAACTATCTGTAATAACGATCTACATTTTATTGAATTTGAATAGTTACAAAATTGTTCAGTCTTTGTCTGGCCACACGACGCTCTCGATCCAAGGTACGTAGTGCTGTATCCTGGAGTAGATGTCAGGTATTCCTGGTTTGCCACATTCTGAGGAATGTCCCGTTACTCCGACTACGGTATACTGACATCTGAACTGATCTATCTGTAAAGGACTTCCGCTGACGCGCTGCGGATAGTGAAGAAATGAATGCTCTTTAAATTATATTTATTTCTTTATAGGGGTTCAAAATAACATTATTTTCTTTAGATCTATTGTAGCAGAGCCATGAGAGAGCGCATTAAAAACTAAGAATACAGTTAAGTAGGTAAGTAGGTATGTTCGTGCCTACTGCAGAGCAATTGAACCCTTTCACACTGGATGAGCCACACCATGGCCACACCCATGACTGTTGTCAGAAAGGACAGTCCACTTAGCTGGATACAGGCCCCTCCCAAGTTGCACTTGCGCCACACCACCCTGTTCTCCATCATCCAGTCAGTTCCAGGCTCATCTTTGAGGTCGTCGGTACACCTAGCTGGCCCACGTTATGCTTGCCAGTCAGTACCTACGCAGCATTTGTAGGTACTATACACTAAGTCATGCCCGCGACTTCGTGCGCGTGACATTTCTATAACATTAAATATATTCCATGATACTCGGCAATACTGTAGCGGATCAGTAGTTCCGAATATTACCCCTACATACAAACTCAAACATTTAACCTTTTATTTACTAATGTTTAGTATAGATGATTAAAAGGATGTCTAGAAAGATTTGGGTGAGGCCATTGCTCAGCAGTGGGGCAGTGTTCAGACGCCAGCAGGTCAAGCCACCTGAAACTGTCAAATTTTCCCAATCACCCTTGAAACTAATGCTTTAGCGAATAATGATGAAAATCTATTAAAGAAATTTGACAGATTGTAGTAGCTTGATGTGCTGGCGTCTGTACAACAACAAAAAAAAAAGTAATTACCTTGCAAGTGTGGCCAGTGTTATTATGCACTCCGTAGCACATCTGTGTCTTGTGATCGTATCCGTGTATTAGATCATTTTCTGGTGTGTATGCTTCCTTACATTGTATTCGATTCAATTGATCTAAGAATATCTGGAAGTAGATAAACAATCAGATGAATATATTTGGAATATAGGCAGGCAATATTTATATTTGTCATGATGTTTTCAAAATGTGAAGTACTGATTTATCGTTCACATTGAGGGCATTAGCACATCTCTACCGTGAAACCGCGAAACAGCGAAACCGCAATATGTTTTGCTGATTTTCCGCTACTCGAGTAGCGGAACATCATGTGAGTCAGTTGGAATATACTACTGCGGTTTCACTGCTATGGTTTCGCGGCGGAGGTGTGCTAAGGGTCTAAAACGAAGATTAGAACTCGCAATATTTTTTCTTTTATTTTATCCTGGGAAAATTGTTGTAAAAATCCCCTGCGTCTGGGAAATTCAGAGGATTATGTCCACACGGTGATCAGGATGGGCTGTAAGGTTTTGAAATTCGGATGGAACACAAACTAGTGCTGGACCAGTTTTGTTAAGTACCAGTACGTCGATTCTGTAAAATTCAAACAACAACTCGCATCGCATCTCACATTGCTATTCATTCTCACTCGTAAAATAGATGCTTTTTATTTGACATTTTGTTTCGGGATCAAGTTCGAAGTGAGCGTCGAAGTGACGAAGGAATTACCTTACTGAATGCCACTTCTTATGTCGTCTCATACTTTGTCTGTCAAAATGTAACGGTCAATTTAGTTCAACTCGCTGACACGCTCCCAAGGGTAGCGCTAGTGTAAATTCGAATCATCAACCGAGTTTTTAAAATGCCAATCAAGAAACTCACAGCGGATTCAGATTCGAAATTTAGAGTGAGTTAATTTAGAGCATTTTTTTATTATCCTAATATGTGAATATTTTAGATTATGTTTATATTACAAAGTGTAATTAAATTGTAAAGTTATGTCGAACGCAGATAAAAAACTGAGAATCACGCAAAAACTATCCGACGTAATTATATGAAACTTCATTTCACATATTAAAGATATTTTAATCATTTATCTTATGTGTTTTCACATAATACCTTTTGTTATATAATAAGTAGGTACAATAAATTAATAATGCGTCTAATTTAGGACAGCGCTCCTTGATGGGCGAATCCTATTACTGGGTGGACGTACGAGGCGTTGCGTGAGCTCAGTACAGAATACGCAAGCTAACCACTCAAGACCGTTGGCATTATCATCATCTCTCACCGTTTGCATGTCGTCTGGTTTGGTTCCATTCTCCTTGGTCACACTCCTATCCACGCTAGGTAAGCCAGCTGCTTCAGCGAGAGATATATCATGAATACCAACATCTAGACACGCAGGTAAGATTTCATTGTCAAAACGTATCCTGGAAACAAATACAATCATTGGAACATCGAAGAAATTAAAAAATAAAGAAAAATGGGTTTATTTATTACACGTGAATATAAAAAAGATAAGTTAACTCGAATAAAAAACAAAACAAAACAGATCTATAATCACGACGGCCGTCATGTTGAAATGTCTTCGATTGTGCCGACACATCGACGGTGGCGTCCTCTTTCAGTTCACAGATAAGTTGGTAGGACTGTACTGAGATAGTCGGCAGCTGGCGTTATGATTGTGACAACTCAGCATGATGCTGTGCCGAGGGAGTCACAGCACTGCGCTGTATATAGCTAGTCACCTTGGGTTCATGTGAAATCGTGTGCTGCAATGTGCTTAGATTTTTGCTATGGGAATGGTAAATCTTCAGAAAATGGGCTTATCATTTGTCACGCTTGAATTTATTTACTTATTATTAGACTCTTCAACAATGAGGACACCATTATTTTGTAGTACATTGAAATTTTAAGGCCCTACATCGAAGCGTGGTTTAGCTCGGTGTGTAACTAAGTGAAATGGCATTATGGCTGTCTAGTTTGACGCGCGAGATAGAAGACTCTTACGCGCACCGGAATTTAAACGTGCAACGTTTAAATGTAGATTTATGACAAAATGCTAAACCTACTTAAATAAATTTATAGCTTAGTAAGGTCTTAACATATTTAAATACCTTCGATTTAAAGCAAATTTTACTGCACAATAAGGAACTATTTACGTATAATCGTATAAACCAGATAATAGACGCTGTTAATTTGGATTTTTTTTCTATCGAAAAAATTCCAAGTAATCATGTTTTGGTTTTAGTAAAGAAGTAAATAATATAGTCAAATAAAACATATGGAAAATCCAAATGATATAACCATATACATTTGGTTTTATAGGAATTTTGAAACAGAAAATTATCGACGTATCCCCTTAAGCCTAAGCGCCTCATTACTTATAGAAACACACAATATGCACTACATTATGCGCAGATAATTAATTAAAACAATAATTAATTATAATAGTTTTAGTTATGTTAGGATATAATTTTGTTATTTTTAGGCTATTATGATTGATTATATTTTGTGTGAATCAAATTAAAAAAAAAAAAACTAAAAAAAAAAAATTAAAGCAAGTAAGTAATACACAGCTTAGATAGAAATAAAACAAAAACAAATAGGTATATTGAAAGCTAAATAGAATTATAAGTATTATATTATTATTTTAATCTTAAATGAGTAATTTTAATAATATAATTTTAAAAATTATAATCTATAGGTAATGATTTCTAATTTAAACTGATTTGTATGTATTTATATATTTGTATTAAAGCTAAATTGTTTACAATAAATTACATGATTAAATTAAATTAGATTAGACTTTATTTTTGATAATGTTCTGATAGGTGATGAATGGTACAGAATGCCCAGGAGCATTCTCTTGTCTATATATAGGCCGTCGTTTTAACCAGTATCATGACCGAAATATTGACTAGCGAACTGTCGTAGAAAAAAAACCGTTTTGCTGTTTTTTTAATACCTCGTTAAATTCTCACCGTGCAATGTTTTTTTGCGCCTGCGGGAAGTTTGTTCCCCAACAGTAGATTGTCCGTGGGAACAAAGTCCCCAAGACAAACACGTTTTCATCAAAAGACTGACGTTTTAATGCAAAAAAGACATTATGGGGCCATACACAAATTACGTCACATGAATTTCATGATTTTTGTAGCCCCTGGTGTGACATCATTGATTTTGTAATTTTAAATTAAACCTTACCTTTAATAATATTGATAGAGTTGGTAGTATTTTTAAGGTTTTCGTTAGAGTCAAAGTTTAGAGCTTTAATAATTTCGATTTATACATGTGACATCACGAAGTTTATGACTCGTTCCCTGCCTTGGTCCCCTTATCGTGTGACGATGGATGGCCCCTAACATTCTTCTATTTACTAAGCTGTAATGCCCGGCCCACACTAACGTCAACGTCACATCATCGCCATAAACATCGCGGTAGTTAAATTCGGTCGAATTATCGCGGTAAGTGGTGGCTACACCTACGACCAAAGTCCTTCATCGCGATAATCAACGGCATATCCCGTGGCCGCGACATAAAACTGCGCATAATTCTATCATACTCACTCTGTGTCCGTCTCCAGCAGTGCGAGGTCGTGGTACCAGGAAGGTTCGTTGTACTCGGGATGTATGACAAGTCTCTTGATGTTGTATATCTTCCAGTGCTTCTCGGGATCAACGTGGTTTTGAAGGCCCAGTGCAGCATACGCGATTGTGCCGCTGAGAATTATTGGGGAAACATAAATTAGTATAAATTGTAGTGAGGAACTTAACTGTGTATTGATGTAATATAACATAACATCACGCCGGTAATCCCAGGTGTACCGGGGGTGCGTGTAATGGAGGGCGAGCCGTATCCAGACTCCGGGCTGCTACTGAGAAATTCAAAATGAAAAAACGCAATAATACTTTGCCCGACGTAACGTATTTAATGTAATTGCTGTAGGTAACAAAAATTAATTTTAAAACTATTTTTTTTATCAAT
Source organism: Cosmia pyralina (assembly GCA_946251885.1). Taxonomy (NCBI): domain Eukaryota; kingdom Metazoa; phylum Arthropoda; class Insecta; order Lepidoptera; family Noctuidae; genus Cosmia; species Cosmia pyralina. Next base: position 17,112,251 of record OX276367.1, read on the forward strand.
TATTTTAGCTCTTTAACATGTCTAATTAAAGCAACATTTGCAAATATCATAATTTTCCATTTGCTTCTCCGTAAGAAAACACATCCTCACCTGTGGAGGCTTTTCCTTTTTCTCAAAAGCGTGAAAACTGAGGTGAAGTGAGCTGTCAATACGGGTAGTGTCAATCCCTAGTTCAAGCTCACCTAAGTTTCCATAATGAGAAATTTTTACAGAATGTACCAGCAGAAAACAAATTGAGCGCTTTGATTTGATTGTTGAAGAAAATGTAGTGACTAAAATTTAAAAGAGTATGCTTAGATTTCTGAGGAGCTCGTGGCTAAGTAATAACAGCCGCACGGGTCGATCCATCAGGTTAAGCTACGCTTGCCGGGGTTGGTACGGACCCATCCCCACCCACCCCCGGACGGTCACCCATCCACGGGGATGGGTGACCATCTTTACATACCGAGACTCCTCCGTGCCTCGGAAAGCATGTTAAGCCGTTGGTCCCGGCTGTCATTCGTGGATCTTTGACAGTCGTCACGGGTCGTCAGAAGCCCGAAAGTCTGACAACCAATCTTACCAAGGGGTATCGTATTACCCAGCTACTGGGTTGTGGAGGTCAGATAGGCAGTCGCTCCGTGTAAAATAATGGTATTCAGCTGCATCCGGTTAGACTGGAAGCCGACTCCAACATAGTTGGGAAAAGGCTAGTCAGACAGATTGATTGATGCTTAGATTTCTAAACCAGTCATTAATGAAAAGCGACTAAGGGAAGACATAAATAGTCACCTTATTGGTGATGTTCTTCAGAAAGGTCAGGTGCGTAGCACTCGCAACCGGCGTGCGTGTGTGATCAGATGTATGGACGTAACCGAGGCAGAAGGAGTATTATGTAAGGAGCAGCTGGCGTTCTGTAGTTTCTGCCTACCCCCATGGGAAGAAGGCGTGAGTTTATGTATGTATGTATTTGAATTAAACCCTAAATTGTAGAAGATTGATGATTGGATTGAAGATTGTTGATTGTAGAAGTTTGTAAAGTTAACTGAAATAAAAATTGTACATTTTGATACAAGTGGAGAAATTTTGAGCATTCGAGGCGGAATTAACGCCCGAGCCGTAGGCGAGGTTGTTTTTGAGCCGAGAACTGCAATAACAAATGTCCACGTGTATCAAACGACGTTTTTCAGTACACTTTTGAAGAAATAAAATAAAATAAGGAAAAATATTTTTGTCATGAATTTTTTTTTTTTTTTTTTCTTTTGGCTTCGCACGGTTTGTGCATTTAGCCAATGTCACGTTTAGTTCATAGGTCAAGGTAGGGAAACGAAAATATTATAATGATTTTTAAACGGGATTTAGGATAGGATGAATATATAGGATCAGTATAATAACGGTGATAAAATAATGATAATGATCAAATTACAACGACGAAAATTTACAACTTAATATTATTTAAAATAATGAATGAGACTATACATTTATATACAGGGAAGCTATTTGTACAAAGTAAAGAAAGTATTGAGGTAGGAAAAGGAGTATTGAGGGACAAGAGGTTACTGAAAAAAGAAGAACGGTCATATAAAGGACAGGAGAAAAAAATGTGGTTTAGGTCGCCTACGTCTGTGCCACACAAGCACATGGGGTCGTCGATGATATGAAGTTTGGCAAGATGGGCTGGAGAACAAACATGACCCAGTCTCATCCGTATTAATACAGAGGTCTCCATCTTGCCAAACTTTGCCCTGCCAAACCACGGTTTTTCCGGAACATCGGGTTGAATTAATGAAAAATAACGACCCTTAGACTTGCTTCCGATATCCCAAGCTGCCCTCCAGGTGTCCCAAAGAAAAGTCTTTGGTAGGATCATAAGATCAGTGCTGAAATTTGTATAAGGAGCTAAGTCCCCACACTGCACCGCATCACCGGCGAGTGTATTAGCCACTTCATTGCCATGGATTCCAGCATGAGCCGGAATCCACGCAAATTCCAAAGTATTACCTTCAGAGATGGTTCTGAACGCAAATTCTCTTATTAAATAAATGATTGGCAACTGCGATTTGTGTTCGAAAGGGGATTTGTTGATGGCTAGAAGAGCACTTTGGGAATCTGTAAAAATTATAGTTTTTTTGAGCTTAAAAACACGAGTATATTCGATGGCTTTTAAAATACCGAAACATTCCCCCGTAAAAACCGAAGTCTCCGGAGGCAGTTTTATTTTTTGTACGATGTTGTATTGAGAATGGTAAGTACCTATCCCAACACAACCCATCGGAGATCGCTTGGCAGCATCCGTAAATATATGGTGATATTCTAAGTGATCAGCAAGGAAATTGTTAAAACTTTTAGGACAATCGGGATCTAATTTATTACGTACACAGTTAAATTTAATGATGGGGCTGAATTGTAAACTCTCATATCTACAGTTAAATATGGGAAGTTTATTGGAACGGTGAATAGGAGAAGAAAGTGAAAGGAATTTTTTATAGCTTATAACTAAACAAGGCGCACGTTTATGGGACCAGTAATCTGAAGATTCAATCTGCAACACTAAAGAGTCTAGTTTAGGAATGAGAGGATGAGTTGAGAACTGAAGAATCCGGAACAAATATTTGTCTGATAAGAATTGTCTTCTAAGATGTAAAGGAGCTTCCCCACATTCAACTTGGAGAGCATTAATAGGACTAGACTTCATGGCACCCGAAATAATGCGTAATGCTTTAGACTGAATACGATCCAATTTTTTAAAAGCCATGATACTACCAGGTTCTAAAACGAACAATCCATAATCCAGAGTGCTTCTGATAATTGCGTTGTAAATAAGTTTCAACGAAAACGGATGTGCACCCCACCACACACCAGAGAGGCATCTAAGCATGTTTAGGTGATTTTCACATTTGTTGACAATATAATCACAATGAGGAACACTACTTAATTTACAATCAAGTATTATACCTAGATATCTGAATTTATCTATAACTGGAATAGGTATATCCTTATAAAAGAGGTTAACTAAGGGAATATTTCTCTTCCGGGTGAATAAAACAGCCGCGCTTTTAGACGTGGATAAATCCAAACCGTTTAGATGTAACCATAACTCCAAATTAGATAAAGCAGAATTGATGGCACAGCGAGCTTGTTCAACAGATTGGCTTGAAGAATATAATAATAAGTCATCGGCATATTGAAGAACTTTAACATGGTTAGTAATTAAAGACGAGTCTAGATCAAAAGTGTAAATATTGTATAAAAGGGGACTGAGCACAGAACCCTGTGGCAGACCCCTCCATACAAGATGAGATACCTCGTGATCTCCTATTATCATGTTAACAGAGCGTTCAGTCAGGATATTAATAATAAAATTCGACAAAATCAATGGAACCTGCAAGGCTTTTAATTTATTTAGTAAAACTGATAATACAACATTATCATAAGCTGCATTAATATCAAGGAAAACTGCAATGGTGGAATGGTTATTAGAGAAGGATAATCGAATATCCGATGTTAAAATACTTAAACAATCAGTTGTACTTTTACCTTTTCTAAAACCATATTGTGATTCTGCCAAAAGACTGTTACTTTCCACATACCATTCTAGGCGATTTTTAACTAAGTGCTCCGCTAATTTCATCAGGATTGATGACAAGACTATGGGACGGTATGAAGAAACGTCAGATGGAGTTTTATTTGGTTTAAGGAATGGCAACACCATTTGACGTTTCCATTCAACAGGGATGTTTCCTGAATTCATGATAGAATTAATAAGCTTTAAATAATAAATGAGGACGTCATCATTTATATTAGCAAAAAAGGAATACGGTATGCCATCAATGCCCGGTGCAGAATCCTTAGTTTTATGAATAACACCTTTTAATTCAGTGAGAGTGAATGGAAGATTTAGTGTCGTATGAGTATCTTGGATATTGGATACGAGAGGCAGGCTAAGGTTAATAACCTCATCCGGTACCCATGGCGGTGCTAATTTATCTAAAAATTCACTGGCTAAAGAATCAGGAATGGGACAAGGGTTGTTATAAATGGACCTAAATCTACGAATATTGCGCCAGACAGTGGTAGGGTGAGTATTTGGAGAAATTGATGAGCAAAAATTACGCCAAGACTCAAATTTTTTCTTCTTAAAAAGTTTACAAGTTACATTAATTAAGTTGGTGACTATTTCAAAATTAATATCAGACATATCAAGGTTATAATTGTATTCAGCCTCTTTCCGTTTTTTAACCAATTCAGTGCACTCTGAATCCCACCATGGAGGGGAAGGAATTGTACTAATATTGTTATTTTTTTCAGGAAAAACTTCATCTGCCGCTGCGATTAATATAAGTGCTAAAGCTTCAGCACAACTATTTTCATTGCCATCAGAGATAACAGGCAAAGAGCAAAGCTTACTGTCAACAATGTTCCTAAATTTGTCCCAGTCATTATTATTTCTATTAGGTAGTTTATGTTTTAAGTTTGATCTCCTTAATGGTGCATTTGGTTTTGAAAGAGGATAAGAAATAACTATTGGAAAATGATCACTGCCATAAGTAGAGGTCAAAGTATGCCAAGTTAATGAAGAGGCTAAGTTTGGAGAACAGATAGAAAGGTCGATTGCACTTTGGTTCTGAGTGGGATCTGAGCGACGTGTGGCAGCTCCCGAGTTCAAGATGCATAAGTTATGTAAGTCTATTATATCAAGTAATTCATCGCCATAACAATTAGAAGTTGAACAACCCCATGATTGGTGATGGCAATTAAAGTCCCCCAATATTAAGAAAGGTTTTGGAAGAGAAGAAAAGAGATTATTCATCTCTTGAAGGACAGAAGAGGAAGGGTGAGGAATGTAAATAGAAACAAGACAAGTGTGATGCACTTTAATAGCTACAATTGAGATTTCCTCACTATGAGGAGGTAATGTAATGATAGAAAAAGGTATAGAATTCTTGATGAGTATAGCTACTCCACCATACCCATCAGATCTATCCTCTCTAATGGTTAAATAACCGTTGATTTTAAAACTATGATTAGATTTGAGCCAAGTCTCTGCAAAGGCAAAGACAAATGGCTCATATTTGTTTAAAAGATATATAACATCACTCTTTTTGTTTACTAGACTGCGGCAGTTCCACTGGATTATTTTGGATGTGTTGTCCATTATGACTGGATTGAGATACATTGAAAGACGGGGCAACGTTGGACGGTGAAATGTTGAACTGAGAAAGAAGATTGTGTAATGCAGAAAGAAAATCATTTATGGAAAAATTTGTGTCGTTTTTTCCATTATTATTAGAAAGAGCACAACCATTTGATGGTTGGGGAATGTCATAATCTTTAATAATGGCATTGTGAGCCTCTTTATTATATCCTTGTACAGATTTGGGAGGGGAGCGTGGTTTGAGGAAGACAGTCTTTTTATAGCTACTTGAAGCAGGCATTCTATTAGGTGAAGAGATTGATGGGGTATGTGCAAAGTTTTTGGATGGAGAAGATAAAAGTGTATCAGCATATGATTTAGTTACTGGTGGATAAAGTTTTTCCGCTTCAGCATAAGATACTGAACTTTGTGCCATGTATGTTTTAATTAATTTTTGCCTAGAAAATTCTGGGCAAGACTTATTCGTAGCATAGTGAAAACCAGAGCAAAGGCAACACAATGCACTTTCTTGTTCTCTTTCACAACTGTCCCCAGTGTGGCCTTGGCCACATTTATAACAACGAGGCTTGGACCTACACTGAATTTTAGTATGACCAAAACGACAGCAATTAAAACACTGTACAGTAGGGAAAATATATAAATCTACAGGTAATGCATTATAGCACATAAAAATTCTCTTTGGTAGAACCTGCCCATCAAATGTAACAACTATGGATTGGGATGGTTTCCAAATTGTTGTACCATCAACAGTGGTTTTAAAATTGAGGCGTCTGACTTTTAAGATTGGCCCGCAACCTATAGGTACTGTTATGTTATCAATAACCTCCTCCGGAGACCATTCTGCAGGAACACCACGCACTAAACCCATTCTTGTAACATTAAAAGTAGGTATAAAAGCTTTGTAATTATATGTTTCAAGACTATTATGTGTAATAAAGGAATTTGCGTTCAGAAAATTCGAAAACGATAAAGAAATTTTATTGCGTCCAATTTTTTTGACACTCCCATTGATAATGTTTTGGAAGGCATTGTGTTTTAGGAACTTGCCAAAAGTGATTGGGTGCAGTGTCGATCCATCATCTGGTGAAATAATATTTTTTTGTACATGAATGACAAAAGGCGCGCTGTCCGTTTTGTCGTATGTTTTCCGACCTATCTGAGATTGAACAACTGAGGGCAGAGTAGGGATATTGGGCATTTTGTTAGAAGTATTAGTTGTTTCCTTAGGGACGATTATTTCAGAGCAGCTAGGCTCTGATGCAGTAGGTTCTAGAGTAGAGTCCATGCAACCACAACCCGAAGACGCTGAACCGTGGTTTTTCCGGATACGGCGACGCTTATTACAGTGCTTGCACACATGAACACGGCTTCTTTTCAAATGTCGAGCTGAAGACGACCCATCGGTATCCATGCCCGATTCATTGGAAATAGTAACAAAATTGCCTGCCGGGGGCACGAAATCCCCCGGATCAGGCGGGTCTTTCATTATTAATTCAAATAGCTAAAAAAAAACTTACCACTACCGATGAAAATATAATAACACTAAAATTAAACTACAAGTAAAAGAGAATAGAAAACTAAAACTACGACTACTGATCTTATATTTAGGGTTATTAAATTTATAAATATTATCTCAAAAAAGACGCGTCCGCCAAGTACGAAGTTTCCCGCGCTTTTTCAACGTCGAACTTCTTGTCATGAATTATTAACTATGATTTAAATTTTCTTTTTTTCCGCGCTTTGCTTATTCCAGGTTGAAGGAGAAGCAAAGGTATAAAGCCGATAAACAGCCTAATATGAAAAATAGAAAATTCAAATATTTTTGAGTATATAACACAAATAAATGTTAAATTGTTCATAAACGTTTTTTTTATTGTAATAATCATGGTTTTTGATGATATTCGATTTATAAACATTATTTAAATATTCAAATCTAATCAAATCAAAATCGTTTATTTGCATAAAATGTGGTATGTACAAAAGGTACAACACACACGGTACGGTACACGGTACGGTGTGGTAGGTACAGGTAAGGTAGGTAGGTAGGTAGGTAAGGTAGGTAGGTGTGGTATGTACATATAAAATTTAGTGCGAAGACACATTTCGCCATGCAGTGATGGCATGCAAATATTTAGTTAGTTAACATACAATAAAATTATAGACACATTAACAGAATATGAACGAAAATAACATTAAAATCAAGGCAATACCAATTTGAATTAAAATTACACACTACATATTTAAATAGAGGTAAGTAGCGACAAGGTAATTATAATTTGTAGCGCGGCAACCCCAGGACCATAGGTTTAATAATAATGTTGGTGCCACTGACTTGGGCGACCAATCACGCGCCGCGATTTCTCCCGCGCGCCCCGTTTCTGGCGCGGTTGTGGAGCAGGAGTCCCTCGCGGTCGCAGCGCCGCAAACAGCGCAGTCCAACCTCGATCCTTGTGCAACGCTACGCGTTTCAAGCCGCGCCCGGAAAGCGCCGGCCATCTTAGATCTTTAACTCTCTCATTTCTAGTAATAGTACGATTTCGAGTCTGTTACTCATTTATTTTTCTTGTTTTGTTTGTGTTCTCAAGTGTATTGGTAAATTAAAGTACAGTAAATTTACAAGGACTTTCAATCAGAGGCCCGAACCCCATGCCCGTCGGCTACATTTGGCGTCCCAACAGTAGGGGCCTCTGACGACACGTGCTTGCAAATTTTTTTTTTACGAAGCATTACGACGCAGTCCGCGTCTGTTCTCCAGGAGGAAGGCTTCGGTTACACGTACTTACCTACACGCGGGAACTTCGGAATCTGAAGCGCTACGAGGGCGTTTCCAGCGAATAAAAGTTCGCCACGAGGTTCCGTTTTCGTTGTCAGGATGCCAACGACACCAACGACGATGGTAACAAGAAATAAGAAATCCAAGAAGCAGGGAGAAGATAATGAAGATGAAACAGAAAAGGAAAATGAAACAGAAGAGGAGATGTTCACGTCCATCACCATGGACCAGGGTCAGTTTGCAACTCTGATGCAATCACTGCAGCAGAGTCAGGCAGAGATATTCGCGAGGCTCATCCAAGATGTTAGGACTTCGACACCGGCGCCTACTGAAGTGTCCATGTCAGCGCCCGCCGCGAACTTCTCAAAGTGCACAACTCGATTTAACGGATCGTCCGCTGATGTCGACGGGTTTATCGACGCAATAACAGTGTACAAGAACTGCCTTCAGATATCAGATGATAACGCTGTCAAAGGACTCTCCATGTTGCTAGTAGACTCGGCAGCATTATGGTGGCAGGGTATAAAAACCAGCACCACGTCATGGCCGGATGCTATGCAAAAACTAAAAAGTGCATTCGGAGAGCATCGCCCGCCATTTCGTATATATTTGGAATTGTTTTCATTGCGACAAGGTACGGACAAAACTGATTTATTTATTGCGAAGACGAGAGCGCTTTTATCGAGATTGCCACAAGAAGATCTACGTGAAAAAGTTCAACTGGATATGGTATACGGGCTTCTCGATCGTAGAATAAAAAAGCGGCTCGATCGTAACTCCATAACATCGTTCGACCAGTTACTGCACCGTGCCAGAGCGATCGAAGAATCGTTAGAAGACAGCGCATGCGACAAGACACCGGCACTGACGCCATCGAGCGCCAGTCACCAAGCGGCCGTCGCCGGCGCCCCTTCAACTTCGGCACCAAGTGATAAAAACACTCGCAGCAAAAGACTGTCGTGCAGTTACTGCAAGAAATGGGGACATGAAAAATCGCAGTGTAAAAAGTTAATAAACAATGATAAAAGTGATAACGTAAAAAGTGATAACGGGAAAAGTGATGATAGCGTAAACAAAAATAAAGCTATTCAATGTTATGGGTGCGGTGCCCCTAACGTTATAAAATCGAAGTGTGAAAAGTGCAAATCTAGTTCTCAAAACGCATTCTATTCGGTTACGACAACTAGTGATAGCGTAAATTCAAAAGTGCGCGGTTCCCGTAATCATAGCGTTATCGTGCGCGATGAATGCGCGTCGGGCGAGCCGACAGCCGCAAGCGTCCCGCCACCCGCGCCGGCCCCGCAGAGTACGTGCGGCCGCGCCAAGGTCGCGAGCGGCAGCGCTGCCCGTTGCCTAGCGACCGTCCGTGAGCGTAACGATATCGTTCCTCGCGGTCGGAAGTCGCCGGGCCCGCCTCGCATCGTTCCTGCCAGTACCACAGGTAACCCAGCGTCTTGCAACGCTGGGCGTAACTTAAAACTTTACTGTGATTGTGTTACTGAACTGCAACATACTAACGAGCGTTCTAATGTCGGTAAAAATGTGTGTTATAATTTCATAGGTTATAATAATAATAGAGACACTAAGTTTTCTGTAAATTCAACTGAAACCCGTTCGCAACACGGGCACGTAATTCAATCAGCTGATAACGATTATGTTGCCATATCATGTTGCGTAAACAATAATTCAAATGGTCAGGGTTTATTTAATGTTCAGTGTGATTGTTTATGTTTATGTTGTAATAGTGATAGCGTTGATAAATGTTTAGGATTATGCTCGGTAAATGTTAATAATAAAAATTGTAAGAAACGCCTCGCGTCTGCACAGGGTCGGACTAAGGGAGGTTCAATTAAGGGGGAGCCTAATAATAATAGACCTTTGATGCAAATAGGTATTTTGGGGGAAAATGGGACAGCGTTACTGGACACTGGTGCTAGGGGCTGTATTGCCGGTCACACACTTTTTCGCGTGTTAAAGGAAAAAGGCCATCCTTTGCAACAGTGCACTAGAAACATCCGCCTGGCGGATGGTTGCACGCGCCTGATGGAGGTGCTTGTTGCAGAGGTACAGGTGAAACTTTTTCATAAAATTGTGCCCACCGAGTTTATAATTTTCCCCGAAGCGAAAGATAATGAAACACTTTTAGGTATTGATTTTATTAACAGTGCCGGTCTCGTTATCAATTTTAAGCAGTGCCTTTGGCATTTTTCGGATAGTAGTGATCAAAAGTATAAATTGATTTTGGAAACTTTTTCACCTCGTCAAAATTCGTACGCCGCGATGAATGTTTTACGCGATGACGAGGGTGCAGGTTTAGAGGATCAGGAGCGTGAGGAGCTTGCCCAATTGCTCACGAATTTTCAGGATATGTTTAATTCGATTGGGGAGCCGACTCCATATGGAGAGCATCATATAGATACGGGAAATAATTTGCCGATAGCGACGCCTCCATATCGCCTGACACCTGCAAAGAAGGAGATCATGCAGCAAGAGCTTACCAAAATGTTAGCTGAAGATATTATTGAAGATTGTGAATCTGCATGGGCTGCGCCAGCCCTGCTAGTACCTAAACGTGACGGCAGTTTCCGGTTTTGCGTCGACTATCGAAAGTTAAATTCGATTACGAAGAGTGACGCCTATCCAATGCCTCGTATTGATGAACTGTTGCAATCTACTAAACGTGGACGTTGTCACATGAGTACAATAGATTTGCGATCTGGCTACTGGCAAGTGTCAGTTAAAGAAGAGGATAGGGATAAGACGGCTTTCGTGACCCCTTTCGGAACTTTTCGTTTTAAAAGGATGCCGTTCGGTCTGAAGAACGCGCCGGCTACTTTTCAGCGTCTGATAGACAGAATGCGATCTGGTTCAGCACTAAAGGACGTCACAATACTAGGATATTTAGACGATTTATTAATTATAACGCAGGGGGATTTTTCGAGGCACCTGGAAGACCTGCGAATCGTTTTTGAACAACTGATGAAGTTCAAATTGCGTGCTAACCGAGAAAAGTGTGTGTTTGCACGAGAGTCGGTTAAATATTTAGGTCATGTGATCTCGCAGGACGGAGTCTCAGCTGATGAAAGGAAAATTCAAGCCATATTAGACATGAAAGAGCCGTCTGCACTGGGACACCTCAGAACATTTATACAAACATGTTCCTGGTTCAGGAAATTTATTCCCAAGTTTTCGGAGGTAGCAGAGCCACTGACAAGATTGACAAGGAAAAATCAACCTTGGATATGGGGACCACAACAGGCTGAAGCGTTCAGTAACTTGAAAAGGCTTTTGACGTCAGCGCCGATCCTCATACAGGCAGACTACTCCAAGCCATTCATCCTGCGCACAGATGCGAGCAACTATGCGATAGGCGCAGTGTTGCTTCAAGGTGAAAAGAATGAAGAACGACCCATTGAATTTGCCAGCCGTTTGTTATCAGCGGCTGAACGGAATTATTCGACCACGGAGCGGGAGGCTCTGGCGGTCGTCTGGGCAGTCGACCGTATGCGGGGTTACATTGATGGTCATCCAGTCGTTATAGCCAGTGATCACCAGCCCTTGAAATGGCTGCTGTCCTTGAAGTCACCTTCTGGTCGTTTAGTGCGTTGGGCACTAAAGCTGCAGGCCTATGACATCCGGTTTGAGTACACTCCCGGAAAGGTAAATGTAGTGGCCGACGCACTCAGCCGCCCTGTCTGTACAGATGAGTCTCGTGAATCCTGTGGAATATGCACTGTCATTATTGATTTACCTACGCGAGATCTCACGGAGCTACGTGCAGCACAAAAATCTGACCCAGATTTAATTAAAATTGTGAAGGAATTAGAGGATATAGAAGAAGTTGCGTCTCGCCGTTGGACAGAACGTGGTTATCTCATGGAACGCGGTATCCTTTATCGCTATAACCCAGATACAGACAACGAGTCGCCGCAATTAGTAATACCTGTAAGCATACGTGAAGGGATTCTAAGAGAATGTCATGATGCTCCAATTGCAGGTCATCCTGGTATAGAGAGAACATACCAGAAAATAGCTCAAAACTATTACTTCCCTGGCATGAGAAGAATTGTAACCAATTATGTAAAATCATGTTCCTCTTGTCAACGCTATAAAGCGACAAATGAAAAGCCACCTGGTCTGATTCAAACACCGATTTTAAACCAGCGCAATGAAGTCTTGGCTATCGACCTATTTGGACCACTGCCAGAGGGCGAAAACGGGGAAAAATGGATCCTGTTAGTGGAAGATACCGCGACAAGATGGGTAGAATTGTATGCTCTCAAAGAAGCAACCTCTGTCGCCTGCGCGAAAGTACTCATAGAAGAGTATTTCCTTCGGTTCGGCTTACCACGTCGCATTATTTCGGACAATGGTGTCCAATTTGTTTCAGCGGTCATGCAGAAATGCATGTTCATTCTCGGCATTACACAAGACTTGATACCCTATTACCACCCAGAAGCCAATCCAGCTGAAAGGAAAAACCGGGATATGAAGACCCAATTGGCCCTGTTGGTTGGTACGGATCACCCTTCATGGCCTAAGCAGCTACCGATAGTACGGTTCAGTATGAACAGCGCGGTCTGTGAAACAACAGGGGTTACTCCTGCATATTTGACGTTTGCACGTGAGCTGAGGTCACCGTTAGAGGTGTACAATGATCCAAGGGCAGTCTTAGAGAAGGATAATTTTGTACCACAGATCACTCCTTACCTGTCAAAATTTTTAAACTCCTTAAGTGAAGTCCGTGATAGAGTAGAAAAACTGCAGGACAGAAGGAAGACTTACGCTGATCGTTCGAGAAGAGTAGGAGAGGATTTTAAAGTAGATGACAAGGTTCTATTGACTACCCATCAGCTGAGCGACGCCAGCAAGTCAAAGACTGCTAAGTTTTTCCCTAAAAGGGATGGGCCATATGTTGTGAAGAAGAAAGTAAGTCCAACAACATACCTAATCGCGTCTGATGATAATCCTGGTGAGATATTGGGCAAATTCCACGCTAATCAGCTCACCCCTTTTCGAGGACGAGTAGATGAACGCGCTCAGCCAATGGAGCCAAAGAAAAAGCGAGGCCGACCTCGTTTACAACCTATTCGTAATGATTTTAATGTAGGGCTAGACCACGATCGAGGGCGTAATCGTGATCTAGAGGGGGAGTATGTAGCGCGGCAACCCCAGGACCATAGGTTTAATAATAATGTTGGTGCCACTGACTTGGGCGACCAATCACGCGCCGCGATTTCTCCCGCGCGCCCCGTTTCTGGCGCGGTTGTGGAGCAGGAGTCCCTCGCGGTCGCAGCGCCGCAAACAGCGCAGTCCAACCTCGATCCTTGTGCAACGCTACGCGTTTCAAGCCGCGCCCGGAAAGCGCCGGCCATCTTAGATCTTTAACTCTCTCATTTCTAGTAATAGTACGATTTCGAGTCTGTTACTCATTTATTTTTCTTGTTTTGTTTGTGTTCTCAAGTGTATTGGTAAATTAAAGTACAGTAAATTTACAAGGACTTTCAATCAGAGGCCCGAACCCCATGCCCGTCGGCTACAAATTATAATTACCAAAGTAACCTAAAATAACTAAAACTGACTACAATGCATTCCTGAAGTGGTAGAACTGGCAGGATTTTTTGTTGAGAAATTCGCCGATTGAATAAAAACTATGCGATATCAACCATTTTTTCAAAACTACGCAGAATTTTTTGTAAGGTAGTTCTGTTATCCAGATAGGTATTCAAAAAATATGAACGCCGTAAAGACGCATATCTCTTTGCCGAGATTAAAAAAAAACATTCACCTCCGAATAGAGACGGTGTGACTATTCACACCGTCTCTATTCGGAGGTGAATGTTTTTTCTCTATAGGCATTGAACCAATTTGGACTAAGTATAGGTATAAGTTATCTGTGGCAATTTTTATTCCCGCACACGTGTTGGAAAATTAAAAATCGCACGGGTGTGAAATACATTGTATTGTGAACCTAATCGTAGTGCGATATGAACCAGTTTTCGAGGAAGTGTATTGAAAATGTATTAATTTTATTTATTTATTTAAAATTCTAATTTTAAATCACCATAAAGATGTTTTACATTTGACAATTGAGATTAATTTGTATAAGTACCATTATTCGTCGATGACTTTTAAATTACAATTTCGTAATGTTATTCAAGCAATAATGGGATAAGTGGTGGCCCAGTGGTAACGGCCCCGACTTACGAGTTGTAGACCGCTAGGTTCGAACCCGGACAGGCGCATTACTTTGTGTAAATTATTTCATCACTACTGCTCTCAAAACGTGAAGGAAAACATCGTGAGGAAACCGACATGTCCTAGAACCAAAACTTCGAAGACATGTGATATCTACCAACTTGCACTGGGCCCGTGTGGTGGATTGTGGCCTACACCCACTCACAGGGAGGAGACCTGTGTCCCAGCAGTGGGAACGTTATTGGTTGATAATATTATGGTATTCAAACAATCATTGTTGGAAAAAGTGCCGAAATATAAAGTTGGAAGTTTCTTGATTCTTTCTTCTTTCCTTTCTTGTTTCTTTCTTGTTGATTTTTTTATATGAATGTGTGACTTATTCGTTTTAGTGAGTGATTGCGTAATAATTTAACCTGAACAGGGTTTGTCTGATACTTTTGGAATAGGCTATATACATAAACTCGCGCCTTCTTCCCATGGGGGTAGGCAGAAACTATAGAACGCCAACTGCTACGATCCTTACCTACTGCTGTTACTTCGTTTACACTCGTACATTTATCCATGTATGCTATATTATATATAACAAATCTTACCGTCAAAAACTTATGTGGAGTGAGATGTCAATAGTGTCAAACAGGTGGAATGAGCATCATGTATCTATCACGTCCTTAATTTACCTGTCATTACTTTATTTGTATTTATTTTTTTACCTATAGTAGTAATTTTATTTCAATACATTTCCTCAAAAACTGGCTCATGTCGCACTACGATTAGGTTCACAATGCAATATATTTCACACGCGTGCGATTTTTCATTTTCCAACACGTGTGCGGGAATAATAATTGCCACAGATAACTTATACCTATTAATACTTAGTCCAAATTGGTTCAATGCCTCTATTCACACCGTCTCTATTCGGAGGTGAATGTTTTTTTTTGTTAATCTCGGCAAAGAGATATGCGTCTTTACAGCGTTTATTTTTTGAATATTTAAATAATGTTTATATTAGGTCTTTACCTATGAAATTGCCGTTTTGTATGAAAAAATTTAAACGAATTTTTTTCATGCATTTTTTATTTGTATTAATCGAAGTAATCACCCATGCAATCAATGCATCTTTGCCAACGCAGTGGCAGTTTATTGATGCCCTTCTTAAAGAAATCAGCTGGACGGGAGGCAACAAATTCTTCAAAGGCATTTTGTACTGGCCTCTCGGGTATTGAATTTTTTTCCCGCCAAGAAGTTATCCAAATTCTGGAAAAAGTAGTAGTCTGTAGGCGCAAGGTCTGGTGAGTAGAGCGGATGACGGAGAGCTTCCAACCCCAGTTCTTGCAACTTGGAGACCGTCTGCTGTGCAGTATGAGGTCGCGCGTTGTCGTGCAGGAGCAGCGGAGACGAGCGATTGACCAATGCTGGTTGGAGATGTGCCAGCTTCTCCATCATTGTGTTCAGTTTTTCACAGTACACATCTGAAGTAATGCTCACCCCGTTTGGTAAGAAGCTGTGATGAATCACACCGGCGCTAGACCACCAAACAGTGACCATCACTTTTCTAGGGGTAAGTTTTCGTTTAGGGCATTGTTTAGGTGCTGAACCAGGATCCAACCAACTTGCTGAGCGCTTGCGGTTATCAAACAGAATCCATTTTTCATCGCAGGTAACAATGCGGTTCAAAATTCCTTCATTTGTGTGTCTGTTGAGCAGTGCAAGGCACGTCTCGACGCGTACTTCGCGCTGGCGATCATTGAGTTCGTGGGGCACCCATTTGTCAAGCTTTTTTACCTTGCCAATTTGACGCAAATGGACCAATATTGTTTTGACGCTAACGTCGACAGCTGCTGCTAATTCAGCCGTAGATTGTGTATCATTAGCTTCCACAATCGCCTTTAATTCGTCATTGTCGACCAAAGTCTTCGGACGACCGCGAGGTTCATTTTTCAGGTCGAAATTTCCAGAACGGAAGCGAGCAAACCAATAACAAGTGGTGCGTTGGTTTGTAGTGTTAGCTCCGTAAACGTCGTTGATGTTGCGTGCCGCTTGTGCCGCGTTGCTGCCACGACGGTACTCTTAATCCATAATTACTCGAATTTTTAACGTATCCATGATGACGAAAAAGATTGAAATGCGATGAAAATGTAACACTAATCAATAAACAAATGACTACTTTTGGAAAAAAAAATCCATGTTTTTAAAATAAAATTAATTTGAAATTAGAATTCTTAGCCAAACAAAAATTATTTTGATTTGAAATGGCCAGTACTCCAGAACGGCAATTTCATAGGTAAAGACCTAATAAATAGAATATCATCAAAAACCATGATTATTACAATAAAAAAAAAGTTTATGAACAATTTAATATTTATTTGTGTTGTAAACTCAAAAATATGTGAATTTTCTATTTTTCATATTAGGCTCTGTATCGGCTTTATACCTTTGCTTCTCCTTTAACCTGGCGAAAGCAAAGCGTGAAACAAAAAGAAAATTGAAAACACAGTTTCCGAATAATTCATGACAAAAATATTTTTCGTTATTTTATTTCTTTAAAAGGTTATTGAAAAACGTCGTTTGATACACGTGGACATTTGTTATTGCAGTTCTCGGCTCAAAAATAACCTCGCCTACGGCTCGGGTGTTAATTCAGCCTCGAATGCAATAACAAAAATTCTTCATTTGTATCAAAATGTAATTCTAGGTGCATCGTCTTCACTTATAATTATTTAATGTACCTACTTTCACAAAATATTGTAAAACAGTTTAAAAGAGTAACGACGGAGTTTCTTGCCCATTCTTCTCCATACGAAACTGCCTTTTGGAAGGGGCAACTAGAATCAATTCTATTTTTTTTGTAAATGTTGACGTTCAAAAGTGCCTACTGCCTAGCCTTTTCCACACTATGTTGCGGTCGGTTTCCAGTCTAACCAGATGCAGCTGAACACCAGTATTTTACATGGAGCGACTGCCTATCTGACCTCCATAACCTAGTTACTGAGATACTGGTTAATACGATACCCCTTGGTAAGACTGGTTGTCAGACTTTCGGGCTTCTGACACCCGTAACGACTGTCAAAGATCCACGTATGACAGCCGGGACCAACGGCTTAACGTGCTTTCCGAGGCACGGAGGAGTCTCGTTATGTAAAGATGGTGACCCATCCACGGACCAACCCCGGCAAGCGCAGCTTAACCTGATGGATCGACCCGTACGGCTGTTATTAGTTAGCCACGAGCTCCTCAATATTGTATTAGTAAGTATGTAGGCTTCATAAATGTAAAAACGAATCCTTAAGTCCATACTTTCTGATTTCATTCCACTGTGCGTCGGTTGCGAGTAGGTACAGTAGTGCTATTCTGTAAACATCTCACCGTAAAAACAGATCTTAAAGTGAGCTGTCAATAGTGTCAACCCCATCAGGTGGAATGACGGCTCACTTCACACTCACTTCACACTCACTTCACCTGAGTTATCACGGTGAGATATTAGGTCTTTACCTATGAAATTGCCGTTCTGCAGTACTGGCCATTTCAAATCAAAATAATTTTTGTTTGGCTAAGAATTCTAATTTCAAATTAATTTTATTTTAAAAACATGGATTTTTTTTTTCCAAAAGTAGTCATTTGTTTATTGATTAGAGTTACATTTTCATCGCATTTCAATCTTTTTCGTCATCTTGGATACGTTAAAAATTCGAGTAATTATGGAATATGAGTACCGTCGTGGCAGCAACGCGGCACAAGTGGCACGCAACATCAACGACGTTTACGGAGCTAACACTACAAACCAACGCACCACTTGTTATTGGTTTGCTCGCTTTCGTTCTGGAAATTTCGACCTGAAAAATGAACCTCGCGGTCGTCCGAAGACTTTGGTCGACAATGACGAATTAAAGGCGATTGTGGAAGCTGATGATACACAATCTACGGCTGAATTAGCAGCAGCTTTCGACGTTAGCGTCAAAACAATATTGGTCCATTTGCGTCAAATTGGGAAGGTAAAAAAGCTTGACAAATGGGTGCCCCACGAACTCAATGATCGCCAGCGCGAAGTACGCGTCGAGACGTGCCTTGCACTGCTCAACAGACACACAAATGAAGGAATTTTGAACCGCATTGTTACCTGCGATGAAAAATGGATTCTGTTTGATAACCGGAAGCGCTCAGCAAGTTGGTTGGATCCTGGTTCAGCACCTAAACAATGCCCTAAACGAAAACTTACCCCTAGAAAAGTGATGGTCACTGTTTGGTGGTCTAGCGCCGGTGTGATTCATCACAGCTTCTTACCAAACGGGGTGAGCATTACTTCAGATGTGTACTGTGAAGAACTGAACACAATGATGGAGAAGCTGGCACATCTCCAACCAGCATTGGTTAATCGCTCGTCTGCGCTGCTCCTGCACGACAACGCGCGACCTCATACTGCACAGCAGACGGTCTCCAAGTTGCAAGAACTGGGGTTGGAAGCTCTCCGTCATCCGCCCTACTCACCAGACCTTGCGCCTACAGACTACTACTTTTTCCAGAATTTGGATAACTTTTTGGCGGGAAAAAAATTCAATACCCGAGAGGCAGTACAAAATGCCTTTGAAGAATTTGTTGCCTCCGGTCCAGCTGATTTCTTTAAGAAGGGCATCAATAAACTGCCACTGCGTTGGCAAAGATGCATTGATTGCTTGGGTGATTACTTCGATTAATACAAATAAAAATGCATGAAAAAAATTCGTTTAAATTTTTTCATACAAAACGGCAATTTCATAGGTAAAGACCTATGATTTACAGAATAGTACTACAGGTATATGGCGTTGTAGACTTACAATACTCCGGCGTTTGTGCAGTGCGCTGCAGTCAGTATGAACCTCTCGCTGATCACTGTTCCCTCACAGAGCCACTGTGCTGCAGCCACTGTGTCGCCATATCCGAGCAGAGCCTAGACAACATGCACTTTATTGTTATACAAAATTAATACAGTGGCTATGGAAGTTATACAGGGCCTATCAGAAAGGTTCTCCATGAGCCAAGATCGTAATCGAGAAAAAATTATCAGCCGTCCCATACATTTGGGTCGCTTTGGGACTGCTGATAATTTTTTCTCGACTACGATCTTGGTCCCATGGAGAAAGTTTTTCAGTTTGATGGTCTGTACCACACCCTTAAATACCACACCTTTCTGATCACCCTGTATAAAGCGAGATTTAGACCTCTTGGGTATTTTTATTTAGCCATTATAACATATTTAGGTTATTTTTAGAGTTCCATACCTTAAAAGGAAAAAACGGAACACTTATAGGATCACTTCGTTGTCCGTCTTTCTGCCTGTCTATCTGTCAGTCTGTCAAGAACCTTTTTCTCACTAACGCGTGGAGGTATATCAAATACGTAGGTCTATGGTCCCTTTTTCATTTATGTGAGAATGCTGGTATCCATAACACAAGTTAAATCTTTTTTTGGATGCCAGAGTTCATACTATTTTTGTATAAGCATGGTTTAATAAAAAAATTATTTATTTATTATTTTGGAGCACTAAAAAAATTAAGCTTCTAAGTCAACGCAATAAAAAAATACGCCCATTTATCTTCTATCTCTTCTTCTTTCTTCTCTATAAATAAAAAGGGAAGTCCTGACTGACTGACTGACTCATCAACGCCCAGCCCACCCTTGGACCTATATAGCTGAAATTTTGCACAGAGGTTCCCTTTACAATGTAGACAAGGAATAAGGAAGGAATTCCCGGTAGTAGGTTATCGTACGATATTTTCTGACACCCACGCGGGCGAAGCCGCTGGAAAAAGCTAGTGCGACATATACTTACTTGATACTCACAAATAAATCAAAACCTATATAGGGTTTGGCAAGAAGCAATGTCTCACAGCACAAGTAAAGGAAAAAGTCCGAAAATTGTTAATTTGTAAATTTTATCTCATACTTTTTTTTTTGGGTTTACGGTTAGACGTCCATAAATAATAGCTTGAAAAAACTACTAGTACTTATGACCATGTGGGGTATCAAAGGTCATGAAGCGACAATTCCAAAACTAAAACACTAAAAGGTTGAATATAATTAAAAAAAACCGGCCAAGTGCGTGTCGGAACCCGCACAATGAAGGGTTCCGTAGTTGAAAAGAATTTATCTCAAAAACAAACTTAACAAAGGCTCCCAAAAAAAATTTTTTTTATGTCATAAAACTACAATTTAACAATTTTCGGACTTTTTCCTTTACTTGTGCCAGGAGACCTTGCTTCTAACCAAATTTCATTATTCTAGGTCAACGGGAAGGTTTTGATTTACGTGCGACAGTTGCGAGTATCAAAATGTGTCGCAAAATGGCCGTATTTTTTAATTGCATTGACTTAGAAGCTTGGTTTTATTAGAACTCTAAGAGACCATAGACTTACGTATTTGATATTAATTTTAACTTGATATCTCCACGTGTCCTTGAGAAAAAGGGTCTTGACAGACTGACAGACTTGAAATTTTTTTTTATGTCATAGATTTAGAAATTGTCATTTTTCTGACTTTTTCCTGAGACCTTGCTTTTTGCCAAATTTCATTATTCTAGGTCAACGGGAAGTACCTTATAGGTTTTGATTTACTTGCGAGTATCAAAATATATCGCATAAGAGGAGCTCGTGGCTAAGTAATAACAGCCGCACGGTTCGATCCATCAGGTTAAGCTACGCTTGCCGGGGTTGGTCCGTGGATGGGTGACCATCTTTACATACCGAGACTCTCCGTGCCTCGGAAAGCACGTTAAGCCGTTAGTCCCGTCTGTCATTCGTGGATCTTTGACAGTCGTTACGGGTCGTCAGAAGCCCGAAAGTCTGACAACCAGTCTTACCAAGGGGTATCGTATTACCCAGTAACTGGGTTGTGGAAGTCAGATAGGTAGTCACTCCATGTAAAATACTGGTATTCAGCTGCATCCGGTTAGACTGGAAGCCGACCCCAACATAGTAGGCTAAGCAGATGATGATCAAAATATATCGCATAAATGGCCGTATGTTTTTATTGCGTTGACTTAGAAGCTTGTATTTTTTAGGACTCCAAGAGACCATAGACTTACGTATTTCATATTAATTTCAACTTGATACCTCCACGCGTTCCTGAGAAAAAGGGTCTTGACAGACAGACAGACAGACGGACAACGAAGTGATCCTTTGAGGGTTCCGTTTTTTCCTTTTGAGGTACGGAACCCTAAAAAAAACAAAACCCGACTGTAACCTATATTCCATTTACAATAAGATTCGACATTTAAATAAACCTTTTTCCAGTCCGTTCAACTGATTTTGACTTCCATTCCGTAGGCTTCTGGATGGCATTAAAGAAGGCAAAAAGTGGTCACAATAACAATTGTTTACTGCAGCTGCCATTTGTCATGCCACCAACGCAATAGAAGTCAAAATCAGTTGAACGGACTGTAAAAAGGTTTGTTTAAATGTGTAATATTATTGTAAATATGGAGTATAGTAACTTAGTTGCAGTCACACGGACAGAGAGCTTCTTAAAAGAATAATTAAAAAGATATTTTGAGATCATACCAGATGGGGGAACTTCCACGGTTGAGGATCTTGGCCACCTACAGTGACTTGGACGTTCAAGGTGGCATTATGGCATTGCTTCGATTCTATCCAACTCCTTCTGAGCTCCACCTCGCCCTTGCCGTGGCATGGGTACGGCAGTCGCTGGAAGTAGTCTAAGCATTCTGAAACATAAATGGCAAAACCCCTGTTTAAAAATTCGTTCAATCTATATACGTATCTACTTTTTGATCTTTTTAGGGTTCCGTAGGTACCTCAAAAGGAAAAAACGGAACCCTTATAGGATCACTCGTGTGTCTGTCTGTCTGTCCGTCTGTCTGTCTGTCTGTCTGTCTGTCTGTCTGTCTGTCTGTCTGTCTGTCTGTCTGTCTGTCTGTCTGTCTGTCTGTCTGTCTGTCTGTCCGTCTGTCACAGCCAATTTGTTCCGAATCTAATGGACCGATCAAGTTGAAATTTGGTACACATATGAATTTCTGTGACCCAAATACGGACGAGTAAAGTAAATAAATGAATTTTGAATATAGAGGTCACTTTTGGGGGCAAATAAGAAAATTTAAAAAAAAAGTTTTGCAAACTTCACCATGTGGCATGTCAAATGAAAGGGCTTACTATGAGAGTCTCAAATATATTTTATTTATAATAATATATTTTATTAATATATTAATTTATATTAATATATTTTATTAATATATTAATAATATATTATAATATATTTTATTTAAAATAAATTGTTTTGAAGTTATTTAAGAAAATAGACGAAAATTGACCATTCCCCGCTTATCTCCGAATCTGCTGAGCCTAAATTTTTTAAAAAAATACAGAAAATAGATCTTTACCTGTAAATTACAGGAACACCTATAAAAAGTCTGTGGTCTTAAAATAACATGGTAAATTTATCAATATTGTGAGTACAAACTTACATTTACAGTTGGAATGTATGGGAGAACATGTTTTTCAACAACAATGTTAAGTTTGTTCTTAAGATAAATTCATCCCAACTACGGAACCCTTCATTGTGCGTGGTCCGACACGCACCTGGCCGGTTTTTTTTTTTTGACTAATGCGATATTAAGGTGTATCCACAACTTTAATTTTAACGAAAATGGAAGAAAAATACTTACTCCCCCAAGCTTTTGGCCCGTGCCTACTGACTAGAACCCCATATGGTGCGATGGCGGACTCTTTAAACCTGAAACGTGATTTTAGTTTTATGAGTCCAATCACAGTTATTTTACCTCAGACAGCAGCAACCCAACATCAACCTTACAGTAATGAGAATAAAGATCACTGTAATTTTGAAAGTTATGCAAAATCAGAGGGAAATTACTGTGAAGGGAAAGTAAACGCGTTTTGCTCTCAAGGAAACTAGACAAGGACAATACAGAAGAAAGTGACAGCAAGGAAGTTTCTAGAAGAATCTATTTAGTTAAGGACGCTGTTACCAATGGTTAGTCAAATCAATACTTTTTTACACAAAAGTATGTTTATTAAATAAAATGCTTTGCATTCTTAAATTTTTTTTTGCCCAATCTGTTGATAGATTTGCATGGTACGATTCTGAACTATAAATATAATTTTAAATAGGTACATTTTCTCAATAAATGTACCGAAGTAAAAATTTTCACTCCGAAATTCAAAATTCCACAAAAAAAAAAATTTCCACTTTTTTTTTCAAACTGTACCTATCTAAAATTATATTTATAGTTCAGAATCGTACCATGCACATCTATCGACCGTTTGGCCAAAAAACATTTTATGAATGCAAAGCATTTTATTGAATAAACATACTTTTGTGTAAAAAAGTATTGATTTGACTAACCATTTGTAACAGCGTCCTTAAAGATGCATGACGATCACCAACCCGCACTGTGCCTGCGTGGGGGATTACCGTCCACTCCCTCTCACAAAGAGAAGGCGTATGTCCCAGCACTATAGTCTTATTATGCTATTGCGTGACGGTTCAGCAAGCTGGAGTAAAAGTGGACCCGCTATAAGTCTGAAAAGATCATCAGTCAATTCATGAAACCACAAACGACGCTTCAGGCGCTCAAGTGCATCCAGATGGACCAATGACATTAAAAGCTAGAGAGTAGAGAAAACTACACGCTAAAGGTGAAGGATCGAAGCAATCAATGTTATTATTAAAGGAGAGAAAGAAAAAGAAAGAAGGACTAATATTTATTAGGCAAGAGCCAAAGTTAGTAATGCCATTAGACTAGTCGACGGTGTTTTTATAGAAAATAGGTACTTACACATCACGTTCACTGAACACACAATCAGTGCAACAGACTACGGGCTCATCGTTCCTGTAAGAGCATATCTCAGGCAATGCTGGAAAATGTATGTCATTTGTAAAGCCTGCATTGTGCTGAAACAGAACAATCCCGTCTTTTTTGTGATTTGGTCACATTATACAACACACGGCGGCATTATAACAAATTTCAAAGATTTTAAGCTCTGTTCGTGTTATATTTCTAATACCTCAATACCATTCAGTACCTATCGATTTGCTAGGATTTTAAGGTTTAGTCAACTCACATCCATTTTATACCCAGACCCTTCCGTGCTTCGGAAAACAGACGTTAGGTACGTACTGGTAGCCAGAAGACCGAAAGTCTGACAACAAGTCTTATCAAACAAGGGGTATCCTGTTACCCAGTAACTGGATTGTGGAGGCCAGATAGGCAGACGCTCCATGTAAAATACTGGTATTCAACTGCTTCCGGTTAGACTGGAAGCCG
Source organism: Cosmia pyralina (assembly GCA_946251885.1). Taxonomy (NCBI): domain Eukaryota; kingdom Metazoa; phylum Arthropoda; class Insecta; order Lepidoptera; family Noctuidae; genus Cosmia; species Cosmia pyralina. The sequence continues at coordinate 17,136,626 of OX276367.1, forward strand.
ACGCCAACTTAGGAAAAGGCTAGACAGAAGATGAGTCTCACTCACATAGAGGTATGTCAAAACAGCCGATCCGCATCTGAACAGCCTGACACATGTACCGTTGTTGATATTGTTGCTGATGCAAGGAGACCCTGAAACATTATAATTATGGCGATAGAAGGTGAAATGGCCAGAAAGGAGGTGACTACTGAGATTACTGCTAATAGAGGTGTATGGAAGAAGAAGTCATACTGAGCCGACCCCAAATAAATTGGGATGAGGGCAGGAGGGATGATGGTGATGTGAGGTTCCTCTAAAGAGCTAAATGACAAATAAAGAGTCCACAGAGGTAATTCTATCTTACTGGTTTTACTAACAGATGGATAACTTTAGTGCTTTTTGAACCCACGACAGAACGTGTGATTATCAGGTCAGTATTAAGTTATTTGAGTACTCCAAGTTTTTGTAGATCTAAGCTTTTGGGCTCTGCGTAAACAAGATAACAAAATTAATAGTCATTTATTCAAATTAGACTGAGAGACAGCAGCTAAAATTACATACTCGTAAGATAGTCCCCCAAAACGCCCGCCCTTCACCACTTCCTAGTGCTTTAGCTGAGAAGAAGAAAAGGCGCAACAAACTCCCCAGCAGCACAGCTGTCTGTTTATATGTTTCGTCATGGTCGTCATTCTTTAGGAGTTTACCTACTATTGGTTATCTTTCACAACTGTAATTCTTGAGAATTTCCCGTTCACAGTGAGAAGGTTTTTTTTCTTCCTATATGCAAAGACATTGCCTATGCACTTCTTTAATGGCAATGCTAAATTCCCTAAGCTTAGGCCCATCGCACAAGCCCACTTCATTAATCGGATATTTATCAAACTCAAACTCAAACTCAAAGCATTTATTTCAAATAAACCAATTACAGGCACTTTTGAATTGTCAATGGGTCGGTCAGTCAGAAAGATGAAGCTAGTTGCCCATTCCAAAGCGTAGTAGATCCCTATGGAGAAGAACGGGCAAGAAACTCCACGGACACTCTTTTAAATCATAATATTTTTACAAAATATTGGTTACATCGTTCAAGTTGAAAATATACATGTGAGAACAATGTAGAAAGACGTGCACGTTAAAAAGCGTCCGTAATAAAAAGATAATAACTAAAACAACTAAATTAAATATTAAAATTAAAAATAAGCCATGGCAGCTAAGAGACGACCAGTCCCAACTGACGGCGCCCGTTCACGAACATGACGCATGGATCAGCACCATTTAGCTCAACCATTTTGAAGGGAACTTAATGATCCAACACACACGCCACCATCAGCGAGACATTTGAGTGAGCATGACATACTCTCAACCGCCAGGGCACACTCAAGTCAGTGAAAGACGTACCCAGTAAAAGGTAGCTTAATAGTAGCTACATAGTGCTCACACGTGCTATGCAATTATATAATACTAAGAGATTGAATCTAAACAATGCAAAGAAAGTTTTCTCTCATCTTAATCTTCAGCAGGTCCAACAATATATCCGAATGCTAATCAATTAATTAATGCGTCCTTGTGGAGCAGGACAAGCATTCAGCCAAGCATTTTTGTCAGCGATGTAATCCCCCAACTTATAATATGCCTGGCTGCATAGTGTGCGTTTTATACAAGATTTAAATTTCCTTTCATTCAGCTGGAGTATGTGGGGAGGTATTTTATTATAACATTTTAAACAGTACCCCATGAAGGATGAGTCTACTTTAGCCAGTCTGAAACCTGGTTGAACTAATTGGTCCCTATTTCTAGTCCTATAATTGTGTCCTTCACCTCTTTTACCGAAAAGATTTAGATTTTTCCTTACGTACATGATGTTTTCGTAGATATATTGACAAGGTACCGTCATGATGTTAATATCTTTAAACAGTTCCCTTAGAGAATCGCGCCTGCGGAGGCCATATATTGCTCTGATGGCTCTTTTCTGCAGAATAAAAATAGACTTTATGTCTGCAGCCCGTCCCCATAGTAAAATACCGTAAGACATAATACTATGAAAGTAACTGAAATAGACCATCCTTGCGGTGTCTACATCAGTGAATTGACGGATTTTTCTCACCGCATATGCTGCTGAACTTAGCCGTCCTGCAAGAGATGTTAAATGCGGACCCCATTGCAGCCTTGAGTCGAGCGTGATCCCCAGGAAAACAGTTTTATCGACGAATTCTAGTTTCTCTTTATTCAATACTATGTCACAATCAGTACTTTTAACATTTGGTAAAGCAAATCTTACACATTTAGTCTTTTTCCCATTTAATACTAAATTATTAGCAGTGAACCAATTATGGATCTGCAGTAGGGCGTTATTATTTATTTATTTAAAACTCTTATGCTATCATTACAGGTTACAAACCTATAATGCGATAGCTAAGACTACTTGTAATAATGATTAACTATTTAAAATAACCTTACATTACTAACAATTACACACACTAGTACATTAATACAAAATTACTGATAACTAAAACGATACAACTTAACCTTATACAAAATTAACTTAATTATTAGGTCTTTACCTATGAAATTGCCGTTCTGCAGTACTGGCCATTTCAAATCAAAACAATTTTTGTTTGGCTAAGAATTCTAATTTCAAATTAATTTTATTTTAAAAACATGGATTTTTTTTTCCAAAAGTAGTAATTTGTTTATTGATTAGTGTTACATTTTCATCGCATTTCAATCTTTTTCGTCATCATGGATACGTTAAAAATTCGAGTAATTATGGTGAGTACCGTCGTGGCAGCAACGCGGCACAAGCGGCACGCAACATCAACGACGTTTACGGAGCTAACACTACAAACCAACACACCACTTGTTATTGGTTTGCTCGCTTCCGTTCTGGAAATTTCGACCTGAAAAATGAACCTCGCGGTCGTCCGAAGACTTTGGTCGAGAATGACGAATTAAAGGCGATTGTGGAAGCTGATGATATCAATCTACGGCTGAATTAGCAGCAGCTTTCGACGTTAGCGTCAAAACAATATTGGTCCATTTGCGTCAAATTGGCAAGGTAAAAAAGCTTGACAAATGGGTGCCCCACGAACTCAATGATCGCCAGCGCGAAGTACGCGTCGAGACGTGCCTTGCACTGCTCAACAGACACACAAATGAAGGAATTTTGAACCGCATTGTTACCTGCGATGAAAAATGGATTCTGTTTGATAACCGCAAGCGCTCAGCAAGTTGGTTGGATCCTGGTTCAGCACCTAAACAATGCCCTAAACGAAAACTTACCCCTAGAAAAGTGATGGTCACTGTTTGGTGGTCTAGCGCCGGTGTGATTCATCACAGCTTCTTACTAAACGGGGTGAGCATTACTTCAGATGTGTACTGTGAAGAACTGAACACAATGATGGAGAAGCTGGCACATCTCCAACCAGCATTGGTCAATCGCTCGTCTCCGCTGCTCCTGCACGACAACGCGCGACCTCATACTGCACAGCAGACGGTCTCCACCCATGCAGGGTGATTACTTCGATTAATACAAATAAAAAATGCATGAAAAAAATTCGTTTAAATTTTTTCATACAAAACGGCAATTTCATAGGTAAAGACCTATTATGTTTTACAGTCAAAAATTAAAAAGTAAACAATAAAAGAAACAATAAACATAAAATAAACCCTATATCCTTGTTATCATCATACAGGCCTCTCAAAATTTCTTCTCCAACTAAGATCTATTAGATCTTGTTTGGAAGAACAAACCATCTTTTGTCTAACGTCAGAATTTAACTTGGGATACCAAACCCAGAACTGATTTACCTTCGCTAAGGTTGAGTTGACACAATCCACAGCATAAACAACTAAAGGTGAACATTAAAACTGTATATTTTTCCACCGCCATGTTTTTCGCGCGTGCGTACAGCGCAGTACGCGCGCGCCAGAACTAATACTGCAAGCTAGGTTCAAATTAATTTCCGATACTTTTTTACACGCTTTTAATAAAGTGACATGCATGTTTGAGTGAAAAATAATAATGTGACTCTTTTACATGATTTTGATTTGAATGTATTGGTTACGGAGAAACCGCGATACTTCGGATTTTCTAAGATTTTCTACCCTTTCTTTTCTTTTTTTTGGTTGGTGTGGTGGTTGAATTATCTTTTAATTTTGTGACGGGTTCAATGTGTTTGCACTAAAGTTAGTCCACGACTACGGACAATTCCTCACGAACCACATGCGTAAAGAAACGGAACAGAGGCACAGCTTCTAAAGAATGTGCAAAATACCTATTTTAGATGGCTTGGCACAAGAGGATAAAATTGAATTAAAAAAACGATAGTCCGCATTTTATTATGTAGGTATCTATGATACCTATAATATTTTTTTACAAATAACTGACACAATTTTTTTTGGGACTAAACCTGAAATCGCGTAGAAAAAACCGATTGTTCTCTACATTTTGACGAGTTTGATGTATTGAACAACTGTTTTTTTTTGTGATTTCAGGTTTGGTCCCTTAATACGTTGTTCATAATGATGAGTACAATGACCCCTTAAGAGGATAAAGGCGATTAAAATTACACCCTTTATAATGCTCTTTTAAACGTCATTTACAAAAAAAAATTGATAGATAATAAATTATCGGGAGGTATCTATCTACATAATATATCTTTATAAATAAAAATCAATTACCAAAACGTATGTACGCGCATCACTTCAGAACGGTTGCACCTATTTATTTGGCTAATTCTTTTTTTTGTTGATTTTGTAATTGTCAGGACAAGGTTTGTATGAAAGAAAATGTTTGAAAAATTGTACGGAAAAGTGAATAATTTTGGTTAAAAATCTCCTTATAAAAAAGTGAGTGAGACAGAAGACAATTTATGAGATCTTCAAACATTTTGACAAATTGACAGATTGATGTTTAGTTGTTCAGTTTACAACATAGGGTAGATAATTTTAATCACGTTATTACGTTCCCGTGTGATATTTTCCTATATCCACGCGGGCGAAGCCGCGGGACAAAGCTAGTCCCTAAATAAGGTCACTAATATCTAGAAATAAAAGGAAGAAAGATTGACAAAAGAAAAGAAAGATAGGAAAGATTACTTACGTGAAAATATTTAAAGTGTAGGTATCTAAGTCCTCGGTGCATTAAAAGTTGTAAATACTTATTTCTAAAAAATGTAGGAAGTTTATGTAAACGTACATTTAACGGTTTACTCGTACAGTGGCATATTCGCTATGGGTAGGTACTTAACCAACTCAATTTGACGTAAAGTGTAGGTACATTAAGTACTTATGTAAGTAGATTTTTAACCGACTTCGAAAAGGAGGAGGTTCTCAATTCGTCGGAACCTTTTTTGTTTTTTTATTTTTTTTTATGTATGTTCCCCGATTACTCGAAGATGGCTGGACCGATTTGGATTTTTTTTATTTTGTTCGAGAGTGTATACATCACAGTTGGTCCCATATAAAATTGATTAACTTTGCTTCGGTAGTTTTTGAGTTAGCTTCAATAATACGTATTTTTTCCCCACTTTTATATGGATGATGTTCTAGTTTGTTTTGCAGGTAGTGGTATTTGAATTTGTGTGGGGTAGGTACACAACTAAAAAGTGAAAAATAAAAACTTTTTTACAAAAAAATACAACCGACTTCCAAAAACAACACTACAAAGTGAAAAATAACTTTAATTTCGGAAGTCGGTGGCAAAAAACGAAAATACATTTAACTAGACACCGACTTCCGAAATTAAAGTTATTTTTCACTTTGTAGTGTTGTTTTTGGAAGTCGGTTGTATTTTTTTGTAAAAAACGTTTTTATATTTGATGACTAGCTCACAATAGCTAGTTGACAGCTTTTAGGAAACCGATAACAAATGTTTCTTGTGGTCTATTTTCCTTAAAACATGAATATTTCATTAAAATACTAACATTAACAAAACTAATTTTTAATTTCTATAACTCAATTTAATTTTCATAGTCAAAACGGGGCACACAGTAATAGCGGCTCGAGTGGTGTCGTCATCCTTATAGGCTTGTGATCCACCAACACTCAAACCACCGCCGGTTAGGTTTTTAAACAGTTGGTTTTTGGAAAGGACTGATTAACTAAACAGCCGTTTTAAAAGTCGGTAAACTTCGCCCTTAGTCGTCAAATCTGTGACAGATTGTCTGCTGTCAAAAAAGTAAAACAAAATAATAATCAGTGTTTCCACTTTCCACCCTCTGCTTTTGGATTTCCCCTATGATGTCGATATCGATTCAAAATAAAGAAGTGATGACAGTGATCTAAATATCTAAAACGCAATAATGGACACACAATAGCTCGATTTTTAAAACATCTTCTTAAAATCATACATTTTAACACGGACTAGAAAAAAAGAAGGACTCCGCGCCACGCATATCGAAAATGAAGCACAGTAAGTATGCCGGGACCGTTTGTAAGGCGTCTTTGTCAAATACGCACACAGATCGGTAAGGTGCTTCACTTTAATCATATTTTTTGTGACTCAAATCAATCAGAATTGAGTCAGAAAAAAAAAATTGACACCCTTATAAACATGTGAATGCTATTTAATTTTTCAAAAAAATCCCTGAACCAGCTCATGGTGATCTCATTAAACTATGTATGTGTCAACTTAATTGCTGGGCAATAAAGATCTTATGATTTTGGTTACACATTCTGGCACTCCACAAGAGCGGAAACTGTACTTATCACAGGATCACATAGTACACAATATTATAAAAATCTTGATTTGTTGCGGTTGAAGATAAAATCCGTTTATTTTCCTATAAAATTTGTAAACGTGAATACACCTAGGCTCCACGGAGTCAAAAAGACATCCTCTGAATATTTGGGGTGGTATGGTGGTGTTGATCTATTAGTATTCTGTTGAACTATTTGAAGCACTAACCCCAGATGGCGAAATATGGATGTACTGAAGGTATACCTCTGCTGAACCCTTCGGGGACAAGGCGTGGTATTAGTTAACTCTTTGTCTGTGTTGGGCCAAACTTTATGGATCCATGTGCATTCAACGTAACACATGCGGAGCGCGTTTATTAAAGTGCTTTACTGCTGCATGGATCTTTTGACACTCAACCACATAATACATTGGCTCAAATGACGATGACTGGGGGCCGCTGTTGGTAAGCGTTTGTGAAATGTAATGAGAAAACAAGAAGATTATGGGACCAAACATGAAACCGCGAAAAAAAATCAGCTATTCCCTACATTTATGTTCGGATAACAAGTCAAAATGTAGGCAACAGCAGATTGTTTTTCGCTATTTCAGATTTACAGGTAACAAACAAACAAAGTCACTTTCGAATTTATAATATTTTTTTAGGATTTTAGTTTACGATACATTCAGCCATTTATCTAGCCACAGCTGGTCCTTTTTCCTTTTTGCTTCAGTTTCTTCAGGCCACACGACGCTCTCGATCCAGGGCACGTAGTGCGACACCCTGGTGTACATGCCGGCTGAGCCGAGGATGCCGCAGTCCTTGCCGTATGACGTCACTCCAATTATGGAGAACCGACACCTGATTCCATCCTTATTATGTTGCAGAGGTCCGCCGCTGTCGCCCTGTGGGAAAGTTATGAATAATTATTACAGTGTACTAAGAGTCTCCATGAATGGTGATACTGCCGCCGGGGTCGCGAGTAGTTCGAAAGAGATACCGTGTCCCTGGCACGGGCAACTGAAGGAACATGGCTGGGTTTTAGTCAGTAAAAGTCTGACACGCCCTCCCGCTCCGCCCAGAGCGGGAGAAGTTATTTGATGATTTCCCATCCACAAAAAAAAAAAACAAAGGGTGTGGTATATAGATCATCGAACTGAACAACTTTCTCCACGGGACCAACATCGTAATCGAGATAACTTATCAGCTGTCCGCCAGTCTCATGCCATCCATAGCGAGGAACTCTCAAATAGCCAACAAGCCTTAATCTAAAGCCTTTTGGCCTCGTACAGGACTTAATGTTTTTTTTTAAATTTACTTTTGACTGTATTTAGTCTTTTGATCTTTTCGTGCGAGTCCCAATAAATACTTTTTCTGCCTTTCTCTCTTACTTTCTATCCTTTAGTTGAGTCAGTTGAGTCCCGGAGTAGTAATAGATGAAAGAAATATAGACTAATCTACAAAGAATGTACCTCGCAAGTATCAATAATTTTGCCATGGGAGCCATAGCACATTTGCTTCTCATGGTCGTAGCCACGTTCCAGGTGCCGGTGCGGATGGTATATTTCTGCGCACTCTGATTTTTTAAACGCTTGAAGGTTCACCTGATGGAAGTAAAAGTTTTAGTTAAAGTCCGTCTCACGAAAGAAATCTCGCAGACGTGGCGCCACAGGCATGCGACGGAATAACAAATTTCGCAAATGCGGCGCCACAGTCATGCGACGGAATCACAAATCTCACAGATGCGGCGCCAAAGACATGCGACGGAATCACAAATCTCACAGATGCGGCGCCAAAGACATGCGACGGAATCACAAATCTCACAGATGCGGCGCCACAGACATGCGACGGAATCACAAATCTCACAGATACGGCGCCACAGACATGCGACGGAATCACAAATCTCACAGATACGGCGCCACAGACATGCGACGGAATCACAAATCTCACAGATGCGGCGCCAAAGACATGCGACGGAATCACAAATCTCACAGATGCGGCGCCAAAGACATGCGACGGAATCACAAATCTCACAGATACGGCGCCAAAGACATGCGACGGAATCACAAATCTTACAGATGCGGCGCCACAGACATGCGACGGAATCACAAATCTTGATTTATTTATTTAAACACATATGCAGAAAATAAGTCGGAATAGTTGTGCTCCACAACAAACGGAAAATAAATATAATCTGACAATTATAATAAAACTTAAAAATATAAAGCTACTATTTGTAATAACAATAACGTATAGTCTTGTGGAGCACAATTATTCCGGCTTGTTTTCTGCATTTACATTCTAAAATAAAAGAAATAACCAAACAAGAGGACGCCACTGCGCGCTCGGTAGCCTCTTAAGGGGAAAGTGCTAAGGTAGCCCGCGAAACTAAATTTTTCTTACGATTTTTGCGATTTGCAGCTCAGTGTTTAGGTGTATGTTGATTAAAGTATGATTCGCCACCGTAACAAATGTATATTTACAGAATTATAATCATTAAAATCAGTAATACAACTCCTTAAGTTAGTATAATCCTCAAATGTCAATATTTCATGAAATAGTCATCCATTAGGATTATATGAACTCAGAGAGTTGTATTGATGATTTTGATGACTATAATTCTTTAAATACAGATTTGCTATGGACGCGAATCATATTCGGATCAACATACAACCTGATACTGACCTGCAAATTGCAAAAACCGTAAGAAAATTTGAATTTCGCGGGCTGCCCTGGCGCTTTCACCTTAAATAAATCTTTGTATTTTATCATTGAATTTACTTGTAAAACATCTTTTTTCCTGTAATGAAGTCGTTAGTCGTTACCTAGGTATTTGTAAGTACTACTTACTTACCACTTGTAGTGTGTTGGCTAGCTCTTGCCTATGCCCCAGGCGACCCCAACCAGACGCTTCTCCGTTGTGATTGAATAGTGGATCTGTGTTCAAGCAAGCAGGCAGTAGATCTTTGCCGAAAGCGATCCTGAAAATAAACACTTGACGATTTAGTACCTACACTATTACAACTGAAGAAAAATAATTATTTATTTAGGTAATGACCGATTGCAGTGATGCTCCTTTGATGACCGCGCATGTTGCCTTGCTGGAATCCCACAGCTAAGAACATATCACACTTCACACTAATATTATAAAGGCGAAAGTTTGGGAGTGTGTTTGTATGTTTGTTACTTCTTCACGCTCAAACGGCTCGACCAATTTTGATAAAATTTGGTATGGAGGCAGCTTACACCTTGGATTTACACATAGGCTACTTTTTATGTCGCTCTACGTGGGTAAAACCGCGGAGCACAGCTAGTTTAACATATTTTTTTAGACTTACCTTTTTTAACTGGTTTCTAGTTATTTTTTTATACATCTTGAGTAGTTCTTGAATGACCTAGTTTTCGTACTTATGGAACTTAAAATTTCTATATCTTGTGATAGATACTGTCTAAAGCTTTAATCAATACGATACGATGTAACTCAATATTGAGTCAAGCTCTAAGCTCATAAAACTGAAATATAAGTTGGAAATAGTTCTAACAAACCAGAAAACTTACTCGTTTTCTGTCTCCAGCAGTGCGATGTCGTGATACTTCGAAGGTGACTTATAATCCGGATGTGTAATTATCCTCTTGATTTTATATGTTTTCCAGTCTTTTTTGGGATCAGTTCGTTTCAACAGCCCGAGTGCCGCAAACGATATATTTCCTCTAAAAAAACAACATTTTGAATTTGACAGAATCTTTAGAAAAATAAACTATCTTTATCAGTATATCCTTTCACAGTTATTGTAAAATGCGTGCCACTAAAGATGAGACTTGACACACCATTTGGTTTGACTTGCGCAGTAGACGATTTTAGGTTTCTTTAGCGGTATGAGATCTGCGCGGGACGGGACTGGGCGTCATCGGGGCAGCGGAAAGAGCGCGGGAGGCGCGATCAAGTCTCATCTTACGTGGCGTGTATTGTACGTCTGATTTTACATCACTGTCAAAATCACAGTGATTTTTAATGATGTACCCGATACAATAAGGTTGCTGTCGGGTAAAATAACTTTGGAAAACTTACAGCAGTCCAGTTGACGTGCAGTGTGCTGCAGTGAGTATGAATCTCTCGCTGATCACAGAGCCTCCGCACAGCCACTGCGCAGACTCCACGTCATCTCCATAACCTAGTAAAGCCTGAACATAGATATACCTTTGTATGAACATTCACAAGGCTTTAAACTTTCCGACATTTTGCAGTACAATGTTGTTGTTGATGTTGCTTATTCTTTCTCTCTTTCTTTATATCAATTCTTTCTGCGCAGAGGAAGGTTTTCCCAAAATAAACTGTTGCGGCGGCCTAAAGCCTTGGGGTGAAAATCGAAATTTTCTTAGTGGACTGTATGAGGGGCGGTTCGGTGACACAAGTAGGTGTTTTGGTGGTGTGGGAAAATGATGATGGTACCTGCCTGGTGAGCTATGGCGACACGACGAGAAGGGTTTCCTTAGCCACGTGGCTGGCGCGTCCAGGATATCACGTACGGACGAGAATCTGCACTTTCCACAACACACATACACGCACTTGCACTGTTCAATAGCAATCTTCGTTCTTCGCGGTGAAAATATGAGTCCTTTTTCGACTTGGGATTAATTTTACCCACAGGCGTCGATGTTGGTTGAGAACTGGCGGATCTTCTTGGCGGCAGCGTATGCGCGCCATTGCGGATCTTCCTTCTCGCTCTCACTTAGGCATTATAAGGGTTGTGGAAGGGAGAAGGAAAGCGGAAGGAACTTTATGTTACACAGATACTAATTAATTAGAGTTGCCAGTAATTAGGCATGAAATATAAAACTAAAGAAAGTAATGGCGTTAACATTCCTCGCGGCCTTAAAGGGTCACCTTTAAAGAGAATGATATAGTAATATATACAGTGAAATTACACTTAAATCTAACTAAAGAGGGAATGGACTGAATAAGATATTACTGAGTAGGAATGGGGCATAAGCGGACCACAGGTCGCACAAGAATCCCATTAGAAGTGCGTACTGAAACGACTCGCGTGCTACCGTCTATAGACGTATGCAACTTCTCAATAACACCTAGAGGCCAGGATAGAGGAGGCGCATTATCATTAACTATCACTACTACAGTGCCTTCCTTAATCATGTCTCCATCAGGTTTATTCCATTTTAAGCGTGATTGTAAACTATGAAGATACTCGCTTCGCCATCTTTTCCAGTACGACTGGACTAATTTATCCATAAGAGAGTGTCTTTGAAGCAGGTGATCAGACAGTAAACCTACTTCCGCGGCGGGCGATGAGTTAAGCGGTACAGTATGTAAAAAATGCGAAGGGGTAAGAGCTTTAGGCTCTTCCGGGTCAGCGCTAAGAACAGTAAGAGGTCTGGAGTTCAACAGGCCCTCTATTTGAGAGAGAATTGTAACTAATTCTTCATAAGATAGAAGTTGTTGACCTATTGTCTTGAAAAGGTGAGTCTTCACGGCCTTCACCATGGACTCCCAACATCCACCAAAGTGCGGTGACGCGGGCGGAATAAAGTGCCAATTAATGCGATGCTCAGCGAGCTCCTCTTCAAAGCGCGGGCGGTATTCTTTATTTATGAAAGTATACAAGTCGCGTAAAAACGAATTAGCTCCTCGAAAATTGGTCGCGTTGTCCGAATACAAGCATTGTACCGGTCCACGGCGGGATAAAAACCGTTTCAACGCGGCTATGAACGACGCAGTCGTAAGATCTGTAGCTAATTCAATATGAACAGCGCGAGTAGTCATACAGGTAAATATACATAAATAACCCTTGCGACTCTTCGCACCTCGAGTGCGTACGGGCACATACTGTATAGGGCCAGCGTAATCACACCCTGTATGAGAAAAAGCTTTGGTTGCAACATTTACTCTAGATTTAGGGAGATCGCCCATAATCGGCGGACCATGAGGTCGCGGTCTCCACCTGTGACATGCGTTACACTTGTGGATTCTATGACGAATAATGCGTCTAGCGGACAAAATCCAATACTTATGGCGCAATAACGACATAGTGAGTTCTGGACCTGCATGTAAATATTTTATATGATAATAGTCTACGAGGATTTCAACTATGCGATCATGACGGGGTAACACTACCGGGTGTTTAGTACTATAGGCCTCAGCCGAATGAGTTAATCGACCCCCAACGCGGATTAAATCATCACCATCTACAAATGGCTTGAGTTTAATAAGAGCGGGTGAACAAATTTTATTATTTTTTAACTCGGAATAATCATCCATGAAGTGTTTTCTTTGAACATGACGCCACAAAATGGTTTCAGCGAACTCGAGGTCGCTAGCGGTAACGGCGTCAGTCCGACGCGGGAGTTTTTTCATGAAGCGGTATATGAAAACAACAATACGCAGCAGCTTAGTCCACGACGACGTACGTTCTGCGAGTGCGAGTAGAAGCGAATTTTCCGAACTTGAATCCGCGACTATGGGATGCGCGTGGACCTTTTCTTCCGGAATGGGTTCCGAATTCAAGTCTGTAACCTTATGTATGGGCCATTCGGAAGGGTCGCGCTTAGCCCAAGCGGGTCCGTGCAACCATAATGGGTGCTCAATGAATTTGTCAGGTGTTAAACCACGTGACAAACAGTCCGCTGGGTTTTCAGTACCAGCTACGTGGTAGAAATGTTCCGCGGGGACGTTGTCTACGATGCGAACGACACGATTGGCCACAAACGTGAGCCAACGATGCGGAGAAGAATTTATCCAGCAAAGAGTCACCTTTGAATCGGTGAATGCGTAAATAGCGGTAACATTATAACGCGGATTATAAGTGTCATGAACACGGCGAAGAAGTTTAGCGAGGAGTTCGGCACCACAGAGCTCCAGTCGAGCGATAGTCAATGGTTTAACCGGCGATACCTTCGACTTGGCACAAACCAGCTGAACGACTACGTCATCGTTGCGAGTGACGTGCGCATAGATGACAGCGCCGTAGGCGCTTTCACTAGCGTCGGAAAATCCAATGAGGCGAAGAATACAATTTTCAAAAATACCTAAATGGCGCGGGATTTTAAAATCATTTAAAAGCGGCAGGGCAGAGCGAAAAGTTTGCCAAATATTTATGATGTGACGCGGGGGAGTGTCATCCCAATCGAGCTTCAGTAACCACAATTCTTTGATAAGTAGTTTAGCATAGAGAACTACAGGCGCGACAAGCCCCATGATGTCCCACAGTCTAGCTACGGCCGACAGAATAGCACGTTTAGTACACGTGTCTGGCGGTGCGGAAATAAGAAATTCAAAACAATCATTTGACCTACACCAACGCAAGCCGAGAACCTTTTGTTCTACCGGCTTGTCGAATTCTAGTTGTTCGGTCAACCTATGCGACGCGGGAATACTGTTTAGTACAGTTTGAGAGTTACTGGTCCACTTGACCAACTCGAACTGACCTCCTCTAAAGAGTTTAATCAGTTCGTGCGAAACCTGGACTGCACGTGATTCGGAGCTTACGCTGTAGACTACGTCATCCATATACAGCGAATCCGCGATGATAGCGCTGGCGCGCGGGAAGTGATGACCATCGTCTTGAACCAACTGTTGTACTGTGCGGATCGCATGGTAGGGACTTGACTTGAGACCAAAACAGACACGGTTAAACTGATATAGAACCAGAGGATCGTTTGGACTAAAACGATATAAGATGCGTTGAAAGCGACGATCGCTTTCTCTTACTTCAATCTGTAAGAACATTTGTCGGCAATCAGCCGAGAGCGCGAATGCGAACAATCGAAAATTCAGAATTATAGTAAACAAGTCACCCTGTAAATTTGGGCCACTGTGTAAAATATCGTTGAGAGATAATCCAGTACTCGTTTTAGCACTAGCGTCTAACACGGAGCGTAGTTTTGTTGTTGTCTTATCTAAACGTACAACTGCGTGATGCGGAATTACATAGTCAGGACAACTACTGTCTGAACTATCGAGCGGAGCAGGAGATAAATATCCATTATCAATATATTCGCGAATGACGTCATCATACGCAGTACGTAACTCGGGTGCGGATTCTAATTTCTTTTCTAGGCAGAAAAAACGTTTTTTCGCGATATCGAGTGAGTTCCCCAATGAGAACACATCGCTGCGAAACGGTAGGGCTACAGAGTATCTACCTGTGTCCCCATCGCGTTCCGTGGTCGAATTATAAAAGTACTCGCACTCAAGTTCGTCGAGCGATTTGCTCGTCGAAAGAGTGACGGGCGCTTCATCGACCTGCCAGAATTTTTTCAACGCCGATTCTAACGAGTCTTTGTCGGATGGTTGCGATATATGTGAGTAACAAGACTGTGGAGGCTTATTACGACGTACAGGCAGCGCGGGCACAGTGCCCATGATGACGTAACCGAGTACCGTCTGCATGGCGGGCGGCGCGGAGGAGTTGCTGCTAACTACGCGGGGCAGCATAAGATGCGGGAAAAGCGAAGCCCCGATCAACACATCGATGCGACCGGGTTTGCCAAACGATTCGTCGGCGAGCGGTAAACCTTTTAAGTAAGGCAAGGCGGAAGTATCTACGGGAGCGGTAGGTAAATTATCGGTGATTGCATCGACAACTAGCGAATTAACGTTAAAAGTAACGTTCGGATTAAAACGGGAAAAGAAAGCGAATTGTACGGAACCCTTAACGGATTTTTCCGTACCACCGATACCCTTAACGGAAGGCGTATCAGATGAATGTCTAGTCAAACCTAATCGTTTGCAACATTCTGCGGTAATAAAATTAATTTGTGAGCCACTGTCTAATAGACAGCGAATAAAATGCTCCTTACCAAATGAATCTCGAACTATTACAGTAGCGGTTGACAACAAAATAGTAGTATTCGTATTACATTGCGGCTTTGATACGCGGGAGTTCGAGTCGTAAAGGATCGACGCAGCAATGGATGCATTACATTGCGGGGCGCTCTGAGCGGTGGCGGCGAGCGGCGCGGCGGCGGCGTGAGCATCTTGCTCGCTCGAAGCCGTGGAGTTTGAACCAGATTGTGTACGTGCGGTATCATCAACACCGTTCGATATTACAGTCGCGTGCGATTCGCGATTAAAGTGTAAAAGCGTATGATGTTTATTTTTACAAGATTTACATCTAGATTCAGACTGACAGACTCTGGCCTTATGTTTAATACTTAAACAGTTAGTACATGCATCGTTTTGTTTCACCGATTTGAAACGATCACTTGGTGTCATTTTAGAAAAGGCAGGACATTTAAATAAATGTTCATGAACAAAGCTATCACACAAACATTTTGCGGATTTATCAATTACAGTGTAAGATTGCGGTTGCGGAGTTTTGAACGTTTTTTTATTTATAGGATTGTTATTAGACTGAGTGAAACTCAAGCTGTTTAAAGCTTTAGTATTTTGTAAAATGCGAGATTGATTTTTAATGAACTGTACTAAATTGTCGAATTTAGGAATTTCGTCTTTTGAGTTCATTTCAAAAAGTCCAGCGGTTTCAGAATCAACCTTTTTTATAGCGACATGGAAAAAAATCAAATCTGATAAATCATTTATTTTAAGGTTTTTTAATGCGTTTGCGGCGGAAACAAAATTATCAGAAAAGGATTCGAAATTTTGAATAGATGCGGTATTAAAAGATTTATGTTCAAACATCCGATTAAGGGAACTAGAAGCCAACATACGTTTGTCTTCGTACTTGTTTATGAGTGAATTAAAAATTAATTGGTAGTTATCGCCATTAGGGCAAACTCCTGAGAACGCGGTTTGAGCCTTATCTCTCAATTTCCCCATCAAATAATATAATTTCTCCGAATCAGTCAATGTATTATTTTCGTGTACCGTGCTTTTAAAATAGCATAGAACAGGGGCCAGTTACGAATATCGCCATCGAATGACATAATTTCAATGGGAGGCAAGCGAACTGTTTGCTTATTGACACCACTACCACTAGAAGTAGGAGCCGATGTGGCTGATGATTTTGAGTAACTTGAATAATTATATTTAACGCAGCAATATAATTCCTCAAAACTAATCCACGACTGATCATCAATATTATTTTCCGGGTCTTGTCTTAGAAGAAGCGAGTTATATTTATTAAATGCCTCGAGGAACTCGGTGCGCAACGCATCAACATTGACACACGCACACAAGAACTTCTCTACCGGTTCCATACCGGACTTCATTTTTTCCATTAAATCGTAAATGATTTGCATGCGGGCAAAAATCATATTACGACATGACAGTGCTATTTGAATCGCGGATTCTATCTGATCATCCGAATCAATGGTCACTTTCTTAGGCATTTTCGATATTTTTGTAGGTTTTTATAATAGCTAAAATAAATCACAAACTTCAACGAGTTGCGCGCGGTGCGGGATTGGTAGGTGGTACCTACGAATATAGTACCGAACGATAGCGAAGCGAGCGAGCGGTAGATTTTGCTTCTACCTACGTATATTAAAATATTAAGTTGAGCGGGATGCGAAATACCTGTGAATGTACGCAATGACAAGTAGGTACTGTAATAAATGAATAAATGAAAGCGGTTTAGTATAAGAGTATAAGGAACGAAGATTGAAATGAAATATAGTTGCGGGATGATGATATACGGATATAATATTGATATCCGTTATCAAGAGGATAAAGAAAAATAGGTATCCGTGATCATGGGACCAAAACTGTTGGATATCTGTGATCGTAGGACCAAAAACTGTTGGATATCCGTGATCGTAGGACCAAAAAATGTTGCGGCGGCCTAAAGCCTTGGGGTGAAAATCGAAATTTTCTTAGTGGACTGTATGAGGGGCGGTTCGGTGACACAAGTAGGTGTTTTGGTGGTGTGGGAAAATGATGATGGTACCTGCCTGGTGAGCTATGGCGACACGACGAGAAGGGTTTCCTTAGCCACGTGGCTGGCGCGTCCAGGATATCACGTACGGACGAGAATCTGCACTTTCCACAACACACATACACGCACTTGCACTGTTCAATAGCAATCTTCGTTCTTCGCGGTGAAAATATGAGTCCTTTTTCGACTTGGGATTAATTTTACCCACAGGCGTCGATGTTGGTTGAGAACTGGCGGATCTTCTTGGCGGCAGCGTATGCGCGCCATTGCGGATCTTCCTTCTCGCTCTCACTTAGGCATTATAAGGGTTGTGGAAGGGAGAAGGAAAGCGGAAGGAACTTTATGTTACACAGATACTAATTAATTAGAGTTGCCAGTAATTAGGCATGAAATATAAAACTAAAGAAAGTAATGGCGTTAACATAAACTTTATAAGATCTTACCATATGTGGGAATTCCCATCTCTCCGCATTTCGGCCTCCGACCGATAAAGCGTGTGAAATTTCGAACAGATGGCACTTCTGTTCTTCCTTCCAAACCTTCTTCAGTTTAATATTTCCAGCTCCACGACAGCGGTACGGTAGCTTTTCAAAATATTCATAACATTCTGGAAAATACAAAAAAAGAATAAAATAATTAACAAAAGCTCAGTTACCAAACTAATTTTCGTTGTAATTGTTTTTAAGTTCTTCCACCTTTCTTTCAATATTTTAATTTTACTTACTGGTCGCAGCAATCGAATCCTCTCTGTAGACCAGTAAGCCAAGTGGTTCAACGGCCCTGTTCTTGTTGCTGTTACAAAAAATGAGACAAATAGAGGCTTTTGTTTAGATGACGTAAATACAAATGGGATTTGGGTCACTCGGCCATGTAAAATACTGGTTATCAGCTGCTTCCGGTTATACACGAAGCCTAGTTGGGAAAAGGCTAGGCAGATGATAGATAGGATATAGATACACAAGGGATTGTGGCTGAAGTATCAATACCGGTCATCGTATTTTTCAGAAAATACTAACAACTAAGTATTATTAGTAAATGTTTACAAATGTTATGTACTGGGTTGTGGGTTAAAAGCAAAGCATAACATTTTCCTAATATGGCATGTTCTGTCTAGATATAGCAGACTCCAGATACACTTTGGAGTAGGAACGGAAATCTTAGTGAACCTGAAGTTAATGGTCAGACATGGTCTGATGCAAAAATGTAAAAAAAACCTGACTGCAAATACAAAGTTAGTAGTGACATTAAATCAGAAATAACTACGTCATGCTCCCCAGGAACAACCCCATCACCTGTTTTTCCATTTATAAGTTCATAATTAGGTCGTACTCTATATGTACTCAATTCGTACATATTAAAACAAAGGACTTTGCAAGGTTAAGAGTACAGACCTCAATTGTATTACGCTGTAGAGCATCTCTCCAGAAACCCCAAGTTAAAATATGAGGAGACTTACGTAGATAATTATTGTATTAACAAAGACGGCCATTCCGTCCAATTCTTGCCAAAAAAAGTCTGAAAGTCAAAGAAGAAATTGCACGCCAAATTCGTGAAATCCAGCAACCCTTACTGCAAAATGTACTGCAAAATTTCGTCAATAAAGTGCATTTCTGCCAACACAGCAACAATTAACCAATATTTTGTTTCATATGTAAAAGTCATGAATACATCTGTAAAATGTAAATACAACTATCTATAAAAAATTATGTAAAATTAAGTTTTTATCTATAAATTTATCAATATTTTTACGTTTTAAAATTTAAGTTCTTACTTACGCCTTTACAAATTGGGTACGACCGTAATTTAAATTTATAAATGGAAAAACTGGTGATGGGGTTGACCGATTACGTAAATTACCACTGACAGCATCACTGCGTATGAAGTGAGCTTGGTTTGACCTTTTTAGTTGCAATGGGAGTTTTTTTTCAACCTTTTCGTGTGTTATATTTTTGCTACTAAAATTCACTAGTTTTTGGTGTCGCGAATTCTGGTAAAAAGATCTTAAATAATGCTTACGGAGTCAAATATATCCTGCAATCAGTGCAGCAGACCACCGGCTCATTATCCTTATAGGAACAGATATCTGGAAATTCTGGAAAATTGTCCTTCCTAAAGCCTGCATTAGTCTGGAAAAAAAAAAGAATTAGAATAGAATTATTAGATTTGGAATCAGTCTGGTCATCTCTGTGGACGCGCAAATTGTTACTATGAATGCAGCAGTAAGCACATGATTGTAGACCCCTGGGTCTACGTAGATAATTTTCGTCGGTTATTAAAAAAAAAATGTTTCATACAAAAATGTAATATTTACACCGTCAAAATTTAAAAAATAGTAGTTTTTTTTTTAATAACCCACAAAAATTTCCGCGCTGGGGGTCTACAATAGGGGGTAACATTTTGAAAACTCAAAATATCTACTTATTAAAATTATCTGACTGCCTCGTTAACTCAGTGGTCGCAAGCGGAACTGCTGAGCGAGGAAAAATTTTAGGGTTAAGGTGTATAGATGCCTCGTTGACCTTGCGCATCTGGGCGGAGCTAAACCACCACCACCAAAGCGCGCGCGGCGGCGCACTACACTAAAACGACGATCAAAGAATATGCACTGGTGCAGAGATGCGCACGTAGGTTTTTTGCCGGCGGCATTTTTGCCTACGATGCCTGGATATTTTGTTTAGATACATATTTTAAGTTTTTACTGGACATTATTTTTATCATTCATTTAAGTATAGTGAAACAAAGTAGATTACCTAAAAAACATGTATGATATTAAGTTCGTTTAACAAAAAAAAGTTTTATTTCGTTTATTTTACTACCTACTCTCGACATAATGTATTAGCAATTTAAAAGTATGAATGTTATTAAAATATATATATTTCAAAGCTTAGCCATTAGGAATTAGGATGTTCTATTTTATTTATTTATTTTATTATTTATGTACACCCAGTAAAATACACACATCAAAAGTGTCTTTTTACAGACTTACATTCTCATCCTCCAAAACTTTAAAAATTATTTAGAGCATTTTTTTTAAGAATAGAATAACATTTTATTTGCATAGGTGGGTATGTAGGTACCTACTTACCTAAAAATGAGATTTTACAAAAACAGTGATCCTTTTTCACCAATTTGAGTTATTATAAATCAGTAAGTTGAGTTGTTTATTTCTGTATGGAAATGTTTACCTAAATAACATTTTTAGGGTTCCGTAGCCAAATGTCAAAAACGCAACCATCATTTCGTCTTGTCCGTCTGTCCGGATGTCACACTGCCATTTTACTCGGAGACTATTTGCACTAAAGGGTAGAATAAATTAGTTAGCGAAACTCCGCAGACGTGATGGGTATTCTTTTTTGTCATGTTTAGTTTAGATTATTGATACCCATCATGCTTTCGGAGTTACGCTAACTGATTAAATTTGACCCCGTATATCGATGAAAATTGGAAAGAAGGTGTATTTGTGCAACTCTAAACAATGTTGTAGTAAAATAACAAAAAATATTAATAAGATGTGGAGTGCCACACCTTGCAATTTTTTTCATAATAAATTCAAAATTGTATTTTTTTCTTCTATAAGTACATGTATGGGGAGTGCCCCATACATGTACCTACCTTACCGAGAAGAAAAAAAATTGAATTGAAGCACGCTAGCGTGTGGGGTATTGTAGGATCCCATAAAAATAAAAGCTATCGTGTTTCTTCGTGACTGTTATTTCAGTCAATAGATTTGAGATATGCGATATTTTCGGTTACAACCGCAGAAATAACTTTGTTTTTCATGGTTATTTTTATGAAACAATTTTGCAGTTGATCAAAACTATACTGTGCATGCGTAAATATTCATCTCAACTACGGAACCCTTCACTGTTACGCACTTGCGACGGTTTTTACAATTAATCGTACGTAAGAGGTAACATTTGAATTAAGAAAACCGGCCTCCAGCTTACGAAATATAGACGCTCACAACACAAGTTCAAACTGTTACCACAGACGTGCGGTTGACTGTACTCCGTCGTAATGAGGTTTCAAATAAAACACAGGTAGTTCTAAAAATCGGTAAATTTTAATTCTTTTTCATAATTTAGTTCTGCTAAAACTTGTACATTTTGACTTTCAGTAACCGTCTTTTGCTTTTTATTTTGATCTTCATCCTTTTGTGCTTCGTTTTCTATCTCTGTGTCTGTGTGTTTTCTTTTTATTAGTATATTTTTTTCTTCTTTTGCTTTTATCGCTTCTTGTATAAATATCGGGTCTCTTATTTGCATTTTCCTTGGAAACCTTGGATCTACCAATTCAGGAAGCAAACATTCCATATAAAATGTTATCAGTTTTTGTTCCATTTTCTGCTTCCAAATATCGTCATCTCTCATTACCCATTCGATATTTATTTTTTTATTTTCTCCACACCAAATCGCAAATAAACTTTTTCTTTTATTTGCAATATGCAATTGTCCCTGTATTTGATAGTACCAAATGTGTGTCTTATTTAAGATTATTTCATTGTTATATAATTTATAAATAGGAAGTTTCTTATTTTTCACTACTTCGCTAAAATCCTTTTCGAAAACTGATAGTGGACACTTTACTTCCACGATGGCGTCATCATCAATAATACCATCAGGTGTAGCTCCTAGGTAGTTACATTTTTCATCAATGAAAAGACCACAGGGGCTGATTTTTACGCCTTCTTGTATTTCTAATTGTCGTAGTGCCTTATTTTCATTTTCTTTACCATGTTTTATGGCTTTTACGTGCGCTATTGATTCTTTGTAAAGAATGTCCCTTATAAGATTTTGGCAACTTATATCGTTACGCCTCTTTATTACTTTGCCAAAATTTGACGCCGTTAATATATTACGCCTTAGTTCAAGCCATTCACTGCACGAGCTTTGTAGTGGTTTCTCGTTGGATGATATCTTTTCTTCTTTCGTTTTTTCTAAATTCTGAAGAAATGTAAGTTTTTGTTTTTCAAATATTTGAGGAGGCATATCTGGTTTTTCGCATGAATCTCCGTAATGTGAGTCTCCCCCTTTAGAAAATAGCTGTCTGTTTTTCTTTCTTTTCATATTTCTCATCATTATTTTCTTTTTCATTCTACTTTTTTCCAATTTGACTAGACTTCCTAGAGGACTGCGACCTGCCATAGATTTATAAAGCGATGATATAACTTTGTGCGTGTTGAATGACACCACTGCAGCATTGCATCTCGTTTGGTACGACCCCCGTTTGCTGAAACTAAAGTGACACAACTTAACTATATTTTAGTTTGACAGGACTAAGATTGTACGGAGTTATTAGTTTAGTGAAAATGGCAATTTTGCTGACTGTCGGCATTTTTTGACTGTTTTCACCTAAAATTTTAATTGTCAAACTAAATCAGACTATGTTTAATCGCGATTAAAAAGGTGTGGAACAAAATAAGTTGACATGAACTAAAATTTACACCGAGACCTTGAGTTCGGATGCAAAAACAGTAGTGTATTTTTTTCTTTTCTTTTGCATATATCTCGAAAACGGTGAGTCCTATCGCAAAAATAATGAAAATTTGGCCCCCCTTTATAAAACCCATAAACCCCTATGACTCAACATGTAGGTACCAAAAAAAAAAGGTACCAAAAAAAAAAGGTACCAAAAAAAAAAGGTACCAAAAAAAAAGGTACCAAAAAAAAAAGGTACCAAAAAAAAAAGGTACCAAAAAAGGGTACCAAAAAAAAAGGTACCTACTTTCCATATAAAACACGTTGAAGCTGCCCCCTCCCTGCGCCCCTCCAGCTCTAAAAGACATTTGACCCGGTAACGACAGCGGTGCCGGTGAACAAAATATGACAAGCCTGTCACTTCATAGTGATTTCGTTAGTTCCAATTAAAGCCACCGGGTCAAATATACTACAGGCACTATACCACGCGGAGTCACGATTGTCAAACTCGATTTTAGTTGTGTCAAAATTGTTATTAAATTTAGAGGTTTTTTTTTGCAGAATAGCTCTAAGATTCTCATAGCAAAAAGTAAGGAATTTTAGTGACAGTTTAGTTAGTTTAGTTCGGTGTACAACAGAATCGGCACCATTGGTGCCGATTCTCTTGTGAATGCACTAAACTAAAATTAGAGAATCGCTATCTTTTACTAACAGGCAGCGCGAGAAAAGGACGGCTATAGCTATGAACTAAGTTGGAGATGTCAAACTAGTTCACGCCTTGCGCTTCACCGTGTTTTTTAGTCGACATGTTTTTACGTGTCGTCTAAATGTCTATGGAAAAATTAGTTCTAACTAATTTGACAGCTCTAATTTACTTCCGTCCCTTTCTTGTCATAATAGAGAGAAAAAGTTAGCAATAGCCTAAATTAAGTTTAGTTTGTGCACAACAGAATCGGCACCATTGTCTTATTTGCTAATATTAGCAAATACGACAATGCACCATTTATATCACAAATGTCACATTTTGATGGTGACTAAGAAAATTTTTATCACGTTCGTTCGGACGTGGTGATAAGATTTGAAAATTGAAAAAAAAAAGATATTTTCCGGCTCCACTGTACTTTAGCACCCGCGCAAACTTTTCAATTTTATAGCGTGTAGATGACTTTGAGTAAAACACTTACGCAAAATATTACACTGCGCTAACTAGTTTTTGAGAAAAAAAACTAATGTTTCAGAAAATCAAACTTAGTTACACAATAAAATTGAACAAACGCGCATCCGAAACTTCACAATTTTGTAGCGTTTTGATGTCTTCGAGCAAAACACTCGCAAAATATTACAAAAAAAAAAAAAACAGGAAAAGAATTAAAAAAAAAAAATAGTTTATGTCAACCTAATAAATAACACAGTAAATACTTATAAGGCAAGAGCGAGCGAAGTGAGCTCGGGACTTGGGGGGGGCACCCCGACTCGGACAGGTTAGGTTCGAAGCCGGGTCTCAAAGACCCTGCCATCCCCTTCGTGGTTATTTTTTTTAAATTACACCCACGCCTAACAAAAAAAAAAAAAATATTTATTTGACCTTGACTTTCGAGACGTTTGACATAGACCTTAATTTTTTTTTTCTCGGCAATTTCTTTTTTTCTTGTGCACTTTGGGGTTTTCAAAAATACATTAAAAAGGGGTCTATTCCACCCAAAAAAAATAGCTACTATGCAAAAGCAACGGGTGCTAAAGTACAGTGGTTTCCATGGGAACCAACAAAAAAAAAAAAACAAAATGATTTAAGTAAACACATAAATTAATATATTTTTATTTTTTAAATGTTTTTATAAAAATTGGTACAATATTTAGAAATATAAATAATATGCGCGTGGGAACCAACAAAAAACAAAAAAAAGATTTTGTACCTACATGTTGAGTTTAAGGGGTTTATGGGTTTTATAAAGGGGGGCCAAATTTTCATTATTTTTGCGATAGGATACACCGTTTTCGAGAGAAAAGCAAAAGAAAAAAAAGATTTTATTTGGTCGCATATTTATTTAATTTAAGGGAACAGCTGATTTTTTCTTCGCGATTTCAGGTTTGGTCCCATAATAAAAGTTGTTCATAATGATAAGTACAATGACCCCATAAGACATTTCGTGTATGGATAGATAGACTATAAAATATACCTATTATTAGTATACTATTATAATTTACCTGAACAGTCTTCTATACTATCAGCAGATGTACTCGGATTGCCTTTCGATTCTGATGATTTCATTCTAGCTTTCCTGGAAAAAAATCGTAATTATTTGACTTCAATTAGAATGAATGAACAATCGCATACCAGATGATTACAAAAGCTAATGGTAATCATAAAGTTAAATACAAGTAACATTTAGATAAGGTACTACTTACATCAGACGCATTTTCAGTCTTTTGAACTAGACATTTTCTTGACTGGCTTTGCCTTGGCATTTTTATTTAACTTTTATTTACACAATATACAAAACAAAAAGAGTATTTAGAAATGTCACACCAGCGTCCACGCGCACAATCGAACGAATTGGGCTCTCTGCAACAAGCTTGTCTATAAACGCACACTGATATAATATGTCCGTAAATATTTGCACTAACACACACAAAATCGCGTAGTCTGTCGAAGCCGGAGCGGAACAACGAGCGACACAGCCCTCCCGTCCCAATGCTAATGCAGGACTGCCGCCCGCGCCCGCGCAGAGCACCTCTGAACCTCGATCACAAAATGGGAACATTTTGTTTTGCAAATGTTGATTGATTTACATTATGCTATTATAAATTTGTAGTATTTCTAACCATCAATTTTTCAGTCTAAAACTATTTACAAAAACTACAGCCGTTTAGAAGGAGTAGGGATGTTAGCCAAAAATTAGCGCTTTGGTAAATATTTTTTTGAGGCAAAAGTATTTGCCATAATGAAAAAATCCTATTATGGAAATGTTTTATATGAATCAATAGCAAATATATTTTTTTTTCAAATCTTCTAACCAAGCCGTTAATGAGAAGTAGGCTTTATAAAGTGACGGTTTTACGGTACTAAACGAGAGTAAGGCCCTTAAGGGATTACGCAATACTTACATACAAATATGTGATTGCGGCTGTTTCACATCTAAATACATTAACACAAGTACCATTCAGTCCTTTCGTGATACACGGAGAATCTGAAATATATAATAAACAATTTAGACAAAGGTTCTAAACTTGAATTAAGAGAAAATTCTCAAATAAAGAAAATCGAAGAATTCCCTTCGTCATGACGTCTGTTTACTGTGTTTTTTAAACCTTGAGACAGTGCAAGAAGTGCATTCAGGCTCAGTAAAGAATCTGCCTGGCTTTTTCCAACTATGTTGGTGTCGGCTTCCAGTCTAATCGGATGCAGCCGAATACCAGTATTTTACATGGTGCGACTACCTATCTGACCTCCACAACCCAGTTACTGGTTACAATACCCCTTGGTAAGACTGGTTGTCAGACTTTTAGGCTTCTGACTACTCGTAACAACAGTCAACGATCTACGAATGACAGCCGGGACCAACGGCTTAACGTACTTTCCGAGGCACGGAGGGGTCTTGATATGTAATGGATGGTCACCCATGCACGAACCGACCGCGGCAAGCGTAGCTTAACTGTTGATGGACCCGTGCGGCTTTTATAATTTAGCCATAACTAGACACAGTAAAACAGTTACTAAAAAGTGGAAAGCTTGAAAAAAAAGCCTTTAAATGATAATGGTAAATAATACATACCTTCAGTAAGATTGAGCTCGCATGTAACGCACCACAAAAACATAAATGCCCACAGTATTATCACACTTATATCGTCCGCCATGATGTATGGAAGCGCTCTCAAGCTCGCATCTGGCGCTTGTTTGGGTACCAAACTAGTATTATTACTTACTTTGATCCTAAAAATAATCTTTCTGGCTAATGAAACAAGTTCTGGTGTAGAAAATGAATACGTACAAATTAGTTACAATACGGCCATGAATCATAACCGGTCCGATATTTCCGCAGAAGGCTGCGCATGCGCAATAAAATTTTTTAGGAACCAAATGAGGCGAGTGTGATCGAGAGAACATGCGGGAAAGTTCGGAGAGTCTATGTTCAGACCAGCCATAATCCATCGGGCTTACGGGTTGCATGATGATTACGATAGCCGGATTTCCCCCCATAGATCATTAGTAAAGCAATAAGCGGTAGACGGTAGGTCCATATTTGAAAAACATTTAACATAGCATAACATCACACCAGTTTCCTCGGAGGGTTAAGCAAAGGTGACCCACATTTCGTCATTGTAATAGGGGGCGAGCCTATTGCCATCAACGGCACAAATCCAGACTCCGGGCTGCTACTGAGAAATTCCAGATGGAAAACCCAAAATAATTTTATCCGATCTGGGAGCTCAGCAGTAGCGCTTGCTATTAGAAACACAACAAACACATCATTTTGATAAACTATTATCAAATATGAACCTTGCTTAAAACAGGTATAGATCAAACTATTAGATTGATAAACACAATTTCTTATAACCGCTCACACGAGCGCGGTGTGAATCGGGTCCGTGGAGTCATTTTACCTAATATTGTACGTGGTGTGAGTTCTATACCAAGAAAATATTTTTTTATTATTAACGTTGTTCCATCACTATTAAGTACTAATATCGAATTCTATGCATTTAATTTGATGCGTTATCTATTTCCGAACGATTTAAGATACGTCAACACTGACTGAGACTCGTCTATGACATTAAAAAATATTTTTTTCTCTGTCATGCCATTGTTCGGTCGGTCGACTGTGAAAGTGTTTTACTCAGTTAATAGTTTAATTGTACTGTGGTAAGTGGGTTTATTTATGTTTCATGTTAAGAATTAACACACCATGCATTTTAAACCTTAAAACATATAGGTCATAGCTTGTTTTTTCTTACTAGAGCCATTTCTTTGAAATCTGAAGCTAAACATTGCATAAATAAAAAAAGCAACATTGGATAAATAAAAATAGATTTACAATATTATGTGTGGGTAGGTACAACCGGAACCTGTAGTGCTATTCTGTACAAATCTCACCGTGAAAATTTAGGTGAAGTGAGCGTGAAGTGAGCTGTCAATAGTGTCAATCCCTACATCAGGTAGAAAGACAACGCACTTCACTTAGGTTTTCACGGTGAGTTTTGTACAGAATAGCACTGCTGCACTCTAATTGCGTAACACATTATCAATTGGAGTTGGTTTCATTTTGAAACAGATTGCTAATCCATTGATTCGTAAGTTTGAAAAAAATGTCTTCTCAACACCGTAAATAACGCAATGAATGTTGTTGAACTGTCAAAATGAAACCAACTCCGATTGATAATGTGTTACGCAAGTAGGGTGCAGGAGCTAGACCACCACCTCTTAAAGTAGTATTATTTTAATCTTACATGAGTGTGGGAAAGAGATGGAGCTAGACGTCCTGTATAGCTCCATCTCTTTCTCACACTGAAGTAACATTAAAATAATACTGCTTTAAGAAGTGGTGGTTGGCCCCCTGGAGTGCGTAAAAACCATAGAAATATAAAAAAACAGTATATCTATGGTAAACACCAAGGAACAATCTGGCGAGATTTGCGTCGTGTGTTTAAAGGAGCGGCGTAATACAAGAGGCGCCCCCGACCGGGAACGCAAAACTTAGTGATTAGGCATACTGGACGTTTTTTTTGCAATTATTTGCTCGCTCTCGCTCTTGCAGATTCATTTATTTTCTTTCATAATTAACTCTCCTCATAAGTCAATAAAATAACACATATTTCTGAAATTAATCATGCCGGTGCAGGGTGAAGGCCGTAGGTAAATTATACTACACTCGCGGTCAAATAATACGCATCGATGACGTTACGTCCAAGGGTAGCAAGATTACGTTACGTTTGCGAACAGAAGAAGACGAAGAAAGCGCAAGAGTAGTATTTTGTGACGAATCCAGATTTATGCTGTATGCACATGATGAGCGGTGAACAGTCTACCGACGGCCAGGGGAACGTTTTATTCATAATAAAAAATCAAATCAAAATCATTCAAACTCAAACTCAAAGCATTTATTTCAAATAAACCAATTACAGGCACTTTTGAATTGTCAATGGGTCGGTCAGTCAGAAAGGTGAAGCTAGTTGCCCATTCCAAAGCGTAGTAGATCCCTATGGAGAAGAACGGGCAAGAAACTCCACGGACACTCTTTTAAATCATAATATTTTTACAAAATATTGGTTACATCGTTCAAGTTGAAAATATACATGTGAGAACAATGTAGAAAGACGTGCACGTTAAAAAGCGTCCGTAATAAAAAGATAAAAACTAAAACAACTAAATTAAATATTAAAATTAAAAAATAAGCCATGGCAGCTAAGAGACGACCAGTCCCAACTGACGGCGCCCGTTCACGAACATGACGCATGGATTCATTTGCGTAAATAAGGTACAGAGGGATCTTAAAGATAAGGTGAATATGATTCTCTTATTCTGCCATTAATGTCGCGTGCTAATTTTACATAATTATTTAATGTCAAAAAAAATATATATAGAGTATTATTTTCAATCATGCATGCAGTTAGTAAATTGTATTAAATCGATTCTTATTTGGTAACAATTCATTGTTCCAGCTTGTTTTGAGGAGAAAGTGCCGTTCAGCGGTGGATCTGTTATGGTTTGGGCTGGAATGTCTTCAGAGAGCCGCGCAGAGTTAGTGCTCATAGAAAATCGTACGCTAACTAGTGCAAGATATGATGTGGAAGAAATTCTTAATGAGCATGTCGGCTCATATTTAATGAATGTGGGTTAAAATTCAATTTGTAACACAACGCCAGGCCACATACAGCTCAAATTGTAAATGAGTATTTTCAGGACGTTGGCATCAATCGCATGGACTGGCCCGCGAGAAGCCTGGACCTGAATGTGGAAACCTAAAACATGCGTCAGTGGCAGAATGGACCAATATATCTCGCAACATCGCATAGGAAGCTTAATAAACAGCATCGCCCATTCGCCTGGCAGCTGTGAGAAGAGCCCGTGGAGGCAATGCAAAATAATTAATTTTGTTTTAAAATTCGTTTTTGTGTTGATGTGCTGCCTACCAACCATTTATTTATTCAACGGAAAAATTATTGATATTTTGTTTTTTTATGTAATTTTATTTATTTATTAAAGACTTACCAACTAAACATATACACAGCATTAACTCAGCGTCTTAGTCATAATATAGATCTCGCATGTATCTAAATTAAAGGAAAGCACGACACTATCAATTAGCGTACTAACACATTATACGAAAAATAAAAAATTAAACACTAAAACAATTAAAAAATTATTTGAATACTTACTATGAAATTGAAATTAAGATTTCTTCTTACAAATGCTAGGGTTTTTTTTAAAAATAATATTTTACAATTTACATTTTATCAAAGTTACTTTTCCTGAATATACATAATTTACCACCGAAAACATCAAGATCGCAACTGTGGAACAAGTCATTGCATCTTCTGAGGATATAGGAAAGGGGCGCATTGTATCCGTATTTGTTTCGACTGGACTTGATCGAGAAAAGTCTATAATTTTGAACTCTGGCGGACGGTCTAGGTACACTCATGCTCAGCTGACTAACCAAATCTGGGCAATCTACGCCTTGATTTACCACCTTAAATAAGAAAGTTATACCTAAGAAGCCTTTACGCCACTGTAACGATTTCATTTTAAAATGATTCAGTCTATCATCATAGTGCTTAATTGTTCGTTGAACACCAGCTATTGCCGAGAGCCTCCTAACAAACCTCTTTTGTTTTCTTTCTAGGCGTTGAATATTGTTTTGGTATGTAGGATACCAGACGATTGAGCAGTATTCGATGTGGCTGCGCACTAATGCCAAATAGAGGGATGTTAATGCGGGCAGATACCTAAACTGCTTTGTGTTACGATTAATAAAATACAACATTCATAATGATTGATTTATCGTTTTGTCTACGTGTTTATTGAATCGCATTTCAGAGTCAATCAAGTCTCCCAAGTCCCTAATCTCAGTCACGGTATTCAGTGTCTGGCCCACCATCGTATAGGTAGTAAGGAAATTGCATTTTTTACGGGAGAACTTAATGTGAAAGCACTTGCTAATATTCAGCTGCATGGCATTACTTTTACACCTATTACAAAGGTATCGTCTTGCAAAAGCTGTTGATCCCTTTCTGAGTTTACAATCCTGGATAATTTCAAGTCACCAGCAGACATTTCAAAATGAGAATTATGTATAGAATATTTAATGTCATCAGCGAACACTATAAACAGCACTGGGCCGACATGCGATCCCTGAGGTACTCCGGAAGTAGGAGTAAAAACGTCAGAGTAGTATCCATTAACTACTACCCTAGCTCTTCGCTGGGACAAATATGACTCAAACCAGACCAATAAAGGTCCTTGGACACCGTACACAGCCCTTAGCTTCTGCAAAAGAATGTTGTGGTCTACTTTATCAAAAGCCTTGCTAAAGTCACTGTACACAGCGTCAACCTCATTGCCCCTGCTTATGTCAGTAATAGTCCTGTCAACAAAATTGTTAGTAAATTTTGACTAATCATGATTCTAACATTTGGTCTTGTTTTATTAACTGGTAATTTTTTACAACATACAGTTTTATTCAAGCCGCTAGCTCAGGGGTCGGCAACCTTTTCAGACGGAAGAGCCAAAAGTTACAATTTACAATATTTCCCAGTTTTAAAAGAGCCACTAAAATTTGCGTTTCAATATAATAGTATTTGCATATACTTTAAATACAAAATAATATTTATTCATAAATAAGTAAATGTTTTTAGCATAAAACTTAACAAAGTATTTTAACGAGCTGCTAGAATAATAAAATAATTAATTCAATAATATAACTACAGTTATTGAATAATAGTTAGCTACATCAATAATATTTTTTTTCATTATTTTTTTGCATTAGCTTTGCATGTCCTTTGAAAGTTTGGTTACATCTGGCTTACAACTTGTTGTTTTAAGTTTCAAGCACGATTTTTATTTGATACTTGGCTTCTTACTTTACCTTTTATTATATTCATGCAAGAGAACCTTGGGGTCTTCCAGAATGCTCCAATGAGGTGAAGAAGTTGCTCTTCACGTCACTGTAGCATTCTGGAAGAACCATGCGCCGAATACAAGTGTCTCAACTCGCGGGTTTTGATAATAAAATTAGTTTAAGGAACTGGAGAACCGCAACTTTACATCGAAAGAGCCGCAGGCTGCCGATCCCTGCGCTAGCTCTATTATTTTAAGAGTAAATTTAGTTTTTCGTACAGATCGGATTGTTTGTCCGCGAGTGTTACGGGTAGGTTTTTGTAGTCAGACTAACAAAGTGGTGTTTTCGTACTACTAAGTACTAAAATTGAAAAAGGGTGCGTAACAAACAAAAAAACACTGAGTTATGTGTTCACCAACATACAAACCCCCAATGCAATCCTTCTACCAAAACCTACTACCTATTAACGGGGGGTTATCCGAATTTTCCTGTTTTCAGAATCAATTTTAAATGGTCAAATTAGTGTATTAAGGTCCTGAAAAAAATATATGCCATAGCTACATCCTTGCTTTAGGGAAATTAACGGTTCAAAACACGATAAATTGTAATTTCCTCGATAAAAAAAAAATCCGAAACATGGTCGATTTCAAAACCATTTTCCGTTTCATTTCCTAATTACAGCATAAAATGTTATGAAAATTGCATGTATCATGAGGTAATCGTATTTCGGAGGGAATTTAACGGTTGGAATTTTGAGTTTAATAGATTTTTTTTAAATAAACTCAAAATTAGTAAATTTGGCTATATCCGCTCGCGGTCAGAGTCCTGCGGGACGTCATCGAGGTTGGACCTGTGTCAAAATTTTTAAAAATTCGCTCTCCCTGCTGTTGTTCAAAAAAATTCAAACAAAAGACGAACACATTAGATATGAAATTGCGACAGCTCAGAAAAAATATCTCGTAATTATATTATAGTTTTAATTCATAATATCGTTTTCGAAAATGTGATTATTTATATGTGGTATGATGACGTTTAATTGTCATCTTACGATAGTGTTAAGACACATTGCAAATTATTATCGATAAAATTATAGTCAAGCGCGAGTAGTTTATAATTTTTTATCGTGGTCCTTTATGAAGAAGTTTTAAAACACATTTTTCTAAGATTTTTCATCAGATTCATCCACATTAGTATTTTCAATCTCCATCGAACTGTCTTCACTACTAGTCTACTACCATATCCTACATAAATTACACATAATATAAATACAATGTGTCCGGTTGTCGGTTGGATACTAATAATAATCAACTTTCACTCTGGCAACAACAGTGAAAATAAGAAAAAAATAAAAAATGTGCGGTTGGGGACCACCGTCAGGAATGAAGTTCCTTATAACGTATGATTTAAAACACAAACACAAAATTTTCACATCCGCCATCTTGAATTTTCATTTTGACTTCACTACCGGCTTTGGCTCCCTCGAAAACCATAAAAACGACACCCCATGATCAGTTTTGAGTACAAAAAGTCACAGTATACGATAAAATATCGTGTTCTATACATTCGAAAAATAGCGCCTTGTGAACGTAGCCATGGTTAGGCGGTAACCGTATCACTCAGTGCCCATGTTCTAAAGCAAGTTCGTCGATGACGTATCCTATTGTTGGTTTGTAACTTTTATCATATTGATTCTTGCACTTTTGTTTAGGTAAATAGTCCTATGGGACGGCAATCCCACATGAGCGGGGCCGGTTAGACAATATACTAAATTAATTTTGATGTCTTAGAATAGTAGATTCGATAAATTATAGCTGTAGCAGTAGGTACATCCCTTGATAATAAAGTACGGCAATTGTTCCTTCATATGTAGTTGTCAATAATTACTGATCTTCATGAGCAGTGGTCAACATCAAAAACAAAAGAATATGTTTGCAGCATAAGCAAAACAGTACGACCATTTCATTTTTAATTTTTTTCTTTTTTTTTTTTTTTCATTTTTTAGAATGGGCTAAAGCCCATTCTAAAAATTTTTTTTTTATTCAGTCACTAAAGGGGTTATAGGGGATGCAAGTTAGACACACAATATACTAAAACAACAGCCACATTTTATAAAACTTTCCTTTACAGTACGTTTGTAGTTGTGGTCTCTCTCAGCAGCCAAAATACACAGAGAGTTAGGACTGGTGACGCGAGAGCAAGCGACCGACGACGAAGCAGCTTGTCCTGAGGTCGAAACGCGCAGCCTTCAGTAGCAATTTCCCACTGCTTGCGAAGTTTTTCGTTTTTAGTGGATAAATAAACAAACGCCAAAAAGGCCAAAAGGAAAAAAAAAGAAAAAAAGGAAGAAAAGAAGGAAGGAAGGAAAGGGTAAAAGGGGGGGAAGGTGTAATACCTAATGGCATAACACGAATACACTGAGTTATTCTTACAGATTATTTCTAACGAACCCGGCTATCGCTAAAAAATATAACAGTAGATTGTACACACGGGATTTCTCATTAACTGTCAGCTAACCATTGATATTTATTTTTATTATAAATATAGATGGTATAAGAGGCCTAAACTTCATGTTTTCTGTGTACATTATGCGAACTATCAAATAACAGTAGGTATATAACAAAATATAAAAAAAAGAATCGAAAAAAATATAACAGTTGAGAATCAAACTTTTAACCACGGGTTTGCAAAGCAGTCGTCGAACCGTTAAGCTATTTGGTTTGATGAAAGTTTACTAAAATAGCCGTTTAAAGGTTCAATCTGTAACTATCTGCTATATTCGTTTCCTACTCAGCCCAATGAAGTAATGGAATAATTCGCTTTTACATTGTGTTTTAATGTCACTTATATCGTCGTAGACAACGACCGATACCGATTATCAGCATTCTCCTGCCCTTATCCCAATTTTTTTTGGGGTCGATGCAACTTGTTTTTATCTTTCATACTTCTCTATTAGTCGTCATCTCGATAGTCACTCCCTTTCTAGCCACATCATCTTTCACACAGATCATCCATCGTTTCTTTGGTATTCCCTTACTCGTGTAGTCGTCTGGAATGTTTTGATTATGAATCTGGATAGATTCATAATCAAAACATTCCAGACGACATTTTCTTCATTTCTCCGCATCACATGCCCATACCATGATAACCGATTTCCACACACACCGATACCGATATCGGCACGATATCTACCGGCGAAGACAGTGCGGGGTGAGAGTAGCGGGCATTCTTTCAATTGAGAAAACTTTTTCAAACTGCCGCCGACTTAGTAGTGTGGTTGTTTGTCGTGTCGCGATGGTCATCGATATTCACTAATATCATGGGGCTGATAATAAATGTACCTATTGTTATCGAATCGTGTTGGTACAGTTATCTGATAATGTGAAAACAAAACGACATTTTATGTAATAATCTTAGTTCACTCCACCGTAGACACCATAGAATGTAATCCTAAGGAAAAAAAATCGACCTAAGAAAAACTAATTAAGTTGATCAACTGCAAATATTTTACACTGTAGCAATCGTCGGCGGTGCGTCGTAAATAAACACGTCGCGCTACATTTGGGGGAGGCGGAGGTAGCGTTTCAAAGGCCTACAGGCCCGAACAACCTAGCCTTAACATTACTATTTCTACATACCTATTAAAAGACTATTTTATTTTATATAATTACAGTGATTATTTCATAATGTTTTTACCTTCTCTCGCCTGAAACACAGGATGTCCTAGTTCAGGCAGTTAACACTAGTGAACTCGACATACATTTAAGCAAAATTGTATTTACTGTTTTACTTTTTAATTTGAACAAATATTATTTATTTATTATTTATTCTAAACTTGACACAAACCAACTGTTTAAATACCTAACCGGCGGCGGTTTGAATGTTGGTGAAACAGCCCCTAGTTTTAAACACAGAACAGATAATTTTATCTGTTCTGCGTTTTAGTTCTAAACCCTTGATTTACGTTTTTTTTGCGTTTATTTCTTGTGTACATTATTATGCATTATCATTTATCATCTATTTTCCTTAACTTAACCATTTATCTAGCCACAGTTGGTCCTTTTTCCTTTTTGCTTCAGTTTCTTCAGGCCACACGATGCTCTCGATCCAGGGCACGTAGTACGACACCCTGGTGTACATGCCGGCTGAGCCGAGGATGCCGCAGTCCTTGCCGTATGACGTCACACCAGCTACGGTGTACTGGCATTTGAATTGATTAGTTTGTAATGGTCCACCGCTGTCACCCTGAGGAAAAACAACGTGAAACAATAGAGCCTTTAAATAAAAGTTGATTTCATTTTGACACTTTAACAACATTCAATGCGTTAGTTACGTTGTCGAGCAGACAAAGTTTTCGAACATATGAAGCAATAGATTAGCAATTTGTTTCAAAATGAAACCAACTCCGATCGATAATGTGTTACGCAATTTGGGTGCAGTATCATTAACTTTACATAAATACACAAACGAACACCATTTTGCAGAAACTATAGAATGCCATCTGCTACGATCCTTACAAACTTATATTTGGTTCGTTTACGTTCATACATCTAGTCATACACGCACGCCGGTTGCGAGTACTACGCACGTGACCTTTCTGAAGAACATCACCAATAAAGTCAGTATAGGCATAGTCTACAGATCATACAGTCGTCCGACGAGAGCCCGAGCTGCTTACGTAGTTCGCCGAACTTCGTGTACAGCTCGGGCTTCGTCGGACGACGGTATGATGTATAGACTGTGGTATAGGTATGTCCTTCTAGGGCTTTTATCTATCAGGTAGATTTCCATCAAAGCTCCGTGTGAAATTACACAACATACAGGGTATCTTAAACGTAGTGGTCCAAAGGCAAATGGGGTAAAGAGGTGGCCAATGGGGTAAAGAGGAGGTGGCCACTTATCATTTAAAAATAAAAACTTTTTTTTAGAAAGTTTCGCTAAAGTTTAATAAAAGGTCAGAAAATACAAGTAAACATAAAATCTGAAGCGTTGCAGAGCCACACTGAAAGTAAATAGGTACATAATATTGAACCTACACTATCAAGGCATCTTCCAGGCAGATTTGAACTCGCTACGTCGAAAATTTTGTTCACAGGATCGAAAAAACCAAGGGAATGTAAAATTTCTTGAAAATTATTAAATTTGCGAAATTTTCTGAACTGTTGAGAATATCCCCACTTTTAAAATTATAAATGTCACCTCCGCTTTACCCCATTGCCTTTGGACCACTACGTTTGAGGCACCCTGTATAAAAAGATGTATAGCTATGTTGTGGTGAAAATGTTATTATTACCTCACAGGTGTCAATAATTTCATCATGACTGCCGTAGCACATCTGTGTCTCATTGTCGTATCCATTTTTCAAAAGTCTGTGTGGTTGATATATTGTCGAGCATTCTGTGTCGTTGTATTTATCGAGGTAAACCTGAAAAGATGAATTCAGATTTACTGTAGATTTCTAAAACAAAACCCAACATTATTTTCCAATGTAAAGTCAGGAGTACCAGCTAAGTGTCCGTATACTTATGAATATTCAACACCACAGCTGCCATTTTTTGACAGTTCTTCTTCGCGTGGTTAGTGACTAACCTGGTGTCAGAGTTTTATGCCGCCCATGGGTCTCTGACTTGGCTTCACATACCGTAGAGAAATATCTCTCAGGTATACCGGTTTCCTCACGATGTTTTCCTTCAGCATTTTTAGGGTTCCGTACCAAAATGGTAAAAAGGAGCCCTTATGGTGTGACTCAGTCTGTCTGTCTGTCTTTCGCAGCTGGATACCTCAAGAACTACTGATGCTATCAACTTGATTTTTGGAACAGTTTTAGATGACGTTTGCCCAACTATTTTGCAAATAAAAAAGAAAAAAAAAATATAATTATGTTTTTTTTTGCAACAGGGACTGAAAGAGGGTCTTAAAAATTCGAAGTGGGGCTACTAGTGCATGTGGGGTATCATATTAAAGAACGCTGTTCGCACATAATCAAACATTTTTTTTTCTTTTGTTTAGGACGCATAGTTTTCGAGTTTTGATGAAAAATGTTTGAAAAATACCGTCTCCCCCCTCCCTTATTTCCAAAGTTTGCATAGAGAAAAATGTGAAATTATCATTAGTGATAGAAGCTTATGCATAGATTACAGGAAAAATAAAACGATCTCTAAATAGCACAGTTTTTCAGAAATCATCAACAAAAATTGCATATAAATGATGGTACGGAACCCTCGGTGCGCGAGTCCGACTCATCTTGACCGATTTTTTTTTTTAATCAAGTGATAATTATACATGAATCCGAAATGTCAGAGATGAGTGTCTTGGGTTCGAACTCTAGACCTATATGACTTGGCAGTCCGACGGTCATACGACTAGGCTATCACTGCTGCTATAGCACGGCAAATTGACGTAGGATATCAATTTGCTTAACAATTAATTGCCCTGACTTTAACTAATAAATAATTATAAATCAAACGAAAAACTAGAGATGTATAGTTTTTAAGTCTGAACTTACAACTTGCAATGTGTCGGCCAGAGCTTGTTTGTGACCTAGACGGCCCCAGCCGGACGCCTCAGCCGTAGAGCCCACATTCTCGGTGCCTACAGCCAAACAAGCAGGTAAGAGGTCTTTGCCAAAATTTATCCTGAAATTATCGTAATTTACTATTTAGCTTATTGTATACCATGCATGATGTTTATCGAGTAATATCTCAACCTTTTAACATTATCTTATCTATTTTCTGAATAAATTGTTTAAAATAGTACTGTCACCACTCTATGAAAACGTTTACAGTAATGTTATACAATAGAAAAATGTAGCCAGAAAATACTTGAATTTTTATGACATATTATTATTATTCTGGAAATGCGACTGGTCAACTCTATCTGGTTAACTATATTGTTTATAGCAGATCATCATCAGTAGATATGAACCCAAAATAGTTCCTTGTCGAAAACCTACATTAACGGCTCGAATATAAGTATGGCAATACTTATACTAAGTTCTACTTTAATGTTTTAAATACACAATATTAACCTAACAATAACTGTATTCTTCTTTATTTAAATTATCGACAAAATATAATCATTAACTGTATCAAATGCTTTGGTCTTAGCCAAATTAGGATGATTTTACTACAACTGTTTTTGAGCAATTTATCAGTATGGTTTTCTTCATTTATTTATTTATCTATCTCGGTATATGCCTTGCTATAAAGTATATTTACTTACTCAGTTTCTGTCTCCAAGAGTGCAATATCATGATATTTGGAGGGAGGCTTGTACTCAGGATGGATTATGATTCTCTTGATGTTATGTATCTTCCAGTATTCCTTTGGATCGGTTCGTTTCAACAGACCAAGAGCAGCAAATGATATATTACCACTTAAAATTTTAAAAAATATATAAATTAAAAATTCTGTCGATGCAACTTATATTTAAGAGCAGACTGTAGTTATCAGTATCACTCACTCGTATTAAACTAGTAAATTTTATTTTTTGCACAGATTTAAAAAAAAAAAAACATTAAAGGAATTCCAAAATATTTTGGAAAACAGAATAGTGTACCGTCGACGATGTTCCACCAATCACACAATGATGCTATTCTCTGTATTTCGTTAAATAAATGAGGTGGACTTACAGTGCACGAGTTGACGTGCAGTGTCCTGCAGTGAGTATGAATCTCTCGCTGATCACAGAGCCTCCACACAGCCACTGCGCAGACTCCACGTTGTCTCCATATCCTATTAAAGCCTGAAACATAAGGAAGTCTATCATTAACATACCATCATCATCAACATCATCAAATTAATATATCTTGTCAGTTTGTCAGCTGAACTATTTTTTAATCAATAATATCCTACTTTTCTGAGTTTGTATCTTTCTAAATCCATCACGCTTGATGATACTTGGATTTTAGAAAACGGGTACTATACCTACTATGACTACAAGACATAGGATACATTTTTATCCCTGTAGTC
Source organism: Cosmia pyralina (assembly GCA_946251885.1). Taxonomy (NCBI): domain Eukaryota; kingdom Metazoa; phylum Arthropoda; class Insecta; order Lepidoptera; family Noctuidae; genus Cosmia; species Cosmia pyralina. The sequence continues at coordinate 17,176,569 of OX276367.1, forward strand.
TGTTCCCGTAGGACCGACCACGCAAATCTCTGGCGGAAAATCAGCGTGATTCTCAGTCAGGGCTTCACTTTGCTTGTTCACATTTTTTATGCTAATTACAGAATTATTATTTATTTATTTAAAAAATTGCGAGTAACAGAAGATTTATAATTACTAAGTTATAAGTTATATAATTTACTAAGCCTTATTAGTAGTTACTTTTGCTAGCACAAAGCTCAAAAAACGATTAACTGCAAAAAAAATTCTGTCAGGCGTTTTACACACGATTTTACTTTATTATCGAATTAGGGTTTAAAATAAATAACAATAGCGACGACCTTTTGTTACTCGCAACTTTTTATAAGTTCTTGAATGTACAAAAAGAAAACTAAGTCTGCATTAAAATCGGGGAATTAAATTAAAATCTAGGTCAAATGCGCTTTAAAATCCAGCTTTGTGTAGCTTCTGTATCGTATAGGAAACCAGAACGAATTGGGACAAGAAAACAAGCAGCGTAACGTTACTGTTGTTTACTCTGCACGAAAACTAAACTAAAAATGCACTGCCATGTGCTTATATAACTTTCTACACCATAAAACTGCAAATAGGTGGCGTGCCAAGCAACTTCCGGAAATAAAATATTAAATATTAAACAGTCTGCAATTGACTTCCGTTCTCTAACCGGAAACAGCGTTCACAGCACCGGAAGTCGGTTGCAGAAAGTCTCAAATAATGCAATAAAACTAACAAATCGATCTGCACCCAATCAACAAGATTTAGCTACATTAAAAACAATACGCTTTTTATAAAAAGCTAACATTCGGCCTTCCTGACATTAAGTTTGTCCTCAAACTATAAAGCTAACAATATTCTCAACTATGAAATAATAAGTTAGTGACAACTTAGCCCACCGCTTAAAAGGTAAGATATTACATAATCGTATTTTGTTAATTTCACATTTTCATTAGCTCATTCATACTTTTCTGTATTAATTTACCTTCGTCAAACATTGCACCGCAAGCTTCACTGGACAAGCACTCTCACTTGCCAGCCACTGTACGACTTCCAATGAGCGACTCATAATATCTCAACATCACATTCTGCATATCCACACATTGCACCGCAAGCTTCACTGGACAAGCACTCTCACTTGCCAGCCACTGTACGACTTCCAATGAGCGACTCATAATATCTCAACATCACATTCTGCATATCCACACATTGCACCGCAAGCTTCACTGGACAAGCACTCTCACTTGCCAGCCACTGTACGACTTCCAATGAGCGACTCATAATATCTCAACATCACATTCTGCATATCCACACATTGCACCGCAAGCTTCACTGGACAAGCACTCTCACTTGCCAGCCAATGTACGACTTCCAATGAGCGACTCATAATATCTCAACATTACATTCTGCATATACCACACATTGCACCGCAAGCTTCACTGGACAAGCACTCTCACTTGCCAGCCACTGTACGACTTCCAATGAGCGACTCATAATATCTCAACATTACATTCTGCATATACCACACATTGCACCGCAAGCTTCACTGGACAAGCACTCTCACTTGCCAGCCACTGTACGACTTCCAATGAGCGACTCATAATATCTCAACATCACATTCTGCATATCCACACATTGCACCGCAAGCTTCACTGGACAAGCACTCTCACTTGCCAGCCACTGTACGACTTCCAATGAGCGACTCATAATATCTCAACATCACATTCTGCATATACCACACATTGCACCGCAAGCTTCACTGGACAAGTACTCTCACTTGCCAGCCACTGTACGACTTCCAATGAGCGACTCATAATATCTCAACATCACATTCTGCATATACCACACATTGCACCGCAAGCTTCACTGGACAAGCACTCTCACTTGCCAGCCACTGTACGACTTCCAATGAGTGACATCATATTCTGCATATGCCAAACATTGCACCGCAAGCTTCCTGGTCAAGCACTCTCACTTGCCAGCCCACTGTACGACTTCCAATAAATGGCCTATGCTTTAGGTGGGATATGTACCGTGGGACTTCACCGGCTGTTGACCACTCAACGCGAGCTTCGTCAACACAGTTTATTTATCAAGCCAGCCACCCCACGACTTCCATCTCCAAATCATTTATTTTTCTGGTAAGTACTTATGTATTTTCATTTTTGCTTAATTAAAGTAGTACCAATGTTTTACTTTAATAATTTATTAATTTTCGCTTAAATCATTACATATATCTCTATTATTTCTAACACAGACTAACTTCTAACAAAATAACTTCATAATTTAATTCTCTTTTCCTCTTCACTTTCAATAACTTAATTATAAAATTGATAGATTAATTTTATTAAACTAAATATTTATGTTATTCTTTCCTTTATTAATATTTTTTTTTTTAACTCTTTCAGATCAACCGTATCATAAGGAGAGATGGAAATCATAAACTTCTTTCAATTATCTTAATGATAACACAATTTTCCGTTTGTATATCCTATAACTCATTAAGTCATTACATACTGTGTAATAAAATGTGTCTTTCATTTATCACCTACCAAATCAACTTGATCATTCATTCCGAATCAGATTCTGAACTTATTTCATTAATATTGGTGCTAATCCATGGCTGTATCTGATCCACAGCCCAAATATTACAATACTGCTTTCTGCCAATGCTAGACCCTGGTATGCTCGAGACTTCATATCTATCATTATCTAAAACTTTTGTAATTCTGTAAGGACCCGAGTATACAGGCAATAGCTTTTTACTTTGACCTTCATTATGACCTATCTGTTTTTGAATTTTTACTAAATCCCCTATTGCATATATCTTAGCTTCTTTACGTGTCCTATCAAATCTATCTTTCTGTTTACATTGGTCTTTCGTTGTGTTCGCTAACTTCGGTTCTTATTTCATTTATGTCCCTGTCTAACTGCCTCGTGTCTAAAAATATTTCATTCATAATATTCTCACTACTATGGATCAGATTACGACCAAACAGAGCTTCTGATGGGGTTTTCCCTATACCTTTATTTAGGGTATTATTTAACCCCCACTGAATATTACCCAGCTCTGAATCCCATTTGGTCTCTCCTAATTTATCGGTATATGAAGTTAACGAGCCTAACACGGTCCGATTGTAGCGCTCCACTTGGCCATTGGCTCGAGGTGAGGCGACAGCGTTCAAAACGTGCTTAACGTGGTTTTTCTCGCAAAACTTTCGGAACTCATCAGAGGTAAATGAGGTGCCTTGATCGGAGATTAAACGTTTCGGATAGCCAAATGTTGTGAAAACATCATCTAATGCCCTAATAGTTAGACTTGACCTTAAATTCCGCAGTGGTTTTAAAATACAGAACTTAGTAAACCCGTCAACAATTACAAGTAAGTAAGCATTACCCCTTGAACTTTTTACAAAGGAACCCAGGTGATCAATATGAACTGTTTCAAAGGGAATATCGTTTTTTGTTATTGGATGTAAAAAACCTTCTTTTTTTCCCGCAGGTAATTTTCCGTATGCACAATGTAAGCAAGACTTGACATATTTTGTAATAAACTTTTTCATCTTTGGGAACCAATAATCTTTTTTAATTTTAGATAAAGTTTTATCAACTGAAAAATGGCCGATGTCGTCATGATTTTGCCGACATATTTGCCACCTGGCCCCCTTTGGAACTACCCATTTTAATTCACCATTAACTTTTCTAAACAGCCGGTTACGTTGAATAACAAAATTTTGTTTTATATCAATAATCTCTTCGTACTTTGAATCATTTAACACATCTTTAATAAAACATATTTTAGGATCTGTTAATTGAATACTGAGTAACATTGTTTGTATGCCAACTTTCTTGAGGGTTTCTACTCAACGCGTCTACGTGAGTCATACTGTGATTAGGGCGATAAATGATGTTGCAGTCGTACTCTTGCAAGGCCAGCCACCACCTAGCAATTCGTGGTAGAATGTCTCGTTTTGAAAAAGTAGACCTTAAGGCGTTACAGTCCGTGACTATTGTGAATTTTAATCCGAGCAAATATACACGAAAACGCTGAAGTGAAGTAACTACTGCTAACGTTTCTAAATCATAAGCGTGAAACTTTTGTTCATCAATAGTAGTTTTTCGACTAAAGTAGGCAACTGGCCTGAAAGGAGCGTGATCGTCTTCCTTCTGCAAAAGTATGCCTGCCAGTCCAACCTTACTCGCATCCGTGTGTAATTCCGTGACATAATTTGGATTATACAAAGTTAACAAAGGGCGTTCTATTAATTTATCTTTAAGAGACTCAAAAGCAACCACCTGTTCGTCTTCCCATCTCCACAAACAGTTTTTTCTTGCAAGATCAGTTAGTGGCCTTGCTATTATCGAAAAATTTTCTATAAATTTACGAAAGTAACTAGCCAAACCAATAAATTGTCTTACTTCGTGTACATTTCGTGGTGTGGGAAAGTTTCTCACAGCTTCGATTTTAATTCTACCCGGTTTAACTCCTTCATTTGTAATTTCGTATCCCAAATAATCAATAGATGTTTGAAAGAAATGACATTTCTGTATATTTAAAGTTAATTTGGCTTCATTAAGCAGTTTAAAAGTTTTCTCTAATTTTTGAATGCCTTCTTCAAAGCTTTTTGAGGGTATTATCAGGTCATCCATATAAGCAATAGCTGGCTTGTCTGATGCGATTCCAGTAGACCCCTGAGCGGAATTTAACCCAAGAGCCTGGCCCATGGTCCTCTGGAATACAGAGGGCGCATTGGCCAGACCAAAGGGCATCCTCTTAAATTGATACAGACCATCAGGCGTAACAAAAGCCGTGACGTGTCTGCTCTCTTTTTTTATTGGAACCTGATAATACCCACTCATTAAATCGAGAGTTGTAAAGAACCTACAGCCACTTAATTGATCCAACTGGTCTTCTATCAATGGCAATGGGAAGTGGTCCTTAACAGTTCGACCATTCAGTGTTCTGTAATCTACACACAAGCGATGTCCCCCAGTTTTCTTTGATACGAGTATGATCGGACTAGCGTAACATGATGAAGACTCCTCGATAATGTCATGTACTAATAGTTCCCTAACCATTTCTTGCACTATCTCTCGCTCTTTAAAACTTAACCTATAAGGCCTGTAAACAACAGGGGTGTCATCAGTTAATTTAATTTCCATTTCACTGAGATTAGTGCAACCCAATTCCGAGAGATTTTGAGCAAAACTTGTTCTATATTTTGATATTAACCCTTGTACTTTATCGATTTCTTCTTTTGTTAATTCTGAATTAATATTAACCTCGCTTGCTTCAATGGGACTATAATCTGATTGTAATCTAAAACAATTTAATTCCTTGATATTATTATCGTAACCGATTTTATAAGCTCTAACCAGCAGCTTATCTTTTTTTAAATGCAACGTTGCGTCATTTAAAATAATTATAGGAATATCACAACAGTTCCCCACAATCTTGTAAACTCCTTTAATCCAATATTGACAATTATTATAATTGCGATAGCTACCCAAGACAAATACCGTGGAGTCCTCGACCACAGAAGTATAACATTTAATTAAATCGGTTTTAGTAACAGTGTAATCCTTGAAAACGTATAGTTTGATAATGCTATTATTTTCATGTTCAATGCCAGGCAAGATTTCATTACAAAAATTATCACGTTTTAAAATCTCTAGACTATTATTAGTCTTTATAACTAGAATATCTGATAATTCAGTGAAATTTTGTCCAACTAGTAAGGGTACATGTAGCTGGTTAGATGCAACCACATAAATAGTGATCTTGGCCTCAACTCCATCTATAGCTAATAATATTTCAGTTTTACCTATAGGTACGATGTGGGTCTCTCCTATTCCTTTAATGATAGGTAAAGAACTCTCACTAATGATTAAGTTATACTGATATGCTAGTGTATCTCTAATAAGTGTGCATTGGCTTCCAAAGTCGATAAAGCATTGAACCTGAATAGAATTATCATTAATAGTAGCATTTTTATAATATTTATTTTGTGAACTGTCCAAATCAATAGCAGTAGTCATTAAAACCCGTTTTTGTTGGTTATTATCTTGTTCTTTATTTTTGTTTGAAAAACAGTCTTCAGTTTTATGCCCATATTTTTTACAATTTTCGCACTTAATAATGGGTTTTGGACATTGTAAAACTCTGTGGCCACTTTGTTTACAATTAAAGCATACTGAAGGAGTACCGTTTGCTTGCCTACATTGGTTTGCACGATGACCACTTTTACTACAAATATGACAAACTATGGTGGAATTATTCGGCAAAGAGGTAGATTTAGATTTATTTTTATGTACTAACTCTCTTTGATCACGGCACATGTCTTTAAGGTATTTTAACAAATCTTCAGGTTGACCAAAACGGGCTGAAGATGCTCCTGCTCTAATAGTGCGGTCCTCAAGACCGTAAATGATACAATCAACTGCTTTCTTGCCCGATATATCACATGCATTCAACAAAATCATTTTATCATAATAGTAATCATCGAGGGAATCACCTATTTTATATTTCTTTTCTAGCATTTCAAATAATAAAGCACCATAATTAGTATCTGAAGGAAACGCACGTTTTAAATTATGTTGCCATTCTACCCACGTATATTTTATAGTTTTAAGCCCTTCATACCATTTTTTGGCATGACCTACTAATCGTGGCAAAGCAAAATGAGTCGTTTGGTGATCAGACCAACCATTGATATGAGCACATTCGTCGACTTTAGATAGCCAGGTATCTATTCTTTGATTTTTAACGGACGGGTCAAATTCAGGAATTATATTTTTGTCACATTTTAATGGAGAATATGAAGAATGATCAGGTTTCACACGAGAAGAAATAAAGCTCACTAAATCATGCAAATTAATTGGCAAATTACAATTAAGTGGGTTACTTTCCAAACCTCCATCTGGAACTCGTGAAGATCCTGGTACTGCCTCTCGTCCAGTCTCCGCAGCGTAGCTCCTATTTTCTTCCACGGGTACAGGTTCAGGCACATTACAGTAATCTTCCACCGCTATAGAAGCAACCTCGCCTGCTGGTTGCCCTGCTATTGGAGTTTCACATGACCTGCCATCATTCAAGGTTCTTCTGTTTGGACTTCTGCTGGTCTTCCTGGTTTGGTGTGATCTTCTGGATTTTTGTTTTCTTTTGTGAATATGTGTACGACTGTTAGAATTTGAATGTCTTTTATCCTTTCGTCGTTTTGAATGTCTCTCTGCATACGAATAATCACTTGTTTCACTTGATGAAGAGTCACTACTCACATCACGAGTGCGTTTAGGCATAATAAAGTTCACTACAGAAACACTATACCGTTTAAAGTTCACCACAGAAGCACAATGTACAGTTTATAACAAAGTCTGTTTTAACGCTTACAAAGAGACGATAGAAAAAAAAAAAAAAAAAAACTTATTAGTTCTTAGTTCACTTGTACTTTATAGGTATAATCCCACTTCTGATATAGGAAACCAGAACGAATTGGGACAAGAAAACAAGCAGCGTAACGTTACTGTTGTTTACTCTGCACGAAAACTAAACTAAAAATGCACTGCCATGTGCTTATATAACTTTCTACACCATAAAACTGCAAATAGGTGGCGTGCCAAGCAACTTCCGGAAATAAAATATTAAATATTAAACAGTCTGCAATTGACTTCCGTTCTCTAACCGGAAACAGCGTTCACAGCACCGGAAGTCGGTTGCAGAAAGTCTCAAATAATGCAATAAAACTAACAAATCGATCTGCACCCAATCAACAAGATTTAGCTACATTAAAAACAATACGCTTTTTATAAAAAGCTAACAATCGTTTTGGTTAGGGTATGCCAAAATAATAAAGGGTATCACATTGTGTCACCCTATGTGAAATTTCAACATTCATATCTGTAATCTATATGGTTTACATCATCACCGTAATCATCCACAGCCCGACTTCATCCACTGCTTGGCATAGGCCTCTTTTTCTTGTGCCGATCCCCACGCTCATCTAGGTGTGCCAGCCACATCTAAGTTTTGCTCGCGATGCAACCTGCTGGTCACCAGGTATTATGCTGTATTCAGTACAGGCCACTGGTCATCGTCCTTTCTGACCTTCACGTAGACTATTCTTACAGAAAAGATTAGAATAAAATAAAATCCTGAATGAAGTGAATTTTATTTTGTTACTTATTTGTTATATTTGACATACCACATGAGGAAATTCCCATCTTTCTGCATCTCGCCCACCTACGGCGAGAGCTATTGCTAAATTGTATTCATGGCATTTCAAGTCTTCTTTCCAAGTTTTCGTGATTTCGATATTGCCCATATTACGGCAGTTGTACGGGAGGCGTCCGAAGTATTCCAAGCATTCTGTAAGCATAATTTATTTATGCATAATTTTGTTGTTCTTTTACTGCCGCTGAGTGTAATTTAAGTGATATATGCCGTAATAAAGCATCAAAAACTACGACAGGTCTCGCCCAAATCCAGCGACTTCCCGTGACCTTCACTTTTTGTTTTAGAACATCAAAATTACATGAGACAGTCCCCCAAGACGCCCGCCCTTCACCACTTCCTAGTGCTGTAGCTGGGAAGACGAAATGGCGCAACAAACTCCCCGGAAGCAGATGGGGGCTTATATTTACCGGTGTACGTCTTTTGAGTGAGATGATAATGATGCCCGTAAGAGATCGATCACTAATAAGGTCCTTGTTAGTTAAAAGATAGATACTTACTGCTCGAAGCAACTGATCCATAATTTTCGGTAATGACCCCTAATGGTCCGATGGCGTATTTACGGAACCTGAAATGACGACACAGAGATGAACTTCCTTGCAGAAGGAGCTGTAGGGCTCCTTGTTGAGAGGTTCTTCCCGTGTCAATGTACTTTTTAGAAGGCTTCCTTGGTCTATACTCGATAGAGTGTTTATATAGGCAGTGATTGACTACATAACAGGTGGTTTAGTCTAATCATGTGGGCTTAGTTTCCATATAACTGGAAACTAAGCATAAAATGAAGTGGAAAAACCCAGTAGGTACTTGACACGGGGGCCAAACCCAGAACAAAACCGCTTGCGAGAACTTAACCAACGAGGTAACTATGTGGGAAGTGAATCATACAAGGGGAATGAACTTATCAACCCACTAAACAGTGCTCTTCAAAAGTTCCTTCACAAAGACCTCTAGTACTTAAGCTTACTTACTTAGCAGAATATCAGCGTCAGGTATATTGTCTGACACATGCTGAGCTGGACTCCCATTTGGTGCAACCTTGAGACGCACACCGCACTGTGTAAATTCGATGTCAATTTGTTTTAAAGTACTTACGTCATAGTCTCAATTTTTTTTTTCTTTTTATTTTTTTTTGTATATGTACGTTTTTCTTTTCTTTTTTTGTTTTTTGTTTTCATTATTGGCATCTTGTTTTATATTCATTTAATTAATTGTACTTTTGTGTGTTGTGCTATATCTTTTGCACCAAATAAATGTTTTATCTATCTATCTATCTACTTCACCAGGATTGCTAGTGTAAGAAAGAGATAGATACTTACTCTTCCTTACTGGTGTCACAATCAGTACAGCAGACCACTGGCTCATTGTTTTTATAGGAACATATGTCTGGTAGCTCTGGAAAGTTGTATTCCTGTATATCAAAACCTGCATTAGCCTGTAAAAGAACAGTACTTTGAAATCAAAAGTCAAACAGGAATTAAGCTCCTAATTATATAAAATTTTTAATATTATACTCATCGTTTTAAGGTTCCGTACCTAAAAAGGAAAAACAGAACCTTTATAGGATCACTTCGTTGTCCGTCTGTCTGTCAGTCTGTCAGCCTGTCAAAACATTTTTTCTCAGAAACGCGTGGAGGTATCAAGTTGAAATTAATGTCAAATATGTAAGTCTATGGTCCCTTAGAGCTCTAAAAAAATCAAACTTCTAAGTCAACGCAGTAAAAATATACGGTCATTTATGCGACATATTTTGATACTCGCAAGTAAATCAAAACCTTTAGCGCTCCTGCACACGATGCCGCCACCGCGCCGTCGCCGCGCCGACGCCGCACAACTACACTGTACATACGAGTCGCGCGAAGACCGCCACCGCGCCGCCGCCGCGCCGCCACCGCGCGCGGTCCCAGTTATTTCATTATCCTGATTCATTCCATTGCCGGCCGCGTATGAACATGCACGTGATAACTTTTTAAGAAATTATCATGGAAAGTTTTGTTTTGGACCGCGCGCGGTGGCGGCGCGGCGGCGGCGCGGTGGCGGTCTTCGCGCGACTCGTATGTACAGTGTAGTTGTGCGGCGTCGGCGCGGCGACGGCGCGGTGGCGGCATCGTGTGCAGGAGCGCTTATAGTACTCGTACTTGCCGTTGACCTAGAATCATGAAATTTGGCAAGAAGCAAGGTCTCACAGCACAAGTAAAGGAAAAAGTCCAATCAATCTGCCTAGCCTTTTCCCAACTATGCTGGGGTCGGCTTCCAGTCTAACCGGATGCAGCTGAATACCAGTATTTTACATGGAGCGACTGCCTATCTGACCTCCACAACCCAGAAACTGGGTAATACGATACCCCTTGGTAAGACTGGTTCTCAGACTTTCGGGCTTCTGACGACCCGTAACGACTGTCAAAGATCCACAGATGACAGCCGGGACCAACAGCTTAACGTGCTTTCCGAGGCACGGAGGAGTCTCGGTATGTAAAGATGGTCACCCATCCACGGACCGACCCCGGCAAGCGTAGCTTAACCTGATGAATCGACCCGTGCGGCTGTTATTACTTAGCCACGAGCTCCTCGTAGGTAAGTAAAGGAAAAAGTCCGAAAATCGTTAATTTGTAATTTTATCGCATAAAAAACCTTTTTCGGATTTCTAAACTTTCAACTACCTAATACGAGTATGTTAAATTTGTTATTGGGATAAATTCTTTTCAACTACGGAACCCGTTCACTGTGCGTGGTCCGACATGCACTTGGCCGCTTTTTTCAAGACTTTTAAAGCTATACTTGGACATAAAAACTACATAATTGATAGACAAGTATTTAAGAAATGCCATGCTTGCTTGCGCTTTCAGAATGGATTTCGCGAAACTCGAAACCCTGCGAGGATCAAACAGGGAACAAAGAATCAAAGTCCTCTAGTTTTCTTTCGTCATACACTGTACGAAAAAATTAATAATTAAAAAAATTAAAAAACACGACTGCCATGCCAAAAACGAACTAAAAAGCAAAAAAAAAAAACAAGTTGTGTTCTCTGACTAAACAGATAAATAAAATTGTCATTGCTGTCGGGGGACCGTTCTGCGGAACATTTTTAAATCTAAGAAGTCCCCCGACTGCAATTTTATTTTATACATTTTAGTGGCAATTCAGATATTCGTAGTCTTACTAAAGACTGATTAAAATCGTTTGCAACCAAAGATGATATGTTTGTTTTGCATGAACACCCTACCTACTTATGTAAAATTTATGCCAATAAATTATATAGCTTTTTTTGGAATGTGCTCATCAAGGCCTTCCATTTGATACCCATATTGTAGTAATTGAAGATTTTTTTTTCACATTTGAAAATATAGTCATACAGCCGCCATATTAAATTTAAAAAAAAACACTCGGGATGATGTAAGGATTCTGACGATACCCCGTACATAGACATCTGTCCAGGCATTCAAAAGTTATGGTGGAATAAAGAAACTCACAAACATACATGAACCCTGAAAACATTACACTCCTTTTTAGGGCAGTCGTGTGATAAAAATACCTACTGTGAAGGTATAAAGAACTTACGTAAAGGTAGGTCAAGGACGCTGTCGTGCACCGAAATATTCCGACACATGTGCCGTTTAAACCTTCGGTTATACAGGGCTCATCTGAAACAATATGCATGGATACATACATATTCAGTCAGTCAGAAATATGAAGATCCATTCCAAAGCGTAGTAGGTTCCTATGGAGAAGAACGGTTCAGAAACTACATGGACACTCTTTTAAATAAAAATATTGTTAAACCTATTATAGCTAGACCTATAAATAGACTTATCAACTTAGGCTTACCCGCATTAGAGGTGCCTGTTACCCCATCACATTACATCCATGCCTCTAACCTCAGTTCAGAGAAAAGTTCGTTCGTTTTAGGAATTAATGGCCAGCTTTATAGGTGGTCAGAGAAAAACCGTGATGATTTTAGCTTGCAGGAGTCATTGGATTACTTTGTATGTTTGTTTTGGACACCTAGCGAAGATGGGTTGCAAACTTTAAATATCCCTGAAGACGCAAAAAATGGCTGACTCAAATCGACCGGTCTTCAACTCTTGACCTGTCGACTAAGGAGTCGACAGGTCAACGAATCCTTATTATAAGGTATAATAAGGAGCCAAGGTTCTTTAAACTGCTAATAAAAACATTTGAAACATGCATAAAATGACTCACCTTCGTTTAGATTAAGCTCGCAGAACACACTACACAAACAGCTAAGCGTTAAACACACGAATATTATGTACTTATTAACCGCCATGTCTTGCGCACACGCCGATCGGAGTGACAAAGTATGGATAAAGCTCCCAGTTGCAAAAAACAAGTTTAAAAAGAAAACAGCAAGTAGGTACTCAAAGGCCGAGGTTCACTCGGCGGTACCTACGTCGCGGGAGGTCGCGACAATGCATTAATATTTGTATCGCCGCCCGTATGCCGAAGCATTCAGTTTTATCGCAGTATCCCGCGGTATGCTCAACCAACAACCATGCCCATGCCCATGTAACGATATCAATGAAATGTGAGTGTTAGATGTATGAAAATAAGGTTCTATCTTTTCCCTTCTTTTGCCATGCCATGCCGCGCCGTGCTTCTTTCCGCCGTTACTCCGTATACTTTTATTAATTATGCAGTACCGTGTCGACCGAGCTCTGTTCGGGTGAAAATAGAGAAAATGAATTTTCCTAGCTAGGTCGATTTTTCGCCCCCGGAAACCCCTATATTGCAACTTTCATCATCGTTACAGCCGTTTTCGAGAACGTGATTACAAATATGTTTATATGTATGTAGGTATAGACAAATATTGGTCATTTAATGGTATAGGATACCTATAATTGCATAGGAGTAGCACAGGTAGTAGTAGGCTGCACGTCGGTGGTAACATAACCAGTATAAGCTGACCTCTTATTATAATTGAAACTCCGTACTGCGCAAGACCAGCTCAAGCACAATGTCTTATGATTGTATGTGTTTAGGGTACAAGATATTAACTCTTCCTTGTATGTGTATCCCCGAGACCGCAATGTTTGTTAAAACAAACCCCAATCTGTTTCCACGTCTACAGGACGTTGTACCGCGTAACAGACGGGATATGACCATTCTTCGCGTCTATCCAGCAAAAACGGCACTCATGCGCAAGAGTATCGTCTACATGGCGCCTACTAGGTATATTTAACGTATTGCCTAAACGTTGGAAGGAGCTAAATAGTAATGCATTCAAGCGTCAATTAAAAATGTTTCTTTCGCAAAAACCTTATTAAAGTGTCCCCGAATTTCTAGCCGATAAAGTTTTTTGATTGAATAATTTTATCTTTTTCCTGACACTTATTAGTGTATGATTTATATGATTAATTATGGCTGTACTTTTTGGCATAAATCGTGTACTTAATTTTTGACATTAATCTTGTAATTTTTACATCAATCTTGTTGACATAAATCTTTTAATTTTGACATAATTATATCTAGTAACTCTGACTTTATTCTTTTATTTGATTGACATTATAGTTTTTGCCTTATTTTGAATTTTGACATTATACCTAGGAAAAATAATTTTGTGATTTTGGCGGTCTCTTCGGTCCTGTGCCCATATCTTTTGCCGGAACGCCCTTACCGATCTGCTCCGACTTTCGGTACCTCGGGTCGCTTGTCCAAGGGGATGGCGAAGTAGACCGAGACATAACGCACCGGATCAACTCAGGATGGATGAAATGGCGACAGGTTACAGGAACAACTTGCGACCCACGGATGCCCCTCAAGTTGAAGGGGAAAGTTTACAAGTCCGTGATAAGGCCTGTCGTACTTTATGGATCGGAATGCTGGGCAGTGAAGAAGACCGATGAAAAAAAATTGCATGCAGCGGAGATGAGAATGTTGAGATGGATGTGTGGAGTGAGGAGAATGGATAAAGTGAGAAATGAGTATATGAGAGGAAGTTTGAAAGTGGCGCCAGTGACAGAAAAGTTGAAAGGAAATCGTTTGTCTTGGTATGGGCATGTAATGAAGAGAGACGAAACGCATGTGACTAAAAGAGTGATGAATATACATGTTGATGGACGGAGAGGCAGAGGAAGGCCAAAGAAAAGATGGATGGATTGTGTGAGGAATGATATGAAAGAGAAGGGAGTGAATGATAGCGTGACGGTTGACAGGGGAGAATGTAAGAAGAAAACGTGTTCCGCCGACCCCAAGTAATATGGGATAAGGGCAGGAAGATACGAAAAATTATTTCTAATTTTAACAGTTTCTAAATTATAAACTTTGTAAGTGCATATTACCTACAGTATTAAAAATATTAAATTAATTGCTGGTTATTCAAAATTAAATTAAGCATATAAATAGCTGAATGAAAATAATTTCAATATTTTTTTTTTTGAACATAAGTTATTATAATGTTTGTAAATTCAATTTTGTTTATTCATTGACGTTTGCATGCTTTAATTTTAAGCAAAACATGTATGTTCTCACACCTATGTCCTACCATGTTTTACGCAAATTAAAAATATATCTTACGAGTATCTTAAGATGTCTAACAACTTTAGCAGGTTTTCCTTATAATTTGCATTGTTTAGTAGGTACGTATAACAAAGTTGTAAAACCAGATGGTGTTGTTGTCGCGAACCATGTCTGTAGGTAATTTAGAACGATGCGCATTCCGGTTCGAAGACTTGACCCTTTTAATGTTTATCTCGAAGTTCCAAAAATCATTGTATTTGAAGAAATAATAAAGTAGTTCTCCTGACCGAATGTCGGTCACTACGGCGCGGCGCGGCGGTCAATTTCTGCGCAGACGCTGGAGAACTTACGAAGCCGAGGTGACATACCACCAACTTCATAACTCCGGCACCCTATTTCATTTTGAAACAAATTCCTAATCCATTGCTTCTTATGTTCGAAAAATTTGTCTGCTCGACAACGTAAATAACGCAATGAATATTGTTGAACTGTCAAAATGAAATCAACTCCGATTGATAATGTGTTACGCAATTAGGGTACGGGTTGCCACTGAGAAATTTCTAAGAGAAAGACCCAATTTAACTTTGCTCGACCTAGGAATTGATCCCAGAACCAATGGGGATGTGGCGGGATCTACAACGCTACATGTGAACTACGCATCAAAGACCTGACGTCACACAAATCCTGCATCGCACAAGCAGAGTTTACCGCGCGACTGGCATATATATATATATATATATATTATAAAACATCCCGACATCGACCGTCGGACAGTAGCCCACCAGACACCACCACGTCTCATCGGAGAATGCTCCCTTTTGTAAGAATGAGCGAACTTTACACCCTGTTCCTTATGAGGAATGCCTCTAATAGGGACAACGGGGCGTCAAGAATTTGGCAAATCCCACACAGACATGTACGTAATAGTAGTTAGTATTACCTACACAATGAGGGGTTTATATCATGAGTGCGGCTCGGTTTTTAATAGTATCACACGAGTGTTTCAATATGTGCAGTTTCATACACTACTTTATCTACACTCATGTAATAGTTACTACACTGTGTCATTTTGCATCCTCGTCAAATTTCAGGGTGGGTGATACAGAACATCAAACCGAATAACTTTTTCCATGGGACCAACATCGTAATCGCTAAAAAAAAATTTCAACTGTCCCATAGAAAAGTTCAATACCTACTCGACGCAAATGTATGGGACGGCTGATTATTTTTTCGCAGTTACGATGTTGGTGCCATGGAAAAAGTTGTTAAGTTTGATTGTTTATACCTACCACATCCTTAAATTTGACGAGGATGCAAAACGACACTTTGTATATAAATAAAAAACCAAAATTAGAAAAAGTGAATAAACACAAAAATGGCTCCGAAACCATCACAGACTATATAGAGATACAAAAAAGGGAAAGAAAACCATCGTGACGTGGATTACGTTATTATGGTTACGGCGGAGCTATCATCGGTCAACCGCGCCTGCGCCCTAGCGCGGTCCCCATATACAATGATAAAAAGCGAATTGAAAACTCCATGGTCGATCCGAAGTGTACTTTAATAGAAAATATTTTATAGTATTATCTTGCTAAGAAATCAGTAGTGCTATTCTGTAAACATCTCACCGTGATAACTTAGATGAAGTGTGCGTGAAATGAGCCATCATTCCACCTGACGCTAGGGGTTGACACTATTGACAGCTCAGTTTTCACGGTGAGAATTTTACAGAATAGCACTACTGTATCGTAGTAAAACTTTTTAATGTTATTTCAGTTGTTCATACATGAAGTCTGTCATTAGGGTGCAATTTTTTAATTCTCAGAACTTTACGAGAGTGTAGATAAAAAAACCTCTATGACATTCAAAATGTATACAGTGGCTCATGATATCCTCATTGTATGTGATGTTACACAGTCAAAATTAATTTATTTATTTTATTTATTTATTTAAATAATACGGGAGACTTACAGCTAAAACAAACAGATCAAGGATAGTACATTAGTCTGAAAGCCAATTACAGGTCTCCACTTTAAAAAAAAAGAAAAAAAACCTAAATTTTAAGGACATTCACACCCAGTTACTAAGTACGAGTATACAGCATAATTGCTATGCTACTCGGTGCTTCATAACGGTGAAAACTAGTTATAGCTGTCAAGTGCGAATCGGACTTGCACACCAAGGCTTCCGTACCACCGTACACTTCATATTGTTAAAGCGGCCGTACTACACACTGAAAATTTTAAGTGTCAACCTATTACAGTTAAAAAGATACAGCCCTGTGACGAGCGTACGGACAGCGGAGCCTTAGTATTAGGTCCCGTTGTCACGGAGCCCTAAAACATCTAAAAACTAGTCAAACTCAAAAGCGTTTTTACAATTACGTACTTACGACTATTTAGATACCTATAATCGCGCAGGTAGTTTTTATTGTGACGATTTTACAAAACGCCTTCTTTTAAAATGTTTCTTGATTATATTATGCAGGCAAAAGTGGTTTTGACCGGTTCAGAGTTTTGACTGTAACATAATATACTTAGGTACACGTAAAGTCAATGTTAGTTTTAGTCATACCGAGTGCTTTGGCGGGCGTTTGTAACTTATTATTATTATAAATGCGCGCGAAAATGGCGGGAAATAAATATTTAATATTATTGTTTACTTTTAATTTTTTGTGTTTCGTGACCTGTGAGCTTAATCTAAGTGAAGGTGAGTTTTCAGAGAATACTTAGGCTTACATACATACATACATAAACTCACGCCTTTTTCCTATGGGGGGTAGAATAGAATAGAATAGAATATCTTTATTTGCATAAAATATGGTACCATATAAGGTCTTAAATATAAAATAGTTCCACATATTTTGCTTAGGCAGAATCTATAGAACGCCACCTGCTACGATCCTTAAATACTCCTTTTGGCTCGTTTATATTTATAATAATAATAAAAATACCCCACCGCCGTATCTCTACGTTGACGTCGTGGTGGGGCTTGCGCGCTCCGAACTCTGGGTCTGTGCAGGTGGAGTTTACTTTGCCGAAACAGGTCTAGGGTGAGGAGCCAGACCAAGAGAGATACGTGAACCCGCAGGGCAGCATGTGGCGAGCTGTTGGGCAGTAGCGACCCCACGGACCCTATTTCCCGGGAGAAGTCTTGTTCTTCACCTCTGGCTTGCCTTTATTGGCCGGCTGGAGTCAATACTGACGGGAACAGAGCTCCTACCTCATTCTTGCCTTTATTGGCCGGCTTGAGTGGAGATTCGCAAGAGCAAACGTGCTCGGAGGAAGGAAGTATTCCAGTAAGTGCTTGTAGGGATCTTGACCATCTTCCGGGCTCTGGGATTGTTCTGAGAGCCGTGGATTACCTCTCCACTCCTCAAGCACCTCAGGACATGTTGCCCCTTGTCGCTACGTCACTATGTGCTAGCGACCGTTTCCGGGGGCCCATTATTGAGTGTGCAAGTCACCCCCTGCCAATTTATCTGTGTAAGGTCAATGGAGGCTATTGCAACTAAAAAAAAATATGTTGAAACTTTAACCTTTGCCAAAAATGACAATTTGGCTACATGGGATAATCTATTAAATCTATATGATAAAGCATATAACTGAGATTTGTTTTGACCTAAAGTAATGTGAAAAATCTGTAAGATTTATTTAAAATCTTATTAAATATCCCATCCGGGCAGAAAAAGTCACATTAACCCCATGTTGGGGTAAATGCAACTATCTGAACTAACTCATTGGTTTTCGTAGCATAAATGCTCACAATCGGAGCACATGTCACCCAGTGTGAAATTTACGCAAAAATGTTCTCCGACTTGCACCAGTAGAGTCCAGATCAGACTAAAAGTAGGTTTTGTATTTTTAGGGGCTAATGTGACTATTTTCTATAGGATTAGTGTTGTGTAGAAGTAAAAAATATCGATAAATTGTAAAATGTGTAGGTAATCGATAATTATGGGTACCGTAAAATAAAACTACGATTCGTTTTTAATTTATATTTGCAATCAATAATGTTTGAGTTTACTTTCACTTTAGACTAAATCAATGGCACAAATTTATCACATTTTCATGAGATCCTAAAAAAATTCTTTAGGGCGATGCGCTGTGGTAGCCAGCGAAATTCATTTCTTTTTGGGTTTTTTTGCAATTCGCAGGTCCGTGTCAGGTTGTATCTTGATCAAAATATGATACGCGGCAATAAAACATAATGTATTTATATAATTTTAACCATAGAAGATCGAATCTAGATTATAGATACGTTCGGGTTTCTCGGCCAGGTCTAATTCATTTATGGCATTTTCCAATAAATCAAAGTATTCATATACGGTGAATGGGTTGCAAGCTTTCCTTCTAGCTATTTCGACTGATTGTGGTTTTTTCAATGATAGATTATTTCTTTTGCAAAAGCGATGAAACCAATCATGTCCAGGAATGTCTTAAATGGAGTTATCCACCCGTTTCTTTCAACGTATTCTGATACCAATGTTATAACTTCCTTTTTAGTTAGAGGAAAGCCATACTTTTCTAAAGTATGCAGATACGAAGCCATCTTTCGCTCGATATCAATTGAAAATACTGTCTTCATTCCAGCATTCACCTGTTTCTGACCGCGTGTGCCATATAAATGTGAAATTATAGTAGATCTCGGAATATTAACATTTTTTGCTGCCTCGTAACTATTTAACGTTTTGTTTTTAACCAAATCGAGTGCCTCGAGAAGATTTTCTTTTGAGTAGCTCTTTTCTTTTTTCCTAATATACTTTCGGACCATCTAAAACAAATCAAATATCAAATCAGTTCAAAGCGTATAAGATAGTTTAGGTAGGTATTGCAATTTAAATGTAATTTCTACACGCGTGAATTGAATGCATTTGGTTGGGGCCTTAAGTAAACCGCGTAAATAAATGTGTTACTTAATTTATCTAACCACACTATTAACAACTTGAAAGGAAAATAGATTTAAATTTTGTGTGAAATTGTAATAAAACAAAATAATTGCAAGTATTACATTTATTTACGTAATTTACCCCAGGCCCCAATTGCATTCAGTTCGTGTATGTTCTGGATTGTACTGTAAGTATATCGATTTGCAATTATCGATATTCGACATCACTAGCATATTTGTTTTTGACACAAACACGAAAGGGCTATTGTAACTAAAAAAAACTAGACACAATCGCCCCGCAACGCGCTAAATTGAGGCTAATGTAACTATTGCGTTATCTTACGAAATATAAGATAGAACGTCATAAAAATAAGTGTAAATAGTACATACCTTTACTTTTTCTTCGTTTTTGCATAAAACCTTGCTTAAAATGCACGAAAAGTATTTTTTTTTGTCAAAAGATAATGAGGCGCTCGCTCACAGCCACGTGTTCAAAATGGCTACTAACAAGAAAGCTCTGTCAGTAAAACAGTTTCAATCTCTGTGACGCCATCTGTTTATTATTGGGTTAAGCTATGTTTTTTCTCCATGCTAATAGATGGCAGTGTATTTAAAAATCATTAGAATGGAAGATATCGCTAGTGGTTGCTTTCGCCCCATAGTTGCAAAAGCCTCCATTGACCTTATATTAGATAACATTGGTCAGGCAGGGGACATAGTTCTTCCATAGTTCAAGGTACCCAATCCACTATAGCCACCCAAACCCATAGGCCCAATGTGTTTTGTTTTCATGTTCTGCAATAGTTCTGCACCAACCGGGTGTTGTCCTTGAGTGCACTTGCATAGTGCATACAGGGATAATCGTCGGCTGGTGCCTCCTCGTCATTTAAAATTGTCTAAGGGGCCTCTGCGAGTTGGCTACGGCCCCTCGTACGCCTTCCAAAGGTCCCCCAAAGGGACCCCAGGGTCCCGAGATAAGCCAAAGACAAATAATAATAGCCTTTATTTAACAATCTTTCTTACAATATAGTTATAATAATCTTATTTAATTGTTTGACACCGGTACGAGAAGATTGTCTTGCTGCCCAGCAGGCCTCCCCTAGAGTTCGCCATCGAATGCGATTCTGCGCTTGTCTTTTCCAAGTATGTCCCGCTATTTTTTTAATCTCGTCTTCCCATCTGCGACGCTGTCTCCCTTTCCTTCTTTTGTATTGTCTCGGGCACCACTCTGTACCATTTATCCTTATTACTCCTAATCATATGTCCTGCCCACCTCCATTTTAGTTTTTTAATACAGTAACTAACATGTGTGATTCTAGTTTTCTTCCTTATAGTATCAAGTTTTATTTTATTTTTTAATTTGATGTTAAGTATGCTTCGTTCCATACTGTGTTGGCAAGTTTCTAATTTATGTATGTTATGATTAGTTAAGCTCCAGGTTTGGCATCCATACGTCATGACAGGCAGAATACACGAATTAAATATGTTGCTCTTCGCTTTCAGTGGTACGAGTGGGTTTTTCATTACCTCCTTGAGAGAGTATCTTGTCCATGCCAAAGTGACTCTGTTGTTAATTTCTTTCGTTGTTAGGTCTATTGGAGATATGATCTGTCCGAGGTACGTGTATTCCTTCACATATTCTATGGTTTTCCCATTAACAGTTATAGGGATGCTTTCCGAGTTTGACATTATTTTGGTTTTCGCCGTATTCATTGACAGTCCTACTTTATCACTTTCATACACCAGTTGTTCTACCATCTTTTGTAAGCTCTTAGAATCTTCAGAAATTATTATTAGATCGTCTGCAAATCTTAAGTGGTTTAGTCGCACTCCGTTGATATTTAATCCGTAGTTATCCCACTCGAGACGTCTAGACATGTTTCCAATTAAAAGAGGAGTAAGACAAGGTGATCCTTTGTCACCCAAACTTTTCTCAGCCGTTCTTGAACACGTTTATATTCATACTGCACCCTAATTGCGCATCACACTATCAATCATAATCTGTATGATTTTGAAGCATATTACTAATCCATTGTTTCATATGTTCAAATTTGTCTGCTCAAAAACTTAAAAATGTTGTTGGAACTATCAAAATGAAACCCATTCCTACTGCAAGTGTGTTACGCAATATCACCTCGCTGATCATACACGCACGCCGGTTGCGAGTACGAGCACCTGACCTTTCTGAAGAATGTCACCAATAAGGTCACTATACAACGTGTCGTTTTGCATCCTCGTCTTTGAGGGTGTGGTATAGACCATCAAACCGAACAACTATTTTGATAATTTTTTCGCGATTACGATATTGGTGCCATGGAAAAAATTGTTCGGTTTGATGGTCTATACCACGCCCTGAAATTGGACGAGGATACAAAACGACACGCTCCCGACGTTTTTACTCACATCTGCCTCACTAAATACCTTTGCTAAAGTTTTATTTTATAAGGGAAAATTGCAAGTTGCAACTCGGCTACCAATTATCATTACAAAATCTATCGATGCGATAATGCGATGATTAATTGCCTCGTTAGTTTAGTGGTCGCAAGCGAAATGGCTGAGCTAAGTGTTGTAGGTTTGATTCCCAGGTTCCCAGGTTAGGAGAACATTCTAAGTCTCAGCAAGCCAGTCTGGATTTGATCTCAGTTTATGGCAACGGGTTCACTATCTACGGGTTCACATGAGACTTGAAGATAGCAGGAAATGAATGAAATGTGGGAGTATTATTATGTACTCCTCTATCAACCAACCCCATCGGAGGAATCATGAGGGGTGCTATATATACCGGAGATATTCAGTAGCCCCCTTTCTGCCCCTTTTTGGAGGAAGTACCCAATCAAAAATTTCCGACGGCAAAAAATTCTAAAAATTCATAAAACCTGAATACCAAGTTTCGTCCAGATCCGTTATATAATGTAGAGGAGTAGCAACAAACTGAAGACGAAAGCAAATTTTGCCAGACTTGAAGCAGAGACGCTTCGTTTGCTCGGTCAATAAAACGGGTCAGTCCGTACTTAACTGAAAGGCAATATACTCCATTATCCACTAAACAGAAAAAAAGCAGATTCCTCCGAGCCTGTATTTATTTACAGTACCGGGAACTATAATTTCTGCTTACCCCTGTGGATAAAGGATTGACCTTTTGTTCTTAGGCGAGTTCCAAAGCCCTGACAAGGTCACAATTCAGACACATCAAGGTGTAAGGAATGACATTGGAGCACAGTGTAGGTACCTTACGATCTGATGAACTCAAAATACAAGTTTTACTGGTTTGTGAGCAGTTTTCATTAATGATGTTGTTTTCAATTCTGCTATTGCACGGTTTAACATATTCATCGTTTCTTTGCACGGCAAAGCCCTTTTTATGCCAGACAAGAAATTAGCATATTGTCCACCCGGTGATAGGACTCGCCCAACAAGGAGCGCTGTCCCAAATTATACGCATTATTAATTTAATATACATGGAACAAAATGTATTATATTTACACACGTTATGAAGATTACATAAAAATACGATTGATATTTTTTCCGTGATTCTCAGTTTTTTATCCGCGTTAGACATAACTTTACAAATTAATTATACTTTGTAATATAAACATAATCTAAAATATTCACATTTTAAGTTATTATTACAAATGCTCTAATTTAACATATCTATTATTTTTTCTAATTATTAACGTATGTGTTTGTGATGTGTATTATGGGACTTGGTGCCTTATTAAATAAATAAATAAATTAACACTACTCGTTTAGACGTGATCTTCAGTTTAAAATCAGTTATTGTCGCTTTATGTAGGTTTCCTCATTATGTTTAGGTTACCAAGTCAGTCAAGTATACGATTTACTTAGAAACAAATGACGCCATCTCAGGCTTTCATTTCAGATATCTATTGATTTACTTAGAAATAAATGACCCCATCTCAGGCTTTCATTTCGGACTACTATTGAATCCACTTAAAACTACCTACCTATAAAACATAATCCACAAATAAGTACTAGAATCTTTAGGAATGCTCGTTCCAAACAGTACGCTGCGGCAAGGACTGAGAGAGAATGTTTAAAGTCCCGGTGCAGAGGCCCGTACAAACTTGTAAAGTTTACAGCGTCTCTCTGCGATTGGACATCTTTACTTGCTCTTTGGCGGAATTCCAGAAGGTGACATTTAACATATTATTGTCCTCTGTATGACTTGTGTACAGTCGTTACTTGGGACTTGATAATTAGTATAAATTTGGTCCCTGTCAGTCAAAATAGGATAGTTTAAAAACATTTCATTTTTATTGCTGGTGGTATATAATTGGTTTTTATTGTGACTACAGGTTGTTTTGAGTTCCCATCTGTAAAAACAAATGTAAGTGGTAATAGTTAAAAAAAAAAAAATAACTAAAGCCATTCTTCTTCATTTTCTCAGAATATTTATTAACTTAAAGATTATCCAGTTAGCAGATAGCATAGCTGACTCACTGACTGCTCAAGATGAGCCGAACAAAGGCATGTCAGAGTCATTCATTCTTATGGAGGCTTTTTGGGCACCCCGATTGATGATCAAAAATGCCCCATGAACCTAGAGTTCACGGCATTAGAACTCTAAGTTCAAGAGGATAATTTTTGTGGTCTAAGATAACGTTCGCCAAATAAAACTCAGACATTCTCATTCGACTATGTTTTATTTCAGGCTCTCCTTGTGACACTCAAGGCTTGCGAGGTACTTGTGTGAACATATTCAAATGTAATTCGGCTGCACTGACGTATTTATATGTAAGTATTTTTGATTCGAGATTTAATGTTTCTTGAAAGTCAAATTCAATTAAACACATTTGAACATACTCACGCCTTACGGGTAGGCAGACACTACAGAACGCCACCTGCTACGATCCTTATCTACATTTGAACAATAATTGCCAAAAAGTCTTTCAGTTACTCAGACAGCTGCCGTGTAAACGGTATAATCCTTTTGAGAAGAACTGCCAATATACTCCATTGTAGCACATTTAAGCAAGTTGTTCAAAAATAGGATTAAGAATTTATAGGCCCTGTAAACTGTATAATCGTTTTGAGAAGAACTGCCAATAAACTCCATTGTAGCACATTTAAGCAAATTGTTCAAAAATAGGATTAAGAATTTATAGGCCCTGTAAACTGTATAATCCTTTTGAGAAGTACTACCAATAAACTCCATTGTAGCCCATTTAAGCAAGTTGTTCAAAAATAGGATTAAGAATTTAAAGGCCCTGTAAACTTTATAATCCTTTTGAGAAGTATACTATCAATAAACTCCATTGTAGCCCATTTAAGCAAGTAGTCCAAAAATAGGATTATATGCAAATACTATATACAAATACTTTTTTCTAGGCTAACGCAGGCTTCGATCCAGTAGAGTACAAGCTTCCAGATCTACCAGATATCTGTTCTTATAAGGACAACGAGCCCGTTGTTTGCTGCACTGATTGCGACATAGGTGAAGAAAAGTAAGCGAATAAAATGATTCCTTGGCAATCCTTATTTGAATTATATCCGCCTAAGCACACGAACCTAAAGGTTGTGATTAGTAATTTGACCCTGAAGACATAATATCAAGATTGGCGATCTACAAAACCAAAATCTACAAAACCTATCGATGTGATCAAAAATGGTTTTTGAAAGATTTTTTTTTCTCAGATACCGCAACACAGCCGTAGGACCTTT
The DNA here is from genome assembly GCA_946251885.1 of Cosmia pyralina. Lineage (NCBI taxonomy): Eukaryota > Metazoa > Arthropoda > Insecta > Lepidoptera > Noctuidae > Cosmia > Cosmia pyralina. The sequence goes on from OX276367.1 coordinate 17,201,833, forward strand.
TGGTTACTTGGTAAATAAAGAGGGTCCAGTCGCTAGACAGAGTAAGTTGTACTGTGGAATATAACTGTATTCTTAGGGACCAGGAGTGGTATTTTAATTTAAAAAAAACAACTGTCAGATCAGCCTAACTTACATTTAATTATAGAGCTAAATAATTAACACAAATAACCACGCACTATTCAATAGGAAACAATCAACTTAAACAAAGGCAATATTCGCATATAGAAATGAACACCAAACAAAGACTTAGCTGTGATTTGAGACGAAATCCAACGACCTCACCGCTCGAGCGCTGACAGGAAAAAAAGGGACGCGGCTCGGTTGACAACCGCTTATAAAGGCGTTGGAGTGACTTCTCAGATGACAGCTGTACAGATACTCATTCTTAACCTAACACGCTAATAGTATAATAATTTTGAAGATCAGACAAATCATTGGTTTTGTTTTTCAGAATGCTTTGATTACTTCCAAGGTCTACCATTCTCGTGTCGATTCACTGGAAACTTTATTATCGATAAGATTTGGCTTGAAGACAGAAAATGCCATAACCACAGTTTAAAACACAACGGGGTGGGTTACGCTGAAGGGGGACGAAACGCAGAGAAATGGGAGTTCCCGCATGTGGTATGTTATTGTAGAGTTTTGATTTGTGTTTCGTTTTCAGAATGCTTTGATTATTTCCAAAGTCTGCCGTTTTCGTGTCGATTTCCTGGACGCTTTCGTATAGAAAAGGATTGGCTTGAAGATAGACAGTGTCATAATCATACTTATGATACTTATGCGGTGGCTTTTGCTGCAGGGGGACGAAATGCCGAAAGGTGGGAGTTCCCACATGTGGTATGTATTCTATGCACATAATTACGCACTAGCTGTCTCCTTTTTATAATCTATAGGAATCGGAAGTAAGAAGATTTAAATCGTTAGATTCGTCCCTCCACGTCGAAGATGGTTACGTTTGCTGTTTCGTTTTGATATCTCTGACATACGTAATGTCACAGTCGCTGTGAAAACGTCATATATGGGATGTATGAGGTCACTCTTCTCGGTATTGTAATTTTTCGTGTGATATAGGTATGGTGAGGGCAAATCGGCCGACTTAATCATTGCTCAATAATAATTAAAAAGTCAACTCTTCCCAGGCTTTACTAGGTTATGGAGATGACGTGGAGTCTGCGCAGTGGCTGTGCGGAGGCTCTGTGATCAGCGAGAGGTTCATACTCACTGCAGCACACTGCACATCTACTCGAGTGCTGTAAGTTTTCAGCCGTCATGTACACACGCCTACACATCAAGCTATACATTTCCAGTTTACACTGACCTCTTATTGTGAGGAAATCCTATACAATGCGAGATCAGCTTATACTGGAAATGTATAGCTTGATCTGTAGTCGTGCAAACATATACATATACCTAAATACTACTACAGCTAGACCTTTTATAAAACACAATTTATGTTTTAGGGGAAGCATATCATATGCCGCACTAGGGCTTCTGAAACGATCCGACCCCAAGGAATCCTGGAAAATATACAAAATCAAGAAGATCATCATTCACCCTGAATACAAGGCACCTTCCAAGTATCATGATATAGCGCTCTTGGAGACAGAAACCGAGTAAGTGTATAACATTTTTAGTTTTATACGGTGTTCAACAGGGTTCACATATTTGGTCCTTTTTAGTTTTTACCATTCCCATGTAAGTTTTCATACTGTGGAATTATATGAACACTAATTTTTTTTCTCTGATAATGATTTCAGGATAGCTTTCGGCAGAGGCTTACTGCCTGCCTGCCTGGATGTAGGGACAGAATGGAAGAACTTCGCTGATGCATCCGGCTGGGGTCGTCTCGGACACAGGCAAGCTTTAGCAGATGTACTGCAAGTAGTAAGTGCAGAGTTTAAAAAAAAATCATAAAAACCTATACCTATTTTAATTAATGCATTACCCGTACTTGTTATTTATTTTTTTTATACTAATATAATAAAACAACTGAGCCGCGTGGGATGGTACTTCGTTGACATAGTCCACATAGCTATGCACACAGATTCGGCCCCCGACCCACCGCACCGCGTCGAACAGCATCGCCCGCCCGCGCTTTTACTACGTTTTTTCAGACTTTCTTTCTTTTTGCTCGACTCCTAAAGGTCGTAGCGTGATGATAATAGCCTAAACCTTTCTCAAAAATTGAGCTATCGAATGTAAAAGAACTTTTAAAATCCGATTGGTAGTTTATTTATTTATTTATAAAGTCTTACCAAAAAAACATACACAGCGTTAACCCAAAGTCTTTGTCATAATATAGATCTCGCATGTATCTAAATTATCTCGTGGACCTCGTGGCTAAGTAATTATAGCCGCACGGGTCGATCCATCAGATTAAGCTACGCTTGCTGGGATCGGTCCGTGGATGGGTGACCATCTTTACATACCGAGACTCCTCCATGCCTCGGAAAGCACATGAATGGTCCCGGCTGTCATTCGTGGATCTTTGACAGTCGTTACGGGTCGTCAGAAACCCGAAAGTCTGACAACCAGCTTTACCAAAGGGGTATTACCCAGTTAATGGGTTGTGGAGGTCAGATAGGCAGTCGCTCCATGTAAAATACTGGTATTCAGCTGCATCTGGTTAGACTGGAAGCCGACCCCAACATAATTGGGAAAAGGCTTGGCAGATTGATTGATGTAGGTATCTAAATTATAAGAAAGCATGGCACTATCATTAGCGTAAAAAAAGAAACACTAAAACAAATTAAAACAATTAAAAAAGAATTTGAATACTACGTTACAGCTTATAAATGCTATTTTTTTATAATACTTAACGATTTACATTATATTTAAGATACTTTTCTTAAATATAAATAATTTACCACCGAAATCATCAAGATCACAACTGTGGAACAAATCGTTGCATCTTCCGAGGATATAGGAAAGGGGCGCATTGTATCCGTATTTGTTCCGACTGGATTTGATCGAGAAAGGACTATACATTTTGAACTCTGGCGGACGATCTAGGTACATTCACGCTCAGCTGACTCGCCAAATCTGGGCTATCCATGCCTTGATTTACGACTGTAAATAAGAAAATTAAACCTAAGAAGGTCTCTACGGCACTGTAACGATTTTATTTTGAAGTCATTCGGTCTATCCTCGTAGTGCTTTAGTTCCAGAGATTAGCGCGTTCAAACAAACAAACAAACTCTCCAGCTTTATTATATTATAGAATTAGTATTATAATAGATTTTAGTATTTTAGTACTAGCTGACCCGACAGAGGTTGTACTGTCCAAATTTCAATAATTTATACAAAATTCCCAAAGAAAATGTACTTTTAGTTTTCCCGATTTTTCCCGGCGACTTTTCCAAATTTTCACATACGAACCTTCCTCGGAACAACGATTATGTGAAATAAAAATACCGAATTGGTCCAGCAGTTCTCGAGATTTGCGCAACACATGTAGCCATTAATTTTTAGGGTTCCGTACTTCAAAATGAAAAAAAACGGAACCCTTATAGAATCACTTCGTTATCCGTCTGTCTGTCAGTCTGTCAAGACCCTTTTTCTCAGGAACGCGTGGAGGTATCAAACTGAAATTAAATATCAAATACGTAGGTCTATGGTTCCTTGGAGCAATATAAAAATCAAGCTTCTAAGTCAACGCAATAAAAAATACGGCCAATAATGCGACATATTTTGATACTCGCAAGTAAATCAAAACCTATATATGGTAGTTCCCGTTGATAATCATGAAATTTGGCAAGAAGCAAGGTGGCAGCACAAACTTTTTTTTTGGGATAACTAACTTAAAGTTGCAGTTGGAGAATAGGTCGTGACGATCAATGCATGGGAGAACATCTTTTTCAACTACAATGTTAAGTTTGTTTTTTGGATAAATTCTTTTCTACTACGGAACCCTTCACTGTGCGTGGTCCGACACACACTAAGCCGGTTTTTTTTTTGTTTTGTCAATTCGAAAAAAATATGTTAATTTTGTTAGTTTTGAATGTTCCTTTTTAGGGTTCCGTATGATCAAACCGCTTGATCAAAGCATCAATCCTTTCCAGTACCTATAAATACAAAATTATCTTTGCGACTGTTCAAATTCAGGATGAAAAATTCTTCATTTAATAATAGATTTTTTCATTTATCTGAACTAAAAAAAATCTGTACGGGAGCCTCGGTGCGCGAGTCCGACTCGCATTTGACTGGTTTTTTTACTGTCTATCTCAATACGAGTATTTCCTGTGCGTGTCCCAAATAAAATATTTTTCTTAATATCTCTCTTTTCAGGTGAAACTGCAAGAGTTTAACGATACAGAATGTTCGGCGATGTACAGACCACACAGACACCTCAGCCGCGGCTACGACCATGACAAGCAGATGTGTTACGGATCCAATTACGAAGTAGTGGACACTTGCGAGGTAAGCAAGTCTGTTCTGAAAAGCCCTTGCTATTTTCAGCTGTCGGATTCAGCTGTCTGTGCTCACTGATCAAATTAATTGCTGAATCTGTAGATTATGATTAACGACGTAGTTTGTATTCGCTATCTAATAAATAGACGTTGGACTGCCACAAGGATCTTTAGGCGCTCGAATGACAAACCGCCATTGTTGTGTTCTCTACAAGAATTGAATCGATTTCTAAAATTCTTTAACGTGGCGATTTTATCGCGCATTGGATTTTCAACTCTCGTTGTTGAGCCGAGCGTTGAGAATCCAACTTAACAACAACAGAGTGTATTCTAGCGCGTCAAAATAGTGTGCGCGTAATAAAATCGCCGCGATATTTTTACCTCCGTGCGAACGTCAACTAACTCTTCCCTTAAAATGACCGAGAATATTAAATACCTTGGAGTCACTATTGATCATTATCTCTCCTTTAAAACACACAGAAATCGTCGTGGCCTGTCGGGCAATTCCCGTATTTTGAACAACCTTTACAATCTTATCTCAGTCTCAATCTGTCAATAATTGTATTGGGCTTCAGGTTACGAAAAGTAATTTACATTTTCAAAACCTTAAGACTCAGCCGACCGAAAGACTATTAAGATGGTCTACTACGCAATAAGCCAATCATTATTGATTACTGCATCACATTATGGGGAGGTGCCGCTAAAACTACATAGCTGTTCCACACCTCCTTGAAAAACAACTCTAGCTGCACTCGCTCCACGAAAGTCAGCTTCAGTCACACACTGCTCATCTGAATTACTCACATACATCTCACATACATCTCACTAACTTCACACAAGATAAACACTCACACTTCGTCTCTCAACATGACTCACTCAATAACTTCTGCAGAATTTTTGGTAAGTTTTTTTTATTGTTACGAGTATTACTTCTTCTTTTATTTGTGTTAAGCATATTGTTTAACTCTTATCTAGTTTTTAATAATAAATAAATAAATAATGTTTATTTCCGGTAAAATGATTACAAGGTTACAAGTACAGTAATATTATGATACAACATTTATTTATTTATTTATATAACACAACTATTATTACAGGTCTTAATTACCTAATGCAATAGTTAGTTCTAGTAAGTACTTATATATAATATAGGTAATAACAACTTGCATGTATTTCTAATATTATCCAATATCTATCGAACAGTCAGTATTATTAATTTTGAGAAGTAATACAATATGCAGTTCATGTAAATTCACTCAGTGTGCAGCTATATAGATCGACCTGTTGTGATATCGCGTTGAGCGCCCGCAAAGCGCGCGTGAGGGGCGCCTGCTGCAGCAAGTTGGTCCGTGCCACCGGCACACGCAGCAGCGGCGGCCGCCGCCGGCGCGACACGTACTCATCCGGGACACACAACCTAAAGTGATAGTCAACATAAAGTGCATTAAGTATTATCTCCTGGCACCCAAACTAGGTTTATAGCCTGTGACTTGGGCACCAGTGATTCCATGAGGGTAGATAGATGATCAAAAAGTTTCAATAAAACTGTTTTCACCAGTAACATGGTTAACATAACGATATAATCATTATTTATGTGTATAGAAAGAAGAAAAAGTAAAAATAATTAATAATACAACTGTTTGTAAGTGTTTGAGTGAGAGTGGATTGGTCGTGGTAGGTGTAGTAGGTATGTTGTGTATGTGTAAGTGATGTGAAGGTGCGGTTTGTGTATGGTGTGAATGTGTCCTGGTAGGTGTAGTAATGGTGGATGTGTTAGTAAGTGTGAAAGTGGGGGCAGTGTACTAGTGTTTGTGTGTGAAAATACTTGAATAAGAGGAGATCTGTCTTAAGCATGTGGGAAGAGAAGTTTTTCGGTCTCGTCATATGATTTCTCAATTAGCCATTCTTTAACTGTGCTTTTGCATTGGTAATGATTTAAACTGTGGATATGGAGAAATTTATTGATTTTATTATATAATATAGAATATAGCTGAGGTAGGTGAATTGGTGTTTTGCGAAGGTGGTTTTGTGTCTAACTGGTGGAAGGGCAATGTCTGCGCGACGTTTTGTACTTGCTGTGAACGGCAGCCGATGTTTCCTTAACCACTCATTGTAGCACATTTTATTTTTGTTATGCATATTGTATAACTTCGACTCTCTGCACGGTATCTCTGTAAAAGCTAATTCGAGCCGTGGAAGGGGCCTGGTGCCCTGTAACACAAGTTTTTCCCAAAAACCTGTATCAGCACCAGTCTCTCATAAAGGTGGAATACAGCTGAGACATTTTTTGTACACATTAACTTTAAGTCAGCTTTGTGAAGAGAGAATAAATGATAAATTATATTATTATTATTGTAATATATACTTATCATAGAATAAGCACAGATAGAAAATCTACTTGTTGTCTGCAAATAGAACCTCTAACTTGCTATTTTACTTTTATTCACCTAAGTTTTAATTTAGTTTTTACTTTAAACTCATTGTCAATTTATTACATTAAAATATATAAGCACTTTCTAGCACAGGTTCAACCTAGTTCAGGCAAATAGACAAGTGTGTTCTATTTTAATTGTGGTATTTATTGTGAAAGAGCCTGTTATTTATATACTTAAACGATTTTATTGTTATTATTGTACAACCGTAGATGATTTTTTCCAAAATTACAACAAAAACCGGACCGAAATGGAGTAGAATAGAGAAACTTGAAAGGAAAATGGAACTGTTACTGAAAAATACTTTTGTCATCCCACAGGGAGATAGCGGTGGCCCTCTCCAAGTTGACAATTCTAAATGCTTGTACTACGTCGTGGGAGTGACGTCATACGGCAAGGACTGCGGCATCCTCGGCTCAGCCGGCATGTACACCAGGGTGTCGCACTACGTGCCCTGGATCGAGAGCGTCGTGTGGCCTGAAGAAACTGAAGCAAGAAGGAAAAAGGACCAACTGTGGCTAGATAAATGGTTATGTTAAGAAAGAGAGAAGTACAGTAGACTGCATGTCAGGGGTAACATTTTCGATCTTGAGCTGTCCTAGTGTAGTACGAAGTTTCAAAAGAATAAGAGACCAGTTTATAGTGCCTCTGTTACCACTGTCGTGCGGCCCACCTTAGTAAATAGTAATACTATTACTGTGCATCAAGGTTAACGTCTAATAAATCAGAAGGATCTCAAAACTTACCTATTTTGTCTTTTATTTACATAATATTTACATAATATTATATTAATAAGCGGCAAGAGGTGGGAATAGTTTGTAGTACCAGTAATATTTAAAAACTATAAAAGACGGGACTACCCCGAATTAGCGGGACTCGTTACGCTAGCTTTCGTACGGTAAAGACCCTCTGGTGTCTGCCGTAAATATAAAGCTGCTAAGGAGGTCCTCGCCACAAAGAGACGTACACTAACGTGGAAAACTCTAGCTGGCAAGCCAAAGAGAGCTGGAACGCCGTAAGGCGGAAGCTCTGGCTAAAATCAAAAGGATTCTCTTGGATCTTGTGAAAGATCCAACTACAATGTTCATATAAGTTGATTGATATTATATCTTGATTATTGTTGATAACTATATTCATCTGTATGTAATGTGTTATAATAAGACTAATATTGCTCATGATATTGTGCAGTTCCTATCTATTGTTATAGTTGCTAACTTTGAGAAATGATATATGATGACCAGAGGGGCAATTCCCGTATTTTTATAACAACGTTCGCAATCTCATCTCAGTCTCAATCTGTCAAAATTGTATAGAGTTTGCCTACATTTTTGACATTTGATTGTCGCTGGCTGACATTGCGACTTGGAATTTGAACGTTTTTAATTACGAGAATTGGCCCTCTGATCTATATTCGTAATGTGATACCTAACTATAACTGATCCTAGTGTAAAAATGTATTGATAAACTATGTACTTTAAGTTCCCGTGGAGTTTCTTGTCCTTCTTCTCTACGAAGACCTAGCTTTGAACGGGCAAACGGCTTTCTTAGATAAATAATTATTGACAAGCCTACTTGAAATAATAAATACCAAGTCTTGTCTTTCTGTGCTTTTCTTCAAATTCAAATTCAAATTATTTATTTGCTTAAAACATGGTGTTTATAGGTCTTACAATTAAAAGGAGTACAAACATGTTTAGCTATTAGAAGTATAGCATGCAAAATCGAGTAATAGCTTAAAACGAGTCAAAATTTATTTTCAAAGAATGTTTTAAGGGAGTAGAAGTTGTGGGCTTTCAGCCATTCTAAGAATTTTATCTTAAACAATCTATTATTTAAGGTTTTTATTTCTCCAGGTATCTTATTATAAATTCTTACACACATAGTTAGACAACTTTTGCTATATTTGGATAATCTGGGAGTGTCATAAAAAACTAATCTATTTTGGTCTCTGCGAAACCCTTCATCATGAAACCCTTTCCTTACACACCATGGTCATAAGTAGTTTCATAGACGGTAAATAACTAATAATCATCTTGACATATAAAGCTTTTAATTAAGTGGATATCTATACCTATAAGGTTAGTGTACAATCCACTTTCTAACACACGCGTTTATCGGAGCTCTCTAGCGAGGAAAATAACAATTATCCATACTAATATTATAAATTCGAAAGTAACTCTGTCTGTCGGTCTGTCTGTCTGTTACCTTTTCACGCCTAAACCGCTAAATGGATTTCAATAAAATTTGGCATGGCTATAAAAGGCATCCTGGGGAAGGACATGGGCTACTTTTTGTCTCAAAAATAATCCTACAGGGGGTGATATAGGGGATGAAAGTTAGTTTGGGAAATGCTGGGGCATTTCGTAAGTTGGGGATATGAAAATTGGCTTTTAGTAGGAAATAAAGAAATATGTGGTCAGCGTTTTTGAAAAATCATCCCTTGCAGAGGTAAAATAGGGGATGTTGTTAAAATTCATAAAACTAAAAAAATTGATAAAATTTGGCAGGGGTACATCCTGGGGAAGGACATAGAATACTTTTTGTCTTAAAAAATAATCCTACTGGGGGTGATATAAGGGATGAAAGTTTGTATAGGAAAATTCACATTTATGCTTTTGATAGGAAATTAAGAAATAATTATGTGGTACAGCGTTTTTGAAAAATCATCCCCTAAGGGGGTAAAATAAGGGTTGATTTTAATATTTACAACTAACATTAAAAATTTTACGTAAGGTGTCTCTCTTGTTATGAGATTTAAGGGATCGGAAATGTAGTCACAGTTCGTAGTAACATTTAGGCACCTACTCTTTATTTTATTCGACGTTTTTACGACGAAATTATTACAACAAATAACCGTTGAAAAGTGAACACTGCAACCGTGACTGACATAATAAATTTTAAATGAACAAAGTCCCCCTGCCGCACGTCTGTCTGTCTGTTTGAACGCGATAAACTCAAAAACTACCGAACGGATTTTCATACGGTTTTCACCAATGGACGGAGTGATTCAGTGTATAATTAATTAAGGTTTTGTCTAAATTGGCTGAAATATGACAATGATTGTTGAAGATGTTGTAAAAAATCATGCCGGCTGGGAACTTTAAACCCACCATTCACGGCTACGATATATCGTAGCGATTTGAGTTTGCACAGTTATACCTATGTTCTAAATATCCCATGGGATATATTCCGACATCCACGCGGGTGAAGCCGTGGGCAAAAGCTAGTAGGTTTATAATTAATGTTAGTATTTGATTGCAAAAAAATGGTTTGTAGTTTGACTGGTTGATGAACATGATGGATTTTTAAAGTAAAAAAGTCGAAACTAGTTTTGACCTTCACGAGTTTTAGCTATGACTATTAGAATGAGGATATTACATTGTAAAATGTCTTAAAAGATTTGCACGTAGGTAGGTACGTCTGTATGAGTAAGGACCGTACGCCTACGTATTTGATAATAATTTCAACTTGATACTTTCCGCGTCCTAAGAAAAATGGTCTTGACAGCCAGACAGACGGATCGACAACGAAGTGATCCTATAAGGGTTCCGTTTATTCATTTTGAGGTACGGAACCCTAATTAAAGAGGTTTCCCATACAAGAAACGTGTTAAAGAAATATGTAGTGTTAAATATTACGTATGGCGCCGCGGTACGGAACCCTTCGTGTGCGAGTCCAACTCGCCATTTACTTATAATAGGTTTCCTCAATCAATCAATCATGTTTATTGTGGATCATTGGTACAGAAATAGATACAGGTGTTAAGAATTACAGTGATGTTGATCAGCTATCCTATTACGAAGGTAGTATTTTACTGTGATGCTTTTAAAAACCACTTTTTTGGAGTGATTGCTTATAGACATGGTCAAATGTGGTTTTGACTGGTTAAGAGTTTTGATTATAATATAAATACACGTTAGAGATGTAAAATGATAGTTTTATTTAAACTGAGTGCTTTGGCGGACGTTTATAACTTATTCTAAATGCGTGTGAAAATGGCGGGAGATAAATATTTAACATTATTTTGTACTTTTAGTTTTTTGCGATTCGTGAACTGTGAGCTTAATCTTAGTGAAGGTAAGTGAGTTTTCGGAGAATAGCCTTTGCTACGGTTATAAAGAAAGCTAACAATTATCATTACATTTAGAATATCACTATCACTATCACTATCACTACATAGTATTAAACAAAGTCACTTCCCGCTGTCTGTCTGTCTCTATGTATGCTTAAATCATTAAAACTGCGCAACAGATTTTGATGCGGTTTTTTTAAATAGATAGAATTATTCAAGAGGAAGGTTTATATGTATAATACATGGAATAGAATAGAATAGAATGCATTTATTTGTCAGAATATTGTACGAAGCTGTTATGTGAATTAAGTATTACGATCATAATATTCTTGTCAAATTATGTGTCATCATTACATTAAAATTACATTATTATTCATTACAATTATAATTACAAATAATATAAATAAATTGAACAATAGTTGTAAAAGAGATTAATTATATAAGTCAAAATTCAATGATGTCAAGGAGATAAAGTCTGCTTAGTAGGCAATAATGTACATGTTTAGGTAAATTTTTCAGTTATAAAATCTTCAGTCGAGTAATAACATTTCATCATAGAAAGTTAAATAATTTACATTTAAATGTTTTGAGGCTGAGAGTTTTGAAGCCATCAGGTAATTTGTTGTAAACAGTAATGGACATGCAGTATACATTATTAGAAAATAATTTAATTCTTCGCCTAGGAACATTAAGCATATGAACTTTGCGGCTGGGTCTGGATACAACATCATTAAACAAGTCAATTTCATGTTTGTTTTGGTGTACAAAGATACAAGTTTCAAAAATGTATAGAGCTGGAAGTGGCAGTATATTACATTTTTTAAATAGTGGAACACAACTATCCAGTGTGTGCGCTCCACAAATTGAGCGTACGCATTTTTTCTGAGCTCGAAACACTCTTTTAAGATCAACTGAAGTACCCCATATTATGATTCCATAGCGCAAAATTGAAGAGACATAACCACGGTATGCACATAGTGCCGCATTAACACTAGCCACACGTGTTAGTCTATATAAAACAAATATAAATCTATCTATCTTCTTACATAGATCATCAATATGAGATTTCCAGTTACACTTCTTGTCAATTATTATTCCCAAGAATTTTGCGTTATCGACCTCTATTGTCTCATTTCCATATTGTATTTTAAGCCGTGGGTGTGTACTATTATATATTTGGAACTGGATCATTTTGGTTTTACTAATATTAATATGGAGATTATTTTGTTTAAGCCATGTGATAATTTTATTTAGCGTCTCGTTTATCTCGGTCTGGTATTCACCTACGTCATAATTTAGGTTTCGAATGCTGAGGGTCGTATCGTCAGCATATAGTATGCAGTTGTGGGAGGTTATGTTAGCTAAGTCATTAGCATACAGCAAAAACAAAAGTGGTCCCAGTATGGTTCCTTGTGGGACACCACAATTATTTTCCCGATAGGGAGATCTGCAGACGATTTTTTGGTGCCCTGTATGTTTCGAGATCTCAATACATTGTTGTCGATGGGAAAGGTAGCTTAACTTTTGAAGAAGTGGACACTGCAAGCGTGACTGACGTAATAAAATTTAACAAAACAAAGTCCCCCCGGCCCGCGTCTGTCTGTTTGTTTGAACGCGATAAACTCAAAAAGTACCGAACGGATTTTTATACGGTTTTCATCAATGAACGGAGTGATTCAGTGTATAGTTCATTAGGGTTTTGTGTAAATTGGCTGACTATGATTGTTGAAGATGTCGGAAAAAAATCATACCGACTATCTATCATACGATATATCGTAGCGATTTGAGTTTGCACAGTTATACCTATGTTCTAAATATCCCATGGGATATTTTCCGACATCCCAGCGGGCGAAGCCGCAGGCAAAAGCTAGTAGCTTTATAAATAAATGTTAGTATTTAATTGCAAAAAATGGTTTGTGGTTCGACTGGTTGATGAACATGATTGATGGATTGGTTTCCACAGATTTTAAAAGTAAAAAAGTCGAAACTAGTTTTGACCTTCACGAGTTTTAGCTATGTCTATTAAAATGAGGATATTACATTGTAAACTGTCTTAAAAGATTTGCACGTAAGTAGGTATATCTGTATGTATGGGATTTGCCAAATTCTTGACAACCCGTTGCCCCCGTTTGTCTCGTGGTTGCAAGCGCGATGGCTCAGCGAGGTTCCAGGGTTCGATTCCTACGTCGAGCAAAGTGCCGCATGATACCGCATTGGTTTTTGCATCTGGAATTTCGTAGTGGCAGCCCGGAGTTAGGCAGTTGCTGGTTTGTCGACCCGTGCCTCGTAATTTCTCCTGCGTCGATGACTGTCTGCGCTGACATTGCAGACCTCATGAAGACTATTTAATTCATTTATTTATTCATTCACTACCTAGCGACCCGGCCCTGCTTCGCACGGTTTTGACGACTTGATAAATCATGAAGGTTTCTATATTACAAACTAGCTTTTGTCCGCGGCTTCGCCCTCGTGGATGTCGAAAAAGATCCCATGGGATATTTAGAACATAGGTATAACTGTGCAAACTCAAATCGCTACGATATATCGTAGCCGTGAATGGTGGGTTTAAAGTTCCCAGCCGGCATGATTTTTTCCGACATCTTCAACAATCATCGTTATATTTCAGCCAATTTACACAAAACCCTAATGAACTATACACTGAATCACTCCGTCCATTGGTGAAAACCGTATGAAAATCCGTTCGGTAGTTTTTGAGTTTATCGCGTTCAAACAGACAGACAGACGCGGTGCGGGAGGACTTTGTTTTGTTAAATTTTATTACGTCAGTCACGCTTGCAGTGTCCACTTGTTCAAAAGTAGTTGTAATAAGAATAGGTCTCTAAAAGTTACTACGAACTGTGACTACATTTCCGATCCCTTAAATCTCATAAAAAGAGAGATATTTACATAAAAATTTTAACGTTAGTTGTGAATTTTAAAATCAACCCTTATTTTACCCTTTTAGGGGATGATTTTTCAAAAACGCTGTACCACATATTTCTTAATTTCCTATCAAAAGCATAAATTCATCCCCTATATCACCCCCTGTAGGATTATTTTTAAGACGAATGTCCTTCCCCAGGATGTAGCCCTGCCAAATTTTATCAAAATTCGTGCAGTTTTATTTTATTTTTATTAAGTAGGAACAACAAACAGCTATAAAATGGAATATTACAATAGAAAAACATAAATACCTTAAGTAATAATGTAGCCCACAGCGCTGTTCACAGTTTACCATTATATAAATAGAAACAAAAATTAAACATTTAAAAAAAACAGCATCGCAGCGCATCGTTGCATAAAAGCAATCAACACTAGCTTCGGCAAACATGCCCGAGGCACTACAGTGTCGCGGCAGCCCCATCAGCGGCCTGAAGGCGTTGTTGTATTGGATGCGGAGGGTGTCGTATGCCTTTTGGGTGTGATTCACCCACAGGCTGCACGTGTGGAATGAAGTACAACAGGCTCTGAAAAGAGTCTGCTTGACCGACTTGGAATGGCGTGCAAACCTGCGGGCTATCATATTAGCTCTAATTGACAACGACCTCCTCTCCCTCTCGATATCACTATCGTCCCTGAGACCGGCAGTGTCTAAATGCCCTAGGTACTTAAAGTGGTCCACCTGGAATGGAATTCCGTAGATTTTGATAGGTGGTACCTGTGGGTGGTACAGTTATAGGACATTTAGAGCCAGCCTCAAAAACCATGAACTGACTTTTTGACACATTGTACTTCAGACCATGTCCTTCAGCATATGCCTCACAAACAATGACTATAAGTTTAATTCTCTTTGCTCACAAATCTGCAACAACGTTCTAATGCCACGAACCGATGCGCTCAGCAGCACCATGTCGTCGATATTATTCAGGCACACTCCATCAACATGACACCCGACATGATGACTACTGAGCGCAAACCGAGTGAGATGTCGCGACGCCGGGGGGCCGGCCGACGACAGCGGTGCCGGCGCCGCGCGGCGCGTGCCTATAAATAGCGCGTCGAAGGCTGCGCTTTGCCCAGCCCTAGCCGGAGGCTTTAAGTTCGCTTAAAGCACCCACAGGAAATCAGAAATCAGAAATCAGAAATATTTTATTTGTGATACATAGGTAGGTACAGTGGTTGGACATTAAATAAGTTATTGTGCGCTATGATCAGCCTATTATAGGCATACAAAAAGAATTATTACAATTTTTAGATGTAAATAAAGATCTTACTCGTACTGAACTACAAATTAACTACATAAATGATTATATTATTTGATTACTATAGAAACAAAAGTTAAAATAATTTGTTTGGTAAGTGTCAAAATAATTTGTTAGGTAAACGTCAAAATAATTCGTTAGGTAAATGTCAAAATAATTTGTTAGATAAATGTCAAAAATAATTCAGATTCAAATAATTATGATTTGTGATTACAATACACAAAGAAGCAAATTACACTACATTACAAAAATTACATTTACATGTCAAAATTTATCTGATAAAAAATCCGATACACTATAATAACATTTTTGACACAGCAAACTTCTCAGTTTTGGTTTAAATAAGTTAATATGTAAATTTTTTAGCTCTTTTGGCAATTTATTAAATAGAACTGTTGCCATGTGATAGACACTTTTATACTTACATCAAGGCAGTATTCGTTTTTGGAACGCACAGACGACTTTCGTCCCTTTGGGTCCGATTGAAAGCTATAGATGCTAAAGTAAATAAATGAGGATTTTGTTTAACGAAATCCGCTACTTCAAATATGTATAGTGATGGTAATGGAAGGATATTATGCTCTTTAAAGAAAGGCACACAGCTCTCCGTTGATTTTAAACCAAACATAGCCCGAATACATCGTTTCTGTGCCTTAAAAACGAGATCTTTGTCGGTAGAATTCCCCCAAAAAATTATGCCATATCTGAGAACAGATGCCACTAGCCCATGATACGCAATTAAAAGGGCACTGGAGTTAATTTTGCTTGCAAGTGTATGTAAGGCATAGGCAGATTTACTAACTCGCTTGCAGAGTTGTTGAATATGCGGTTTCCAGGTCATTTTGTCGTCAATATATAAACCTAAAAATTTACAATTGTCTACTTCCTCTATTTTTGCATGTCAAAATTTACATTTATGTTTTTTGGTGCTGGTAAACGCTGTCTAAAGTACATTAATTTAGTTTTGTTTAAGTTGGCTTTCAGATTATTAATATTAAGCCAATTCATAACAGAGCTCAATGTGTTATTTATGTCATCTTCAAAAGTATTTATGTCTTTACATTTTATCGTCACTGTACTGTCATCCGCAAAAAGAGCTATAGGATTATCAGTGGCATTGGGTAAGTCATTGATGTACAATATAAAAAGCGGTGGTCCCAAAACGGTTCCTTGAGGAACACCGTAGTTTAGTTGACGTTCACATGATCTAAAGGTTTCTTCTTTTTTTGTAAGGATATTCACTCTAGTCAATTCAGTGTATTGATGGCGGCCTTTGAGGTATGATTCAAATAATTTCAGAACATTACCTCTTATTCCATATTCATTAAGTTTGCCAACCAATATATCATGTTCAACGTAATCAAAAGCCTGCGTCATATCCATAAAGATAGAGCAGACAGGTATTCTTTTATCAACATTAAACATAACAAAGTCCAGAAAGTCATATATGGCCATATTTATAGATTTATTGTGTCTAAAACCTTTTTGTTCTTTTGCTAGAATATTGTTATTTTGTAAATAGTTATTAAGTTCTTTGTAAATATATTTTTCAAATACTTTGGAAATAACTGGAATTAAGGCAATAGGTCTATAGTTTTCTAGACATTCTCTATTATCTTTTTTGAAAATTGGTTTTATGATAGAAGTTTTTAATTTGTCAGGGATAGTCCGGTTAAGCAGTCTCGACGTCCAATGGTCAACTGGGAGATAACATGCAAAAAAAAAAAAAACGCGCCTTGCCCTATAGCACTTTACGATTAGCAGCGATAACACGCGTTTATCGGAGCTCTCTAGCGAGGAAAATAACAATTATCCATACTAATATTAGGTCTTTACCTGTGAAATTGCCGTTCTGCAGTACTGGCCATTTCAAATCAAAATAATTTTTGTTTGGCTAAGAATTCTAATTTCAATTTAATTTTATTTTAAAAACATGGATTTTTTTTTCCAAAAGTAGTCATTTGTTTATTGATTAGTGTTACATTTTCATCGCATTTCAATCTTTTTCGTCATCATGGATACGTTAAAAATTCGAGTAATTATGGAATATGAGTACCGTCGTGGCAGCAACGCGGCACAAGCGGCACGCAACATCAACGACGTTTACGGAGCTAACACTACAAACCAACGCACCACTTGTTATTGGTTTGCTCGCTTCCGTTCTGGAAATTTCGACCTGAAAAATGAACCTCGCGGTCGCCCGAAGACTTTGGTCGACAATGACGAATTAAAGGCGATTGTGGAAGCTGATGATACACAATCTACGGCTGAATTAGCAGCAGCTTTCGACGTTAGCGTCAAAACAATATTGGTCCATTTGCGACAAATTGGCAAGGTAAAAAAGCTTGACAAATGGGTGCCCCACGAACTCAATGATCGCCAGCGCGAAGTACGCGTCGAGACGTGCCTTGCACTGCTCAACAGACACACAAATGAAGGAATTTTGAACCGCATTGTTACCTGCGATGAAAAATGGATTCTGTTTGATAACCGCAAGCGCTCAGTAAGTTGGTTGGATCCTGGTTCAGCACCTAAACAATGCTACCTAGAAAAGTGATGGTCACTGTTTGGTGATCTAGCGCCGGTGTGATTCATCACAGCTTCTTACCAAACGGGGTGAGCATTACTTCAGATGTGTACTGTGAAGAACTGAACACAATGATGGAGAAGCTGGCACATCTCCAACCAGCATTGGTCAATCGCTCGTCTCCGCTGCTCCTGCACGACAACGCGCGACCTCATACTGCACAGCAGACGGTCTCCAAGTTGCAAGAACTGGGGTTGGAAGCTCTCCGTTATCCGCACTACTCACCAGACCTTACGCCTACAGACTACTACTTTTTCCAGAATTTGGATAACTTCTTAGCGGGAAAAAAATTCAATACCCGAGAGGCAGTACAAAATGCCTTTGAAGAATTTGTTGCCTCCCGTCCAGCTGATTTCTTTAAGAAGGGCATCAATAAACTGCCACTGCGTTGGCAAAGATGCATTGATTGCATGGGTGATTACTTCGATTAATACAAATAAAAAATGCATGAAAAAAATTCGTTTAAATTTTTTCAAACAAAACGGCAATTTCATAGGTAAAGACCTATTATTATAAATTCGAAAGTAACTATGTCTGTCGGTCTGTCTGTCTGTCTGTTACCTTTTCACGCCTAAACCACTAAACGGGTTTCAATAAAATTTGGCAAGGCTATAAAAGCTATATGAAAAGCTAAAAAAAAAAAAAGCTAAAGCTAAAGCTATATGGCTTATTTAAATGTTGGTATGGAGGCCAGATCAATCGAGTTAAATGGGCGGGTTCTCTGTCGGAATCATATGGGTTGGAGTGCGGGGTGAGGCAGGGGGGGTTGAGCTCCCCCGCACTTTTTAACTTTTAAGTGAATGCGCTGATTGTTGCGCTCAGCATTTCGACGCTTGGCTGCCGTTGCGAGCGGTTGTGTGCTGCCGCTCCCTCCCGCTGCCCCGGCTCGCTGAGTCATCGCTCCCCACCCGTCACTGCGCTGCGCTCTCGCGGCGCGCATCGTAGTCGCCCCGACTACGTCCGATCGTTCGACGAATTAATTATTTATTTAATTAATTCCTCGACTTACGATCACCAAAGAGTCTTTTTCAAGACTACTGTTTCTTAATAGTTATTGTCAAAACGTGTGTAGCTGCACTTTTGGCCCCTTACGGGTAAAATCCACAGTTTCGTGGTCCTCGGTGGAAACCTTACGGTGCCAACGTAGCCGAGTGGGGTGTTGACCCAACACACCCGCCGAACCCCTTCCGGGGGAGGCAGACAGTTGGACGGGTCCCAGTGTTAACCGGCCTTGGGGGATCTCCTAGTCGGCACTGGTGTACTGTTTTCCTTCCACAGCTTGCACCTAGTGTCTTTAGGGTGTGTCTACACCCTTCGCGCTAGTGGTAGTTAGGGCCCCGTCGCACAATAAGACTGGCGACGGGTTCTCAGCTAGGGCTCGCCAGTAGGGTCAGGCCTCCCTGTCGTCACCGGCAGGGAGGGTTAGGCACCCCCGGGCTGTCCCACCCGGGGTGTTAGGTGTTAGGACTGGTTAGGATTTTACGTTTCTTTTGCCATGGCAGCGATGGCAAAGTCAGCTGCGTCGGTAAAGAGGTCCGTCCTTGAGGATATCCTTAAGGACCCGGACTCCTTTATTAACGCTCTGCTTTCCGTGCCCGACTTCCGAGCCAAAATCGGAGCAAAACTAGCTGAGTCACAGCATAGCCCCCTCCCCCCCCTCTCCCCCTGCCCCCGTCTCAGACATCGCTACTTTCAGCGATGCTCTTGAGCCCACCCCGCGTCTCCCCGTAGTGGAGGAATGCCTTTCCGAATCCGAGTCTATGGACGCGGAGGACATTCCCCCACAAATTCTATCTGATATGGAGTCGGAGCATTCTGCTCAGGACGCTCCCGCCTCCCCTTCTTCTTCTTCCGAGGATGACGGCTTTCAGCCGGTCCTAGGACAGAAGAAGAAGAGGAAGGCGAAACGCTCAGCCGCCTCCTCCTCCAAGGCAAAGAAGGGGAAGAATCTTTCTTCCCCCCCTACTTCCCCTTCTTCTCCTCCTACCCTTACCCCCCCCATGACCTCCTCTGCCCCCCCCGTATCCAACCCGTCCTCCTCGCAGGAGGCGAAATCTGCCCCTAAAAAGTCGGCCCCCCCGCCCCCTGTTTACCTTCAGGACAAGGCGAAGTGGACCGACGTGTCGAAATGGTGCACAGATCATAAGATCGCGTACACCAACGCCCGCTCTACCCAACAGGGTATTAAAATCTCGATCCCTACATCGAATGATTTTAGGGAATTAACGAAGCTTCTCAGGGCGAGAGGTGTGTCCTTTCACACCTACTCCCTACCTGAGGAGCGTCAGACTAGGGTCGTGATCCGTAGGATCCCCAAGGAAATCCCGGTAGAGGATATTAAAGCCGACCTTCAGTCGCAAAATATCCCCGTGGACGAGGTCCACCGGATGCATCGCTCCAGAGGGAAGGATGCATACGACATGGTCCTCGTGGTCTGTTCCCCCTTTGAGGGGTACCACCCCATTTTTAAGGTTAGGACCATCTGTGGTCTCGTGGGTTTCGAGATAGAGAAGCCCAGAAAGAATGGCACCGTTGGTCAATGCCACCGGTGCCAACTCTATGGGCATTCGCAGCGGAACTGCTATGCGAGGCCCAGGTGCGTCAAGTGCCTGGGTGATCATGGCACTTCCGACTGTTCTCGTGATCGCACGGTATCCACGGAGCCACCCAGCTGTGTGCTGTGTGGTGAGGCTGGTCACCCAGCCAATTATCGGGGCTGTCCTAAAGCCCCAAAAAGTTCATCCGGAAAGCTGAACAAGCGTGCGGACGCTCGTCAGCAGAGGGAATGCCCTTCCGGTTTTAAAATCCCCTCATCTGAGTTGCCTACGCGGCTAAGTCCCCAGAGACCTAACCCGTGGTTTTCAGGTCTCCATCAGCAGGCTTTTCCTGCGTTGGTACCCACGCAACCACCCCCGGCTCCCATGGGACTTAGCATCCCTAAACCCCCCCTTGCCCCCCCCCCTAAACCTGCGCAGGCTCCTAAGGCAGCCGTCAATACCGCCGCTAAGGCTACCCCGCCTCTAGCCCCTATCACCACCCCGGTGGCCGGTCCCAGTCAGGTTGACTCGTTCAACATTATCACTGGGACCTTCCTTACTTTTTGCACCCCCCGTGCTATCCAGATGGCTAATGAGCTGACCGCCGCCACTAGCGCCGGCGATCTGCTCAGGATCCGAAATATCTATAATGCGTACCCGGAGATTACGCAAGCCCTTGTCTCCCTCTCCACTAAATCCAACCCGTAATGGATAGAGGAGTTATTGCAAGAGTTAAGCCCCGATCCCTTAAATTAGGGTTTTTTAACGCCAATGGCCTGAAAGGCCAACGCGATGAGGTCTCCGCTTTCCTCCGCGACCACGATTTAGATGTCCTCCTCGTACAGGAAACCTTTTTAAAACCCAGCCACCGTAATCCGTCAATTGCGAATTATCGCGTAATTCGCAATGATAGGACTCGGTGTCACAAGGGCGGTACCTTGATTTATTATAAGTCTACTCTATATTGCATCCCTTTGGATCCCCCCCCTCTCTCACGTTTGGAAGTGTCTGTCTGCCGCCTTGGCATGACAGGTCACCAGCCGATCACCTTGGTATCGGCTTACCTTCCCCCCATTTCCACTACAGAAAATTTTGAAATACTTAACGTTGACCTCGCGATCCTACTTGGCTTGAGTGACTCCGTAATTATTGCGGGTGATCTCAACGCCAAGCATTCCGCTTGGAATAGCAGCGCAACCAACACCAGAGGCAAACGCTTATTTGACCTTTGTTCCCTTTTAAATTTCGACGTCATTGCCCCAATGACTCCGACTCATTTCCCCGGTAACCTTGACCACCGCCCGGATGTACTTGATGTAGCGCTTCTAAAGAATGTCAATCTTCGATTGGACTCTATAGAAGCGATACATGAATTAAACTCTGACCACCGACCAGTCGTCGTTAAGCTGGTCTCCCGCCTTGGTCACTTTGACCCCACCCAACCTTTACCTACTAAAAAAGTGACGGATTGGAGGAAAGTAAGCGAGTGCCTGAAATCCTCCTCTTCCCCCCACTTAGATTCCATCCCCGACCAGTTTGACTCTATCGCTGACACGACGGCCGCGATCGACTCATTTACGGAACACGTACAATCTGTCCTGAACGATTGTTCAAGGGAAGTTCCTGTGATGGATGACCATCGCGGGAAGTTGCCGGACGATGTACGTGAGCTGTTAAATGAGAAGAACGCGGCTGTCCGTGCCTACAGCAGCTTTCCTTGTCGTGCGAACAAAGTCCACATGCGTTATTTACAGAAATCTGTAAAGACTCGTATGGAGGATCTGCGTTCCGCTAGCTGGGATAAGATGCTGAGCGATTTAGAGCCAAACCATCTTGCCTTCTGGCAGCTCCAGAAGAAACTCACGTCCCGAGGATTTACCTCTATGCCCCCTCTAGTCCGCCCCGATAACACCATCGCGTTTGACGATGTCGACAAGGCGGAATGCCTTGCTGACAGTCTCGAGGCGCAATGCACACCTAGCGCTCTACCGGTTGACCAAGCTCACCTCTCTGAGGTCGACGCGGAAGTCGAACGTAGAGCTTCCCTTCCTCCCGTTGAGGACCCTGATTGTCCCCTGCCCCCCGTCACGCCGGACGAGGTGCAGGAGATAATCAAGGGTCTAAAACCCCGCAAAGCCCCTGGTTCAGATGGACTCACCAATAGGGTGTTCCAACTGTTCCCAGCAAATTTAATTATGCTAATGACCATCATCTTCAATGGTGCCATGAGCAATAATATTTTCCCCCAAGCCTGGAAACAGGCCACCGTTATCGGTATACCTAAGCCCGGCAAGCCCAAGAGCGAGCCCACTAGTTACCGCCCCATTAGCTTGCTCAATGTTCTCGGCAAGATCTATGAGAGACTTATTTATAAGCGACTCAGGGATTATGCCGAGACAAAGGGCCTCATCCCGAACGAACAATATGGGTTCCGAACCCAGCACTCCTGTGTGCAACAGGTTCACC
This sequence comes from Cosmia pyralina, assembly GCA_946251885.1. NCBI lineage: Eukaryota > Metazoa > Arthropoda > Insecta > Lepidoptera > Noctuidae > Cosmia > Cosmia pyralina. The sequence goes on from OX276367.1 coordinate 17,224,538, forward strand.
GTATCGTCGAACACATAAGCGCTAATTTTCAGCGCAGTTTGATGACGGGCGCGGTCTTTTTCGATATAGCGAAAGCGTTTGACAAAGTCTGGCACAACGGCTTAATTTATAAGCTGTACAAACTCGGAGTGCCTGACCGTCTCGTGCTCATCCTACGAGACTTTTTGTCGAACCGTACGTTTCGTTACCGTATTGAAGGGGCACTTTCTGCCCCCCACCCGATTCGCGCGGGGGTCCCACAGGGCTCCGTAATTTCTCCTCTTATTTTCACACTATTTACTAGCGACATCCCGAAAAGTAAAAAGGCTCAGTTGGCTCTGTTTGCAGACGATACGGCCATATACTGTTCGGGACGTGACCAAAACGTGATAGCTCGTAATCTCCAAACAGCAGTCGATACCCTCGGCTGCTGGTTCCGTCGGTGGAGAATCGAGGTCAATCCTGACAAGAGTCAAGCGGTTCTCTTTTTGAAACCGTATTTCTCACGTTCCATTCCCCGACCAATCACCATGTTTGGTAAGCCGATCCCTTGGGAGAAGCGAGCCAAATATCTGGGGGTGACTCTCGATCAACGCCTCTCCTTTGCGGAGCACATTAAGCTGGCACGTTCACGGGCCGCTTTTGCCCTCGGTAGACTACATTACGTTTTAAATGAATGCAGCAAACTATCTCTTAAGTGCAAATTGCGCATTTACACTGCGTGCATTCGTCCCATCATGACGTATGCGGGTTCGGTATTTGCACACGCCAAACCCCGCTATCTGCATCGGATGCAGACATTACAGAACCGTTTCCTCCGAAGGATAACGGGCGCCCCTTGGTTCGTTCGGAATGCGGACCTCCACCTTGACCTCAGGATCCCCACGATCCATCAATTTTTGAAGCGCGGCTCGAAGCGTTTCTTTGATGCCGCCGCGAAGCATCGCAACCCTTTGGTTGTCGAGGCCGCGCGTTATACCCCCTCTCAAATTAGTAAGACTCGCCGTCCGCGTCATATTCTCACCGACCCTGATGACCCCATAACCCTCCTTCAGGAGAGTAGCAAGGCCACCAGTACGGTTTATAAACGTAGACCACCCCGGAATACATTCCGACCTCGCCGCCGAGGTCGCAATCGTAACCGCCCCCCCCCCCCCCTATCCCCTACTCGGTGAAGCTGTGCCAGCTGGGGGCACAGCTGAGCCTGTAGCACTTGTCCCCCCCGTCATGATCCAGCCTGCCCCGTCTGGCTGTCATATTGTTGTTATTAGCGACGCTCAGTCGACTAATAATTTACTTTAGTTTTAAGCCTGGCCGGGGGCTTTAAGTTCGCTTAAAGAACCCACAGGAAACGCCCGGTTGAGCAGTCTCGACCCTTAGTGGTCAACTGCGAGATGCCATATATAAATAACTATAACTAATAACTATAATGTTGCGCTCAGTCCCCATCCGTAGGAACGTCGAGTCCGCGTCTCTGTCGCTGGTCGCTCTCTGCTGGGCTTCATGCATGTAGGTGTGTGTTCCACCCGGTAGGGGTTGACCGCCGGGACGCGGTGAAGAAAGCGGCAGTATGCATATGTCTATTTATTTATTTTTTTATTTATTTATTTATTTTATTTGTTAACATAGGTAAAAAAAAAAAAATACAGATCTTATGTTTGATTAACAGAGCGCTATGTTATGCCAGGAGGCGTACAAATATGGTTTGCAAATCTAGCATAATATTATAAATTAAAATCTATTAAAAATAATTGAAAAAAAAAGAAACATGCATAATTATGGTATTAAATTAGAAAATAAATTGAACAATTACATATTATTTAATACTCAAATTATGTCGGACCTTAAATGAGGAATTATTAAAATGTCAAAAAAAAATATCTATGTCAAAATAATTAAAATGTCAAAATTATTTGATGTCACTAATAATAATTGCAAATCTAAATTAATTCGTCATTTAAGAATTCATCAATAGTGTAATAACATTTATCAGTTAAGAACAATTTCATTTTTTTCTTAAATTGTGTAAAATTTAATTCTTTTATGGCGTCTGGAATTTTATTATAAATGCGTGGAGCCATACCCAGGACACTATTTTTTACTAATGCAGTTTTACATGTCGTGACGAGCTTACGGATACATATACAGACTACTGTTAACATGGGCGTGTTAATGCAGCACGTCCAAACATACCATTGCCAGTGGCAGATAAAATGAGAGGCCCGTTGTTACGGGCCGCAGTATAGCCTCCGCGGCAAGGGGGCATATAAATAAATAAATAAATAAATTGTTTATTTTTCCAAAATAAATACACACAGACATAGTTCAAAAACAAATCAGTACAATAGAACAAGCATATAGGTTTGCAAAAAAGGTCTATGCATACAAAAATAGTGAACCCTGTCTCTTAAACTAGGAAGAAACCTGTATCTTAAGAGACAGTGATCGGCCAAAATTTAAATTGAGTAAAAACTAAAAACTTACAAGAGTGAATGAGTGTGTCGATTACCATTACTAATGCATATTAATATTAATATTAGTGTTAGTATTATTCAAGTATGTGTGAGTGTTGAGGTGTATGTGTGTGTATGTGTGAGGGTGTGTTTGTGTGTGTATGTGTGTATGAGTATGAGATCTTGTGGGTGTTTTTGAAGTGGTTAATTATGTCAAGCGACGTATGATAGCAGTATAGACTCTGTTTTAATGTAGTCCTGCTGTATGAGCCAGTCAGAAGATTTTGATTTGACATTGTATTTATTTAGGTCTATTATGTCTAGTTCTTTCTGTATCCTCTTAAAAACATGACGACTTAGGACATAGTATTGACGTCTTGCAAATATGGTTTTGTACTGTACACCTGGGGGAACATATGTACGCTTACTTGGATCAGATGGAGGTAAGCGGGCATGTATCCTCAGGACAGATTGGAGAATGAAAAGCTGCCGAACCGTCAGCACTTTGCAATCAGCGTAAAGTTGCGCTGTAGGGTATCTGTAGGGTTTCTTTAGCATAACTTTGAGTACAGCCCTTTGAGCCCTCTCTGCTCTTAGAAGATAAGTCTTTGCTGCCCCACCCCATACAGTCACACAGTATCCAATAATCGATTGGCATAATGTGAAGTACACCATTTTTAGAGTGTCAACACTGGCGGATTCTCGGAGAGATTTGAATATGTGAATAAGACGCAGTGTTCGAGAAGTTAGTGTATCGATTTGTTTATCCCATTTTAGTCCATCGTCTATATGCACACCCGAATATTTGACACTTTCTGCTCTGGCAATGGGAGGGCATGAACACGATATCAGCTGATTCTGGCATGAGTGAGCCGTTATCGTGAAACTACTTGTAGGTTTCGTATTGGACCGGATCGCGAAGGGCAGGTAATACGTTTTCTTTAAATTTAATGTCAGCAAGTTTAGGTCAAGCCAGTTCATAATTGAAGACATTGCAAATTCCGCCCTTATACACTTCTGGACACATCTATTGGCCCACCTTAGAGTTTAGGTTTCGATGGCCCCTACCGAAATATGATTGCTAGATTGAACAAAAACTGTTGATGCAGTTTTAAACCTGATACATTTTACCATCTTTTTCGATCGTATTGTTTTAAATTTGAATTCAGAATACCATACGACATGGAGCTACGCCTAACAAGTCGGATATGCGCCTTGTTAAAGGCAATTGATTTTTGAATAAAAAACATGTTTTATCAAATAAAGGTTTAATTTAATAACGCGTGTTGCATCCATGGGCATCTACCACAGCTCTCATACGATTAGGCATAGAGTTTATCAACCGCTCTATGAAATTTTGAGGGATCATCTCCCATTCCTCTTCTATGGCAGTTTTCAACTCCTGCATCGTCTGGGCAACTGGCTGACGTGCCCTAACACGTCTTTTTAGCTCGTCCCACATGTGCTCAATAGGGTTCATGTCTGGGCTTCTGGCTGGACAGTCCATAACTGTGATGTTGACATCCCGAAGATATTCCCTGACGATGCCGGCCGCATGGGCTCTTGCATTATCATGCATAAAAAGGAAATTTGGGCCCACATAGTCCGCGTATGGTATCACGCAGTATCACGTGAGGTTCTAAGCACTCACGAATGTACCTTTCAGCATTTAATGTTGGCAGCCGTGGTCCTGTAACAACCTCAAGTTGAGTTTTGCCGCTCGCGGATATACCGCCCCAGACAGTCCATGAGCCACCGCCATAAGCAACCCTCTCATCAAAGCAGCATTGTGCGAAACGCTCTCCCTTACGTCGGTGGTCCTTCTTCCTTCCATCATTGCCATGTAACACAATTTTAGACTCATCAGAAAAGAGTACACGGCTCCAATCTTGCTGTGTCCAATTTAAATGACTGCGTGCGAAATGAAGGCGCGCTGTTCGGTGGGCTCGCGTTAGTTTGGGGCCATTAGCTGGCTTGTGTGGTACCATATCGCGTTCTTTTAACCTTCTTCGAACAGTTCGAGCGCTCACAGATACTCCGTGGAAGTCGTGAAGTTGGTTTTGTATCTCAATGGAGGTAAGGTGACGATTTCTCAAGCTGGTCGTCACGATGAATCGATCCTGTCTTTCAGTTGTGACCCGAGATCGTGGCCTTCCTTGGCGACGAACAAAGCCGCCAGTCTCTAGGTACCTCCGATAAACATTTCGGACCGCAGATCGACTTAAATTAAGTTGAGCACTCACATTTCTTTGGCTGTGTCCGGCCTGAATAAGTGCCACAGCTTGGGCGGCGACTTCAGGTGAAGTATCCATAGATTATTGATAGAACCTCACCTTAATGTTAAGAATAAGTAATGTTTGTTGCAAAACCAAAGATATCAATCACTTTTTCAAGAATTAAATCCAAGTAAACCAATAAAACCAAGTTTTCTTAGTATTCGATTGTTTGATATCAACAAACAGGCTCCAAATTGTCTTTTGTTTCTTTAAATTCTGTGTTCGAAATTCAAAAAAAGACTATTGAATGAAATTGTGAATGTGCCAGGTTCAAAACTGCATAAAAACTTTTTGCTCGACCTAATATAAAATTTTAGCTAGGACCAAACGAAACTGAAAATACAAGGTGGGCCAAAAGATGTGTCCAGAAGTGTATATATGCCCCGGTTCCGCACGCCACGCCCCTTGCGGGGCGTCCCGGCCGGTACCACCACCACCGCAACCGCTATGCCCCTGCATTTTAAATCTGTATTATCTTCGAAAATATTCATTTAAATTACATGCTGTAAAATATTAATCTATATTAAATACACAATGTATTTAAGATACTTAATTGAAATAAGCATTAATGCTGTATTGCTTAAAATCGCTTCGTAAATAAGGCATTATTCTCGTAAAAAGTAAAAAATAAAAAAATATTATTGTGTGTCCCTAGGAGATAGACATATACCATCGAGGACTTTTTTGAAGACCATTTAAGGTGTCACTCATCTATCATCACTCTATCTATTTAAAAAAGTGCATCAAAATCCGTTGCGTAGTTTTTAACCGACTTCAAAAAGGAGGAGGTTATCAATTCGTTGGAACCTCTTTTTTTTTTTTATTTTTTCTTTATGTATGTTCCCCGATTACTCGAAGATGGCTGGACCGAATTGGATTGTTTTTGTTTTATTCGAGAGGGTATACATCACAGTTGGTCCCATATAAAATTGATTAACTTTGCATTGGTAGTTTTTGAGTTAGCTTCAATAATACGTATTTTTTCCCCACTTTTATATGGATGATGTTCTAGTTTGTTTTGCAGGTAGTGGTATTAGAATTTGTGTGGGGTAGGTTCCACAACTAAAAAGTGAAAAATAAAAACTTTTTTACAAAAAAATACAACCGACTTCCAAAAACAACTACAAAGTGAAAAATAACTTAATTTCGGAAGTCGGTGGCAAAAAACGAAAATACATTTAACTAGACACCGACTTCCGAAATTAAGTTATTTTTCACTTTGTAGTTGTTTTTGGAAGTCGGTTGTATTTCTTTGTAAAAAAGTTTTTTAAAGATTTAAGCATACATAGGGACAGACAGACAGCGGGAAGTGACTTTGTTTTATACTATGTAGTGATGTAGTGATAGTGATTAAGTTAATAACCAATTCAATTTGCTCAAAATTATTTACCAACATTTTAAATAACATCTTATACACAACCTACGAGTATGCCAGTCTATCATAACCTGCATCTTATTCACATACAATCTCATAATATTTACTTTGAGCTGGTCTAGCGTAGTACGGAGTATGTAAAATTTCAACATGAATGATGTAACCATTATTTTGTAACCATTTCTTGATTTAAAAGTGTGTCCGTGGAGTTTTTTTGCCCGTTCTTCTCCATAGGTACCTACTATGCTTTGGAATGGGCGCCTAGCTTCATCTTTCTGACTGACCGACCCCTCGACAATTCAAAAGTGCCTGTAATTGGTTTAATTGAAATAAATGCTTTGAGGAGCAGTGGTGGCCCAGTGGTAACGGTCGCGACTTACGAGTTGTAGGTCGTAGGTTCGAACCCAGGCAGGCGCTTTACTTTGTGTAAATTATTTCATCACCACTGCTCTCAAAACGGTGAAGGAAAACATCGTGAGGAAACCGGCATGTCCTAGAATCAAAAATTCGAAGACTTGTGACATCTGCCAACCCGCACTGGGCCCGCGTGGAGGATTACGGCCCACTCCCTCTCACAGAGAGGAGGCCTCTGTCCCAGCAGTGGGAACGTTATAGGCTGATTATGTAAATGCTTTGAGTTTCAGTTTATCAATCATAAAAAGAGGCCAACTTATACTGGTTAATTTACCACTGACGTGCGACCTAGTGTACATTATAATCGGTGCTTATCTATGTAGGTATATGTCGCAGTAACGTAGTTGTAGCCGTGATATAGTTATATCCTTATGTATATAGCTATCTACCGTAATATACCGTAGTATATGCAAGCGGTTCATAACTATCTTACTGGGAATATAATTATGATACGAGCATGATCTAGTAATGTAAGTATTAGGGTACTCCGACCATATAGGTTAGGTTAGAATTGTGACCGAGCGTGTGCGTGTGAGCGAGTGTGTGTGTGTGTGTGCAAGCGGTGCCGCGGCAGCGGCCGGCGAGTGCTGCGTCGAAATTGGTCGCAGTAACAAAATTAGGGCACTCCGACAGTTTTCATGTAACTGTATTAGGTAAGGTTTAAATAAACTTTATTCTTATTAAATACATAATACATATGTCACAATGAGAACAATACTATAACAATATTAAGGTAGATAGCTATATCCCTAGGGATATAACTATATCACGGCTAGAACCATCTTACTACTACTGCGACACATGTAATATACAGGCAGTGAAGGCGCTCACTAGGTGGCACAGTGCGGCATCGCATGGCAAAGGATTTTCGTAAGCCGAAAATTAAATGATTTTGAATGTTATTTTCATAACCATAATAGCACTCATATTTCATTGATGTCATCATAAGGGCACTTGAGCATATCCTAAAGTAGATAGACGGTAGTCTGTGGGATAGGTACGGTCAGCAACATAAGTCGATCAACACTGCCACTTTTACCCAGCATGTAAACTGATACAAAATGATTTGATTATCTCCTTTTTTCCTAAACTACCTACATAAGAGTCTAGTAGATCTTTAAATTTTACTTCAGTTCCGATTATAATTAAGTGTCTTGCTCAATCATTAAGATGAAAAACTGAAGTGTTAATCGACTTTTGTTGCTGACTATACTAATGTTAATGCTTTACCACGACGTGATGCCGACAAGTGAGCGCCGGCCTTTACTGTCTGCTGTCAGTCTGTCAGGAGAGGCTTGTTGTCTCTAGACGGGTCAGCAAGTGTTCCATGTCTTCTCTTGTTTGTGTGAGAAGAGTAGTGCCAAGAATTTAGTTATTGTCTCGAAGATAATAAAATTCTAAAAGACATTGCTACTTGGGTATGCAGATCATCTACAGGTGCCATGAGCCGAGACCAGTCAGTCTTGTTATTGAGTTATGAAGTATCTTGCCCGTTCTTCTCCATAGGAACCTACTACGCTTTGGGATGGGTATCTAGCTTCATCTGTCTGACTGACCGACTCTTTGACAATTCAAAAGTGCCTGTAATTGGAGTCGGTGCTGTCGCGGAGCGGAATGCGGGAATGTTGTCATTTTCTGTATATTTTATCTATACCTATAGAATTAACTTTATATATTTTTTTTTTAATTGCATATTATTTATCACATGCTGCACCGGTCGTCGTCATCGCGTCAACGCCGGCTATCGCTGAAAACCAGCGCTGGGGCTCCGTTTCGCATGGGGTCGCGGCATTATGCTGAGCGGTAGCCGTTTTGCGTAGATGTGACGCATATTTTCCCCAAAACTTGCTTTTTACTTTGTTTATTTTATTTTGTTGTCCTTTGCGTCATGTTTACCGCAAATAAACGTATTTTCTTTCTTTCTTTCTAATTGATTTACCTCCTTGAAATAGATGTTTTCAGTTTAAGTTTGACCTGTTCCTATTCTAAAAGCTAAAACATACACGGTAGATAATTGGATGACGTGTGTTGTATTGTCCATACATACCTATTGTTTCAGATGAGCCCTGTATAACGGATGGTTTGAACGGCACATGTGTCGGAATATTTCGGTGCTCGTCAGCGTCTTTGACCTACCTTTACGTAAGTTCTTTAAACTTTTTTTATTTATTTTTCGTACACTTTATGACGAAAGAAAACTAGCTAAGCATAGGACTTTGTATCTTTGTTCCCTGTTTGATCCTCACAGGCAACAGTTTCGTAAATATTTCCGAAAGCACACGAAAACGTGCAAGTCGTAAGTACTGTCTATAAATTACTTAGCTTTTATGGGAAACAGCACTAAAAAAAATTTTTGCGCTTTTAATGATGCACACTTTTTTAAATGATTGAACCTTTATTAACATTCTGGTCTTTCCTCACAGAAAAGGACAATAAAAAATTGTTTTAAAAGTGCCAAATTACGTGAATTCGGTAAGTACTATACTTTATAGTGCAGCATGTCAGTGTAGTTTATGGTAAATTATAGTCAAATGCATGTTTCACGAGTAACTGGAGGGTGAAATTACAAGATTATTATAATTTTTTTTTTTGACGACACGGTTGGCGCAGTGGTTGAGCGATTGACTGCTGCGCAGCATGTCGCGGGTTCGATTCCCGCACGGAACAAATATTTGTACGACCTACAAGTATTTGTTCCGAGTCTGGGTGTTTTTCTATCTATAATATGTATGTATTTACAAAAAAAAAAAAAAAAATGTATATAAGTAGTTTATCAGCCATCTCGTTACCATAACACAAGCATTAGGTTGCTTAGCTTGGGGCTAGATGGCGTTGTGTGATATGTCCAAACATATTTATTTATTTTTATTTAATTTGTAGGTCAGGGACACATTCACTTTGTTCATTTGTGTGACCGTTGTGTTATTATTTTTGTGTCACGTTACACAATGAAATGGGTTAGCGCTTGTTTACAGTATATTCACTTTTCCATTTTTCTTTCTAGTAAAGATGCCGTTAAAGCCTGCTGAACGGCAAAGATATTAATTACCGAGAGCGTTTAAAATTAAATCATCCATAAAAATGGAAGGAAATACAAGAAAAGAATTTGATTTGAACTAAAATTTGATTAAACTGATTTACTACAAACAACAAATTGGTTTTTAAATAGGTACTTCGTTGTGACTCTGCTCTTACTCTTCATTTCACTTCACTTTTGTGTCACGATAACACAAAACAAACACAAAAAATGTACATTAATCTTGAAAACGACCCTAAAAGCATAATCTAATATTTTTATAAGTAAATTTATTATTTTTCTGACATTCATTTTACATTCTGTGACTACTAGTCGCACACTTGAAACTACAGTTTGAAAGTGGCGCCAGTGACAGAAAAGTTGAAAGGAAATCATTTGTCTTGGTATGGGCATGTAATGAGGAGAGATGAAACGCATGTGACTAAAACTTTTTTACAAAAAAATACAACCGACTTCCAAAAAAAAACACTACAAAGTGAAAAATAACTTTAATTTCGGAAGTCGGTGTCTATTTAAATGTATTTTCGATTTTTGATACCGACTTCCGAAATTAAAGTTATTTTTCACTTTGTAATGTTTTTTTTGGAAGTCGGTTGTATTTTTTTTTGTAAAAAAGTTTTTATTTTTCACTTTTTCGTTGTGTACCTACCCCACACAAATTCTAATACCACTATCTGCAAAACAAACTAGAACATCATCCATATAAAAGTGGGGAAAAAATACGTATTATTGAAGCTAACTCAAAAACTACCAAAGCAAAGTTAATCAATTTTATATGGGACCAACTGTGATGTATACCCTCTCGAATAAAACAAAAAAAATCGAAATCGGTCCAGCCATCTTCGAGTAATCGGGGAACATAAATAAAAAAAAAAGGTTCCGACGAATTGAGAACCTCCTCCTTTTTGAAGTCGGTTAAAAAGAGTGATGAATATACATGTTGATGGATGGAGCGGCAGAGGAAGGCCAAAGAAAAGATGGATGGATTGTGTGAGGAATGATATGAAAGAGAAGGGAGTGAATGATAGCGTGACGGTTGTCAGGGGAGAATGGAAGAAGAAAACGTGTTGCGCCGACCCCAAGTAATATGGGCTAAGGGCAGTGTTAACGCCATTACTTTCTTTAGTTTTATATTTCATGCCTAATTACTGGCAACTCTAATTAATTAGTATCTGTGTAACATAAAGTTCCTTCCGCTTTCCTTCTCCCTTCCACAACCCTTATAATGCCTAAGTGAGAGCGAGAAGGAAGATCCGCAATGGCGCGCATACGCTGCCGCCAAGAAGATCCGCCAGTTCTCAACCAACATCGACGCCTGTGGGTAAAATTAATCCCAAGTCGAAAAAGGACTCATATTTTCACCGCGAAGAACGAAGATTGCTATTGAACAGTGCAAGTGCGTGTATGTGTGTTGTGGAAAGTGCAGATTCTCGTCCGTACGTGATATCCTGGACGCGCCAGCCACGTGGCTAAGGAAACCCTTCCCGTCGTGTCGCCATAGCTCACCAGGCAGGTACCATCATCATTTTCCCACACCACCAAAACACCTACTTGTGTCACCGAACCGCCCCTCATACAGTCCACTAAGAAAATTTCGATTTTCACCCCAAGGCTTTAGGCCGCCGCAACATTTTTTGGTCCTTCGAGACGGATATCCGACATTTTTTGGTCCTACGATCACGGATATCCAACATTTTTTGGTCCTATGATCACGGATAACCAACAGTTTTTGGTCCCATGATCACGGATACCTATTTTTCTTTATCCTCTTGATAACGGATATCAATATTATATCCGTATATCATCATCCCGCAACTATATTTCATTTCAATCTTCGTTCCTTATACTCTTATACTAAACCGCTTTCATTTATTCATTTATTACAATACCTTCTTGTCATTGCGTACATTCACAGGTATTTCGCATCCCGCTCAACATAATATTTTAATATACGTAGGTAGAAGCAAAATCTACCGCTCGCTCGCTTCGCTATCGTTCGGTACTAATTCGTAGGTACCACCTACCAATCCCGCACCGCGCGCAACTCGTTGAAGTTTGTGATTTATTTTAGCTATTATAAAAACCTACAAAAATATCGAAAATGCCTAAGAAAGTGACCATTGATTCGGATGATCAGATAGAATCCGCGATTCAAATAGCACTGTCATGTCGTAATATGATTTTTGCCCGCATGCAAATCATTTACGATTTAATGGAAAAAATGAAGTCCGGTATGGAACCGGTAGAAAAGTTCTTGTGTGCGTGTGTCAATGTTGATGCGTTGCGCACCGAGTTCCTCGAGGCATTTAATAAATATAACTCGCTTCTTCTAAGACAAGACCCGGAAAATAATATTGATGATCAGTCGTGGATTAGTTTTGAGGAATTATATTGCTGCGTTAAATATAATTATTCAAATTACTCAAAATCATCAGCCACGTCGGCTCCTACTTCTAGTGGTAGTGGTGTCAATAAGCAAACAGTTCGCTTGCCTCCCATTGAAATTATGTCATTCGATGGCGATATTCGTAACTGGCCCCTGTTCTATGCTAATTTTAAAAGCACGGTACACGAAAATAATACATTGACTGATTCGGAGAAATTATATTATTTGATGGGGAAATTGAAAGATAAGGCTCAAACCGCGTTCTCAGGAGTTTGCCCTAATGGCGATAACTACCAATTAATTTTTAATTCACTCATAAACAAGTACGAAGACAAACGTATGTTGGCTTCTAGTTACCTTAATCGGATGTTTGAACATAAATCTTTTAATACCGCATCTATTCAAAATTTCGAATCCTTTTCTGATAATTTTGTTTCCGCCGCAAACGCATTAAAAAACCTTAAAATAAATGATTTATCAGATTTGATTTTTTTCCATGTCGCTATAAAAAAGGTTGATTCTGAAACCGCTCGACTTTTTGAAATGAACTCAAAAGACGAAATTCCTAAATTCGACAATTTAGTACAGTTCATTAAAAATCAATCTCGCATTTTACAAAATACTAAAGCTATAAACAGCTTGAGTTTCACTCAGTCTAATAACAATCCTATAAATAAAAAAACGTCCAAAACTCCGCAACCGCAATCTTACACTGTAATTGATAAATCCGCTAAATGTTTGTGTGATAGCTTTGTTCATGAACATTTATTTAAATGTCCTGCCTTTTCTAAAATGTCACCAAGTGATCGTTTCAAATCGGTGAAGCAAAACGATGCATGTACTAACTATTTAAGTATTAAACATAAGGCCAGAGTCTGTCAGTCTGAATCTAGATGTAAATCTTGTAAAAATAAACATCATACGCTTTTACACTTTAATCGCGAATCGCACGCGACTGTATTATCGAACGGTGTTGATGATACCGCACGTACACAATCGGGTTCAAACTCCACGGCTTCGAGCGAGCAAGATGCTCACGCCGCCGCCGTGCCGCTCGCCGCCACCGCTCAGAGCGCCCCGCAATGTAATGCATCCATTGCTGCGTCGATCTTTTACGACTCGAACTCCCGCGTATCAAAGCCGCAATGTAATACGAATACTACTATTTTGTTGTCAACCGCTACTGTAATAGTTCGAGATTCATTTGGTAAGGAGCATTTTATTCGCTGTCTATTAGACAGTGGCTCACAAATTAATTTTATTACCGCAGAATGTTGCAAACGATTAGGTTTGACTAGACATTCATCTGATACGCCTTCCGTTAAGGGTATCGGTGGTACGGAAAAATCCGTTAAGGGTTCCGTACAATTCGCTTTCTTTTCCCGTTTTAATCCGAACGTTACTTTTAACGTTAATTCGCTAGTTGTCGATGCAATCCTGATAATTTACCTACCGCTCCTGTAGATACTTCCGCCTTGCCTTACTTAAAAGGTTTACCGCTCGCCGACGAATCGTTTGGCAAACCCGGTCGCATCGATGTGTTGATCGGGGCTTCGCTTTTCCCGCATCTTATGCTGCCCCGCGTAGTTAGCAGCAACTCCTCCGCGCCGCCCGCCATGCAGACGGTACTCGGTTACGTCATCATGGGCACTGTGCCCGCGCTGCCTGTACGTCGTAATAAGCCTCCACAGTCTTGTTACTCACATATTTCGCAACCATCCGACAAAGACTCGTTAGAATCGGCGTTGAAAAAATTCTGGCAGGTCGATGAAGCGCCCGTCACTCTTTCGACGAGCAAATCGCTCGACGAACTTGAGTGCGAGTACTTTTATAATTCGACCACGGAACGCGATGGGGACACAGGTAGATACTCTATAGCCCTACCGTTTCTCAGCGATGTGTTCTCATTGGGGAACTCACTCGATATCGCGAAAAAACGTTTTTTCTGCCTAGAAAAGAAATTAGAATCCGCACCCGAGTTACGTACTGCGTATGATAACGTCATTCGCGAATATATTGATAAAGGATATTTATCTCCTGCTCCGCTCGATAGTTCAGACAGTAGTTGTCCTGACTATGTAATTCCGCATCACGCAGTTGTACGTTTAGATAAGACAACAACAAAACTACGCTCCGTGTTAGACGCTAGTGCTAAAACGAGTACTGGATTATCTCTCAACGATATTTTACACTGTGGCCCGAATTTACAGGGTGACTTGTTTACTATAATTCTGAATTTTCGATTGTTCGCATTCGCGCTCTCGGCTGATTGCCGACAAATGTTCTTACAGATTGAAGTAAGAGAAAGCGATCGTCGCTTTCAACGCATCTTATATCGTTTTAGTCCAAACGATCCTCTGGTTCTATATCAGTTTAACCGTGTCTGTTTTGGTCTCAAGTCAAGTCCCTACCATGCGATCCGCACAGTACAACAGTTGGTTCAAGACGATGGTCATCACTTCCCGCGCGCCAGCGCTATCATCGCGGATTCGCTGTATATGGATGACGTAGTCTACAGCGTAAGCTCCGAATCACGTGCAGTCCAGGTTTCGCACGAACTGATTAAACTCTTTAGAGGAGGTCAGTTCGAGTTGGTCAAGTGGACCAGTAACTCTCAAACTGTACTAAACAGTATTCCCGCGTCACATAGGTTGACCGAACAACTAGAATTCGACAAGTCGGTAGAACAAAAGGTTCTCGGCTTGCGCTGGTGTAGGTCAAATGATTGTTTTGAATTTCTTATTTCAGCACCGCCAGACACGTGTACTAAACGTGCTATACTGTCGGCCGTAGCTAGACTGTGGGACATCATGGGGCTTGTCGCGCCTGTAGTTCTCTATGCTAAACTACTTATCAAAGAATTGTGGTTACTGAAGCTCGATTGGGATGACACTCCCCCGCGTCACATCATAAATATTTGGCAAACTTTTCGGTCTGTCCTGCCGCTTTTAAATGATTTTAAAATCCCGCGCCATTTAGGTATTTTTGAAAATTGTATTCTTCGCCTCATTGGATTTTCCGACGCCAGCGAAAGCGCCTACGGCGCTGTCATCTATGCGCATGTCACTCGCAACGATGACGTAGTCGTTCAGCTGGTTTGTGCCAAGTCGAAGGTATCGCCGGTTAAACCATTGACTATTGCTCGACTGGAGCTCTGTGGTGCCGAACTCCTCGCTAAACTTCTTCGCCGTGTTCATGACACTTATAATCCGCGTTATAATGTTACCGCTATTTACGCATTCACCGATTCAAAGGTGACTCTTTGCTGGATAAATTCTTCTCCGCATCGTTGGCACACGTTTGTGGCCAATCGTGTCGTTCGCATCGTAGACAACGTCCCCGCGGAACATTTCTACCACGTAGCTGGTACTGAAAACCCAGCGGACTGTTTGTCACGTGGTTTAACACCTGACAAATTCATTGAGCACCCATTATGGTTGCATGGACCCGCTTGGGCTAAGCGCGACCCTTCCGAATGGCCCATACATAAGGTTACAGACTTGAATTCGGAACCCATTCCGGAAGAAAAGATCCACGCGCATCCCATAGTCGCGGATTCAAGTTCGGACAATTCGCTTCTACTCGCACTCGCAGAACGTACGTCGTCGTGGACTAAGCTGCTGCGTATTGTTGTTTTCATATACCGTTTCATGAAAAAACTCCCGCGTCGAACTGACGCCGTTACCGCTAGCGACCTCGAGTTCGCTGAAACCATTTTGTGGCGTCATGTTCAAAGAAAACACTTCATGGATGATTATTCCGAGTTAAAAAATAATAAAATTTGTTCACCCGCTCTTATTAAACTCAAGCCATTTGTAGATGGTGATGATTTAATCCGCGTTGGGGGTCGATTAACTCATTCGGCTGAGGCCTATAGTACTAAACACCCGGTAGTGTTACCCCGGCATGATCGCATAGTTGAAATCCTCGTAGACTATTATCATATAAAATATTTACATGCAGGTCCAGAACTCACTATGTCGTTATTGCGCCATAAGTATTGGATTTTGTCCGCTAGACGCATTATTCGTCATAGAATCCACAAGTGTAACGCATGTCACAGGTGGAGACCGCGACCTCATGGTCCGCCGATTATGGGCGATCTCCCTAAATCTAGAGTAAATGTTGCAACCAAAGCTTTTTCTCATACAGGGTGTGATTACGCTGGCCCTATACAGTATGTGCCCGTACGCACTCGAGGTGCGAAGAGTCGCAAGGGTTATTTATGTATCTTTACCTGTATGACTACTCGCGCTGTTCATATTGAATTAGCTACAGATCTTACGACTGCGTCGTTCATAGCCGCGTTGAAACGGTTTTTATCCCGCCGTGGACCGGTACAATGCTTGTATTCGGACAACGCGACCAATTTTCGAGGAGCTAATTCGTTTTTACGCGACTTGTATACTTTCATAAATAAAGAATACCGCCCGCGCTTTGAAGAGGAGCTCGCTGAGCATCGCATTAATTGGCATTTTATTCCGCCCGCGTCACCGCACTTTGGTGGATGTTGGGAGTCCATGGTGAAGGCCGTGAAGACTCACCTTTTCAAGACAATAGGTCAACAACTTCTATCTTATGAAGAATTAGTTACAATTCTTTCTCAAATAGAGTGCCTGTTGAACTCCAGACCTCTTACTGTTCTTAGCGCTGATCCGGAAGAGCCTAAAGCTCTTACCCCTTCGCATTTTTTACATACTGTACCGCTTAACTCATTACCCGCCGCGGAAGTAGGTTTACTGTCTGATCACCTGCTTCAAAGACACTCTCTTATGGATAAATTAGTCCAGTCGTACTGGAAAAGATGGCGAAGCGAGTATCTTCATAGTTTACAATCACGCTTAAAATGGAATAAACCTGATGGAGACATGATTAAGGAAGGCACTGTAGTAGTGATAGTTAATGATAATGCGCCTCCTCTATCCTGGCCTCTAGGTGTTATTGAGAAGTTGCATACGTCTATAGACGGTAGCACGCGAGTCGTTTCAGTACGCACTTCTAATGGGATTCTTGTGCGACCTGTGGTCCGCTTATGCCCCATTCCTACTCAGTAATATCTTATTCAGTCCATTCCCTCTTTAGTTAGATTTAAGTGTAATTTCACTGTATATATTATTATATCATTCTCTTTAAAGGTGACCCTTTAAGGCCGCGAGGAATGTTAACGCCATTACTTTCTTTAGTTTTATATTTCATGCCTAATTACTGGCAACTCTAATTAATTAGTATCTGTGTAACATAAAGTTCCTTCCGCTTTCCTTCTCCCTTCCACAACCCTTATAATGCCTAAGTGAGAGCGAGAAGGAAGATCCGCAATGGCGCGCATACGCTGCCGCCAAGAAGATCCGCCAGTTCTCAACCAACATCGACGCCTGTGGGTAAAATTAATCCCAAGTCGAAAAAGGACTCATATTTTCACCGCGAAGAACGAAGATTGCTATTGAACAGTGCAAGTGCGTGTATGTGTGTTGTGGAAAGTGCAGATTCTCGTCCGTACGTGATATCCTGGACGCGCCAGCCACGTGGCTAAGGAAACCCTTCCCGTCGTGTCGCCATAGCTCACCAGGCAGGTACCATCATCATTTTCCCACACCACCAAAACACCTACTTGTGTCACCGAACCGCCCCTCATACAGTCCACTAAGAAAATTTCGATTTTCACCCCTTGGGGTGAAAATCGAAATTTTAGGCCGCCGCAACAGGCAGGAAGATGATGACTAATAGTCGCACACTGACCTTTGTATTAGTCCGTTTTTAATTTATCTTCAATTTAATATAATTTGTCTATTCTATTTGTATAATTAATTTATCCGACATGGTTTTTTTTTTTAAATTCATTTTACCCAACTACGGCGAAGCAAAAAGGAGGGTTATGATTTTGACCAGTATGTATGTAGGTATATGTATGTATGTATTTTCATCTTTTCCCTCATAACTTCTAAACTACGTAGCATAATTTGACAAATGATATAACATGATGATGATATCTTGATCGTCCGCTGGTTATAGGCTATTATTTATTTATTTCATTTGGGAAAACAAACAGTAGTATACTAATCATAAACAGTATTGTCTTAAAATTAGAACTTTACAAATATACTACCCACAACATTTTCCACAGATTACTACATTATATAATAAAAACAAGCTATTAGCAAACGTGAACTGTAGCAGGGCTACCTTAATGAAAAAGAAGTTCTAAAAGATGTAACAAACAAATAAATTCATGCGTGATATACAATACAGGTCCCTAGCCTATTAATAATGATTGTGTGCCTATGGAGCCTACAGCCGATCCTTGAGAATCTTAACAATATCAGTTTTAAATTTATATCTGCTTAGGAATAATATGTCTATTGCACCAAAATGCGTATTGTATGTGTCGACTAAGCGGTACAGTGGTGAGCGCACACCAGCATTGGATCTACAAAAACCGGTAGCGAAAAGCCGCCTGGTGCGCACCTCCCGTCCATGTACTGTTCGAGGAACCAGGTAACACAAACCAGACACCAAGTCAGGGCAATCAAACTTGTTTCGGCATATACTGAATAACGTCATTGTCTCAAGGAAGACGCGTCTTGACTGTAATGTAAGCAGGTCGTATTTTTTAAGAAGTGATTGGCATGATGTTTTCTTACGAAAACATCTAAATTGCATAGCACGAAGGTACTTACGTTGGACCAATTCTATAATTTCGACATATTTCGCATAGTAGGGATTCCAAATCGGCACTGCGTATTCTAATTGCGGCCTAATTAGGGACTTATAAACAAAAAATCATTTGTGAAGACCAGCACGGGTTTGTTAAAGCTAGGTCGACATGTACAAATCTTGTATCTTACATAGAGACATTATCTGCAGCGATGGACACGGGTGCTCAGGTAGACGCTGTGTACACGGACTTTAGCAAGGCATTCGATAGGGTTCCCCACAAAATTCTAGGAGACAAGCTTTCAATGTATGGTGTCCACGGAGCACTTCTTAATTGGTTCAAAACTTACTTGTGCGATCGAGAGTTTTATGTTGTTGTTAACGGTTTCCGTTCAGCCTGTTACGCTATCGCATCAGGAGTCCCACAGGGTTCGCATTTAGGTCCTATTCTGTTCATAATATTCATTAATGACATCATTACATGCTTCGATAATACTATTCCATTTCTGTTTGCCGATGATATGAAAATTGTAAAGATAGTGACATCACCTCGGGACGCTGACTTGATGCAACAGGATTTGGATAGACTATCTGAATGGTGTGCCCGAAACCAAATGCTGTTGAATTGCGCAAAGTGTGTACACATAAAATTTAGCCGGAAACTGCGAAATATAGATACAATTTACAATATAAATCAAACCCCGTTAGCAGAAGTCAACTGTATAAAAGATCTGGGTGTCACGTTAGACAATAAGCTGACATTTGTACCACATGTAGATAGTATTATAAAAAGAGGGTTACGCGCATTGGGATTTGTGATCCGTAACAGCAAACTATTCCAAAAATCTGAAACGAAAATATTGCTATACTGCACTTTGGTTCGCAGTGTTCTGGAATACTGTAGCACTGCCTGGCGGCCTCATTACGCTGTTCATTGCCTTAGGATAGAGCGAGTGCAAAAAAGATTTTTAAACTACCTCGGATTCTCAGTAGGGAAAAAAATCAAAAGGAAACCATATAGCTATAAGCTGGGCCTTTTCAAAATGACGTCTCTTGAGAAACGGAGAGATATCCTGGACCTAAGGTTTGTCTACAAGCTACTCAGGAATAAAACTGACTGTCCGAAACTCCTAAGCAAATTCTATTTTCGAGTCCCACGTAGACAACCACGAAAACCGATCACTCCTCTAGTCCCACCCTTCCGTCGAACTAAGTCAGGCACTAATTCCCCAATTCCACGGCTGTGTAAGTTAGTTAATGAATACAGTGATCTCAATGATATCCACATAGAAACACTAGAAACATTCATCCGTAATACTAACATAAACAAATAAGTTAGGTTGCATCAATTTAGTTATAGTTTAAGCCTACTTTCAAGCTGGCACTTCGTTATATAAATATATCTCCAATACTGTACAATAAATTGCTGTCCTTTGTAAACTAAAATAATCGCATGTTGTGTTTACCTGTAATTGGGTGTGCAGTAGAACTAAGATCTGTTGTTATATTTTTTGTGTATGTATAGCTGTAACATCTGTTGGTAAACCATGAATAAATAAATAAATAAATAAATACAGATGCAATAAGGTGGAGGGACGATGGACGACGATATTATGACGTCACATTAAATTGAATATGGCGATCTCTAATGGACATGAATTCATGAACTAAAAAATTTTTTTTTTGTAATGTTGCCCTGTTGGGTATCGAATGAAAGGGCAAATTTAAAAAATATGTACAACGTGTCGTTCGAGGATGGAAAACGACACGTTGTATATATTGTTAACTGTTGCTCGTGGCTTTACTTGCATGCACCCGATAATTAATTCATTAATATATAAAAAGAGAAGTCCTGACTGACTGACTGATTGACTGACTCATCAACGCCCAGCCTAAACCCTTGGACCTAGAAAGCTGAAATTTTGCATAGTGGTTTCCTTTATAACGTAGACGAGGGATAAGGAAGGATTTTTGGAAATTTAATTCCAAAGGGGTTCAAATAGGGGATGAAAGTTTGTATGAAAAATCTTATTCCTTGAGTTAATAAACTTGAAACTTAACATCAATACTTATCTAAGTAAATTATAAAGTTTGTCATTTTTAGTTTTCTTAGACTACCCCCTAAGGAGGAATTGGGGGTTCTCAAAGTTTGTATGGAGGAATTTTAACGCGCGGTCCGTTAACTCGAAACTCAGCATTTACACTTGAGACCAAAAATGAAGAAAAACGTGAAACACCGTTTTTCGAAAATCTACCCCTAAGGGGGTGAAAAGGGGTAGTCAATTTTAAAGGGCAGGATTTTACTGCGGGGCTTGATTAACTCGAAAATTGGTGTAAATAATCTTTCAGTCAAGATACGGAAATATCCCCAGCCATTTTTTAGAACCACCCCTGTGAGGGTGAAAACAAGGAAAATATTGTTTGTATAAAAATTCTTATTCATTTGGTTAATTACCTTGAAACTTGGCACAAATACTTCCTAAGTAAGTAATAAATTTTGTCATTAATAGTTCTACCCCGACAGGAAGGATAGAGGGCGAGGGGGAAGGAGATGGGGTAGTGATGAGGGAAAGGGGTAGGGAAGGGTGTGTTGAGAGCGTGGGTGAGGGGTTGAAGGAGGGGAGGGTGCAGGAGGGGAGGAGTGGTGAGAAGGGTGAGGGAGGGTGATGGAGGGAGGAGGAGAGAGGGAGGGGTTGGTGAGGGAGGAGTGGGATAGGAGGGTGTAGTGAGGGGGGAGAAGGGAGAAGAAGGGGTGATGGAGGGGTTGGTGAGTGAAGAGGGGCGGGGAGGAATTGGCGAGGGGGAAGCGGTGAAGGGGTGTGAGAGGGGGAGGGGGAGGTTTGCGGGAAGGGGATGTAGTGAGGAGGTGAGAAGGGGAGGGGGTTGAGCACGGGAAGGGTCAAGGTGAGGGGGTTAGAGGGTGAGGGTGTGGGGTGAGAGGGGGTTAGAGGGACAGGGTAGGGGTGAGAGGTGGTGTAAGAGGAGGTTTAGAGGGAGAGGGGGTTCAGAAGGAGAGGAGGTAGGGTGAGAGGGGAAGACGAGTGCCTTTACACTTTAAAGTTGCTTTTTGTATAGCACTGATTCATTGAAAACCCCCAGCCCGACAGAAATGATTGAAAAATATGAAATCTGAATGACACAAAAAACAGGAATAAACTCCAGTCGTGCATCGGAGCTGACATACACCCTTTTTGTTTGTTTAGTTGAACGTGGTACTCTCTGGACCTCTACCAGTCGGACTTTAAAAATTCTTTTTGCATTTGATAGCCCAATTCTTAGGGAAGGCTAAGGCATATTTAACATCACTCTAGCACTCTTAAGTGCCAAGCAAAAAAAAAAGTCAGAAAGAATGCATAAGCGAAAACGAAGTAATAGCGCGGGCAGGCAATGCGATGCGACGGGGTGGATTGGGCGAACAAGAAATTTCACACATACGAAGTCGCGGGCAGAAGCTATCTCATTATATAAAAAGAAATGTCCTGACTGATTGACTGACTCATCAACGCCCAGCCCAAACCCTTGGACCTAGAAAGTTGAAATTTTGCACTGAGGTTCCCTTTGTAATGTAATGTAATAAGGAAGGATTTTCGTTCCCGTGGGATATTTTCCGACATCCACGCGGGCGAAGCCGCGGGCAACAGCTATTTAGGAATAATTTCTACTAAAATCACGCCTCAGATGTGAGCCAAACATATTTTCTCTCCAAACCTACCCAAAATACATCTATGTACAATAATTATTCTTCTTTAAAAAATGTAAATCAGTGTGCAAATACTGTATCACGAAATTATAAAACCTCAAAATAATTCAAATAAAAATAAACTTTAAAAACTAAAACCCGACTACTGAAATATCACGCTCTAAGTAAAAAGTATGAAACAATAAAATGTTCTTATCTGAAATTAGAAAAAGACAGACGAACTCTAAATCCGGAGTCACACGTCATGTTATGGCATAAATCGAACAGATTACGTGTGACTCCGGATTTTGAATTTGTCTAATTAGCGCCCAACGGCTTCACAATAAGGAAATTTAATCTCATCCTCCTTTACTGAGAATGGTTGTGCTGCTTTGATGATTGGAGTACTAACCGCCTTACACTCACTCATTCCAAAACGTTCCAGTAACCTTTTAGCATAATGTTTTTGAGAGACTGATGAAACCATCATTGTCGTTGAAAATTTCCAAACCCAGAAAGTAAGAGGCTAGTTTTGTGGTTATCTTGAACTTCCGTTTCAATTCTGCCACAAAATTTTCAGATTCCTTTGGGTTCGTTGAAGCTATTAGACCGTCATTAACATAAGAGTCCAAGTATTATCTCGTTGTTTAGTCGGTTTCTAATGAACAAACTTGGATCTGTGTCACATTGTTTGAATCATAAAACTTTCAAATAATCAACAATAAATTTATTCCAACATCTTGGAGCTTGTTTGAGACCATATTAACTTCTCTTCAACTTACATACTTTAGTTGTATTATCACTGTATCCTTCTGGCTGATTCATGTAGATATCTTCATCTAATGAACCATTTAAAAATGCAGTTCCTACATCAAACTGTCTGAGGGATAATCCTTCATTTGCAGCGATGCTAAGGCCCGTATTTATAATGAAGCAATTACTTGCTGCTATGTAATTTCTTAATGAAGTCATTACTTGAGGGTAGAATTCTTCATTACAAAATCTTATTCTTTAGTCGAGTAATGTACGTTTCTTACTTGAGTAAATGTTTGAGAAAGAATATACGCTTGATAGTTGTTTCGTTCTGGTAACACTCAGTTACTGCGTTTTGTTTCATTAGAAGGCATAAGTAAGATGTAGATTATTTTACTTTAACATCTATAATATTACTTAAATTTTATTTTACTTTTTAATTCTAATAAAACTATCTTTAAAAAACTAATGTTAATTAATAATTTCAATTAATTTATTTCTAGAGAAAAGAAGTGATTCTTGGGAGAAACAAAACGTTTGACATGACATAACCCAACAAAAATGGAAAGTATAATTTTACACATGAAGTAGTTACTGACATGTGATTTTTAACCGACTTCTAAAAAGGAGGAGGTTCTCAATTCGAATGCTTGTTTTTTTTTTTTTTTTTTTTTGTGTTTCTTCGCGCATAACTCCGTCGCTTGCCAACCGATTTGAAAAATTATTTTTTTGTTGGAAAGGGTATACTTCCCAAATGGTCCCATTTTTGTCAAAATCCAGTTCTGATGATGGGATCCTGGAGAAATCGAAGGAATTCTTCAAATATTATAGGCACACCTATAGCGATTTGGGTATTTTTTATAGTAGCTCGTGCATTTGCTCTCGGAAAGCACCACTTGGTGAAGTGGAACTGATGATGAAGACCACAGATGGCTACCGGAACTACTCAATGATAAATATTTCACGGGATAAGATCGGTACTTTTTGGAGCGTGATTTTTCAGTAGTCGGGTTTTATTGTTTTTGAACTTATTTTTTATTGCCTATTTTGTAATTTTATTCTAGGTACATCCTTTTCACATACATTATTAAAATTATATATAATTAATGTAATTATGCAAAATATTGTAAAACATTTTAGAAGAATATCTAACTGTTGAGTTTCTTGCCCATTCTTCTCCATAGGAAACTACCTTTTGAAATGGTAATTGGCAATGCTGCCAGCCTTTTGGGCACTTTTCCTAGTCACAGCGATGCGGAAGAATTTTTTGATGCCCTATGATTGGTATAATTTGAGTTTAACTTTAGTGTTTATATGACCCCAAAATAGGAATTATTTGAGGTTCACAAAAAGAGGCGAGTATTCAATAATATATTAAAGAACGCAGAATGGGAATTATAAAGGTTTCATTTTGTTTGGGGGAAAAAGGAAAGAGAAAACGTGTTGCACCAACCCCAAGTTACATGGGATAAGGGCAGGAAGATGATGATCATGACGATTAAATGCATGTCGTATAGACACAATGAGTACATAATTATAATCTTTCGACATCGAGGGCCTTAATTTCTGTTGGTCTTTTGATTTCAAAGTATTGTTCTTTTGCAGGCTAATGCAGGTTTTGATGTAAAGCGTTACCACCTTCCAGAGCTGCCAGACATCTGTTCCTATAAGAACAATGAGCCAGTTGTCTGCTGTACTGATTGTGGCATGCACCAGCAAGAAACGTCAGTATCCATCCATCATCACTTACACTCCGCCTGATCTGTGCCCGGTCATAAAGGCAAGGCAAGGTGCTTTCCGAGGCACAGATGCATAGGGGTATTGCACCCTCAACTTGCTGACTTCGCGCTGCTAACAGAGAAATTCCTAACGGAAAAACCCAATAAGATATTGCCTGACATGGGAATCGATTTTTAGACCCCGTAGCGCTACAACCACTAGACTAACGTGGCAGTCCATCACCGCCACATCATAACAGATACCACAACGTATAAGCTTGTTGCTGTTTATAATTTTATTTTACCAAAATGAAGTTACATAAAAACTGTGTTGAGCCATCGATAATACTTGTAGGTAAATATTCATTTGTTCGGTTGTTAGGTTTATTCAACTTGTATGATTCACTTCCCCCGTAGTTACCTCTTTGCGAGTAGTGCTGCCAACTAGCGCCACCCCGCCACCATTGAGAAAAAAATTATATAATATGTATGAAGATATGGAACATTTTGAAATTTCTAAGCTCATAATAATATTTTTTTTCAGATGAGGTAGAATTTTTTGTATCAAAAAAATTGTACAACATCTGACTAAAAATGTGAGCAAGAAATTTCAAAATGTTCCATATCTCCATACTTATGATTTTTTTCTCAATGGTGGAGCTAGGTGGCAATTAGTACTACTCACCTTAAGTGGTCGCAAGCGATTTAGTTTTGGATTTGGAAGCCAGAGAGATGGCTAGACTATCTTAAGCAGCTGTTATGTGGTCAACCACAGCCTGTAGAGTATACAATATGGCAGTCTTCTTAAAAGTCCAGTGACTACGGAAAGAATCTTTTAACAAGGAGCCCTACAGCTTCTTCAGCATGAAAGTTCATCTCTGTGTCGTCATTTCAGGTTTCGTGATAAAGCCATCGGACCATTAGGGGTCATTACCGAACTTGATGGATCAGTTGCTTCGAGCAGTAAGTATCTATCCTTTAATTAAGAATGACGTGATAGATCTCTTAGGGGCCATCCATAAATTACGTCACATGTTAAGGAGAAGGGGCTCAACAAAGTGTAACATCGTGCGATAAGTGGGGCTAGTCATAAACTTCGTCACGTCACATGTATAATTCTAACGAAACCCTTAAAACATTAGGTACCTATTCTATCAATATTATTATATGTTTCAATTTAAAATTGTAAAATATCTGACGCCACACCTAGAGAGAGTCACACAAATATCCTATACCTGTGACAAAGACGGGGGGAGGGCCCCAAAAATCATGATATTCGTGTGACGTAATTTATGGACGGCCTACCCGTATCAACATCATCTCAGTCAGAACATGTTCACTGGTGGATATAAGCCCTCGTCCCTCAAACATCGAACAAAACAACAAGAACACGGGTAGACGCTGGACTTGGGCAAGATCTGTCGTTGTTAACGCTATATTATCAGGGTGTAAGGGACAGCCCTCCGCAGACTGATGGGGTGAATTCGGTATCAATCAATCAATCTGCCTAGCCTTTTCCCAACTATGTTGGGGTCGGCTTCCAGTCTAACCGGATGCAGCTGAATACCATTATTTTACATAGAGCGACTGCCTATCTGACCTCCACAGCCCATTAACTGGGTAATACGATATCCCTAGGTAAGACTGATTGTCAGACTTTCGGGCTTCTGACGACCCGTAGCGACTGTCAAAGATCCACGAATGACAGCCGGGACCAACGGCTTAACGTGCTTTCCGAGGCACGGAGGAGTCTCGGTATGTAAAGATGGTCACCCATCCACGGACCAACCCTGGTAAGCGTAAATTCAGTATATCATACTAATATAACCGGTACATGAAGTTATTTCAGAAACGTTATGGGAATCCAATAAACCTAATTTGTTTTATTACCTCACACGCAATTTATCGTTACCGTGGTAAAACGCACGTAGCAAATGGCAGCGCAGCGAGCCTTCCCTGCCATTTCACGCGTCGTTCTTTAGAGTATTTCACATCCATTGCTGATTTTTTTTTATTTTAGCTGATTTATTTACACAAATGGAGTGCTGCGTACAGAGAATGTAATTTTACATTGAAATAAAGGAAAAATAATAATAAAGCCTCTTTCTCTAAGAGGAGCTCGTGGCTAAGTAATAACAGCGGCACGGGTCGATCCATCAGGTTAAGTTACGCTTGCCGGTGTTGGTCCGTGGATGGGTGCCATCTTTTCATATCGAGACTCCTCCGTGTCTCGGAAAGCAAGTTAAGCCGTTGATTCCGGCTGTCATTCGTGGATCTTTGACAGTCGTTACGGGTCGTCAGAAGCCCGAAAGTCTGATAACCAGTCTCACCAAGGGGTATCGTATTACCCAGTTACTGGGTTGTGGAGGTCAGATAGGCAGTCGCTCCATGTAAAATACTGGTATTCAGCTGCATCCGGTTAGACTTTTTTTCCTTAATTTAGAGTAGAGTTAAATTGATATTCCTTAATTTTAAAAAATAAATAAAAAATAACTAAAAAAATAATTAAATAATCAATAAATTAAGAACCCCTCTTTGGCTAAAGGCCTCCTCCCTTACTTGCCACTCTTTCCTGTCCTGTGCTGCTGCAGGACAATTCTGGCCCGCTACTTTTTCTATCTTGTCGACCCATTTTTCTCGGGGCCGTCCTTGTTTTAGTTTTCCTTTTGGGCCTCCATATGGTGGTTCCTATAAAGGAATAATAGATGAATTAAAGGAATAGTAACTGAAAAAAAATCCTGAGAAATTTTCCGGTGCAGTATGATTCACAATAATTAGCTGTTAGTTGCGAAGGGCTGTTCCTTACATCCTGTATACGCTATACGAGCAAGTCAGCGGCAGTAAGTAGACGTTCACACGGACGTAAAAATATCGCGGCCATTTTTTTTCATGCACTGGATTTTCAGCGCTCTGCTTAGCGCCGATAGTTGAAAATCCAACAGTGTGTTTTTTCGACGCGCTAGAATGCATTCTGTTATTGTTAAGGTGGATTCTCAACGCTCGGCTCAACAACGAGAGTTGAAAATCCAGTGCGCGATAAAATCCCGCCGCGATATTTTTACGTCCGTGCGAACGTCGGCTTAGTGTGTAATAAAATTTTGCTAATGTAAATTATGCTTACAGAATGTTTCGAATACTTCGGACGCCTCCCGTACCCCTGCCGTGGTGAGGGCAATATCCATGTCAAGAAGATTTGGAAGGAAGACTTGAAATGCCATGCACTCAGTTCTGGAGAAAACCTGGCCGTAGGTGGCCGCGAAGCGCAAAGATGGGAGTTTCCTCATGTAGTATGTCAAATATCAAATGCCTTGGATAAGTCCGCGTGGAGGTCGGAAATTACCCCACGGGAACGTATGTAGAGATGTAAATACAGAGATAATTGAGTCTTAGTCCAGATCATGGTATATCTACACATTTGCCAAATTTGATACAAATCCGGTATACCATTACCATGCCATTGGTGCGTTGGTTGCCAGTCCGTGATTGATTTACAAACGTAAAAATGTACTTAATTGGTTCAGCTGACAAACTATATTACATTGGTGGTATGTTAATGATAAACTCCTGTACGCTTCAGGCTTTAATAGGTTATGGAGATAACGTGGAGTCTGCGCAGTGGCTGTGCGGAGGCTCTGTGATCAGCGAGAGATTCATACTCACTGCAGGACACTGCACGTCAACTGGTGCGCTGTAAGTACACCTCATTTCTAAAGAATTTATTTAACAATGTACCGTACCTATTTAATTTTAAACTTTGTTCCATGATATATTGCAATTTATATTTTAGTATCAGTGGAGTGTTAATGGGGAAGGTTGGACAAAGCTAATTGTAGATGGCGTGACCATAGCTAGGTCCTTTCCTATAGTGACATTTCTTTCATTCATGAGTTTGGTTTTATTTCCCTATTTCGTTATTTTCGGTTATTTCAATATTTATAATCAAGTATTTGACATGGAAAGTGTCGGAATTTAAAACCTTTTAATATTTTCTCGTAATCAGTTTCTTCATAGCTTTAATACACAATGTTCTAATTTTAGGGTCTCTCGGGAATTGGTGGACTCAATTTCGGAGAGAAAAGAACACAACAAAATGTAATTTTCGCAAAAATAAAATAAAACCACCTCACGGCTTGTATCTTGGGAACTAGCTACCACAGCGCCATTTTAACAGTTGCCTTCCTCATTACACTGCTCTAAAATTTAAGTTACATCAACATAATTTGTCATAACTTTTTTTAAATAATTTTAAGTGGTAACATATCATTTGCTGCTCTTGGGCTGTTGAAACGAACCGACCCGAAGGAATACTGGAAGATACATAACATCAAGAGGATCATAATTCATCCCGAGTACAAGCCTCCCTCCAAATATCATGATATTGCGCTCTTGGAGACAGAAACCGAGTAAGTAAACATGCATTAGTAACAAGTCATTTGATCAAATACTACAAATTGCTCAAAAACAGTTCTACTGAAATGAAACAGATCAGAGATGGCGTCCTAATTTAGACATGACCAAAACATTTGACTCAGTTAGTGATGACATTATATTGGTAATTTGAATAAAGAAGAACAACACAGTTATTCTTATGAGTTAGGTAAAAATAGTGATTGAAAAACATTAAAATAAACTTAGTGTAAGTATTGCCAGACTTATATTCAAACCGTTAGTGCTGGTGTACCACATGGAACTATTTTGGGTCCTTATCTGGTATAAGCACAGAAATCTAAATAATAAGTGCCTTGTTATTTAGATTTCTGTGGGTATAAGCAATTAGTCAATTATATAGAGTTGACCAGCCGCATTTTCAGAATAATAATATTATGTTGAAAAAGTTAAAGGATTGCTTGGCTACATTTTTCTATTTTATAACATTACCAGCAGCGCCCTGCGGGTTTGTCCCAGAGTCTCGAACTTGTAAGAATATCGGGATAAAATGTAACTTATTAGTTAATCCAGGTGATAAACGACCTGTGTGCCAAATTTCATCAAAATCCGTTCTTTATTTTTTGCGTGAAAGAGTAACAAACATCTATCTATCCATCCATCCTCACAAACTTTCACGCGCATACGAGTAGTAGGATTATAATCGCTTTCAAAGACTGGCGATTGTTGCATTATTTTTAGAAGTATATTTACTTACTTTTTAAACAATTCACAAAAAAGAAAAGATATTAATATTTAAATGCTGAGATATTACTCGATAAACATAATGCATGATGACAATCTCGGGATAAAAGCTAAATAGTTAATTACGATAATTTCAGGATCAATTTTGGCAGAGACCTTTTACCTGCGTGTTTGGATGTAGACACCAATTCGAAGTCTACGGCTGAGGCATCCGGCTGGGGCCGTCTAGGTCACAGAGAAGCTCTGGCCGACACATTGCAAGTTGTAAGTTCAGACTTAAAAACAATATATCCCTAAATAACATCTGCATAAAAAAGTGTTTATATGCATAAGTTAAGCGCAGGCAACAGTGGCAACGAAGCTAAGTTCTTTTAGTTTCGTTCGCAGTGTAGCTTGCGCTTTAGACGTAAGAAACTGCAGTAAGATTAAGTTTAAAGAATCTATCTTTCCTTTTTATCTTTTTCCTGGTAATTATTGAGTAATATTTCCTAACATGTAGTAGGCACAGCCAGGGAAATTGATTGTTAACAAAATTTACACCCTTTTTTTTGTGGATCGGAATCGGAAATCATCAAATGACTTCTCCCGCTCTGGGCAGAGCGAAAGGGCGTGTCAGACTTTTACTGACTAAAACCCACCCATGTTCCTTCAGCTGCCCGTGCCAGGGCCACGGTATCTCTTTCGAACTACCCGCGACCCCGGCGGCATCGGCCCAATTGACCCCGTCACTGCTGACATCTCTTTGAGGCGCGCGTGGAACACAACGCGCCGTCGACCCAGGCCTGGTCCTTACCGGACGGCGAGCTGCCCATTACTCGTCGTCCGCAAGCCCGCGCCTACGGTGGCCGGGAATCGGCAATCGATTCCCGCCGCCCAGGGCGTCTCCTACGGCGGCTAGGGGCGCGAGGGCGCGGCTGTTGCCTCTCCCTCACGCGTTCCGCTTCCTCCTTCGTGAGCATTACTGCTTCGCAGAAGGAGGTGACGGCTTCCCATGCACTCTCGCTCCGCACCATGGCCTGAACCAGGTTTGGACGCGAGAGATCGCCGCCGCCGATCGCCTCCGTGAGAACACGGCGGTCACAGCTGGGAGGATGGATTAAAGGTCCTAAGGAAAAAGCTGAACTTTTTACGCAACATCTCTGTCAAGTGTTTCAACCATACGTATCTGCAACGACTGACTTTGACCGTGAGGTGAAATCCTTCCAGGAAAGTGATCAACAATTATCGCTACCAATAAAATTTATAACACCGAGAGAGTTGTGGCGATTTATAACATCATCAAGTAATAAAAAAGCCCCTGGTTTTGACTTGATCACTGGTGAAGTCCTGAAACGATTACCGAAAAAACCCATTGCCTTTCTGACAATGCTATGTAATGCCATTATGAGATTGCACTACTATCCCAAGTTGTGGAAACTCTCCCAGATATGTGTGTTACCTAAACCCGGAAAACCGCTAACGGGACCCAGTTCATATAGACCAATCAGCCTTCTTCCAACACTGTCCAAACTATTTGAAAGAATTTTCCTGAGCAGACTTAAGCCAATACTGGAAGAAGCAGTTATAATCCCTAACCACCAGTTTGGATTTCTCGAACAGCACTCCACAGTTGAACAGGTGCATCGTGTGGTAAACAAGATATTAAGGCAATCGCTGGAAAAAAAAGAATACTGTGCCGCAGTCTTCCTGGATACCCAACAGGCATTTGACAGAGTCTGGCATGAGGGATTACTGTATAAGCTCAAAACATTATTACCAAACTCTTATTACATGGTGTTGAAATCATACCTGCTGGGCAGAAAATTTCAAGTTTTTGGTGATGAAGTTTCACAGTTATATGACATTGAGGCCTCTGTACCTGAAGGCTCCGTGATCGGTCCTGTCCTGTACTCAATAAACACAACTGATCTACCTGTAGTGAGAATGTAGTAACAGCAACATATGCGGATGATACTGCCTGCCTAGCAAGCCACAATGACCCAACTGTGGCAGCAGAAATGCTGCAAACTCATCTGTATCAAATAGACGAGTGGCTGGAAAAGCGGAGAATTAAACCAAGTGTATCCAAATCTTTACAAATCACATTCACACTTCGTAGAGGAGAATGTCCACCAGTAACTCTAAGAGGTGAACAACTACCTAAAGAAAACTGTGAAAGGTACCTTGGGCTTCATCTAGATCGAGGGTTAACATGGGCCAATAATATAAAAGCTAAAAGGAAAGAAGCAGATCTCAATTTCAAACGGTTGTACTGTTTAATTGGCCGATAGTCACCGCTAAATCTGTCTAATAAACTATTGGTTTATAAATGCATCATAAAACCCATATGGCCATATGGAATTCAGCTCTGGGGATCTACCAGTAACTCAAACCTTGAGATCCTACAAAGATTCCAGAATAATGTCCTAAGAGCAATTTATTTATTTTATTTATAATTAATTACAACGGCTTGCGCCAATGACAGTAATTAACAGGTAAAACTAAACATAAAACTAAACGTACGAGTATTACATAATTCAAAAAGAAATAACAAGTCAGAGATCAAACATACTTAACAATAACTAGAGGAAATAAAATAAAACCGAATAAAGTGATAACAACATACTACTTATTTACCTAACAAACATAGCTTTCACAGACCATGAGACAGTTTGACATGATCACCTTGAGTGTGTCATTAAAGATGTCACACAATGTCACATTCCGGGACTGTCTTCATTAAAGACTTTATAGCACCATGCATGCGACACAACGGGGATTGCGCGCGTGACACAGTGCGGCAATGGGCTGTGGCGAACAGCCGCCGGTGTCATCGAGTAGGCCTATGACGCAGGTAGTTGCTAGGCACATAAAGTGTACACAAAGTATTGTGCAGCTCTGGGGAATCTGCCATGCTCCTTAAATTTTTTATGGCTATGATCTCTGGCTCTACGCACTGAAAGGGAATTATATCCTAACATTCCCAGCAAGAAAAGAGTAGAATACATAAATGGATAATATCCGTAAATCTTCTCATATAAAAAACGCAGGAAGGCTTTCTGAACCTTTTCAATCAACAATTCATATGTGGATTCGTGGGGATTCCAGACGGCTGCAGCAAATTCTAACTTACTTCTAACTAGACAGTTAATTAATAATTTGATGACAATAGGATTATTGAAATCACGGGCATTGCGTAGGACAAAACCTAGGCGTCTGTAAGATTCTGAAGCTAGGGCAGACCTGTGTGCATGAAAAGTCAATCCGCAGTCAAGTGTCACGCCAAGATCTCTAATAGTTGACACGCGCTTTATTTCAACACCTGCTAAGATATAGGTGGCATGTGTAGGTTGTAACCTGCGGCTAAAGGTCATGACGTACACTCCTACCAACTTATCTGTGAAATGGCGAAAATTGGAACAACGGCCGTCATGTTGAAATTTCATTCGATTGTCCCGACGCATGTCGTTCGATTGTGTCGACGTATCGACGGTGCCGCCTCTTTCAGTTCACAGATAAGTTGGTAGGACTGTAACATTTACCGGCATTAAACATCATTTTATTATCTATACTCCACTTATGGATTCGGCCGATGTCACTTTGAAGATGTTTGGGAGTTACATCCTTATCAATCACTTGGACTAATTTCAAATCGTCAGCATATAGGAGGCATTTGGCATACTTTACTACTGTTCAATGTTACCTTTGGACATTGAATCAGCACTCGCGCGGCCCAGTTAAATTAACGATTGGTTGCATCTTACACGCACAAAACACAAAGATATTGTATTATAGTGTGTGTTAAGAAAAAGTAGTATATAAGCGGAACATAATGTAAATAAATCAGATTTGAATTTTATATTCTTGTCTCATTACCCCTCACTGTGGCCAAGACACCTTCAGCCATCTCTGATCAGTCTCGTGAGTCTGCAGGACTGGCAGTGAGTGTACCCTTCCCGAACCTGGAATCCTGTCCACTATCCGTCTGTAACCTTAGGTCGCATGGTGCAGACATCCTGAACTTATTTATGTATTTATTTATCACATCGTAGGGACACAGGGTCGTTGGGACTGTTAGGCTTGTAAGTCTTAGTAGGTTCCTGTAACTTCTCATATATTTTCATATAAGTACTGTCACACCTTTCACAGTGTTGCGGTCTTACGTGACGATTGTTAAGGGTGGATGTACAACTACTTTAATGAGATCGTTAACCATAATGAGCCAAAAAACCAATGTCAAATGCACCATGGTTTACAAGAAATGTGGAAATAAATGAATGCCTAAATTTGCCCACCATTAAGGAGGAGGTAAATAAATACGCCACAAAATATAAAGATAGGCTTCAAAGGCATACAAACCAACTCGCCAGGGACCTGATTAATAATATTAACAACATCACAAGGCTGAAACGATGGCAAATATTGCAACTGAACCAAAGACACTAAATTGAGGGTGAACTATGCTGAGGATGGGAGGAGTATTTGTTGAAATACCTCCTGAAACACAAAAAAGACAGAAAATCTGATTATGGCTGAATAGCCGAAGGCAGAAATGAAATGTGTGAAAAAAAAAAAAAATTATGTGACATATTTTGACTCTCGAAAGTAAATCAAAACCTATAGGGTACTTCTCGTTGACCTAGAATAATTAAATTTGGCAAGGAGCAAGGTCTCACAGCACAACTTGTCATTTAATCACATTTTTTTTTTTTGGTATACTATGTTGTTTTATTTTTGGGATAAATTCTTTTCAACTAGGTACGGAACCTATCATTGTGCGAGGTCCGACACAAACTTGGCCGGTTTAAAAAAAAAAAAAATCCATGTTTGGCATGCATATATTAGGCATAGCAGAAGACAAGTGTTCAGAAGTTTTGTTTTAATGTTGACTGGCATTGTGCTTTTAAATATTTCTTTTAAGCTCATATATTTGCTCAAAGTTAGCTGTATCCTGCGTTCTGCTTCTACGTCATTATTTGTTCGATTGAAGCCAATTTGTTTCCCAAGATCAAACTGGTCAACCAACTCAACCAACCAACAACAACAACAACAACCAACCAACAACATCAACTGTTGTGGTGATCAACTGTTTGTACTAGTCTGTACCTATATTAAAAAGGCAAACTGCCTGCTGCTATTTTATTTTTCATGCAGGTCGTCATTAAAATTGTTTTTGATATATTAATTTCTAACCGGACCCCCTTTCTTACTTCGTTTAGCGATTTAATTATAGATTATAGTTCTGAACCTGACTCAGATAGCGGTACTACGTCGTCTGCGAATCGTAGGTGGCTTAAGTACTCGTTATTAATCCTCCAATCCTATCCTATCGTTATATTTCCACCAATCGAGTTGACTTATGATTGATTCCAATATAGCTTTGGAGACAGCGGCTCTCCCTGTCTTACCCCTCTTTTAATGGGAAGCCATGCGCCAGCTGACTCTAATATTAATCTGCTTTTACTGTCGTTATATATACTTTTAATCACTTGTATTTATATTTTCCTTCCTCCTTCTGGAATGCTGCTATGCAGTAATGTGATATGCGGTGTCGAAAGTTTTCCGGTAGTCAATATAGGTAATGTAGAGTGGTTTCCTCATTTCTTGATATTTTTCTATGAAAAGCTCTAACGTATGAATATGATCGATTGTAGATAAACCTTTTCCCCCGCCCGCTTGACTTGCTTCTAATGTCTTGCTAATGTTTTTTATATAAGCTTATCCAAAAGCCATACCACAATTTCCTAGTGTTGACCCTTAAGTTGGTAGTCCATTTTATCAACAATTAATTTCTCTGACTTTACAGTGTAAGATAAAGTTGGTTTTGTTTTAGAAATCTACAGTAAATCTCAATTCATCTTTTCAGGTTTACTTAGAAGAGTACAATGAAACAGAATGCTCAACACTTTATCGACCACACAGACTTTTGAAAAATGGATACGACCATGAGACACAGATGTGCTACGGCAGTCATGATGAAATTATTGACACCTGTGAGGTAATAATAACATTTGCACAGAAGTTTCACCACAACATAGCTTTACATCTTTTTTTAAATGTTGTATACTTTCTTATTTTACATTGATGGAAATCTACCTGATAGTTAATGATAAACGCCAGAGGAGACGAACTAGAAGGACATTGACTAAATTTATTAGTGATGTTCTTCAGAAAGATCAGGCGTGCGAGTATGACCAAATGTATGAACGTCAATGAAGCAAAATAGTACATTTTGATACAAGTGGAGAATTTTTGTTATTGCATTCGAGGCGGAATTAACACCCGAGCTGTAGGCGAGGTTGTTTTTGAGCCGAGAACTGCAATAACAAATGTTCACGTGTATCAAACGACGTGTTTCAAAACACTTTTGAAGAAATATAATAAAATAACGAAAAATATTTTTTTCATGAATTATTAGGAAACTATGATTTAAATTTTCTTTTTATTCAGCGCTTTGCTTTCGTCAGGTTGAAGGAGAAGCAAAGCTATAAAGCCGATAAACAGCCTAATATGAAAAATAGAAAATTCAAATATTTTTGAGTTTAGAACACAAATAAATGTTAATTTGTTCATAAACGTTTTTTTTTTATTGTAATAATCATGGTTTTTGATGATATTCTAATTATAAACATTATTTAAATATTCAAAAAATGTTAACGCCGTAAAGACGCTTAACTCTTTGCCGAGATTAAAAAAAACATTCACCTCCGAATAGAGACGGTGTGAATAGAGGCAATGAACCAATTTGGACTAAGTATAGGTATAAGTTATCTGTGGCAATTTTTATTCCCGCACACGTCTTGGAAAATGAAAAATCGCACGAGTGTGAAATATATTGCATTGAGAACCTAATCGTAGATATGAACCAGTTTTCGAGGAAGTGTATTGAAAAATACTTTTGTCATCCCACAGGGTGATAGCGGTGGCCCTCTCCAAGTTAACGATTATAAATGCCTGTACCACGTCGTGGGAGTGACGTCATACGGCAAGGACTGCGGCAATCTCGGCTCAGCCGGCATGTACACCAGGGTGTCGCACTACGTGCCCTGGATCGAGAGCGTCGTGTGGCCTGAAGAAACTGAAGCAAGAAGGAAAAAGAACCAACTGTGGCTAGATAAATGGTTAGCTTAAAGAAAATACTTCTGTATGCCAGGGTCTGTTGAATAAATCAGGAGAACTTATTTGCGTTTTATTTCTTTTAATCATAAATCTAACAGCGATCAAATAATTATATACATAGATTAGACATTACAACTTATTATACATGTAGGTTTTTCTGTCAGATTATTATAATTCAATTTACAGCTTGCCTTTCGGCACACACCCACAAAATACTACGTGACAGCCCAGGCGGATTGTTCTTAAACGGCCGAACAATGGGAACTTTTTGCTGGAAGCGTCGCCGCGAGAGAATTTGGAGTGTTTATCACTTGTCAAAGTGATCTTGAATGAAAAACGATCAATCGGAGACAAGATAAAATACTTAGCTCCAATGACCGAGTCTGAAACTTCTTATACTAAATTAACTAATAACTAGGGTACATCCACCAGCAATACCTACTGCTGAGCGTGCACGCCTCCTGGCAGTGAGTGGGAGTCGGGCCTCTGACTTCAGGCGCTACCGTCACCCAACTTATGCACTATTCTGGGTGACACTACATTCATGTTCTACTCCATTTATTAAAAGATCAACCACAAACGGAGTTTTTTGCTGACACTTATTTATTTTTAAGATAGATAGACGTATATAACGTCCTACTACGGGTCTAAAATTGGTTCACTGCTAATGATTTAGTAAAACTAAGTGCAAAAGATTTTCATTACCAAATTAATGTTAAAAGTAGTCAATCTGCCTAGCCTTTTCCCAACTATGTTGGGGTCGGCTTCCAGTCTAACCGGATGCAGTTGAATACCAGTATTTTACATGGAGCGACCGCCTATCTGACCTCCACAACCCTTACTGGGTAATACGATACCCCTTGGTAAGACTGGTTGTCAGACTTTCGGGCTTCTGACGACCCGTAACGACTGTCAAAGATCCACGAATGATAGCCGGGACCAACGGCTTAACGTGCTTTCCGAGGCACGGAGGAGTCTCGGTATGTAAAGATGGTCACCCATCCACGGACCAACCCCGGCAAGCGTAGCTTAACTTGATGGATCGACCCGTGCGGCTGTTATTACTTAGCCACGAGCTCCTATAAAAGTAGTGCTTGTGAGATAAAGATAAAGATAAATTTATTTGTTAAAACATGATACATGAATATGCACATATTGATGGAAAAATATTTTTATCGGATCAACATGTTTTGCCTCACTCAGCGTACAAAATGTTTATAATATTATGTTGTTAATTAAATTGGCAATTATAAATTATTAATTAATGTCAGTTTCTTAAATAAAATTAGAGTAAGTACAAAATATAGTCAATAACTCAATATTAGAAAATATGTCAAAACACAATAAAATTAAAATCAACGACAAAATTCAAAAGTCATCGTATAGAAAATCAGTGTTTTCTTAAATAAATTAAAATTCAATTGCTTTATATTATTCGGAATTTTATTGTATATTAATGGGGCCATGCATACAACACTTTTCCTTAGAAGTGCTGTTTTGGCCGCGTATGACTGCACCCAAAGCCTACCTATACTTCTCACGTCTATTTCTATCATAATTATTTGACAAAAGAGGAAACCATTGAGGATTACTTTTTACAAATACAGCCATTTCCAATATATAGAGTGAGGGAAGTGTTAAAATTCTGTGCTTAATGAACATTGGTCTGCAACTGTCCATAGTTTGCAACTCAAACATAGCCCGTACACAACGCTTTTGTGCTTTGAACACTGTGTCTTTATTAGTTGAATTGCCCCAGAAAATAATCCCAAATCTCAATATAGATTCCACAAGTCCGTAATAGGCCATTAGTAAGGTGCTTGTATTGACAGTAGAAGCAAGTTTATAGAGGGCAAACGACGAGCTGCTGATTTTTTTACATAATTCATTAATATGTTTTTTCCAATTTAATTGCCGATCTATGATTAATCCCAGAAATCGGGCTGTATCTGCTTCTTGTATATTATTGTCATTGTAAGATAAATTGAGTTTTTATAAATTATGTGATTTTTCCCGTTGACTAAAATGCATTGTTAGTTTTATTAAGATTCATTTTCAAATTATTGTTGCTAAGCCAGGTAATTATAGAGTTTAATGAATTATTTGCGTCAAAATTATAGTCAGATAAATTTTTAGATGTTATAGTTACAGTACTGTCATCAGCGAATAATGTCATGGGTTCCTTAGTTGCATAGGTACTATAGCTGCATAGCAGAGGTACTATAGAGGCATGAGGAACAGGGTGTAAAGTTCACTCATCCTCCATAGAAAAGGGAGGATCCTCCGACCAGACGGGTGTTTGTGTCTGGTGGGCAACTGCCCAACGGTTGATGTCGGGACGTTGTATATATGCTAGTCGCGCGGTAAACTCAGATTGCGCGATGCAGGATTGCGTGACGTCAGTGTGACGTGTAGTTCGTATGTGGCGATGTAGATTCCGCCACAATACTATTGAATCAAGAGAAACTCGAATTCGTCGATAAAATTGTTTTCCTGGAGATCACGCTGGACTAAAGGCTACAATGGAGTCCTCATTTAACATCACTTGAAGGATGGCTAAGTTCAGCAGCAAATGCTGTCAGAAAAATCCGTC
This sequence comes from Cosmia pyralina, assembly GCA_946251885.1. Classification (NCBI taxonomy): domain Eukaryota; kingdom Metazoa; phylum Arthropoda; class Insecta; order Lepidoptera; family Noctuidae; genus Cosmia; species Cosmia pyralina. The sequence continues at coordinate 17,264,080 of OX276367.1, forward strand.
AATTTACTGATGTAGGTACCGCGAGGCTAATCTATTTTGGTTATATTTATACAAAATATCTATTGGTTGTTTTTATATGTTTATACACTTCACGCTTATAAGCTCCCTGAGTTCGCTTATCACGCGCTCAGCAGCACCATGTCGTCTGCGTAGCTGATGTTGTTGGTTCCCCGATGCTAAGCCCGCCATGCCCTTTAGACTTACCCCTGTTCATACTCTTTATAGTCTTTTGCTGTATCCGCAGCTGAGAACTAAATTCTTGTTTCCAGGACTTAACACTGCGACGCAGCATCGACCATCTTTGTAGGTGGAACACTGGCCGGCTCATTGCAAAAGTGGGATTTATTGTCATTGGCATTAACTAAGCAGACTTGACACTGACAAGCCAGACCTAATAATAGGTCTTTACCTATGAAATTGCCGTTTTGTATGAAAAAATTTAAACGAATTTTTTTCATGCATTTTTTATTTGTATTAATCGAAGTAATCACCCATGCAATCAATGCATCTTTGCCAACGCAGTGGCAGTTTATTGATGCCCTTCTTAAAGAAATCAGCTGGACGGGAGGCAACAAATTCTTCAAAGGCATTTTGTACTGCCTCTCGGGTAAATATTGAATTTTTTTCCCGCCAAGAAGTTATCCAAATTCTGGAAAAAGTAGTAGTCTGTAGGCGCAAGGTCTGGTGAGTAGGGCGGATGACGGAGAGCTTCCAACCCCAGTTCTTGCAACTTGTAGACCGTCTGCTGTGCAGTATGAGGTCGCGCGTTGTCGTGCAGGAGCAGCGGAGACGAGCGATTGACCAATGCTGGTTGGAGATGTGCCAGCTTCTCCATCATTGTGTTCAGTTCTTCACAGTACACATCTGATGTAATGCTCACCCCGTTTGGTAAGAAGCTGTGATGAATCACACCGGCGCTAGACCACCAAACAGTGACCATCACTTTTCTAGGGGTAAGTTTTCGTTTAGGGCATTGTTTAGGTGCTGAACCAGGATCCAACCAACTTGCTGAGCGCTTGCGGTTATCAATAGAATCCATTTTTCATCGCAGGTAACAATGCGGTTCAAAATTCCTTCATTTGTGTGTCTGTTTAGCAGTGCAAGGCACGTCTCGACGCGTACTTCGCGCTGGCGATCATTGAGTTCGTGGGGCACCCATTTGTCAAGCTTTTTTACCTTGCCAATTGGACGCAAATGGACCAATATTGTTTTGACGCTAACGTCGAAAGCTGCTGCTAATTCAGCCGTAGATTGTGTATCATCAGCTTCCACAATCGCCTTTAATTCGTCATTGTCGACCAAAGTCTTCGGACGACCGCGAGGATCATTTTTCAGGTCGAAATTTCCAGAACGGAAGCGAGCAAACCAATAACAAGTGGTGCGTTGGTTTGTAGTGTTAGCTCCGTAAACGTCGTTGATGTTGCGTGCCGCTTGTGCCGCGTTGCTGCCACGACGGTACTCATATTCCATAATTACTCGAATTTTTAACGTATCCATGATGACGAAAAAGATTGAAATGCGATGAAAATGTAACACTAATCAATAAACAAATGACTACTTTTCGAAAAAAAAATCCATGTTTTTAAAATAAAATTAATTTGAAATTAGAATTCTTAGCCAAACAAAAATTATTTTGATTTGAAATGGCCAGTACTGCAGAACGGCAATTTCATAGGTAAAGACCTAATACATAGTAGTTGCATTTCACAAATATTGTATTGTAAAATATACAGAAAATCTCCATTTTGAAACAATTATATTTCAATGTTACCAAAAACAAATAGAATTTAATAAACACTTTGTTGTACACTGATATTTTTTAAAAGTAAATTAAGTTATGTTCCAATTCATCAACAAAAAGTTTAAAATTTTACAAGTCTTTAAACTATTATGTCACTTGGGTCTAAAATCGGGCATGGCTTCCCCGTCATCGTCAGAACCACTTTGCACATAAAATATTTCGAAATAAAAAGTTCCTTTTCTGATAATTATAAGAGTTCAAATGTACTCACGATTTTATAGGAGCTCGTGGTTAAGTAATAACAGCCGCACGGGTCGATCCATCAGGTTAAGCTACGCTTGCCGGGGTCGGTCCGTGGATGGGTGACCATCTTTACATACCGAGACTCCTCCGTGCCTCGGAAAGCACGTTAAGCCGTTGGTCCCGGCTGTCATTCGTGGATCTTTGACAGTCGTTACGGGTCGTCAGAAGCCCGAAAGTCTGACAACCAGTCTTACCAAGGGGTATCGTATTACCCAGTTACTGGGTTGTGGAGGTCAGATAGGCAGTCGCTCCATGTCAAATACTGGTATTCAGCTGCATCCGGTTAGACTGGAAGCCGACCCCAACATAGTTGGGAAAAGGCTAGGCAGATTTTTAATTATTTTCTTCCCACCAATGACATACCAAATTTGTATTACCTATGTACAATGGGTGTTATAGAAGGATATTTTGCCAATATGTCCTTGGTGGGCGGTATGTTCGGACATGCTAAACATTTGTCGAGTTATTTGATCTCGCCATAATTTCGCAGCATGTCCGAACATACCGCCCAACATATTGGCAAAATGTCCTTCTATATCACCCATTGTGCTTATTACAAATTTGGTATGTCATTGGTGGGAAGAAGAAAATAAATCTGAACAGGCCCTTAATGACAATACCCAAAGCTGTGAGCCATAGTTAGTTAAATTAAAACTCCTAACTTTACCTGCTATATGTAAGAGAGGATAAGTTTTTAAGCAGTGCGCAAATTTTCACTAGGTGTTCTACTCATGAATATGAACAACTTTTTCTAACTTTTTATTTTTCTAACCTGAAATCGCGAAAATAAAAAACTTTTTTACAAAAAAATACAACCGACTTCCAAAAACAACACTACAAAGTAAAAAATAACTTTAATTTCGGAAGTCGGTGTCTAGTTAAATGTATTTTCGTTTTTTGCCACCGACTTCCGAAATTAAAGTTATTTTTCACTTTGTAGTGTTGTTTTTGGAAGTCGGTTGTATTTTTTTGTAAAAAAGTTTTTATTTTTCACTTTTTAGTTGTGTACCTACCCCACACAAATTCTAATACCACTATCTGCAAAACAAACTAGAACATCATCCATATAAAAGTGGGGAAAAATTACGTATTATTGAAGCTAACTCAAAAACTACCGAAGCAAAGTTAATCAATTTTATATGGGACCAACTGTGATGTACGAGTATACCCTCTCGAATAAAACAAAAAAAATCCAAATCGGTCCAGCCTTCGAGTAATCGACGAATTGAGAACCACCTCCTTTTTGAAGTCGGTTAAAAATCAGCAGCTCCCTACATTTTGACGAGTTTGGTGTAGATAAATGTAGGTACTGAACAGCTGATTTTTTTTTGTGATTTCAAGTTAGTCACATAGTGAAAGTTGTTCATATTCATGGGTAGAACCCTGTGAAAATATTCCGTGTCGGGCCAAGTGCGTGCCGGACCACGCACAATGAAGGGTTCCGTAGTTGGTTGACTAGTACTCGTAAACTTGAAAAGCCTACTTAGCTGTGATAGTTTTCCTTTTAACTTCGTTATATAAACTACTACCGTGAATTTTTTCACCCATCCAAAACTAACCGTTTAGTTGGCAGGGAGGACACTTGACTCTAACAAAAATAGCTTAATATTTCAGAAACGGATCCCTAAATCGAAAAATTGTTTTCACAAACCCGCAATATTTTTGAAATACCCATCCAACAACACCCCACACCATGGGGTAGACGAGAAAAAAAAAACATTCCCACTTTACGTGTAGGTATGTAAGTACAGAAGGTGCAGACGCCAGCACATCAAGCTACTACAATCTGTCAAATTTCTTTAATAGATTTTCATCTTTATTGATAAAGCATTAGGTTCAAGGTTGATTGGGAAAATTTGACAGTTTCGGGTGGCTTGACCTGCTGGCGTCTGTACCATAGAAAAAAAAAATCATGATTTTATTTTACCACTTTGTCGGCGTGATGAATATGTATATCCATCCATGCCAAATTGCTTTATAATAAGTACTAAGTCTCTGAGCTACGCTGCGAACGGACAGACAGACATCATCTCTGTCAACTGTCAGGCAGGATGACACATCAAAATTTTTCGTTTCTTTTCAATTTAAATGTCGACTCAATTAATTTGAAAAATTAATTGAGTCTCAATAATATCGCAATGAATGTGCGCAATATGGATGGAGTTATGGAAATAGGGAGAAGTGTCTTGACGCTGCGAGACAGCGTAAGCGTGGGTGACCCATGGCCGCCCGTTCGATGTCCAGCGCGCACAGGATGGATGGAAAAGTAGCACATGAAGTACTCGTAATTTTTTGCTCAGTTGGTGTAATTGCTGTATGGCGTTCCAGTTGGAGGATAAATAAATAAATAAAATAAATAAAAAAAATAAATAGCGAAACTATAAGGGTTCCTTGATGACTACGAAACCCTAAAAATCACAAGAAAGAAAATAACGTCGTCGACTCCTGTGAGATGGTTGTGAGTGAGTTTATTCGTAAATAATTAAACGCAGCCGTTTGTCAGTCAGTGACAGATTTGTCAGATGTCTATCTCTTGACATGACAGTGACAGTGTCAAATCACAACAAAAAAAAAAAAGACATCTGACAAATCTGTCACTGACTGACAAACTGCTGCGTTTGTGACAGTGACAGCTCAGCTAACTTTTGGGTTGGATTTGTGTATGAAAACATTTCCGCATATTTTAACAATTTCTGTGTTTTTTTAATAACAAATAACACCGCCACGTAACGATGTTATGAACGCCACCACATATAAGATCGAATTAGTAAAGTAGTGATCATCATTTGACCGATTTATAAGCGGTAAGTATTATTTTTTGTTTTGTTTGTGATTCATTCGAACAATAGATTATTTCGAGCCAATCGGTTATTCTAACTTCATTTCCACATTTCTCACTATTTCCGCACCTGCTTAGAATCTATTAACTTGGTGATTTTCTTAAAACAACCTTGTAAGCTGTAGTACAGTTTATGTTTGAAGTTCATGAGACTGCAAAAATAATTTCAAAGTCGCAAAAATTCGTTCTTGATGATGTCACTGTGCATAATTAGGTCAACAAAGATAAATAACGCACAGATCCTATTTAATATACCTACTAATCTATGTTATTATTGTTAAGAATGACAGTCTCACACAGAGTTGTGTTATGGCAGTGGAAATAATTTTTATAAATATAGGTACACCTCTGACTAGCCCTTCGGAGATTACAGGCGCAATGTTACTTACCTACTTAATTTTCTTTAGATAGAGAAGTGAATTTCTATCTGAGCTCTAAATATTGATTGAAAATAATATACAGAAATATTAATTTACTGTACCTACCTACATACAGGAAGTAAGTACTCAAATCAGTTTTTTGGTTATGCACAGTTTTGTTTATCAAGGCTGTTTTATTTAAAAGAATAGGCAAAACTTCCTTGTACATATGTAGGTATATTTCTCATAAACAATAGATTCCCATGTGCCACTACAACCTTGCCAGTCTAGAAATTTAGTGGCTAAGCATCTTAAAGTGGGTTGGCAATTTCAGATAAGACATATCAAATAAGTCCAGCACCCTAATTGCGTAACACGCGATCAATTGGAATCAGTTTTCATTTTGACAGTTCAACAACATTCATTTCAGTATTTACATTGTCGAGCAAACCAATGCAATTTGTTTCAAAATCATTCAGATTCCGATTGATAGTGTAGTTACCCAATTAGTGTGCAGGTGCCTTCACAATGTTTGCCTTCAACAATATCACTGATCATCATCTGCCTAGCCTTTTCCCAACTATGTTGGGGTCGGCTTCCAGTCTAACCGGATGCAGCTGAATACCAGTATTTTACATGGAGCGACTGCATATCTGACCTCCACAACCCAGTAACTGGGTAATACGATACCCTTTGGTAAGACTGGTTGTCAGACTTTCGGGCTACTGACAACCCGTAACGACTATCAAAGGTCCACGAATGACAGCCGGGACCAACGGCTTAACATGCTTTCCGAGGCACGGAGGAGTTTCGGTATGTAAAGATGGTCACCCATCCACGGACCAACCCCGGTAAGCGTAGCTTAACCTTGTCGATCGACCCATGCGGCTGTTATTACTTAGCCACGAGCTCCTCAATATCACTGATGTCCAAGACAAACTAAAAAAGTACATGTGATTTGAACAAGTCAATTGGTACTTGCCCAAAAGTTGCCCCCACACTCAGTTTCTTGAACAAAACTCGACACAAAAAATTATCAAACTATTTGTCAAAAGCATGTCAACCGCTGTTATTGATTGACTGAATTATCAACAGCCAATCAAATCACTTGACATGAGTTTCAATAAATAATTAGGGTATTATCATAAAAAGTACCATGTATGTGTGTGCATATGACCAGACATATGAACGTAAACAAAGCAAAAGGATTGTAAGGGTCGTAGCAGGTGGCAATCTGTAGTTTCTGCCTACCTCCATGGGAAGACGGCGTGAGTTTATTTGTTTATAAAATAAATAAATAAATTTATTTCATATAGCATATTTGGCTTACAATGCCTGTCGAGGAGTGTCCATTTAGGCATATAATATGCCTGTAGTTGAAGGCTCTGCTCTTCCCTTACATTAGAAACTTACGAGTACAAATAGGTATATGTATAAAGAAACAAAACAAGGAAAAAATGCGATCAATTTATACGAGTGTGTGCGAGATTTATATGTGTGCGTGTGTATGTGTATGTGGGGGTGTGTTTGTGTGAGTGAGGGTGTGTAGGTATGTGTGTGTGAAAGAGATTTTGGGTGTACATGAGTGACTAAAAAAGCAAATAACATCACTCTTATAATAATATTATTAAGTCACACGTTTTTTTTTATATATAAGTACTTTATTGTATATCAGAAAATACATAGCAAAATAGTAAATTTAACACTACAAAACATACAAAGTTTATGTAATGTATGTAGTGCCATGCGAAGATAGTGTTCTATAGCAGTATTAGCAGTCTTTTTTTAAGCTACTTCCTTGTCCAAACATAATGGGCGATATGTTGGCGTACTATAAGTACAACTTTGCCTAACCCTTTGGGGATGATATTATGTTATGTTCTTTGCCGACATCTCTGGGTTTTTTTTCTTGGTGATAACTTTGCAGTTAAGTATCTCACTCCAATTAGATGAATCAATCCAGAAGAGTTGGGACGCTATGTCTCCTTAATCTCTGAAATTGCAGGCCACCATCACCACTTATACTATTTGCGGTGTAGCATGGTGCGGGTGACAGTAGTCAATCCGTGGTTAGGTAACGTTGAACGTTAACGCGGTTTACAGTCATGACTGAATATTTTAGCTGCACCCTAAAATTATAGTAGTAAAATGCGCCATCAGTAATAACTGTAGACCCTCATAAGTCACCTGTCACCCGCACCATGCTACACCGCAAACGAGTTCAGTTTGATGTTTTGAAAGTCTATAGCATAGCGGTATGAACTAATCAATCTTGATCTTTACAAAAAATGGAGACAAAGAGTCAGGGTTGTTCAGTAAGCATATTACTCATTGATTTAAAACATAAAATAGTTAATATCAACTATATTGAATTTCTTCAGCACAACGAAAATAATTTCTTTGTTTGCAGAGTTGTCTTGTTGCCTAATCCAATAAGTATTTAATGGCTTCAATACTAAATAATCTGATTAAGTATACTTAAGCTTAGCGTCTAAGCAGTAGTAATACAAAATATCTATTTATATAAAAATGAATTGTTTCTTTGTTTGTCCCACGTGCGTTTCCATAATATTCATCCGATTATGATAAAATTTGGCAAGTTGTTGGGTCACTACAACTTACAAAAGTTGGCCACACCTGTGGGTTTTTATGAGTTTGTAAAACCATCTTCCACGCAAGCAAAGCCGCAGAATAAGCTATAAACTGACAGATACTGGAACAACTCACATAAAAAGAATAAAACTTATTTACATTTAGCTTAACATCTAGTAGTCAAACGCAATCCTATAAAAAAAAAAATGTGTAAGGTTTGTTTGCAATCCCTTAGATAAAACAGACATGACAGAGTGAGTGAGTGATATTATGTTTATATATAAACCACCTACAAATAAATGTAGACGTCACAAAGCATTACATTTTTGCTGTTACTGAACACAGCTCTAATTATTCATTGGATGATTTGTTTAAATACTTAAATAAAAGCCAGTAAAGTTTAGTAGTATTAGGTATTAAATAAGACAATACAGATAAATAGGTACGTATATAAAGACAATAAAACTGTTTTAATTATGTGAGTAATGTTTCAGTATTATGATTTGTTCATTGTTCAGCACCGTGGCATTGTCTCGCTGTGACCCTATTACAGGCATTATGCTGAGCGATGGGCGTTTTGCGAGGATGTGACGCATATTATCCCCAACTTGTTCTTTTTTTTGTTTTTTCTTTGCATCATGCTTACCGCAAATAAATGTAATTTCTTCCTTTATATTAAAACTTGAGTCAGTCTGTATCTTAATCCTAACTATAATATCATTAATGCGAAAGTGAGTTTGTTACGCTTTCACGCTAAAACGGCTGAACGGATTTGGATGAAATTTGCCACGCATGCAGACCATTTTTTTTTTTGTGGATGGGAATTCATAAAATGACTATTCCCGCTCTGGGCGGAACGGGAGGCTGTGTCAGACTATTACTGACTAAAACTCACCCGTATTCCTTCAGTTGCCTGTGCCAGGACCACGGTATCTCTATCGAACAACCCGCGACCCTGGCGGCATCGGCCCTAGCGGACCCCATCATTGCTGATACCTTTTTGAGGCGCGCGTGAACACGACGTGCCGTTGACCCGGGCCTGGTCCTTACCGGACGGCGAGCTGCCCATTACTCGCCATCCGCAAGCCCGCGCCTACGGTGGCTGGGAATCGGCTATCGATTCTCGCCGCCCAGGACGTCTCCTGCGGCGACTAGGGGCGTGAGGGCGCCATAATTGCCTCTCCCTCACGCGTTCCGCCTCCTCCTTCGCGAGCATTACTGCTTCGCAGAAGGAACACAGGCAGACCATGACCTGGGTATCTGTGACCTGACCTAGGTTATTATTATAATTTCCTTTATTTCGTTAATATATACATACAAATTACATTTTTAAATATTAGAATATAAAAATATAAAAACATTTAAAAATATAAAACATAGTAGCCCACCGGTATCGGGAACAGGGTCCAAGCTACCGGCGGTCAGGGCTCCAGAGAGAGGAACCTCCTAACAATGCGCGCCGTGTCCAGAAGTACCGCTCTCTGAATCAGGCCCTTAATCCAGCTACCCAACGAGAGCCTCCTTAGATGTTGGTCGAGGCTCTTGGCAATTAAGCCATTGGCTGATACGACTATCGGCACAATGATCGCTGAGTCCACATCCCACATGTCGACAACCTCGCGAGCCAAGTCAAGATACTTGATTTGCTTATCTTTCTCGGCTTTCACGAGGTTCCCGTCATGCGGGACCGTTATGTCAATAATCATTGTGCGCCGCTCTGTTCGATCCACCACCACTATATCAGGCTTATTGGCAACAATAGTCCTGTCAGTGATGATGGATCGATCCCAGTACAATGTGATATTTCCATTTTCGAGAACTGGGTCGGGCACATACCTATAGTACGGCACTTCCGATTCCGCAAGGTTGTATTTCAGTGCAAGTTGCTGATGGATAATCCTGGCTACAAGGTTGTGTCTATGCAAGTACTCTTCGTTAGCAAGACGAGAACACCCAGAGATAATGTGTCGGATTGATTCTCCTGGACGGTGGCATGCCCGACAGATGTCAACCGTGCCGTCTTTCACAATATATTTCCGGTAGTTGTTCGTCATCATAACTTCGTCCATAATTGCACAGACAAAACCTTCGGTTTCCCCAAAGAGGTCACCGGAACGCAGCCAGGCTACGGACGCTAACAAATCTACATCGGGTCCATATAGGGCCCGGAAAAAGCGTCCGTGAAGCTCCTTACTCTGCCATACCTCCCTGCGATCGTTAGTGTCAAGCACTACAGGTTTGCGCCAGTTCTCTTTAGCCAAGGAGAGCGGAGTGAGGCCCTTGTCCACCGCGACCACATCTCGATGCATCCCCACATCGGCTTCTAGGAAATATTCCCTGAGACTGCATATCTCGCGGTTGTGGAGAGTCTTAGCGTTTAAAAAGCCTCGGCCTCCACACTTTCGCGGGATATACAGTCTCATTACCGATGACCGTGGGTGATGCATTCGATATGCAGTCAACAGCGTACGGACCCTCCGATCCAGGGCGTCGAGTTCCGTCTGAGTCCATTTGAGTACGCCGAAAGAGTACATCAAAACCGGCATGACCCAACCGTTGAAGGCGCGCACCTTATTACCGCCTGATAGAAGACTATTAAATACTTTTTTCAGGCGGCCAAAGAAGCGCTCCTTCAACGATTGCTTCATGTCAGTAACATTGATGCCCAACGCTTCCGACATACCCAAATACTTATAGGTTTCGGATGCGGAGAGGGCTCTAAGGTTTATGGAATCCGAGAGTTGGGTTCCCACGGATTCCACAATCTCCCCTCGCTTTACATGCATTACCGCACATTTGTCCACACCAAATTCCATCCTGATGGCGCTACTGAAAGTTTCTGTTACTTTCAGTAGCTCCATTAGTTGCAAATTGTTGGGGGCAAAGAGTTTTAGGTCATCCATGTAGAGGAGGTGGGATATAACCTGACCACCTCTCCCCAGCCGATAGCCTAGACCTGAATCTTCCAGCAGTGTGCTTAGAGGATTCAAGGCTAAGCAGAACCAAAGCGGACTCAAACTATCGCCCTGAAATATGCCTCGCTCTATCCTTATTGGCTCGCTGTTCCTCTGGATATTTCGACATCCTGGATAGCGAAGGACCGTCCTCCATTGCCCCATACACGACATCAGGAAGGTGCGCAGAGTTGCATCTACTTTATACAACTCCAACACCCTCATGAGCCATGTATGTGGCACCGAGTCATAGGCCTTCTTATAGTCTATCCAACATGTCGACAGATCCTTTCGAGAACGACGAACCTGTTGGCTAATGGCCATATCAATGAGGAGTAGCTCCTTAGTACCACGGGACCCATTCCTACATCCATTTTGAGAGGCAGACATGATGGAGTTGGTGTCTATATGTTCGTTAATTTTAGCTCTCAAAATGGATGTAAGAACTTTATAGACCGTCGGTAGACAAGTGATCGGTCTATAATTTTTGGGCTCCGCAGTACTACCTGATTTATGGAGCAGGTGGGTTATTCCTGTCGTTAGGAACTGGGGCAGCGACCCTGACTGTAAGGCTGACTGGAACTGGGATGCCAAGCGGGCGTGCGACCTTTGTAACCACTTTATCCAAAAGTTGTGCAGTCCGTCCGGTCCTGGAGACTTCCAGTTAGGTAACGGACGGACTGCACGAGCTACATCTTGGGAGCTGATAGTAATTGCCCCCATTTGTGGTATTTGATCGCACGTTCGCTCGATCTTCCCAGTCCAATCACCTTCGGTGTGATTGACAGGCACCGACCAGATGCTTCGCCAGAACGAGCACATAGCATCATCATCCGGCAGGGGCGTGTCAGCCACACCTTGGTCCGGTCGCTCCCAAGCCCTATAGACCCACCTTTCATCACTCTGGAAGGTGCGATTCTGAGTGTATCGGTCTACTCGCCGCTTATACCTACGGATACGGTTTGCCCATGCATACACTTTCTGCTTCAGGAAGTCGATGCGCTCTGTGACACGGGACATATAGTCCTGAGGGCTAACATCAGTCCCTGAGAATGCGCGCATCACTCTGGGGCGAGTATTGCCCTCTCTGAAGCAGATTAGTTTGCCGATGAGCACTCTGGCCCCACCAATACGGCGCTCAATTCTGCTTTGCCAAGCTGGTATGGCTGGTTTCGGTCGTGTAGCCCTAGAGTCATTAACCAATTTGACGTGAGCTACACGACATGCCGCTACAGCCGCGCAGTACAGAATCGAGTGAGTATCGGTGAGGTCTTCGCAGTCATCAAAATAGTTTGACAACTGCGAATCCAGAGCCGCCACCAGCGCCCTATTTTTGTTATGCATGGGCAAACGAGGTAAGCGTGGTCTAAGTTCGGGTGAAATGAACCGATATTCCCGAATGGCACCCTCCAAAGCACTCCTCAATTCCTCATTGCACTGGGTACTTACGTTTGTAGCCCTGTCGTCACTCCCCTCGTCAGCTTGACTTGTGTTGCACTGTAGTGGTACAAAAACAGTTTGCGTCAGGGGAGCGATAACATGGCTACTCTGCATTTCACTTCGCAGGCGATCAAGTACAGTGTCATCTAACATATGATTACGCTGGATGACCCGCACCTGATCCGATAATCGTTGAGCCGAAACGTTGGCAGCTGGCTCAAGCACCTGAAAAAGAGAGAGCATCCGAACACGGTACGCGGTCAGATTGTGTCCTCCCTCTGTAGCCCCATAGTATGAGCGCATGACGTTCTCATTAATGGATCGTGTCCATCTCATGCGCTGCACACTTCCGCCGGGAGCTGGGACCCTATCAGAGGCCAGTGGGCCTCGAGGTCCTAAGCCTTCCGGCGGCCGGAGTCTTCCCCGTCGACGAGCAGGTGGTGGCGACGTGGGCGGGGAAAAATATTCGTCGCTCGAGCTCGACGCAACTGCCACGGCCGGTGTCTCAGCGCTCTCGATGGGGCTGGGTACCGGCGGCGGCGGGGCGGAGCTGAGCGACGAGTCCGGAGGTAATAGGCGTGCGCGGCGAGCTGCTGATCTTGTCAACATTTATTTTCATATCATCTTTAATGTTTGATTGTAGGCATGTAGTTGTCAAACTTGTCAGCCGTCATTCTTGTTTTTTTGATAATTTTGTAGTTTTTTCTCATTTTGCTGTTGTGGGTATATTATCTTCTTAATTTGTTCCTAAAGGTATTGTTGTTTATTGTTGGTAGTTTAGAGATTAAATGTGACTGAGAAAATAAATAAATACGGAAAATATGGGATATGAAAAATCGGACGTTTGTTGACTTGTCAGTGTTGCCAAGTTATCCTGTATACAGCGAAGGTAACTTCGTTCCAATCGGGTGTCTCTTAAGGATCCCATGCTTGGGTCTTTAAAAATCCCAGTAATCTTATGAATAAAAAAGTTCTATCAATATGATAAAAACACTTTAATTTAAAATGTATATTACTTGGTTTCAGGCATCGATTCATACTCTTAGTAAAAAGTTACGCAACAATGTTTCAACACCATTTTGTAACTTGTCTAAAACATGTTTCTGAAACAATGTTGCGAGCTTTTGTTTCCCATGAATATGGGACTTAAGTTGGTGCAACCAGAAAGTTGCCAACGTAGCAAGTAGCTGTCAAATATATCGCTGTCAATGAATCCGCCAGCCTTTTCCCGACTATGTTGGGGTCGGTTTACAACCTTTTTTTTTTTTTTTTTTTTGTGGATGGGAAATCATCAAATGACTTCTTATTATAATAATTATTAACTAATTTACTTTTTATCCCGGTAGTAAGTACTTACGTTTCCGTGGTTCTGGCCTCCACGCGGGCGCAGCCGATGGCAAAAGCTATATTATAATTCAGAGTGTGAAGTGGTAGCCTATCTTCACGACAAATTGTTTGTTACAGTGACGAAGCCAGTCATGGCTGAAACTTTGGACCCACTGTCTCCAAGTGTGAACAGCCCAGGACGCACAGACTCCGGCATCATGCACAAGCTGAGAATGAGGATCGGAAGAGGGGGCCCGGTTAGCAGACCGGCTGGTGAAGGTAAGGCCAAACATCAAAGTCATTTATTTGCCATGTTATGGAATCAGACATTAGGTACTTTGCGGAAATCCATGACAGTATCATCTCATCTGCCTAGCCTTTTCCCAACTATGTTGAAGTCGGCTTCCAGTCTAACCGGATGCAGCTGAATACCAGTATTTTACATAATGACTGCATATCTGACCTTCACAACCCACTTACTGGGTAATACGGTTGGTAAGACTGGTTGTCAGAATTTCGGGCTTCTGACGAACCGTAACGACTGGCAAAGATCCACGAAAGACAGCCGGGACCAACGGCTTACCGTGCTTTCCGAGGCACGGAGGGGTCTTATCTGTCACCCATCCACGGACCAACCGCGGCAAGCGTAGCTTAACCTGATCGATGGACCCGTGCGGCTGTTATTACTTAGCCACAAGCCGCAATCCATGACAGTGTAAAAATATTTAATGTTTATTCCGCAATAACTAGGTCCAGGCATACATGCAATATGCAGTAGTGCCCTCCCGCCCGCATCAATATGCATTTGCAGGAGATGAGGTTATTATGATGCAACATGCAAGCTATAGGAGGTTTGCACAAATACCGATTTTAGTTGCTTAGAGCTGAATATAATCAGTTGCATGCATAACTAACCCACACGCACATAATACATTCGCTCGTACCTACACATATTCACATTTTTAACCTATTATTCTAGTTTGTAATCTATCTCGTGTTTAGTATAAATTCTAGAACGCTATCGTCTTTTTCCTGAGGTGGGCGTTAATTCCTACGACACAGTATTTTACTAATGTAGGTATTATCGCACTAAATGTTTTTGTCATACTGTGTTTTCGTTCAATAAAGAATTTTATTATTATTATTATTAACTATGTTTAAAACTAGTTTCAGGCTATATTAGACTGCCCACAGAAAGATCTAGCCAACACTGCAGGTGAATCATCAAACAAAACAGTTTTCACATTTCCTTCAGAGCAGCTTCATTAAATATTGGTTACAAATTAATCAATCAATCTGCCTAGCCTTTTCCCAACTATGTTGTGGTCGGCTTCCAATCTATCCGGGATGCAGCTGAATAGGTAAATATTGGTTACAATTAAATTAATTACCTACTATTTGTCTGCATCAGCTAGCCAAATTAGCCTTGACCTGGCAAGTTTTATTCTTGCAAAACGTTGGAATCGCCAGACTTAATGACATGTCCTTGGTCTGTAGAGAGTTCTGTTTATTATGGAAAAGACACAAATGGTCGTTATTTACCGGATTCCTGCCCTTCCTTTATGTGAAAATTGTCATTAAGTATTTTACTATGTACTTTTTTAGTTATTTCCGAGTTTCTCTCGCACAAAAAAAGACGATTTCCGCAAAAAAAAATATGTGACACGTTTTTTTATTATCAGCCAGGAATTTGTACCTACATTAACATAACATAACATTCGCCTGTAATTCCCGAAAGGTCAGGCAGAAATGTATACCTACAGTACACCCACATTCCACCAGTTTTAAGTCCCATCTAATAGATTCCTATTGCCATCAACCGAGCACAAATCCAGACTCCGGGCTGCTACTGAGAAATCCCTATTGGAAAACCCAATAGCACTGCTCGACCTGGGAATCGAACCCAGGACCTCGTGCTCAGCAGTAGCGCTTGCGACCACTAGACCAACGAGGCAATCTGTAGTCTGTATCTATGCCCAGTTAAGGTGCTATGTAAAAAGCGAACTGGGCGGGAATAAGGAAGTGTCAGAGTCATTTTACTTGCACATGCGAAAAAAAGAGAGCGCAACAATATGCTGGAACCGCCAAAACTATAAAAAGGAAATAAAAGCGCCAAAACAAATATAAAAGAACAAATAAAAATTGGTTAAAACATAAATTAACCCATCTATCAAAAATATTTTCAGCCAGAGTTTTCAATTACTTACCTAATACGGCACATTTTGAATGCAAATTTGCAATGAAATTACTTAGGATTTTAGAATTACAGAAAAAAAAAAATAAAAAAGGAGGTCTTTTCGGAATTAAATTCTATCGAGGCAATGCGTTTTCCTTCAGTTAGAGTATTAATCAAATTGTCAATAAACCTATATCCAAAAATTAAATCCATACATGCTGCAATAGTAAAATAGGAAATGGTTACGAAAAAGCCCGTAATTAATTTTGGTAACGCCTTAATGGTGACTCGTGACTCTATTTTATAGGACTGTCAAACTCAAACTATTTATTTTAAGTAAACCAATTACAGACACTTTTGAATTGTCAATGGGTCGGTCAGTCAGAAAGATGAAGCTAGTTGCCCATTCCAAAGCGTAGTAGGTACCTATGGAGAAGAACGGGAAAGAAACTCCACGGACACTCTTAAATCAAAATATTTTTACAAAATATTGGTTACATCGTTCATGTTGAAAATATACATGTGAGAACAATGTAGAAAGACGAGCACGATAAAAAGCGTCGTAATAAAAAGATAAAAACTAAAACAACTAAATTAAAAATAAGCCGTGGCAGCTAAGAGGAGTCCCAACTGACGGCGCCCGTTCACGAACATGACGCATGGATTGAACTAATCCGTCAGGGATTACAGGTTATTGTTAGTTTCAATTTTAATAAACAATACATAAGTAATCCAGCGTAGTTCCCGAGCCGTTAGTTTTCAAATCACTGTGACACCTGGTCCATTGTTCAATGAAGGTCGCAAACTCACCGATAATGTAGCAATGTGGTCAACTGGTCAGCGGCTATCAGTATCAGTGACACAGTGACTAAGTGCACTCGTCGGATATGGGAGAAAAGTGCTCAAGAGGTGATAATTAAAATTTGTGAATTTGTGTTTTTCCCTTTCACAGCAGTGGGAATATTATAGGCTGATTATGTGTTTTATATTTTTAGGGTTTCGTACCTCAAAAGGAAAAAACGGAACCCTTATAGGATCACTTCGTTGTCCGTCGTCTGTCTGTCTGTCAGTGAGTCTGTCAAGACCCTTTTTCTCAGGAAAGCGTGGAGGTATCAAGTTGAAATTAATATCAAAATACGCAAGTCCCTTACGGTACGCGTACACCTAAACCGTTATCGGCCGATCTTTACTCGGGCGTCTTCGGCCGAACTCGGCCGATCAAATCAAACGTATGTAAATGAAAGGGAGCGCTTACACTACTACTACCGCCATCGTCCGATGACGCCCGAAAACGACCGATCAATCCAAAATTGGTTGGGATTTCTCGCCAGTGTGCTCGCCAGTCTGATGATTCAAAGCGCAAATTGAGTGTATTTATAGTTTAATTCTGTTGTGTTTCTGCCAGTGTTGTTATCTACCTAAATGACTATGGATATTGAAAAAATTCCGGTACGAAACGGACGATATTACATTGCGATACGAATTTTCTAAAAATAGTAATAGTTCTTTATTTCTCCTCACAATGACAAGCTTATTCTAGGTTTCACATATTATTTGTTATTTTTTTTGTTATTAGCAATGTGAGGAGCTGGTGTCTGAGTTAGGCGTGAAGCCTGTATTACAAATCACCAGGTCCCCACCCCACGGAAGAACTGCAGTGCTATTCTGTACAAATCTCACCGTGAAAACTTAGGTGAAGTGAGCGTGGAGTGAGCTGTCAATAGTGTCAATCCAATCTAGCATTGTAGAATGACAACTCACTTCACCTAAGTTTTCACGGTGAGATTTGTACAGAATAGCACTGCAGGAAGTTTAACTTAACAAAAAATATGATATTACAATCTAACGTAAAGACACATTTCTTCGAATTCCTCCATTTTAACAACGCGTCTCTACACTCTGTTAAGCCGCACAGTCAACTGCAGAAGACGGCAACGACCAATGTCGGCACAACAGTGTCGGCCGACAAAATCGGTTTTGGTGTAACCGTACCGTGCACATGCACGTCCGAGTAGTTCTGTCCGCCATCGGCCGACAAAATCGGTTTTGGTGTAACCGTACCGTGCACATGCACGTCCAAGTTACTCGTCCGAGTAGTTCTGTCCGCCATCGGCCGACAAAATCGGTTTTGGTGTAACCGTATCGTTAGAGTTCTAAAAAAATCAAGGTTCTAAGTCAACGCAAGAAAAAAATACGGACACTTTGTGACTCATTTTGATACTCTCAACTGTCGCTAGTAAGTCAAAACCTATAGGGTACCTACTTACTTCCCGTTGACCTAGAATAATAAAATTTGGCAATAGTTTTATGACATAAAAAAATTTCTTTTGTTTGTTTTTGGAATAAATTGTTTTCAACTACGGAACCCTTCATTGTGTGTGTTTCGATACGTACTTACCTATTTATAAAAGCCAATTTAAATAAAGTGCCTCTTTAAGTACCGATGGCATGTTTATAATAGCATGCATGTGATATCACAATGCGAGATTTTAAATAATACAGCATGTGAACAAGTGGAAATATCATACCAACGAGTGTTTAGACTTTAGAGACGCTTAACCAAGCTGAGAGTCACTTGTTCTTCATGAAATTGTGATAATTTTTTTTGTACTGAACCATACCTGAGAAGCACCTGTAATGCTATTCTGTAAACATCTCACCGTGATAACTTAGATGAAGTGAGCGTGAAGTGAACCGTCGTTCCACCTGATGCTAGGGGTTGACACTATTGACAGCTCACTTTAAGATCACTTCACCTAAGTTTTCACGGTGAGATTTTTACAGAATAGACCGGCTGGTTATGGAGATAAGGTCGAAGTTCCAACTATTTATGATGTCTTTTTTTACGAAAACCAGTTTTAGATTTTATAACCTTACCCCCACGACTCCTACATGTGCTTATGCCACAAAATCGCTACCGTAAACAGTTTTTTTACACCAAAAATAAAAAGCGTTTCCCAACAATAATTTTTGGGGAATGTAGGTATTACTTAGTTCGATGTACAGAATGCGTAGTGTTGACGGCTTTAATATAATAATAATAAGCCAACCTCTCAAACGCAAATTATTTACTAATTTTTAAACCCAAAACCCCCAGGGGGAGGGGGGAGGGGGGTTAGTTGCGAACCCCATAGGTTCATAACTACGTAGGATGATGTCTTTTACGTTTATATATATAATATATAAGCTTAGGGGAAGGTTGCGATCATTGGACCAGCTCTTTCATTGGACCACCAAGGTATTTCTAAAACTGTGCAAGCTAGCAACACCCAAACTAGTCGAAACGAGTCCGTGGCGACTCGGTTGCACCCCCCTCTTACCTCAGTGACGCTGCGGCACGTGGCGAGGAGAGACGCGTGTGGTTGTGTTTGCGGCAGTCAAAATCTAATTTTTTGACTCGGGAAAATTCGACGTAAGTATCTTTGTATTCATATTTTTCTACGTGCACTGTTATGAAATATTAGACAATTTAATTGTAATTCCATGTGTGTTATTCAATTTTGTCTAATCATGTCCATATATTTTTTCGTTTTTTTTTTTCTTGACAAGTACCTTGTTGCCATCAATGGACCTCAAGAGAGTTCCACCGTTGGACCGGTCCAATCATAGCAACTTTTTACTGTATTTTTTTGGACATAATTATGTGAATAGGTCCGGAGTATTACATTAATTATTGAAAAACTAAAGAAAAATCATTATAAATTTAAAATTCCAGAATGTCGCTGGCAAAAAGAAAGTACTTTGCATGGAATGAAGCAAGTATGAGCCTTGCTATAGAGTCGGTAAGAAAACAAAGAGTTGGCTTAAATGAAGCAAGCAGAATATATGGAGTCCCGAAAGCAACACTTAAACGAAGGTTAGATGGAGTGAACCAAAAAGCCATAGAACACGTCCAAATACCGGGTTCCGAAAGTGACCTCCCTCCACAATTAGAAAATGAGCTGTGTAAACACGTTCTTGAGATGGAAGGTTGCTTGTACGGCATTACTCCTACAGACATTAGACGACTGGCATTTGAGTTAGCTGAGAAAAATAATATGAAACATCGTTTTAACAAAGATAAACAATCTGCGGGCAAAAAATGGTATTATGCGTTTATGAAGCGTCATCCTAATTTAAGTTTGCGACAACCCAGAGCTACTTCCATGAGCAGGGCTACTGGATTTAATAAGCCAGCCGTTGATGATTTTTTCAATAAGTTAGAGGCAGTCATGGACAAGCATGACATAAAAGATGCTCAGCGGATATACAATATGGATGAGACGGGCTTGTCAACCGTGCAGAAGAAGACAAGAAAAGTGCTGGCGTTAAAAGGCAAGCGCCAAGTTGGAGCCATCACTAGTGGAGAACGTGGTGTAACAACAACAGCCGTATGTTGCGCTAATGCTGCTGGAAATTTTGTGCCACCGCTAATAATTTTCAAGCGCAAGCGGGCCAAAGATGAACTGAGGGATGGGGCACCACCTGGCACCATATTTGCTTTTAATCCAGACAGTGGATATATAAACAAAGAGATATTTAATTTGTGGTTGCAACACTTTGTTGAGGTTGTGAAACCAACACCAGAAAAAAAGGTTTTGCTCCTGATGGATGGCCACGCAAGCCATACTAAAAACCTAGAGGCTATAAATTATGCAAGAAGATATGGCGTAGTTATGTTTTCGTTTCCAGCACACACTACGCACCGGCTGCAACCCCTTGATGTGTTGAGCCTTTACTATATAGACGAAACAGAAAAATGGCTGCGCCTAAATCCTGGAAGAACGGTGACTATTTTCCAGGTTTCTATGCTCTTCGGAAAGGCTTATTTTCGAGCTGCTTCTGTAGGCACGGCTGCGAATGGGTTTCTGAAAACAGGCATTCATCCTCTCAATAAAGATGTATTTGCTGACTACGAATTTATTGAAGCAGTTGAACAAGAAAACGAACAGGGAAACGAAGAAGATTCTTTTGGAATGGTGTTGCAAGTCCAAAATCCGATAGACCCATTGTCTGTGTCATCATCACAAGTTTGTGCCATAGAAACAAGTGCCGTAGAAGAACCAATATCCGATGTAGAGCCGCTTTTACCTGCAGATTCAATGCTAACAAGACAGACTCACGATGCCTCACTTACAGATGCAGAGGTAAGCAACATAAATGTTGGATCTCCACCTGCAGCGTCAATTCAAGTAAGCGGAAATGAAAATTTCCGAACACCTACAGTACGTAGTGAATCTACCAGCTTTGAATTCCATATTCAACAGATATCTCCTGGAGCTAAGAAAATAGCACAGGAATTACGAAAAAGGAGTCGGAAAGCACAAAGCAGCATAGAATTGACTTCGTCGCCGTACAAAACTGCCCTAGATGAGAATGCAAAGATTCCAAAGCAGAAGAAGCCAAAATTGTCCACAAAAGAACCTCAACCGTCAACCAGTAAACAAGTTAATGAGAATATAGAAAAATGGTTTTGCAAAATCTGCCTAAAATGTGAAATAGAAGACATGATTCAATGCATGATCTGTAAAGCCTGGGTACATGTTGATTGTGCTTGTGTTAAAAAACATGTCAAAAAGTACCTGTGCCCTCATTGCACAACATAGACATTGCAACACATCTTGCAATAATAATTTAAATCTTTGAGATATCAGAACTATCTATTGTGCCTTTTTAAAATGTGATTTTTATAACATGTTGATCTGTTTCTAGTGACTTTAAGTATACAGTTATTTGTTGCTGCACGTTAAAGACTTGATTTTTATAAAAGTATTATTGATTTTATTACGATTGCCCTTTTTTATAAGCTTTAATTTTTAATGTATGTTAACTTTGCAGTTATTGCAAGTGATCTTAGCGTCTGTTATGTTGATTTTTATAATTTGTTAAATTCATATTAAGGAGAAAATATGATTTAATCACTCTTAATCAGATTTTTAGACTGTATCTTAATTTTGATGACTTGTTGATCTCATTAAATGTGCCAAATGTAAAATTTAATTACTAATTAAGTATCCTATAACTTTAGTTTGTTTGCTTGTCGTATGTGTATGAGTATTGTTTGTCTCTCCTCGTATGTCATAATTTAATAATATTGATAATTATAATTAGTTGCCATTATTGGACTTCTAGTACAAATTTCTCGAAGTCCATTCATGGCAACCCGGTGGTTCAATGAAGGTGCCCATGGTCCAAAGAAGGCAACAGCCCAAGATTTAGTTTTCTTCATTTATTTAAAAAATTGTAAGCCCAAAGTGTTTGTGCGTTTTATTATTATAAATAAAGGTCCTACGAAACAAAAATTATAAACTGCTTTCATTTTATCACTTATACAATTTGAGATATGAGGCCGTAAAGTTAAGTGGTCCATTCATAGCAACCTTCCCCTATATACCTATTATGTAATGGGTTTTTCCTTATGCACACATGGGGTGCAGTTGGCCTTTGAGGGGTTGGAGGATGCTCTGTGGTAGCCCGCGAAATTCAAATTTTCTTGCGTTTTATGCAATTTGCAGGTCCGTGTCAGATTGTATCTTGATCAAAATATGATACGCGGGAATAAAACATATGTATTTATATAATTTTAACCATGAAAATCATTAATACATCCCTATAAGTTAGAATTTGTGCAGAGTCGTTAGATTTCGTTCGTTCGACGAATCTGCACGGAATCTAACTTAGAGATTGATGAGAGAGTATTGATGATTTTCATGGTTAAAATTATATAAGTACATATGTTTTATTCCCGCGTATCATATTTTGATCAAGATACAACCTGTCACGGACCTGCGAGTTGCAAAGAACCCAAAAAAAAAAAAATGAATTTCGCGGACTACCACAGCGTATCGCCTTTAAGCACAGAACCGGTCGAAGTGGCGGTGCTTGGGGGAGGCTTATGTCCAGCAGTGGATGTCTTTCGGCCGAAATGATGATGATGATGATGATGAAACCATTTATTGCGGACAGAATCCATATTATATCGGCTATGTGATGGGTCTTGTTTACACCCTGTAGAGTGACGAATTTATGTATGTTGTCATCCCTCTGTAGAACCATTTCTGCGTTACTCTGAAACAGCAAAACTATTCAAAATTGTTGGTTTTGTCATTAACCCTTTTTGGAAGGCCAAACTAACTTATCTTGGATTGTGTGAAAGTAGCTGTGACCAGAAAGAAGAAACAATTGAAAAATGGCTGAAGGAGATGTACGGAAGAAGCCGATATGTTGCGCCGACCACAAGCAAATTTAGATACAAGGCTAGAGGACAATAAATGACTGAAACTATTTTAATGTTTCGAAATAAAATATACTTTTACTTATTCTTGTTGTTCTGAGTGTAAACTAGAATAATGTTCCCACTGCTGGGACAGAGGTCTTGTCTCTGTGAGAGGGCGTGGGCCGTAAACCACGCGGGCCCAGTGCGGGTGGGTAGATGTCACATGTCTTCGAATTCTTGGTTCTAGGACATGCCGGTTTCTTCGCGATGTCTTTCTTTACCTTTTTATCCGACTGCGTCACAACAAAGACAGGGTTATGATTTTCACGCGTATCTATGTATCTTTGAATGGGGATTTTTTGAACCCTCGAAGCATCATAACAACTGGATGGATGAAGGTGGATGAAGAGGTGTCTGCTGACTCGTGTACCTGGTGCGATGTGTTTTGTGTTTATAAAATCAAAAGAGCGGTTTCCGTCAAATATCTTTATACCATTTTTCTGCCTTTTTCCAGGATATGTGGAGTTTGGAGAGTTCAGGACCGAGAGACCTGGCATCAAGAAGGTCGGCACCTTCGCCGGAGTCTTCTGTCCTGTCGTGCTGTCTATGTTCAGTGCGCTGGTCTTCATTCGAATGGGTAAGCAGATTTGTAGGGTTTATTTTAGTAAAATATAAATTAGGGACAAAAAGAGGTTAGGTATAACGAAAATACGCATTACTTACGGGCTTCTCCTCGGGCTCGCGTTTACTAGATAAATATAGCGATTTTTTTTTGGAAAGGTTGGTGTAAACATTTCGTTCGTGATGGGCCATATTTAGACATAAACGTGCAGATGTTTTACCAACCCTAAAGAAATGTTAAATATCTTATTTGCCTGCAGTTTCACTGGCACCTTTCAAACAGTACTGGTGGTGCTTCAATACGAAGGAGAATCAGACAAGTCCAACCTCCGATGAGTCCTGTGATAGGACTCCTCTTTAACTAGAGTTTAACGCCCGATTTCTCAAACACAGCTCAGTTTTATGACGCCGTGTCGTTAAGGCTCATGCTGTCGGCATCGAATGGCATCGTTGTACAGACAGAAAAACTTTTAAGAGTGTCAAGTTATGTGTCTTCTCAGTATTTGGTTATTGGTTGTTTCTGCACAAATAGTCAGTAGTCATAATACATTTTAATAACAAATTCGCGTTTTGTGTTGAACTCACCTTATCTAGTTCATGACTCACTGATGTGCAAGGTCAATCTGCTCAGGTAATAATTCTGTTAATTGCAAATAGATATGTTTTCTATTTGATAATTGGTTTAATCCACACTGTTCGAAAACATAAAAATATTTTTACGGAAGCACGAAATTGTCTCAATATGTAATGGATGGTCAGTGGTCACCCATCCACGAACAAACCGCGTATGACGAGCAAGAATAACATGTGAAGTTGCAACGGAAACTAGACTTTACGAGTAGGCATTAAAGTTACTTTTTCCGAATGGGATATGTTGGAAGCTAAATTTTAAACGCTGTTTTCTTCTATTTCAGGTTACCTAGTTGGCAACGCAGGTCTGCTGGTCACCCTAGGCCAGTTTGGTATAGCGTACCTGATCGTGATATTCACTGTTACTTCCATCTGTGCTATTTCTACGAATGGCGCCGTCGAAGGCGGAGGAGTGTATTGTATCCTTTGTGGAACTTGGTTGTCTGTGTGAATTATCGATTCAACCTCATAATTGATTTGCCACTTGTGACAACAATTACCAGTAAATTGAAATTACACTAAAGTTCAAACTATTTAAGTGGTACATAGACAAATAAAAAAGTCAATATTGCTTGTGTGAATGCGCAGTGGTAGTCCGCGAAATTCAAGTTTTTTTTTTTTATTGAAATGAAAACTTGGCGCGTTGAACGATTTTCTGTTTTTTAATGAATAGAAACGCGCACTCCATCTAAATACGCCTTAAAAAGAATGTTAGTCATTCAAATTCTTATGAAAGTACATTTCCTTTATGTAAGGAAACCTTTGCAGGGAGAGGGTGGGAGGACGGGGGGGGGGGGGGGCAAAGGCTTTTTCTTTTGCTTTTTGTTTTCTTCACTTCTTTCACTTTTTTGCTGGACTACTATGGCTCCTATATGCTACTTAGTATTCATAAACTGCACTGAACTGCGTTTTTTGCAATTTGCAGGTCAGTGTCAGGTTGTATCTTGTGTTGTAATACATCTCTCTACGTTCGATTTCTAACGACTCTACACGAAATATAAAAAAATAAAATACTTGCCCAAAACTTACATAATCTCAGAAATCTCTCCCGAAATCTTGAAAATCGAAGAACTAACAGAGCTTGGTAACTATCCAGTTTTGACCCCTAGTTAACTGGACTTAATTTGTTGCTAATGACCTCTAGTATAACCCCTTTCAAGGAATGGGTCGAATTTCTCTATCACCCTGTATACGACAAGGAAAAAACCTGTTAGCCATTAGCTGCTACGAGTATGTCTATAATTATTAAGATATATGTGTATCATGACATGTGTCATGAATCCTTATCTTTGTCTCAGTTATGATAAGCAGAACGCTAGGCCCTGAGTTCGGTGGTGCTGTGGGGACATTGTTCTTCTTTGCCAACGTGGTGTCCAGCGCTCTCTGCATATCTGCCTGTACTGAGGCATTAGTGGAGAATTTTGGGCAAAATGGTGAGTTTCATTTGACTGTATACAATTTGCACAGGGCAAGTTTGCATGACACGTGCTAAATGACTTTGCACGATGTGTGCAAACTTAATAAGGTAGGTACCGATATTTTTACAAAAGAGCTGTATGTGGGAAAATGCGAGTGAGCTTTCCGTCGCGGAAAGCAGAACGTATCTCCTTACAAAACTACAAAACTGGTGTTTTCTATGGATAAAAGCTTTATAAGTGCAGTTAGTCCCTTAGACATAAAGTTTTGAGTATGAATGTATGGCTATAAGAGTAAGGGAAGACCACAGAAGCGATGGATGGACTGTGTGAAAGATGATAGGGCTTGAAAGGGTCACCCCCTACCGAGATGACGATTAATAGAGAAAGTATGGATGACAAAAATGTTGCTCCGACCCCAAATAGATTGGGATAAGGGTAGGAGAATGATGAGTCTCTTAAGCATAACTGGCGAAATGTGTCTATGCTGTTCACCTCCGCTTAATTCTTCAGGGAGTTTGGCCACGCTTTAGTAACTGGCCACTTTGCAAGCAAGCAATGAATGAAAAGGACAAAAAAATTTTTTTTTCGTCCTTTTCATTTATGAGCATGCTTCTTCTTGTTTCTGCCTCTGTTTTATGAGTGGCCAGTTACTAACAAAATAAATATATTTTTTAATTATTGAAAAAAAAAAAATTAAAAATATAGAAAAAAAATCCTTTTACCGATAAGAGCCTTTTGACTGTTCCCATACTTGCAGGCTACCTGGTGGGTTCCAACCCAGGTATCCCAGACGGCTGGTGGTACCGCTTCCTGTACCGCTCAGGGTTGAACGCCATCGGACTGGGCGTGTCCTTGGCCGGAGCCTCACTGTTCGCCAGAACCAGTCTGGCTATCTGGATGACGATGCTCATCTGTTTGGGAAGCGCTTTCCTAAGCTTCTTTGTGACGCCTCCTAGTATGGTAAGTTTTTAATTTTAATTTTTACTTGCATCTAAAATATATCTTAGATCATTTACATGTAGGTATTGCCACTTAATCAACTATCTACTTTAGCGTTATATAGTGTTAAGTTGATTTTTGATTGACAGTTTTTATTCCTAAAACATTATTTATTTTTAATGCATTTTGCGGTGAAATGATTGTTCCTTGCTTTTATTTTAAGGAGGAAGCTCCAGATACCCGCGAAATTCAAATTTTCTTAAGTTTTTTTGCAATTTGCAAGTCAGTATTAGTTTTAAAGTTTGTTTCGCGACCGTAACATATGTATTTACAAAATTATAATCATTAGATAAGTAATACAACTCCTAAAGTTAGTATAATCCTAAATGTCAAGATTTCATGAAATAGTAATTCATCATCATCTTCCTGCCCTTATCCCATATTACTTGGGGTCGGCGCAACAAGTTTTCTTCTTCCATTCTCCCCTGTCAACCGTCACGCTATCATTCACTCCCTTCTCTTTCATATCATTCCTCACACAATCCATCCATCTTTTCTTTGGCCTTCCTCTGCCTCTCCATCCATCAACATGTATATTCATCACTCTTTTAGTCACATGCGTTTCGTCTCTCCTCATTACATGCCCATACCAAGACAAACGATTTCGTTTCAACTTTTCTGTCACTGGCGCCACTTTCAAACTTCCTCTTATATACTCATTTCTCACTTTATCCATTCTCGTCACTCCACACATCCATCTCAACATTCTCATCTCCGCTGCATGCAATTTTTTTTCATCCGTCTTCTTCACTGCCCAGCATTCCGATCCATAAAGTACGACAGGCCTTATCACGGACTTGTAAATTTTCCCCTTCAACTTGAGGGGCATCCGTGGGTCGCAAGTTGTTCCTGTAACCTGTCGCCATTTCATCCATCCTGAGTTGATTCGGTGCGTTATGTCTCGGTCTACTTCGCCACCCCCTTGGACAAGCGACCCGAGGTACCGAAAGTCGGAGCAGATCGGTAAGGGCGTTCCGGCAAGAGATATGGGCACAGGACCGGAGAGACCGCCAAAATCACAAAACAAATACTCTGTTTTGGTCCGACTTACTCTCAGGCCAACGGTCTCCAGTCTTTTCCACCACACCTCCAATCTGCTCTGGACCTCTAAGCCTCTCTCGGCAACCAGCACAATGTCATCGGCGAACAGCATACACCAGGGCGCCTCTTCCTGGATATCCGAAGAAAGAGCATCCATTATCAGCACAAAGAGGTAAGGGCTGAGTGCAGACCCCTGGTGCAAGCCGACAGCCACATCGAAGCTGTCAGTAGTGCCCACTGTAGACCGGACTTGGGTACTGCATCGACTGTACATCGCGCGAATCAACTGCACATACTTCCCTGGTACACATTTTTCCTTAAGTGCCCACCACAAAACTTCACGAGGCACTCGGTCGTATGCCTTTTCGAGGTCAACAAATACCATGTGCAAGTTTTTATGCGCACCTCTGTATTTCTCGCACAGCTGGCGGATAGCAAAGATGGCATCTGCTGTTCCTCGACCAGGCATAAAACCGAATTGGTTTTGCGAAATTTCACTCTCTTCTTTTAGTCGCCTTTCAATAACTTTCTCCCAAGCCTTCATACTATGTGACATTAGCTTTATTCCTCTATAGTTGTTGCACTCCAGCACATCACCTTTGTTTTTAAAGATGGGCACCAGCGAACTGTTGCACCATTCGTCAGGTATGGCTTCTTCCAGCAACAACTTATTGAAAAATAAAGCTAACCACGCCCATCCATCTACCCGTAATAACTTCCATACTTCGACTGGTATTCCATCCGGACCTATTGCTTTACCATTCTTCATCCCATTAACTGCTATTCTCACGTCATCCATACTAATAATTCTCACTAACCCTTCATTTACTGGTTTATTCTCAAGCACACCACTCCAGTCATTCTCCTCATTCATCAATCTTTCAAAATAACCCTTCCACCTATCCTTAATTTTCTCATCATCCGAAAGAACTGTTCCAGTTTCATCCCTTATACACTTTATCTGACAGACATCCCTCGTCTTCCTCTCTCTAGCTCTAGAAAGCCGGTATAGATGTTTTTGGCCTGCTGGATTATCCAGTGTGTCATAAAGCTTGTCCTGGGCCTTTGCTCTCGCTATTGCTACAGCTTTCTTGGCTTTTTTCTTTAGAGCATCATACTCACTCTTTTTTTCTGCTTTCAAACTAACGTTCTCATTTTCTACACTCTGCCATTCCTTGAACTTTCTCTTCTTATCCTGTAACATATTCTGTATTTCTGTTGACCACCACCATGTATCCCTATCTATAGTACCCTTTCCTTTCGTCTCTCCCAAAATATATTTCGCTGTACTCCTAATATACCCCGCCATTTCATTCCAACATTCGCTTACACTTCGATCATTCATGTCCCCCATATCTATCATTTTATCCACCACTCGCTCTTTAAATTTCTTCGCACAATCATTCTTCTCCAGCATATGCCATTTTATTTTAGGGGGAGGTCGCTCTTTGTTTTTATTGGGCTTTATTTCTACGACCATTTCCATAACTAGGAGTCTGTGCTGTGCCACTAGGTCTTCTCCCGGTAGCACTTTGCAGTCTTTGATGTGTTTTAAGTTCTTGCGTCGAATTAGAAAGTAATCAATTTGGGTCTTATGATTGCCACTTTTATACGTAATTAGGTGTCCATCGTTCTTCTGGAACCAAGTATTAGCTACTGCCAGGTCAAATGCGGTAGCGGAATGCAGCAATGTCTCTCCCTCGTTATTTAGGCTACCATATATATCATGAAATAGTAATTCATTAGGATTATATTAACTTGGAGAGTTGTATGTGTTGTTGATGTTAATGATTATAATTCTATAAATACATATTTATTAGGGTCGCGAATCATATTCAGATCAATATACAACCTGATACTGACTTGCACATTGCAAAAAACGTATGAAAATTTGAATAAAGCGGGCTACCTGGAGCTTTCGCCTTAAGCAATAAGAATATCTTGTAAGTATTGTGGAATACTTATAAATGTTTTGAGTATGGGAAATTTTCAAACTTCCGTTACTAAAGGGGGTTTAAGGGGGCGATGAGACACTATTTGGTACTAAGTCTAAGCCGTCTGTCTTATGTAGCCAGCCTTAAGCCATAACAATATCTTGTAAGTATTGTGGAATACTTATAAATGTTTTGAGTATGGGAAATTTTCAAACTTCCGTTACTAAAGGGGGTTTAAGGGGGCGATGAGACACTATTTGGTACTAAGTCTAAGCCGTCTGTCTTATGCAGCCAGCCTTAAGCCATAACAATATAAAGAATAAAGAATAAAGAATAATATTTATTACACACACAAGATTCATGATAGGTACACAAAAGCAGATGTACAAAACAACAAAACACAGATATCTACATAAATCTACACAGATTATGTAACCCTGTCTCCTAAACTAGGTAGTCCTGTATCTTAGGAGGAGGGAATATCTTGTAAGTATTGTGGAATACTTATAAATGTTTTGAGTATGGGAAATTTTCAAACTTCCGTTACTTAAGGGGGCGATGAGACACTATTTGGTACTAAGTCTAAGCCGTCTGTCTTATGCAGCCAGCCTTAAGCCATAACAGTATCTTGTAAGTATTGTGGAATACTTATAAATGTTTTGAGTATGGGAAATTTTCAAACTTCCGTTACTAAAGGGGGTTTATGGGGGCGATGAGACACTATTTGGTACTAAGTCTAAGCCGTCTGTCTTATGCAGCCAGTTAAAATAAGTACTACGGATAATCAATCTATAAAAATCAGTTGCCGTGCATGAGTCTCGCTAAAACTCAAAAACGGCTTGACTGATTTGAATAATTTTAAGGTTCACTTCGTTGTCCGTATGTCTTTCTGTCTGTCTGTCAGTTTGTCAAGACCCTTTTTGTCAGGAACGCGTGGAGGTATCAAGTTTAAATTAATATCAAATACTACGTAGGTTTATCAGGTAGGTCGGGGTGTAGGTCCCTTGGAGTTCTAAAAAAATCAAAATCAAAATATTTTATTTCACATAAACCTACATGGGCACTTATGAAACGTCAGAAGCTAGGTGCACGGTTCCAAATTGGTCGTTTCCTATGGAGAAGAGCCGGCAAGAAACTCCACGGTTATTCTTTTAAAAATAATTGGCTTTTATAGTATTTTCAAATAACAGTGTTAATAGGTATGGGAAAACAATGTACGCCTTTCAACAAGTGACTTAACAAAATAGAAAATATTCAACAAATGTACAGTCTACTAGGCCTGCAACGTTCTCACATTCACATAATAGAAAATAATCTATTTAGAAGATTAATAAAAGAATAAAAATAAAAATCTATGACACAAATGACATGATTGTCATTACAACTACAGTAACAAATCTGAATAAATATCATGTTCACAAAAGCCACTAATATAGTGATAAAATCAACCTTCTAAGTCAACGCAATAAAAAATACAGCTATTAATGAGGCATATTTGATACTTGTAAGTAAATCAAAACCTCTCTCTCTTCTAATATCATGAAATTTGGCAAGAAGCAAGGTCTTACAGCGTTTACTTGCGTTTGATTTTCAATCAATGCAACTTTACGATTCTTAAAATTATCCAAATTAACCGTTATATTATTCACCTATATTTTTCTCATTTGCAGATAGATAGACCAGACACGAATCACATCGTGAACACAACAGCATTCCCCTACACTGGTCTAAATTCAACCACACTGTACGACAACCTGTATCCCAAGTACGGTCGCGACTACACCACTGCGTATGGCCAGATGGTGGATTTCGCGTCCGTTTTCGGGGTCTTATTCACTGGGGTGACTGGGGTCATGGCGGGGGCTAATATGAGTGGTAAGTATGTTATGAGTTTTTATTGGTCACTTAAATAACAGTGTACTACGAATTGAGAACGGGTCTTCTCGCGATATTCCTTTTTACGAGGTAAACAGCCTAGGTACCTACTTGTTTCCCGATGTTTCGACCGCCTTGCAGCGATCGTGGTCACGGGAGGACACGTCGTTTTAACGTCTGGAAACAAGTAGGTACCTGTTTACCTCATAAAAAGGAATATCGCGAGATGACCCGATCTCAATTTGTTTATAATGTGTACAAATCGCGAAAGTTTAGAAAGTTTAAGTGTACGGTCAGCAACAGAAGTCGCTTAACACTGCTACTTTTTGACATCATCTAAATTAACACAACATGATACGATAACCTGCTATTGTTTTCGCTTAACTGTTAAGAGTTAATGTTCTTAAAATTTTAAGTACTTCTGTTCCGATTTTATTTAAATATCTTGCTCAATAATTACTTATTGTTATACCTGACATAATAAAAGATGACATAATACGCAATTTTAAAATTAAGTTGACAGCATTATTGATTGAAAAATGTTACTACTCGATTAACGATTTCCTAAATGACAATGACTTAAATAAATTCTAAAGTAAATTTCTAATTTAAGATAATTGTAATACTTATATGCAATTTAATGACATACCAACTTATTTAATTGTTTTATTTAATTTAATTAATTGTTTGCTTTAATGACCTGGTTTGACCTGTAATTCGTAATTTTGTATTTTTTATTTTGACACTATTCTTTTTTAAATTATCTACGAATTTAATGTTTTAATTTTAATTAATTAATGTTTGCATGCCTAATTTAAGGTAGGTTGTACAGGGATCACAATTGTTTTTTAATACCTTATGTCATGTACCTACAATCTATGCAAATAAATAAACTTTACTTTACTTTACTTTACTTTATTGTCACGAGTCACGGGCTTGTTTACAATGTAAATAAAAGTGTATACGTGGTCTTTAAGGGCTCCGGTAGACGTGTACATGGCGACACAGTTGTAATGCTGAACGGGCTTCCACTTAAAAGAGTTAAATTTAAATACCTGGGACACTTTCAAACCGGAGACCTCAAAGACGACGTAGATGTTGATCGAGAGCGCAGGGCGCTAGCGGTCAGGGCCAATATGCTGATACATAGGTTCGCTCGTTGTAGTAATGAGGTAAAGGTTACGCTGTTTAAATCGTATTGCCAATCGTTCTACACGAGCGGTCTGTGGGTAAGGCATACCAAGAGATAGCTAGACGCCCTGCGTATTCGATATAATAACTGCTTCAGGATGCTGTTGGGACTGCCGTGCTATTGTAGTACGTCCGGTATGTTCGCTTTTGCGCATACCGATGATTCTTACGCCATAATGCGCAA
Source organism: Cosmia pyralina (assembly GCA_946251885.1). Lineage (NCBI taxonomy): Eukaryota > Metazoa > Arthropoda > Insecta > Lepidoptera > Noctuidae > Cosmia > Cosmia pyralina. Next base: position 17,296,898 of record OX276367.1, read on the forward strand.
AAAAAACGTATTCCATCCTAACAAGAGCGCGGTCTAGTTCAAATGGCATCCTAAGTATGTTCATTGAAAAGTGCGACGCACCTTGGTTGTCGCACGCTGTGGAGATGCTAGTCAGAAGAGCCCGCAGCTAACCGTACAGTTTTTCTTTTTATTTGTTTCTGTGTGTTTACTAACAATAGTTTTTAAGAACAATGTTACTAACAATTGGGCCTAGTTGCCATTAATAAACAAATATTTAATTTAATTAAAAAATTAAGATTTAAAAAACTAACGTGTTAATCTAATTTTGTTGCTGACTGTACTACGATCTTTTTGATTTTGAAAACATCTACATTTAACGATCTAAGTAAATAAATAATGACAACTTGGCGGCGACGTCGATAAAAGATGAATTGATATCACCCGGCTGTCCACAATTTCCAATGCTTACTATACGGTGCATACTGGGTAGGCTCTATTCCTTACCCATATCCTAAGGGCATGTCTTCCCTACCATTATCGCGCCCCCGGTCTACTCCTTGATACGAGTATGCAATGGGCTCTGTTGCACCATGTAACATGAGGCAACAGGGGCTAGTGTGAATCTTTGGGTTCATTTGAGTGATCTAGTCTGGTTAAACCACGCTGGGGTCGGTGCAATTCATTCATTCATTCATAGCTAAATAAATAATAACGTGTGTATCAATAAGCTTCAAAAGCCGATAACAATAGTTGACTTATATTTTTAAAATCTTACAATTCTACCCTAACGTCTGGCCTGGATGACTTTTGATTTTGTTCCGGAGTTCTTCAAAAGAATGCGCAGGACGGCTATGCTAAAAGTAAAATTTTTCAAGTTTCTAAGATATATTGTGCGTTGTAAGGGCCACGTTATATGGCAAAAAGACCTGCCTCTAACAGACAACGTTATTTTTGCACTATTGAGAACGAAGTAGTGGAATAGTGAGGAGTGGGGCCCAGTGGCAATCGCCCCGACTGACGAGCTGTAGGTCGTGCGTTCGAACCCAGGCAGGCGCTTTACTTTGTGTAAATAATTTCATCATCACTGCTCTCAAAACGGTGAAGGAAAACATCGTGAGGAAACCGGCATGTCCTAGAACCAAAACTTCGAAGACATAGTGACATCTACCAACCCGCACTGGGCTCGCGTGGTGCCACCCCACAGCCCACTCCCTCTCACCGAGAGGACGCCTGTGTTCCAGCAGTGTGAACATTGTAAGCTGATTATAAGAACGAAGCGTTTACTTGACATTATTTTTGCGCCCCTAGAACTGTCTTTTTACGCGCCGTATTCACGTGCAAAAAGAATGCTGTGAAATTGCGTCGCGTCTAAAATTTGTTGCCGTACAGATAGTAGTATTTTCCCTTGTCCCCAGGTGAATTAAAGAACCCATCCCGCAGCATCCCGTTCGGCACGCTGGCGGCGCTACTGTTCACGTTCATCTCGTACATCGCGCTGAGCGTGCTCACGGCAGCCACGTGCTCGCGCGACCTGCTCGTCAACAACTACGTGTATTTACTGCCTATTAATGTGTGGCCGCCGTTCATTGCCGTCGGTGAGTGAAGTTCGGGGTTTAGAGTAAGTAAGATCTCACGTAAACGCAGAAGAAGAAAAATGCTGATTGTATTTTTCTGTGTTTTTCTTCTTCTGCTACTTAGAGACGTCATTCACTAGAGCGAGACATCCATTGGCACCATAAAGATTGGCACCATAAAGATTGGCACCATAAAGATTGGCACGCATAAGCACTGCCAGTGCGTATACTGATCCGTGCATGCAAGTGTGATTTCTCCATAAGTATTGTGTCGGCGCGAATTAGGACAAAAACACTGGAGATGCTGATTAAAATTTTTTTTTTGTTCGTCATGTAAATTATTAAAAAATATTGGACACGTATTTTTTCTTTTTTAACGTACTTAATCAAAAGATTACGGCGATACATTGAGTTAAAATGTGGCATGACGTCACGCCTTGCTAGATTTTATACGTTTGTTATAGTTGTGACGTCGCTAGCCCCTACTCCCCAACTTTAATGCGTTTTATATAAGTATTTTTTTATTAAAATGATAAAGAAAAAAAAACGTGTTTAATATTTTTTTATTATCTGACTGACGGACTAAATAGAATCAAACTTAAACCGTCTTATTACAAAACAAGGTTCATCTTCAAACCCAGGCTTAAACCATGGACCCTTTTTTGAATTTTGAGCTTTATTCTGACACGTTAAGATGTCAGTTTTACAAAACTGACAACTTGGTACCGGACTAAGTTGTCAGTTTTGTATAAAGAACTGTATTTCTATCAAAGCTAGGTTCATATTACAAAAACTGGCTCGATGGTTTAAACCATGACGAAGAAAAACCTCGTTTTGTAATAACACCGAAAGCGTTTATTCCAAATAAACTAATTACAGGCACTTTTGAATTGTCAATGAATTTCTTTTTTTCTTTACCCAGGCATCGTTCCTATTATTAATGTAGTACTTCAATCAATCTGCCTAGCCCTTTTCCCAACTATGTTGGGGTCAGCTTCCAGTCTAACCAGATGCAGCTGAATACCAGTATTTAACATGGAGTGATAGCCTATCTGACCTCCACAACCCAGTTACCTGGTAATACGATACCCCTTGGTAACACTGGTTGTCAGACTTTCGGGCTTCTGTCGACCCGTAACGACTGGCAAAGATCCACGAATGACAGCTGGGACTAACGGCTTAACGTGCTTTCCGAGGCACGGAGGAGTCTCGTTATGTAAAGATGGTCACCCATCCACGGACAACCCCGGCAAGCGTAGCTTAACCTGATCGATCGACCCGAGCGGCTGTTATTAATGTAGTACTCATAGGTTTAAATTCCCGTAATTATTTCAGGCTTGTCCGACGAATTTCGAGCTCAAACGGAGTTCGCGACGCAGCAAGGTCGCCACGCCTGTTGCGTTTATCATTACAAAACACCGTTCGAGCTAGAAACGAGTCTGAAAAATTCGAATGAAAGATTGACCAGTTAAATACTTCAAGAGAAAAGAGACAAGATTTTTATTAAAATTATATTTTATTTACAGGTATGCTAATGGCTACGTTCTCCGCGGGTCTATCCAATTTAATCGGTGCTTCAAGAGTACTGGAAGCTTTAGCGAAAGATAACATATACGGTAAGCAACTTCAAATTGTTCATCAAATAAAAAATATAGCAAAAACATCATATTCCTTTTACAAAATATTCGGTGGTAAGGGTAACACATGTGTAGCTTGAATTGTGTCTCCATGGCAGTTATTATTAAAATTTCAGTTAACCTATGTTGTCCCACTGCTGGGCAAAGGTTTCCTCCATATTTTTCCAATTTTCTTTATGGCCTTCTGCTTCCAATCTGGTATACTCCATCGGTTTAGGTAATTAACTAAAGGTAAACAAAAAACCACGTGTCCGGTTAACCGACTAAATGTAACCTGTCACTTCAGTTGTCATGCTACGACACAATTGTACTCTTCAAATTTAGCAACGTTATGATTCGTTGTACGAATCTTTTTAGGCTCTTTACCTTTATACTCCATTTGCAATAAGTCGACATCTATACAGGGTGTTTGGTGCATCGTTTGCCAAATTGAATTGGCCGAAAGAAGAGGTCATTTGCTATCGCTTCAGGCTCAAGTACTCATTTTTGGTCACACCGGTTTTTTTATTACAACTTTCTAATTTTTATTTTGAAAAAATCCAAAACTCAGCATTAAAGCTTAAATTAAAAAAAAAAGTTTTAAGTGTAGTCGTCAAATTTCATTTTTATTTACATATGTACTGTTGTATGGCTCTATCAAATTTAAAATTACTTGCCAGTTACATCTAGTTTTTTTTTAATAAATCACAAAGTTTTTGGAAAAATAAAAAATGAACTTAAAACTCAACTTTAAATAGCTATAAAAAAAAAACTAAAAGCGATCGGGATCTTCGAATTATTTTAAAAAGTTCTCTAGTCTATCCCCTTTCCAACGGTATGTAATGTGTTAAAAAACTCTTTTAATATCTTTAATAATTAGCTAAATGTGTAGTCGAGACACATCAGGCTGATATTGGATATTACGTTTAAAACACTAGTTTTCGCATAAATTACATGCTATTAGTAGATAGATACTGTTATCTCACGTCTTACGTAGTCTCTTATCTCGTTCTTACATAGGGAACTTTCCTCGAAATTGAAAAAAAAATACATTATTACAAAAATAATCATTTATTAATAAGTAATTTAATTACATACTAATCTTACAAGTCTTGTTCAAACTGTCTACCACTATTGCGTATGCACGCGCGACATCTTCGTCTTATCTCAACTGTAGTGGTGCGTAAACGCATTTCTGCTTTGATCGTCATGAAAGCCGCCTCAATGCGTTGGACTAAATCATCTCTTGTCTCAACTTCCGTGGCGTAGACGAGTTCTTTGGCCCGTCCCCAGACGTAAAAATCCAACGGAGTTAAGTCTGGAGAACGTGGAGGCCAAGGAATAGGGCCATCCCTCCCAATCCATGAGTCCGGGAATGCATCATTCAAGTACTCCCTGACGGTTATTCTCCAATGAGCGGGACAACCGTCATGTTGGAAAACAAAAGACCTGTCTTCACTGAAAATTGGCAAATCAGCTAATAATAAGGGCAACTCTGTTTGCAGAAATTCTAATTCTTGTAAGATTAGTATGTAATTAAATTACTTATTAATAAATGATTATTTTTGTAATAATGTATTTTTTTTTCAATTTCGAGGAAAGTTCCCTATGTAAGAACAAGATAAGAGACTACGTAAGACGTGAGATAACAGTATCTATCTACTAATAGCATGTAATTTATGCGAAAACTAGTGTTTTAAACGTAATATCCAATATCAGCCTGATGTGTCTCGACTACACATTTAGCTAATTATTAAAGATATTAAAAGAGTTTTTTAACACATTACATACCGTTGGAAAGGGGATAGACTAGAGAACTTTTTAAAATAATTCGAAGATCCCGATCGCTTTTAGTTTTTTTTTATAGCTATTTAAAGTTGAGTTTTAAGTTCATTTTTTATTTTTCCAAAAACTTTGTGATTTATTAAAAAAAAACTAGATGTAACTGGCAAGTAATTTTAAATTTGATAGAGCCATACAACAGTACATATGTAAATAAAAATGAAATTTGACGACTACACTTAAAACTTTTTTTTAATTTAAGCTTTAATGCTGAGTTTTGGATTTTTTCAAAATAAAAATTAGAAAGTTGTAATAAAAAAACCGGTGTGGCCAAAAATGAGTACTTGAGCCTGAAGCGATAGCAAATGACCTCTTCTTTCGGCCAATTCAATTTGGCAAACGATGCACCAAACACCCTGTATAAACCTTTTTTACAGTCCGTTCAACCGATTTTGACTTCTATTGCGTTTGGTTGCATGACAATTGGCAGCTGCAGTAAACAGTTGGTATTGTAACCACTTTTTTGTCTTTAATGCCATCCTTAAACCTACGGAATAGAAGTCAAAATCGGTTGAACGGACTGTAAAAAAAGTTTGTTTAAATGTCTAATCTTATTGCAAATGGAGTATGGTTAATTATCTAACCCGATGGACTATAGGGACGAGTCCAAATCGTCACGACAGCGTTTCTTAGGCCTGCCTCGATGATGGCGGCTGTCTTCAGGCACCCACTGTGTGATGATCCTGCCCCATCTCTTGATCATGTCTGGATGCATGCTATAGTGTGACCCGCCCAGTCCCATTTCAGCCTCGCAGACTTATCGCCAACATCGGCGATACCTGTCATGCTCATTGTTAAAGATAAGAACATAAAGTAGATAAACAAACCTCGTCAAGTAAATCTGCTGCCAAAACATATCAATATAATTAAAAAAAATGTTTCATTGTACTGTGGCGGCATCTACATCGCCACATGCGAACTACGCATCACACTGACGTCACGTAAAATCCTGCATCGCGCAATCAGAGTTTAACGCGCGACTCAAACTCAAAGCATTTATTTCAATTAAACCAATTACAGGCACTTTTGAGTTGTCAATGTGTCGGTCAGTTAGTTAGAAAGTTGAAACTAGATGCCCATTCCAAAACGTAGATCTCAATGGAGAAGAACGGGCAAGAAACTCCACGGACACTCTTTTGATTTAAATCAATATAAGTACTTAATACAAGATCCTGGGTACATTGTTTTTGTTGCTTCTAATCTTCTCACACCCTTAAAATTGACGAGGATGCAAAACGACACGTATACTTTGGAATATTATTCCACTGACACTAATAATAATAAACGATTATTTTATTTGAACACTTAAATTACACGAAATTTTAGATTTCCTAGTGACCCTTCTCGGAAGAGAAAGTGGGTAGAAGCAGTTTGTAGAGAGGAAACCTGGATTTCAACGAAATTATCATACATTTTATCGACTACATTCAAGCACTAGAAAAGAGTGAATGTTTATGAATTTTGTATCTGTGTTTATAATAATGTAATAAAATCTTTGTGTGCGTTATGCTTCACTTGGTTGAACGAGTTTTCATACATTTGTATTTTATGTCGGGTCCAGTGGTTAATTCGTTCATGCTACATCCTAATATAATAATAAACGGCCCCGTGGTACTCACATTCACAAAAATTTAAAAGACTAGACTAGCATATATACAACGTCCCGACATCAATCGTTGGCTAGTTGCCCACCAGACACAAACACCCGTCTGCTCAGCGGATCCTCCCTTTTCTATGGAGGATGAGTGAACTTTACACCCTGTTCCTTATACCTGTATAACACCAATAACTTTCCACCGTCTCCCCCAGGTTTCCTCCTCCGCCCGATGGTGTCCCGCTCCGGTAACCCGGTGGTAGCAGTACTGACATCTTGGCTGCTGGTGCAGGTGGGCATCATGGCCGACTCGCTGAACGCCATCGCGCAGGTCAACTCCGTTCTCTTCATGACCAGCTACTTCGCCATTAACCTGGCGTGTCTGGGGCTGGATCTGGCTTCTGCGCCTAATTTTAGGTTAGTTTTTTTTTTCATAAAAATATAATTTGAAATTGTTAGCACGATAATTATAGCCATGAAACAATATTATTCTCCTCGTCGCCATCTTTGATTATGAAATATACTTGATTATTATGAGCGTATTACTCATCATCTGCCTAGCCGTTTCCCAATCATGTTGGAGTCGGCTTCCAATCTAACCAGACTGGAGCGACTGCCTATCTGGCCTCCACAACCCAGTTACTGGGTAAAGCGATACCCCATGGTAAGACTGGTTGTGCAGGATCAGGTTTGTTCGTCCAAATGAAGCGACTGTGTTGTGCAACAGATGTATATTTTGAAAACGTTTACAATAGTTTATCGTGGTGACTGGCAGTTCGGAAGAGAAGAACAGAAGCGGCGCGGAAGTACATACAATATTTGACGGAGGCGCGAGTGAAGGAGACCGAATGAATGACCGAAGGAACGACCGGATTCAAAATCGATTGAAGTTTTCTTCATCTTCTTCCTTTCAATGATAGATGGCACCTGTGCCGCGTCCAGTCGTATGTTGTTGCGTCCGTTGGTCGAGTAGATGGCGTGGACACTGGTTGTCAGATTTTCTGGCTTCTGACGACCCGTAATGACTGTCAAAGATCCAAGAGTGACAGCCGGTATCAACGACTTACACTCCTACCAACTTATCTGTGAAATGGCGAAAATTGGAACTACGGCCGTCATGTTGATATGTCTTCGATTGTGCCGACGCATGTCATTCGATTGTGTCGACGCATCGACGGTGGCGTCCTCTTTCAGTTCACAGATAAGTTGGTAGGACTATAATAATAATAAATAATAAGCTTTATTTCATGAAAACAGTACTTAGATTACATTAAATTACTGTAATACTTAATTATATACTTTATTATAATTACTGTAATAATTAATTAGGACTGTACCGTGCTTTCCGGCTTTTTTTGGACTCTTAGATGCGTCGTTCCCAAGACTGCCGGTAATCATTCAGGCCATCAAAAAGATTTCCTTAAGATGATTTATGTTGCGCTAGTGCAGTCGGTACTTTCCTATTGTATACCTGTCTGGGGTGGTGCAGCCAAAACAAAATTTCTAACGGTGGAAAGGGCACAACGCGCTCTTATTAAGTGCATGTACTTTAAAAAAAAGAGATATCCTACTGAAGACCTATTTCGACTTAGTAACTTGCTCTCAGTCAGGAAACTTTACATTACACAAATTATATTAAAAAAACATAAGTCTCTTTCCTATGATGCTGGCATACTGAAAAAAGAAGGAAATAAGTAAGTATATGATATTAAATATCCCTAGGACAAGGACTTTGCTAGCCAGTAGGCAGTTCAGTAAAAGATCTGCTGCGTTATATAATAACATTAATAAATACATTTACATTTATCCCAAAAACTACTATGATAGTAAAAAACATAGAATGGAATGGATACTAACGCTTACCTATAATGATACCGAAACACTTCTGGGACCTTGACACATACACACCCTCACCCTCATGTACTCTCAATCACACCTACAGGATACACAGGCACACATATACTCACACACATACCCACCCATTTGATTTATTTTAAATTAATGTTAATTTATGTAGTTTTAGCATAAAAATTATACGTTTTGGTTTCTATATTAACACGTCTTGTTATGAAAGAGCGGACTCTCCTAATACAGGCACTATTTGCCTAAAAGGAGGATCCAATCAAAAATGTTGTTTATATCTAAATTTGTTTTACCAATAAATTTTTTTCCGAGACACGGGGTGGTCTCGGTATGTAATATGGTCAGCCATCCACGGACCGACCGCGGCAAGCACCTGATCGGTCAAACCGTGCGGCTGTTAATACTTCGCCACGAGCCCTAAGTGTTCTTACCAAATAGACAATCGGCTTCCACTGTTCGCCTATCTTGGATTTTGACTTTAGTTTTAGCATAGGTACTTAAGTCAAAATTCTTCGAAAATAATCAAATGCGATCATATAAAGTTATTTGAAACGTGCTCGTTAAGGACGCTGTTACAAATGGGTAGTCAAATCATTACTTTTTTACACAAAAGCATGTTTATTAAATAAAATGCTTTACATTCTTAAAATGTTTTTTGGCCGAATTGTTGATAGATGTGCATGGTACGATTCTGAACTATAAATATAATTTTAGATAGGTACAGTTTCTCAATAAATGTACCGGAGTGAAAAATTTTATTTCGGTACATTTATTGAGAAAATGTACCTATTTAAAATTATTTTTATAATTCAGAATCATATCTCACAACAATTTGGTCAAACAACATTTGAAGAATGTAAAGCATTTTATTTAATAAACATGCTTTTGTGTAAAAAAGTAATGATTTGACTACTCGTTTGTAACAGCGTCTTTAAAACTGTGAACATGTCCATTTCCTGCCCTCTGGTTACGAGTAAGGGACTAACTACACTAAGTGCCTATTTCCCGATGAAATTGTCTGCCAAGTAAGTTAATAGGAACTTAATCGTAGTTGGTGAAACAAGCCCTTATTCAGCTTATTATAGCTTTGTCCATAGAAAAAAAATATCAGTTTTGAACGGATGCATACGCATTTCCATGCAACACTGGTGTTTTCTATGGACAAAAGTTGAATTGAGCTGAATAAGTGTAGTTATTCCCTTAATGTCCACTCGTGGCTAAGTAAGGAGGAGCTCGTGGCTAAGTAATAACAGCCGCACGGGTCGATCCATCAGGTTAAGCTACGCTTGCCGGGGTTGTCCTTGTATGGGTGACCATCTTTACATATCGAGACTCCTCCGTGCCTCGGAAAGCACGTTAAGCCGTTGGTTCCGGCTGTCATTCGTGGATCTTTGACAGTCGTTACGGGTCGTCAGAAACCCGAAAGTCTGACAACGAGTCTTACCCAGAGGTATCGTATTACCCAGTTAATGGGTTGTGGTGGTCAGATAGGCAGTCGTTCCATGTTAAATACTGATATTCAGCTGGATCGGGTTAAACTGGAAGCCGACCCCAACATAGTTGGGAAAAGGCTAGGCAGATTGATTGAGTCCCTTAATGTCAACAGTTTTATGTCTCAAACAAAATGTCTGTGTTTGTGTGTTGTGTGTACTCACTGTTCAATCATAGCCGAATATTAATCACACTTTACGCACACAATTGAATATGAGGACAAAATCTGAAAAATAAAAAATGAGAACACTTTGTACATCTCACAGGCCATCATTCAAGCAGTTCTCCTGGGTGACGTCTCTCCTGGGCTTGCTGGGCTGCGCCTCGCTAATGTTCGGTCTGCGCGCTCTGTACTCTCTGGGCGCAGCGCTAGCGTGCGGCTCGCTAGTGGTAGCGCTGCATCTGCTGTCGCCAGCCGCTGCTGATCCGAAGTGGGGCTCGCTTAGTCAGGCGCTTATATTTCATCAGGTAAGCAGGTCTATATCAACAGCTTATTGTTCAGAAAGCAAAAAAAAAAACTGACCAAATGCATGTCGGACCACGCACAATGAAGGGTTCCGTAGGCGGGATAAATTTATCCCAAAAAAATCTAACATTGTAGTTGAAAAACATGTTCTCCCATACATCGATTTTCAATTGCTTCATTTCTTTTATCTTAAACTTTATTAATTATGATAGTAAAAATAACCTGCTTACTAATATTATATTTGTATGCCGATTATTGGCCGAACATACAGATCAGCTAAAATGTATAAATAACACCTTTTTGTACTTATGTTCACAAATAAAGATTGATTTGATTTGATTTGATTTGATCGATATACGTCATGGCATGGTCAATTCTCCAACAGCAAATATAGCAAAAAAATTTTTTGTAGGGTAAAATTTCAAATGAACGATTTTCGGCCTTTTTCCTTTACTTGTGCTGTGAGATATTGTTTCTTGCCAAATTTCATGGTTCTAGGTCAACGGGAAGTACCCCGGTTTTGATTTGTTTTACTGCATTGACTTCGAAGCTTGATTTTTTTAGAGCTGTGCTCCAAGTGACCGTAGACCTACTTATTTGATATTAATTTCAACTTGATACCTTCACGCGTGCCTGACAAAAAGTCTTGACAGACGGACAACGACGTGATCCTATAAGGGTTCCGTTTTTCCCTTTTGAGGTACAGAACCCTAAAAACAAAAATAAAATGCGTTATGTATCTTGAAAATGTTTAAACTCTTGCGCTTTCATCTTTGTATTTACACTACTTAATGTTAACGTAGGTGGTAGGTACATTATAAAATATACATAATACTGTCACCCACGTATGCGTGGCAGAGAAAACACAACAAAAGCGAACTGTTCCTGTTACTCGATGTGACAAACTTAAGTCTGAAAAATGACTGCCGTACAAAAAGTTTTGACGCACGTGCAATGGCGCTACACGCATGCCTCACAAAACAGAGACAACAACATAATGGAAGCGCACAAGCTTGGACGTAAAAATAGGTAGCAAAATTTTGAAGAAAACATTCACTTTGTTCGCATAACTTGTGTATAAAATTAACCTTATTTTGAACCAATTACTACCTAAACATTTCCAGGTCCGCAAATACTTGCTGCTTCTGGACCCGCGTCGCGAACACGTGAAGTTCTGGCGACCACAGATGTTGTTGCTGATCGCCTCGCCGCGACAGTCCGCGCCGCTCATCGACTTTGTTAACGATCAGAAGAAGGTAATTACTAGTTATAACTAAACTATCTAGCTATAAAAACTAACAGGACATAGGGTCCTATTCAAATAGCACGAATACATAATGGATCTACTCAACCAGATCTTCACCAAATTTTTACTAGTTTTACCACCTCATACATACTCATCCCACACACATATACACACTCACTCCACACTCATACAAAATTGTAAATGAGAGTAATATAAATATTCTATTATATCTAAAGGTTTTTTTTTCTCTATTTTTCGCTTCATTCAACTATTTAAAGAAATCCTGTACCAATGAGTTACAAATATTGGCTATTGACTTTGCTGCGGAGGGACACTGATCTCTAAGATACAGGGATACCCCTAGTTTGGAGATCAGGGTTTCAACATTGAAACCCTGATCTCCAAACTAGGGGTATAGGGGGGGGGGGTGTTATATTTATAACATTGTTTTACTTAGGCTTACTTTGGCTTTTCTTCAATATACATTTTTTTTTTCAAATAAAAAAGAACCATCGAAATCAGATCTCATAAGTACTTCCTCCAAAAAGGGGCAAAAAGGGGGGCTTTTTTGCCCCTTTTTGGAGGAAGTACTCCTCCTCAACAAAACCCGACGACAAAAAAATATATACAGTCGTAAAACCTGTCCTGGTCGGTTGTAAAATACGACCTGTAGAGGAGTAGCAACAAACTGACAGACGAAAGAAAATTTTGCCAGACTTGAAGCAGAGACGCTTTGCTCGGTTAATAAAAAAAAAAAATTAAGATACGTTGATTATTTGTCTTTGCATTTCGTAAAATATTTGTTACTTCACAGGGTGGTCTCTTCGTGGTTGGTCACGTGCGAGTAGGTGAACTGGATGGCTCGGGGGATCCCTTGGCAGCAGAGCACAAGTACTGGCTCAAGTTGATCGACCATCTCAAGGTAACACACGCCAGCGGCATGTTCCGTCTGTTGGGACAAGTTTACTCAAACTGTTTCTAGTACTTTCTTCAAAAGGCCAGTTCGGATGCTGTTCTATATTTTGTTACACGATATTTTTTTATTTTTAATGTCTGGGCAACGTCTGACGTGTCGACTGCACCCCATGTGTGCATAAGGAAACATCCTTTATATAATAAGTATATCAGCTTATATAATCTTATATATAAAATTCTCGTGTCACAATGTTCGTTCCCGTACTCCTCCGAAACGGCTTGACCGATTCTCATGAAATTTTGTGAGCATATTGAGTAGGTCTGAGAATCGGCTAACATCTATTTTTCATACCGCTACTTTTTATCCCGGTCTACGCAGGTGAAACCGCGGGGCGCAGCTAGTATAAATATATAAACGTAAAAAAACATCATCCGATGGAAAAAAAATAACATCATCAGTAGTTGTGAACCTATGGGGTTCGCAACTAATCAAAGGGGTTTCGGGTTTATAAATTAGTATATGATATCGGCTAAAGGGTAAGAATTTGACCCCTGAGTTTGTTTCGCCGTTTCTTCTTAGGCCTTGGCCTCGAATTTTGCGGGCAGCGGGGCGGCAGCGGCGGCGGAGCGGGAGCGGCAGGATTTTATGCGTAAAAACAATTGGACCGGACCTCCAAAACAGCGGCGCGGTAGCGGGGCGGGACAATGCGAGACGCGCCGCCGCCGCCGCCGCCGCCCCGCTGCCTGCGAAATTCGAGGCAGAGGCCTTAGGGGTAGTCAGATAGGAAATGTCGACTCCATCTAGCTTATCTGATTAAATCAATCTGCCTAGCCTTTTCCTAACTATCTCGGGGTCGGCTTCCAGTCTAACCCGATGCAGCTGAACACCAGTATGTTACATGGAGCGACTGCCTATCAGACCTCCACAACCCAGTTACTGGGTAATATATGATACCCCTTGGTAAGACTGGTTGTCAGACTTTCGGCCTTCTGACAACCCGTAATGACGAAAGACAGCCGGGACCAACGGCTTGCTTTTTTTTCGTCATTTCTGTCAATGTGAGATCAAACTCTCTTTTGCCACTGTAGGGGGGCGTCCATTAATACGTGAGGCGTTTACGGGAGAGAGAGGGTCGAGCCGAAACTCACCCAATCTCACGTGGTTCTCGGCAAATATCACGTATTTTTTTTTCCCCAAGAAACAATATAAAATGGCGAAAAAACAGGGTAATTATTATAAAAGTATGTAAGGATCGTAGCAAGTGGTGTTCTGTAGTTTCTGCCTACCCCCATGGCAAGAAGGCGTGAGTTTATGTATAAAAAATAACTAAGCAAATTATTATTTTTTTAATAAATCTAACGCAATCGAGCACAGATAAACATATTTACACTAAAAATACTCATTTTGAAAAATTTCACATGAGATTGTCGTGGGGTGGGGCCCCACGTCGAGCCAAATCTCACGACATCTCACCAAGGGGAGAGGTGCTCGAAAAATCGCCAAAACGCCTCATGTAATTAATAAACGCCCCCTAGCAATTGACCTTTTTTTTATCAAATTGTTTCTCGGCTGTTCCGCCTTTTAATAAATGTGGAGTAAAGTTAAGCCGAACTTACACCTTGAAAAATGGGTGGTTAATCTAAAGTGTATGCTGGTTGTAATATTCTGCGTTTTTTAATAAGGGGGTTATTAGTGTATAAATTACATGTTATATCCAGGTAAAAGCATTCGTAGAGCTGAGCCTGTCATCCTCGGTGCGCTCTGGAGCGGCTCAGCTAGCTCGCCTCGCCGGGCTGGGCGCCATGAAACCAGATACCGTCCTGTTGGGCTACAGGGATACAGCAACACCAACTGACTTCTTTAGAGAGTAAGTATAAAAAAGCGGCCAAGTGCGAGTCGGACTCGCCCATGAAGGGTTCCGTAGCAGCAAGTAACATAATATAAAAGTTCTTGTAGTTCGTTGTAACTTTGATTGATGTTTTAATAATTGAGTTGATGGAATGAAAGGTAAATTGCGGTTTACGATTTAGGACGTATTAAAAAAAAAACTACTTACCAGATTTTTTTTCAAACCAATTTCCGGTAGAAGTTTACATTGTAATGTACATCATATATTCTTTTTAGTTTAATCATTCTCTTATTTTAGAAGTTACAAAGGGGAGGGACACACACATTTTACCACTTTGGAAGTGTCTCTCGGGCAAATTATTCAGTTTAGAAAAAAAATATATTAGAATCCTCAATATCATTTATGAAGACCTATCCATAGATACTCCACACATATGGGTTTGATGAAAAAAAATTTTTGAGTTTCAGTTCTAAGTATGGGGAACCTCCTAAATTTATTGTTTTTTTTTTCTATTTTTGTGTGAAAATTTGAATGCGGTTCACAGAATACATCTAATTACCAAGTTTCAACAGTATAGTTCTTATAGTTTCGGAAATAAGTGGCTGTGACATACGGACGGACAGACAGACATGACGAATTCATAAGGGTTCCGTTTTGTGCCATTTGACAACCCTGAAAACCTAAAAACTAGTAAAATAAACCTTATTGTTTTATGATGTGCCAATGAATTTCAATCTTAGTGTGCACGTTTTTTGGTTGTTGAATATACTACCGAAATCAATAAAAAATCTCTGTCCACAGCCCCCTATCCCCCTACAAAACCGACCTCTTCGACCTAGAATCAGGCGAAACGATATTCCCTCTACGCGCGGCGACGACTCCGCGGCTGTCGGGCAGCGAGTACGTGCGCGTCGTGTCAGACGTGCTGTGCGTCAACAAGAACGTGGGACTGTGCCGGCACTTCCACCTGCTGGACATGGCCAAGGTGGAGCGGTGAGTTTTGTGCTTAGATGACTTTAAAAAAGTAACTTATCACTGAAGGTGGTAAATATAAGCATTTGTGTCTATTGTCTTCTAAAATTTTTTCAATCTCATATACAGGGTCAGGCTTGTTTCTCTTAATTATTTCTAAAAGCTGAGGTTTAGTCAAATTCTTTCCGTAGTCAATTTTATTTTGGGTCAACCATAATTGCATATCTTTTTTTAAGGAATTCGTATTTGGGACTTTATTCACACAAATACGGTGATAAGGAGCATTATCCATCACTATTATGGATGGCTCTCGTAAATTAGGCACAAGTTTTTCAATAACCCACTTTTTAAAGTTGGTACTATTCATCTCGTCATGATAATCACCACTTTTTGTGTTTGATATAAACACAAGTAGTGCATTTGTAACAAATCCAGTATCTCCTTTTGCATGAACAATAATATATCTTTGCCCTTTCGATATAGGCTCCAATACTACACCCTCTCCTTGCCAACATTTACCCGGTGTATGCGAATAGTGAATATAGGTCTCATCTAAATAAATTATGGGCCGGGGCTGGGGAGATTTATTATTTTTATCCACTGCATGCAAGTACTTAGCTCTCCAAGCTGATATTTCATTACGCTCCATAAGAACCTTCCGATTGGATTGAGATTTTTTAAAACGAAATCCCACCTTGTGAAGCAGCTTTCGCAGACTCTCTCGCTGTCCTGTGTAAGCCCCCGTTCCCACGGGCGTAATAAAATCGCGGCGGGATTTTATCGCACACTGGATTTTCAACTCTATTGTTGAGCCGAGCGTTGAGAATCCAACTTAACAATAACAGAGTGCATTCTAGCGAGTCGAAAAAACACACTGTTGGATTTTGCACACTCGGCGCTAAGCAGAGCGTTTATTTATTTATTTAGGATCTCCAACAAAAGATGTACACAATACATGAAACATAAATAAAGGGAACATCAGGTATTAAGTAGGTGTACTCCTTCACTTATAGGAGACCACAGCATGCACAAAAATGATAACAACTAAGCTAACAAAGTTAAAATATTAATAATAAATAAAATTTAGAGAAAAATTAATACATTTTTAAAACACAAAAAAACATAAGAAATTAAAATATAACATTTAAAAAGTTTAGCGTTGAAAATCCAGTGCGCGAAAAAAAATCGCCGCGATATTTTTACGTCCGTGCGAACGTCGACTAATTTATTTCTGTCTTTAAGACCTTTAGAAGCTTTTTAACAGTAGGGACCTCTTTTTTAGCAGAATAAAATTCATGTACTTTCCTCCGTATAACTCCCATGTCAAAATCATCAACATGCACAAATCCACTTTTACGTTTTCTCTCCTTGCCTAGTGTCCGAATTTTTGTATCAGTTTCTTCTGCTGCGTGCCCTTCCTTAACTATTTTTGAAATTAGTACTTGACTCACACCTGAAATATAAGATAGTAAAATAAATGTTAGTAGAAATTTGAAATCTTGCAGGTTAGTTTGCTCACTCACTTAGCAGGTTACCGTTGCCAGGTTACTGATGTACGTTACCGTTACGCTAACCTGCAGCAAGAATAGAAAGGAATATTTCGTGGACTTAAATAATTAGTTAAGTATCGGGTAATTTATAACAAGAAAGTTGACAACACTAACCTGTCACTACCGAAATTCGTTTATATATTTGATTAAATGGAATAATCGGAGACCCCGCCCGCGCTTCTTCTTCAAAAAAGGTTTTAACCTTTAGAATAATGTTTCGAGCATCACTTTTAATAGCTTTCGGCATATTTAACTTTATAAATTTAGCAATATCAATAAACAACCAGAGAAAACGAATGTAGTAGATACAGACAAACGAATGACATTTCAACATGACGACCGTAGTTCCAATTAAGTTGGTAGGAGTGTAGGTAGTTGTATTTTGAGTTACATAGAAAAAAATATACTGTAAGTAATTGTAAATTATAAGCCTTTTATAGGTGGTTAGCTCAAAATTGTCTTTTTAGCGTCAACAGCTAAACACAAAAAGTAAGCTTGATTTAACTCGGTGCCAATATCCCTTGACCTAGCATACTGGCACAATTATTAAGTTTATGAGGAGCTCGTGGCTAAGAAATAACAAGCACGGTCGATCCATCAGGTTAAACTACGCTTGCCGGGGTTGATCAGTGGATGGGTGACCAACTTTACATACCGAGAATCCTCCGTGCCTCGTAAAGCACGTTAAGCGTTGGTCCCGGCTTTTATTCTTGGATCTTTGACAGTATGGGATAAAATCTGCAGCAATTTAAGCCCACGTACGTACCTTTATAATCCAGAGATCTCACTCAAACCCAGGGAGATGAGCTAGATGTACATGCACGCGTGACTTCAATAGGCTGCCGGCCGGCGAACCAAATCTTCAAATATCCCTCAGGAAGCAAGTTAAAAGTCCAAAATCCAACACAGCACTATACGTTCTTGATGAAACAAAGAGGCAAGTCCATTTATTTTTCGAGAAACTTCAAAATTTCATCAGAAAAAGAATTTTCAAAAGCGGAGCGAACGACACATAATAATAAAATTGAACTACAACTACAACTGAAGTTATTATTTTTTTTTTTAATCCACGTTCTACTCGAGTCCTTCTTTTCTTAGCGCCATCTATGGGCCATGTTGCGAGTAAACTCTAGAAAGTGCTAGTAATGTGGGCTGCTACGTCCATAAATATCGGCGTGATGATTCAACAAATTAGAAATTCTGTTATTTAATTTTCATAATTGAAAAAGCCACTGACGCTTCACCAAATGGTTTTTCCTTTTGAGGTACGGAACTCTAAAAATGAGTAAATAAATAAATTAGTAACTAACATTAACCATATTTCTTTGCAGAAAATCCCCGTCTCTCCAATATATAGACGTATGGCTCGTCGAGGTCCTCTCCCCTAACTGCGAGGAGCCTTTCACAGTCCGCGGCCTGTTCGCGCTACAGCTGGCAGCAGTAGTACGCTCCGCTAGAGGCTGGCAACACCTTCGCCTGCGCCTGCATGCGGTCCACGTGCCTGCGCAGCATCCTACTACTATACACGGTAAGTGTGGCAACACTGGTGTAAGACAGAGGTTAAGCTTAACATAACATCACGCAGTATTTCCCGAAAGGTATGGCAGAGATGTAGTATATATATTATATATATTTAAGTCCCATCTAAAATGGCGAACTTATCGCCATCAACGCGGCAAGAATCCAGTCACCGGGCGGAAAAACTCGATAAAAAATTATCCGACCTGATAGTCAAACCCAGGACCAGCTCAGTTGTTGCGCTTGCGACCACTAGACCAAATATATAATATAAATTAATCCTAAGCAAAAAAAAAAAAAGAATCCTCATTTCCCTTGATTACGCCATAACTTGAGAACGGCTTGACCGATTTGAATATTTTTTTTTATTCTGCGATGGTTTAAAAGAAAAAAAAAAATAGGAAAAAAAAGGTAATGGAAATTATGACAGGAATTTGTACTTTTATTGTATTACAAGTCGTGTGTCCGATTGGATTTCCCATTGATTAAACCATTTCAGGGGTGGATTTTTAAAAATCCTTTCTTAGTGCTCACTTTCGTACAGGGTCAAATTAAATCTAAACGATTAAACAAAAAGGATATTAATTTGTTGATTTTTTTTTTTGGGTCATCAATCGCGCGCCGGTAGTGAAGTAAAATATCAGTTTAAAAAACTTTTTTTGTATGTAAATCTCACAGACGTGATGGATATCGATATCGCAACACGATAAAACAGATTTTATCAACTCACACTTGCAAGTAACAACCAGCGGTTAATGACCTCAAAAAAAACAACAAATCTTTTTTTTTTTTCTCGTGTTTAGATATATTGAGGAGTTTCGCTAGCTAATTTAATTTGACCCTGTATAAGATGCTCTTGTGCAAAAATCGTTGGTTAGGTTGTGCGTTGTCTGTCAGTGAGTGAATTTATGAAGAACTTGGAATTTTTATGAAATAATTAGATTTTTTTTCTTTTAGCTGTGTGGTTTTATTTTACTTTCAGCTAGATCTTTTTCATTGATATGTATGTAGGCAAATATTGCAATTCATAATGTATTTGATTTCGCCTCGTTCTAGAAGCGGGTCGTACAGTGACGGTGGGGGAACATTCTGCGCTGGAGTCGCTGGCCGCCGGCCGACCGCTGGAGGACAGACTTGACAAACTGCTCAAGTTGCTGAGGATTAACGCTACTACACATATTGTAAATTTATTGTCATTTTAATTTAAGTTTTACACCCAGCCGATCGTAGGATGTTGTATTGATGCCTTGATTAATATTAATCGTGTAAGTGTCCTAAAGCTACGGTTTCCTAGGAATGCTGCCATCATGAAAATCTGTAATTTTCAAACCCAGCCCCCCAAAGATTTAAATCGCTAGATTTGCCCTTACCGTACTTAGTCACGCAAAAAGTTTCCATACTGAGAAGACAGCTCACACATTATTTATATAGCGTTTCCATGTTAATCAAATGAAGTCACTACGTCATTGTGTATCAGAGGTGTCAAACTCAAACTCAAAGCATTTATTTCAAATAAACCAAATACAGGCACTTTTGAATTGTCAATGCGTCGGTCAGTCAGAAAGATGAAGCTAGTTGCCCATTCCAAAGCGTAGTAGATCCCTATGGAGAAGAACGGGCAAGAAACTCCACGGACACTCTTTTCAATCATAATATTTAAAAAAAATATTGGTTACATCGTTCATGTTGAAAATATACATGTGAGTACAATGTAGAAAGACGTGCACGTTAAAAAGCGTCCGTAATAAAAAGATAAAAACTAAAACAACTAAATTAAATATTAAAATTAAAAATAAGCCGTGGCAGCTAAGAGACGAGCAGTCCCAACTGACGGCGCCCGTTCACGAACATGACGTATGGATCAGCACCAATTAGCTCAACCATTTTGAAGGGAACTTAATGATCCAACACACACGCCACCACCAGCGAGACATTTGAGTGAGCATGGCATACTCTCAAACCGAAACAGAAACGCGACGATCTTATGATGCGGTAGCTTAGGGCAAATCTGATGATTTAAATATTTGCAACTGTCATCGTTTTCATGACAGCCGTAGCTTAAGAAATTCAGATCGATGATTGCAGCTTGATATGTGGAACGATAAAAGATTAAGTTTTGTTAAGCAAAACTAATTAGGTTTAACATAACATCACGTCAGTAATTGTGGAAGAGTTAGGTGTACCTACAGTACACCCACATTTCGCCAAGTCCCATGTAATAGGGAGCGAGCACAAATCCATTATTATCATCAACCGACCAGAAATCCAGATTATGAAGTGTTCCTGAGAAATTTCTGTTGGAAAATCCAATAACACCTTACCCGACCTAGGAATTGGATCCGGGACCTCACGCTCAGCAGCAGCGCTTACAACCATTAGACCAACGAGGCAGTAATTAGGTATTATTCTGTAAAAACTAACTCAATAACTACTGACTTTTTGCTAGTCTATCGATAATTGATGTGCAATGTTTTCATCGATCAATCGGTAATACGAATAACTAGAGATCGGATATTCGGATGCATATTTTTTGTAATTATTTTTGTAATTCATAAAAATATTGTGTTTCTTTTTCTTTTTCATTCTTCTTTTTTGTTTTTATTTGTATAAGTTTAATAGCAATTACATAACCTGGGGAGGGGCGGAGCATCGTAACACAAGCAAACTATTTGCTTAAAAAGGAAAAAAAGGATTTTCTCATATTGTAACTAGAATAAGTTATTTAAGCTAATGCAATAAACATTTTTTTTTTTTTTTGTATTTAAGTACTTAGGTACCTAAAGGTAATTTTTGGCTAAGAAACTATGGTAGCGGCTTCTTAATTTTTTTTTTTCTTAATATAAATCCCGGGTTTCCAGAAAGTCTGGGAATGCACAACTAATCGGTTACGTGGTATGGAAACGACTTCTTAAATATCTGGTAATATATATTTAAAAAATGACGGGACACCGAAATTACATCACTATTCGTATGGTTGTTTACTTGAAATTCATTTTTATTAACATTACTTATCCTGACGTTTGCTATGCCAGTTTGGCAACCTACTTTACAACATTAGCTAGCATTCGATTCTGTAGTCAAAAAGTGCCAACACCTGTACGTGAGTAAATAATAAATATACATTCGATTCTATAATCAGAACTCTCGATCCCGGAATCCCTAGATTTTGTCGATACATAAGTGCATTCCATAATAGCCACACCTCAACTTTAGGTAAATATGCATTCAAATACCAGATCTATAATAATAAATTACATACACAACGTCGGCATCGGCACGATTGACTTTCGCTCGATTTACACTTCTATGAATGGTATTTTACAACGTCATCAATTGATTTGTAGATAAACTACTGGTTTTGGAGTTCACTGACTTTTAAAACGGCTGTTTAGATATTTAATCAGTTCTTTCTTTGGGAAGTTTGACATAAACCAGCTGTTTAAATACCTAACCGGCATTTTGAATGTATTGAACACAGCCCCTAGTAGATACACTACTGGTTTTAATAAACTAACAAAAATATTTCTGTTTCAGGTGACAGAGTGGCCTAAATTAGATGAACATAGCAGATTTTCTAACGACGATGAGAACAGCATGTACCAACGAGTGCCTATCGGCTACTTACAAATGTAAGTCAATCAATCAATCTGCCTAGCCTTTTCCCAACTATGTTGGGAATGCTTCCAGTCTAACCGGATGCAGCTGAATACCAGTATTTTATATGGAGCGACTGCCTATCTGACCTCCACAACCCAGTAACTGGGTAATACGATACCCCTTGGTAAGACTGGTTGTCAGACTTTCGGGCTGTCAAAGATCCATGAATTACAGCCGGGACCAACGGCTTAAGGGGGATGCGATAAGGTAGCCCGCGAAATTCAAATTTTCTTACGTTTTTTGCAATTTGCAGGTCAGAGTCAGGTTGTATGTTGATTAAAATATGAGACGCGGCCGTAGCTAATATGGCTTTACAGAATTATAATCATTAGAATCAGCAATACAACTCCATAAGTTAGAATTGAGCTCAAATCTAGCGATTTCATGAAATCATGAGGTTTGAGGTCAATTCTAACATAGACTGACCTGCAAATTGCAAAAAACGTAAGAAAAGTTGAACTTCGCGGCTACCTTACCGCATCCTCCCTAACGTGCTTTCCGAGGCACGGAGAAGTCTCGGTATGTAAAGATAAAGATGGTCACCCATCCACTGACCAACCCCGGCAAGCGTAGTTTAACCTGATGGATCGACCCGTGTGGCTATTATAGTACACGGTACTTATTCACTTTATACTGTAAACCTGTCACTTTTCTTAGGTTACGTTACATAAGGCCTATTTCCCTGAAAACTTCAAAATACAGTATTCTGATCTGATCATGTGTATTGCAAAGCAGTGACAGCGGTGCAGCGGCAGCACTGAAACGTCAGATCCGGACACCTGTCAAAAGTGTCAAAGCGCCTATGTTTTCTTTAGTCATGACTGAATGATGGACGTATGATGAGCGTCATCATATTATAGAGGTATGAGGAACAAGGTGTAAAGTTCACTCATCCTCCATAGAAAAGGGAGGATCCTCCCACCAAACGGGTGTTTGTGTCTGGTGAGCTACTGCCCGACAGTTGATGTCGGAACGTTGTATATATGCTAGTCGCGCGGTAAACTCTGATTGCACGATGCAGGATTTTGCGTGACACCAGTGTGATGCGTAGTTCACATGTGGCGATGTAGATACCGCCACAATACATTTTATATTAATTGTCGAAACGGAAGACCTCTTGTCAAAGTGGCGCCCTCATTGAAAGGGGTGCACAGAACCCCACGTCTCGCCGGTTACATTCTTCTTCTTCTTTTCGGATCGATGATACAAAATTAGTCTGGTTGACTTGATAGATAGAATATTCTTTACTATCGTTTGACCGATACCGCTGTACCGCGCTGAGACCGGGGCAGTGCAGGCCGCTCATTCGTCAACACTCACGGCGAAGGCGGATTTGCTTTATTTATTTAGCAGAATATTCAAGAATTTTATATATAAGAATCGGCGTCCCCGCCCCCGCGGTACAGCGGTATCGGTCAAACTATAGATTACTTAATGTCAATTGTAATTAATTGAAACTGCTAAACTACCAGACTCCGGACTGCTCCTTATCTTAGATCTGCGAAATAATTGCATAACACACATACGATTGCAATCGATCGCAATGCTTTTCATTTTGACATCAATTGCTTCATATGTTAGAAAAATTAGTCTGATCAACAACGTAAAAAACTATCAAACAACTCAGCCTATCACCGTCCACTGCTGGACATACCCCAGGCTGCGCCACAACACCCTGTCCTCCGCCTTCCGCATCCAGTCTGTGCCAGCCACTTTCTTCAGGTGGTCGCTCCATCTAGCTGGGGGGCGTCCCACACTACGCTTACCGATACACGGTCTCCACTCCAGGACACGTCTGCTCCACCGGCCATCGGTCCTTCGACAAACATGGCCAGCCCACTGCCACTTCAGTTTGCTTACTCTGCAAGCTATGTTGTCGGTTTCTTTTCCGAATACTTTCATTCCTGATTTATAGCCCGCTCCATAGCGCGCTGAGCGACCTTGAATTTGTGTACCAGCCCGACGGTCAGTGTCTAGTGCATTGGTTGAACTGTTCACGAGTTGACCCAAAAACACATGATATTTCATTGTTGTTTTATTTCCCTTGCAGAGTAAATAGTATAATAAAACGACGCAGCTCCGAGGCCACCGCTGTGACATTCGTGCAGCTGCCCGCGCCCCCTAAGCTGACCAACACAGCTGCGGATGACTCCGTGTGTGAACATTACTTGAAGGTATGTGTACGATATTTAATTATTATCGAAAGAATATCACACCTTTTAACATACACACATTATGTAAAGTAACACATACAGGGTGTATCAGAGAGGTGTGGTCAAATTTAAGGGTGTGGTACAGACCATCAAACTGAACAACTTTCTCCATGGGACCAACATTGTAATCGAGAAAAAATTTCCTCATCCTGTAAATTTGACCACACCTTTCTGATACAGCCTGTATATACGTATAAATAGGGTGACTGACCGGTAATTAGTGACCGATACTTAATATGAATGTCCCATACATTCATGTTCGCATAACACGTCAAAATGTAGGGAGCAGCTGATTTTTTTTTCGCGATTTCAGGTTTAGTCCCATAGTAAAAGTTGTTTGTTATCATGAGCACAATCATGTGTTTAAGTATCGGTCACTAATTACCAGTCATCCTATATACAGGCTGTAATTTAAATAACGCACAATCTCTTAAGGGGTAATTGTACTCATCATTATGAACAACCAAAAATCTGCTGTTTCATACATTCATGTTCGCATAACTCGGCAAAATGTAGGGAACAGCAGATTTTTTTTTTCGCGATTTCAAGTTTGGTCCCATAGGAAAAGTTGTTCTTAATGATGAGTACAATGACCACTTAAGAGGTTGTGCGTTATTTAAATCATACCTTGTATATAAAACATTAGGGTTCGGGGCGAAGAGCGAAGCTTCATAAGTTGTATAACAAGGCAGCGCTTGCGCGGCTCGCAGCTCCCAGTTGCTCGTCAGACGGCTGATGACAAAACAAGGGCGCGCGTCGTCTGCTTTCCAGGAAGCTTTTAGAGTGTTCTAGAATCTTCTTGAAAAACTCAACCTTCGCGTAAACCACTGAGGACAGGGTTATGGAATTTTGAATTCCTAAAAGGCTTTAGCAGTACACCTGTCATTAACAGCATGTACGCTTTATACGCATGCGCGCGATACTAAAGCAGATATTAGACGCTTCAATTTTCGAAGAACCGTAATAGGTGTCTAGTGAGTGTGTCTATGACTGCCATTACAACAAATAATAACAAAAAACGTTTTTTTTTTGTAAGGCCTGGAAAGTTAAATGACAAACAATGATAATAATAATTTAATCTTTGTTTCTCAATTCTCAATTCTTTATTGCATTCCATAATGTAAAACAGTTGGTAAGCTTAAAATTAATGACACAATTATGGACCCTGTCGGGCACAGCATAGTAGGAGAGAGGATGAAGAGCGCTTCTTTTATTATTTAATTTATTTAAGTAGTTTAGTAATGTTTAGGCTTTATTTCTTAGCTAGTAAGATATAAATAATACCTGCTTAAGTAAGTAAGTCTTTTTAATGTTAGCTATACCTATATTGTTTAATTAGTTATTCCTGTTGTTACAGTACCTATATGTTTAAACTAATGATATTTGGTTTCTTTTCAGGTGTTAGACGAATTCACAAAAGACCTCCCGCCTACAATCCTAGTGCGGGGCTTGAAATCCGTCACCTCGACCGCGCTGTAACGAGGGAGTACTTGTGACGTATTTATTAGATCTCTAGCCTAAATTATATGATCTAGATTCTAAACGAGTGGACCAATTTGTACACATAATTTTATAGGCAACTAGCTTCTGCCCGCAACTTCGGCCGCGTGAAATTTCTTGTTCCCCCGACCCACCCCGTCGCATCGCATCGATGTTAAATAACATATAGCCTTCCTCAAGATTATGCAAAAAGAGTTTTTCAAATCCAACTGGAAGTTTCAGAGATTAGCGCGTTCAAACATACAAACAAACTCTTCAGTTTTATTATTAGTATAGACTTTATATGGGTGCAGACAACTATAAAGCTACATGGTTATTTTAGCGCATCGCCAAAATCAGAATTAACGCCGCCATCTTGTTTTCCGGCCCCTGTCAATCTCATTCAGATCCTAGTAGCACTAAATTTGAATTCAGAATTTCAGAAAATTATCATATTTTGGGATCACAAACTCAATGTCATTAATTATTTATAACAAAGTTTAAATTCCTAGCAAACCTAAATTTATTTAAAACCCTTTTATTGCAACCGGTTATTTAAAAATCAACTGAGACCACATATCGGTGAAGTAGATACTTAGTTACCTTCAGTTTCGTACTTAACGTATGTTTTGCGAATTTGATCCTTATTACAACTAGAAATTGTCCAACTGTCAGGTGTCCATTCTCTTGACGGCCGGACTATAGTGGAATAGACAATCTTAGATAATTTGTATGTGTATAAGACAATGCGCGTAGCCATCTTTGTTTGAAAGAGTGATAGCGAGATACACGAATAGCAACATCTCTTTTTCGCAACAGAACGATGATGTTTTTAACAGTTAACAATATGGTATTGTGAGGGCTCGAACCTCACAGTAGGAGATTTACTAAATGAATAATGAAACTAGAGGGACTATATTTAAATGGGGCTGAAGCCTCTATATTTTAAGCTTCAGATCAAATATCAATAACACGTTAGTTATTAATTCTACGCCGACCCCTCAACAGATTTTATATGTCATCCTATCAAGATAACGAGGATTGTTTTCTTGACAGAAGATGTTCCATATTTGAATCATTGAATGTCAGCCAGTATTATATTAACGAGGCTTGATCAAAGCATCAATCCTTTACAGTATCTATGATCCAATTTAACAAAATCTCATTTGACATTTTATTGTTTCGCAATCTCCTACGTCTCAATTCGGTTGTATTTTTTTTTTTATGCGCATCCATTGAATAGATAATGTCTCAGGCACATTCGGTCTTGAAGTACACAAGTAGTGGTATGGTGAAGATTTCCTCAAAAGAAGAAGCCGAAAATATTCTTCGTAGAAAAAAATGTCGATTAAACTCCAGTACCTACAAACACTCCCGGTTCTACGGTTCAAAAGTACGTTTTACCGACTCTTGAAGGTGGATCCGCCTGTGGTAGCCCGCGGAGTTCAAATTTTCTTGAGTTTTTTGCATTTTGCAGGTCAGGTTGTACCTTGATCAAAATATGATTCGCGACAATAACAAACATGTATTTACATAATTATAATCATAAAAATCATCAACGATGTGGTTGGTCTGATTTCCGAAATCAGACCAACCATGGCAAATCGATGCATTGATGATTTTTATGGTTAAAATTATGTAAATACATATTTCTTATTGTCGCGAATTATATTTTGATCGAGATTTTAATTTCGCGTGCTACCACAGCGGATCAACCTCAAATCCATTGGCGAGTCATGTTTAAGTTTAATTCGTAATACTACTACAACTTAAAGATATTATATAAATAAATAATTAAAAACAGTTTTTTTTTTTTTGATACAACGGACCTACATAAAACAGTGCTCTTTTGTTATATTTTTAACCGACTTCCAAAAAGGAGGTTATATGCTCGACTTTGTTTTTTTTTATGTATGTTCACCGATTTCTCAGTGTATTGTGGACCAGTTTTGAAAATACTTTTTTTTTGGTATTCTCTCGAGGTCACCATTGTCTCGATTGTCACCAAGTCAGAATCTGATGACAAAAAACCCTATGGAAATCGAGGGAAACCCTCAAGTTTTATAAGCACACCTATAGAGATTTGGATATTTTTTATTGTAACTCGTGCATCCTTAGTTTTAACTAAAATATTTATTGATTTGTTGACTCAATTACTTGGAACGTTCCTTATGAAGGCAAACTCTTATATTTGAAGTTGATTTGGCTTTTAAATCAGCCATAGTGTCGCCACCTATTTAGAAAAACTTCGAGATTAAATACCTAATTTATGTTTTTACTTTACACCTATGTAAAACTGATTAAGGATATTATCACTGTTCATTTGTAGGACTACATAAACCCCCATTGACGAGATCCTTATTTTAAAATTCTATGGTTAATATTAATGTCATCCATGCATAGATTTGAATCGTTAGATTTGCCCTATCGCTTCAAAAGATGGTCACGTGTCTTTTTCGTTTTTAACGTCTCTGACACACATGTCGCATGCTGCCATGGAAACGCTATATGTGTGAGCTCACTCTTCTCAGTATGAACACTTTTCGCGCTACATAGGTACGCGGTGAGGGCAAATCTAACGATTTAAATCTTTGCGTCCATGATACCTATCGTGTACAAAAAATTTGATCTTACCTGTTTACATTTTATTTAAAACGCTTATCGGCTAATTAATATTATTACTATCTGGTACAAAATATACGTTAAGTACCTAATAGAAAACTTAAATTATGAGAATGAGGCCTTATAGCCTTACATATAAGGTTGATATTAGCTAAATATTTTTGTGACGTGTCTTGTCTGTCTTAAATTATATTAGGTTGGGGAAAAAGTCTTTTCGCATTATAGTATGTATGAACTTAAAATAAAATCTCTTTGGCTATACCATTTGTATCTGGCTGATTTTGGTATCATTAAAAGTTTAAATTTTAAAGAACATAATTCCAAATTCAAATTAGGAAAATGTTTGAATTTCATTTGTTTTTTGTACTGTCAAGATGAGTGAATCTAATGAAGAAATTTGATACATTTTAAAATTTTACTACAAAAAAGGTAAAAATGCAACGCAAGCCGCGAAAAAAATTTGCGATGTTTATGGACCCAGCGCAGTGTCTGTGAGAGTAGCACAAATTTGGTTTAAGCGTTTTCAATCCGGAAATTTTGATGTCAAAGATGCAGGTCGCTCTGGTCGCCCTATTACGGATGAAATGGATGCCATTTTTGAAAAAGTGGAGCAAGATCGGCATATCAGTAGTTACGACGTAGCTGAAGAACTGGGAATTGACAACAAAACAGTTTTGGCGCATTTGAAAAAACTGGATACACAAAAAAGCTCGATATTTGGGTACCTCACGAGCTCACTGAAAGAAACCTAATGAACC
The DNA here is from genome assembly GCA_946251885.1 of Cosmia pyralina. NCBI lineage: Eukaryota > Metazoa > Arthropoda > Insecta > Lepidoptera > Noctuidae > Cosmia > Cosmia pyralina. The sequence continues at coordinate 17,326,085 of OX276367.1, forward strand.
GTGTACTCATTTGTGATTCTTTATTACGACGTAATGAAACCGAACCATTTTTGAAGAAGCTGATAACTGGTAATGAAAAGTGGATCACGTACGACAATAACGTGCGAAAAAGGTCGTGGCCAAAGGCCGGTCAGGCTTCACAGACTGTGGCGAAACCCGGGTTAACTCGCAACAAGGTGATGCTGTGTGTGTGGTGGGATTGGAAGGGCATTATTCATTATGAGCTGTTACCACCAGGCAGGACCATCGATTCTGAACTCTACTACGAACAACTGATGAGATTAAAGCAAGAAGTTGAGAGGAAGCGGCCGGAATTAATCAACAGAAGGGGTGTGGTTTTTCATCATGATAACGCTAGACCTCACACATCTTTAGCCACTCAGCAAAAATTAAGAGAGTGGCTGGGAGATGTTAATGCATCCGCCGTATAGTCCTGACCTTGCACCTTCAGATTTCCACCTTCTTCGGTCTCTTCAGAATTCTTTAGGCAGTGTCAGGTTAACATCACGAGAGGACTGCCAAAACCACTTGTCGCGGTATTTTGATCAGAAGTCTTAAAATGTCTATAGCAATGGGATCATGTCCCTACCTACAAGATGGCAAAAAGTTATCGAACAAAATGGTACCTACATACTTTAGATAAATGTAAATAATGTATATTAAAAAATGTTTTGAATTTTCTTAAAAAATGCGAAGAAACTTTTTCCCCAACCTATTATTTCATTATTCGTCCACGTTACCCCATATCCGGTGGTAATTTGTACATGAATGACACAAATTAAAAAAAATGTAGCCTCATTTACTTCTATAAGATTTTGATTATATCTCTATTTAACCCACAAATGCCCATTAGCCATTGACTAAAAATATAAATTATAAATGTGGCATTTTTGGGTTGAAACACTAATTTTAAAGATTTAATATTCCTGAAAATTTACCATTATTTTTTAGTTGACAACATGATTATGATTATTTTTAAGATTTTGAGAATAAATTATGTATGACAATTTACAATTTTTTAAATATATATTTTTTATAATCCTGTGATTTTTTCAGACTTTCTTTTACCTATTATACTTAGAAATGTATTTAGTAGTTAGATTGTACATGGAATGGAGTTATCTATGAAGTATCGATCAAATTCGCATACAATCATGTAGTCGGTAAAAATGTAGTATTCGCTTCATTTCAGTGTACAGTAAGGGTTGATCCACATCTGTCAGCACGGAACAGCATTTATGCCGTGTGTGCTGCAGCGTGCTATCGCGTGCTTCAGCGTAAGATCGCACGCCGTCGCCGTTGAGTGTTGTCGAATACGATCATGCAATGCAATGGAAGCATGGTATCGCGCTCGATAGCACTCGTCAGCACTGCAGCGTCTCTCAGCCATTTTGGCCGTGGTGTCGAGCGCATCGCCGATTCCACCGCGCGGTCTCTATCTTTATCGCTCTAGGAAATGATGATCCTAAGAGATAGAAAAGGATAAAGCACGAAAAAAGGCGATTCCGTGCTGACAGATGTGGGTCAACCCTAAAACATATTTTCATTAATTTCTAAAACTAGTTAACTGTAAATCACACATATTTTTAATATAAGTGCATACACAAAGCAAGCACCAAATTATTTTTATATAATACAATTTTATTTATATATATTTTTATATAATACAATTTTATTTATATATATTTTTAGTTTTGTTTATTATAATTAAGTAAGTGTAATTTTAAAAACAGTATTTTATAACAAAATGTGATATGACAATAAATCATTGACTTTATTTTTATTTCGTGTTTTTTATTTATCCTGTTAGATTAAAGCTTAATTACCTCGAGACTAACACTAGAATGTCAAAATGCACTAGAACGTATAACGGTGTCTAACCGCAACACAGTGACACTGCAATGGATAAAAGGACACAGCGGATCACTGGGTAACGACGCAGCTGACGAACTAGCCAGGAGAACATCCAGCACGTCTGTCTGTGGACCTGAACCAATCGTACCCATCCCTACAGGAGTCCACCCATACACAAGCGTAGAGTTTGTGGTCCTCGACACCGGTCTGCAGGCAGTCCAGGGAGACTATGCCATCTCTAGAGATGGTAGGCTAACCAGAAATTTATTACGCCTGGATAGGAACGGCCTGCGCCTGGTGACGGGGACCATCACAGGTCACTGCTCACTAAACAAATTCCACACAATAGGAATAAGGGACTAAATACACTTATTCAGCTCAGTCTATAGAAAACTACCAGTTTTGTACGGAGATGCGTACGCATCCGTTCAGCTTTCCGCGGCTGAAGGGATGCGTACGCATCTCATAAAGAACTGAAGTTTTCTATGGACAAAAGCCAAATTGAGCTGAATAAGTGTATTTAGTCCCTTAGGGACAGTCCTCTGTGCAGGGCTTGCATGGAGGCTGAGGAAACCGTTGCGCACGTGCGAATGCACCAATTGTCACCCAGATTAGAACAGACACCCTCAGAACACCCAGATCTTTCACAGATGTTCTTAACAGACCAGGAGACTTGATCAACTTCTGGAGGGAGGTGGGCTGGTTGGAATACCTAACCCCCGACGGCCGCCATGACATGGTCCATCTATAGGATTAAGTGCGGAAACGAAATCCTCTAACATAGAGAAAAGCTTAGAAATTATTTACGTAGAAATGCTCCTTATGTCATCTTCGTTCATTAGACGACATAATAACAAGCTATAAATTACCAGTATAAGCTGACCTTGCATTGTGAAGTCTTTCCGTACAATGAGAGGCCGAATTACATAATTCTTTATTTCTTACCAAAAGCATACATTTGAATTTTCCTATCCCTAATAATAGGTCTTTACCTATGAAATTGCCGTTTTGTATGAAAAAATTTAAACGAATTTTTTTCATGCATTTTTTATTCGTATTAATCGAAGTAATCACCCATGCAATCAATGCATCTTTGCCAACGCAGTGGCAGTTTATTGATGCCCTTCTTAAAGAAATCAGCTGGACGGGAGGCAACAAATTCTTCAAAGGCATTTTGTACTGCCTCTCGGGTATTGAATTTTTTTCCCGCCAAGAAGCTATCCAAATTCTGGAAAAAGTAGTAGTCTGTAGGCGCAAGGTCTGGTGAGTAGGGCGGATGACGGAGAGCTTCCAACCCCAGTTCTTGCAACTTGGAGACCGTCTGCTGTGCAGTATGAGGTCGTGCGTTGTCGTGCAGGAGCAGCGGAGACGAGCGATTGACCAATGCTGGTTGGAGATGTGCCAGCTTCTTCATCATTGTGTTCAGTTCTTCACAGTACACATCTGAAGTAATGCTCACCCCGTTTGGTAAGAAACTGTGATGAATCACACCGGCGCTAGACCACCAAACAGTGACCATCACTTTTCTAGGGGTAAGTTTTCGTTTAGGGCATTGTTTAGGTGCTGAACCAGGATCCAACCAACTTGCTGAGCGCTTGCGGTTATCAAACAGAATCCATTTTTCATCGTAGGTAACAATGCGGTTCAAAATTCCTTCATTTGTGTGTCTGTTGAGCAGTGCAAGGCACGTCTCGACGCGTACTTCGCGCTGGCGATCATTGAGTTCGTGGGGCACCCATTTGTCAAGCTTTTTTACCTTGCCAATTTGACGCAAATGGATCAATATTGTTTTGACGCTAACGTCGAAAGCTGCTGCTAATTCAGCCGTAGATTGTGTATCATCAGCTTCCACAATCGCCTTTAATTCGTCATTGTCGACCAAAGTCTTCGGACGACCGCGAGGTTCATTTTTCAGGTCGAAATTTCCAGAACGGAAGCGAGCAAACCAATAACAAGTGGTGCGTTGGTTTGTAGTGTTCGCTCCGTAAACGTCGTTGGTGTTGCGTGCCGCTTGTGCCGCGTTGCTGCCACGACGGTACTCATATTCCATAATTACTCGAATTTTTAACGTATCCATGATGACGAAAAAGATTGAAATGCGATGAAAATGTAACACAAATCAATAAACAAATGATTACTTTTGGAAAAAAAATCCATGTTTTTAAAATAAAATTAATTTGAAATTAGAGTTCTTAGCCAAACAAAAATTATTTTGATTTGAAATGGCCAGTACTGCAGAACGGCAACGTATTAACCTCTGTGCACACTTACACATGCGTGCACTGACTGGAAATATGTGTGGGTCTTATCGATACCTACCCTAACACATCACGGAGTTTCGCTAGCTGATTTAATTTGACCCTGTAGAAGATCTAAGGCTTGAGAAATCTGGGTTAGCTTGATAGGTAGGTAAATAAAATATCAATTAGGTATTTAGATTTCATTTTGTCCTGTATTTCTCCTTAATATCAATTAAATCTTATGGCTACTTTATTCAATCTGCCTAGCCTTTTCCCAACTATGTTGGGGTCGGCTTCCAGGCTAACTGATGCAGCTGAATACCAGTATTTTACATGGAGCGACTGCCTATCTGACCTCCACAACCCAGTAACTGGGTAATACGATACCCTTTGGTAAGACTGGTTGTCATACTTTCGGGCTTCTGACGACCTGTAACGACTGTCAAAGATCCACGAATGACAGCCGGGACCAACGGCTTAACGTGCTTTCCGAGACACGGAGGAGTCTCGGTATGTAAAGATGGTCACCCATCCACTGATCAGCCCCGGCAAGCGTAGCTTAACCTGATGGATCGACCCGTGCGGCTGTTATTACTTAGCCACAAGCTCCTCTTATGGCTACTTTATTAATGTACCTAGGTAATTAATAATAAATTATATTTACAATATGTTTACACAGTATAAATACATGTACAAGAAATGTGTGGATATATTTTAAGGATGTGGTAAGTACGTACAGACCAGCAAACTGAGTAGCTGTCCCAACAAAACTTCAATATCTACTCGACTCAAATGTATGGATTATTTTTACGCCATTACGATGTTGGTCCCATGGAGAAATTTGTTCAGTGTGCTGGTCTGTAAAACACCTAATTATGATTCACAGATGTATATTCACATACCTAACTGATTTAAGTAGGTACCTATATTATGGCGCTTTATTATCTTAACTAGTAACTAAGTGTAATGTCTTGTATGGAGTACAATGAAGGAAATAATAATAAGTAGGTACAATATTAACACAACTTAAATGTAGCGTAGATTTGAAAATTTGCATTCATTCATTTCAATTTCACGAATGTATTTGGTTATAAGAGTACAAGTTATTGCGTTTACGTAAAGATAATTGTTACCTAAAGCAGTAATAAAGATTAGTGATGTTGAAGGCGCACTCAGTACGGATCTTGAATGGTTTTACGAATTTTGCCGATGCTACATCTACGTTGTGTCGTACTCTACCTACTAGCTGGTCTTTATTCGATACCCTTATTGCGGTATCATTCTACCAATCAATTCCATTACCCAACATCTATTATAGTATTTATTGACAGGTTTTAGGGAGTTTTGCTCCTCTGTTAGTCTGTGGTCTACTCTATCTTTGCACAGCCGGGCAATAGCAGTGTTGCCTGGGTAAAAAAAATGAAATTCTATTTAGTCCGTCAGTCAGATATTAAAATAATATTAAACACGTATTTATTGTTTTATCCCATTGGTCCATTTTTTAAGAGTGGACCGCCTGCTGGCGGAATGTAAATGTGTAGGGCCCTTTATTACGTTCAGGTGTTCGCTAATATGTATTGCACTTTTGTATCGATAAAATCCCGGGATTCTGGGATCGACAAATTTAGAGTTCTGATAATAGAATCGAATGTATATTTAACGCATATATTTGCGTTCAGGTGTTGGCTAATGTGAAATGCGCTTATGTATCGATCGTAAAAATCTGACTATTACGGAATTAATAAATTTAGTACTTTTTGACTATATAATCGAATGCTAGCTAATGTTGTAAGGTAGGTTACCAAACTGGCATAGCTAACGTCAGGATAAATAATGTTAAAAAGCAATTTCAAGTAAACAAGCATACAAATAGTTATGTGATCCTGGTTTCCCGGTATTTTTTAAATAAATTAAACCACATAATTTAAGATGTCGTTTCCATACCATATATCCGATTAACTGTGCATTCTCGGATTTTCTGGAATCCTGGGATTTGTATTATAAAAAAAATATAAGATGAAGCCGCTTCCATAATTTCCTAGCGAAAACTTAACTTTTTGACTATCCAATCTCTTCATAAAGCACTACTCATAACAAAACTAAGGTCAACAGCACGTAAGTAGCAACTTGAACTTAAAAAAATTAAAAAAGTTCTTACTGTTATGAAATAAAGGTGCTGTTTGAAGTCAAATTGTTACCATGAACCGATGAAGGTGCGCTTGACAGCACCAACTTTATAAAAATGAAAAATAAACATTTTATGATTTTCTTTGCATCAAGATTTATTTTTGCAGACTGAAGAGATATTTTACATCCATAAATTACTGTTTAAATATGCCAAACATGACCCATAGAGGTATTGTGTCAATCGCAGTAACTAACGATATTAGTCATGGCCAATGTTATAACAATGCAAACTAAAACCGTAGCGACGAACCGACTAATGCAATAACAATTGAAATTAAAACTTAAGTACCTTTTAGATACGGTAGATATTCGTTTACCGCTAGAGAAATTTTAAGTGCCGCGTGATTTTATATTGCTGGCACTTCGATGGTCTGTGCTGACCATAGATAAGGCACATATGATTACTACTTAAGTTTGCTATCATAGACAGTTTTCCTGCCTTGCTGTTCTAGCGAAAATTGAGCGTGGGGTTCTGGGTTCAATCCCCGAATTTGCAAAGCATCACTGGGGTAACGTTTCTCTATTAGGAAATTCTTAAATTTTCTGTGCTCGCCCCAAGTTCCAACACGGGACTTTGAATATAACTGTCGTTTAAATGAATTGTACCTCTGCCTACCCCAGCAAATACAGGTGTGACGTCACGTTACTTTCATATAACAACTGGATTGCTACATCTTCTATCTGTTGTAAACGCTCTCAAAGATGCCAAAGACTGCACCGACTTTAACTCCTCAGGAGACAACGGCCTACCCCTAAACTCATCTTCAATATCCTGAAGGGTCCTATCCTTCGTCTCAGGCAACAGATACCATACCACAACGAAACTATACACCATCATAGATGCATACAATATATACAATCCATATAAATCTATGGTACTCAACAGAAATGGTACAGTTTTAATTGTGACAAACAAATTGGTTGAATAAAATAATACACTAATACCGCCGGCTAGGCTACGATATTCTAAAGGAAATATCTCACCAGCTATTATGAAACATAACGGTAAAGAACCAGTAGCTACAGCAAACATATGTATATGTACTATAGATATACCTAAACTGAATTCATCAGGAGAAATAAACCCAGTTAGCTTCGCATATGAATAAGAAGCACTTGCTAATAAGGCAAAAATGTTTATACTCACTGTTACACCTAATATAGTTCGTCTTTTCACTTTCTGTATCACGTATAAAGCCGTTGTATTGGCTACTAATCTATGAACATCTAAAGTAAGTACTAATAATGGTATGTTACAGTCTTTTCCGACAATTTTGTGGAATAAATCTATAGGGTATGCTACGAGCATATTTATCCCACTCCATTGGCCCAAAATGTATATGTGTATCATTATGATGATTGGTTTCAAAAACTCCTTTTTCTTCATTGTTATCTTGAAGTCCTCTGTTTTGTTTCTGAACTTCTTTATTGAAGATTTTGTTTGCCTCATTTCTGCTTTTGCTTCCTTCAGCATAATACTCACCTCAATGAGTCTCTTCAGCTCTTCCTCTTCCGTATCCCCTCTTAGCCACCTAAAAGATTGTTTACAAGCATCATACCTTCCTTTTTCTGCCAACCAGCTGGGCGATTCAGGTGAATATATGACAATGAACAGATCTACGAATGATATACAACCGCAGATTAAGGCAGTGGTTTGCCAAGTTAGGTATGATCCTAAGCAATGGACTGTCAACACGGCAGAAGCTATGGATACCGATATCGTCATTAAAAATGCTCCTCTGTTTTTCGGGCTGCTATATTCTCCTATTAAAAGAGACCCTAGTGAAGTACACATGCCCATACATAGTCCTTGAAGGAATCTGGCCAGCAGGAGGATGGTGATGCTGTTGGCAAAGTAGATGGCAGCCCAGCCGAAGATCAGTGGCACGATGGACGCAAGGTTGGCAATCCTCCTGCCATATCTAGACATGGTTGGTGGTGCTATGAAGTTGCCGAAGACCAGGGAAATGCCGGGGATTGCCGCTGGAAACGAAATGGAAGATTATTAATAAATAAATAGAATAATTAGCCTATAAGTAATGATCCCATTGCTAGGACACAGACCTCGCTCTCGGTGAGAGGGAGTGGACCGTAATCCACCACGCGGGACCAGTGCAACCCGAACTGGGTAAATATCACATGTCTTCGAATTTTTGGTTTTAGGACAAGCCGGTTTCCTCAGAATGTTTTCCTTCACCGTTTTGAGAGCAGTAGCGATTAAATAATTTAAACAAAGTAAAGCGTCTAGCTGTCCGGGTTCGAACCTACGACCTACAACTTGTAAGTCGCGGCCGTTACCGCTGGGCCACCACTGCTCCTGATCATTATCATTCTCCTGCCCTTATCCCAATTTACTTGGGGTCGGTGCAATATGTCTTTTTCTTCCATACTTCTGTATTAGTCGTCATCTCAGTAGACACTCCTTTTTCTAGCCATGTCATCTTTCACACAGTCCATCCATCGTTTCGTTTTCGTTCACCACTACTCCTAATAAATAAATATCAGATCACAGTGAATCCATACATTAGTGTAAATAATAATCATATAAGTCTAGAGCCGAACTTCACAGTATCACCACTCTCTCTCTCACTCTCTCTGTTATCACTTCACCTTTTCACATCAAGATGGCAGATGCAGTCTTAGCATCCTTTGTATTGCCATTTGCCATAATGTGATTAACATGCTGTGATCACCATCACACAATAACAAAACAAACAAAGCGTGATGGTTTTGAAAATACCGATGTTTGTAGACATGTGGACTTTTAGAGCCTTACGCGGCTATATGCGGCTATGGGGCATCTCGAGATACAATCAGCAAACTTATTAAAAGAGCCTGTAGTAGACCGTACAGCTAAACTATTAATACAATAATGATTAGATGAATAACACTTGAAAGTTTGATCGTAGAATTAATATAAATGAATACAATACATATTTTAAATAATTTTGGCTTATCATGGCATAAGAAACTCAATCACACCGTCACGTTCAAGATAAGAGGTCAAGGAGATCGTAAAGATATAGAAAACGTAAACTATAACGCGCTTGTTTTAACTGCAAATCTGATAAAGTATCTAGTTTAGCTATCAATGTACGCCGTATTTATAAACAATTAGCTGATATATACCTTATCTCCGGGTGGTCAAATCCATCACCTGATTTGTGAATGCCATTTCTCATTGGTCATAAATTTCACTGTCGGTTAGAACCGGCAAAAGATTGAATCTACCTAAATACTAATTCCATTACCTATTGGAATTGTGAATTATGGCAGTTTTTTGTCAAATCAATATCGATTTGATTGGAGTGTGATTCCGCCATTGAGGTTCAATGTAAGTACGGTGAACAACAGAAGTCGGTTAACTCTGCTACTTTTTGACATCATCTAAATTAACACAAAATGATTAGATAAACTACTTTTTTTTCGCTTAACAGTTAAGAGTTAATGTTCTTAAAATTATAAGTACTTCTGTTCCGATTTTAATTAAATATTTCGCAAATAATTAAGATTAAAAAACTGCAAGTGTTAATCGACTTTTGTTGCTGACTGTACCTACACAAGAGCAGACACCGCGAACAAAATTTTTGCGCAACATTTTGATGTCCCATATACCTACTAATGTTGTGATACCGCGGTTGTCAAATGTGACAACCGCGGTGTATGTGTTACAATAAGTGTGATTAAATGAAAATTATTAATAATTGTCTATCATTATTAATAATTACCGAAAGTCGAGGTAAAAGTAAGAAATTAATCACATTTACCGGTGATTATTAATAGTGTTACCTTCGTACCGATAAATGTAATAATTTTCAAAGTTTATTTAGTATTTTAGTTCAGTACCTTTAAGTATTGCGGTAGGTATTATCAATAAATACCTATTGAACAAAGAAATAGAAGAAAGATTTTAATTTTTAATACTGATTTTACGGAATCTATGATTGCACTTACTTATATTTTTATTTCGCATGTAAGTTTCTTTTAGTTATGTATTTGTAAGTACTGTGGTATTATAAATAATTACCGACTGGACAAATAACTTCGAGTCTTATTTTCTTTTATTACTTTTACCGACGAGAGTAGTGAATTATTAATAACAACTGCTAAATTTCAATTTTATATTCACATTTACCAAATCATGAGGTAATTATTAATAATGATGGATAATTATTAATAATTTTCAATTAATCATATTAACCGTAACATGTGCACGTTTGCTGTCCCAGACAACAATCTAAGATTATATGTGTCTGCTCTAATTTACATTGAACCTCAATGGATTCCCCGTTCAAAACCGGCCCCTCTTCGTAAATATGCTACAGGTGAATTACTTATGGCAAGAGGTGTTGTCTTGCTATGTAGGTATAGATACCGAGTATTGACAGCCTGCAACTGTTGAACAGAGGCTTCCCCCGATTTTTTTTTCTTTTTTTTTGTGAATGGGAAATCATCAAATGACTTCTCCCGCTCTGGGCGGAGCGGGAGGGCGTGTCAGACTTTTACTGACTAAAACCCACCCGTGTTCCTTCAGTTGCCCGTGCCAGGGTCACAGTATCTGTTTCGAACTACCCGCGACCCCGGCGGGGAGGCTTCCCCCCATGACTTCCAGATACTTCGAGCAAGAGCTATATATGTGGACTATTTCTGGTTGGTTTTCCCGCCGTTTATGCCGACCCCAACATAGTTGGGAAAAGGCTAGGCAGATTTTTCCCGCTGTGGTCTACCTCCCGGTAGGCCGCCGTCTGGGGCTACAGTCCATTTATTTTGACCACAGCATTGGACATGCCCAGTCCCATTGTTTTCTTGTCTGGTTTTAAAAACTGAGATGATAAACTATTTGCTGTGCGATCAGATTTGCTAGATTATGCTATTCATTGTAATTTCACAATGACGTCCTAATGACTGTTGCAAACAATGATGTTTATAGTAAAAATTATTTATTTGTCATGGTTATTAAGATTTCCCTGTTCAGCAATAGACGTTTAATTTAAATATTTGTAGCTAAACAGACCGGGGCGAATGACACGTGTATGTTTGCTAAACTCAAATGATCAGCTGATGTATTCTTTAAAAATCTCATCGGTGAAAACTTAAGGTTAGCTGCAGTAAAATTACACTAAGTACTACTTTCATTTCGCTGCAAATTGGGAACATTTTTTTAACGAAATGATGGATAAGAAGTGTCATTTTACTGCAGCTAATTAAAAGTCCGACTTATCATAAACATAACACATACCTACCTACATAGAATCTAACATTATTTATTTATTATTTATTTCTTTTAGGTTTTTTTTTTTTTGGTTTTCTTTTTTCTTCTTTTTGGGGAACATAGGTATACATACTCAGTGCAACGTGGAAAAACACGTGATTCACTAGGATTCCCTAGATGGCAAATGACTTCACATTACCGGATTGTATCTGAGAGGGGGTTAGAAGCATTTTTTTAATAGTTTAATGTTGAGACCCCTTTTTTAGTGCTGTAGGTGAAGTGTGCCGTAACATCAGGTGAAATGACAGCTGCTTACTTCACAAAAATTTTCACGGTGAAATTTTTACACAATAGACCGGGATAACTATCCTTACCTACTTAGCAGTGATTACAACAAGTGTATTATTATTATTTTTTTTAAACAAGCTTTTATTAGTATGGATATTATTTAGGACCAGACTCCTTGTCAAGACGAATCAAACGAGCCCAAACTCGATAGGGTTGCGTCGTTTTATTACTGAATTCCTGTGGCCACCTTTCGGCTCCATCACCAGATCACCTCAATGATACCAAAATATTGCATCGTCCCTATTTTACATACGTATGCCAAATTTCAACTCAATCGAACACCGGGAAGTGGGTCAATTTTGTAGACAACTTACATACTTGTAAAAAGACTGAATTAATCGGACGTTTGCAGTCCATATTGGGGAAAGGTCGGTATATTTACAGGATTTTCATGAAACAGGATGCCCTGCCTAGACGCTTTTTCTCAGGGACTCGCTTTGACGATTGGTTCATTGACATTGAAAACATCGTGAGAAAGCACTAACACCTGCACTATGGAGACCTTTGCGAGGCCAACGCTAACGCTGTCGAAGTGACCGAATTCCATTCGAAGCTAATTTAATAAATAAAGTAAATAAATAATACAAAATGGAGTCATCGATACGAAGAAGAAGAAGATCGACTAACATCACCATCACGCAATTGATCATAATCTTGTATCCTTACCATGTAGAACCACTTTTCATAAAAAGAATAGCCAAATGATGTGCATAAAAGTGTACAATCACATCCCACGTGTTTACAGAGAATGAAAAAAACCTATGAATAAATTCAAAAACAAATTAAAACAATGGTTGATTGAAAATTGCTTGCACACAGTTGATGAATTTTTCAATCACAAGCAAAATTGATCTATGTACAGAATTGATAATTGATTAATAACTAATTTGACAATCCATATCTTGACATTTCAGTTTGACATCATTTAATTTTGTAATTTTTGTTAATAAATCACGTTATTTAATTATGTAGCATTCTAATGATTGCAAATTAACTTCTATTATAGTTTTGCTATTTATAAGCCTGTAACTTTCGCTGCAGCAGTGCTATTCTGTACAAATCTCACCGTGAAAACCTAGGTGAAGTGAGTTGTCATTCAACCTTATGCTAGGGATTGACACTACTGACAGCTAACTCCACGCTCACTTCACCTAAGTTTTCACGGTGAGATTTGTACAGAATAGCACTGCTGGTGAGATGTCTGTGTACCACCCATAAATTATAACAGCTTTGTAAAACCACATATTTAGCGAATAAATGATTCTATTCTATTCTATTCTCTCAAATCAAATCAAATCAAATCAATCTTTATTTGTGAACATAAGTACAAAAAGGTGTTATTTATACATTTTAGCTGATCTGTATGTTCGGCCAATAATCGGCATACAAATATAATATTAGTAAGCAGGTTATTTTTACTATCATAATTAATAAAGTTTAAGATAAAAGAAATGAAGCAATTGAAAAATGTCAGGAGCCGCATAAAATAAAGTAATTGAATTATATTATTAATTAATTAGAATGTCAAAGAAATTTAAATTTAGTCATAATTTGTCATTTAAAAAGTCATCAATCGAGTAATAAGTCTTTTCAACTAGAAACAGGAACAACTTTTTTTTAAAATGGCTGTTGTTTAAAAATCTCTGATTGAGAGGCTTCTGTTCTGCTCCGTGGGACAGTAACAGGTATCTAGGCTATATTGTATACTAATATAATGTAGGTACATTATGTAGTAATGGTTACCAACCTATCCAAGATCCAGATGTGTCATCAATGGGTATGATAGACCCTGGGCTTCTGAGCTGCTGCAGCAAGGCCGTGGTGAATCCCACCACCAGGCCAGATCCAGCCATGTTCAGGGACACGCCTGACGTCACGAAGCACTGGAATTTTCAGAAAAAAAAAACGTAATTAGAAGCAAAGAAGTATATACGATGCATTAAAAATAGTCTTCTCGAGTGGTGATACCTACTTAGCACTGCCATGCTGCGCCGGCGCAACCTGGCCAGTCAGCTCATTACCAATTTGATTATTAGATAATGTTGGTACCACTCACTACTATCTCGCACAAGAGAAGTATGAACGAACATAACATCACGCCGGTAGTCACCGAAGAGCTAGGCAGGGGTGTATTGTAGGTTTAGCTAATACCCACATTTCGCCAGTTCTGTTTATGATGAAAGGAACTCAAGGGGCACCTGAGCACTAAATAGGGATTTAGCAGGTGTTTATTGTCTTGAGCTCTAAATGAAGGGTCCTGTATAGCATCATTGTTCCGTTACGAAAAAACCGGCCAAGTGCGTGTCGGACCACGCACAATGAAGGGTTCCGTAGTTGGGATGAATTTATCCCAAGAACAAACAACATTTTACGTAGTTAAAAACATGTTCTCCCATACATTCCAACTGTAAATGTAAGATTGTACTCACAATATTGAGATATTTACCATGTTATTTTGAGACCACAGACTTCTTATAGGTTGCTGTGATCTACAGTTATAGAACTATTTTCTGTATTTTTTCTCAAAATTTTAGGCTCAGTAGTTTCGGAGATAAGGGGGGAATGGTAAATTTTCGTCTATTTTCTTAAATAACTTTAAAACAATGTATTTTAAAATTATAAAAAATATATATTTAGAACTCTCATAGTATAAGCCCTTGTAACACGGTACAGTTTGCAAAACTTTTTTTTTTGATTTTTTGTTTGCCCCCCAAAAGTGATCCCCATAATTATTCCAAATTCATTTATTTACTTTACCCCTCCGTGTTTGGGTCACAGAAATTCATATATGTACCAAATTTCAACTTAATTAGTCTATTAGATTCGGAGCAAATCGGCTGTGACAGACGGACAGACAGACATCGGACACACAAGTGAACCTATAAGGGTTCCGTTTTTCCTATTGAGTTACGGAACCCTAAAAAGGATGCTGTCATTTGTCCCGCTCTGGCTGTACCTACTTATAGCTCTATCTCTTTCTCACTGAAACAATGATGGCACGATGCTTCCACTGACCAGAGTACTGATCAGTATGCCTAGCACGTTATGGGCCTACGTAACGGTTGCATTTATTGTATATCTTGTTCGTAATTTCCATTCGTATGATTACTTGGAGCTGGGATTGTATTGTTATAATTTATATTGACACTGTGTTGTTGACTGTACTTAGTTTTAGTAGTTTCTGCAGGTACTCGAACGGATTTGATTCTGGATATAGTCTCCACCTTGTGATGAGTTACTTACTCCGGCCAAAATATCTTGGCGAGTCCAAACTTCACGTAGAAGGCTGCGCAGTAACATGAGGCGAGTGTGAGTGAGAACATGCGCGAGAGTTCGTAGTACCCATGTTCAGACTCGCCAAGATATTTCGGTCGTAGTGACCTACAACCCGACTAATTGATTAGGTCCGAAGCATGAGGCGGCAGCGTCTGCTGCCTGTCATCGAACTTCGAGACTATCAATAAAAACAAATCGTCATGATTATGGAAATTTATTTATTTTATTTTCGGAAAGCTTAAATATCTTTAGAGGTAAATTATGTACAATATCGCTTAAAATTGCCATTTATAAGCTTCCACAGACAAAACTTATGTACCTAAAATAAGAAATAATCATTGGATTTGTAGGTACCTAATAATGTGGGAAGCATCTAAGCATTGAGATGACGGCAAATAGAGAATGCAAGGGGGAGCGTGACGAAATGCGCAAGCACTCCAGCTCCCCGGCTAAAGGTAGCAGCAGAACACCGTGTGGTTTTAGTCAGTAAAAGTCTGACAGACCTTTCCACCCACCCCAGGATGGAGGACATCCAAGAAGATTTCCACACGATAAAAAAAAAATAGGTAGGTATAATGTCAAGCCTAATTATTGAAATTTTTTTTTTTTTTTATTGTAATAATTTTATTTTTTTGTAAATATTAATCAATGTGTTTTTAGTTAGTAATAATTTTTTATATCTACATATTCTACAATTTAGTTTCCTGTAATGAATTAAAAGTGTAAATAAACTTTTAGGTCTATAATATGTGTGATAATGATGATAATTATTAGGATCGGAGGATGATAAAGATTGCTCATGTTCTGTAAATACCTACTTATGTATTGTGATTTCATTTGCTTTGTTAATGGAAGTTTCAGTGTCAATAAGTGCTGAGGCACTCGAATAGTTTAAATGATAAGGCTATTATTAAACCATTCGAGTACCAATCTACTTACCAGACATCCTCTTTGCAATTACTTATTTAGGTAGGACCCACATGAGAATTAATGCATTAGGCATTTCAATTGATGCCGCCGGGGTCGCGGGTAGTTCGAAAGAGATACCGTGGCCCTGGCACGGGCAGCTGAAGGAACATGGGTGGGTTTTAGTCAGTAAAAGTCTGACACGCCCTCCCGCTCTGCCCAGAGCGGGAGAAGTCATTTGATGATTTCCCATCCACAAAAAAAAAAAAAAAGGCATTTCCATTGATACCTAGTACCAGGGCGACGAGGGCGGGCTCGGGTGAAAATAGAGAAAACAAATTTTCCCAGATGTGAGATAGCTAGATCGATTTATTAACCCGTATATTGCAACTTTCATTGAAATAGTTTAAGCCGTTATTGAGAACGTGATTATAAATATACTTATATTCAAAATATTGCTCATTTAATAGTAGGTATCAAAGTATACCTATTTTTTAAGATTCCGTACCTCAAAAGGAAAAAACGGAACCCTTATAGGACTCACTTCGTTGTCCGCCCGGCTGTCTGTATATCTGACAGTCTGTTAAGACCCTTTTCCTCAGCAACGCGTGGAGGTATCAAGTTGAAATTAATATCAAATACGTAGGTCTATGGCCCCTTGGAGTTCTAAAAAAATCAAGATTTTAAGTCAACGCAATAAAAAAATACGGTTATAATTATACGACATGTTTTGATACTCGCAAGTAAATCAAAACCTATAGGGTACTTGCCGTTGTCCTAGAATCATGAAATTTGCCAAGAAGCAAGTACCTATTCACAGCACAAGTAGAGAAAAAAGTCCGAAAATTGTTAATTTATAATTTTATCACATAAAAATATATTTTTGGGATTACAATATTAAGTTTGTTTTTGTTTTTAAACTACGGAACCCTTCATTAAGCGTGGTCCGACACACACTTGGCCGGTTTTTTAGAATTCCCTACATATTATGTTCAAAGCGAGTCTTTTCAATATTTTTTAAGTTTTTATGCTGAAACTGTGGCTAAATACCTATTTAAAGATCTATAAAATAATAATAACTAATTTTCATGAAAATTAATATTTTCTATTCTACAATAATATATTTGAGTCATTTCCTGGTTGCATTCGTTGATAAATCTATAAATCGATGCCAGATTGAATGCAGTCACATGGCAAACTGTAACGTGCGTTATTTATTTACAAAAGCTTCAACCAAAAATAGAACCTAACCCGCCAATCCGAACAAAGACCAGCATGGCCCATTCAGGATTACCAACAGATAAAAAGCAAAACACAAACCTGTTTCATAAACGGCGTAATCCATGACTTTGGGCTCCCCATTTTCACACTATTTTGAACAACATTATCACACGACTTCTGTCATCAAATTCCGACACATATTTGAAACGCTCCCGGCTGATAAAGGTTCACCTAACCTCTAAAATAATATTGATACAGATGCAAAATGTTGTAAGTGCTGAATATTAGCTTCTCATTGGTTCGACCTTGGTTCAATGAGTTCTATTTTAGAATGAGCTGTCAATATCGTTTGTAAAGCTTGCTTCTAATTGATTGGCGCGTGTTTCAATTGATGGGAGGGGTTAATTATTGCGCTTGGGTTTCGGATGGGCTAGCGAGCTTATGGCTATAAAGCCCGTTGTTAAAAGAGCGATGGAATTTTACCGCCTTTAAAGAAAAACTTGAACTTTTTTAGCTTTTTGATAAAGCTTCAGACAGCTGGTAAATTGCATACATAAGTACAGCTCTAATTTAAGTGCAAAGAATATTTTGCAACAACGCCTAGCAAAAATCTGATATCAATGTTGTGACTTTCTTCCATATCCTGGTTATGAAACTATGAAGTATTGAATAGGCGCTAAACCTTAGAAAACATTTCACCTCTTGCATAAAATACCTAAATAATTAAATCTTTATTATTATATATATTATCTCATACTTTTATCGAAGTGTCAATATAGTGTCCTGTAGCGGGCGTTAGACAATGTTTATTATGTATTTTCTTACATAGATAAAAGTGCTTCGAAATCAACACAGTTCCACTGCTTACAAAATGGATGTATCACATAAAAAAGATTATGCCATTGTGTTATCTAATAAACAGGCAATAAAATTAGGAAATAATCGGTGTTGTTCGTAAACAAGTCTTAGTGCAGTCATAATATTTGCACTTTCATAATCCAGGACTTTATAAGGACACCCACTACTATACATTGTAATTTACTTCTTGGTATGTACAATATACTTACGGTTCAATCAACTGAACCTATCTAGACCACTGCTGGACAACGGCCTCTCCCAGACCACAACACCCTGGCCTCCGCCTACCACATACAGTCTTCCCCAGCTATCTTTTAGAGATCGTAGCTCCATCTAGCTGGGGGGCGTCCCACACTACGCTTACCGATACGCGGTCTGCACTCCAGGACTCGTCTGCTCCACCGGCCATCGGTCCTTCGACAAACATGGCCAGCCCACTACCACTTCAGTTTGCTTACTCTGCAAGCTATGTCGGTAACTCCGGTTCTTTTCCAGATAATTAATTACACTCCAGACTTCCATTAGATAAAAAGCTGCTTCTAAGACGTGAGGGTTTCCCTATAAGTAAAACAAACCCCTCTCGTTTTGCATTTACAAGTCGACAATTGTTGGCTCAAAGTTCACGCATGTATAATAAAATAAATAAAATTATTCCGTTGTACAGTTAAAACTTACATGAAATTAAAAAAAAAATTAAGAAACTGGCTGATATCCTTAACTTATGATGAGACAGAAAATTTATTGGCTATACAATCATAACTTTATCAAACCTACCTTGTAAGAAAGCTTATCAAACAATCACACTTCACATACACACCTCCCTACACACACACTACACTCATAAACACATCCCTATTTACACAAACACAATCTTTCACTCCATCTGCTGTGTTAACAACCACTGTAAACTAACAGTAAAGTCACGGTTGTATTTTATAAATTGAAACCGTAAAATCTCCGACTCCTAAGATACAGGTACCTAGTTTAGGAGCACGGAAAGCTGACTATAATTTTAAACTTGGTAGTACAACCTACTGTTTCCATATGCCATGTACTGTGTTGTTGTTTAAAAATATATAATTTATTAATTTAATTTATGATCTTATCCTTTCAAGAAACTTTGAGCCGCATGCCTTCGGCCTTCGGTTAATAGAGATATTTCTGTAATCAGATTATCACCATACGTGAAGACAGTTTGCTCATGGCTTTAAGGGAATTTTAGCAGGTTAACAGGCAGGCTGTCTTACCAAGGGGGTATCGTGTTACCAGCGACTGCCTACCTGACCTCCACAACCAAGTTGATAACGGCCGAACCCAATAACCTATCTATCACCAATTTTGACACACTAGATAGCAGAAACCTATCTATCTATGGTTTTAACGTTCCAATAATCTATGACAGATAAAACAAAAGAATACGAACGAACGAAAAAAGGAACGTAAGGAGAGATAGAATTATAATGTCTATCATGAGTATAGCGATCTGTGTTTTACTGACAGTATAAGGTTATTGGGTTTGGCCATACGGCAACGATAACCGACTTTACAGAAGATCACGTCTAAAGGAGTATGTTAATGATTTGGTCAAAATTTAAGTTATACTAAAGCATTATCTTATAAAAAATCATCCTACGTAGTTGCGAACCCCATAGGTTCACAACTACGTTGGATGATTTTTTTTCCATCGGATGATGTTTTTTTACGTTTATATAAATATAATATATAAGCTTATATACCTATTATGTAAAGGGGTTTTTCCTAATGCACACATGGGGAGTAGAAAACCTTTGAGGGGTTAAGATAGTTAAGCGACTATGACGAAGCTTTAAATAAATGGTTCTGATGAAAATGGTACCATCGAACCGATCTTATGAAGAAGCCGGAAGGTAGGCCCCGGAGCTCAGTAATAAAACAATGTAGGTATTCTAGCCGTGTTTGGGCTTATTGGAATTGTCATGAGGTGTACTCTGGCTATAAATGATTTTAATGGTAATTATATGCCGTTTCAAATTGCGCTACTTGAGTTGTATGTTATGTACAAATACAAATATTCTTTATTGTGGTACATAGGTAAGCGATAAGTTGTTACATGTTTCCGAAATTGTACACAGCTATGACCCGCCATAATGGCATACAATAATTTTAAAGTAGGTAACATTAACAGCACAATCAAATAGAAAATTAAAATAATAACAATTTAAATATGCAGCACTTTAGAATTAACGAATATTTTTACATGTCATGGCAACAATTAAAATAACGAGACATAAATTATAAATTCAGTTAGAATTAAATAATACAAATTAAGAAATGAAAGAAAGAAGAAAGAAAATACGTTTATTTGCGGTAAACATGACGCAAAGGACAACAAAATAAAATAAACAATGTAAAAAGCAAGTTTTGGGGAAAATATGCGTCACATCTACTTACGCAAAACGGCTACCGCTCAGCATAATGCCGCGACCCCATGCGAAACGGAGCCCCAGCGCTGGTTTTCAGCGATAGCCATATATACATTTTACTTATCAGGGGAACAATTAAAATTAAATAACATCATCGAGATAATCTTTTAAAGTATAGTAACATTTGTCTAACAGCAATTGAAATAATTTCTTTTTATAGGTAATTATGCAAATCTAGATCTTTAATTGTCTTTGGCAATTTATTAAGTATATATGTCAGGTATTAGATAAAAATCCGCCGTCCGCGACATGCCCTCACTGAACCCGATGACCCTATCACCCTCCTCCAGGAAAGTAGTAGGGACACTAGCACAGTCCAACACAAACACAGATCTACATTCCGGCCTCGCCGCCGAGGCCCACCGCGTTTAAGACCATCTAACGTAAATGTAAATTCATGTCCCTTGATCGGTTTAATCGAGCCAGCTGGTGGCGTAGCTGAGCCTGTAGCTTTAAACTCCCCTGATAATAATAATTCCCCTAACTTGATCCAGCCTATTGCTTTGCCTTGTATATCATTGGTCAATGACAACGACTCCCTAAGCCGAGGTCCGTACCCCACAGGGGGTGCCCTTAGTGCGCAGTCGTTTAGTTTATAATTTAGTTAGTATTTATGCCCCTGGCTGGAGGCTTTTGAGCTCGCTTAAAGGCACCAACAGGAAAGTCCGGTTAAGTAGTCGGGACCTCTCATGGTCACACTACGAGATGCCATTTCAAAAAAAAAAAAAAAAAAAAAAAAAAAAAAAAAACACTTTTGTGGAAAAGAGCAGTTTTGTGGGGTTCACGTGTCATTTTGTCTTTATGTCTGGCTCTATTATTAAATTTGAAACGGTGAATATTTAATTTTGCGAAAATGGCACATTCGTAAATAAACATACAGGGAAGTGGTAGTATTTTTAGTTTCTTAAAATGTGGAACACAGGAGTCCGTAGAATCAATGTTCACGATTAAATAATAAATAAATAATAATCATTTTATTAACTTCAGTTGTATACTAACACTTTATCTTAAAACTATGCAACGTTTCAACAATGGAAAAGAGTGTTTTCGATGAACTCTGATTGATCGGATACACCGCTTTTGCGCCTTAAAAGCTAGGTTTTTGTTGGTTGACTTGCCCCATAATATAAAACTATGCCTTCCAAACTTCTGACACGGCTTAGCGCGACGTATATATTTGCCTTTTTGTAAAGTTTTTATTTGAAATGGTAGTATATATTCCTGCGATGGTCGCATATAAATATCTTCAAGTTCTGATGAGTGGCTTTTGAGTTTGCTTCAATAATTTAATACGTATTTTTCCCACATAGTCTTATGTGAATGATGCTCTAATTTATTTTGCAGAGTGGTATTCGAATTTGTGTGGATTAGGCACCACTAAAAAGTGAAAATAAAAACTTTTTGCAAAAAAAAAAAAATACAACCGACTCCCAAAAAAAAAACACTACAGAGCGACGCGAAGTAGTACACTACGAAGCGAAAACTAAAAAACCAAAGACACCGACTTCCGAAATTAAAGTTATTTTTCACTTTGTAGTGTTTTTTTTTTGGGAGTCGATTGTTTTTTTTTTTTTTTTTTGTAAAAAGTTTTTTTGATATTATAATTCTGTTTTCCACCATTAATACCTAATTGTTAAAATTTCTCAATTTACTCTAATTTTTGTTGCTGCGGAGAATCACTGACTCGCTAAGTCACAGGAACTTACACCTAGTTTAGGAGTCAGAGTGTTTAAATATTGACCTTTGTATATTGGTCTTTACCTATGAAATTGCCGTTCTGCAGTACTGGCCATTTCAAATCAAAATAATTTTTGTTTGGCTAAGAATTCTAACTTCAAATTAATTTTATTTTAAAAACATGGATTTTTTTTCCAAAAGTAGTCATTTGTTTATTGATTAGTGTTACATTTTCATCGCATTTCAATCTTTTTCGTCATCATGGATACGTTAAAAAATCGAGTAATTATGGAATATGAGTACCGTCGTAGCAGCAACGCGGCACAAGCGGCACGCAACATCAACGACGTTTACGGAGCTAACACTACAAACCAACGCACCACTTGTTATTGGTTTGCTCGCTTCCGTTCTGGAAATTTCGACCTGAAAAATGAACCTCGCGGTCGTCTGAAGACTTTGGTCGACAATGACGAATTAAAGGCGATTGTGGAAGCTGATGATACACAATCTACGGCTGAATTAGCAGCAGCTTTCGACGTTAGCGTTAAAACAATATTGGTCCATTTGCGTCAAATTGGCAAGGTAAAAAAGCTTGACAAATGGGTGCCCCACGAACTCAATGATCGCCAGCGCGAAGTACGCGTCGAGACGTGCCTTGCACTGCTCAACAGACACACAAATGAAGGAATTTTGAACCGCATTGTTACCTGCGATGAAAAATGGATTCTGTTTGATAACCGCAAGCGCTCAGCAAGTTGGTTGGATCCTGGTTCAGCACCTAAACAAAGCCCTAAACGAAAACTTACCCCTAGAAAAGTGATGGTCACTGTTTGGTGGTCTAGCACCGGTGTGATTCATCACAGCTTCTTACCAAACGGGGTGAGCAACGGCAATTTCATAGGTAAAGACCTATTAAGCCATAATAAATGTTAGTCATAAGGATATTGTCATGGGCTTTTTTGGTGAAATAAAGAATTATTTATTTAATGTGGAATCGTATAGATGTCACTCTAGTAATTTTTTTTCCGTCATAACTTAGTTGATGGTGTTTTCTTAAGGTAGGGCTTTAGTGTTTCAAGGTAGGGCATAGCCCCACAATGCCCCCCCCCAAGCTACAAATTACTCTGTTTTATTATACTGTTCCATAATTATCGATGCTGGCAGAAACCGCCTCCCAGAATCGTCTTCATAACCTGTGAAATAAGATTAGTTTAATAATCAGAAAGTAATAAGATTGTACAAAAACTTGTCAATTTTAAGAACTACGGAAATTCCAAGTTTTTACAAAACTTGCCTAGAATGGCGCAATTTCTAGAGATCTACATAACACTCATCTATAAGTAGGTATTATATAGTAGTTATATTAAATGTAGTAGTGATTTGAGGAAAGGATCATAGTTTATCGTGTACTTATACACTAGCACTTCGCCCGCGACTTCTTTCGCGTGAATTTCTTATATTCCCCTACAAATTAAAAACACCCCTTCCAGGGTGGAAGAGGTGTTAGGATTTTTGTATCAATGGTAGTTTTCGAAAATTAATAAGTATCTAAGATCATAGGTAATTGTTCAGTTAGATAATACTCGGGCCAAGCTTCTAGTTTTTATAAACTGTTTCCCCTTTTTTCACCTCCGCAGGGGTAGAATTTCGAAAAATCAATTCGACGATTTATAAGTAGGTAGCAATTTTTGAGTTAATCAAGCCATGCAATAAAAACCTCACCTAAAAACTAAATAACACCTTTTTGTCCTGTAATGGGTCCATTTTCGAATACCCAAATACTCGTTAATCTTTCTTTTCTGTCAAAAGTATTGAGTTAATCGGATCACGCTTATGATTCTTCCATTCAAACTTCTTTAACATCGACTATAGTACCTTTGAAAGGTAGTTTTGGAAAACTAATAATGACGCACTTTATTATTTACCCAAGGAATAAGATTTTCCATACAAACAAAGGTTCCCCTTTTCGCCACCATTAAAGTCGAATTTCCAGAAACATCTTCTTAGTACTCCCCTACAACCCCAAATAAATTGGGATAAGGGCAGGAGAATGATATTATAGAAAAATATTATCAAAAAAAAAAATATAAATATTAGGTTGGGGAAAAAGTCTTTTCGCATTATAGTATGTATGAACTTTGAATAAAATCTCTTTGGCTATACTATTTGTATCTGGCTGGTTTTGGTATCATTGAAAGTTTAAATTTTAAAGAACATAATCCCAAATTCAAATTAGGAAAATGTGTGATTTTCATTTGTTTTTCGTACTGTCAAGATGAGTGAATCTAATGAAGAAATTCGACACATTTTAAAATTTTACTACAAAAAAGGTAAAAATGCAACGCAAGCCGCGAAAAAAAATTGCGATGTTTATGGACCCAGTGCAGTGACTGTGAGAGTAGCACTAATTTGGTTTAAGCGTTTTCAATCCGGAAATTTTGATGTCAAAGATGCACGTCGCTCTGGTCTCCCTATTACGGATAAAATGGATGCCATTTTTGAAAAAGTGGAGCAAGATCGGCATATCAGTAGTTACGACGTAGCTGAAGAACTGGGAATTGACCACAAAGCAGTTTTGGCGCATTTGAAAAAAACTGGGTACACAAAAAAGCTCTATATTTGGGTACCTCACGAGCTCACTGAAAGAAACCTAATAAACCGTGTACTCATTTGTGATTCTTTATTATGACGTAATGAAACCGAACCATTTTTGAAGAAGCTGATAACTGGTGATGAAAAGTGGATCACGTACGACAAGAACGTGCGAAAAAGGTCGTGGTCAAAGGCCGGTCAGGCTTCACAGACTGTGGTGAAACCCGGGTTAACTCGCAACAAGGTGATGCTGTGTGTGTGGTGGGATTGGAAGGGCATTATTCATTATGAGCTGTTACCACCAGGCAAGACCATCGATTCTGAACTCTACTGCGAACAACTGATGAGATTAAAGCAAGAAGTTGAGAGAAATCGGCCGGAATTAATCAACAGAAGGGGTGTGGTTTTTCATCATGATAACGCTTGACCTCACACATCTTTAGCCACTCAGCAAAAATTAAGAGAGTTTGGCTGGGAGGTGCACCTTCAGATTTCCACCTGTTTCGGTGTCTTCAGAATTCTTTAGGCAGTGTCAGGTTAACATTACGAGAGGACTACCAAAACCACTTGTCGCGGTATTTTGATCAGAAGTCCCAAAATTTCTATAGCAATGGGATCATGTCCCTACCTAAAAAATGGCAAAAAGTTATCGAACAAAATGGTACCTACAAACTTTAGATAAATGTAAATAATGTATATTAAAAAATGTTTTGAATTTTCTTAAAAAATGCGAAGAAACTTTTTCCCCAACCTATTATATTATAGTATTTTTATTGAGATTTTTTTTTTCTCGATAAAAAATTATATACTTACCGTCTTGGCCGTGCTGCAATGCATACGCTGATGTGAATGCAAAGACCAAAAGCAGAAACATTAAAATTTTCATTTTTGTATTTTTTATTTTTAGGAACCTTTTAACCGAGTTTGGCAAGCCCACAAGTAGGGTATGTTTTTACACTGGTTTATATATTATAATATAATCTAGGTTTGTGACCAATGTAAGTAATCATTTATTTACAGAGCATAATCAATTTCAAAACATTATTAGATAAATTGCCATAGCATTAGCATAGTTTGGCATTATTAAAATAATTTAATATAAAACTATGTTACTGACCAAACTCAATTTTAGGACAAACTAGTATTACCTAGGTCGGACTGCTTCTTTCTAATGCAATATTTCACAAGGAATCAGCCCGGCGAGCACGGCCTACTGTGACATGGCTTGAGTCACACATTTTATCACAGTTTGGGCGATAAAACCGTTTTGTCTTAAATGCTAGCACGGCGCGGCGGCGTGAGATAATTTCTTGACTTGTGACATAACTTCTTGACGTTTAGTGGGGGCTCATTATGTCTTATTTGCTAATATGAGCGCACCAATTATATCACAAATGTCTTATTTTGACGGTGACTAAGAAAAATTTTATCACGTTCGTTCGGAGGTGGTGAATAGATTTGAAAATTGAAAAAAAATATATGTTCCTGCTAATAATTACTCTGCACCAAATGGTATTAAATTATTTTCTTGCATTATGTGGTAGTGGTTTAGTTATGTGAAGAATAGCGGGTGATAACCAAAAAAAAATTGTAATAAGTAAATAAATAATTAATTTAAATAGATAAATAAATTATTATTTTTATATTTTTAAAGGGTTTTTGTATGTTTTAAAAATACATATTTAGAAATGTAAATAATGCGTTTGGAAAACTATTGGACACGATGAAAAAGGTTGCCCAGATGTAGAAAAAAATTATATCAGACAATTCGCACTTTACTAATCAGACAACCTTTCAATAGTCAAAATTATTAAAAAATCACATTGCGGCGTATAAAACGTCTATTGCGCAAACTGGCTGGGCAACCGGAAATCCTGTCTGAATTCAGAGTCTCTATTCAAAGCTGCCTCACGCATATCATAAAAAATCAGATAAATCAGTAGTCTCGTGTCTCTCGGCTCAGGCAAACGTGGATAAAAAAAATATATATATGTTTGGACATATCACACAACGCCATCTAGCCCCAAGCTAAGCAACCTAATGCTTGTGTTATGGTAACGAGATGGCTGATAAACTACTTATATACATTTTTTTTTGTAAATACATACATATTATAGATAGAAAAACACCCAGACTCGGAACAAATACTTATAGGTCGTACAAATATTTGTTCCGTGCGGGAATCGAACCCGCGACATGCTGCGCAGCAGTCAATCGCTCAACCACTGCGCCAACCGTGTCGTCAAAAGATAGGCAAGAGGAATTCATCATCGCACTACTTTTAGCTTTATATAATAAATAAAAGAAACGCAAATGAATACACTGGATTCATCCTCTTAATGACATATTAAGGGAAAGTCAGTTCTTCATTACGGTTAGAATATTACGACAGTATCCTGGCAGATTTTTGATTACTTCAGAATATCAGTAGCATCATTTGATGATTTACAATGCTTGCTGGGGGATAAAATCTGAGACACACATATGAGAAGTCGACTGAAATAATTAATTATCTGATTCCGGTGTGTGTGTGCTCGCGTGTTTAAATGTATAGAATAAAAAAAGTAATTAAAAAAACTAAAAAACCCGACTGCGGTAAAAACTGAAAAGCTAAAAACAAGCCCATTTTAAATTAAATAAAAGTTGAAAGCAGGCGGGACCCATTTGAGATAGAAAATATAAAAATGGAATCTTTCTGACTAAACAGTTAAAAAATCTAGTGTTTTTTTTTTACAAATCAATTATTATAATTTCCGGTTTGTGATATTTTTGCTTGTAAGTAACAACTATAACAATTACCTAGGTACCTAGGTAATTTCCAGTTTACACTGACCTCTGATTGTAAGGAAATCCTATACAATGCGAGATCAGCTTATACTGGAAAATTATAGCTTGATCTGTAACCGTGCGTACGTAGCTACTTTGTGCTTTACGTGATGAAAGTACCTAGGTACTCATCAATACAAACAACTTTTACTAGGGTCTACCCTTTATAGCAGATCTATTTATGTCATAATATTATTTTGCATAACAGCTGATAGCATAAAATTCATTTCACAGAAAATTGTTTAGCATACACTCATTTATCATACATTCAAAACTCATAATTTTGTAAGTCAGAATCATCTTTTGGCATAAATTTCATATCCATAATAATTAAAAAGTAGAACCATCATATCGCAGAAAATTCAAACTCAGAATCGTCTTTTGGCATACATTTCATATCGATAGTCATTAAAAGGCAGAACTATCCTGTTAGGTTTTAAATAATTTTAATAAATCGTTAAGTCATCTTAGTCGATTATTGGAATATTTTATTTGTTACACTGGCAACACTGATAAGAACGAATGATTGTTTGCAATGACGGGAAAGGACTCGGCCTCTCTATGGGCTCGGGCATAGAGTATAGTTATAGATTGGGAGGCTCGGGACAGCATTGAATGCGGACGTGTTCTAGAAGTGTTATCTGCACAAGAAGAAATATATATCTACCTTCCAGTTACACTTAGAATCATCTTTTGGCATATATTTCATATCCATAATAACTCATCTATCACATTACAGAAAATTCATAGTTAGAATCACGGAACAGATAAAGAGGTGTTAGAACACTGATTTGTTTTCGCCACGCACATACAGCAAACACGCAGCATGCAAACAAAAATACACCATGCAGCAAACATGTAGCATGCAAACAAGCATACATCATGCATGCAGCATGCAAGCAAGCATGCAAACAAGCATACACCATGCAAGCAAGCATGCAAGCGAGTATGCAACATGCAGCAGGCATGGTTTCTGTCACGGCTCCGTTGCTGCGGGGCTCAGGCGGTCCCACGCGAGCTTATCGTCGCAGATGGTTTTAACGCCCACCAACGCAGCTTCAGCCGCGACCTGCTCCTCAGCCCGCGGGTCGCCTCGCCCCTCCGCGCTTACGCGGCCTTAAATTAGTCTCTAGGGTAGGGCGGACAAGACTAGGTGGAGTCGGTTTTGCAGCGATTCGTTTCTGTCACTAAATTTTGTGGCACAACATATTGACTTTTTATGACAGTATTTTAATTTTAATTTAAGGTTAAAAATGTATTTTATAGGGGTTACCCTTGTTTTATCGAAAATAAATTGACAAATTATCACTTCCCAAACAATTATCCGCATAATTTCAGTTGCCAAATTATTACTTAGTAAAAAATCTCTTCACAAATAATTGTAACGCAAACCTAATGTTTGGCAAGTGAACGTTTAAACAATAACTTGTTTACCAACTAGTACTTTTACCAATTTTTATGTAATCAAATACTTCAGTTGAATAACACATTTTACGCAAAATAAAATAAGCCAAATTTTTTTTTCCATATTTTTTTTCTATATAATCTAGTCGTTTCTGGCAATAATTAACCTCATCTAACTAGTTCGTTTCTTGATAGCCTGTTAAAAATAATCTCTTTTTTTCCACATCTTTTTCTGTAAAATCTAGTCGTTTCTGGCACTCGCCGGCCGCTGCCGCGCACCGCTCGCTTCGCTCGCTCGGCTCGTGTGTAGAAGGTCACAGTTTTAACCTAACCTATATATTTGTTGTCATAACAAATCATTTGACCAAAAGACCAAACTTTTATTGTCTAAAGATTGTTTGCTGTAATAAATCATTTAATTAAAGACCAAATGCCTTACACCCAGTTTCTGAATTGAGAATTTGAGGTTGAGAACGTCCTAATCTGTACTTAAGTATAACTTAAACATTTTTTCGTTTCTGAATTAAGTTTTTTTAAACTCTAATCAAGATTTGAGTAATATAACATCATTTACTCAAATTTGAAAGAAAGCATGCTTAACTCATGCTTAAAGCCGTCAGTTGCGTTTCTGAACTAAGAAAAATGTGTTTGACAATACTCAAAGCATAATCAACGTCAAGTTGAGCAGTTGAAAGTTGACACACCAATTTCGGCTATTCAAACTGTTATCAGCTATATAATAACTAGTGATTTTGGTCATAATGA
Organism: Cosmia pyralina; assembly: GCA_946251885.1. NCBI lineage: Eukaryota > Metazoa > Arthropoda > Insecta > Lepidoptera > Noctuidae > Cosmia > Cosmia pyralina. Next base: position 17,355,913 of record OX276367.1, read on the forward strand.
GTGACGACGATACTTCCTTGTCGTCTGTGGAGATGCCTCAACGCAGACAACTGCGCAGAAGAATAGGACATCGACAGGACATCGCCCTAACTTGTTCATCACGCTAAGCGATGAACAATTTAAGAGTCGGTTCCACTTTACGAACATTGAGGTAATATGTACTAACGTACGTAACGTACGTACGTTAGTACATATTACCTCAATGTTTACGAAGGAGTTGGTTCGGTTTATTTTTAACAAAATAAAGCCTAAACTAACCTGTCTTATTCAACGGCAGGACTGTATTTCTCCCATATTACAGCTGCTAATAGCTCTTAGGTTTTATGCGACTGGTAGCTTTCAAGCTGTTGTGGGGGACACCGTGAATGTGAGCAAGGCGACGGTGTGCAGCGTGGTAGAGAGGGTGACTAGTGCCATAGCATTGTTGAGACGGCAATATGTTCGTATGCCCACTGCGCAGGAGAGACCATCAGTGGCGGCACGATTTTTTGACATAGCTGGATTTCCTAGAGTCATAGGTGCTGTAGACTGCACTCATGTAAAAATAAATTCACCAGGAGGGAGCAGAGCTGAGCTGTATAGGAACTAAAAAGGTTTTTTTCTATAAATGTTCAAGCCATCTGTGATGCCAATATACAAATAACTAGTGTCATTGTACGTTGGCCAGGCTCCGTACACGACACTACTATTTGGAACGACTCACCACTTGCAGCTCAGTTTGAAGCTGGCAGATTTGGGTCATCCCTTATTCTCGGAGATAGTGGTTACCCATGCCTTAGGTATCTCATGACACCCTTCTTGAACCCTGCCTCTCCATCCCAAGAAGCCTATAACAGATCCCAGATAGCATCACAAAACACAATTGAAAGGTGTATTGGTGTTCTTAAAAGAAGATTTCCATGCCTACATGCAGGAATGCAGTTAAAACTTCCAAAAGTATTGAAGGTGATTGTGGCGTGTGTTGTTCTTCATAAAATTGATCTTCATCTTGATAACTACATCATGTAATATGATGAACATGTACAAGAAGAAAGTGATGAACCATTACCTCAAGTGTCAAATACACAAAATTTTGCTACCAGAACATCCATAGTACAAAATTATTTCACCCAATAAAAGTTTAAATATTACAATAGTATTACAATAAAAAAAAATGTAGGTTTTAATAATTTAATCAGTTACATAAAAATTAAAAAATACAGCTATGCTCTAAAATACAGCCTTGTAGGATCGGAAGTACAGTACTATAGGTATGAGCCCGACCCAGTTCTCGAAAATGGAAATATCACATTGTACTGGGATCGATCCATCATCACTGCCATGACTATTGTTGCCAATAAGCCTGATATAGTGGTGTACTCACCGATCATTGTGCCGATAGTCGTATTGATGTATTTCTGTTACCGCTATAACAACAAAAACTAAAAAACAGAATAAAATAAATATTTAAGGGGGCTCCCATACAACAAACGTGTTTTTTTTGCCGTTTTTGTAGAAAATGGTACGGAACTCTCCGTGCGCGAGTCCGACTCGCACTTGACCGGTTTTTGATTCTATATGGAAGCTTCCCAAACGCTCTTCGAACGAACGAGTGTAGTGTCTCAGATCTCTATGAGAGTGGGAGCTACATGGGCATTTGCCATGACTTTTGTCTTATCCATGTTCATTTTAAGACCCACTCTTTCGGAAGCTCTGCTGAGGTCATCGAGCATTGTACTGAGCTCCTCCATAGTCTCAGCCTTGGATTACTATATCGTCGGCAAATCGAAGGTCAGTGACGTACTCGCCATTGATGTTGATGCCTAGCCCTGTTTCTTGTGGATATAGTATGCCCCTGTCCTTTTGCATTCTATTACACTTTGGTATCTGAAGCAATAATAAATAAACGTAAAATTATATGTTGGTAAACATTAGGTAGGGGCCGGAAGGTTCTGGAGTGGCGACCGCGTACCGGAACACGTAACATTGGAAGGCCTCCCACAAGTTGGAGCGATGACCTTGTGAAGGCCGCAGGAATCCGCTGGATGCGGGAAGCACGGAGCCGGTCGAAGTGGCGGTGCTTGGGGAAGGCCTATGTCCAGCAGTGGACGTCTTTCGGCTGATATGATGATGATGATGATGATGAAACATTATACCTTATTATCTCGTTATTATGTACTTACTTAGTTATTATTGAAAGAAGATTTTCTTTCTCCTCTAGAGTATAGTTAGGCGATCTATTTTTCTTATCTCTATCCATTTTAATTGGTATAAAACAGAATTCCAATAAAACTTGTGTTTATTTACTTTCAGTTTGACATTCACGATTCAGTTCATAGAAACACGTCGAATTGCTAAAATATACATATATATTAAATTGCTAAAATATGCATTAGCAACTTTAATAACATAAATTTGTTGAAATTATTTAAAATTCACTTACTTTTTAAGTCTGTTTTAAATTTATAAGAATAAAATGATGTAATATTATGAGTTTTTGAAAAGTACCGGTTTTTGAATGTAAATTGGAACGTTTTAGCTTTGATCAACAATACTTAAGTAAATGATCAGTTGATTATGGTTTGACGAAATTCGATTTTGACTTGTGAAACGCAAAAAACTTAAGCGCATACTTATGTATTTGAGAATAATCAGTTGAGATTTGCTACTTTTCTCAAATCAGAAACCGGGTGTTAATGACATAATCCTTGGTAATATTCTGCCAAGTAAAAATTTTACCAAATGAAAAAAATTGTTTTGTCAAAATCTTTTCGGCAAAATGGCAGGATCCCATTTTATAAAAATGGCAATATGCCTAATAAAATTATACCAAATGAAATTCTGTCATCTTCTTAATATTCCAAGTGAAATTGTACCAAATAATCATCGCTCTAAATAAACGTTAGGCTAAAAGAAATTATGCGGAATTTTAACTTTGCCAAGGTAATTATGCCAAATAAAATTCTGCCATCTTAAAAGTATGCCATTGTGAATTCGGACATATAAACATTCGGGCAAACAATAATTATATTAAATAATTTTTATGCCTTAAAAAACATTCGTTTAAAGAAGATTATGCCAAATAAATTTCGGAGCATCAAGATTCTGCCAGATAGAGGGAACCCCTTTTACTATGAGGCCAACCATAGATATCCGAGGCCAACGCTGAAAACGTGATAAAAAAAACTGCTGATCTAGAGTAAACTACATCAAAATACGTGGGACCAGCTGACTTTATTTATCATATCAACATTTTTTTGATCAGAACAAACAGCAACAAACAAACAAGCCAAAGGCGAACAAACTAATTGGTTTACATTTTATATGTGTGTCTGTGTGAAGTCGTGGATAAGCACAAAAACACTAAATAAACGAGCGAGCTCTGTGTTTAGTAGTGTGCGTATGCCACAACAGTAATCATTCATTGATAGTTCTGAATGAGATATAATATTTTGCATAATAATGCTATAGCAACCTTGGCAAAATGGCTATCGTCATTGGTCAGTGAACGAGAAGCCCTAAGTTCAAACCATGTGTGCAGCTAATGTCTATTTTCTTTATATAATCATTATTTTGTTTTATTATTTATATAATTATTACATAGAAGTTGAATTTCTAGCGATTCGATCCCGTTCATGGATGAGTAATGAAGTTTGCAACGTTTGCGACACCCACGGAACGCAGTCTCAGGCCATTTTTAACCGACTTCATTAATTAACCGACTTCAAAAAAGGAGGTTCTGTATTCGACCCGTATGTATGTATGTATATATGTATGTTTTCAATGACGTTTCGGAAAGATTGTTCCAAATTAACATGCACTCGGCCATAACATTAATCCGTTACTGCTGTTTCGGCCCTAAATTAACAAATTCCCTTCGCGCTTCCCATTTATGGAAGCACACTCACCTTTTAGATAAAATGGACAAAATTATCCGACAAACTTTAACTTCGATCACGACCGCGCGGAAAACCGGCGGGTTTCAAGCGGCGGAAGTATAATAACCTTATCGGTAATTATATTGTCGAGCCGTTTGGGGTTGAAACCCTTGGGCCGTGGGGTCCGAGTGCTCATAGTTTGTTCAACGAAATCTCCAAACGGCTGGTTGACACTTCCCGTGACCCAAGGGCTGACTTTTACCTTGGCCAGCGGCTTAGCATTGCCATACAACGTGGCAATGCCGCCAGTTTCTTGAGTACTTTACCAGTCGACAGCGATGCGGAGAAATTTTTCGACGCCATATTTTAGTTTTTTAATAGTTTTAGTATATAATTTTGTTATTTTCAGGTTATGTTTACAGTTAAATGTAAATGATGTGTATACTAGCTGTTGACATAATTAAAACTACTTAATTTAACATAATTAAAATAATGAGCGATTTAAGAATAATATCTTATTAATGTTTTCATTTTACGCTTCAAAAATGTTGTCTCGTCACAAAAATTACTATGACATTAATCGTACAAATAACTAAAACAATTTGCGTATTCTGTAAGCTTTCCAAAAAGGTATAAATGTCAATTTTAAAATACATAATTCGTGGCATGGCATGTGTTTGAACCGGCGCGGCGGTGAGCCGTGCGGGGAGAGAAATCATCTGTGTTTTTAGTTTATGATCCTCGCTAAAACAACCTATTTTACTGGCGAAATTCTTCATGATAGGGCGGGGTGTGGGGGCGGGTGAGTACACGGCGTCTGCTGCGCTCGCGTCGCCTTCCTTAGTAAGTTTCGACTCTACGCCGCGCAAGCACGTGTACCAACCAATACCAATAACCAATACCAACCCAACCAATCTCTCATCGCGTTAATTTGTTATCGATCATTATTGTTCATTCTTGTTTCTCTTGTTATTCTTTTTGCTATCATTGTTATTTCGGATAACATGGCTTCGTGTTTTATTGATGACCCAAACATCTCAACGAACATTGTTGCAAGACAACTCGGTATGTCCCAGTGGAAAGTGTGGTCGGTAGTACATCTATCAGGTAGACACCCATACCATTATCAACCTGTCCAAATATTGCACGAGGGAGATCCTGCCAGGCGACTCGAATTTTCTCGGTTTATGTTAAACGCTGACGCTGACCAGGAACATTTCCTAAGAAATATTTTGTGGACTGACGAGTCAAAGTTTGACCGGGATGGTATGACGAATTACCATAACTTACATTTTTGGGCACCTAAAGTAGGCAGGAATCCAAAAAAACTAAGAAACAGCGTCGCAAATGAGAGTTTCCCTGAACGTATGGATGGGTGTCCTTGATAATTATTTGCTGGGCCCTCATTTCTTGCCCCAAAATTTGAACGGCGAAAATTACGAGGAGTTTTTAACCGACTTCTAAAAAAGGAGGAGGTTCTCAATTCGGATGTTTCTATTTTTTTTTTTTATGTTTGTTCGCGCATAACTCCGTCGCTTGCCAACCGATTTGAATGAATGAATGAATGAATGAATTGCACCGACCCCAGCGTGGTTTAACCAGACTCGATTGCTCGAATGAACCCAGAGATTCACACTAGACCCTGTTGCCTCATGTTACATGGTGCAACAGAGCCCATTGCATATCAGTGAGTAGACCGGGGGGCGCGGTAATGGTAGGGAAGACATGCCCTGAGGATATGGAGGGGATAAAGAGCCATACCCAGTATGCACCGTAAAGCAAGCCTTGGAATAGTGGAGAGACGGGTGATATAATATGGATGGGCTTTTTTATGACGTTGCTGCCGTGTTGCTTCAAGTCCAGCTTCTCCGGTGAATCTTTTGCCGGTTAAACTTCGTTTTTGATTCTTTATGTCACAGCTATGCTGTATTATATGTTGTTATTACCAAAATCATCGTCTGAGGTCTCGCTGCTATCCGTTTCCTGTTTCTTGTATATCTCTAGCAGCCTTCTTGACTCTTTATGCAGCCGTGTCCATCGAAAAGTTAATTTCCTTATTGAAGTAAATCTTGTCCTGCGTAGTTGGGGGTTGGTGATTTCAAACCGGAGTTCTGTGGATTGTTCCTGCTCAATTTGTATGTTGTCCTGGCTAATTACGTATCCTGTATGTTGTGGTGTCTTGGCATTAGATAATTTCTGCGTTAGAATTTGTTGGTACTGATCGTCGTCGATCGTGACGTTCGTTTTTAAAAACAAATGTCAACATTACATGAGACAGGTTTTCTTTCACTCAAACGAATGACTGCGGTACACACACGCAAGGACGTGGTACTGACGCGGTACACACGCGGCAAAGACGCGGTACACCCGCTCTAAGTACGCACAACCGCGGTACACTCGCGGCAAGGACGCGGTACACTCCCTACAAGTACGCGCTACCGCGGTACACACGCGGCAAGTAATAACATGTTATTTAAAATCTAGCTTCAGCGGTGAATCTTTTGGCGAGGTTAGACTGCATTCTCGACACCATTTATGTCACTGCTATGTTGTATTACACGTTGCTGTTTCCAGTATCTTCGTCTGAGGTCTCACTGCTATCCGTTTCAGTTTTCTTGTAAGTCCCGTTAACAGCCTTCTTGATATTATCTCTTGATTCAGCCGTGTCCACCGAACAGTTAATTTCCTTATTGAAGTCGATCTTGTCCTGTGGTAATTAGGGGCTGGTAATTTGGAACCGGAGTTCTGATTGTTCCTGCTCAACTCGTATGTTGTACTGGCTAATTTAGTTTACTGTATGTTGTGGAGTCTTGGTGTTAGATAATTTCTGCGTTAGAATTTGTTGGCTACTGATGTACTGATCGCCTCGATCGTGACCCAGCTACTCGTATCATAGTGCTTAGGTTTTTTATTATTTATGGGTGGTTGTCAGTTTTTGTAGAAATCTTAAGCTTCGGTCCCACCCGAGCGAGGCGCCTGCGTAGCGGGAGCGCCAGCGTGCAACTATCGAAAGTCTTTGTGCCTCACCCTTTTCAAAACTTTTTCGGTTGCACGTTGAAATCATAGTCAACGCCCTTTTTGTGTTTGACCAATGAATGAAGGATGGACCTTTTTACAGTTAGTTGTTTTATTTGACCAATGAACTAAGAATGTCGCCTAAGAAAGATGACCCTAAAATAAACAATGTCCCTTTTCTTAAACGTTAACTGCTGTTTTTCTTGGCGTTCTAACCTTTTCATTTATAATGTGCGCCGAAGCGCTATTGGTGGACGAAAACAATGGAGGCCACTAGCCACTGGCCCGTGCATACGAATACCTTCCGTATGGGTGTGACGCACAAAAGTCGTTGATAGTACTTTGCTGTTTTTTTTGAAATCGCATTCAGTTCTTAATCGAGCCGAGAAGTCAATTCAAGTACCTACCTACGGATGGTACCCTGTTGCCACACCCGACAGGATTATGGACGGGCTCTTTTTATGACGTCACTGCCATGTTGCTTCAAGTTCAACTTCCCCGGTGAATCTTTTGGCAATTAAACTGCGCTTTCGACACTTTTGGTGTCACTGCTATGCCACGTTGTGCTGCTATGTGACGCTCACTCTAATGTCTCGCTGATGGTGGCGCGTGTTGGATCATTTAGCTAATCCATGCGTCAGGTTCGTGAACAAGCGCTGTCAGTGAAGGCTGGTCATACCTTAGCGGCCACGGCTTATTTTAATTTAATTTAAATATTTGAATTGTTTTTTAAGGACGCTTTTAACGTTCTGCATCGTTCTCACATGTAAAATTTCAACTTGAATGATGTAACCATTATTATGTAACCATATCTTGATTCAAAAGAGTGTCCGTGGAGTTTCTTGCCCGTTCTTCTCCATAGGTACCTATTATGCTTTGGAATGGGCGCCTAGCTTCATCTTTCTGACTGACCGACCCCTTGACAATTCAAAAGTGCCTGTAATTGGTTTAATTGGAATAAATGCTTTGAGTTTGAGTTGTTATTTCCAATATCTTCGTCTGAGGTCTCACTGCTATCCATTTCAGGTTTCTTGTAAATCTCGTTAGCAGCTTTCTTAATTTTATCTCTATCTTCAGCCGTGTCTACCCAAAAGTTGATTTCCTTATCGAAGTAAATTATGTCCTGCTTTCCATGTGTAAATAGGGCGGCCGAATTTTTGGATATTACCCTGTACTGCATTGCTGCATGTAGCAGGTGCGGTTCCCGACGCCTACGCCTGTGGACATGTCCGAGATAGCACATCCTGTGGTTCTTAATGCGTTTGGTTACGGTTTTTCCGTTTAAGATTTCATGCATTTTCTTTCGTGTTGGTTTATTCCTAGCGCGGTTAATCAAGTCACTCTTGATAACTCTCTCATATCTTTTCGGTCTTGTCCTGTTAGCTTTGGTGAGTGCCGATACTTTCAAACCGTGTGTCATACAAGGTACGACCACCATTCGATACATGAGTCTGGCTAATTTTCAGTCCATCTTTGAGTTTATTTCGAATGGTAATAGAGATTCAGCGTTTCTAGTGGCCTGTTCACAACGTTTTTTAGTAGTGCTTTTCCTGCTTAATGCAGATCTTATTCTGAGAATTGAAGACGGAGTAAAGTCCTGAATATTATTCAAAAGTGCTAAGTCAATTCTGTCGTCGTTATGATTAGCCGATACATAATTTGCAAGGTCTACGAACAGACACGTGGTCGAATGTCAGCCCCATTAAATTGTATAAGTATTTGTAATGCTAGCTCTAAATAGACAATTTCACAAATCGAAGCATAATTTTGTTATGTTTTTGTTTGAGTGGTAACAAAACTGGTTAGAACGACCAAAAGACCTTATTTTGAAGCTTTACCGTATGGGGTAAATTTTTTGTGCGAACATAGAATTTAGCTTGCCATAAGTTGACATTCAACAAAAAAAAAAAGGGTCTGTGCCGAGATTTTTGTTGATTTGCAATATTTAAGAAGTAGGTAAACTCTTTGTTTAACTTTATGTCTTGGGAATTTGGATTCATACTATAATCTTATGAACATGCAATAAATACTTTTGACTGAGGAATATAAGGAACGGCCTCACCAATTTTGCTTGCTGGGACTTTGGAACTCAGGATCCTAATTCGGCTGATCAGTTTCACCCTTGCAACGGACTGTTCGCTTGAGATCAGGTGCACAGTTCTAACGAAATGTGTTTACTTCGCGAGCACTTCAACAGAAACGCTAAATAATGTTTATGACCGGTGTTGCAATTTGGGCATCCTTTCTGATTAAAATTGCCAGTCCCCGGTGTGTTGTACTAGCGGCTGAATATAGGTGCCATTCGTAATGCCTGGAGCTGTACGTTCCTTCATTCATCCCTGTTTCTTGTAGGCAGGCTACGTGGATATCCCTATGTGAAAGTTCAGCGTCTATTTTATCCTTTTTGGTCGGTTTTGAGGCCCCGCGGACATTCCTTGTTGCAATACGCAACTTAGGGAAGATGTGCTTAATTGCGGTATTTGGCGGGTTTCTAAGTATAGTGTATCCAGTGTCATCTGCGACTACATCTGATATTGGTGTACTTAGTGATAACGGTAATTGATGACACGGTGTTAGTGGGCTAGCTAAATGGGGGCTGGTGATTTGGAACCGGGGTTCTGTGGACTGTTCCTGCTCAACTCGTATGTTGTACTGGTTAGCTGAGTTTTCTATATGTTGTGGTGCCTTGGCGTTTGATAATTTCTGCGTTAGACTTCGTTGGCTACTGATGTACTGATCATCGTCGATCGTGACCCAGCTATCATAATGCCGGTCTTTATAGAAGATGTGATTATTGCCGGGCAATGAGTTGCCGGTAGGTACGTACACCAGTGTGTTCTCGTTATTTGTGTGAACATGCACATTTACGAGGTAGAATTCGGATGCAGCGATTAAAATGTCTTCACCACCCTAGAACGTCTCGTTAAACTGCGCGGTAATGTATTTTTTTATACGTTGTTCCTGAGACAGATTGCTGTCAGGAAGAAAGTCCTGAATATTATTCAAAAGTGCTAAGTAAATTCTGTCGTCGTTACGGTTATCCGAAACATAATTTGCAAGGTCTTTACGAACAGACACGTGATCGAATGTCAGCCCCATTAAATTGTTTATTTGGAATGCTATAGCTCTAAACAGACAATTTCCGTCCCTCAACATTGGTACAATCGAGGCCATTGTTTTGTTATATTTTTGTTGGAATGGAAACAAAATTGGTTAGGGTGACCGACACGTGTTTTAAAACAAAGACATTAGTTTGAAGCTTTACTGTGTGGGCAAAAATTTTTTTTGTGTGAACATAGAATTTATCTTGCCGTAACTTGACATTCAACCAAAAAAAAAGGTTCAAGTTTTTGTTCGGAGGTTTTTGTTGATTTGCAATATTTAAGAAGTAGGTAAACTTTATGTCTAACTTTATCTCCTGGTAATTTGAATTGATGCTATAATTTTATGAACATGCATTACTTTAGACTAATATAAGGAACGGCCTCACCGATTTTGCTTGCTTGGAATTTAGAACTCAGGATCCTACGGCGGATGCTCCGTTCCACTCTTGCAGCGGGTCGTTCGTTTGAGTTCAGGTTGAATTTACTTCGCGAGCGGTGCACAGGTTGTATTTACTTCGCGAGCACTTCCGCAGAAACGCTAAATTCGTATTTATGACCGATGCTAGGATCGCAAACCACTTCGGTATGTCTCGCGCCGTGGGACTTTTTATTTTTGTCGGAGCGCAGCTGGACACGACCGCACTCAACGACCGACCAGATGGATCCCTCCGTCGCTTGCCAAGCGATTTGAAAAAATATTTTTTTGTTAGAAAGGGTATACTTCCCAAATGGTCCCATTTTTATCAAAATCCAGTTTTGATGATGGGATCCTGGAGAAATCGAAGGAACTCTTCAAATATTATAGGCATACCTATAGCGATTTGGGTATTTTTTATAGTAGCTCGTGCATTTGCTCTCGGAAAGCACCACTTGGTGAAGTGGAACTGATGATGAAGACCACAGATGGCTACCGGAACTACTCAATGATAAATATTTCACGGGTTGCGATTCGATTACTTTAATATGGTTGCTAAGCAATTTCCGCTCGTCACACAATGCGTGTGGTGAGTGGTTGTTGAGGAGTTCTCCTGGTTCTTACCAGCAGAACTCCTCAAGAATTAACGCCCCAGCATCGGGAAAAGCAATATTTTGTACAATGTGATGAGCAATTGACATTATTGTAACTTATACAAATTATAAACAGACCCACTAAAAAGTGAAAAATAAAAACTTTTTTACAAAAAAATACAACCGACTTCCAAAAACAACACTACAAAGTGAAAAATAACTTTAATTTCGGAAGTCGGTGGCAAAAACAAAAAAAAAACATTTAATCAGACACCGACTTCCGAAATTAAAGTTATTTTTCACTTTGTAGTGTTGTTTTTGGAAGTCGGTTGTATTTTTTTGTAAAAAAGTTTTTATTTTTTTAAGAAACAACTTAGACGATTTGTTGGCGGATGTTCCCGAAGAAATAAAAATCAACCTCATGTTTCAACATGATGGTTGCCCAGCACATTACCGGATTACTGTCCGACAGTGGCTAGACGAGAGATATCCAAACCGATGGATTGGGAGGGGAGGGCCAATTCCGTGGCCAGCACGAAGCCCTGATATCACACCACTTGATTTTTACGTTTGGGGTCATATGAAGGAATTAGTTTATGCGACCCCAATAAATTTAGTCGAAGAACTTCGACAGCGAATAATAAACGCGGCGTAACAGATGAGAACAACGTTCACCTCAAGAGTGACGAAAACCGAAGTTAGGAAGAGAATTCGAACCTGCATTCGTAATCGAGGGGCTCATTTTGAACAAGATGTGTAAATTTTTTAATGAATTTTATTTCATACAAATACAAATTAACGTTTCTCTCCCCGCGCCGATTCAAACACATGCCATGCCACGAATTATGTATTTTAAAAATGACTTTTATACCTTTTTGGGAAGCTTACAGAATAGGCAACTTGTTTTAGTTATTTGTACGATTAATGTCATAGAAATTTTTATGACGAGACAATATTTTTGAAGAGTAAAATGAAAATATTGGTAAGATATTATTCTTATATCGCTCATTATTTTAATTATTTTGTTAAATTAAGTAGTTTTAATTATGTCCATAGCTTAATTGAAGTGCCAGCTACAACATCATTTTTAATGGTACCCATTTAAATATGTATTTTTTTTTATTTGAAATTAAATGTCAAATTTTGGGTCAATATCGAAAAATTCTTAAAATTCAAATATCTCGAAAACTATTGAATTTTGGCCATACATATGGGGGGTTCAATTTGATGCATTTTGGCCCCTTATCAGCCCCTTACTGATATACGTCGAATTACCAGTAACCCTGTATATGTATGTTTGTTTGTCTGCGATTTTCTCAAAAACCAATGAACCAATTTTGATGAATATGTCACTATCGTAATCTAAAGACTTTCAGGAAGGTTTTAGTAAATAATACATTAGGTAATAATGATTCTTAAGTACGAAGTTATATGCATAAATGTACTGTATCTCCGACATTTCTAAGCGGATTTGTGATGATTCTTCTTTTCGTTCGTCTTGGGCTCATATAATTGTGCCAATTGTATATTCAACTAAAACTGGAAAAATATATTTACTTTAAAAACAGTAAAACCGACTTCAAAACCAAAAACGAATAAAATAACTTTCATAAAACACTTCTAAAAGCTTCTGAAGTCGATGTCTTAAATTCTTCAATGCACTTTAGCTTGACACCGACTTCAGAAGCTGTTAAGTGTTTTATGAAAGTTATTTTATTCGTTTTTGGTTATGAAGTCGGTTTTTACTTTTTTTTAAAGTAAATCTTAGTATATGTGTTTTACTAAAATACCTTTTGTTTTATATATAATAAATTAATAATGCGTCTAATTTGGGACAGCGCTCCTTGATGTGCGAGTCCTATTACTGGGTGGACGTACGACTCAGCAGAGAACACCCAAGGCAACTAACAAAAAATTTAATACCCTTTGTTTATATCAGTATAATAAAGGTACATAACACAATAAAATACCCCACTTATAGCAATAAAACGATATAAATAATAATCTAACTAGACGGCACGTGATCTAATATCAAAATATACAATCATGTTTTTTATTAGTCATATTTCTAACCTGTTATCACATATCAAGTTATCACTCTTTGACATTCCCCAATCTATTACTTTATGACTGTAACATTTTCTCCTAAATATTAGTTACTAGCTTCTGCCCGCGACTTCGTCCGAAATTTCTTGTCCCACTGACCCACCAAGTAGCATCGCATCGCCTGCTCGCGCTTAATTTTACTTACTTTGTTTGCACTTAGCATTGTTTCTGACATTTTTTTCTTTTTGCTCGGCTCCTACGGGTCCTAGCGCGATGTTAAATAGCCTTTCTCAAGAATTGGGCTATTAAATGCAAAAACAATTTTTCAAATCCAACTGGCAGTTCCAGAGATTAGCGCGTTCAAACATACAAACAAACAAATAAAAATAATCTCTTCCGATTTACTATTTAAAATAATATTGAATAATAAATAAATTGTTTATTCTCACCATTAATGTATAATTTCAGAACAGGTAACGTGACAAGTTCTAAAACATTTTGTTTTGTGGTGTTTCATTTGTATATAGATTAAACTTGTGTAAACTGTATCTACTATAGATTTTCTTATATCTATGGTATCTATTCATCTAAGATATTGTTGTTATCGTGAATCTATTTATTTGTAACTAGCGATCCGCCTTGCTTCGCACGGCTAGTATGATTTGAAGAAACGTCGAGAGTTATTTTAAATTAAGTATAATGGTGAATGTTTACCTACACATATACATTCCGAAATAAATAGTCTAAATTATGATTAAAACTGCATCTAAATCCACTGTGTAGTGAGCGGTTACACACACAGACACGAAAAGCGACTGTATCACTATTTATTGATTTAGTGTTAATTTCACCAAAAAGTAGATGACGGAAACGAAGTAAAAGACCAATACAAAGAATATTTACATTTAATTATTTAGCAAAAATACTTAAAAACTTCTGGTTAATCCTAATCTTAAAATACGACGTAGATCACAATACATCCACAGGCTGACAATAGCTCCCTTGGTCCACATTCTAAATGAAATCGGAACAAGTACCAAGAATGAGATCAATCAATTGTCATCGAGAAAGTGCCCTGAATCACATGCTATTGCCACCATCCAGCTTTTAATATCATCTAAACACCTATGAGTTATAAAGGGACCATTACCAGTCTTATATTCAAGTTCAACACATCATACATACATCACTATTTACAAAAGTTTGAGTCGTATTCTAGTTCACCATCTTAACCTTAACTTCTTCATCTGCATCTATCTTATCATCTTTGAACTTCCCATGATTGAAATTGTCTTCAATCTCCTGAAGAGTCCTATCCTTGGTCTCTGGCAGCATAAAGTATAAAGCCGACAGAGCCAGTCCCATGGCAGTGCTAAAGATAGCAAAGGTACCGTATACTTTCAAGTTGATCAGTAAGTATGGAGTAATCTGGAGTCCTACCATGACTCCGAGGGATATGAAGGTCCCAGCTGCTGCAGATCCAACTCCTCGATGACGTAACGGGAATACTTCTCCTAGTAACGCCAGAGGTATGGGAGTACAACCCAAGTTGGCAAGGATGAAGTATATCACAAAAATTCCTATAGGTATCCAAGTTTTGTCATCAGGAATTATTCCTTGAGCAGCCAAAAAGAGGTAAGTGCAAGCAACCATGAGGACTGCACAAGCAGAAAACCCAGTGGAGAACAGTAAAGTTCTTCGTTTCATGACTTTGACAAGAATTGATGAGGAGACTGCACTGGAAGTGATGATCAAGTCAATAGCCAAAGTGTAATAGAAGGATTGAGACTTATCACCAGTCACTTCACCAATGATTTGTAACGCATAAGCAGGGAAAATATGTCTTCCACTGGTTTCCAACAAAAAGCTGCTGATGAAGATAATGAAGAGAGGTTTTAAGAAGTCTCTTTGTGTAAACCTCTTAAAGAAATCTCGAGATTTGTCGCTACACGAACTTTTCTGCACTGGTTTTGATCTTCGCTCCATTTGTGCCCTGATTAACTCTTCTAATTCACTGTAAGATGTTTCTGAGTTTCCTCTCAACCAATAGAAGGAGTCCTCGCTTTTTCCGTACTCTCCTCTAGATGCCAACCATGCTGGACTTTCAGGCCATGTGTAGACAACGATCAGGGCTAGGAAGTGTGGTATTAGACAGATCAAGGCTACTGTCTTCCAGTGATAGAAGTGGCCTATAATATGGACTGACATGCTTCCTAAACATACTGATGCTGTCTTCAGATTTAGGAAGACTCCTCTATACTTCGGGTTGGAATACTCTCCTATTACAATAGCTCCTAAAGAAACCGTCGCTCCAGCAGTGACGCCACCCAAGATCCTTCCTATCATGAGCGCTGGAATGCCACGAGCGAGGTATATGCAGAGCCAGCCGATGATTCCTGGTAGAATGACAATGCCGTGAGCCAATCTTCGACCGTAGATGTCCATAAGGAATGATGATAGAAAGAACCCTGGGATTCCGGATAGGCCACATGATGATGCTGTAAAAGAAAAGCTTTCTCAGTCAACATTATCAGCTGATTGATGATAAGATCAAATAATTTAATAAAATATATTAGTGTGATTTTTTGTATGTAAAAAAACTTATACTAGGTTTTATGTAATATTTAGTAGTACATAAGTAATTTTTGTTATATTGTTTTATTTTTGTTGTTGCCGTGTTGTTGTTTTAGTTTGTGTTCTGTTGTTGTGTTGATTTGAGTCATCTATATTAAAGTCTGTCAGTCTGTCGTGGGAATTCATTATATTTTTTAAGTGTTCGCAGTCTCAACGAAAGAAAGGAAGGTTTACCAAGCCAAGATGAGGTGTGCAGATCAGTTTTGATAGGAGAGTCTGGTGCCTGTAGCGCTGGCAGGAGGCTGGTGGTGTAACTCAGCATCATGCCCTGTCCAATCATGTTTGTCCATACTGCTGATAATGTCCACGCCTGGAAAGAGAACATCCTGAATAAGTTTAGTGTCTACAAAATGTCTCCATACATTTATGTTCGCATAACTCGACAAGATGTATGTATGAAGCAGCAGATTTTTCGAAATGAGGGTTGGCCCCATAGTTAAAGTTGTTCACAATGATGAGTACAATGACCCCTTCAGAGGTTTTCAGTTATATCATTTACAAATAAACTCCTCCTAAAATGTGAGTTAAATCATAGTAATTTGGACCGAATAAAACCTGACGTTACGCAAATCCTACATCACGAAAGCAGAGTTATCCTGTCCTGTTGGAGGACCTTCCCTTTTCAAGGGAGGATGAGGATTTAACACCCTGTTCCTCATACCTCTAAACAGGTTTTATTTTTATTTTGGTCAACCAATGAAAGCACATTTAGTTTGAAATCTACTGATCAGAGACTTGATCAGCCGCCTTTAAATAATCTGGGGTTAAAATTTATTCAAAACACTTGGATTTATCAGACCGTAGCTTAAATACTAAAAGAAAAAAAAAAACCAGCCAAGTGCGTGTTGGACCACGCACAATGAAGGGTTCCGTAGTTGGAAAGAATGTATTCCAAAAACAAACTTAACATTGTAATCCCAAAAAATTTTTTGACAAAAAAGCCATACAAATTATCAAAATATATTTTTAAATGTTTTAAGGGGGGCTCCGATAAAGATAAAGGGGGACGCGAAAAAAAAAATACCTACCCCATCGAGTGGGATATCGTTGTTTAGAACTTGTTGAGTAGATAAATACTGTATTTTCTGTTCTAAATAAATATTGGAAAATAAAGGAATGAGAAGCCACCAAAGTCAGCTTTTTTTTTTACAAAATTTTGTTCCGAAGAATTTTTTAACTTCCCATTGACCTATGAACTTGAAATTTTGTGATAATGTTAATTATTACGTATATTTTACTAACAAATTAAAAAAAAAATTAAAATTAAATTTAAAATTTTACTAATATATCAGATTTGGTACGGAACCCTAAATGTGCGAAGTTCGACACGCACTTGGCCGGTTTTTTTTCTAATTTTAAATGTCAATGATCCTTATTATTTTATTTTTGACTTAACATTTGCACAACCAAAAGGTTGAATATAGTATAACAAACAAACTGTATAACATCCTAATATATTCTAGCAACTAAAGCTATCATTCATTCATTCTTTTAGTAATTAAGCTACGGTCTGATAAAACTAAGTGTTTTGAATCAACTTTAACCCCAGACTTAAAGGCGGCTTATCAAGTCTCTGATCACTAGATTTCAGATACTTAATTAATATTTTATTATGTAACAGAATTAATTACATTGAGTTATCAGTTGCTTCCTCTAAACGGGGAACACAACAAAATGTGATTACGTTGCGTTCTATTGTACATTTACTTAGATTCGAGTTATCTTAGGAAAACATAAGAAAATGCACCTAGTTTATGATCGGATTTATACATGAATAATATTATAAACAGTGTTTTATTACCTACTGCTTGTTAGAACATGTGTAATTGCAAAAACCCAATGGAAGGACTTTTTTTAAATTTAGTCTTCCATTACCTAAACTGTAGGTTGATTTAACCACTCCCGCGCTCGGCTCTCCCGCGTGACGTCATTAGGATTGTCCTTGAGATTTTTTTACGGCGCGCGACGGGGCGCCTAGCCTTGTACACAACATATATATCTATGAACGGACATTCAACTAATGACTGTTTCCTAAAGTGGATAGACTAGGCTAGATTACGAATTTTGGTTTAGAACAATAGATGACTTAGTTTTTTCAATACCCAAAAAAAATAACAATTTGTTTATATATTATAAAGAAGATCATTATTATAATCTAGACTCCAGATCAGCTCGTGGCTAAGTAATAACAGCCGCACGGATCGAACCATCAGCACCCTAATTGCGTAACAAATTATCAATCGGAATCTGAATCTTTTTGAAACAAATTGATTGATTGCTTTTGTTCGAATTTGTCTGCTTAACAACGTGCCTAAATAACGCAATGAATGTTGTTGAACTGTCAAAATGAAACCGATTCCGATTGATAGTGTGTTATGGATGCTATGGTTAAGCTATGCTTGCCGGAGTTGGTCCGTGGATGGGTGACCATCTTTACATAGGTACTAAGACTCCTCCGTGGCTCGGAATGGTCCCGGCTGTGATTCGTGGATCTTTGGCAGTCGTTACGGGTCGTCAGAAGTCCGAAAAGTCTGACAACCAGCCTTACCAAGGGGTATCGTATTATCCAGTTAGCTACTGGGTTGTGGAGGTCAGATAAGCAATACTGATATTCAGCTGCATCCGATTAGACTGGAAGCCGACCCCAACATAGTTGGGAAAACGTTAGGCAGATTGACTCCAGACCAGACTTCAGACTTTCATCATCATAACTAAACATAACTAACAAAATATGGGTGAAGTTTAAGTACACCTCTACCTAACCTTCCCAGGATTGCAGGCGTTATGTGTTCACCTAATCTCTAAGCAGCTGTTACTTTATATACATAGGTATAATACAAATAGGTATATTCACGTATTTTGATCGCAATAAAATGGTTTTATTATCCAGATAAAACCATTTTATTGTAATAATTCTTGTTTTCTGATGATTAGGTAAGTCAAGGGAAAACGATTAAATTTACATTCAAAGACTTTTAATCATTTCTAAACTGGAAATGATTGACTGTAAATTAAATCATTTTCTCTTGATGTGACTCAATTTGTAACTAGAATACTGATTCTTCGTTTTCCTAGAGTTTTTCCCTCATTTTATTTTAGTTGT